>CM068367.1:712124007-713419007 GCA_034769895.1 Magicicada septendecula | reverse complement strand
AGGTCGCGAGTACTCTGCAAATCAGGGCTGCATGCAAAAAATTATTTGATTCTGTCTGAATTTGCGGCAGTTATCGTTTGCGATAGAAAAAAAATCTACAGACAGAGAGATAGACAGACAGACAGACACACAGACAGACTGACACACACACAGACACTTTTCGGAAAACGACTTTTTTTCATGTTTTGAGTGTAGTAGAATCAGAATCTGCAATAATCTCGAACACGATTTTTTTTGCCATCACCATACTTCCATTCCTTAAGGAATATGGAAGTAAAAATTACCCTTGATAAAAAACCGTTGCAGGTAAACTACCCCTTTCCCTTAACCGATCTTCACCAAAAACAATAGGTCTTGAGAACTCTACAATTTAGGTCAGTATGCAAATAATCTTTTGATTCTTTTTGAATTTGCGGCTGTTATCGTTTGCCATACAAAATACCCTTGATAAAACAAAAAATGTGGCTGGTAAACTACCCCTTTGCCTTAAACAATCTTCACCAAAAACAATAGGTCTTTAGTACTCAAGAAATCAGGGCTGTATGCAAAAACGTATTTGATTCTGTTTGAATTTGCAGCTCTTATCGTTTGCCATAAAAAATACCCTTTTAAAACATAAAACGTTGCTGGTAAACTACCCCTTTCCCTTAACCGATCTTCACCAAAAACAAAAGGTCTTGAGAACTCTACAATTCAGGGCAGCATGCAAAATATTATTTGATTATGTTTGAATTTGCGGCTGTTATCGTTTGCCATAGAAAATGCCCTTGTTAAAACATAAAACGTTGCAGGTAAACTACCCCTTTCCCTTAACCGATCTTTACCAAAATCAACAGATCTTGAGAACTCTAAACTTTAGGGCTGTATGCGAAACATTATTTGATTCTGTTTGAATTTGCGGCTGTTATCGTTTGCCAAACAAACAAAATTTCCCTTGATAAAAAAAAACCGTTGCAGGTAAACTACCCCTTTCCCTCAACCGATCTTCACCAAATACAATAGGTCGCGAGTACTCTACAAATCAGGGCTGTATGCAAAAAATTATTTGATTCTGTTTGAATTTGCAGCTATTATCGTTTGCCATAGAAAAAAATCTACAGACAGACACACACACAGACACTTTTCGAAAAATGACTTTTTTTCATGTTTTAAGTGTAGTACAATAATATTCTGCAATAATCTCGAACACGTTTTTTTTGCCATCACCATACTTCCATTTCCTTAAGGAACATGGAAGTAAACAATAGGTCGCGAGTACTCTGCAAATCAGGGCTGCGTGCAAAAAATTATTTGATTCTGTTTGAATTTGCGGCAGTTATCGTTTGCCATAGAAAAAAATCTAAGACAGACAGACACACAGACAGACAGACAGACACTTTTCGGAAAACGACTTTTTTTCATGTTTTGAGTGTAGTAGAATCAGAATCTGCAATAATCTCGAACACGATTTTTTTTGCCATCACCATACTTCCATTCCTTAAGGAATATGGAAGTAAAATTAATAATAAAAATATTTCTAGTTGTCATAGAAACGTGATTTAGGCATTGTTGGAAAGCGGGAATTTCAAACATTTGTATAAGGTTAAAATCTCAAATTTGATTTTTTTGTCGACTTTTCACTACAATCCCCCTTAAAGGAGAAAACCGGTTAAGGCTGTAAGGTAAAACTTTTTGCTTTTACTTATAAAAAACCTAGTGTTCCGAGTCGTTAAAGTAATAGTGATATTTATTCATTAATATTCAGAGTAAACATTGAACCAAGAATTAAACATATTGTTTATTCCATTTATATATAATTTTTGCTGCCTTTGTATTCTTTTTGACTGATGAAATTTTAATGTTATAATGTCTCTGTAACACCAACCAGCAAGTAAGTCTACTGGAATAGTATGTGGCTTGCTTAATTGCCAGTCATATTTATGTATAATGTATTCAACTTATGTATAATGTAGCCTATTCATTGTAAATAAATATTTATCTATATTTATTACGAAAAAAAGATACAGTACCGTTTACCAAATGGTAAAAGCTTAAGAGCATGATAATGTCTTTCAGCCGCCAGCTAAACGCAACATTATATGGTTACTGAGCGACTGATTGTTTCTTTTTCGATGACGTTACACATTTTGCATCACGCATTTTGTGCAAAACATTATCATGTTTTCTATATAACTATTTAACAAATATTTACTATATAACAAATATATTTACTATATAACAAACATTATCATGTTAAAAACGACAGAGACCGAAGATTTCTAGACTGTGGGGAATCGAAAGTGTGGAAAAACAAACCTTTATTTACAACAATCCCAATGACATTATGCATCTGTGTTATACTTCACATTTCTGCGGTGAGTAATTAAATATAAAGAACAGTAGATTTGCATTTACGATGACAAATATTTTAATGAATAGATCGTTAGCTGAATCACATACGAAGACAACCATTAACTAGAGACAATAACCCCAATAACCTATCTACAGCTATGCAGTGTTGTTTGCTTGTTAGGTCTTTAATCTGCGACGACGTTAGCATGTTAGCGGTCGCGGTTTTAGTTAACGATTCCCGGCTGGTAAATTGTGCTAACACTTGATTTTAAACTTTCAGGACGCTTTATAAATCTGGTTTAATTGTTTGCAGTGATATTATTTTTAACACATTATATATATTGCGACGTATCAAAACAAACGTTTATTTACAACAATCCCAATGACGTCACGCAAGAATGACGTCATGCAGCGTGATGCGTTACAGTTTACAGCGTTACAGAAATTTTCAAATGATGGCCAGCCAAAAGACATTATCATGTCAAAATCTTTAAGTCCCATTCTTTGCCATGATAAAAATTAATTTTTTCGATAGGTAACAATATAAGCTACATCAATCTCATTTCTCAAATTACAATAGTTTCAATTTAGGCCTATTATTTTAAATGACAGGATTGTAGATTAAAAATATATAACTTATATAGATTATATCAACAATATTTTATAGTTGTAAAAGTATATTATTTTTGGATACCAAAAGACGTTCTTATTGCTTATTATTCTTTTAAACAGGTGAAAATATGTACCTTGGCGTGAATACAGTTATAAATGATATTGGGGAGTAGGCGCACAAAATTGAACAGCAAGTTGAAGGACGAATTTTGACATGGTGTGGTTTCTTAATAGATCGATAACCTCTATGTTGGGATCAAGCTCTCAAAATTTAATTAAATTTAAGGATTAAAATGAATGAAATCGTATATAAATAATGTTGGTAAATAACTAGTTCTTCCTAAGCGTATGAACTGTGTAATCGTGTACCACAATGTGGAAGCTAAACACGAAAGTTTCACAAGAATTTATGTTTGTATACAAGTGAGAAGGTTATGGGAAAGACATGATTGTTTTGTTTTGTAGATTGAATGTTCGTCTTACAGAATGGACAGTAGGATTTCAGTGATTTTCATAATGTAGTACAGGATTAAATGTGTTTAAGCTATTGTAGTGCCTATAACTTGACAAAGCTCTGGATTATAGACGTATTTGTGGGAAATGCACGCTTGTTTTTAGTGACTTGACGTATTAAAATTTAATACATTTTTAATCAGTTTTTTTGAGTGTTTAAATGCAGTCTAAACTAACATGTTCTCAGGAGTTAGACTGTCAGTGTGGTTGATTGTGAATTTTATTGTGTCATCTGGTGTGGGCTATTTATTAATTGTAAGTAATAGAGATTCACCAGGTTTAGTACTTTTTGATGCTGGGATCAACACACCTATTGGGCAACCACAAAGGCGGTATTATTTGAATGTTCACAAGAATGCTGCATTTGTCCACAGACTTCTTTATGTTGATCGACATACAGGGAGTGTTGTGCTTAGACAGTGGTTAGAATGTGATAGTTTTAAATATCCTAGGTTATTTACATTGTACATCGATTCTGTTTCAAATGGTAGTTTAAATTATATTTCATTTCCTCTAAGAATTATTATACAAGGCTGTAACGATTATGAAGAGACATTAAGAGGCAAGTATTTTAACAGGAAATGCCTTATAATTAATTTTTTCTTTATGTATTTGCATGTATTTATATATAGATGTACATATATGTCCTTTCTGTCTCTGTCTGTTTGTATCTCTCTCACACACACACACGGATATAGGCCTACTTCAGTGGTACTATATGTAAGGAATTGGTAGTTAGTTCAATTTATGTTTTTGAAGGTGCGTTAGTTCAAACCACTATGTGTTGCCGAGTTTCATAGTTACTCAACAAATATTGTTTCTTATAAAATTCAATGTAGGCGTATTTGTATACAAACAATAGTCAGTTCCATTTTTCCAGACTCGTTTATTTTTAGTATGCGAAATAAGGAACAATATATTTACTGAGTACAAACACACATTCAGTAAACTATGCACTTTGATTTCAAATGCCTTCTATGGAGACGTTATTAGTTGTTTACTGATCAAATCTTCCTCTTAGGTGAGTTGGTTACTTATATGTCAGTCATCTGTATGGAGTTGTTTTAATACAAAAGTGTTCTTATCCCCCTCCCCTCCATTTTCCATAAGGGGCAGTAGGTTTAGTACAAACATTAGAAATACAAGATTCAAAATTTACAAATCTGAATCTAAATATGAATGTTTGTTATGTAAAGGACACATTTGTTATGTATAATTGGGCCACATTCATTGGATACTGGGATCCTTTATCTCATGGGAGATTTATGTTTACCATCTTGTGTAAAAGATAGGAATATTTCAATCATGATTAGACCTAGAGACAGTCAGTTTGTAAACAACTGATAAGTGAATTTGACTTTGAAGAATTGAATTTTCTTATAGCAGTGAATTAACATCTAAAATATTGATTTTTATTCACATTATTGTACTAAGTTACCTTTTGTTCTCATTTACAGTTATTTTGCTACCATAGTGTATGTTACATCACACCAGTTATTGAGGAATTTATATGGCTTTAAATACCAAACAGATTAACATTTTAAAATTTAAAACTATTTAAATATCAAACTTCGTATCTGTCCTTAAGCTGTTTATGTAGGTTTGTCTGTAGGTTTTTTTATAATAAGGAGGTTTGTGAGGTCAACAAGTAATAGTGATTCTTAAGTCACTTAATTAGACGAACAGAATATTATTTATGTATTTAACAATTTTTGTACCCACATAGAAAATTAAAACTAATCAACAAGCTGGCAAGAAAGAAAAAACTAGCAGGTGTGTTCAAATAGTAATGATAGAATCATCAACTATAATTGCAGATTAGCAATAATTGTCGTCAAGTGAAACTAGGTTTTTCATGAATCATCAATAGTCGTGTAGCATTGGCATTTTCTTGTGCTTTAATAAAAGTAGCCTACACAATTTAAATGAAATGTCATGAATTTGTTTTTCTTATTCTTTATCAGATTTATTTTTGGTATTCATAATACAGTATGAGTAGTTATTTCCCATTACTGGTTTAATGTAGAAGGTAAAGTTACCATATTTATGTCATAAAAATCAGGCTACTATAGTACTTAATGACTGTAAAATACAATGCCAGTCAACAAAAGTAAAAGTTAGTGCCAAGACACATAAAACCAATTTACGTGTTGGAGTAGTACATTTCTACTATTGTTCCTGATATTTTCTGATTAGTGAATCTTCTATAGAATTAAAACTTGCTGGGCAATTAGGGCATGGTCCTAAGTCTATGGGTGGAGTACCAGACATTTCTGCTGTATCCATTTCAACCATCTTCAGTGGAACATGAAGCAAGATCTCAAATATCCGCAAAGGACTTAGAGGAAAGACATTGCTACCTGGAGAGGCACATATATTTATAAATAAACTTTTAACCAGTTCTCACTACTGATTGGTTGATATTCTGATCAATCACATTGGTTTCTCTCATTCAGAATTTATCAGTAAGCTCACTATCTTAACATGCCAGAGAGTTGATAATTGGTATTTATTCAGTTTTATTTAATGTCTTTTTTTCTCTTATTCATGCTCTTGCTACACAATGTTTATGAATTTTGATCACCTCCCTGCACGACCGAGCAAAGTACCACTGAAATGAGGACAAGACATGAGCCTTTTCAAACAGGATGGCATGGCCATCATGTGACAGTGCAGACTCCACTACAGCTGATGGTGACACTGCACTTCATGGTGGAAATATAGATGTCCATGCACTGTAACCACATTTTGCCTTCAGTAGTGATTTAGCACCATCTCTTCAAATTTCTGCATACAGAAATCGGCGACCACTTGGTTCAGAGGACTTCCCATGGTGGCTCATTTGTTGCTTGAATTGTTTGAAGAAAGATCTGTCCCATTGGAAGTACATGGTAGTCAGAAGAGAGCTATGATGTCTGCTGAAACCAAACTTGCTTATATGCTCCAGAGGCTCTTTTAATGCAAGCATAGTGAATAGGGAAATAGTGTTGAAGTTGACCAAGATGTCATTAGTTCCCACCTTGATACTCGTCAGCTTCTCAATGAAGTTCATCAAGTACTACAGAAAAGTATCTGTCAGCCGGATGTATGGCTCAAGCAGTCTGGTCAAGTGTTTTTCAAAGGCATAGGTTGATGAGCCAGTAATACTGACAGTTGAATGAAATGGTGTTACCTTCTTGTGAAACTTAGAGCCTTGGGGTCAGTGCCTCATAACAAAATATGGTAGTCTTTACCTCCTATGACAAGGAAGATTGTTTGACCAGTTGTTCAGTCTTCCACACCATGGCCCCAGTCGGATCTCTTGATAACTTCTTACAGGTCACTGGGGCAAACCCTTGCATTCAGTGTTTATAAACTTCTTATATCAGCACTAGTGTGACACTTCCCTTGTCCGCAGGCAAGATAGTGATACTAGTATTTGCTTTCAAACCCAATATCAAATTAAAAATATGTACGAAGTTAACTACATAAATAATCTTATTATTCATGTAACATCTGGACTTGATTCAAAGAAACTATTTTTTTTTTTTTTGTCAGATGTCAGAGATGACGAAAAGCTTTGTCTGAACAAAAAATTGTAGCAGTTTAGCAATTTCATAAAAGAAATAGTAAGGATGGCTGCTAATTCAAATAATACGAAGAATGAAACTATTTTATTCTCAACTTAACTATATTTCTAGTTTGTTATTTAATGTCGTTTTTGTATATACACTACATAATGTTCACATACATATTCTGACAATTTATGTGGTATCCATTCAGTTTTAAATCATGTTAATATTATTTTACATGCTCACAATACTCATCATCATTATTACTGACATTATCGTCGTTGCTGTCACTGTTATCATCACCACCATCATACCCTGATCAGAACTTGTGCATCCACTATAGAGGCAAATCCTCCAGTCATTCTTCAGTGCATTCTCCTTACACTAAATGTTGTCCAGTTCACTGTTCAGTCTAAGTTACCCAGCAAAACACTGTCTGCAAATGGCTGGTATGTGGTCTTATGTTGTCAGAGTATCTTGTGGTCTTATGAATGATTAGCAAAAGATCAGTGATGTATACACATAATCACATACTCTCTCTTCTAGTTTTAGGATCAATCAATTTCAAGTGGTCAAGGATTAATTGATTGCTTGACTATTAAAAACATTTTTTTACAATAGTTACTCCTATATCCCAGAGGAGTCCCAAACCACCCTTATTTTATTTTTATTTCATACCTTTTCAAAATATTCATATTTGCTCATTTTTTCTTGTACATTTTATATTATTATTATTATAAATAATAATCCTTTTTGTACAAGAATATATTTTATTATTTTGTGAATATTATAATGTTTCAAAAGAATTTAACTATCATAATCAGATATCAATATTGGCTGTGTTTGTATCATGGCCGCAGCTGTTTTTCATGTTTGTAAGTGAAAACTAAACTATACCTTGTTTAGTCTAGTCTATAAATTTATTTATAGTCTACACAAATTACACGTCAATTGTACACACACACACACACACACACACACACACACACACACACACACACACACACACACACACACACACACACACACACACACACACACACACACACACACACACACACACACACACACACACACACACACACACACACACACACACACACACACACACACACACACACACACACACACACACAATGTGTGCACAGGTTTATATTTAATTTTGCATGATGTTTAAAGTGTAATATTAGCAACTACATAAGACGCTGTTTTCAAGTTTTTAGGTTAAACATAATCCTAATGCACATAAGTAAAATATTGAACATGTTTATGATAGTGCAGCAAGATTAATTAAGTCAAGTGAATTAAAGCAATTTCATGTACAGTACTTTGCAAATTAATGCCATTATGCATTTTTTAGCTAAAGAGTAATAGCAAGATACATACTTTATTTATTATTTGAAATTCTGTAACGATACATAATTTATAGTCTGTTAATAATGTAGTTCTATAATTACATTTATAATGTTTATTCAGGTAAAGAACATCATAGAACAACAAACATTCGAGTGTCAGAAGTGAAAAAATGGTTTAGCGAAACATTAGCATCTTTTGCTATTCCAGGCCATAGGTATGTATAATTTACTGTAAGATATTTATATAAACTGGTACATGAAATCTGGTTTTATTGTGTATGTTTTATTTTATTTTTTTTAATATCTTGATGATAAATTATGTAGTTTCTGTTTGATCTAAGCTGTGAGCTCTACTGAATTTCAATTTTGAAATATGTTCCATGCATTATCATGCGAAGTTATACAGCAGTTCTGCTATTACACTGGCAGCTGCATTCAAGATTCATATGCATTCAAGATCAGTTGCATTGTTTATTACTGCTTTATATTGTTTATTACTAATTCATATATTATTCTCTTTACCTCATTATGTATACATATAAATCAAGTGTGGTGTGTTTGTCAATAAATTATTTGTCAGTTTGTCTCCTCTTGTTTGTTGTTGGTTCACCCTCACATACACATTTCTTAAGTATCACAGTTTCTGAGATTACCCTATATCAATATATCAAGGTTGGCAACTTTTTTATATTGTTTTGCCCGAGAAATATATGGTTCTTTCAGCATGCTAACATAGATCAACTGAAAATGAGTTAAATACCCATTGAAACAACCTACAGAAACAACTGCACTAATAACAAAAACAAATTAAGATTGTCTTTTAATATTATAAAATACACATCCTCATTAGAATTCAGTCCAAATATACACTTTGTTTCTGAAATTTTTAATGTAATATTATTTAACTTGAGCAAAGTTGAAAAGTAATAATTTATGTCAATGTGTATACACTATTTAATTTGAAATTCTGAAGCTATTATTTTGTAATTTTGGTCACAGCTTTGGAAAATTGGTGTTTATCATTAATTCTTGTACTTGACTCCATTTTAATGGGACACTTTGCCTTGCTTCTCTCATTGTTCCATGTAAGGTAGGCTATAAACTTGACCAATTTCAACTTCACAAAAGCTTCTAAGTGTACTATTATAGGTCTATTATACGTTCCATAGACATTGTACATACAGTTACATCTTACACTATTCTTTAGTGTTTTTTTTTAAATTTATATTTGCATAGTTTTCATTTAAACTGATTTTACATATTTCAAATTATCGAATGTGAGACTGAAAATCATTCTGTGTGCCATGTTTGGTCACATGTGCAACAGGTTGCCAGTATCTGCCTTATATGGTGCTGTTGTGTTATCTGTGTTCTGTTGATACCATTGAAGTGTGTGACATTAGGTATAGTAAATTATTTTTACTTTTGGGATTTGTGTTTACATAAAACATTCTTTGGTGGCAGAATTTCTCTATTTATGGAATATCTGGGATTGCTCCTACGTTTACTTTTTCACCAAAAGTAAAACATGAACCTCAGACACTGCACCATGTAAATAATTTTTATACAGATTTGTGAAGATCTCTAACATAATTCTCTAACTTATGTTCAAATTACAGTGACTATTTGTATCTGAATCTACCAACAGAATCAAGTTATCCACAACAGTAGTGGTATTTAACTTTATTCCCTCAGCAGTGGTTCCGATTCCTTCAGTGTAATTTAAAAAGGATTGTGTTCATGAATCTTTGCAAATTATTGAGTAGGAGATGCTCCTGCAAACTGTTAGTAAACATGCTTTTTGTGAAGTGATGTTGTGACATTGTAAAATAATAAACTCTTCACTAGAAGATTTTGTTTATGTTGTAATTTATAAAGTGGCGTATATAGTTTATAGTGTATGATTAGGCAGTAAATGAGAAAAAGTTATCAGCCACTATTTTAGTAGTGTAGTATTTGTTTTGACCCTGCTTTTTTTTCATGTTGAATAGATGAGATTCTTATCTTCATATTTATTTTGTTTTTGTAGAGACTGTCTCACTTTCTGTTAATAGATTGACACTGATTTTTGTAAGTAGCAGATGCTACTAATTATTAATTTTAATTTTACTAATTAGTAGTTAATACTAATTTACATTTGTATTCAGTTTCAAACTAATCTTCTTCCTTTGGGTTACATTTGAGCCATAGAATGAGACAATTTTGAGGTTTAAGCTGGATTTGTATAACAAGCTAAGTCAGATTGGGTTTTAGAGCAAAAAAAAGGAAAGGAATCGAGTTTTAAATAAGTTTTTGTATTAAAATATATACTAAAATTTTCAAGCTAATCTCTCTATCATCACCCTGTAATTTTGAGGATGAAGTGTATACAACATAGTTTTTCCTCGTATCTCAATATTATGTATTACACATCTTGATAATTATGCACGCTCAAAATGTATCCGATTCTCAGAGATTTCAGAGTAGTTATTGCTACGTTGAGGTGAAAAGTAACAAAAATGCCTGTGTGACTCTTGGCCCATGGCAATGCGTGAAGCTGTTACATTTAGAGATCATTCTCTGTGGCAGAATTATGTAACATTCTAAGTTATGTGAGATTACTCTTCCAAACATTACTTAGCTACTCCACTGGCATCCAGGCTCACTATGCCATTACTGTGCAAGGTGGTGAGGTATAAATAATGGACTTTGAAGTAGGCAGTTCACAGACACCTGGCCATTTTATAAGTGCGGATTAGGGTTATTGTTGAGTTTAAAATGATTATTGTTTTAATTAGTGTGAAACTTTAATAAGGTGACATTATTGCTGTATGTTAGACATATTTAACTTAACTTATTGTATAAGGGTGCCTTTGTTGATTTCTAAGGGCTCTATTACACTAGCTGATTGCAGAAAAAGTTGTGGGGCATTGGTTTAAATGAGACCTATACACTTACTACGTCAATTACAAGAGAGTTGCAAGCCATGCAACTGCTCGTGCAACTATTAGTTTCACATGCTCGATGTCTGGCATTGATTCAAATGTACCCCATTACACTATTGCATTCTGTGGAAGAAATTTCATGACTTGGGAACAAAACAATAGATACAGCTTTTTGCAAAACTGACCAGTATCTCGAAAACAAAAAGGAGGATTTGATTGAAACAAAAACCAAAATAAAATCTGAAATTTTTTCTAAATTTCATTAATTGACACCATATAGCTGTGACACCATTCTTATATAACGAAAGTTTGTCACATAGCGAAAATTAACACAGAAATTTCATGACATGGTACCTTTTGTAAGGATCTGTTCTTGAAAATTATTAAAGTTGTTGGTTCAAATTTTTGTCTAAAACGGTCCTCAGACTTCATGGAACATGGTGGTGAAAGATTTTTTTTTACCGGATCAGTAGTTTCTGGGATTAGCCTGAACAACGAAACAAACAAACTACATCTTTATAGTAGTAGTATAGAAGACAACACTTACTCTACAACTGATTGCAGAGTATTTGCAGCCTGTTTTTACTACACAGCAACTAGTTTCACATAGCCTTGAAATCAGTTGCGTAGTGTAGTAGAGGCCTAACAGTTGTTTGGGGCTAATTAAAGTTTGTAGTTAGTGATGACTTCATTGGTATCTGTTATTCAGCTCCCACTGTACAATATGATGATATGTGAGAATGTCACAACATTGGTGTCAGAAGTATAATAGGACCTTTTAAACAGTGAAAACAGAGGACACTTTGTAGAAGAGTAGTGCACATGCAAGTGATTTACAATGCGAGGTCTGACAATTAAGTTCGTGAACTTGCCACTGTTTAGCGCTGAATGCAGCACTATACAAGCAACTCTGTAAGCTTTCATAACCTTGGACACAGCAGTGTTCATATTGCCATGTGGCGAATTTGTGCTGAGTGGTGTGCATTGTTATTTGTGCTTGTGTGTGTGCGCTGTTGTAAAAATGTCTGAGCTGGGATTAGAGCAATGAACAAACATCAAATTTCTGGTGAATCTGAGCAAGAGTGGGAGTGAAATACATAAAATGCTAGTGCAGATGTATAGCAAGAATGCCATGAATGGATTAAATGGTTTTATGTGGGGAGGGAATAAGTAACTGATGAAGAAAAGGTAGGGCAGCCAGTAACGAGGCAAACAGATAAAATCATTGCCAAAATTCATCAAATTGTGCGTGGAAATTGGCGACTCATTGTGAGATCCATAGCAGACCAAGTGAACACTGATAGGGAGAGTACGCGGACAGATTTAACTGACGTCCTTGGCATGCTCAGGGTGTGTGCTAAAATGGTCTCAAAGCAGCTCACCGATGAACAAAAGCAAGGAAGGTTGAACTGTGCATGTTGGAGAGGCAAGGCGATGTTTTGGGCCGAATAATCACAGGTGATGAAACCTGGTCTTTGCGTGTCACCTGAGTGTCACCTGATTCTCCAAGACCGAAAAAGTTCTGTCAATCAAAATTAAAAACAGAATGTTGTTGATAACCTTTCTTGATATCCGAGGGATTGTTCTTTATGAATTTGTACCACCAGGACAAACAGTTAACCAAGTGTACTATTTGCATGAAAAAGTGAGACACAAACGACCAGAACTTTTCGTCAATGTCTCGTGGATCGTGCTCACATCAATTCACCTGCCCACACGACACTGTCTGTACAGGCATTTTTGGCTAAGGAAACATAACTTTGGTAGACCACCTGCATACTCACCTGACCTTGCCTCCAATGAATTCTTTCTTTACTTGAAGAACAAAGAAGTTTTGAAAGGTAGACATTTTGATGACATTGAGGACATTAAGGGTAATACAATGGCAGCTCTGAAGGCCATTCCAGAAAAAGAGTTCTAAAATTGCTTCAAAGGGTGGAGTATGAGCTGGCATCAGTGTGTAGCTTTCCAAGGGGAGTACTTTGAAGGTGACCACAGCGGTATTCAGCAATAAGGTATTAATATTTTCTAGGATGAGTTCGCAAACTTAATTGTCAGACCTTGCGATGCCAGTCAGATGATGGAAACTTTCCAAGCACTACTACTGGAAATTGAGGAATGATGACAACAGGAGGCAGAAGCAGAGAAAGATGACAGCAGTAGGGTGAAGAAGCAGAGAAGAGAGAACAATGAGAAACAGAAAGACGACAAAGAGATGAACATAAGCCAGAAGCGAAGAAGCAGAGGAACAATAAAAAGCACTCTTGCTGGAAACACACGAACAGCAGAAAACCCCATTGTTTCGAGTTGAAGGAACAACAAGATGAGAAACGTAAACAGGAGCCACATGACATTTAAAACAAGAGCAAAAAGAGATGCAAAAGAATACTACTGCAGAACTGGGTCTATTGCGAGGTGAGAGGTGTGCTGAATAAACTTCTAAAATGTCTGAGGTACAAGAATTGATGATTAAAAATATATGATATATAAGAAACAATATGAAATAAAATATTTGAAGTTGAAGACGCTATGTCAACAAAAATATGTGCAATAGAAGAGGCAATTGCCAATATTAGAAAAAATATTCAAACTGAAGTTGAACTATTAATGAAAATACAGCCATGTGTTTTGAAACAAACGGTGCCAATCATAAAGACAAAAAGTAAATAGAAAATAAGGTATCAAAGAAAGGTTGGTTTTGCCTACAGTTTGGCCAGTCCGTGAGAAGACCCCAAAATTTGATGGAAGCAGTTACTGAAGTATGTATTTTTGGCACTTTAAAGATATTGCATATAAATGGCAAGACACCAGAATCGTGCAGATGCTCTTACCATGCTTTACAGCTTGAAGCCACCAAGTCAGTGTCTGGTTGGGCAAATCATAAAGTTCAAGCACTTAAAGATTGGAGCAACACAGATGATGAAGAGGAAGGACAAGGAATAGAGACCCAGTGATTGGCACCACAGTATAAAGAAAGAAAGGATGGAAGACCGAAGTGTTACAGATGTGGGATACTGTTGGTCCAGAGTTAAGCAGCAGGGGAATGAGCAGTAGTCAGTACAATCATTTGCTGACTAACTGGAGGAATGAAGCCCCTAGGCAATATGCAGTTTCTTCACTTGAAATCCCCCTTTTATTTTATAGGGATTTTTTTTAAATTTTTTTTATTTATTTATTTTTTTTAATTTAAAGGGGAGAGACATAATCTTTAAAACTAGGTGATGAACCTAGAGGAAGCATAAAGTGTGCAAAGACCCAAGCTACAATTTCAGACATGTCCACTGGATGGATGACAGGACTTGCAAATGAAAAACTCTATTAACAAAACAAGTGTGAAATTTATTTAGCGTCCAGTCGCATACATGATATCACAAGGTATAATTGAATAATAGCCACTGAGTAAAATTGAAATACTTTTACATCTCTATGTTATACATCACTTCATTACCGACTGATAATAATTGACCATAATCAACTAAGGGATATCCATAATCCCCTTAAATCAAAAATTGACTGGCATACATCATTACATACATATCGTTATTATACACAGTATAATATTATGAGTGACTGCTTAATTCAGTGGCTGTAAAAGAGTGGATGCAACACTATGTCAAAGACAAACATTATAAGTTTTAAATATGTGATATTTAAAGTTTAAAGTTAAATTGCTACACTATGCAACACTATGTCAAAGATAAACATTATAATGTTTTTGATATGTAATATTAAAAATTTAAAGTGATATTTAAAGTTTAAAGTTAAATTTGCTAGCCCTTTCTGTAATTCCTTCAGCACATGTGCTATAACATCATTAATTTTGTCACATTCCCCCCATTGAAAATTACACACAAACACATACATAATACATATAACACACACCCACAATTCCTGTACCGACCCTCTCACAATAACCCTTCGCATTAAACGTACAAATATATATACATTACAAACAAAACCAAGCTTAGGAATTCACACAGTTAAAGTCACTTCTAAGATGCGAATTCAAATAAACACAAGAAACTGATTTGCCCCCAACAGAACAAAAGGACTTGAAATTTATAAGTTAATACATCCTCAATAATTTTGAAGCAAAAACTCCGAGAATTAAGTCATGATCATAGTTAAAGCCACAATACATGAAGAAAATCAGACACCCCCAGTCCTGAATTATGCCCACACGGCAGGACATGACCAAGCAGGACATAACTAAAGCTCAGATACATAGAACGCATAAAAAAAAAAAGGGAAAACTTAGAGCTGTTCATCCAGGTACATGTGTATGTGCAATTCCCTTACATAGTATAAGAAAGTTATAAAAGGTTACATAAGGCTTAGTTGTATACAATGTCCACACATGCAGGCACAAAACTTAACGTGTGTGTGTTTGCAGATCTTGTGCAAGTTAAACGTGGGGTATTATAAGTCTGTTTCTGAGAGCGTCTGCCAATATACAGTATTGTGGTAGATGAAATTGGTAAATGTAAATACAGAAAGATCACACCTGGATAGTCCGATGTAACTGAGTGGCACAGTGGCTAGGATGTAGCTAGTAGCTTGAACTGGTAACTCCTGGGGCAGAATTCCTCCAAGTGTGTGTCTGTGTCCCAACTGACGGCATCTCACGGCTCATGTAACATCTCTGCACGAGGGGTTGACAGATGTTCGTCCAACCCCAACACCCATCTCGCCATTGGTCGAGCACCTAAGACAGGCAATTTGCTGTATAGGGTGTCATAAAGAACATAACATCATCACAGCTCGCACACACACCACAATTATAATATGGAGAAAACACACTTTAATATTTAGCAGGGCACCAGAAATGCTTCACCACTTATTCTTATTAACAATTTGCTCGGACCACAAGATGTGCCTTATTATGTTTAATAAACTGGTTTTGTTTGAGTATTCCTTTTATGACCATGAAATTCTTTTCTACCTATACTATTCTTATTAACAAACACTAAAAGGCAGCTGAGTGTAAGATATCTTTTACCTTTTTTTTTTTTTTTTTTTTTTTTTTACATTGCTTTAATCGGGTCAATAAGCTACATTCATTTCAATTGTAAGTTAATTCAATCGTTAATTTAATTTAATACCCTGATTCATGGCTAACACTTACGCACACACAAGTTACCGTTTATTAAGAAAAGCTGTAACACAAAATATTTTGTGGTTAATAGTTGAGTCATATTACACTAAATGCATACCTGGAGCTTGCTTTAGTCTATCTTGTCATAGTGGAGTACTTCGAACAGGCAGAACAGATCGGATGCCATCAATTGAGACCAGAGAAACTTCCTCGGTGAGGGTTGGAACAGAAATGAGGCCGATTACATTGCAATTTCCACCAACGAAAGTTTGCCTGTATGCAGGTTAGTGCGTACAACAGCTGGGCCGGCCAACCGAATCTTCGTCACCGCTACTAACAAGCCGTTTACGTACACTCAGTGACGACGCGCGATACCGGGGCATTGCATGACGTCGAGAACGTGCCAGTTTTTAAAAGAAAGTTACATGCCCCTGCAACCGAGCTTTGCGTTTCAACCGAGCGCCGAACAAAGTATGGCACACCCTCACCCCAAAAGGGCAACTTGGTTGACCCAAAACTAAACAAGGTCTCTACCACGACTGCTGTGGGATTCCTGGGAAACCTCAGACCTCTATTCGCTCTTGGTGGGTTCAGTGTCTCAGGGAAACAGAAGAAGCAGAAGGAAGTTATGTAAGTTATGCCAGTGTGTGTGTCTGAAAGAGAAAGTGTAAGTGTGTGTCCTGCATGCTAGCCGGGCCCTGGTCCGCATGCAGAGATAAAGAACAGAAAAGAAAAGGAGAAAGACAAGAATTGCTGGCGCCAGCTCTGAGTACTGACCACCCAAGGCCCCCTCAACTCAACAACTGAGACCCAGGAACCAAACAATATCCCCAACGGAACAACAATTTTGTCACCACTCACACCTATGCCTTATGGCAACACTTTAGTTTCGAGATGTGAGTGGTTATCCTCTCAACATCCCCACCGGGATCACCCAATTTTACCGTAACGGGCGACACAAACCGAAGAATGTGGTATGGTCCCGACCAACGATAACACAGTTTAGCAGCCCTTCTGTCTATGGCTGAGCTTATCGGGTGACTCTGGCAGTAGACCAGATTGCCAACCTTAAAAGGGTTTGGAATTCGCCCCTGATTATAGCGACTACGGACGCGCTCGTGCGCACGAATCAAATTCTTCCGGGCCTCCTTCCATCTATCCACAGTCTTGATATCCGGATCGCTAGGTAGAAGATCCCTGATGTTCCACAAGTTGGCCAATGGAAGAGTCGGCGAGAAACCAAACATAACCTCAAAGGGTACGGCCTTATGACTTTCATGTAAAGCCATATTAAATGCCAATTGCAACCACTTTAGATTTTGATCCCAACAATCTTGTTGTTCAGCATGATAGGCGATAAGGGCTGAACGGAGATTCCGGTTGAATCTCTCCGCGTGGGATGGCTGAGGGTAGTAGGGGGAAGTGGTCACATGTTTGATGCCGTTAGCGAAACACATTCGCCGGAAATCACTTGAGATAAACTGTGGTCTATTGTCCGAGACAATGGTGGCCGGAAAACCGAAATGCTGAAAAACATGGGTCTGTAGCACAAGGATGGTCGATCGAGTGTTTGCCTGTCGTAAGGGCAGTAGCTAGACAAACTTGGAAAAAGCATCCACACAAACAAGCAGGTAGGCGTTACCTGACTTGCTATGAGGGAAAGGTCCCACGTAGTCGATGAATAACTTCTCCATCGGTTTGCTCGCCACATCTGATGACAATAAACCGAATTTGGTGTTTTGTGCAGGCTTACTCAAGCCACAGAGATGACATGCTTTCACACGAGCAGCGATGTCCTTATCCATGCCCTTCCAGATAAAATGTCTCCTAATACTGGAAATGGTCTTCGAAATTCCCTTATGCCCACCTACTGGGGAATCATGATAATAGCTGAAGACCATGGGCACGAGCTTGCTAGGCAGCACAATCTTCGGGGCACGTCCTTTTCGTTCTCTGCAGCACAGGACGCCCTTGGACAAGAAATATGGGGCCTGTACGTTACCCTCTTTTAGATGTTGGATGATCGGACCCAACTCTTCATCATTTAACTGATGGGGTAACACATCAGTGAAAGCCAAAGGAAAGTCCAGTAGAACAGAACAGGGTTGCTCCGAGTGGGCTTCACTGGGTTGGGAGAACATGCGGGACAAGGCATCTGCAACCACATTTTGCGTTCCCCTAATGTGTTGCACTTTGAATTTAAAGGATGAGATTTTGACCACCCATCGTCCTATTTTACCCAGTTGCCGGGGATGAGCAAGAAGCCAAGGGAGAGCCTGATTGTCGGTCTCGAGCAGGAACTCAGCATGTTCCAAGAAACGCCTGAACTTATCTAGAGCGTACACTACAGCTAGACACTCTAGTTCATACACTGACGACTTCCTTTCTTGTTGGGTCAAAGTCCTGGATATAAACGCCACCGGCTGCCTAGCACCATCAACAACCTGGGACAGAACCGCCCCGAGCGCAACAGAACTCACGTCCGTTTGTAAAATAAAAGGTTTAGAAAAGTCAGGCATCCGCAACACAGGGGGGGGGGAGATGATTGCCTCCTTGAGGGTATCAAAGGCCAGGTGTTGCCTCTCACCCCATACAAATTTGGTTCCCTTTTTTCTTAGTTCATTTAAGGGAGCGGCGATCTCCGCGGCATTAGGGATGAACCTATGATAGAAATTAATCATGCCTACAAACCTGGCAATACCCTTCGCATCCCTAGGGGAAGGAAAATCTCGGATGCCTTGCGTCCTCTCTGGGTCAACCGTGACACCCCCGTGTGAGACAAGATGCCCCAAAAACGAAATACTCTGTTGAGCAAATTTGACTTTTTCCGGATTGACAGTGAGACCAGCATTCCTCAACCGACACATTACCTCTTTCAGATGACACAAATGTTCTTCATAAGTTTTACTATAAACTAATAAGTCATCCAGGTAATTAAAAATAAACTTAAATTTGACATCATGAAAGACTGTGTCAAGAACCGCGTGAGGGTTTGGGCCCCCACTGCCAGGCCCATAGGTACCCTAGTGTACTGGTAAAGATTCCACAGCACGCAGAACGCCGTGTAGGGTCAGCTTTCCTTAGATAGAGGTATCTGATGATAGGCCGCATTGAGGTCAAAGACGGTGAAGTATCTGGCCCCACTGAACTAATCGAAAGCAGAATGTAAGTCCGGAAGGGGAACAGAATCCACTTCTATGTTCGCATTTAATTTCCGATAATCAATTACTGTACGCTGACCCCCAGGCTTGGGCACCAGAAACGCTGGACTAGCATAACTAGAATTAGAAGGCTCAATTACCCCTTGCTCAAGCAATTCTTGAACCTTCTCTCTTAGGACAGCCATTTTTGGAGGAGCGAACTTGTATGGGTGTGAACGTACTATGGTGGAGTCAGTTAGGTGGATTTTATACTCCAAAAGGGGTGTGAGCCCCAGGGTAGGAGTTAACACTGTAGGGAATTGCTCACACAACTGATTTAAGGCATACTTCTGGGAAGGAGTGAGATGGTCTCTTGCTGAATCGGGACACACAACCTCCTGGATACCTTCCTTAGCTCCCTGGTACCTAAGAAAAGGAATGACAACTTCCCGATTAAACTTGAAATAGCAGTGGTGCCCTTGAATGTCTAAAACGAGACCACTCTTAGAGATGAAATCGGCACCCACGATACAGTCGACTCCCAGAGCCGGAGAAACCAAAAATCGCCACACCCATGAAAAACCTTTGATTTTAATTTTAAAGGAAACCACCCGGGAGATGGGCAGAATTTCCCGCGATGCAGTCCAGCATACCACCGAAGACTGATCCAACCCTATTATAAAGCCCTGTTTTTCAAGGTCCGCACACACTCTCGATGAAATTATGGATCGGGCTGATCCAGAGTCAACTAAGGCTCTGAGTTGACCCTTTTTCAACTCGAGTAACAGCAAGGGGCATACTGAAGTGTAGTTGGAGACAGTTTGCAAGACCTTGAAGCCAGCAGATCCGGGACCTACTATCTGCCTGGGGATAAGCGAATCTGCAATAGAATGACCTAACGGGGAAGACCTCCTCCGACTTATCTTCCCCGGGTATTTACGTTTTTTGGGTTGTGTTCATTTCGGGAAGGCACCGGACGCTGTCTAGTATCAGAACAATAGCGTGCAATGTGACCGGGTCTGTGACATCTGAAGCAGACAGATTCACGAGCATCTCTACTTTGAATGGCCGCAGACCGAGGGGACCCTGAGACCCGGACTGCCCTACACGTCACTCGACTACTTGGCGATCCACACTACGCCTAGCCTCGTGACCTCTAGTGTCATCGTTACCTTGAATGGTCTTGGACAGGACACATAGCCTGTCCAGATCGATAAAGCTCCGGGGACGTTCAGCAAATACTAAGCGTGACCGTTCTTGGGGAGTCACCCCTTCCAGAATAGTTTGGATAATTTTGCCCTCAGGCAACCCCAGTCTCAGGATCCTGGCTGCGTCCTTAATGTTAGAAATGAAATGTGCGAGGGCCTCCCCATTTGCTTGTACCCTGTAAAAATGCCTTTGCCTCAGCTGCTCGTGCAGCCTCCCTGGTATGAAAGCGTCCAGCACTTCCCTATGAAAATGGTCGATACCACCACCATCCCGAAGGGTGCTCGTCACCCGCTCAGCCATAGATCCCTTGCAGTACGGGTAAATGAGCTCGAGCAAGGTCCGCCCCGACATCCCCGGAAAATCCGCCAACTGAAAAACAATCTGAAAGAATTTTAAAAGTGCTTCAACATCCAACCCATCCACAACTGGGAGGCGCTGAATGACCTTGGACAGCGGGTTAGGGAGCTTGTGATAGCTTGCGGCAGCCACCCCCGAGAAGGCAGGAACCGGCGCTGGAAGTTCTAACTTGGCCGCGGTCTCAAGAGAAGAGGGACCCGTATTCGCGTCCGCAGGGCGGTGCTGGCCGAGAGGAAACTCTCGCAATGCCATCGCCACTTGTTCTCTAAGTGGAGTAATGGTTTTCTCTAATTCCGAGGTGGTAGCCTATGATTCTGAATTCTGTAAGCGTCTTAATACATGCTGTAACCGCTGGCGCACCCTCTGTCTGGCCGTGGAGGTTGGTGCCGCCGACTGCAGGCCTTCGGCCAAATCTCTAAGTTCAGCGAACTTCTCCAGACACAGAACCACTTCCGCAGTGACATCAGTGAGTATCACTCTACCGCTCGGTGCCTCTCCGGAGGCCAGAGCCTCCCGCAGTTGCTTCCTCAACGAGGCGACCATCTCTTGTGGTTTCCGACCCCGGAACCGGACCTCCCACTCGAGCTCATCCTTCACAAACAAATCTGCGTTCACCGAGCTGGTCATCACCGCACAATAGTCACACACAACAATGTAAAGACAATAACCAAAAGGAAAACCAACAGGAAGAACTTGATCATTCAAGTGGCTCCAGAGTGCTCTAGCGATACGACGAGATGGGTGTATAATGAAGGCAGAGAGAGAGCTACTCGAAATGCCCAGAAGAGAACACAACAACACAAGACAACAAATCTAACTCACCATACACAATCCACAAAAATACACATAACATCCAAATAAACACCCCTCAATGCTGTTCCAGCAAATTCCAGGATCAATTCATGTTGAAATTGGTGCGTCACAATGTGCCCCAACTTCCAATATTCCAACAGGATTCAACAATACATAACAACACCATGACATCTGGTCGGACCATAACCGCATTCATAAATCAATGGGACCCCAAATAGAATGCCCTCAATAGGCAAAAAAAAAATCACTACATAACGGGGGTGTTATGAAGACACGTTCTCTCTATCACAGAACAAGTCCTAACCAAAACAGACAAGTACCGACGGCACCCGATCATGTTCAAAATTTCTCTAAGATCCCAGTGTATGACGGAGTAATATTAATTAGCTCACTTTCATGCTCAATATACCATTAACCACACAAGTATAACCCCTTACAACGCCTGCCTTACACTCAACATCACAAAGTAATTATGCTTAAACACTAACACATATTAAATTTAATCAACCTCTATTCATTTCTTATAAAATTGCCTGCCATCCAGATTATTTACTTAATTAAACTGTTCAAAATTGCGATTAACTTCTTTAAACATCTTTGACTCAGATCAAAAAAAATAATTTGGACACAATAATTTGCAAGTCCTAACACCAGCCGACATGCCTGTAGCCACACCAAGTTTTATTTAACATCAATAAATGCAAGTCCCCACAGATTCTAAAAATTCCAAAATTCAAAGAATTAAGTGCTGAAATAATGTTTACTACATATTCTGAATGCATAAGATTATATAAATCCATAGAATCATAACCACGCTCTGATCTACCATTTGAAACCCCCCTTTTATTTTATAAATTTGTATGTGATTTTTTTTATTTTCATTTTATTTTTTTATTTAAAGGGGAGAGACATAATCTTTAAAACTAGGTGATGAACCTAGAGGAAGCATAAAGTGTGCAAAGACCTAAGCTACAATTTCAGACATGTCCACTGTATGGATGACAGGACTTGCAAATGAAAAACTCTATTAACAAAACAAGTGTGAAATTTATTTAGCGTCCAGTCACATACATGATATCACAAGGTATAATTGAATAATAGCAACTGAGTAAAATTGAAATACTTTTACATCTCTATGTTATACATCACTTCATTACCGACTGATAATAATTGACCATAATCAACTAAGGGATATCCATAATCCCCTTAAATAAAAAATTGACTGGCATACATCATTACATACATATCGTTATTATACACAGTATAATATTACAAGTGACTGCTTAATTCAGTGGCTGTAAAAGAGTGGATGCAACACTATGTCAAAGACAAACATTATAATTTTTAAATATGTGATATTTAAAGTTTAAAGTTAAATTGCTACACTATGCAGCACTATGTCAAAGATAAACATTATAATTTTTTTTAATATGTAATATTAAAAATTTAAAGTGATATTTAAAGTTTAAAGTTAAATTTGCTAGCCCTTTCTGTAATTCCTTCAGCACATGTGCTATAACATCATTAATTTTGTCACACACTTCAGAAAAATAGATTCATCAGAGGCTGTAATAAGCAAAAACTAGTTCAGGTTGCAAGGTAAAAGTTTATCATTTTTATCAATAAAAAATTAGTGATCTGAGTCAGTAGTGATGTAGTCATAATTAGTTAATCAACAGACACGTTATGGACAACAAAATCCAGGAATGTAAAATGATGTTCACAGTTTCGTGGGTTTATGCTCATATTACAGATGTTCACTACTATTGCTAAACCACTACATGAGTTAACAGAAAGTAAATGAATATTCTAATGTTTAAGAGATTGTAATCAAGGACTTTCAGGATTTTCAGGACTTTACAAATTGCATTATGCTCAGAGCCAATTCTTGCTTCCCAGCCTTCAGAGGGAAGTAAATTGTAGACACTGCAAGCAGTATCGGTGTAGGGCAGTTTTGTCTCAAATACAAAATGGTGAAGAACGAGTAATAGCATATTACAGAAAATTCTTTCCAAAGCAGAGAGAAATTATTGCATTACAAGGAGAGAGTTGCTGCCTTTCATTTGAGCTTTTGAGCATTTCCATAAATGTCTGTTTTGGGAAGGAGTTTTCACTACATACCAAACATGCTGCACTTGCGTATCTCTTGAGGTTTAAAAATCCAGATGGGCAGTTGGCAAGGTGGCTTGAATCACAGTACTTAGAAGTACACGGTAGGTATCACAAGCTGTTTGTGCAGTAGCAAGCCGTGTTAGTGACGTCACTGGTGCACCTGTCTGCTGGTGATTGCTCCTTTATATAAAGTTTTTTCAGTTTGTGTTTCAGTTTATCTTTGTTTTTTTTAATCCTTATTTCATCACAGTATTATAACAACATAGTAGAGTACTTCAGAATAGGGGCCCCCTAGAAAGGACCATGTTGGTGCTTCCCTCATATACATAAAGATAACTAACCCCGCTTGCAGCTTCACAAAAACAAATCAAATAAACTCCTTGATTTACAAAAATAGATTATTAAAATTAAACACACAAATCCATCAAGCTGTATTAAAGAAACACAATACAATATAATACAATAATATAAAGAATTGTAATATAACCTAAAATAAATGATACAATTACACAATTTAACAATATAAAAATATATTTTTTTATTAATTAATCTCTTTTTTATTCAACAGTTTATCTTGTGTGTAGTGTTTATTTTGTTGCAGGAGATTTCTAAAGCGGTTACTTTAAAGCTGCGTATCCACTATGCGTGGCTGCCTGATACTTTTCAATAAATTGATAATTTAATAAAATAGACAAAACGTGGTTGATATTATTTTTCTTCCATTTTTTCTGTCTTTGTTAAGCGCCATCTTGTATGGCCAACTACGTATAACAAAGATATAGGTGTACTTACCATTTTTGGGTTCTTTTCGGCGAACAGGAGATCAGAATTGGTTGTTCAAAATAAAGAAAACTTTATTTTGTTTCCCATAATTACGTTTTATTAACACTTAGGTATTCTCATCATTTAACTTCAAAGATCATTGACAAACTACCTCTTATACAACAACTCACATTATCTAAAACCCCACATAAAATAAAATTGAAACATAGTGTAAACCTTTTAATTACCCAAAAGGAATCAAGATATTAAATAGAACTAATTTTTATACACACAAACCAGCCTTCTTAATTTACGTAATTTCACTCACTCATACACACACATAACTATTCCCCGATTTTAAGAGCTCATAATTAAAAAAGGTTAAAATTTTGAAAATTAATCCATAGTTGAAAATTTGGTTATTATTATTGTAGATTACTTAGCTGATTGTCCAGAAGAAGTCATATTGTTCCACGCACACGCGTTTGTTTCCGTCACTAATTCGTTTTATATCTCCTCCACTCTCATTTTATTTGATTTTAATATGCTTTAAATTTTACGTTACCTTTTTACACTGTTCGTTACATTCTTACGGTTTTGTGGTATTCACATTTTAGGTGTGGGCGCCCACGATTTACGTTTCGAAACTTTTTTATATGTGACCGGCCGGCTCACTGACTGATTTTATACTGGGACTAAGCCACTGGCGCTATTTTATGAAGTCGCCGTTGTTGTGTGACCAAGTCTCTTTGTTTGAAAGTTTATATCACTCCGCCAGCAGACTGTCATTTGTTACATGACCGTATTCCACAACCGGGTTCGTCTCTGGCGTATATACTGACGTCAGATGGTCTGATGTGGTTACATAATAGTTCACGCTGTTACATAATGTGTTTACCGTTGTGTATGTCCTTGAAACTGCCCTTGGCACAGTTTGTCGGTTGTTTTTCTCACTTGAGAAATTTACATACAATATTGTCAATCAGTCGTACCACCTTCGCTACCGTCGCCTACCACAAAATTTACCTCTCGTTTATACGTTTTGTCCCTATCATCGAAAAATGTTATTTGTTTATAAAAAAAAATACAAATTGCTTTATTATCCCAAAATAGGCCCGTTACATGCCGCGCGCGGCAGGTTCGAAGGGTCTGCCTCGAATAATGGAGACGTGGTTGCCGTGCGCGGCAGCTGTGCTCGAACATGCCGTGCGGTGAGCCAATTCTTGTCGGCCGTGCGGTGAGCCAATTCTTGTCGGTTTCTTGGCCCGCGGCAAAGGGTGCTCAGTTTGAACTGCTCGCCTAGTGTGGACGGACGCGTTTGTGTTCGCTTGTTCGACGCGCGGCAGTGAAATGGATAATGAAAAGTGTCGAGATTTAATACTAATGTATAGCGCAAAAGAGTTATTTTGGAACCCAAAACATGCTAACTATCACAATAAATCGTTGAGAGAGGACGCGTGGAAGGATATCAGCGGCACAATGAAAATACCTGTTGCTGAACTGAAAAAAAAGATGACGTCTTTACTGGCATGCTACAGAAGAGAAAAATCTAGGATCAAGCAAAGTCACATTATTGGATCAGGTAAGTTACAATCACCTCATAATGAATATTTTTAATATCTATGAAGTCTAACAATTTATATAATCAAATACTTAGTTCATTTGTCGCGGTAAAGCTAAATTAATCGGAATAATTTAATTTGTGAATAGCTGTAAATCAACTGTCTTTACAGTGTCTTTATTTTATTCGCAGGTGCAGAGAGTACATATGTGTCCAAGTGGTTTGCTTTTGATGACTTTGCGTTCATGGCCGATAAGCATACCAGCACAACTACTGATACATTTACTGAGGTACACATTTTTGTGCTAAGTCTACAACAAATGTATAAAGTGCTTATATTTATTTTTATATGCGCATAGATTTTTTTTATGTAAAAAGTATATATATATATATAATATGTTCATTATATTTGGTCTCCAGTCGCAGTGAAATTGAAATTAATAAATACCTTTTTCTTTATTCGCTGCTGTGACTACGTCTTTGATGTCTTACGACATGTTTCGGGAACACGTTCCCATCATCAGGTAAAATCGTTTTTTCTTCTAGTTCATAACAAACGTGTCAAGAGTACAATAATTAAAACACATCAATACACAAACACATAACACAATGAGTACGATAGAACTCAGTCCACGTAACAGTGCGCACTGCCGTACTATAACTGACCGCGTAGTCAAACTATATATTCGGCTGGTGTACACAAGCGTTATCACTCTTCAATACAGTATCATATAAACAGTGAGATTTAAATGTTAATTGATCATTAAGCAGTAGGTTTGGTTGAAATACAAACGCTTTATATATTTCATATTCTTCCATGGCATCCATGTATCGGCTCTTACTGCATATATGTATGGGCGTAAAGTTATCTGTGAAACCACTATAACTGTGATTGCTGTTTACCAGATGTAAAGCAAAGTTGGATTTGATTGACTTGATGTTCTTTTTTGGCAAATGTTCTTTATATCTGTCTTTAAATTTCCTGCCCGTTTGTCCTATGTAGAATTTATCACATTCACTACACTGGATTGTATATATGCCAGAACTGTTTTCGGTTGTTTTTTGCGTTCGAGGTTTTAATATGTTCAATATGTTATTGGTAGTTTTGAAGGACACGATGATGTCTAATTTTCTTAATTCATTTTTTATTATATTAGGAATCACATTAGTATATTCAGCTGAAATATAACGGTTCTTTTTACCATCTAATTTTGATTTTCTTTCCATTTCATTCCTATGTTTGCGTATTAAGTTATCTATTATATCACTTTTATATCCATTATTGACAGCTATATGTTTAATAATATTTACTTCATCTTGAAAATCTTCCGGGTTCATAGGTATAGTTAAAAGTCTATTTACGAAAGCATTAAAAGAGGCCATTTTCTGTGTATATGGGTGGAATGAATCAGCATGGACAGTTATATCCGTGGTAGTGGGTTTCCTGTATATTTTATATGTGATACAATCAGCATTTCTTCGAACAGAAAGGTCTAAAAAGCCTGGGTACAAAATCGCAAAACAACTTCAACATATAATAAAAAACAGTATAAAGCTAGAGAATAATCATAGTATCAAGAATAATAAAGATTTCATAAACAAAATTAATTCTATCGACTTATTACCGAGTTATAAGCTGGTTTCTTTTGTAATTGTCAATTTATACACAAATATACCTATACAAGAAACAATAGAGACTCTCCAAAACAATTTACTTAATACGGCAATATTAAATCCACAGGAAATTAACGAATTAATCTTGATATTACGAATAGTGTTGAAACAAAATTATTTTACATTTGACGGCAAGTTTTTTGAACAAGGAGAAGGGTTGGCCATGGGGTCTCCTTTAAGTGGATTACTGGCAGATATATACCTTAACTTTTATGAAAATAATTATCTACTATCTAACTGTAACAGTTACCACGATAAAATTATCTCATACACGCGATATGTTGACGATACGTTCATGGTTTTTAATGGCACTTGTAGACAAATGGACATGTTACTCAAATACATGAACAACATAAATAACAACATAAAATTCACCATGGAAGTAGAAAATGAAAATTGCCTAAACTTTTGTGTAGTTGTTATTTTAACACATTTATATCGTAATAGATTTATCTCCCACTTACCTTTCTTCTGCCCAGGGTTACGTCGCATGAACGTTGAATAACAAGTGTGATTTCAAGGTTGTCTCAATAACTCACTCGACTCGCTTATATAGAAAACAACTAAGATTTTATTTCATCATCTGTATTTTTAAAAAGGCATGAATTTTTTATTCTTTCTTTCAACATTGACATATTACTGCTTGATATTATTGCATATAACCTAAACATTTATTTCAACATTGTAAACTAATATAATAATTGATTAATTAATCAAAACGACCCAGCTTGCCACACACTCACTTTCATCCAACTTCCCTCCCCATTATTTAATAACACTCATTGAATTAAAAGGAATTAAAATCGGGAACTTAACTTGAGATGTCTCTCTCATAGCCGCGTGCTGCACTAGTTATATCCAAATGTTTCGTTAGTTATATTCACTTTAAAATCTTCTCCTTCGCTTCACTGTCTACATTTTTTAGGTCTCGATTTATTTTTTAAGCACTAGTTGACACTTTTTTACCAAAAATAATAAATTTAGAAGTGCGCGACTTCGTAGAGTTCCCGGCCGGGAAAACAGAGTTATTTCATCTGAGAGCGAGCGTCACCAGCCAGTCTCCCACCACGTCGAGTTGCTGGATAGGAATCCAATGCCTCCTTCTGTCAAATTGTTCGTCAACGTACTCAAAGTATGGGTTATTAGTGTGTGTTAGGCGCTGATGAAATTGCACTGCCTTTCGTCGTATGACTCGGATAGGCGTGGTCTTGTCAAACTTCCGTCAGCATGGGACCACGTTGCTGACAAAACTTTCGTTGTTTCGCCATTTTCGGCAGCGTTGGTTGATGATGCTTGGCATCCTGTCCGCGCGCCTGTTGGTGTCGCGCGCACTAGTGTGTCACACACCTCTGATTTCTTGGAATTGAATTACGTCTCAACACACCTGCTTGTAAACTTATGACACTGTTCTTTGTCTCACGGAAACAGTTTTCTGTGTGGGACTTGCTGCCGTATTTATACTTGGGAGTTATGATTGAAAATGAATTAAATCTAATAAAATAAAATACCCCTTTTTGCCCCATTACAATACCCCCCCCAATGAGAGGTCTTTTGTCAAGACAGAAGAACTCTCATTGCTAAACCCCTAAGAGGATCGGAGAGGATATGGTGCCAACAACCCCCCATTAATTTCTTAACACATCATGGGTAAACTACCCCCCTAGTTCGGCGACTATGGCTGCACCTGAACGAGATTACTGGACTTCTCTACTCGAGATCCTAACACCGTAAACTCGGACAGATACTAACCACAGTACACCCAACCTTCTAACATTCTGCCCAAAAATCCAAACCCTGACCTTATACCATACCCAATCCTCAACCGATATGTTCCCCCTTACATACACACTGGGTCGTCTTTGGCAAGTACTGGGCGCGTACACACACTCATTCCTATATTCTGAACAAACTCCTTTAAACTTTTTAAAATCATTTTCCAAATCACAATTTAGCAAACAAATTAAATTCAAATCATTAAATTTGGTTAAAATTTCATTTAAGTTCAAAATCAACTTGTTATATTACCATTTCTTTCATCAAAACAAAAAATAAAAAATCTTTTACATGAATCTACTATTATTGCTTACTAACCGCTAACAATCATAAAGACACAAATTGAACATTATTAAAACATGAATTCACTTACCCTAACATTTGTTTACACATATATACTAAACAATATAATTCAATAGACATACTAGTAAAACGCAAACAATAATATACTTGAAACTCAAAACATCATCTATATGGCAGGCATAAAAAAATATTAAAAAAAAAAAATTAAATTTATAAAAATATCCTTTTTCTTAATACTCATAAAAAAAAAAAAAAAATTTAATTCAATCAAGAAACAAAATGGCATCAATCAACTACTAGAAACAGGTCTTGTCTCTAATATCAACCATCAGCTGATCTCTCTGGGTCAATTGAATGACCTTGACATATATGTTACACAAAGCTACATCATTAAATACATGAAACATCCTTAAAATTCCTTACCTTCAAACATAGTACAACATAATAAAATAAGACATTCAAAATTAACGTGGTTATTATTATCTTATGATAAACAATAAAATTTACATTTAAATTGACCAAAATTTACACACTTTGCAGTTTTAAGTTATTCTCAAATTCTATTACACTCTGTTACTTGTTTCATTTATCACTACATTTTTACTATGACTTTCTTTCTGTAATATTTTCATTCTCAATTAGTTTGGGCGACTCAGTTATTCATAACATTTCGATTTACTAACTTGGCATTTATATCTATACTCTTACCCCCTTTCTGACTTTACTACTCACTTAACAGCTTTAACTAGTATGACACCCATCTATCAAAACGTCTACCAACCATTCGCTACCCCTAACTTACTACTCTAACTCATTTCGCATCATTTTACTCTTATAACAAAAATATTCTCTACCCCTTTGTACTCAGGATGTGTGTTCCCTTCCCAGTGCTCATTCCCTTATCTGGTTCCTGGACCCTCCCTAGGTAACCCTTTCCGGCACACGTCGATTCGCCTCCCGCCACAACGCTTTTCGTTGAGGACTCCTTATCACACCACCCCCCTTACAAAATTACCCATCAACTAATTACTCTCCCATTACCTCACTTCCATCTACAAAATATCTCCATTTCTTTATTACCTCAATATATCATTCATTACTCTACATATTTTCCCCATAGCTACTGTGTCACTATTAATACTCAAATTCTACATTACGTTTATTCACAACAATATTGTTCTCTCTAACACCCCTTTAACTCCACCTTGGACTGATTTAAATGTCCTAATGAAATAATAATCATCCAAATTCTAACATTTACCACATATTACATTACAGTTACTATTGAAAATTCAAAACTAGCTCAATTCATTTTACCATTTAATTCAAAATCTCTTAAACACATTGAAAATACTATATTCAAATATTACTTATATTCAAACATTTAATTACATTGAAAAATTTGCAAATCACTGAAGTATTACACATACAACACCAGTAATCAGCTGATGTTCCTGGTCAGGTGAATGACCTTTCTGTTGATACATTTCAAAATTATATAGATTACACATGTTATCAATCCTTACCCCTAACATACTACATACAATTAATACAAATACACAAAATTATATAGTTATTATCATACAATGTTATCTGAAATCATTACAAGTAAATTTAGTGCTTAAAATGGTTTTGCTCTCATAGGGACATATATCGCTACTCATTGAGTCATAGTAATAGCAACAGTTGCTGAACAGCTCTATAGATTGTCAACCCCCAACTCTCTCTATATAGTCGTGTTATAAGCTGACCGCCCGCTGTTTACAGAGGTCGTCACCCTCTCACTGAATTTACAGCTACCCTCCTACTACATCAATTACTTAAAATCCCCCCTTTTACCCAGTTATCGTAGGTAAACCACGTGCCGGTCGGTCTAGGTATTTACCTTGTGCACCAATGCGTTATCTGTGCCCCTGGCTTGTAACTGCCAGCTCCTTTTCCACACACACTATTGTTTCCTGGTGTTGGACTGTGGCGTCCATTTGCATTCCCAAGAACTGAAGTTTACGTATATAAGGTATAGACGCTGCCTATACCGTTCTTGGTTCAGCGTTATATAAAACATTCGGTATTACTGATGTCCGAGGACACCAGTAATCCTACTATAATGATTCACACGCCCTTAGTACGGCACTACCGTCACCTTCAACGATAGCCGCTGTTCCATAGTTATGTAGTTTCCCCTGTTTTACCCCCCGGTTCAATTTCAAAATTCACCAATTTTGTATCTACTTACATAATTCCACGGCCAGGGTCTGGTGAAACCATGACCGCCCGAAATGTGGGGAACTACCAAAAGACATATAAGGCTCACACTGACACCGCTACTGCAATTCACGGAAGGTCAACTCTTATATGTTTGGGTATCTTATTAATTGATTAATTTTCATGTTTACATTTTTTTAGACACATCTACATTTTCAACTTTTAGACAGCAAACCTTTCACTTTTCTTAGCTTGTACTACAAATTTCCTAATTATATATGGTCACTTATTTACTAAAATACACTATAGCTACTGACATAAATTTAAAATTATAAACATTCCAAATTATATATTGATAAGTATTTATTTTGGAGGCTAATTTTATTCCTAATGCTACTAAGGTTGTAATCGCCCGAAAAGATGGGGGTTTTGCAGCGAGGGAAACTTGGGGACCGGATAGATCCACTACGTGAATTCACGTCCTCCTTTTATACCAAATTTACTCCCCTTACTCTACCATTTATCCAAACCCGCCGTCTATCCTACCCCCAACATCCCTCCCAGCAAAACTCATCTTTTTACATACACGGTAACTGCTCTCACCGGTGAAACTTAACTTCACCAATGAGACTAGAAAATTTTTGTTTGTGAATACACTGCCCTTTTTGAAATATAGCCTCCATACTATTTACAATCACTCGAAGGCAGTGCTGGTACGTGATATGGTACACCTAACCACTGCACCTTGAGTGTAAAAGAATAATTTATATCACGTACCTTTAGGGGTCCCCCTCCCCGTTCAACAATGTGGTGAAATTTCTATTCTTTACCAATTTTGGTGGAGCCGGACCATCGTTGTTTCACCACCCGAGGGAAGCTCCTCCAACCATGGTCCGCCTCCCAGTGCCGAAACCCATGGCCAGGACTGGTAAGGTCGTGGCCACCCGAAAATGGGGGAGAGTCCCTTCTGAAAACATAAAATAACATATTAAATTCAAAATTTTTTACCTTGACCAATATAATTTCAAATTTGTAGCATTCTGCGTGCCCACTATCTCCTGTGTTACCTGGTTGTATAGTACATATGCATTATTCATCTTTATTTCTATAATCTCATAAGGTCCCTCATATAATGGGAAAAAACTTCTTTATCTCTTTATCTTGTGCGCTAGACAAATCATGTATCCTTACCAACACTAATTGTCCTACCTCGTATTTGACCCACTTACCCTTTTCATCATGTTTCCTCTTTCTTCTCTCTCCCTTGGTGAGTAGACTCTCGTTTGCGAGTTGTATTTTTACATTCCTGTCAATAGTTCTTTCTTCCGGTGGATACTCAAAAAGTTGTTCTAATATTCTGGGTGGTCGGTTTCCCTTGATTAGCTCGTGCGGTGTAAACCCTGTAGAATCGTGGGTAGTGCTGTTTAACCAGTCTTCTACTTTCTTTACGTATAAAGGCCATTCTGAGTGTTTGGAGTGACAATACGCCCTGAATATCCTGCCGATTTCTCGCATCACCCGCTCTGCCTGGTTCGACTGTGGATGGTAAACTGCCGTATGCTTGGGTATGATGCCTTCCCAGCCGAGAGTCTGTCTCCACTTCCCGCTGATGAACTGTGGTCCATGATCGGATAAAATTACCTTCGGCTTACCTACATTAATCATATAGTCCTTGGTGATCTTTTCGCTAAGCACCTTGCTAGTAGCTCTCTTTATACTGTACAACGTAACAAACTTAGAAAAAGTGTCCAACACAACAAAAACATATACTACTCCACCTCTACCTTTAGGCAATGGCCCATACAAATCTACAGCGACTAAATCGAACGGTCTTTCAACTTTAATATAATTCATTTCCCCTTCAACCCTATAATTTACTACTTTTGACTTTTGACACAAATCGCAAACTCTTAACACTCTTCTAACTCACCTCTCTATATTTTTAAATACACATGACTCTTTAAAACATTAGTACACTTTTTTGCCCCAAAATGCCCATATCTTATATGACAATCCCAAATAATTCTATCTACTAACTCATCAGGTATCATTAACCTCCAATCCTGTTCACCCCCTTCTACTTTCTTAAACAGAATTCCTTGATATATTTGGAAATGTGTGTTGTACTCTGACCCATGTATATCTGCTTCTAAACTAGCTATTATTTTACCCAATTTAATTTCTGATCTCTGCATGTTTTTAATCTCCCTTAGTTCCTCCCCCAAAATTCTGTCTTCCCTTGTTAATCGAAAAATTTCTATTTCTTTCAGATCCCTCCCTGTCTTATTATCTATTACATCTATTCTGGAAAGAGTGTCTGGTACTTTGTTATCTGGTCCCTTAATGTATTCCCATGCAAAGTGATATTCTTGTAATGCTAGCACCACCTGGTTAGTCTGCTATGAGTCAACTTACACGTGTTCAAAATGATAAGGCCTTATGATCTGTCCTGATGACGGTTTGGTTTCCTAGCAGGTAAGTGCGAAATTTCTTTACTGCAAAGATGATGCTCAGCAACTCCTTCTCTGTTGTCGTGTAGTTCCTTTCCGCTGCCAATAAAGTCCTGCTGGCAAAAGCTATGGTCCGGTGTTCCTGATCCTCACCCTCCTGGTAGAGTTCTGCGCCGAGGGCTATGTTGCTGGCATCTGTCTGTAAATAAAATTTTTTCTGAAAATCAGGGTGATTCATCATTATCATATTTATAAACTTCTCTTTGATTTCATTAAAAACAAATCTTTCCTCTTCACCCCATCTCCATTGTTTACTCTTTTGTAACCCCGCACTTAGCTTAGATGTTACTTGCGCATAATTTCTCTGAAATTTCCGATAAAAGTTGCATAATCCTAAAAAGCTTTGTAACTGTTTAATATTTTTAGGTTCTGGAAAACGTATGATAGCTTCTACTTTATCTGGGTTTGCTAAAATACCCTCTGGAGTGATAATAAAACCTAAAAAATGTATCTCAGTTTGTAGAAATTTTGACTTCTCCCAATTAACCGTTAATCCCCCATTTTGCAATCTATTCAATACATATTCTATATGTTCTAAATGTTCCGGGAATGTTCTTGATGCTATTAGTATGTTGTCAACGTATACAGTTAAAAAATCTAAGTCCTTGGGTTAGAGTATCATATCTGAACATTTTATAAAACTGGCTACGCTAGTGTTTAGTCCGAATGGCAGACGCTTAAATTGATAGTTCTTACCATTGAAGAGAAATGCAGTATATTTCCGGCTCTCTGACGCTAGTGGAACTTGCCAGTATCCTGCTGTCAAATCTAAAGACGTCATATATTTGACTCCGCTAAACTTCTGAAAAATTTCATTCATAGGTTCCAGTGACTCCTGGTCAGGTATGATAATTTGGTTAATTTTTCTAGCATCTAAGCACAACCTTACTTTTCCATCCTTTTTGATGACCACCACTAATGGATTCGAGTATGGCGATATAGATCTTTCAACAATGTCTCCTTCCATCATCCGGACCAACTCATCTTGTACTGCTCTCCTCTTTGAAAACGGCACTGGATAACTTCTCTGCTTGTAGGGTGAGTGTTCTCGAACCTTCAACTCGCATACGTAGTCCCTGGCTTTTCCAGGCAACTCAGCAAACACATCTCTAAAACGTTCAACAACTGCCCACAACTCCTGTCGTTGGGGATTCCCTACAACTACACCCTCATTAAAAAATTTATCTGCCCTATTTTCCCATACTCTCTCATCATTCTCTGCACTCTCACTCTCTTGACATACATTCACTCTTGTTTCTATAATTCCCTCGCCTACTCGGTTTTGTATCATCTTTATTCCCGTAACTCTAACTTCATCTAACACCCTCTTAAAATTAACCCTGACTGGTTCACCCCCTCTTTTAAATTCTATCATTCTCTTGTTAAAATCAATTACTGCTTTGTTTCTCTCCAAAAAATCGTTTCCCAGAATTATATCTAAATTCAATCCCTTAACTACTAGAAAGGTATTCTCAAATTCTATTTCATTAATGTATATATTTAACTGTACTTGTTTAGTAACTCTTTTACTTCGTACTCCGGTCACCCCACTACTGTTACTCCCGCAACTGGTAATGATGGAATATTTTTATTTACCCTTTGTAATTCACCCAGTACGTTTTCTGAAATGACTGATGTTTCACTCCCCGTGTCAATTAATGTTTTATAATTCTTACCTTCTATGTTTACAACTTCCTCCGTCAATCCGGTTTTGGTTTCTGTCATTTCTGTATCTCCTCCTCCAGTAACTCCTCCGCCATGTCCTTGATAATTATATTACTTTGGTAGTTACACTCCTCTTGGACCCCCAGGTTCTCCTCCGACAATGGCTGGGCCCGGTTCCCCATTGTCTCTTCTAGTTTCCCGTGGATGGACCTGCCACGGCTTGGTTATATCCTCCTCTGCCTCTGTTGCCGCTTCCATTTCCTCTCGGCACTCCGCGGTTGTTCTCTGCTCCTCTCTGCGGCGGATTTTGTTGGCTGTACGTTCTCTCGCTGCGTTGACATTCTCTCGCCTTGTTACATCTAAAACATGTTGTTCTTATAGCATAATTTTCAACATTACAATCTGCACATCGCCAACCCTCGCCTCTGTTATCATTATTTCCCCCACGTGCCCCTCTATGAAAGTTTGGCATTCCCCTGGGTTGATTATAATTTCCATTGATGTGTGACGCTGGTGTGTTTATACGCCTACTCATATCCCGTTCTCTTATGTTCTGAAATATATCTAATATTTTTTCTAGTTCAGTAATTTCTATAATTTCTCGCGTCATTAGTGTAATTTGTATTTCTCTCGGCAAATGCTTACTTATGTGGTGGACGAATGACCGGAACGGTAGCGGTGGCTCTAAATATTTTGCTTCATTGTATAATCGCATTACGTACATAGTCACGTTACCCCCGTGGGTCCCAAAATTACCTGGTCCCATAATTTTACTCCGTAATATTTCTTGTTCTTCTTCTGACCAATATTTATCTCTGAAGGCTGTCTCAAAACTCTGATAATTTACCCAGTCTATTTTATGTACTTCCGCCCATACCGCGGAATTCCCTCTAAAGCATTTCATTATCTTTAACAGCTGTACTTCCCAACTACTTCGACAAAACTGATTGAATTCTTTCACACAATTTAAAAACTGCATGGGGTGTACCCCCCTATTTTCACAATTAAACAATTCCAAATCAATATCGCTATTCATATCTCTAGTAATTACTACTTGTTCAGTGACACTATTAAGTTTTTTACTAATCTCTACATTTAATTCATCTTTGACACTAGCTATGCTTTGTTCAATTGACATGAATTTATTATTATTTAAACACTCAACTTGTATGTTACGTTTATCCATAATATTTACTGTATCTTGTATGGCTTGTATCTCTGTTTTGCAATTACTTTCTATTTCATTTATTTTGAAATTGGTATTCGTTTCATATGTCTTAATCTTATCAATTACACAATTAAACTTGTACTCACTACCAGCATTACATTCATTTATTTTACATTCAAAATTTTCAGTTACTTCCCGTATTTGTTTATCGATTTTTTCTGCCATACTACTCTCCATTTCATCAACTCTATTATTCATACTTTTTAATGAATGACTCAACTTTTCGTTTAATTCATATTTCAATTCGTTAAAGTTACTCTCACACTTATTTTTTACCTCATTAATATCACTTTTAAGCTCGTTAAACTTTCTACTCTGTTCATCAAATTTTATATCATTATTATCAAAACGTTTATTTAATTCGTTAAATTTGTTATTCTGTACATCAAATTTAATGTCAAAACTACTCTTTTGTTCATTAAATTTAATACTTTGTTGCTCCAAAATTAATTGCAACATATTCATTACTTTCTCATTACTATCTACCGTTTGTTTACTTTGGATAGGTGTCGATTGATGTTCGACATCTTTCATTATTTCTGATTCTGTTAACTGGCTTTCTATACTACTGTCAGTGAAGCTGACTTCATCATTATTTTCACTCGTTTGAATTCCTGAGTCACCTTTATTGGCCAACTCAGTTGACATATTTTCATACATAGATTTATTTTCGGCCTCCTCGCCGACAACTACATCAATTTCGTTTTCGTTAGTAGCCATTATTTATTCTTTATGAAATTTATTAAACTTAATACACTTTCAATCTTACATATATTTACTATTTTCTCACTCTGTATGTTTTACTCAACTATATTATACATATCGCTTAACCTGTACGTAATTTACGTATTTTTATCCAACCTCCAAATCAAACTTGCATTCACTGTAGGTGCGGAATTTAATGAAATTTAATTTATAAAATTCGTTCCAAGTTCGTGACGCCAATTGTGTAGTTGTTATTTTAACACATTTATATCATAATAGATTTATCTCCCACTTACCTTTCTTCTGCCCAGGGTTACGTCGCACGAACGTTGAATAACAAGTGTGATTTCAAGGTTGTCTCAATAACGTTGAATAACAAGTGTGATTTCAAGGTTGTCTCAATAACTCACTCGACTCGCTTATATAGAAAACAACTAAGATTTTATTTCATCATCTGTATTTTTAAAAAGGCATGAATTTTTTATTCTTTCTTTCAACATTGTAAACTAATATAATAATTGATTAATTAATCAAAACGACCCAGCTTGCCACACACTCACTTTCATCCAACTTCCCTCCCCATTATTTAATAACACTCATTGAATTAAAAGGAATTAAAATCGGGAACTTAACTTGAGATGTCTCTCTCATCGCCGCGTGCTGCACTAGTTGTATCCAAATGTTTCGTTAGTTATATTCACTTTAAAATCTTCTCCTTCGCTTCACTGTCTACATTTTTTAGGTCTCGATTTATTTTTTAAGCACTAGTTGACACTCTTTTACCAAAAATAATAAATTTAGAAGTGCGCGACTTCGTAGAGTTCCCGGCCGGGAAAACAGAGTTATTTCATCTGAGAGTGAGCGTCACCAGCCAGTCTCCCACCATGTCGAGTTGCTGGATAGGAATCCAATGCCTCCTTCTGTCAAATTGTTCGTCAACGTACTCAAAGTATGGGTTATTAGTGTGTGTTAGGCGCTGACGAAATTATTGCACTGCCTTTCGTCGTATGACTCGGATAGGCGTGGTCTTGTCAAACTTCCGTCAGCATGGGACCACGTTGCTGACAAAACTTTCGTCGTTTCGCCATTTTCGGCAGCGTCGGTTGACGATGCTTGGCGTCCTGTCCGCGCGCCTGCTGGTGTCGCGCGCACTAGTGTGTCACACACCTCTGATTTCTTGGAATTGAATTACGTCTCAACACACCTGCTTGTAAACTTATGACACTGTTCTTTGTCTCACGGAAACAGTTTTCTGTGTGGGACTTGCTACCGTATTTATACTTGGGAGTTATGATTGAAAATGAATTAAATTTAATAAAATAAAATACCCCTTTTTGCCCCATTACACTTTTTAGACTTTTCTGTTCGAAGAAACCCTGATTGTATCACATATAAAATATACAGGAAACCCACTACCACGGATATAACTGTCCATGCTGATTCATTCCACCCATATACACAGAAAATGGCCTCTTTTAATGCTTTCGTAAATAGACTTTTAACTATACCTATGAACCAGGAAGATTTTCAAGATGAAGTAAATATTATTAAACATATAGCTGTCAATAATGGATATAAAAGTGATATAATAGATAACTTAATACGCAAACATAGGAATGAAATGGAAAGAAACACAAAATTAGATGGTAAAAAGAACCGTTATATTTCAATTGAATATACTAATGTGATTCCTAATATAATAAAAAATGAATTAAGAAAATTAGACATCATCGTGTCCTTCAAAACTACCAATAACATATTGAACATATTAAAACCTCGAACACAAAAAACAACCGAAAACAGTTCTGGCATATATACAATCCAGTGTAGTGAATGTGATAAATTCTACATAGGACAAATGGGCAGGAAATTTAAAGACAGATATAAAGAACATTTGCCAAAAAAGAACATCAAGTCAATCAAATCCAACTTTGCTTTACATCTGGTAAACAGCAATCACAGTTATAGTGGTTTCACAGATAACTTTACGCCCATACATATATGCAGTAAGAGCCGATACATGGATGCCATGGAAGAATATGAAATATATAAAGCGTTTGTATTTCAACCAAACCTACTGCTTAATGATCAATTAACATTTAAATCTCACTGTTTATATGATACTGTATTGAAGAGTGATAACGCTTGTGTACACCAGCCGAATATATAGTTTGACTACGCAGTCAGTTATAGTACGGCAGTGCGCACTGTTACGTGGACTGAGTTCTATCGTACTCATTGGGTTATGTGTTTGTGTATTGATGTGTTTTAATTATTATACTCTTGACACGTTCGTTATGAACTAGAAGAAAAAACGATTTTACCTGATGATGGGAACGTGTTCCCGAAACATGTCGTAAGACATCAAAGACGTAGTCGCAGCACGGATAAAGAAAAAGGTATTTATTAATTTCAATATATAATATGTTTATCATTGTGGCAAATATATAATGTTAAATTAATTTTATTCCTAATTTAATATTAGATTTCGCTTAAACTATTAAATAAGGAATAAATGAGTATAAAATAATAGTTACTCATAAGTATTTCCTAATTGAGTATGAAATTCGGGTGAATGCATGAAGTTCAAAGTCGTATTTCTCACATCGCATATTTTCTTTAATTTAATTCAAAATATAAATATTTACTACATTTTATTATGATAATAATTTTTACTTTACATAACATTGGAGTATGTTGATATGTAATTTTCATGAAAATTTATCTAACATTTTTCATCAATCATTACAAATTACAATAGTGTTACAATGCAAAAATTATGTTTTTACTGTCTACATTTTTCTTAATGCACATACAGTAGACTCTCAACTATCCGACCTAATGTGGCGGTCGGCCGGGTCGGATAGCAAAAAAGTCGGATACACCGGAGCCGTAGGCATACCAGCCTCTATAAGGTCAATGACCGCCACCCTATTGCGTTGAATGTGCTTGTTGCTATTTGGATGCGTACGTCATATCAGTTTGTCCTTACAAATGACGTACAGTAATAAATGAATTAGAAAGAAATGAAATAAGAATTCGCAACTACAGTATCTTTCACAAAACCTTTATTTGAAGGACGAAACAAAATGTGTAGTTAACAATAAGTTGAATGAGTTTTACTATGAGTTTTAATTTATACGAAAGCTTTCAACCAAATTAGTTGTTAATATAAATCAAATTATAATAACCTACAACTACGTACTGTATAATGAAAGAACAAGTGAAACCTGTAATTGAGACCTGCTTCTTTCCTCGCATTAATTTCCTCGCCGCTATATCCTTCCACTTACGTAAACATATTGCTACGACAGCACAGAACAATGTACACGTTTATCGAATATGCCAGAAGGATCTCGATGTAAGCGTGTGGTGTACGTGCTACTAGACGCATTTTGCGAGAATTTTCTCGACTGTGCCGGGCTTCGCTCGGGCGCTCGGACTGTGTCAAGGGCGTAGTAATTACGTAGTTCACGAGAGATAAGACGCAGTTTGGAAGCTTCTGGTGTGTGAGCGTGACTATAAATACATCGGGTAGCGGCCTTAGTTTTTCAGTTCAATGCAAGATATTTGATAGTGGGTTCGAGAGTATTAGTGTGATATATTTCCAGAGCGGTTCGAGTTATTACTGTGTACGTTCAAGTAGTTATTATTGAAGTGTTGCGTTTTATAATCAGACGGTATAATTGTAATAAAATTGAGTTTTAATATTTGTGGACATTTTATTGCGTGTGTACAATTTTCATTTGATTTACTGTAGACTGTGTTGTTAATTACGAACTGTTTTACTGTAACAATTAAAGGTGTGATTAGTGACTTAATTGGTGACTTGTACTTACTTTGTTTCCACTGTACCTACAACGATCGAGTAGACCGTCGTAACAATATGATGTCTGCTGGTGTTGCTTCTTCTTGCTGGCCAATGTATTTCACTGCCGTCTCGATCGCCTTCAGGCCTTTGGAGTGGGTTATACGATCGGGGAGGGTTCATCACCTTGTTCCTCTTCAATCGGCTGTTCATTTAATACCATCGCTACAATATCTTCGTCTGCAATTTCTTCGATTTCGTCCTTTGCCAACCATTCTGTGATGTCTTCCAATGAAGCTTCCTCACATCCGGGAACTTTTTCTAACAGCGATACAAGCGTTGTTCTACCTCTTCCCACTTATCACTGGCTCTGTGATCCAGCAAAATTTTCCACGATCGCACAAGTGTTAAAGATGGAACTTCATCCCATGCCTCGGACACCCATCTGATGACGTCAAGCATGTCTACTGACTGTAGTGCCGTCGCAACTTCTGTATTATCAATTGTCGCAATGATATAGCTTAGTAGCCTAAGTCGATATTTCTTTTTCAAAGCTTGGAGCACTCCCTGATCCATTGGCTGACATATAGATGTAACATTTGCAGGCAAGAATAAAGCTTTTATGTCTCCATCTTTTAATTGGTCATTTGCTGGATGTGAAGGAGCGTTATTCAAAACTAGGATTGCTTTCCTTGTTAAATTGTTTTCAGCTAAATGTTTTTCAACTTGTGGCACAAATTCCTGTTCAAACCAATTTTTGAAAATTTCTCCATTCATCCACGCCTTTTTTTGATGGGTATAATGCAGGGGCAAAGAACTTAAATCTTTAAGATTTTTAAAAGCCCTGGGCTTGCGAGATTTTCCAATCAAGGTCAGTCTCAACTTGTGGTTTCCGGTTGCGTTACTACAAGCTAAAACTGTAACGCGGTCCTTGCTCTTCTTGAACCCTGGTGTGGCCTTTTCCTGTTTAGACGCTAGTGTTTTAGACGGCAACATACGGTAATTCAAACCCGTCTCATCACAGTTGTACACTTGTTCTCCGGAAATACCTTCCTTATCAAGCAGGTCAAAAAAGTGTTTTTAAAGTCAGGGACAGCGTCCTTATTAGCAGACAATGCTTCACCACTACTCGTCATCGACAAACACCAAAACGTCTCTTCCAGCGATCAAGCCACCCGTCACTGGCAGTAAACTCACCATCGTCTCCTTCGATCTGTTTTTTAAACTGAATCGCTTTTTCTTGGAGCAAGGGGCCTGAAACCGTCAATCCTTTCCCCCTCACATTTTCATACCACAGATATAAAGCCTCTTCAACTTCCACATGTTTTCCTTTTTGCATAGTTTTTCTAACTTTCACGCCACTGCCACTTGCTTGCTTAGAACACCATTTTTCAATCTGCGCGATTTCTTCGCCAATCACCCACAGTAGTTTTTCCAACTCCTAACTCCAGTGCAATTTTGTTTACCGACTCACCAGAATCCATTCTTTTTATTGCTTGCAGTTTTTCTTCCAAAGTTACTACCACTTTCTTTAGTTTGTCACCCATATTTCACTTAAAAATAAAAGCCACCAACAATACTGTATACACACTTTATAACAAATTAACAATCCACGAACGACTGAACCGTACGGACTGACTTCTGGATACAGACTGACTGATGCACCTGTTACACACTCAAGTAGGAACACGAAACTTTCCTGTCACAACATGAATCAATTGGCGTACTGTATTGGTAACTGGTGATTCACGCGTAAGCGCCTTCACCCGCGTGGCGGGATTGCTCACATGATGTTTGAAGGCGCTAGTAGCTAGTAATCGGATTGGAAATACTGCATATGTACCGTACTCAAAAAACTTTTTTTTTTTTTTTTTTTTTTTTTGAGTAGCGGGTCGGATAGGCCGGAGGTCGACTAGGCGGGAGTCAGATAGCCGAGAGTCTACTGTACATAAAAGAATAAAACAATACATAACCAATGTTAATAAAACAGAATCTCTACATAGCCATAGTGGAATCTACATTTTACAGTTTAAAGCTGGGTTTACACCTGCGAGAAAAATTGCGACAGTACTCGCACAAGTGCTGTCTAATAGTGTAAACACAGAGATGCAATTTTTGCCGAGAGTTTGAATGCAAGTGTCCCGCGGGCTCTCGCGCGGGCTAATGTTACTGTTTGTTGCGACAGTTCATAGAAAATCCGTTTACACGAGACAGCACATGGATGCAATTTCAACTTGCTCAACTGGTCCCTCCCAGGACGTCAGTTAGTTTTTAACCATGGCACGAAGCAGACGTGTGAAAACTGCTGCTGCGCTAGTAATAGTGGATTATTGGTTACGTGTAGAAGAACGGAAAAGGAGGAAGAAGAGAATGTGGGTTAGAGATTGGATTGACAGAAGGCGAGAGTATGGAGCTTACACTAATTTATTAAATGAGTTAAAAATTGAAGATTCACAACAATTTAGGAATTTTATCAGAATGTCTGCTGTAGAATTAGAAGATCTACTATGCCTTGTTGGACCTAAAATCCAAAAACAGGATACTGTTTTTAGAGAGTCGATACAAGCCATCTGATAAATGGATCGTGGCGTTTAGAAGAGGGAATGCCCGATAGCAACTTGATTCCTCTGCAAGCAACAAAAAGTAGAAACCACCCGAAGCCTGCAGAACAAGTTCGTATGGAGTTCACAGAGTACTTTTCATGTCCTCAAGGAAAGGTCCACTGGCAATACAGGCATATTTAGAGAGGTAATGGCACACAATCATGTTAGGTACATTTTACAGATGTTTTCTGGTAAAAAAAAAACTTTTTGGTGTATAGTAGAAAATATGTTAACACATTTTGGGCCGCCTTTTTGGATAGGGCCGTAATAGAAAATTTTTAGACACCAATTGTTTTCTTTAATCAAGACCTTTAAAATGAGGGGTCACATGATGGGTATTTACATTTAAAATTTTTGAGTTGCCCCCCAAAAAGGGCAATATATAATATATGGTATCGTATGGCAATATATAATTATTGTTATTTACTTACCATTGTACTGGATGTTGTGGGGGTCTTCACATGGATGAACTTCAGAGCGGCGAAGTACGGCCAATTCGGTACATAAACTTCATCCGTTCCCTGACCCGGTGTCTTTGTCCTTAATTTCTTCAACTCCGAGTTGTATTGACTTCTTAAATTATGCAGTTTTCTTTGCACTTCAGGTGTATCAACTTTCAATTTATTGCTGATGGCACGTATTGCTTCATGTTTTTTTACACAATTTCTATAGTCCTTCGAAGTAACATTCCATAGTATTTCATTCTCTTCATACAGGGCTATTAATTTTCTTGTTTCCATGTCCGACCATTTTTTATTTTCATCCGTAGGAGTTTTCGTGGCAGGAGGTCCAGTATTAGTTTGCTTAGGTGTTATTTCAATAGCAGGGTTTTCTTCAGCCATCACGACGCTACACAGTTTAACATAAAACACTGAGAAACCAACCTCTCACTATCCAGACTTGCACAAAACTGTCGCTAAATATCTCCCACTGTTTGATCCAGTGACAGCGCGAGTGTGAGAAATTCCGAGAGCTGAGCTGCGTGTTTAGACCTGCAAGCTGAAGTGTCGGACACTAACTCCGCCTACTTGCAACATCACTCGCGGCAGCAGTTCCGACAATGCTCGCCGGTCTGTTTACATTTGCAATTTTGACTGTCGGACAGAAAACTCGTGCAATTTCTCACAGGTGTAAACCCACCTTAATAATTATACTTCCAAGGTATTGCTCCATCTGTAATAAAATGTCTAGCAAGGTGCCAGCGTATCTCCTTAGCGTATGTTCCTCCTCTTCGTGGCACGTTGCGAATAGGTAACAAAGATGATTGATCCCCATTGTGTCTTCTCATAGCTGGAATAATTTTTCTGTCTACTTCGATATCAAAAGATCCTTGAGGAGTATACACTTGTTGGGAGCAGGATTTTTTCCTCAGGAAATTATGTAAATATACAGTAGTCAAAACAACTTTTTTGGCTTTCACCGGTTCGAGTAACATTGGTTTTCGTAACACTCGAAAAACAGAGCTCAATACTCCAAATGCATTTTCCACGACTCTACGTGCTCTTGAAAGACGATAGTTGGAAGACTCTTTTAATAGAACCTCTATCCGGATTGCCTTCGAAAGGTTTAAGGGTGTATTCATTTAATGCAAAAGCTTTATCACCTAGAATGAAATACGGAACTTTAATATTATATGGTACTTGAAGTATTGATGGGGTTGGAATCTTCAATGATTTCTCTTCAAGTTTTTTATATAATTTGCAGTTTTTTAAAACACCGCTATCTGATATCCGTCCTTGACAACCTACATCAACGTATAAAAAGTTGTAGTCTGCATCAACTAAAGCAAATAAAACAATGCTAAAAAAATGTTTATAATTATAATATTCGGCCCCACTATTCATCGGTACTTGTAACATCACATGCTTTCCATCCATGGCACCGATAGCATGTGGAAAATTCCATTTATCCTCAAAGCCTTTCGAAACCGCCAGCCACTCTTCTTCACAGTCTGGGATCTACAATCAAAATGTATAATAATGTACAGATTTTAGTAAACTTAAAAGTTGATGGCATGTGAAGCTATGAATACAGACACATATAAGACAACTGTTTAATTAATTACATTTAAACATTAATAAATAATTAAATAATTAGAGTAGCCAGCAAATGCATTTACAGAATTGCACAATTCATCGACTTTTTTAACTGGTTTTTTAAATCCTATGTTCAATACTTTTATGTCAATGGCAACATTTAACTAACTAACTGTTCTTGTCTAAACTTAGGATTCTTTTTTGAGTTTCTTATAGCTAATAGGCCTATATATTATTATCGCAGATTTATATCAATTTATCTGCAATATAGTAAATTATGTTGAAAAAATCTCTACCATCAGAATCAACAATTATGATTCTTGTACATTAATATTATTATACAAATATTGTTTCAGGAATCAGAAAAACATATCAGTGAAGATGCTGAGAATGGTTTAACACCAGAGCCAGTTACGGATTTAGCACCACCTTCTTCAGACTCAGTTCCAATTAATAACCCGTATACAGCTACAAAAGCTCCAACCGCGCTTCCACGTAAAAAACGTCGCTTAAATCCTGAGCAGAACGACAATGATGCAATGTTGCAAGAGGCTTTTACAATATTAAAAGACTGTACAGGTTCTCAGAGCATGGACCCATATTTTACCTTCGGGCAGCACATTGCTAATGAGCTGCGAAAGTACGACCAGCGTACATTAGTGCACGTCAAACAAGCTATAAACATAATATTTGAGGCTGATATGGGAAAATATAATTATGGTTATTACACCACCACAAGTCCATATTCCACCATGACGCCCAGTCCTGTGCAGTTCCAAACTCAACCACAGACTACTACTACTTCCGCTACTTGTTCCGATCATTTGTCATCAGATCGAGGAACGGAGGATGGAAACACAAATGCATTCTACTAGTGTTCTACACTGAAGTAGATTTTTACATGACTAAACAGTATGTTTTAACATTTAAAATTAAATTTGTTTACTGCATATTGTTATTTTTATAAAACTAAAATTTATATTACGCTTAAGAATTAAATTTGTTTAATAAATATTTTGACTTTTATCATTACATACCTTTACATAATCTGTTAAAGCTGTAACTATTGCCTCACAAACCTCTGGCACTATTTTTGATATGGACTGCTTTGATACACGAATAAGATATTGCAAACTTGTATACGAGTCCCCAGTGGCTAAGAATCTTAAAGTTATAGCTAATCTTTCTCGTACTGTAAGCGCTTCTCGAAACACTGTATCCACTTTTTTCACTCTGGGTTCAATTAGTGAGCACAGTAGGTCAAAATCGTTTCTTGTCTTTCGAGTAAAATTATTTATCGTGTCTTCAATTGATTCAAATGTCATGTCCCTCAAAAGTCTATTACCATACTGGAGTCGGTTTCGATATAGCTCTTTGAGCCAGAATCGGTGTTTCAGTTTTTGCATGCGTTTTTTTTAACGATATGGTGAATCAAAATAAACGCAGCAGCGGTACGTGCACTGTCCATGATTGTCACACAGTACTGATCGAACAATGGATCGCTTGCCTCACGCGGCAGCCGCGCGCAGCAGCTTGTGTGTCTGCCGCGCTCAAACATGCTGTGCGCGGCAGCCGTGCATAGTGGATACGCAGCTTAAGGTGCATATCCAACAAAGCATTGAGCTTTGTGTGTGATATTTGGAAACATCTACTCTCTAGCAAAATTACAATAAAACATTGGTTTACCCAGTTTCTAGTTATTCCAGGATTCTTAGAGTTAAATTTCACTGTTTTGAAAGCCCGTGTAAATGTATTTACAGACTTTGAGAAAGATGTGATTTTATGCTTTGATGAAATGAAAGTCTAATTTAATTAGATTTCTGCTATGACTGCATTTGACATACTTCAAGGACCACATACAAACGTTATTTGGCAAGTGGACATAACCAATATATTAGAATTTCGATAAAACACTGTATAAGAAACTTTTTTATATTGCTATTAAAATGGTAGAGTTAACGGGATTTTGGGTGCCGGATTTGTTTATGACATGGGACCGTCAAACCAGAAACTTTTATCACAACTTGGTGTAACACAAGATAATACAAGTGTAAAAAATCTTTTTGGAGATGATTGGCAAATTTGGGTTTTTTGATACCTCCTCCCAGGACATGGTTATGGAGTAGAATTTGTATAGACTGTTAACGCTGTATTTGATGTATTAAATTCGAAAATGCCATATCAAACTAGTAATAAGGTGTTTAGAGGAGCAGAATGAAGCTTTAAATTGACTTTGTACTTTATATGTTTGTCCATGAGAGTGATGATAGTCTCGTTTACTCCCTTTTAAATCAGACTTTGTTATATCTATCTGTAGCCTTCAAGGGGTTTATAAAGAATTAAAATTCAAAGGATAAGAATATTCAGTGTCTGCTAGAAGCACCAAGACATTTTGGAATTCTGCTTTTCTCAAATTAGAGGCCTGAGAGTATTTTATGATCATCCATTAATGATCATAATATTCAAAAAAATTATCTCAGGTTTCGAATATAGTCATCCAATGAGTAAGTACCCCACTAAGCAACAACATTGGCTTTCAAATATATCATGAGGAGAGCCCTTATGAATCCAACTTATGAGTTGATAAAAACTGTTTAAAATGAGAGAAGATTTCATAGAATTTCATGACTTATGTGGCTTGAACAAGGCTAGTAATGTAATGAAAACTTTAATGAACATAGTTAAATTGACATACAATAGTGTAGATGAGTTTGCAATTTCATGCTCGTCAGAACACGAACATTTATTAGGATGAAGTCAGTAAATAAGAAGAGATCTGTAAACAGATGCAGCTGCAAACTAATTGTGGAAGAAATGGCCAAGAAATTAAATAAACATTAAAATTGTCAGGTACATCCTGTCATGGAGTAAGAGTGGTGGGGGAACCTGTGCGTAATACCTACCATGTACTTCCAAATATGTGGCTTGAATGTTTGCAAGAGTACATCTTCAAGGTACAACATGGGCAGAGACGTCTGTGTAGTAATGAAGATGGCTTATCTCCAAGACTGTGCTCGGTAGGTTGCCAACATTGCTGCAGAAAGCAAGAATAGAATGCAAATGAACAAGTTCAAACCATCACTATAGATTTCTTGGCAGACAGTTGGACAACACAAGTTTCCAACAAGATAAGCTGGCGGTTGAAAACATTAGACTGAACAGATCAAGATGACAAACAGAGGGGGGTAATTGCTCTGATTTGCAAGATGTGTACCATGGTTCTGAAGTGCTGAAGAGCTATTGGGCACAGTGGGAATTGCTATGTCCCAGCAATAGTGTCAAAGTAGGAGATTCAAAAAAGGAGACTAGGTTTGGTTGTACAAACCAAAGCGCCATTGTGGTCACTCACTGAAGCTTCAAACTAAGTGGGAAGGATCTTATCCTGTGAATAAAAGAATCAATGGTGTTTATTGGATACAGCGAGAAGGGCAGTGGTAATTCAAGATCTTCCACCTAGATCACCTAGCCAAGTATTACTGCAAAGATGGTCTGCCAGTTCGTGATAAACAGGCTTAAGGAGAAGGCAGCGCTAAATTTGTTGAGATGAAAGACAATTGTGTAATGGTGTAGATAATTTGAGATTGTCTTTCCACTTGTCTTGATTAGCTTCCCGGTAGCAGTCGGTACGTTGTGTTCAAGGTCGTACAGTCCCCTAGTTTGCCCTAGCACCTGTAAGCAACATTGTAAGAACAATGTAAAAGTAAAAGTACATGAGAACCTGTAAAAGTAAAGGTTATGTAGTTTTATAAAAAAACATATTAATGTTTGCACATGCTTGTTGTAGTCACACACACACACACATACACGCACACACATGCACGCGCACACGCATGCACCAGTGGCGAAGTTACATGGAGGCAATTGAAGCAATGCCTACCCTAAAAAATTCTGTAGAATAAAAATTATAAATATGTATGAACTACATAACGTAAAGATTATACATTGTTACCGCGACTGTCAAATTTATTAAACCGAAACGTGCTTTACTGAGCGACCGCTAGATGGTGACAGGCGAGATTCGGCATAGCTCGTTTAAAGCGAATGAGGCAACCTGAACTTGCCTCAGCGTTTTTTGTATACATCGTATGTAAGCAATGTAGGGGGGCGATAGGGAAGTGAAGGGAGGGGGGATTGTCCCGCGCTGTACACATAGAGCGTTGAGGCATGCCTCACTTCTGTGAGTCCAAACAGTTAAGTTAAAGCGCCTGTGTTGTTTATAAGTGTTTTTATTTTATGCGGTTATTAAAAGTGTCCCTGTTATTCTGCTGAACTAACAGATGACCAAGATTGTTATTTGAATTATTTGTAACATTAAACATATATATAGAAACTAATCAAGTTTAAAATTTTGAAGTTCATACAGTTGTATTATTGTGTATGACTAATACAAGGATTGTTCAATAGAAACACGTATAGAGCTGTAAAGTATTTTTTATTCAACGATTTTAAAAGAAGTCTCCATTAACATTAAGACATGAGTTCCACTGTTGCGCTAACCTGTAGATTCTCTGCTAGTAAAATTCTTACGGCTGTTTGTGGAACCATTCGGTTACAGCAAACTCTACTTCAGCGTCCGATTTGAACTACCGTCCTTTTAGTGATTCCTTAAAAAAAATTAAAAATTTAAGATAAGATTTTTGCCTACCCATTCGTTAACTACTAGCTTCGCCACGCACGCACGCACGCACGCACACACGCACGCACGCACGCACGCACGCACGCACGTGTTTGTAGACATGTAAATATAATAATAGTTTTCTTTATTTTAGCAGTTATGATGGTGTTTACATTCCAACAAAACAAGTCTGCTTACGACGTAGCCAACAGATAGCTAGTATTGAGACATCCTTGTTGCCATTAACAGTCTCACAACGATGTACAGTACACTACTTCGAACCAGATGATCCAAGACTGAGTGTGGAAGCAAAGGGTGGGGACCTTGTCGCTTCATCTGATTTTTGTGTTTCAACTGATCCACCATGGAAAGTTAGCTTAACTATAGATTATACTTGTGATGTCGGTGATGGCCTTGTGTCTCCTGCAAGCCACAATATTAAGGTAGAGTAACAAATTTTATTGAAAGTTACTTAGAACTGTATTTGTTTTTTAAATTTATTGATTGCTTATTATGGTCACTTATTCCATAGGTATTTTTTAAATATCAACATGAAGGTAATGATAGCTTTCGTGTGCGGCGAGATCTTCGTCACAAAGTGCCCACTTTTGAACGTGCCTTATATGTTGCGTCTGTTCCTGAAGAACAACCACGTGGAGCATCTGTGTGTTCTGTAACAGCAAGAGATCCTGATGGAGGAGTAGTTTCATATTCATTAGTTTCTCTGCTGGATTCAAGATCTCAGTCAATGTTTGGCATTGATGTGAAGTCAGGAGTAGTTTCAACACTGACCACCTTGGACAGGTACAGGTTTTTTCTGAACATTAAGAAAACATTTTTTTTATATCTGAAAGTTATTTTTTTACTTCACTCAAATACATTTATATTTTTATACACAGATTGTAGTGTTGCACATAAAAACTTATTAAACGCTTTTATTTAACTTGCTTTTCGTGTCGGTCTCGGGTGATTTTTCAAATCGAATTTTCGCACACTTCCCGATGTGCTAGCAACTTGAAATTTTGCATACACATTAGAATCACGTGACAATACAATATTATGAAAAAAAATACATACATACATTTACCAATGTACAGATTATAAGTTAAATATAGTTGCATTCATAAGCGAAGTTTTATATGTGCTACGTTATTGACAACAAAGAAGTAGTATCTATGGAAACTCACCGGTTCCCATTTTCGATCACGCGCAAAGTAATTTTACTTTGTACAAAACGTTTCACTTTGAATTTTTCTCTTCTAAAATTAAAATAAATAAATAATTCTTAATATGAATTACCCTGGCTTGGTATATGGCACTATTGAAAGTTTTTGATCTCAGATACGGTCTTTTTTAGGTTAATTAATACTACACTTCTTAAAATTAAACACACAAAAATAATGAATAACAACTAACAAAAAACTTATTTCTTGAATCAAATTGATTAAAAAGGATCAGGCATGTGCATGTGCCATCATTAAGCCTATATGTTTTATTTACTGTATACATAAATTATTATAGTAAAAGTGTGGTGGTTAAAATGTTCCTATGGCAGTCTTTGGCTTTTGTCTATGTTTTGTGTTTGTCATATGGTAATATTGGCCAACAGAGCCAAAAAGTGTGGTAATTGTAATGACAGCATTATGTACCAATTCTCAAATTATAACTGCTACTGGTAATGTAATCTTAAAATAGTTTATAGAAATCAGAGAACTGTAGAAATGTTAACAACTCACAGTAATATGAATAGCATATACGAAATATTAATCCAACAAAATGTTTCGAGTTATGCTGTCAGAAATGTATAAATTTTGTTGATTACTTCTGATAGGAGAATATATGAAGTATTCCTAATCACAGTGCGCGTGCGTGTTCATGTGTGTGTGTGTGTGTGTGTGTGTGTGTGTGTGTGTGTGTGTGTGTGTGTGTGTGTGTGTGTGTAGAACTTTTATCGGTAATATGAATGAGTAAAAAGGAATGGAACTGTGTAAGAAGCGTTGTTCTTGAAATAAACAAATTCCCATGACATGTCCTATAAAATTTATATAATGTTTGAGACAGAAATGTGTATTTGTATTTGTGTATAAATAGTAGATCAATTACTTTAAACATGTCATTATTTAAATGATTTAAGTACAATAAAAACCCATGTTTTTGTGCACTTACGTGATTCGTATATTAAAAGCCATTAATGTATAGCTTAGATATATTCATAAACTTAAAGGTTATTTCATACTTGCTGAAGTATGTGTAGAAAACATGAATTTTATCAACAACAAAAATATTTTATGAGTATATGAAATAAATATTAGTATAGCCAGTTTTACCAGGTTTATTGTTTTTTACTGTAAATACAGTAGCTGTCCCATGAGCTTTAATTGAAGCTGACGGGTCAGTGGAAGATTCTAATTACCAAGAAATTCAGCTGGAAAGAAGAGTAGGAAAATCAAGTTTAATAAAGCAGTATATTATTTTTATAAAGTTGTTCCTTTACATGCATGTATTATGTGCAATAAAAAATATTTAGTGCAGTTTTTTAAACAAACTAGAAATTTTTATTGCAACTTTGGAGTTAATTCAATGAGTTGTAGTAAACTCTTTAAGTGTAGGTATGTGAAAAATAGTGTCACATTCTGCTCCCTCAACAAACTATTTCAAATCTTCAATATAATTTGATGCCTATCAAATTATTGGGATATGTATCTCTGGAAATTCTGACTGGTCTCCTCACTGTGTGTGTGTGTGTGAAGATGCTTTATATTCTTTTGTTCATAACATCACCTGTGATCTCTCCATCAATCATTCTCTTCTTTAGTTTCAGTGTGGCAGAAACAATCTTATAAAAGCAATTAGTAATTGTGTGTTTTGTGTCCCAAGCTCTGTTGTGTATGCAGGGGGCTTAAAGCATGTTGATTTTTTTCATGCTCATGTAAATAAGCATCTGACATCATGTTTTGGATCATATTCCATTTGTAACAATTAACAATTACAATTTTTTCCACATTGTAATATCCTTTCCACCCACTCTTAATTAATTTTATTTTTGTTCACTGTATTTGTCCGTAGTTCGGACGCCATATTTACTGGTTACCAACTATGAGGTATAAAATTTTACTTACCTATGGGCCGGGTTCGATTAGGCGAACGGAAGAACAGAATGGGTTGTTTTCAGGAAATAACTCGTTTGTTTTTTGTTGTACAAATACCATTTCCCTTTATTCTTATTCATAACCTTCGTACATTAAACACTTTAAAAAAAAAATGAAAACATTTATTCGGCCATGCGGCGCAATTAATAAAATCAAGTTAAAAGTAATTATTACCATCAACATTTTACTCCCTCATCAAAATAGATTATACTAAGTCATCAATTTAAATTATATAATAACGAGTCGTTGTGTCTCCCGTGTTAATTTGCCACACGTTGGATGCGTCAATTTATAACGACTCGCTGTCCGTCTATTTCTGCAAGAGTGTAAACGTGTCAGAGTGTAATTTGTGTAATGTGTCTTACCAATCCGTCGTCGCTCGGTAACGTAACTTCCGCTGATTGAGTCCGTCGCGAACGTACGAATAACCAGGTATCGAAGTCCTTACCTGAGGTTCACTAGGGGTGTATAAATCCCGGGTGGCACCAAATTGTTTATTTTAAACAATTAAAAAAATTAGTATTATCGGCGATTCCGCTCAGGCGGTGTGGAGAATTCAAACTTGTCCCGCCGCTTATCGATTTTTACAATCAAGCCAGCAGTTTGCTGTGTTTACTGCTTGAGCGCTAGCCACCAATTCATAGCTGTTCGCTACAATGTACAACATTAATAATACACTTTCCTAATGAAAATAAAACACATTGGTTACACACAGTAATGGTTTATTAGTTAATGGTTATTACTTTTTCATTGACACAGGTTATATTTGGTTTGTTATATTATTTTGCACCGGCCATTAATCTAAGACAATTTTCTCTGGGTTTTGATGTATCGATTCTGAACGTAACAGATACACCATAATGGCGTTTACCAAAGTAGTATACAAATATTTTCGTTCGATGGTCTGGATTCTTGAGATTACGATAAAAGGATTAGATGCAATTACAATAATAAAAATACACAACCTTACAATATTTCTACTTAAATATTATAACGTGTAGCTATAATTTGTCTTTTGGAGTGTAGTAAAAGTGTTTCAAAGGTTCGTAAACTAACAATAGGTTAATTTTATAAGTTGTAAAATTTTCTGTGTCTTAGTTTTTATTTAATCTTTGAAAGAGAATAAATTCAGTTTAGTGATATTTCATAGTACAGTGAGAAATATCTAAAGGGCGTTTTTCAGAAATTTGGGTAATTTAAATGATACTTAACAACTTAGTAGACTGGGGTTAATCAGTTGGTCTGGTAAAAATTACTGGAGCTGCAATCGTATTCAATTTTCAATTGTTCGGGCTTCTGGCATCTTTTTCAATTTAATCGGAGTAATTTATTCACTTCTTTTTGAATTAAAGGGTCTTCGACATCAGTTAATTGGTTTCAGTCATCGTCTGCTTCCTTCTCGTTCATTTTTGGTAATTTGGTTAACTTTCATAACATTTTAAATTAAATACTTGGTTGTTCAAAATTTGGCTTCTGTTTTCCAAGAGCGTCACTTTACAAGTTACGATATTCAACGGTAAAACCGTCCCTAACGGCAGTTGCTATGGTTACTAATGAACCTGATTGGTTAATTTGGCAAAAATCCATTGTTATCAAAATTTGAATTCTTTTCAAAATCCTTGTATATCTTCTGATTGCTTTCATTCCATTATCTTCCTTCCTAAGTATTAATTATTACCACTGTTATTTGTATTTTCTTCCAAAGATTATTTTGGTATCCCACAAGATTGGGTTCTTTCATGTTTTATAATTTTCCAATTATTTTAATATTTCCTAATTACATTTCTCTTTTAATTTAAATCCTTATTCTAATATTTTGCTTTTAATAAGATTTACAATTTATTCTTGGTTGATTAATCACCTTGGATTTGTTAATTACTTGGTTATTTTCATACAATTAGTATTTGTTGGTGTTTGACAGTTAGGCCTTTCTTAAGCCTAAGTAGCCATTACTGATTTTCACTTATTTCATATACATTACATCTCATTTTAACCTAATGCTTTATTTTGTTCTTATAACTGGTTTTGTTACCTATTGATGTGTTTTGGTTCTGTTTTTGTGTTATTTGTATGTTACTACTATTTTATACATCATGTATTGCTAATTATTTAATAACTGGTTTTCTTGTTTTCTAATTCATACATTGCCTTCCTTTCTTACTTATTTACTCCGCCAGTGTCAACAATATGGCTATTAATTGCTATTTTTTATCATATAAAATACAACATTTAGGTCTATGGTTGGTATAATTACTTTAGCCATATCCTATTCATAAGTTTGCTTCAACAATTGTCTAACACTTAATATGTAATATTGGTGTACAATTCATTACCTTTTATTTTATTTTTTGGGGTGATAAACAACCTCACCTCTTTTGAACTTGCTTCAATAATCCTCCCTTATAACATGGGTGTTTATTGATTGTTTTAAACTTCTTATTTTATAAATACTCGTTGCCTTCACTCCATGGTAATACTATCTGATTACTCTTTCATGGGGTTCTCACCTTTAAATTCTATTATATACTTTTAAACTTTACAATAAGATTCTTTTCTAATCAATACAGTTAACATCACTCTTCAGTGTTCATTACTACTTAATTATTGGTTTATGTTAAATGCTATTCTTAACAACTTTCTTAAATATTATTATTGTTCACTATTAAACCTCTAGTGTTTGTTACTTTTTTACTAAGTGTTTATCTTAGCTTTCATTATTTTTCCTATTGCTATCATTCACAATGTTTTTATTTACTCATCACTTTCACTTTTAAATTATCTTGTGTTTATTATAATTTATTTAGTGTTTTTCTCTATCATTTTACTTTAGGGTTTTTTCACTTTCACTATGGGCACTTCTTAAACTTTTTATTTAAGTGTTTTTTAGTGGGTAATCCCTATCATTACTTTTCTTTGTCACTTAGTTATTTTCAGTTTATTTCTCACTATCTCAATATGTCTCTCTTTCTTTACACATATTATACAGTATATACTTATTAATTTCATGTCTTTCTCTATTTCTTACTTACATATACTTCTAATTCTTAGGCTAGTGTATTTTTATTTATCGGGTTTTATCAATGATCAGTTACATTTGTCACTCATTCAATACTAACATTTATCTTTTATATTGGTTCTTTACCGGTTTTGTTTCCTTTATTATATTTGATTGTATTAATTCTCCCTTCTCTATTCTCTACTACTTGTCTGTGTTTTCTCGCCTTGTTTCATTTTATTTCCTTTATAGTAGGTTTGTCCCCTTTTCATTTTCATTTTTCTTCTCCTTCACTTCTCATCTTGTTTCCTTTTATTTTGGTTCTTATCTGGCCAATCTCTGGGGTTGGGTCAAAGTCGTTTGTGTGTCAGTTTAGTCGGTGAGTTTCTTTAATAATCACTTTTAGTTTATCATTCTTCCTCCTTCTTTCTTAATTATATTTTATATTTTTATTCTCTTCGTTATTTATTTATTAAAATATATTACTTTTTAGCGTTTCTTACATACTTATATTTATCAAATATGATCTGAATTTGGCGATGTTATATAATGCCCTTCCACCAAAATTGATCATTTTATAAAACATGATTCTAAGTTTGATGAAATTATCAATTATTGTATTATATCATTTTCTTCTTAAATTCTCCTGCTTCTTGTTCAATTTTATGTTTAATTCTGTATCTTCTACTTCCTTTCTTCTGAGTCTTTTCTTCATCATTTTCTCTTATTACGAACTGGCTTATTGATTTTTTATTATAAATTATTCCCTATAAATCTTATTTTCCCTAACTATCCCTATTTTGTAGCTGAAATCGATTTGGATGGGCTCTATTGGCTTACCTAACTCCGTCGTTCAAAACTACTCTTTTTCTGAGGTCAGGGGAACATCATCTCTGCTCAGTTAAATGATTGCTGGACTTATTCAACAGGGAATCTCAATTAATGAATCTTCAATACAGTCATCTCGTGACTAATAATAATAATAATATTTATATTTGTTGGGAATCTTTTACTTTTGTATTTCATTATTGCTCAGTTCGAGTCATCTTTTTTTCATCCTCCTTTATGGATACCATTTAATAATATTTGAAGCGTTGATTGTTATTGATACAATTAACATTTTTATTCATTTTTTATTACTCTTTCTTTCATGACATTTCATATTATAACTCTTAGAATATTTATTTTATTTACTTATTTAGTTTTTTGATCATTGGTTTGTTTATTTTACTTCACATATTTTTTCTAAATAGTTGTGGAAGTTGATCATTTTTTTTTTTTTTATCATCATAGTAAGTTAGTGTTTCTTACTAGTTAGGAATTTTTGTAGCTCATTCCTTTATAGTATGTTTTACCTTTTTTCCTCATACGTTGGCTAAAGATTATTGTAAGTTGATCTTACTTTGTAGGAATTTTTTGTAACTTTATTCCTTCATTTTATAATTGGTCTAATATATTATCGAAAGAAATTCACTTGTTTCCTTTTCTTTATTATTTATTTGCAAACTTATCCGTTTGTCTTGTTATCTCTTTTTATTCAAAGTAATTTGGTTGGCTTTTTTACCTTAAGTTTTTTCAGTCATTTCCATCCATTTGTATTAAGTATTCGTCTATGTTCTCCCTTTCGATGATTATCAATTATTTTAGTTAATTTAATGTTCCTTCTTTTCCGTTTGTTAGCTTGGTCGGTAATCCGTAGATCAGTCCCCTATTCCAGTGTTTATGTGCACTCGGTTTATCCATGGTCCATGATGAAATTAGTTACCCCCGTTGTTCGGACTGCTCTGGTGCGCTTAACTATTTCTGTTCATGTGATATAGGTCTCTTCTATCTGGTACAGCCATTCTTTTAATACCATGTGTTCTCTATTATCAATTTCTGCCTCAATTACTTCAGCATTTTGGTTATAACTCAACGAAGTTACTCATACATCCATCATTGCTCTTCTCACTGATATTGGTTTATTTTGCATTTCTATCTCTGTTGTATTCAATTTTCTGATCGCTCTTCTTAATTTGTCGTACATTGTTTTGTTGTGAGGCCTTTCAACCTTGGGTATCTTCCATTTAAAGATAGGTTTGCTGAAAAAAAAGTTTTTATTCGCTGGTTGATTGTTGATCCCCCCTAGAATTTTCTTCATAGTTCTCCTACATTCCATAACATTCCTCATTTCCGCATGGTCGGTAATTGGTAGATTAAACATCTCAAGTAGTCCGTTCTTCATCATCTCCAATTCTTCTCTGGTATTGATTAGTTTTCTTTGATGCATTTTCTTAGTCTTCTTAATTATTTGTTTCTTCTGTACTCCTCTACTGTTGGTTCCTATGTGTTTAATTTTCTCTTTGTTTTTGTTACGTTTATTTTGATATAACCATGTACTTGGGTCTTCTTTAATTTCTGTTTTTTCATTAGTTCCTTCTGGAGTGCTGTCTAGCGTTTCATTCACTTTCTTGAACCCGTTATCTAATGTCTCATTAAGTAGATCTATTTTGCAATTGGTTTCTTCCCATTTCTTATTCATCTCCGTTTTTGTCTGGTCGCTTTCTTCACGACATCCTCTGAAAATTAGTCTTATTTGCTGCTTCATTTCTTCCTTAGTTTTTTCATTGATTTCCTTCAGCTGTTGTTGGAGGGTTTCGTTATTTTTGTTAATGGTTGGTCTCAATTCTTCCTTCTGCTTGTGAAAATTGTCGTTCGTTTCTTCTTTCATGCTGTTGAATTTATCGTTCATCTGTTTCAGACTCTCTTCATTCTTGTCGAATTATTGTTCATACTATTCATCATTTCCATTAATTTCAGTATGTTCGAGTCTCGTCTAACTACTGCCTTGTCACCTGCCTGGAGTTCCATTTCTTTGTCTTGGGTTGGTTCTGCTGTGGTTGATATTGTCTCCACCTCTTCAACCGATGTTCCTTCCTCTTCTTCCCCTCTATTTTCTTCCATTTCTTTGTCCTTCGCCAATTTTTTCGTCACTCCTCTAGTATGCATCTTGATCTCCTTTTGTAATCGCTGCTAGAATTTCGTATTTCCCTTTCTTCTAGTCCCACCAGTTGGTCGCCAATTTATAACAGTCCTTTGTGTATCTCCTGTTTTATAATGCCACACATTGGATGCGTCAATTTATAACGTATCGAAGTCCTTACCTGAGGTTCACTAGGGGTGTATAAATCCCGGGTGGCACCAAATTGTTTATTTTAAACAATTAAAAAAATTAGTATTATCGGCGATTCCGCTCAGGCGGTGTGGAGAATTCAAACTTGTCCCGCCGCTTATCGATTTTTACAATCAAGCCAGCAGTTTGCTGTGTTTACGGCTTGAGCGCTAGCCGCCAATTTATAGCTGTTCGCTACAATGTACAACATTAATAATACACTTTCCTAATGAAAATAAAACACATTGGTTACACGCAGTAATGGTTTATTAGTTAATGGTTATTACTTTTTCATTGACACAGGTTATATTTGGTTTGTTATATTATTTTGCACCGGCCATTAATCTAAGACAATTTTCTCTGGGTTTTGACGTATCAATTCTGAACGTAACAGATACACCATAATGGCGTTTACCGAAGTAGTATACAAATATTTTCGTTCGATGGTCTGGATTCTTGAGATTACGATAAAAGGATTAGATGCAATTACAATAATAAAAATACACAACCTTACAATATTTCTACTTAAATATTATAACGTGTAGCTATAATTTGTCTTTTGGAGTGTAGTAAAAGCGTTTCAAAGGTTCGTAAACTAACAATAGGTTAATTTTATAAGTTGACAAATTTTCAGTGTCTTAGTTTTTTATTTAATCTTTGAAAGAGAATAAATTCAGTTTAGTGATATTTCATAGTACAGTGAGAAATATTTAAAGTGCGTTTTTTCGGAAATTTGGGTAATTTAAATGATACTTAACAACTTAGTAGACTGGGGTTAATCAGTTGGTCTGGTAAAAAGGACGGGAGCTGCAGTCGTATTCAATTTTCAATTGTTCGGGCTTCTGGCATCTTTTTCAATTTAATCGGAGTAATTTATTCACTTCTTTTTGAATTAAAGGGTCTTTGACATCAGTTAATTGGTTTCAGTCATCGTCTGCTTCCTTCTCGTTCATTTTTGGTAATTTGGTTAACTTTCATAACATTTTAAATTAAATATTTGGTTGTTCAAAATTTGGCTTCTGTTTTCCAAGAGCGTCACTTTACAAGTTACGATATTCAACGGTAAAACCGTCCCTAACGGCAGTTGCTATGGTTACTAATGAAATCTGATTGGTTAATTTGGCAAAAATCCATTGTTATCAAAATTTGAATTCTTTTCAAAATCCTTGTATATCTTCTGATTGCTTTCATTCCATTATCTTCCTTCCTAAGTATTAATTATTACCACTGTTATTTGTATTTTCTTCCAAAGATTATTTTGGTATCCCACAAGATTGGGTTCTTTCATGTTTTATAATTTTCCAATTATTTTAATATTTCCTAATTACATTTCTCTTTTAATTTAAATCCTTATTCTAATATTTTGCTTTTAATAAGATTTACAATTTATTCTTGGTTGATTAATCACCTTGGATTTGTTAATTACTTGGTTATTTTCATACAATTAGTATTGGTTGGTGTTTGACAGTTAACATCACTCTTCAGTGTTCATTACTACTTAATTATTGGTTTATGTTAAATGCTATTCTTAACAACTTTCTTAAATATTATTATTGTTCACTATTAAACCTCTAGTGTTTGTTACTTTTTTACTAAGTGTTTATCTTAGCTTTCATTAGTTTTCCTATTGCTATCATTGACAATATTTTTATTTACTCATCACTTTCACTTTTAAATTATCTTGTGTTTATTATAATTTATTTAGTGTTTTTCTCTATCATTTTACTTTAGGGTTTTTTCACTTTCACTATGGGCACTTCTTAAACTTTTTATTTAAGTGTTTTTTAGTGGGTAATCCCTATCATTACTTTTCTTTGTCACTTAGTTATTTTCAGGTTATTTCTCACTATCTCAATATGTCTCTGTTTCTTTACATATATTATACAGTATATACTTATTAATTTCATGTCTTTCTCTATTTCTTACTTACATATACTTCTAATTCTTAGGCTAGTGTATTTTTATTTATCGGGTTTTATCAATGATCAATTACATTTGTCACTCATTCAATACTAACATTTATCTTTTATATTGGTTCTTTACCGGTTTTGTTTCCTTTATTATATTTGATTGTATTAATTCTCCCTTCTCTATTCTCTACTACTTGTCTGTGTTTTCTCGCCTTGTTTCATTTTATTTCTTTTATAGTTGGTTTGTCCCCTTTTCATTTTCATTTTTCTTCTCCTTCACTTCTTATCTTGTATCCTTTTATTTTGGTTCTTATCTGGCCAATCTCTGGGGTTGGGTCAAAGTCATTTGTGTGTCAGTCTAGTCGGTGAGTTTCTTTAATAATCACTTTTAGTTTATCATTCTTCCTCCTTCTTTCTTAATTACATTTTATATTTTAATTCTCTTCGTTATTTATTTATTAAAATATCTTACTTTTTAGCGTTTCTTACATACTTATATTTATCAAATATGATCTGAATTTGGCGATGTTATATAATGCCCTTCCACCAAAATTGATCATTTTATAAAACGTGATTCTAAGTTTGATGAAATTATCAATTATTGTATTATATCATTTTCTTCTTAAATTCTCCTGCTTCTTGTTCAATTTTATGTTTAATTCTGTATCTTCTACTTCCTTTCTTCTGAGTCTTTTCTTCATCATTTTCTCTTATTACGAACTGGCTTATTGATTTTTTATTATAAATTATTCCCTATAAAACTTTTTTCCCCTAACTATCCCTATTTTGTAGCTGAAATCGATTCGGATGGGCTCTATTGGCTTACCTAACTCCGTCGTTCAAAACTACTCTTTTTCTGAGGTCAGGAGAACATCATCTCTGCTCAGTTAAATGATTGCTGGACTTATTCAACAGTGAATCTCAATTAATGAATCTTCAATACAGTCATCTCGTGACTAATAATAATAATATTTATATTTGTTGGGAATCTTTTACTTTTGTATTTCATTATTGCTCAGTTCGAGTCATCTCTTTTTTCATCCTCCTTTATGGTTACCATTTAATAATATTTGAAGCGTTGATTTTTATTGACACAATTAACATTTTTATTCATTTTTTATTACTCTTTCTTTCATGTCATTTCATATTATAACTCTTAGAATATTTATTTTATTTACTTATTTAGTTTTTTGATCATTGGTTTATTTTATTTTACTTCACATATTTTTTCTAAATAGTTGTGGAAGTTGATCATTTTTTTTTTTTTTATCATCATAGTAAGTTAGTGTTTCTTACTAGTTAGGAATTTTTGTAGCTCATTCCTTTATAGTATGTTTTACCTTTTTTCCTCATACGTTGGCTAAAGATTATTGTAAGTTGATCTTACTTTGTAGGAATTTTTTGTAACTTTATTCCTTCATTTTATAATTGGTCTAATATATTATCGAAAGAAATTCACTTGTTTCCTTTTCTTTATTATTTATTTGCAAACTTATCCGTTTGTCTTGTTATCTCTTTTTATTCAAAGTAATTTGGTTGGCTTTTTTACCTTAAGTTTTTTCAGTCATTTCCATCCATTTGTATTAAGTATTCATCTATGTTCTCCCTTTCGATGATTATCAATTATTTTAGTTAATTTAATGTTCCTTCTTTTCCGTTTGTTAGCTTGGTCGGTAATCCGTAGATCAGTCCCCTATTCCAGTGTTTATGTGCACTCGGTTTATCCATGGTCCATGATGAAATTAGTTACCCCCGTTGTTCGGACTGCTCTGGTGCGCTTAACTATTTCTGTTCATGTGATATAGGTCTCTTCTATCTGGTACAGCCATTCTTTTAATACCATGTGTTCTCTATTATCAATTTCTACCTCAATTACTTCAGCATTTTGGTTATAACTCAACGAAGTTACTCATACATCCATCATTGCTCTTCTCACTGATATTGGTTTATTTTGCATTTCTATCTCTGTTGTATTCAATTTTCTGATCGCTCTTCTTAATTTGTCGTACATTGTTTTGTTGTGAGGCCTTTCAACCTTGGGTATCTTCCATTTAAAGATAGGTTTGCTGAAAAAAAAGTTTTTATTCGCTGGTTGATTGTTGATCCCCCCTAGAATTTTCTTCATAGTTCTCCTACATTCCATAACATTCCTCATTTCCGCATGGTCGGTAATTGGTAGATTAAACATCTCAAGTAGTCCGTTCTTCATCATCTCCAATTCTTCTCTGGTATTGATTAGTTTTCTTTGATGCATTTTCTTAGTCTTCTTAATTATTTGTTTCTTCTGTACTCCTCTACTGTTGGTTCCTATGTGTTTAATTTTCTCTTTGTTTTTGTTACGTTTATTTTGATATAACCATGTACTTGGGTCTTCTTTAATTTCTGTTTTTTCATTAGTTCCTTCTGGAGTGCTGTCTAGCGTTTCATTCACTTTCTTGAACCCGTTATCTAATGTCTCATTAAGTAGATCTATTTTGCAATTGGTTTCTTCCCATTTCTTATTCATCTCCGTTTTTGTCTGGTCGCTTTCTTCACGACATCCTCTGAAAATTAGTCTTATTTGCTGCTTCATTTCTTCCTTAGTTTTTTCATTGATTTCCTTCAGCTGTTGTTGGAGGGTTTCGTTATTTTTGTTAATGGTTGGTCTCAATTCTTCCTTCTGCTTGTGAAAATTGTCGTTCGTTTCTTCTTTCATGCTGTTGAATTTATCGTTCATCTGTTTCAGACTCTCTTCATTCTTGTCGAATTATTGTTCATACTATTCATCATTTCCATTAATTTCAGTATGTTCGAGTCTCCTCTAACTACTGCCTTGTCACCCGCCTGGAGTTCCATTTCTTTGTCTTGGGTTGGGTCTGCTGTGGTTGATATTGTCTCCACCTCTTCAACCGATGTTCCTTCCTCTTCTTCCCCTCTATTTTCTTCCATTTCTTTGTCCTTCGCCAATTTTTTCGTCACTCCTCTAGTATGCATCTTGATCTCCTTTTGTAATCGCTGCTAGAATTTCGTATTTCCCTTTCTTCTAGTCCCACCAGTTGGTCGCCAATTTATAACAGTCCTTTGTGTATCTCCTGTTTTATAATGCCACACATTGGATGCGTCAATTTATAACGACTCGCTGTCCGTATATTTCTGCAAGAGTGTAAATGTGTCAGAGTGTAATTTGTGTAATGTGTCTTACCAATCCGTCGTCGCTCGGTAACGTAACTTCCGCTGATTGAGTCCGTCGCGAACGTACGAATAACCAGGTATCGAAGTCCTTACCTGAGGTTCACTAGGGGTGTATAAATCCCGGGTGGCACCAAATTGTTTATTTTAAACAATTAAAAAAATTAGTATTATCGGCGATTCCGCTCAGGCGGTGTGGAGAATTCAAACTTGTCCCGCCGCTTATCGATTTTTACAATCAAGCCAGCAGTTTGCTGTGTTTACTGCTTGAGCGCTAGCCGCCAATTCATAGCTGTTCGCTACAATGTACAACATTAATAATACACTTTCCTAATGAAAATAAAACACATTGGTTACACACAGTAATGGTTTATTAGTTAATGGTTATTACTTTTTCATTGACACAGGTTATATTTGGTTTGTTATATTATTTTGCACCGGCCATTAGTCTAAGACAATTTTCTCTGGGTTTTGACGTATCAATTCTGAACGTAACAGATACACCATAATGGCGTTTACCGAAGTAGTATACAAATATTTTCGTTCGATGGTCTGGATTCTTGAGATTACGATAAAAGGATTAGATGCAATTACAATAATAAAAATACACAACCTTACAATATTTCTACTTAAATATTATAACGTGTAGCTATAATTTGTCTTTTGGAGTGTAGTAAAAGCGTTTCAAAGGTTCGTAAACTAACAATAGGTTAATTTTATAAGTTGACAAATTTTCAGTGTCTTAGTTTTTTATTTAATCTTTGAAAGAGAATAAATTCAGTTTAGTGATATTTCATAGTACAGTGAGAAATATTTAAAGTGCGTTTTTTCGGAAATTTGGGTAATTTAAATGATACTTAACAACTTAGTAGACTGGGGTTAATCAGTTGGTCTGGTAAAAAGGACGGGAGCTGCAGTCGTATTCAATTTTCAATTGTTCGGGCTTCTGGCATCTTTTTCAATTTAATCGGAGTAATTTATTCACTTCTTTTTGAATTAAAGGGTCTTTGACATCAGTTAATTGGTTTCAGTCATCGTCTGCTTCCTTCTCGTTCATTTTTGGTAATTTGGTTAACTTTCATAACATTTTAAATTAAATATTTGGTTGTTCAAAATTTGGCTTCTGTTTTCCAAGAGCGTCACTTTACAAGTTACGATATTCAACGGTAAGACCGTCCCTAACGGCAGTTGCTATGGTTACTAATGAAATCTGATTGGTTAATTTGGCAAAAATCCATTGTTATCAAAATTTGAATTCTTTTCAAAATCCTTGTATATCTTCTGATTGCTTTCATTCCATTATCTTCCTTCCTAAGTATTAATTATTACCACTGTTATTTGTATTTTCTTCCAAAGATTATTTTGGTATCCCACAAGATTGGGTTCTTTCATGTTTTATAATTTTCCAATTATTTTAATATTTCCTAATTACATTTCTCTTTTAATTTAAATCCTTATTCTAATATTTTGCTTTTAATAAGATTTACAATTTATTCTTGGTTGATTAATCACCTTGGATTTGTTAATTACTTGGTTATTTTCATACAATTAGTATTTGTTGGTGTTTGACAGTTAGGCCTTTCTTAAGCCTAAGTAGCCATTACTGATTTTCACTTATTTCATATACATTACATCTCATTTTAACCTAATGCTTTATTTTGTTCTTATAACTGGTTTTGTTACCTATTGATGTGTTTTGGTTCTGTTTTTGTGTTATTTGTATGTTACTACTATTTTATACATCATGTATTGCTAATTATTTAATAACTGGTTTTCTTGTTTTCTAATTCATACATTGCCTTCCTTTCTTACTTATTTACTCCGCCAGTGTCAACAATATGGCTATTAATTGCTATTTTTTATCACATAAAATACAACATTTAGGTCTATGGTTGGTATAATTACCCTAGCCATATCCTATTCATAAGTTTGCTTCAACAATTATCTAACACTTAATATGTAATATTGGTGTACAATTCATTACCTTTTATTTTATTTTTTGGGGTGATAAACAACCTCACCTCTTTTGAACTTGCTTCAATAATCCTCCCTTATAACATGGGTGTTTATTGATTGTTTTAAACTTCTTATTTTATAAATACTCGTTGCATTCACTCCATGGTAATACTATCTGATTACTCTTTCATGGGGTTCTCACCTTTAAATTCTATTATATACTTTTAAACTTTACAATAAGATTCTTTTCTAATCAATACAGTTAACATCACTCTTCAGTGTTCATTACTACTTAATTATTGGTTTATGTTAAATGCTATTCTTAACAACTTTCTTAAATATTATTATTCTTCACTATTAAACCTCTAGTGTTTGTTACTTTTTTACTAAGTGTTTATCTTAGCTTTCATTATTTTTCCTATTGCTATCATTGACAATATTTTTATTTACTCATCACTTTCACTTTTAAATTATCTTGTGTTTATTATAATTTATTTAGTGTTTTTCTCTATCATTTTACTTTAGGGTTTTTTCACTTTCACTATGGGCACTTCTTAAACTTTTTATTTAAGTGTTTTTTAGTGGGTAATCCCTATCATTACTTTTCTTTGTCACTTAGTTATTTTCAGGTTATTTCTCACTATCTCAATATGTCTCTGTTTCTTTACATATATTATACAGTATATACTTATTAATTTCATGTCTTTCTCTATTTCTTACTTACATATACTTCTAATTCTTAGGCTAGTGTATTTTTATTTATCGGGTTTTATCAATGATCAATTACATTTGTCACTCATTCAATACTAACATTTATCTTGTATATTGGTTCTTTACCGGTTTTGTTTCCTTTATTATATTTGATTGTATTAATTCTCCCTTCTCTATTCTCTACTACTTGTCTGTGTTTTCTCGCCTTGTTTCATTTTATTTCTTTTATAGTTGGTTTGTCCCCTTTTCATTTTCATTTTTCTTCTCCTTCACTTCTTATCTTGTATCCTTTTATTTTGGTTCTTATCTGGCCAATCTCTGGGGTTGGGTCAAAGTCGTTTGTGTGTCAGTCTAGTCAGTGAGTTTCTTTAATAATCACTTTTAGTTTATCATTCTTCCTCCTTCTTTCTTAATTACATTTTATATTTTAATTCTCTTCGTTATTTATTTATTAAAATATCTTACTTTTTAGCGTTTCTTACATACTTATATTTATCAAATATGATCTGAATTTGGCGATGTTATATAATGCCCTTCCACCAAAATTGATCATTTTATAAAACGTGATTCTAAGTTTGATGAAATTATCAATTATTGTATTATATCATTTTCTTCTTAAATTCTCCTGCTTCTTGTTCAATTTTATGTTTAATTCTGTATCTTCTACTTCCTTTCTTCTGAGTCTTTTCTTCATCATTTTCTCTTATTACGAACTGGCTTATTGATTTTTTATTATAAATTATTCCCTATAAATCTTTTTTTCCCTAACTGTCCCTATTTTGTAGCTGAAATCGATTCGGATGGGCTCTATTGGCTTACCTAACTCCGTCGTTCAAAACTACTCTTTTTCTGAGGTCAGGAGAACATCATCTCTGCTCAGTTAAATGATTGCTGGACTTATTCAACAGTGAATCTCAATTAATGAATCTTCAATACAGTCATCTCGTGACTAATAATAATAATATTTATATTTGTTGGGAATCTTTTACTTTTGTATTTCATTATTGCTCAGTTCGAGTCATCTCTTTTTTCATCCTCCTTTATGGTTACCATTTAATAATATTTGAAGCGTTGATTTTTATTGACACAATTAACATTTTTATTCATTTTTTATTACTCTTTCTTTCATGTCATTTCATATTATAACTCTTAGAATATTTATTTTATTTACTTATTTAGTTTTTGGATCATTGGTTTGTTTATTTTACTTCACATATTTTTTCTAAATAGTTGTGGAAGTTGATCATTTTTTTTTTTTAACATCATAGTAAGTTAGTATTTCTTACTAGTTAGGAATTTTTGTAGCTTATTCCTTTATAGTATGTTTTACCTTTTTCCTCATACGTTGGCTAAAGATTATTGTAAGTTGATCTTACTTTGTAGGAATTTTTTGTAACTTTATTCCTTCATTTTATAATTGGTCTAATATATTATCGAAAGAAATTCACTTGTTTCCTTTTCTTTATTATTTATTTGCAAACTTATCCGCTTGTCTTGTTATCTCTTTTTATTCAAAGTAATTTGGTTGGCTTTTTTACCTTAAGTTTTTTCAGTCATTTCCATCCATTTGTATTAAGTATTCGTCTATGTTCTCCCTTTCGATGATTATCAATTATTTTAGTTAATTTAATGTTCCTTCTTTTCCGTTTGTTAGCTTGGTCGGTAATCCGTAGATCAGTCCCCTATTCCAGTGTTTATGTGCACTCGGTTTATCCATGGTCCATGATGAAATTAGTTACCCCCGTTGTTCGGACTGCTCTGGTGCGCTTAACTATTTCTGTTCATGTGATATAGGTCTCTTCTATCTGGTACAGCCATTCTTTTAATACAATGTGTTCTCTATTATCAATTTCTACCTCAATTACTTCAGCATTTTGGTTATAACTCAACGAAGTTACTCATACATCCATCATTGCTCTTCTCACTGATATTGGTTTATTTTGCATTTCCATCTCTGTTGTATTCAATTTTCTGATCGCTCTTCTTAATTTGTCATACATTGTTTTGTTGTGAGGCCTTTCAACCTTGGGTATCTTCCATTTAAAGATATGTTTGCTGAAAAAAAAGTTTTTATTCGCTGGTTGATTGTTGATCCCTCCTAGAATTTTCTTCATAGTACTCCTATTCCATAACATTCCTCATTTCCGCATGGTCGGTAATTGGTAGATTAAACATCTCAAGTAGTCCGTTCTTCATCATCTCCAATTCTTCTCTGGTATTGATTAGTTTTCTTTGATGCATTTTCTTAGTCTTCTTAATTATTTGTTTCTTCTGTACTCCTCTACTGTTGGTTCCTATGTGTTTAATTTTCTCTTTGTTTTTGTTACGTTTATTTTGATATAACCATGTACTTGGGTCTTCTTTAATTTCTGTTTTTTCATTAGTTCCTTCTGGAGTGCTGTCTAGCGTTTCATTCACTTTCTTGAACCCGTTATCTAATGTCTCATTAAGTAGATCTATTTTGCAATTGGTTTCTTCCCATTTCTTATTCATCTCCGTTTTTGTCTGGTCGCTTTCTTCACGACATCCTCTGAAAATTAGTCTTATTTGCTGCTTCATTTCTTCCTTAGTTGTTTCATTGATTTCCTTAAGCTGTTGTTGGAGGGTTTCGTTATTTTTGTTAATGGTTGGTCTCAATTCTTCCTTCTGCTTGTGAAAATTGTCGTTCGTTTCTTCTTTCATGCTGTTGAATTTATCGTTCACCTGTTTCAGACTCTCTTCATTCTTGTCGAATTATTGTTCATACTATTCATCATTTCCATTAATTTCAGTATGTTCGAGTCTCCTCTAACTACTGCTTTGTCACCCGCCTGGAGTTCCATTTCTTTGTCTTGGGTTGGTTCTGCTGTGGTTGATATTGTCTCCACCTCTTCAACCGATGTTCCTTCCTCTTCTTCCCCTCTATTTTCTTCCATTTCTTTGTCCTTCGCCAATTTTTTCGTCACTCCTCTAGTATGCATCTTGATCTCCTTTTGTAATCGCTGCTAGAATTTCGTATTTCCCTTTCTTCTAGTCCCACCAGTTGGTCGCCAATTTATAACAGTCCTTTGTGTATCTCCTGTTTTATAATGCCACACATTGGATGCGTCAATTTATAACGACTCGCTGTCCGTCTATTTCTGCAAGAGTGTAAACGTGTCAGAGTGTAATTTGTGTAATGTGTCTTACCAATCCGTCGTCGCTCGGTAACGTAACTTCCGCTGATTGAGTCCGTCGCGAACGTACGAATAACCAGGTATTGAAGTCCTTATCTGAGGTTCACTAGGGGTGTATAAATCCCGGGTGGCACCAAATTGTTTATTTTAAACAATTAAAAAAATTAGTATTATCGGCGATTCTGCTCAGGCGGTGTGGAGAATTCAAACTTGTCCCGCCGCTTATCGATTTTTACAATCAAGCCAGCAGTTTGCTGTGTTTACTGCTTGAGCGCTAGCCGCCAATTCATAGCTGTTCGCTACAATGTACAACATTAATAATACACTTTCCTAATGAAAATAAAACACATTGGTTACACACAGTAATGGTTTATTAGTTAATGGTTATTACTTTTTCATTGACACAGGTTATATTTGGTTTGTTATATTATTTTGCACCGGCCATTAATCTAAGACAATTTTCTCTGGGTTTTGACGTATAAATTCTGAACGTAACAGATACACCATAATGGCGTTTACCGAAGTAGTATACAAATATTTTCGTTCGATGGTCTGGATTCTTGAGATTACGATAAAAGGATTAGATGCAATTACAATAATAAAAATACACAACCTTACAATATTTCTACTTAAATATTATAACGTGTAGCTATAATTTGTCTTTTGGAGTGTAGTAAAAGCGTTTCAAAGGTTCGTAAACTAACAATAGGTTAATTTTATAAGTTGACAAATTTTCAGTGTCTTAGTTTTTATTTAATCTTTGAAAGAGAATAAATTCAGTTTAGTGATATTTCATAGTACAGTGAGAAATATTTAAAGTGCGTTTTTTCGGAAATTTGGGTAATTTAAATGATACTTAACAACTTAGTAGACTGGGGTTAATCAGTTGGTCTGGTAAAAAGGACGGGAGCTGCAGTCGTATTCAATTTTCAATTGTTCGGGCTTCTGGCATCTTTTTCAATTTAATCGGAGTAATTTATTCACTTCTTTTTGAATTAAAGGGTCTTTGACATCAGTTAATTGGTTTCAGTCATCGTCTGCTTCCTTCTCGTTCATTTTTGGTAATTTGGTTAACTTTCATAACATTTTAAATTAAATATTTGGTTGTTCAAAATTTGGCTTCTGTTTTACAAGAGCGTCACTTTACAAGTTACGATATTCAACGGTAAAACCGTCCCTAACGGCAGTTGCTATGGTTACTAATGAAATCTGATTGGTTAATTTGGCAAAAATCCATTGTTATCAAAATTTGAATTCTTTTCAAAATCCTTGTATATCTTCTGATTGCTTTCATTCCATTATCTTCCTTCCTAAGTATTAATTATTACCACTGTTATATGTATTTTCTTCCAAAGATTATTTTGGTATCCCACAAGATTGGGTTCTTTCATGTTTTATAATTTTCCAATTATTTTAATATTTCCTAATTACATTTCTCTTTTAATTTAAATCCTAATTCTAATATTTTGCTTTTAATAAGATTTACAATTTATTCTTGGTTGATTAATCACCTTGGATTTGTTAATTACTTGGTTATTTTCATACAATTAGTATTTGTTGGTGTTTGACAGTTAGGCCTTTCTTAAGCCTAAGTAGCCATTACTGATTTTCACTTATTTCATATACATTACATCTCATTTTAACCTAATGCTTTATTTTGTTCTTATAACTAGTTTTGTTACCTATTGATGTGTTTTGGTTCTGTTTTTGTGTTATTTGTATGTTACTACTATTTTATACATCATGTATTGCTAATTATTTAATAACTGATTTTCTTGTTTTCTAATTCATACATTGCCTTCCTTTCTTACTTATTTACTCCGCCAGTGTCAACAATATGGCTATTAATTGCTATTTTTTATCACATAAAATACAACATTTAGGTCTATGGTTGGTATAATTACCCTAGCCATATCCTATTCATAAGTTTGCTTCAACAATTATCTAACACTTAATATGTAATATTGGTGTACAATTCATTACCTTTTATTTTATTTTTTGGGGTGATAAACAACCTCACCTCTTTTGAACTTGCTTCAATAATCCTCCCTTATAACATGGGTGTTTATTGATTGTTTTAAACTTCTTATTTTATAAATACTCGTTGCATTCACTCCATGGTAATACTATCTGATTACTCTTTCATGGGGTTCTCACCTTTAAATTCTATTATATACTTTTAAACTTTACAATAAGATTCTTTTCTAATCAATACAGTTAACATCACTCTTCAGTGTTCATTACTACTTAATTATTGGTTTATGTTAAATGCTATTCTTAACAACTTTCTTAAATATTATTATTCTTCACTATTAAACCTCTAGTGTTTGTTACTTTTTTACTAAGTGTTTATCTTAGCTTTCATTAGTTTTCCTATTGCTATCATTGACAATATTTTTATTTACTCATCACTTTCACTTTTAAATTATCTTGTGTTTATTATAATTTATTTAGTGTTTTTCTCTATCATTTTACTTTAGGGTTTTTTCACTTTCACTATGGGCACTTCTTAAACTTTTTATTTAAGTGTTTTTTAGTGGGTAATCCCTATCATTACTTTTCTTTGTCACTTAGTTATTTTCAGGTTATTTCTCACTATCTCAATATGTCTCTGTTTCTTTACATATATTATACAGTATATACTTATTAATTTCATGTCTTTCTCTATTTCTTACTTACATATACTTCTAATTCTTAGGCTAGTGTATTTTTATTTATCGGGTTTTATCAATGATCAATTACATTTGTCACTCATTCAATACTAACATTTATCTTGTATATTGGTTCTTTACCGGTTTTGTTTCCTTTATTATATTTGATTGTATTAATTCTCCCTTCTCTATTCTCTACTACTTGTCTGTGTTTTCTCGCCTTGTTTCATTTTATTTCTTTTATAGTTGGTTTGTCCCCTTTTCATTTTCATTTTTCTTCTCCTTCACTTCTTATCTTGTATCCTTTTATTTTGGTTCTTATCTGGCCAATCTCTGGGGTTGGGTCAAAGTCGTTTGTGTGTCAGTCTAGTCGGTGAGTTTCTTTAATAATCACTTTTAGTTTATCATTCTTCCTCCTTCTTTCTTAATTACATTTTATATTTTAATTCTCTTCGTTATTTATTTATTAAAATATATTACTTTTTAGCGTTTCTTACATACTTATATTTATCAAATATAATCTGAATTTGGCGATGTTATATAATGCCCTTCCACCAAAATTGATCATTTTATAAAACGTGATTCTAAGTTTGATGAAATTATCAATTATTGTATTATATCATTTTCTTCTTAAATTCTCCTGCTTCTTGTTCAATTTTATGTTTAATTCTGTATCTTCTACTTCCTTTCTTCTGAGTCTTTTCTTCATCATTTTCTCTTATTACGAACTGGCTTATTGATTTTTTATTATAAATTATCCCTATAAATCTTTTTTTCCCTAACTGTCCCTATTTTGTAGCTGAAATCGATTCGGATGGGCTCTATTGGCTTACCTAACTCCGTCGTTCAAAACTACTCTTTTTCTGAGGTCAGGAGAACATCATCTCTGCTCAGTTAAATGATTGCTGGACTTATTCAACAGTGAATCTCAATTAATGAATCTTCAATACAGTCATCTCGTGACTAATAATAATAATATTTATATTTGTTGGGAATCTTTTACTTTTGTATTTCATTATTGCTCAGTTCGAGTCATCTCTTTTTTCATCCTCCTTTATGGTTACCATTTAATAATATTTGAAGCGTTGATTTTTATTGACACAATTAACATTTTTATTCATTTTTTATTACTCTTTCTTTCATGTCATTTCATATTATAACTCTTAGAATATTTATTTTATTTACTTATTTAGTTTTTGGATCATTGGTTTGTTTATTTTACTTCACATATTTTTTCTAAATAGTTGTGGAAGTTGATCATTTTTTTTTTTTAACATCATAGTAAGTTAGTATTTCTTACTAGTTAGGAATTTTTGTAGCTTATTCCTTTATAGTATGTTTTACCTTTTTCCTCATACGTTGGCTAAAGATTATTGTAAGTTGATCTTACTTTGTAGGAATTTTTTGTAACTTTATTCCTTCATTTTATAATTGGTCTAATATATTATCGAAAGAAATTCACTTGTTTCCTTTTCTTTATTATTTATTTGCAAACTTATCCGCTTGTCTTGTTATCTCTTTTTATTCAAAGTAATTTGGTTGGCTTTTTTACCTTAAGTTTTTTCAGTCATTTCCATCCATTTGTATTAAGTATTCGTCTATGTTCTCCCTTTCGATGATTATCAATTATTTTAGTTAATTTAATGTTCCTTCTTTTCCGTTTGTTAGCTTGGTCAGTAATCCGTAGATCAGTCCCCTATTCCAGTGTTTATGTGCACTCGGTTTATCCATGGTCCATGATGAAATTAGTTACCCCCGTTGTTCGGACTGCTCTGGTGCGCTTAACTATTTCTGTTCATGTGATATAGGTCTCTTCTATCTGGTACAGCCATTCTTTTAATACAATGTGTTCTCTATTATCAATTTCTACCTCAATTACTTCAGCATTTTGGTTATAACTCAACGAAGTTACTCATACATCCATCATTGCTCTTCTCACTGATATTGGTTTATTTTGCATTTCTATCTCTGTTGTATTCAATTTTCTGATCGCTCTTCTTAATTTGTCATACATTGTTTTGTTGTGAGGCCTTTCAACCTTGGGTATCTTCCATTTAAAGATATGTTTGCTGAAAAAAAAGTTTTTATTCGCTGGTTGATTGTTGATCCCTCCTAGAATTTTCTTCATAGTACTCCTATTCCATAACATTCCTCATTTCCGCATGGTCGGTAATTGGTAGATTAAACATCTCAAGTAGTCCGTTCTTCATCATCTCCAATTCTTCTCTGGTATTGATTAGTTTTCTTTGATGCATTTTCTTAGTCTTCTTAATTATTTGTTTCTTCTGTACTCCTCTACTGTTGGTTCCTATGTGTTTAATTTTCTCTTTGTTTTTGTTACGTTTATTTTGATATAACCATGTACTTGGGTCTTCTTTAATTTCTGTTTTTTCATTAGTTCCTTCTGGAGTGCTGTCTAGCGTTTCATTCACTTTCTTGAACCCGTTATCTAATGTCTCATTAAGTAGATCTATTTTGCAATTGGTTTCTTCCCATTTCTTATTCATCTCCGTTTTTGTCTGGTCGCTTTCTTCACGACATCCTCTGAAAATTAGTCTTATTTGCTGCTTCATTTCTTCCTTAGTTGTTTCATTGATTTCCTTCAGCTGTTGTTGGAGGGTTTCGTTATTTTTGTTAATGGTTGGTCTCAATTCTTCCTTCTGCTTGTGAAAATTGTCGTTCGTTTCTTCTTTCATGCTGTTGAATTTATCGTTCACCTGTTTCAGACTCTCTTCATTCTTGTCGAATTATTGTTCATACTATTCATCATTTCCATTAATTTCAGTTTGTTCGAGTCTCCTCTAACTACTGCCTTGTCACCCGCCTGGAGTTCCATTTCTTTGTCTTGGGTTGGTTCTGCTGTGGTTGATATTGTCTCCACCTCTTCAACCGATGTTCCTTCCTCTTCTTCCCCTCTATTTTCTTCCATTTCTTTGTCCTTCGCCAATTTTTTCGTCACTCCTCTAGTATGCATCTTGATCTCCTTTTGTAATCGCTGCTAGAATTTCGTATTTCCCTTTCTTCTAGTCCCACCAGTTGGTCGCCAATTTATAACAGTCCTTTGTGTATCTCCTGTTTTATAATGCCACACATTGGATGCGTCAATTTATAACGACTCGCTGTCCGTCTATTTCTGCAAGAGTGTAAACGTGTCAGAGTGTAATTTGTGTAATGTGTCTTACCAATCCGTCGTCGCTCGGTAACGTAACTTCCGCTGATTGAGTCCGTCGCGAACGTACGAATAACCAGGTATTGAAGTCCTTACCTGAGGTTCACTAGGGGTGTATAAATCCCGGGTGGCACCAAATTGTTTATTTTAAACAATTAAAAAAATTAGTATTATCGGCGATTCTGCTCAGGCGGTGTGGAGAATTCAAACTTGTCCCGCCGCTTATCGATTTTTACAATCAAGCCAGCAGTTTGCTGTGTTTACTGCTTGAGCGCTAGCCGCCAATTCATAGCTGTTCGCTACAATGTACAACATTAATAATACACTTTCCTAATGAAAATAAAACACATTGGTTACACACAGTAATGGTTTATTAGTTAATGGTTATTACTTTTTCATTGACACAGGTTATATTTGGTTTGTTATATTATTTTGCACCGGCCATTAATCTAAGACAATTTTCTCTGGGTTTTGACGTATAAATTCTGAACGTAACAGATACACCATAATGGCGTTTACCGAAGTAGTATACAAATATTTTCGTTCGATGGTCTGGATTCTTGAGATTACGATAAAAGGATTAGATGCAATTACAATAATAAAAATACACAACCTTACAATATTTCTACTTAAATATTATAACGTGTAGCTATAATTTGTCTTTTGGAGTGTAGTAAAAGCGTTTCAAAGGTTCGTAAACTAACAATAGGTTAATTTTATAAGTTGACAAATTTTCAGTGTCTTAGTTTTTTATTTAATCTTTGAAAGAGAATAAATTCAGTTTAGTGATATTTCATAGTACAGTGAGAAATATTTAAAGTGCGTTTTTTCGGAAATTTGGGTAATTTAAATGATACTTAACAACTTAGTAGACTGGGGTTAATCAGTTGGTCTGGTAAAAGGACGGGAGCTGCAGTCGTATTCAATTTTCAATTGTTCGGGCTTCTGGCATCTTTTTCAATTTAATCGGAGTAATTTATTCACTTCTTTTTGAATTAAAGGGTCTTTGACATCAGTTAATTGGTTTCAGTCATCGTCTGCTTCCTTCTCGTTCATTTTTGGTAATTTGGTTAACTTTCATAACATTTTAAATTAAATATTTGGTTGTTCAAAATTTGGCTTCTGTTTTCCAAGAGCGTCACTTTACAAGTTACGATATTCAATGGTAAAACCGTCCCTAACGGCAGTTGCTATGGTTACTAATGAAATCTGATTGGTTAATTTGGCAAAAATCCATTGTTATCAAAATTTGAATTCTTTTCAAAATCCTTGTATATCTTCTGATTGCTTTCATTCCATTATCTTCCTTCCTAAGTATTAATTATTACCACTGTTATTTGTATTTTCTTCCAAAGATTATTTTGGTATCCCACAAGATTGGGTTCTTTCATGTTTTATAATTTTCCAATTATTTTAATATTTCCTAATTACATTTCTCTTTTAATTTAAATCCTAATTCTAATATTTTGCTTTTAATAAGATTTAAAATTTATTCTTGGTTGATTAATCACCTTGGATTTGTTAATTACTTGGTTATTTTCATACAATTAGTATTTGTTGGTGTTTGACAGTTAGGCCTTTCTTAAGCCTAAGTAGCCATTACTGATTTTCACTTATTTCATATACATTACATCTCATTTTAACCTAATGCTTTATTTTGTTCTTATAACTAGTTTTGTTACCTATTGATGTGTTTTGGTTCTGTTTTTGTGTTATTTGTATGTTACTAATATTTTATACATCATGTATTGCTAATTATTTAATAACTGATTTTCTTGTTTTCTAATTCATACATTGCCTTCCTTTCTTACTTATTTACTCCGCCAGTGTCAACAATATGGCTATTAATTGCTATTTTTTATCACATAAAATACAACATTTAGGTCTATGGTTGGTATAATTACCCTAGCCATATCCTATTCATAAGTTTGCTTCAACAATTATCTAACACTTAATATGTAATATTGGTGTACAATTCATTACCTTTTATTTTATTTTTTGGGGTGATAAACAACCTCACCTCTTTTGAACTTGCTTCAATAATCCTCCCTTATAACATGGGTGTTTATTGATTGTTTTAAACTTCTTATTTTATAAATACTCGTTGCATTCACTCCATGGTAATACTATCTGATTACTCTTTCATGGGGTTCTCACCTTTAAATTCTATTATATACTTTTAAACTTTACAATAAGATTCTTTTCTAATCAATACAGTTAACATCACTCTTCAGTGTTCATTACTACTTAATTATTGGTTTATGTTAAATGCTATTCTTAACAACTTTCTTAAATATTATTATTGTTCACTATTAAACCTCTAGTGTTTGTTACTTTTTTACTAAGTGTTTATCTTAGCTTTCATTAGTTTTCCTATTGCTATCATTGACAATATTTTTATTTACTCATCACTTTCACTTTTAAATTATCTTGTGTTTATTATAATTTATTTAGTGTTTTTCTCTATCATTTTACTTTAGGGTTTTTTCACTTTCACTATGGGCACTTCTTAAACTTTTTATTTAAGTGTTTTTTAGTGGGTAATCCCTATCATTACTTTTCTTTGTCACTTAGTTATTTTCAGGTTATTTCTCACTATCTCAATATGTCTCTGTTTCTTTACATATATTATACAGTATATACTTATTAATTTCATGTCTTTCTCTATTTCTTACTTACATATACTTCTAATTCTTAGGCTAGTGTATTTTTATTTATCGGGTTTTATCAATGATCAATTACATTTGTCACTCATTCAATACTAACATTTATCTTGTATATTGGTTCTTTACCGGTTTTGTTTCCTTTATTATATTTGATTGTATTAATTCTCCCTTCTCTATTCTCTACTACTTGTCTGTGTTTTCTCGCCTTGTTTAATTTTATTTCTTTTATAGTTGGTTTGTCCCCTTTTCATTTTCATTTTTCTTCTCCTTCACTTCTTATCTTGTATCCTTTAGTTTGGTTCTTATCTGGCCAATCTCTGGGGTTGGGTCAAAGTCGTTTGTGTGTCAGTCTAGTCGGTGAGTTTCTTTAATAATCACTTTTAGTTTATCATTCTTCCTCCTTCTTTCTTAATTACATTTTATATTTTAATTCTCTTCGTTATTTATTTATTAAAATATATTACTTTTTAGCGTTTCTTACATACTTATATTTATCAAATATGATCTGAATTTGGCGATGTTATATAATGCCCTTCCACCAAAATTGATCATTTTATAAAACGTGATTCTAAGTTTGATGAAATTATCAATTATTGTATTATATCATTTTCTTCTTAAATTCTCCTGCTTCTTGTTCAATTTTATGTTTAATTCTGTATCTTCTACTTCCTTTCTTCTGAGTCTTTTCTTCATCATTTTCTCTTATTACGAACTGGCTTATTGATTTTTTATTATAAATTATTCCCTATAAATCTTTTTTTCCCTAACTATCCCTATTTTGTAGCTGAAATCGATTCGGCTGGGTTCTATTGGCTTACCTAACTCCGTCGTTCAGAACTACTCTTTTTCTGAGGTCAGGAGAACATCATCTCTGCTCAGTTAAATGATTGCTGGACTTATTCAACAGTGAATCTCAATTAATGAATCTTCAATACAGTCATCTCGTGACTAATAATAATAATATTTATATTTGTTGGGAATCTTTTACTTTTGTATTTCATTATTGCTCAGTTCGAGTCATCTCTTTTTTCATCCTCCTTTATGGTTACCATTTAATAATATTTGAAGCGTTGATTTTTATTGACACAATTAACATTTTTATTCATTTTTTATTACTCTTTCTTTCATGTCATTTCATATTATAACTCTTAGAATATTTATTTTATTTACTTATTTAGTTTTTGGATCATTGGTTTGTTTATTTTACTTCACATATTTTTTCTAAATAGTTGTGGAAGTTGATCATTTTTTTTTTTTAACATCATAGTAAGTTAGTATTTCTTACTAGTTAGGAATTTTTGTAGCTTATTCCTTTATAGTATGTTTTACCTTTTTCCTCATACGTTGGCTAAAGATTATTGTAAGTTGATCTTACTTTGTAGGAATTTTTTGTAACTTTATTCCTTCATTTTATAATTGGTCTAATATATTATCGAAAGAAATTCACTTGTTTCCTTTTCTTTATTATTTATTTGCAAACTTATCCGCTTGTCTTGTTATCTCTTTTTATTCAAAGTAATTTGGTTGGCTTTTTTACCTTAAGTTTTTTCAGTCATTTCCATCCATTTGTATTAAGTATTCGTCTATGTTCTCCCTTTCGATGATTATCAATTATTTTAGTTAATTTAATGTTCCTTCTTTTCCGTTTGTTAGCTTGGTCAGTAATCCGTAGATCAGTCCCCTATTCCAGTGTTTATGTGCACTCGGTTTATCCATGGTCCATGATGAAATTAGTTACCCCCGTTTTTCGGACTGCTCTGGTGCGCTTAACTATTTCTGTTCATGTGATATAGGTCTCTTCTATCTGGTACAGCCATTCTTTTAATACAATGTGTTCTCTATTATCAATTTCTACCTCAATTACTTCAGCATTTTGGTTATAACTCAACGAAGTTACTCATACATCCATCATTGCTCTTCTCACTGATATTGGTTTATTTTGCATTTCTATCTCTGTTGTATTCAATTTTCTGATCGCTCTTCTTAATTTGTCATACATTGTTTTGTTGTGAGGCCTTTCAACCTTGGGTATCTTCCATTTAAAGATAGGTTTGCTGAAAAAAAAGTTTTTATTCGCTGGTTGATTGTTGATCCCTCCTAGAATTTTCTTCATAGTACTCCTATTCCATAACATTCCTCATTTCCGCATGGTCGGTAATTGGTAGATTAAACATCTCAAGTAGTCCGTTCTTCATCATCTCCAATTCTTCTCTGGTATTGATTAGTTTTCTTTGATGCATTTTCTTAGTCTTCTTAATTATTTGTTTCTTCTGTACTCCTCTACTGTTGGTTCCTATGTGTTTAATTTTCTCTTTGTTTTTGTTACGTTTATTTTGATATAACCATGTACTTGGGTCTTCTTTAATTTCTGTTTTTTCATTAGTTCCTTCTGGAGTGCTGTCTAGCGTTTCATTCACTTTCTTGAACCCGTTATCTAATGTCTCATTAAGTAGATCTATTTTGCAATTGGTTTCTTCCCATTTCTTATTCATCTCCGTTTTTGTCTGGTCGCTTTCTTCACGACATCCTCTGAAAATTAGTCTTATTTGCTGCTTCATTTCTTCCTTAGTTTTTTCATTGATTTCCTTCAGCTGTTGTTGGAGGGTTTCGTTATTTTTGTTAATGGTTGGTCTCAATTCTTCCTTCTGCTTGTGAAAATTGTCGTTCGTTTCTTCTTTCATGCTGTTGAATTTATCGTTCACCTGTTTCAGACTCTCTTCATTCTTGTCGAATTATTGTTCATACTATTCATCATTTCCATTAATTTCAGTATGTTCGAGTCTCCTCTAACTACTGCCTTGTCACCCGCCTGGAGTTCCATTTCTTTGTCTTGGGTTGGTTCTGCTGTGGTTGATATTGTCTCCACCTCTTCAACCGATGTTCCTTCCTCTTCTTCCCCTCTATTTTCTTCCATTTCTTTGTCCTTCGCCAATTTTTTCGTCACTCCTCTAGTATGCATCTTGATCTCCTTTTGTAATCGCTGCTAGAATTTCGTATTTCCCTTTCTTCTAGTCCCACCAGTTGGTCGCCAATTTATAACAGTCCTTTGTGTATCTCCTGTTTTATAATGCCACACATTGGATGCGTCAATTTATAACGACTCGCTGTCCGTCTATTTCTGCAAGAGTGTAAACGTGTCAGAGTGTAATTTGTGTAATGTGTCTTACCAATCCGTCGTCGCTCGGTAACGTAACTTCCGCTGATTGAGTCCGTCGCGAACGTACGAATAACCAGGTATTGAAGTCCTTACCTGAGGTTCACTAGGGGTGTATAAATCCCGGGTGGCACCAAATTGTTTATTTTAAACAATTAAAAAAATTAGTATTATCGGCGATTCTGCTCAGGCGGTGTGGAGAATTCAAACTTGTCCCGCCGCTTATCGATTTTTACAATCAAGCCAGCAGTTTGCTGTGTTTACTGCTTGAGCGCTAGCCGCCAATTCATAGCTGTTCGCTACAATGTACAACATTAATAATACACTTTCCTAATGAAAATAAAACACATTGGTTACACACAGTAATGGTTTATTAGTTAATGGTTATTACTTTTTCATTGACACAGGTTATATTTGGTTTGTTATATTATTTTGCACCGGCCATTAGTCTAAGACAATTTTCTCTGGGTTTTGACGTATCAATTCTGAACGTAACAGATACACCATAATGGCGTTTACCGAAGTAGTATACAAATATTTTCGTTCGATGGTCTGGATTCTTGAGATTACGATAAAAGGATTAGATGCAATTACAATAATAAAAATACACAACCTTACAATATTTCTACTTAAATATTATAACGTGTAGCTATAATTTGTCTTTTGGAGTGTAGTAAAAGCGTTTCAAAGGTTCGTAAACTAACAATAGGTTAATTTTATAAGTTGACAAATTTTCAGTGTCTTAGTTTTTTATTTAATCTTTGAAAGAGAATAAATTCAGTTTAGTGATATTTCATAGTACAGTGAGAAATATTTAAAGTGCGTTTTTTCGGAAATTTGGGTAATTTAAATGATACTTAACAACTTAGTAGACTGGGGTTAATCAGTTGGTCTGGTAAAAAGGACGGGAGCTGCAGTCGTATTCAATTTTCAATTGTTCGGGCTTCTGGCATCTTTTTCAATTTAATCGGAGTAATTTATTCACTTCTTTTTGAATTAAAGGGTCTTTGACATCAGTTAATTGGTTTCAGTCATCGTCTGCTTCCTTCTCGTTCATTTTTGGTAATTTGGTTAACTTTCATAACATTTTAAATTAAATATTTGGTTGTTCAAAATTTGGCTTCTGTTTTCCAAGAGCGTCACTTTACAAGTTACGATATTCAACGGTAAAACCGTCCCTAACGGCAGTTGCTATGGTTACTAATGAAATCTGATTGGTTAATTTGGCAAAAATCCATTGTTATCAAAATTCGAATTCTTTTCAAAATCCTTGTATATCTTCTGATTGCTTTCATTCCATTATCTTCCTTCCTAAGTATTAATTATTACCACTGTTATTTGTATTTTCTTCCAAAGATTATTTTGGTATCCCACAAGATTGGGTTCTTTCATGTTTTATAATTTTCCAAATATTTTAATATTTCCTAATTACATTTCTCTTTTAATTTAAATCCTTATTCTAATATTTTGCTTTTAATAAGATTTACAATTTATTCTTGGTTGATTAATCACCTTGGATTTGTTAATTACTTGGTTATTTTCATACAATTAGTATTTGTTGGTGTTTGACAGTTAGGCATTTCTTAAGCCTAAGTAGCCATTACTGATTTTCACTTATTTCATATACATTACATCTCATTTTAACCTAATGCTTTATTTTGTTCTTATAACTGGTTTTGTTACCTATTGATGTGTTTTGGTTCTGTTTTTGTGTTATTTGTATGTTACTACTATTTTATACATCATGTATTGCTAATTATTTAATAACTGGTTTTCTTGTTTTCTAATTCATACATTGCCTTCCTTTCTTACTTATTTACTCCGCCAGTGTCAACAATATGGCTATTAATTGCTATTTTTTATCACATAAAATACAACATTTAGGTCTATGGTTGGTATAATTACCCTAGCCATATCCTATTCATAAGTTTGCTTCAACAATTATCTAACACTTAATATGTAATATTGGTGTACAATTCATTACCTTTTATTTTATTTTTTGGGGTGATAAACAACCTCACCTCTTTTGAACTTGCTTCAATAATCCTCCCTTATAACATGGGTGTTTATTGATTGTTTTAAACTTCTTATTTTATAAATACTCGTTGCATTCACTCCATGGTAATACTATCTGATTACTCTTTCATGGGGTTCTCACCTTTAAATTCTATTATATACTTTTAAACTTTACAATAAGATTCTTTTCTAATCAATACAGTTAACATCACTCTTCAGTGTTCATTACTACTTAATTATTGGTTTATGTTAAATGCTATTCTTAACAACTTTCTTAAATATTATTATTGTTCACTATTAAACCTCTAGTGTTTGTTACTTTTTTACTAAGTGTTTATCTTAGCTTTCATTATTTTTCCTATTGCTATCATTGACAATATTTTTATTTACTCATCACTTTCACTTTTAAATTATCTTGTGTTTATTATAATTTATTTAGTGTTTTTCTCTATCATTTTACTTTAGGGTTTTTTCACTTTCACTATGGGCACTTCTTAAACTTTTTATTTAAGTGTTTTTTAGTGGGTAATCCCTATCATTACTTTTCTTTGTCACTTAGTTATTTTCAGGTTATTTCTCACTATCTCAATATGTCTCTGTTTCTTTACATATATTATACAGTATATACTTATTAATTTCATGTCTTTCTCTATTTCTTACTTACATATACTTCTAATTCTTAGGCTAGTGTATTTTTATTTATCGGGTTTTATCAATGATCAATTACATTTGTCACTCATTCAATACTAACATTTATCTTGTATATTGGTTCTTTACCGGTTTTGTTTCCTTTATTATATTTGATTGTATTAATTCTCCCTTCTCTATTCTCTACTACTTGTCTGTGTTTTCTCGCCTTGTTTCATTTTATTTCTTTTATAGTTGGTTTGTCCCCTTTTCATTTTCATTTTTCTTCTCCTTCACTTCTTATCTTGTATCCTTTTATTTTGGTTCTTATCTGGCCAATCTCTGGGGTTGGGTCAAAGTCGTTTGTGTGTCAGTCTAGTCGGTGAGTTTCTTTAATAATCACTTTTAGTTTATCATTCTTCCTCCTTCTTTCTTAATTACATTTTATATTTTAATTCTCTTTGTTATTTATTTATTAAAATATATTACTTTTTAGCGTTTCTTACATACTTATATTTATCAAATATAATCTGAATTTGGCGATGTTATATAATGCCCTTCCACCAAAATTGATCATTTTATAAAACGTGATTCTAAGTTTGATGAAATTATCAATTATTGTATTATATCATTTTCTTCTTAAATTCTCCTGCTTCTTGTTCAATTTTATGTTTAATTCTGTATCTTCTACTTCCTTTCTTCTGAGTCTTTTCTTCATCATTTTCTCTTATTACGAACTGGCTTATTGATTTTTTATTATAAATTATCCCTATAAATCTTTTTTTCCCTAACTGTCCCTATTTTGTAGCTGAAATCGATTCGGATGGGCTCTATTGGCTTACCTAACTCCGTCGTTCAAAACTACTCTTTTTCTGAGGTCAGGAGAACATCATCTCTGCTCAGTTAAATGATTGCTGGACTTATTCAACAGTGAATCTCAATTAATGAATCTTCAATACAGTCATCTCGTGACTAATAATAATAATATTTATATTTGTTGGGAATCTTTTACTTTTGTATTTCATTATTGCTCAGTTCGAGTCATCTCTTTTTTCATCCTCCTTTATGGTTACCATTTAATAATATTTGAAGCGTTGATTTTTATTGACACAATTAACATTTTTATTCATTTTTTATTACTCTTTCTTTCATGTCATTTCATATTATAACTCTTAGAATATTTATTTTATTTACTTATTTAGTTTTTGGATCATTGGTTTGTTTATTTTACTTCACATATTTTTTCTAAATAGTTGTGGAAGTTGATCATTTTTTTTTTTTAACATCATAGTAAGTTAGTATTTCTTACTAGTTAGGAATTTTTGTAGCTTATTCCTTTATAGTATGTTTTACCTTTTTCCTCATACGTTGGCTAAAGATTATTGTAAGTTGATCTTACTTTGTAGGAATTTTTTGTAACTTTATTCCTTCATTTTATAATTGGTCTAATATATTATCGAAAGAAATTCACTTGTTTCCTTTTCTTTATTATTTATTTGCAAACTTATCCGCTTGTCTTGTTATCTCTTTTTATTCAAAGTAATTTGGTTGGCTTTTTTACCTTAAGTTTTTTCAGTCATTTCCATCCATTTGTATTAAGTATTCGTCTATGTTCTCCCTTTCGATGATTATCAATTATTTTAGTTAATTTAATGTTCCTTCTTTTCCGTTTGTTAGCTTGGTCAGTAATCCGTAGATCAGTCCCCTATTCCAGTGTTTATGTGCACTCGGTTTATCCATGGTCCATGATGAAATTAGTTACCCCCGTTGTTCGGACTGCTCTGGTGCGCTTAACTATTTCTGTTCATGTGATATAGGTCTCTTCTATCTGGTACAGCCATTCTTTTAATACAATGTGTTCTCTATTATCAATTTCTACCTCAATTACTTCAGCATTTTGGTTATAACTCAACGAAGTTACTCATACATCCATCATTGCTCTTCTCACTGATATTGGTTTATTTTGCATTTCTATCTCTGTTGTATTCAATTTTCTGATCGCTCTTCTTAATTTGTCATACATTGTTTTGTTGTGAGGCCTTTCAACCTTGGGTATCTTCCATTTAAAGATAGGTTTGCTGAAAAAAAAGTTTTTATTCGCTGGTTGATTGTTGATCCCTCCTAGAATTTTCTTCATAGTACTCCTATTCCATAACATTCCTCATTTCCGCATGGTCGGTAATTGGTAGATTAAACATCTCAAGTAGTCCGTTCTTCATCATCTCCAATTCTTCTCTGGTATTGATTAGTTTTCTTTGATGCATTTTCTTAGTCTTCTTAATTATTTGTTTCTTCTGTACTCCTCTACTGTTGGTTCCTATGTGTTTAATTTTCTCTTTGTTTTTGTTACGTTTATTTTGATATAACCATGTACTTGGGTCTTCTTTAATTTCTGTTTTTTCATTAGTTCCTTCTGGAGTGCTGTCTAGCGTTTCATTCACTTTCTTGAACCCGTTATCTAATGTCTCATTAAGTAGATCTATTTTGCAATTGGTTTCTTCCCATTTCTTATTCATCTCCGTTTTTGTCTGGTCGCTTTCTTCACGACATCCTCTGAAAATTAGTCTTATTTGCTGCTTCATTTCTTCCTTAGTTTTTTCATTGATTTCCTTCAGCTGTTGTTGGAGGGTTTCGTTATTTTTGTTAATGGTTGGTCTCAATTCTTCCTTCTGCTTGTGAAAATTGTCGTTCGTTTCTTCTTTCATGCTGTTGAATTTATCGTTCACCTGTTTCAGACTCTCTTCATTCTTGTCGAATTATTGTTCATACTATTCATCATTTCCATTAATTTCAGTATGTTCGAGTCTCCTCTAACTACTGCCTTGTCACCCGCCTGGAGTTCCATTTCTTTGTCTTGGGTTGGTTCTGCTGTGGTTGATATTGTCTCCACCTCTTCAACCGATGTTCCTTCCTCTTCTTCCCCTCTATTTTCTTCCATTTCTTTGTCCTTCGCCAATTTTTTCGTCACTCCTCTAGTATGCATCTTGATCTCCTTTTGTAATCGCTGCTAGAATTTCGTATTTCCCTTTCTTCTAGTCCCACCAGTTGGTCGCCAATTTATAACAGTCCTTTGTGTATCTCCTGTTTTATAATGCCACACATTGGATGCGTCAATTTATAACGACTCGCTGTCCGTCTATTTCTGCAAGAGTGTAAACGTGTCAGAGTGTAATTTGTGTAATGTGTCTTACCAATCCGTCGTCGCTCGGTAACGTAACTTCCGCTGATTGAGTCCGTCGCGAACGTACGAATAACCAGGTATTGAAGTCCTTACCTGAGGTTCACTAGGGGTGTATAAATCCCGGGTGGCACCAAATTGTTTATTTTAAACAATTAAAAAAATTAGTATTATCGGCGATTCTGCTCAGGCGGTGTGGAGAATTCAAACTTGTCCCGCCGCTTATCGATTTTTACAATCAAGCCAGCAGTTTGCTGTGTTTACTGCTTGAGCGCTAGCCGCCAATTCATAGCTGTTCGCTACAATGTACAACATTAATAATACACTTTCCTAATGAAAATAAAACACATTGGTTACACACAGTAATGGTTTATTAGTTAATGGTTATTACTTTTTCATTGACACAGGTTATATTTGGTTTGTTATATTATTTTGCACCGGCCATTAGTCTAAGACAATTTTCTCTGGGTTTTGACGTATCAATTCTGAACGTAACAGATACACACACCATAATGGCGTTTACCGAAGTAGTATACAAATATTTTCGTTCGATGGTCTGGATTCTTGAGATTACGATAAAAGGATTAGATGCAATTACAATAATAAAAATACACAACCTTACAATATTTCTACTTAAATATTATAACGTGTAGCTATAATTTGTCTTTTGGAGTGTAGTAAAAGCGTTTCAAAGGTTCGTAAACTAACAATAGGTTAATTTTATAAGTTGACAAATTTTCAGTGTCTTAGTTTTTTATTTAATCTTTGAAAGAGAATAAATTCAGTTTAGTGATATTTCATAGTACAGTGAGAAATATTTAAAGTGCGTTTTTTCGGAAATTTGGGTAATTTAAATGATACTTAACAACTTAGTAGACTGGGGTTAATCAGTTGGTCTGGTAAAAAGGACGGGAGCTGCAGTCGTATTCAATTTTCAATTGTTCGGGCTTCTGGCATCTTTTTCAATTTAATCGGAGTAATTTATTCACTTCTTTTTGAATTAAAGGGTCTTTGACATCAGTTAATTGGTTTCAGTCATCGTCTGCTTCCTTCTCGTTCATTTTTGGTAATTTGGTTAACTTTCATAACATTTTAAATTAAATATTTGGTTGTTCAAAATTTGGCTTCTGTTTTCCAAGAGCGTCACTTTACAAGTTACGATATTCAACGGTAAAACCGTCCCTAACGGCAGTTGCTATGGTTACTAATGAAATCTGATTGGTTAATTTGGCAAAAATCCATTGTTATCAAAATTCGAATTCTTTTCAAAATCCTTGTATATCTTCTGATTGCTTTCATTCCATTATCTTCCTTCCTAAGTATTAATTATTACCACTGTTATTTGTATTTTCTTCCAAAGATTATTTTGGTATCCCACAAGATTGGGTTCTTTCATGTTTTATAATTTTCCAAATATTTTAATATTTCCTAATTACATTTCTCTTTTAATTTAAATCCTTATTCTAATATTTTGCTTTTAATAAGATTTACAATTTATTCTTGGTTGATTAATCACCTTGGATTTGTTAATTACTTGGTTATTTTCATACAATTAGTATTTGTTGGTGTTTGACAGTTAGGCATTTCTTAAGCCTAAGTAGCCATTACTGATTTTCACTTATTTCATATACATTACATCTCATTTTAACCTAATGCTTTATTTTGTTCTTATAACTGGTTTTGTTACCTATTGATGTGTTTTGGTTCTGTTTTTGTGTTATTTGTATGTTACTACTATTTTATACATCATGTATTGCTAATTATTTAATAACTGGTTTTCTTGTTTTCTAATTCATACATTGCCTTCCTTTCTTACTTATTTACTCCGCCAGTGTCAACAATATGGCTATTAATTGCTATTTTTTATCACATAAAATACAACATTTAGGTCTATGGTTGGTATAATTACCCTAGCCATATCCTATTCATAAGTTTGCTTCAACAATTATCTAACACTTAATATGTAATATTGGTGTACAATTCATTACCTTTTATTTTATTTTTTGGGGTGATAAACAACCTCACCTCTTTTGAACTTGCTTCAATAATCCTCCCTTATAACATGGGTGTTTATTGATTGTTTTAAACTTCTTATTTTATAAATACTCGTTGCATTCACTCCATGGTAATACTATCTGATTACTCTTTCATGGGGTTCTCACCTTTAAATTCTATTATATACTTTTAAACTTTACAATAAGATTCTTTTCTAATCAATACAGTTAACATCACTCTTCAGTGTTCATTACTACTTAATTATTGGTTTATGTTAAATGCTATTCTTAACAACTTTCTTAAATATTATTATTGTTCACTATTAAACCTCTAGTGTTTGTTACTTTTTTACTAAGTGTTTATCTTAGCTTTCATTATTTTTCCTATTGCTATCATTGACAATATTTTTATTTACTCATCACTTTCACTTTTAAATTATCTTGTGTTTATTATAATTTATTTAGTGTTTTTCTCTATCATTTTACTTTAGGGTTTTTTCACTTTCACTATGGGCACTTCTTAAACTTTTTATTTAAGTGTTTTTTAGTGGGTAATCCCTATCATTACTTTTCTTTGTCACTTAGTTATTTTCAGGTTATTTCTCACTATCTCAATATGTCTCTGTTTCTTTACATATATTATACAGTATATACTTATTAATTTCATGTCTTTCTCTATTTCTTACTTACATATACTTCTAATTCTTAGGCTAGTGTATTTTTATTTATCGGGTTTTATCAATGATCAATTACATTTGTCACTCATTCAATACTAACATTTATCTTGTATATTGGTTCTTTACCGGTTTTGTTTCCTTTATTATATTTGATTGTATTAATTCTCCCTTCTCTATTCTCTACTACTTGTCTGTGTTTTCTCGCCTTGTTTCATTTTATTTCTTTTATAGTTGGTTTGTCCCCTTTTCATTTTCATTTTTCTTCTCCTTCACTTCTTATCTTGTATCCTTTTATTTTGGTTCTTATCTGGCCAATCTCTGGGGTTGGGTCAAAGTCGTTTGTGTGTCAGTCTAGTCGGTGAGTTTCTTTAATAATCACTTTTAGTTTATCATTCTTCCTCCTTCTTTCTTAATTACATTTTATATTTTAATTCTCTTCGTTATTTATTTATTAAAATATATTACTTTTTAGCGTTTCTTACATACTTATATTTATCAAATATAATCTGAATTTGGCGATGTTATATAATGCCCTTCCACCAAAATTGATCATTTTATAAAACGTGATTCTAAGTTTGATGAAATTATCAATTATTGTATTATATCATTTTCTTCTTAAATTCTCCTGCTTCTTGTTCAATTTTATGTTTAATTCTGTATCTTCTACTTCCTTTCTTCTGAGTCTTTTCTTCATCATTTTCTCTTATTACGAACTGGCTTATTGATTTTTTATTATAAATTATCCCTATAAATCTTTTTTTCCCTAACTGTCCCTATTTTGTAGCTGAAATCGATTCGGATGGGCTCTATTGGCTTACCTAACTCCGTCGTTCAAAACTACTCTTTTTCTGAGGTCAGGAGAACATCATCTCTGCTCAGTTAAATGATTGCTGGACTTATTCAACAGTGAATCTCAATTAATGAATCTTCAATACAGTCATCTCGTGACTAATAATAATAATATTTATATTTGTTGGGAATCTTTTACTTTTGTATTTCATTATTGCTCAGTTCGAGTCATCTCTTTTTTCATCCTCCTTTATGGTTACCATTTAATAATATTTGAAGCGTTGATTTTTATTGACACAATTAACATTTTTATTCATTTTTTATTACTCTTTCTTTCATGTCATTTCATATTATAACTCTTAGAATATTTATTTTATTTACTTATTTAGTTTTTGGATCATTGGTTTGTTTATTTTACTTCACATATTTTTTCTAAATAGTTGTGGAAGTTGATCATTTTTTTTTTTTAACATCATAGTAAGTTAGTATTTCTTACTAGTTAGGAATTTTTGTAGCTTATTCCTTTATAGTATGTTTTACCTTTTTCCTCATACGTTGGCTAAAGATTATTGTAAGTTGATCTTACTTTGTAGGAATTTTTTGTAACTTTATTCCTTCATTTTATAATTGGTCTAATATATTATCGAAAGAAATTCACTTGTTTCCTTTTCTTTATTATTTATTTGCAAACTTATCCGCTTGTCTTGTTATCTCTTTTTATTCAAGTAATTTGGTTGGCTTTTTTACCTTAAGTTTTTTCAGTCATTTCCATCCATTTGTATTAAGTATTCGTCTATGTTCTCCCTTTCGATGATTATCAATTATTTAGTTAATTTAATGTTCCTTCTTTTCCGTTTGTTAGCTTGGTCAGTAATCCGTAGATCAGTCCCCTATTCCAGTGTTTATGTGCACTCGGTTTATCCATGGTCCATGATGAAATTAGTTACCCCCGTTTTTCGGACTGCTCTGGTGCGCTTAACTATTTCTGTTCATGTGATATAGGTCTCTTCTATCTGGTACAGCCATTCTTTTAATACAATGTGTTCTCTATTATCAATTTCTACCTCAATTACTTCAGCATTTTGGTTATACTCAACGAAGTTACTCATACATCCATCATTGCTCTTCTCACTGTTATTGGTTTATTTTGCATTTCTATCTCTGTTGTATTCAATTTTCTGATCGCTCTCTTAATTTGTCATACATTGTTTTGTTGTGAGGCCTTTCAACCTTGGGTATCTTCCATTTAAAGATAGGTTTGCTGAAAAAAAAGTTTTTATTCGCTGGTTGATTGTTGATCCCTCCTAGAATTTTCTTCATAGTACTCCTATTCCATAACATTCCTCATTTCCGCATGGTCGGTAATTGGTAGATTAAACATCTCAAGTAGTCCGTTCTTCATCATCTCCAATTCTTCTCTGGTATTGATTAGTTTTCTTTGATGCATTTTCTTAGTCTTCTTAATTATTTGTTTCTTCTGTACTCCTCTACTGTTGGTCCTATGTGTTTAATTTTCTCTTTGTTTTTGTTACGTTTATTTTGATATAACCATGTACTTGGGTCTTCTTTAATTTCTGTTTTTTCATTAGTTCCTTCTGGAGTGCTGTCTAGCGTTTCATTCACTTTCTTGAACCGTTATCTAATGTCCTCATTAAGTAGATCTATTTTGCAATTGGTTTCTTCCATTTCTTATTCATCTCCGTTTTTGTCTGGTCGGCTTTCTTCACGACATCCTCTGAAAATTAGTCTTATTTGCTGCTTCATTTCTTCCTTAGTTTTTTCATTGATTTCCTTCAGCTGTGTTGGAGGGTTTCGTTATTTTTGTTAATGGTTGGTCTCAATTCTTCCTTCTGCTTGTGAAAATTGTCCGTTCGTTTCTTCTTTCATAGCTGTTGAATTTATCGTTCACCCTGTTTCAGACTCTCTTCATTCTTGTCGAATTATTGTTCATACTATTCATCATTTCCATTAATTTCAGTATGTTCGAGTCTCCTCTAACTACTGCCTTGTCACCCGCCTGGAGTTCCATTTCTTTGTCTTGGGTTGGTTCTGCTGTGGTTGATATTGTCTCCACCTCTTCAACCGATGTTCCTTCCTCTTCTTCCCCTCTATTTTCTCTCCATTTCTTTGTCCTTCGCCAATTTTTTCGTCACTCCTCTAGTATGCATCTTGATCTCCTTTTGTAATCGCTGCTAGAATTTCGTATTTCCCTTTCTTCTAGTCCCACCAGTTGGTCGCCAATTTAATAACAGTCCTTTGTGTATCTCCTGTTTTATAATGCCACACATTGGATGCGTCAATTTATAACGACTCGCTGTCCGTCTATTTCTGCAAGAGTGTAAACGTGTCAGAGTGTAATTTGTGTAATGTGTCTTACCAATCCGTCGTCGCTCGGTAACGTAACTTCCGCTGATTGAGTCCGTCGCGAACGTACGAATAACCAGGTATTGAAGTCCTTACCTGAGGTTCACTAGGGGGTGTATAAATCCCGGGTGCACCAAATTGTTTATTTTAAACAATTAAAAAAATTAGTATTATCGGCGATTCTGCTCAGGCGGTGTGGAGAATTCAAACTTGTCCCGCCGCTTATCGATTTTTTACAATCAAGCCAGCAGTTTGCTGTGTTTACTGCTTGAGCGCTAGCCGCCAATTCATAGCTGTTCGCTACAATGTACAACATTAATAATACACTTTCCTAATGAAAATAAAACACATTGGTTACACACAGTAATGGTTTATTAGTTAATGGTTATTACTTTTTCATTGACACAGGTTATATTTGGTTTGTTATATTATTTTGCACCGGCCATTAGTCTAAGACAATTTTCTCTGGGTTTTGACGTATCAATTCTGAACGTAACAGATACACCATAATGGCGTTTACCGAAGTAGTATACAAATATTTTCGTTCGATGGTCTGGATTCTTGAGATTACGATAAAAGGATTAGATGCAATTACAATAATAAAAATACACAACCTTACAATATTTCTACTTAAATATTATAACGTGTAGCTATAATTTGTCTTTTGGAGTGTAGTAAAAGCGTTTCAAAGGTTCGTAAACTAACAATAGGTTAATTTTATAAGTTGACAAATTTTCAGTGTCTTAGTTTTTTATTTAATCTTTGAAAGAGAATAAATTCAGTTTAGTGATATTTCGATAGTACAGTGAGAAATATTTAAAGTGCGTTTTTTCGGAAATTTGGGTAATTTAAATGATACTTAACAACTTAGTAGACTGGGGTTAATCAGTTGGTCTGGTAAAAAGGACGGGAGCTGCAGTCGTATTCAATTTTCAATTGTTCGGGCTTCTGGCATCTTTTTCAATTTAATCGGAGTAATTTATTCACTTCTTTTTGAATTAAAGGGTCTTTGACATCAGTTAATTGGTTTCAGTCATCGTCTGCTTCCTTCTCGTTCATTTTTGGTAATTTGGTTAACTTTCCATAACATTTTAAATTAAATATTTGGTTGTTCAAAATTTGGCTTCTGTTTTCCCAAGAGCGTCACTTTACAAGTTACGATATTCAACGGTAAAACCGTCCCTAACGGCAGTTGCTATGGTTACTAATGAAATCTGATTGGTTAATTGGCAAAAATCCATTGTTATCAAAATTCGAATTCTTTTCAAAATCCTTGTATATCTTCTGATTGCTTTCATTCCATTATCTTCCTTCCTAAGTATTAATTATTACCACTGTTATTTGTAATTTTCTTCCAAAGATTATTTTGGTATCCCACAAGATTGGGTTCTTTCATGTTTTATAATTTTCCAATATTTTAATATTTCCTAATTACATTTCTCTTTTAATTTAAATCCTTATTCTAATATTTTGCTTTTAATAAGATTTACAATTTATTCTTGGTTGATTAATCACTTGGATTTGTTAATTACTTGGTTATTTTCATACAATTAGTATTTGTTGGTGTTTGACAGTTAGGCATTTCTTAAGCCTAAGTAGCATTACTGATTTTCACTTATTTCATATACATTACATCTCATTTAACCTAATGCTTTATTTTGTTCTTAACTAGTTTTGTTACCTATTGATGTGTTTTGGTTCTGTTTTTGTGTTATTTGTATGTTACTACTATTTTATACATCATGTATTGCTAATTATTTAATAACTGGTTTTCTTGTTTTCTAATTCATACATTGCCTTCCTTTCTTACTTATTTACTCCGCCAGTGTCAACAATATGGCTATTAATTGCTATTTTTTATCACATAAAATACAACATTTAGGTCTATGGTTGGTATAATTACCCTAGCCATATCCTATTCATAAGTTTGCTTCAACAATTATCTAACACTTAATATGTAATATTGGTGTACAATTCATTACCTTTTATTTTATTTTTTGGGGTGATAAACAACCTCACCTCTTTTGAACTTGCTTCAATAATCCTCCCTTATAACATGGGTGTTTATTGATTGTTTTAAACTTCTTATTTTATAAATACTCGTTGCCTTCACTCCATGGTAATACTATCTGATTACTCTTTCATGGGGTTCTCACCTTTAAATTCTATTATATACTTTTAAACTTTACAATAAGATTCTTTTCTAATCAATACAGTTAACATCACTCTTCAGTGTTCATTACTACTTAATTATTGGTTTATGTTAAATGCTATTCTTAACAACTTTCTTAAATATTATTATTGTTCACTATTAAACCTCTAGTGTTTGTTACTTTTTTACTAAGTGTTTATCTTAGCTTTCATTATTTTTCCTATTGCTATCATTGACAATATTTTTATTTACTCATCACTTTCACTTTTAAATTATCTTATGTTTATTATAAGATTATTTAGTGTTTTTCTCTATCATTTTACTTTAGGGTTTTTTCACTTTCACTATGGGCACTTCTTAAACTTTTTATTTAAGTGTTTTTTAGTGGGTAATCCCTATCATTACTTTTCTTTGTCACTTAGTTATTTTCAGTTTATTTCTCACTATCTCAATATCTCTCTCTTTCTTTACACATATTATACAGTATATACTTATTAATTTCATGTCTTTCTCTATTTCTTACTTACATATACTTCTAATTCTTAGGCTAGTGTATTTTTATTTATCGGGTTTTATCAATGATCAGTTACATTTGTCACTCATTCAATACTAACATTTATCTTGTATATTGGTTCTTTACCGGTTTTGTTTCCTTTATTATATTTGATTGTATTAATTCTCCCTTCTCTATTCTCTACTACTTGTCTGTGTTTTCTCGCCTTGTTTCATTTTATTTCTTTTATAGTTGGTTTGTCCCCTTTTCATTTTCATTTTTCTTCTCCTTCACTTCTTATCTTGTATCCTTTTATTTTGGTTCTTATCTGGCCAATCTCTGGGGTTGGGTCAAAGTCGTTTGTGTGTCAGTCTAGTCGGTGAGTTTCTTTAATAATCACTTTTAGTTTATCATTCTTCCTCCTTCTTTCTTAATTACATTTTATATTTTAATTCTCTTCGTTATTTATTTATTAAAATATATTACATTTTAGCGTTTCTTACATACTTATATTTATCAAATATGATTTGAATTTGGCGATGTTATATAATGCCCTTCCACCAAAATTGATCATTTTATAAAACGTGATTCTGAGTTTGATGAAATTATCAATTATTGTATTATATCATTTTCTTCTTAAATTCTCCTGCTTCTTGTTCAATTTTATGTTTAATTCTGTATCTTCTACTTCCTTTCTTCTGAGTCTTTTCTTCATCATTTTCTCTTATTACGAACTGGCTTATTGATTTTTTATTATAAATTATTCCCTATAAATCTTATTTTCCCTAACTATCCCTATTTTGTAGCTGAAATCGATTCGGATGGGCTCTATTGGCTTACCTAACTCCGTCGTTCAAAACTACTCTTTTTCTGAGGTCAGGAGAACATCATCTCTGCTCAGTTAAATGATTGCTGGACTTATTCAACAGTGAATCTCAATTAATGAATCTTCAATACAGTCATCTCGTGACTAATAATAATAATATTTATATTTGTTGGGAATCTTTTACTTTTGTATTTCATTATTGCTCAGTTCGAGTCATCTCTTTTTTCATCCTTCTTTATGGTTACCATTTAATGATATTTGAAGCGTTGATTTTTATTGACACAATTAACATTTTTATTCATTTTTTATTACTCTTTCTTTCATGTCATTTCATATTATAAGTCTTAGAATATTTATTTTATTTACTTATTTAGTTTTTTGATCATTGGTTTGTTTATTTTACTTCACATATTTTTTCTAAATAGTTGTGGAAGTTGATCATTTTTTTTTTTTAACATCATTGTAAGTTAGTATTTCTTACTAGTTAGGAATTTTTGTAGCTTATTCCTTTATAGTATGTTTTACCTTTTTCCTCATACGTTGGCTAAATATTATTGTAAGTTGATCTTACTTTGTAGGAATTTTTTGTAACTTTATTCCTTCATTTTATAATTGGTCTAATATATTATCGAAAGAAATTCACTTGTTTCCTTTTCTTTATTATTTATTTGCAAACTTATCCGCTTGTCTTGTTATCTCTTTTTATTCAAAGTAATTTGGTTGGCTTTTTTACCTTAAGTTTTTTCAGTCATTTCCATCCATTTGTATTAAGTATTCGTCTATGTTCTCCCTTTCGATGATTATCAATTATTTTAGTTAATTTAATGTTCCTTCTTTTCCGTTTGTTAGCTTGGTCGGTAATCCGTAGATGAGTCCCCTATACCAGTGTTTATGTGCACTCGGTGTATCCATGGTCCATGATGAAATTAGTTACCCCCGTTTTTCGGACTGCTCTGGTGCGCTTAACTATTTCTGTTCATGTGATATAGGTCTCTTCTATCTGGTACAGCCATTCTTTTAATACCATGTGTTCTCTATTATCAATTTCTACCTCAATTACTTCAGCATTTTGGTTATAACTCAACGAAGTTACTCATACATCCATCATTGCTCTTCTCACTGATATTGGTTTATTTTGCATTTCTATCTCTGTTGTATTCAATTTTCTGATCGCTCTTCTTAATTTGTCATACATTGTTTTGTTGTGAGGCCTTTCAACCTTGGGTATCTTCCATTTAAAGATATGTTTGCTGAAAAAAAAGTTTTTATTCGCTGGTTGATTGTTGATCTCTCCTAGAATTTTCTTCATAGTTCTCCTACATTCCATAACATTCCTCATTTCCGCATGGTCGGTAATTGGTAGATTAAACATCTCAAGTAGTCCGTTCTTCATCATCTCCAATTCTTCTCTGGTATTGATTAGTTTTCTTTGATGAATTTTCTTAGTCTTCTTAATTATTTGTTTCTTCTGTACTCCTCTACTGTTGGTTCCTATGTGTTTAATTTTCTCTTTGTTTTTGTTACGTTTATTTTGATATAACCATGTACTTGGGTCTTCTTTAATTTCTGTTTTTTCATTAGTTCCTTCTGGAGTGCTGTCTAGCGTTTCATTCACTTTCTTGAACCCGTTATCTAATGTCTCATTAAGTAGATCTATTTTGCAATTGGTTTCTTCCCATTTCTTATTCATCTCCGTTTTTGTCTGGTCGCTTTCTTCACGACATCCTCTGAAAATTAGTCTTATTTGCTGCTTCATTTCTTCCTTAGTTTTTTCATTGATTTCCTTCAGCTGTTGTTGGAGGGTTTCGTTATTTTTGTTAATGGTTGGTCTCAATTCTTCCTTCTGCTTGTGAAAATTGTCGTTCGTTTCTTCTTTCATGCTGTCGAATTTATCGTTCATCTGTTTCAGACTCTCTTCATTCTTGTCGAATTTATTGTTCATCTGTTTCAGACTCTCTTCATTCTTGTTGAATTATTGTTCATACTATTCATCATTTCCATTAATTTCAGTATGTTCGAGTCTCCTCTAACTACTGCCTTGTCACCCGCCTGGAGTTCCATTTCTTTGTCTTGGGTTGGTTCTGCTGTGGTTGATATTGTCTCCACCTCTTCAACCGATGTTCCTTCCTCTTCTTCCCCTCTATTTTCTTCCATTTCTTTGTCCTTCGCCAATTTTTTCGTCACTCCTCTAGTATGCATCTTGATCTCCTTTTGTAATCGCTGCTAGAATTTCGTATTTCCCTTTCTTCCAGTCCCACCAGTTGGTCGCCAATTTATAACAGTCCTTTGTGTATCTCCTGTTTTATAATGCCACACATTGGATGCGTCAATTTATAACGACTCGCTGTCCGTCTATTTCTGCAAGAGTGTAAACGTGTCAGAGTGTAATTTGTGTAATGTGTCTTACCAATCCGTCGTCGCTCGGTAACGTAACTTCCGCTGATTGAGTCCGTCGCGAACGTACGAATAACAAGGTATTGAAGTCCTTACCTGAGGTTCACTAGGGGTGTATAAATCCCGGGTGGCACCAAATTGTTTATTTTAAACAATTAAAAAAATTAGTATTATCGGCGATTCCGCTCAGGCGGTGTGGAGAATTCAAACTTGTCCCGCCGCTTATCGATTTTTACAATCAAGCCAGCAGTTTGCTGTGTTTACTGCTTGAGCGCTAGCCGCCAATTCATAGCTGTTCGCTACAATGTACAACATTAATAATACACTTTCCTAATGAAAATAAAACACATTGGTTACACACAGTAATGGTTTATTAGTTAATGGTTATTACTTTTTCATTGACACAGGTTATATTTGGTTTGTTATATTATTTTGCACCGGCCATTAATCTAAGACAATTTTCTCTGGGTTTTGACGTATAAATTCTGAACGTAACAGATACACCATAATGGCGTTTACCGAAGTAGTATACAAATATTTTCGTTCGATGGTCTGGATTCTTGAGATTACGATAAAAGGATTAGATGCAATTACAATAATAAAAATACACAACCTTACAATATTTCTACTTAAATATTATAACGTGTAGCTATAATTTGTCTTTTGGAGTGTAGTAAAAGCGTTTCAAAGGTTCGTAAACTAACAATAGGTTAATTTTATAAGTTGACAAATTTTCAGTGTCTTAGTTTTTTATTTAATCTTTGAAAGAGAATAAATTCAGTTTAGTGATATTTCATAGTACAGTGAGAAATATTTAAAGTGCGTTTTTTCGGAAATTTGGGTAATTTAAATGATACTTAACAACTTAGTAGACTGGGGTTAATCAGTTGGTCTGGTAAAAAGGACGGGAGCTGCAGTCGTATTCAATGTTCAATTGTTCGGGCTTCTGGCATCTTTTTCGATTTAATCGGAGTAATTTATTCACTTCTTTTTGAATTAAAGGGTCTTTGACATCAGTTAATTGGTTTCAGTCATCGTCTGCTTCCTTCTCGTTCATTTTTGGTAATTTGGTTAACTTTCATAACATTTTAAATTAAATATTTGGTTGTTCAAAATTTGGCTTCTGTTTTCCAAGAGCGTCACTTTACAAGTTACGATATTCAACGGTAAAACCGTCCCTAATGGCAGTTGCTATGGTTACTAATGAAATCTGATTGGTTAATTTGGCAAAAATCCATTGTTATCAAAATTTGAATTCTTTTCAAAATCCTTGTATATCTTCTGATTGCTTTCATTCCATTATCTTCCTTCCTAAGTATTAATTATTACCACTGTTATTTGTATTTTCTTCCAACGATTATTTTGGTATCCCACAAGATTGGGTTCTTTCATGTTTTATAATTTTCCAATTATTTTAATATTTCCTAATTACATTTCTCTTTTAATTTAAATCCTAATTCTAATATTTTGCTTTTAATAAGATTTACAATTTATTCTTGGTTGATTAATCACCTTGGATTTGTTAATTACTTGGTTATTTTCATACAATTAGTATTTGTTGGTGTTTGACAGTTAGGCCTTTCTTAAGCCTAAGTAGCCATTACTGATTTTCACTTATTTCATATACATTACATCTCATTTTAACCTAATGCTTTATTTTGTTCTTATAACTAGTTTTGTTACCTATTGATGTGTTTTGGTTCTGTTTTTGTGTTATTTGTATGTTACTACTATTTTATACATCATGTATTGCTAATTATTTAATAACTGGTTTTCTTGTTTTCTAATTCATACATTGCCTTCCTTTCATACTTATTTACTCCGCCAGTGTCAACAATATGGCTATTAATTGCTATTTTTTATCACATAAAATACAACATTTAGGTCTATGGTTGGTATAATTACCCTAGCCATATCCTATTCATAAGTTTGCTTCAAAAATTATCTAACACTTAATATGTAATATTGGTGTACAATTCATTACCTTTTATTTTATTTTTTGGGGTGATAAACAACCTCACCTCTTTTGAACTTGCTTCAATAATCCTCCCTTATAACATGGGTGTTTATTGATTGTTTTAAACTTCTTATTTTATAAATACTCGTTGCCTTCACTCCATGGTAATACTATCTGATTACTCTTTCATGGGGTTCTCACCTTTAAATTCTATTATATACTTTTAAACTTTACAATAAGATTCTTTTCTAATCAATACAGTTAACATCACTCTTCAGTGTTCATTACTACTTAATTATTGGTTTATGTTAAATGCTATTCTTAACAACTTTCTTAAATATTATTATTGTTCACTATTAAACCTCTAGTGTTTGTTACTTTTTTACTAAGTGTTTATCTTAGCTTTCATTAGTTTTCCTATTGCTATCATTGACAATATTTTTATTTACTCATCACTTTCACTTTTAAATTATCTTGTGTTTATTATAATTTATTTAGTGTTTTTCTCTATCATTTTACTTTAGGGTTTTTTCACTTTCACTATGGGCACTTCTTAAACTTTTTATTAAGTGTTTTTTAGTGGGTAATCCCTATCATTACTTTTCTTTGTCACTTAGTTATTTTCAGTTTATTTCTCACTATCTCAATATCTCTCTCTTTCTTTACACATATTATACAGTATATACTTATTAATTTCATGTCTTTCTCTATTTCTTACTTACATATACTTCTAATTCTTTGGCTAGTGTATTTTTATTTATCGGGTTTTATCAATGATCAATTACATTTGTCACTCATTCAATACTAACATTTATTTTGTATATTGGTTCTTTACCGGTTTTGTTTCCTTTATTATATTTGATTGTATTAATTCTCCCTTCTCTATTCTCTACTACTTGTCTGTGTTTTCTCGCCTTGTTTCATTTTATTTCCTTTATAGTTGGTTTGTCCCCTTTTCATTTTCATTTTTCTTCTCCTTCACTTCTCATCTTGTTTCCTTTTATTTTGGTTCTTATCTGGCCAATCTCTGGGGTTGGGTCAAAGTCGTTTGTGTGTCAGTCTAGTCGGTGAGTTTCTTTAATAATCACTTTTAGTTTATCATTCTTCCTCCTTCTTTCTTAATTACATTTTATATTTTTATTCTCTTCGTTATTTATTTATTAAAATATATTACTTTTTAGCGTTTCTTACATACTTATAGTTATCAAATATGATCTGAATTTGGCGATGTTATATAATGCCCTTCCACTAAAATTGATCATTTTATAAAACGTGATTCTAAGTTTGATGAAATTATCAATTATTGTATTATATCATTTTCTTCTTAAATTTTCCTGCTTCTTGTTCAATTTTATGTTTAATTCTGTATCTTCTACTTCCTTTCTTCTGAGTCTTTTCTTCATCATTTTCTCTTATTACGAACTGGCTTATTGATTTTTTATTCTAAATTATTCCCTATAAATCTTATTTTCCCTAACTATCCCTATTTTGTAGCTGAAATCGATTCGGATGGGCTCTATTGGCTTACCTAACTCCGTCGTTCAAAACTACTCTTTTTCTGAGGTCAGGGGAACATCATCTCTGCACAGTTAAATGATTGCTGGACTTATTCATCAGGGAATCTCAATGAATGAATCTTCAATACAGTCATCTCGTGACTAATAATAATAATAATAATAATAATAATATTTATATTTGTTGGGAATCTTTTACTTTTGTATTTCATTATTGCTCAGTTCGAGTCATCTCTTTTTTCATCCTCCTTTATGGATACCATTTAATAATATTTGAAGCGTTGATTTTTATTGATACAATTAACATTTTTATTCATTTTTTATTACTCTTTCTTTCATGACATTTCATATTATAACTCTTAGAATATTTATTTTATTTACTTATTTAGTTTTTTGATCATTGGTTTGTTTATTTTACTTCACATATTTTTTCTAAATAGTTGTGGAAGTTGATCATTTTTTTTTTTTAACATCATAGTAAGTTAGTGTTTCTTACTAGTTAGGAATTTTTGTAGCTTATTCCTTTATAGTATGTTTTACCTTTTTCCTCATACGTTGGCTAAAGATTATTGTAAGTTGATCTTACTTTGTAGGAATTTTTTGTAACTTTATTCCTTCATTTTATAATTGGTCTAATATATTATCGAAAGAAATTCATCTTGTTTCCTTTTCTTTATTATTTATTTGCAAACTTATTCGTTTGTCTTGTTATCTCTTTTTATTCAAAGTAATTTGGTTGGCTTTTTTACCTTAAGTTTTTTCAGTCATTTCCATCCATTTGTCTGTGTTCTCCCTTTCGATGATTATCAATTATTTTAGTTAATTTAATGTTCCTTCTTTTCCGTTTGTTAGCTTGGTCGGTAATCCGTAGATCAGTCCCCTATTCCAGTGTTTATGTGCACTCGGTTTATCCGTGGTCCATGATGAAATTAGTTACCCCCGTTGTTCGGACTGCTCTGGTGCGCTTAACTATTTCTGTCCATGTGATATAGGTCTCTTCTATCTGGTACAGCCATTCTTTTAATACCATGTGTTCTCTATTATCAATTTCTACCTCAATTACTTCAGCATTTTGGTTATAACTCAACGAAGTTACTCATACATCCATCATTGCTCTTCTCACTGATATTGGTTTATTTTGCATTTCTATCTCTGTTGTATTCAATTTTCTGATCGCTCTTCTTAATTTGTCATACATTGTTTTGTTGTGAGGCCTTTCAACCTTGGGTATCTTCCATTTAAAGATAGGTTTGCTGAAAAAAAAGTTTTTATTCGCTGGTTGATTGTTGATCCCTCCTAGAATTTCCTTCATAGTTGTCCTACATTCCATAACATTCCTCATTTCCGCATGGTCAGTAATTGGTAGATTAAACATCTCAAGTAGTCCGTTCTTCATCATCTCCAATTCTTCTCTGGTATTGATTAGTTTTCTTTGATGCATTTTCTTAGTCTTCTTAATTATTTGTTTCTTCTGTACTCCTCTACTGTTGGTTCCTATGTGTTTAATTTTCTCTTTGTTTTTGTTACGTTTATTTTGATATAACCATGTACTTGGGTCTTCTTTAATTTCTGTTTTTTCATTAGTTCCTTCTGGAGTGCTGTCTAGCGTTCCATTCACTTTCTTGAACCCGTTATCTAATGTCTCATTAAGTAGATCTATTTTGCAATTGGTTTCTTCCCATTTCTTATTCATCTCCGTTTTTGTCTGGTCGCTTTCTTCACGACATCCTCTGAAAATTAGTCTTATTTGCTGCTTCATTTCTTCCTTAGTTTTTTCATTGATTTCCTTCAGCTGTTGTTGGAGGGTTTCGTTATTTTTGTTAATGGTTGGTCTCAATTCTTCCTTCTGCTTGTGAAAATTGTCGTTCGTTTCTTCTTTCATGCTGTCGAATTTATCGTTCATCTGTTTCAGACTCTCTTCATTCTTGTCGAATTTATTGTTCATCTGTTTCAGACTCTCTTCATTCTTGTCGAATTATTGTTCATACTATTCATCATTTCCATTAATTTCAGTATGTTCGAGTCTCCTCTAACTACTGCCTTGTCACCCGCCTGGAGTTCCATTTCTTTGTCTTGGGTTGGTTCTGCTGTGGTTGATATTGTCTCCACCTCTTCAACCGATGTTCCTTCCTCTTCTTCCCCTCTATTTTCTTCCATTTCTTTGTCCTTCGCCAATTTTTTCGTCACTCCTCTAGTATGCATCTTGATCTCCTTTTGTAATCGCTGCTAGAATTTCGTATTTCCCTTTCTTCTAGTCCCACCAGTTGGTCGCCAATTTATAACAGTCCTTTGTGTATCTCCTGTTTTATAATGCCACACATTGGATGCGTCAATTTATAACGACTCGCTGTCTGTCTATTTCTGCAAGAGTGTAAACGTGTCAGAGTGTAATTTGTGTAATGTGTCTTACCAATCCGTTGTCGCTCGGTAACGTAACTTCCGCTGATTGAGTCCGTCGCGAACGTACGAATAACAAGGTATTGAAGTCCTTACCTGAGGTTCACTAGGGGTGTATAAATCCTGGGTGGCACCAAATTGTTTATTTTAAACAATTAAAAAAATTAGTATTATCGGCGATTACGCTCAGGCGGTGTGGAGAATTCAAACTTGTCCCGCCGCTTATCGATTTTTACAATCAAGCCAGCAGTTTGCTGTGTTTACTGCTTGAGCGCTAGCCGCCAATTCATAGCTGTTCGCTACAATGTACAACATTAATAATACACTTTCCTAATGAAAATAAAACACATTGGTTACACACAGTAATGGTTTATTAGTTAATGGTTATTACTTTTTCATTGACACAGGTTATATTTGGTTTGTTATATTATTTTGCACCGGCCATTAATCTAAGACAATTTTCTCTGGGTTTTGAGGTATAAATTCTGAACGTAACAGATACACCATAATGGCGTTTACCGAAGTAGTATACAAATATTTTCGTTCGATGGTCTGGATTCTTGAGATTACGATAAAAGGATTAGATGCAATTACAATAATAAAAATACACAACCTTACAATATTTCTACTTAAATATTATAACGTGTAGCTATAATTTGTCTTTTGGAGTGTAGTAAAAGCGTTTCAAAGGTTCGTAAACTAACAATAGGTTAATTTTATAAGTTGACAAATTTTCAGTGTCTTAGTTTTTTATTTAATCTTTGAAAGAGAATAAATTCAGTTTAGTGATATTTCATAGTACAGTGAGAAATATTTAAAGTGCGTTTTTTCGGAAATTTGGGTAATTTAAATGATACTTAACAACTTAGTAGACTGGGGTTAATCAGTTGGTCTGGTAAAAAGGACGGGAGCTGCAGTCGTATTCAATTTTCAATTGTTCGGGCTTCTGGCATCTTTTTCAATTTAATCGGAGTAATTTATTCACTTCTTTTTGAATTAAAGGGTCTTTGACATCAGTTAATTGGTTTCAGTCATCGTCTGCTTCCTTCTCGTTCATTTTTGGTAATTTGGTTAACTTTCATAACATTTTAAATTAAATATTTGGTTGTTCAAAATTTGGCTTCTGTTTTCCAAGAGCGTCACTTTACAAGTTACGATATTCAACGGTAAAACCGTCCCTAATGGCAGTTGCTATGGTTACTAATGAAATCTGATTGGTTAATTTGGCAAAAATCCATTGTTATCAAAATTTGAATTCTTTTCAAAATCCTTGTATATCTTCTGATTGCTTTCATTCCATTATCTTCCTTCCTAAGTATTAATTATTACCACTGTTATTTGTATTTTCTTCCAAAGATTATTTTGGTATCCCACAAGATTGGGTTCTTTCATGTTTTATAATTTTCCAATTATTTTAATATTTCCTAATTGCATTTCTCTTTTAATTTAAATCCTAATTCTAATATTTTGCTTTTAATAAGATTTACAATTTATCTTGGTTGATTAATCACCTTGGATTTGTTAATTACTTGGTTATTTTCATACAATTAGTATTTGTTGGTGTTTGACAGTTAGGCCTTTCTTAAGCCTAAGTAGCCATTACTGATTTTCACTTATTTCATATACATTACATCTCATTTTAACCTAATGCTTTATTTTGTTCTTATAACTAGTTTTGTTACCTATTGATGTGTTTTGGTTCTGTTTTTGTGTTATTTGTATGTTACTACTATTTTATACATCATGTATTGCTAACTATTTAATAACTGGTTTTCTTGTTTTCTAATTCATACATTGCCTTCCTTTCTTACTTATTTACTCCGCCAGTGTCAACAATATGGCTATTAATTGCTATTTTTTATCACATAAAATACAACATTTAGGTCTATGGTTGGTATAATTACCCTAGCCATATCCTATTCATAAGTTTGCTTCAACAATTATCTAACACTTAATATGTAATATTGGTGTACAATTCATTACCTTTTATTTTATTTTTTGGGGTGATAAACAACCTCACCTCTTTTGAACTTGCTTCAATAATCCTCCCTTATAACATGGGTGTTTATTGATTGTTTTAAACTTCTTATTTTATAAATACTCGTTGCCTTCACTCCATGGTAATACTATCTGATTACTCTTTCATGGGGTTCTCACCTTTAAATTCTATTATATACTTTTAAACTTTACAATAAGATTCTTTTCTAATCAATACAGTTAACATCACTCTTCAGTGTTCATTACTACTTAATTATTGGTTTATGTTAAATGCTATTCTTAACAACTTTCTTAAATATTATTATTGTTCACTATTAAACCTCTAGTGTTTGTTACTTTTTTACTAAGTGTTTATCTTAGCTTTCATTATTTTTCCTATTGCTATCATTGACAATATTTTTATTTACTCATCACTTTCACTTTTAAATTATCTTGTGTTTATTATAATTTATTTAGTGTTTTTCTCTATCATTTTACTTTAGGGTTTTTTCACTTTCACTATGGGCACTTCTTAAACTTTTTATTAAGTGTTTTTTAGTGGGTAATCCCTATCATTACTTTTCTTTGTCACTTAGTTATTTTCAGTTTATTTCTCACTATCTCAATATCTCTCTCTTTCTTTACACATATTATACAGTATATACTTATTAATTTCATGTCTTTCTCTATTTCTTACTTACATATACTTCTAATTCTTTGGCTAGTGTATTTTTATTTATCGAGTTTTATCAATGATCAATTACATTTGTCACTCATTCAATACTAACATTTATCTTGTATATTGGTTCTTTACCGGTTTTGTTTCCTTTATTATATTTGATTGTATTAATTCTCCCTTCTCTATTCTCTACTACTTGTCTGTGTTTTCTCGCCTTGTTTCATTTTATTTCCTTTATAGTTGGTTTGTCCCCTTTTCATTTTCATTTTTCTTCTCCTTCACTTCTCATCTTGTTTCCTTTTATTTTGGTTCTTATCTGGCCAATCTCTGGGGTTGGGTCAAAGTCGTTTGTGTGTCAGTCTAGTCGGTGAGTTTCTTTAATAATCACTTTTAGTTTATCATTCTTCCTCCTTCTTTCTTAATTACATTTTATATTTTTATTCTCTTCGTTATTTATTTATTAAAATATATTACTTTTTAGCGTTTCTTACATACTTATAGTTATCAAATATGATCTGAATTTGGCGATGTTATATAATGCCCTTCCACTAAAATTGATCATTTTATAAAACGTGATTCTAAGTTTGATGAAATTATCAATTATTGTATTATATCATTTTCTTCTTAAATTTTCCTGCTTCTTGTTCAATATTATGTTTAATTCTGTATCTTCTACTTCCTTTCTTCTGAGTCTTTTCTTCATCATTTTCTCTTATTACGAACTGGCTTATTGATTTTTTATTCTAAATTATTCCCTATAAATCTTATTTTCCCTAACTATCCCTATTTTGTAGCTGAAATCGATTCGGATGGGCTCTATTGGCTTACCTAACTCCGTCGTTCAAAACTACTCTTTTTCTGAGGTGAGGGGAACATCATCTCTGCACAGTTAAATGATTGCTGGACTTATTCATCAGGGAATCTCAATGAATGAATCTTCAATACAGTCATCTCGTGACTAATAATAATAATAATAATAATAATAATATTTATATTTGTTGGGAATCTTTTACTTTTGTATTTCATTATTGCTCAGTTCGAGTCATCTCTTTTTTCATCCTCCTTTATGGATACCATTTAATAATATTTGAAGCGTTGATTTTTATTGATACAATTAACATTTTTATTCATTTTTTATTACTCTTTCTTTCATGACATTTCATATTATAACTCTTAGAATATTTATTTTATTTACTTATTTAGTTTTTTGATCATTGGTTTGTTTATTTTACTTCACATATTTTTTCTAAATAGTTGTGGAAGTTGATCATTTTTTTTTTTTAACATCATAGTAAGTTAGTGTTTCTTACTAGTTAGGAATTTTTGTAGCTTATTCCTTTATAGTATGTTTTACCTTTTTCCTCATACGTTGGCTAAAGATTATTGTAAGTTGATCTTACTTTGTAGGAATTTTTTGTAACTTTATTCCTTCATTTTATAATTGGTCTAATATATTATCGAAAGAAATTCATCTTGTTTCCTTTTCTTTATTATTTATTTGCAAACTTATCCGTTTGTCTTGTTATCTCTTTTTATTCAAAGTAATTTGGTTGGCTTTTTTACCTTAAGTTTTTTCAGTCATTTCCATCCATTTGTCTGTGTTCTCCCTTTCGATGATTATCAATTATTTTAGTTAATTTAATGTTCCTTCTTTTCCGTTTGTTAGCTTGGTCGGTAATCCGTAGATCAGTCCCCTATTCCAGTGTTTATGTGCACTCGGTTTATCCATGGTCCATGATGAAATTAGTTACCCCCGTTGTTCGGACTGCTCTGGTGCGCTTAACTATTTCTGTTCATGTGATATAGGTCTCTTCTATCTGGTACAGCCATTCTTTTAATACCATGTGTTCTCTATTATCAATTTCTACCTCAATTACTTCAGCATTTTGGTTATAACTCAACGAAGTTACTCATACATCCATCATTGCTCTTCTCACTGATAATGGTTTATTTTGCATTTCCATCTCTGTTGTATTCAATTTTCTGATCGCTCTTCTTAATTTGTCATACATTGTTTTGTTGTGAGGCCTTTCAACCTTGGGTATCTTCCATTTAAAGATAGGTTTGCTGAAAAAAAAGTTTTTATTCGCTGGTTGATTGTTGATCCCTCCTAGAATTTTCTTCATAGTTCTCCTACATTCCATAACATTCCTCATTTCCGCATGGTCGGTAATTGGTAGATTAAACATCTCAAGTAGTCCGTTCTTCATCATCTCCAATTCTTCTCTGGTATTGATTAGTTTTCTTTGATGCATTTTCTTAGTCTTCTTAATTATTTGTTTCTTCTGTACTCCTCTACTGTTGGTTCCTATGTGTTTAATTTTCTCTTTGTTTTTGTTACGTTTATTTTGATATAACCATGTACTTGGGTCTTCTTTAATTTCTGTTTTTTCATTAGTTCCTTCTGGAGTGCTGTCTAGCGTTTCATTCACTTTCTTGAACCCGTTATCTAATGTCTCATTAAGTAGATCTATTTTGCAATTGGTTTCTTCCCATTTCTTATTCATCTCCGTTTTTGTCTGGTCGCTTTCTTCACGACATCCTCTGAAAATTAGTCTTATTTGCTGCTTCATTTCTTCCTTAGTTTTTTCATTGATTTCCTTCAGCTGTTGTTGGAGGGTTTCGTTATTTTTGTTAATGGTTTGTCTCAATTCTTCCTTCTGCTTGTGAAAATTGTCATTCGTTTCTTCTTTCATGCTGTCGAATTTATCGTTCATCTGTTTCAGACTCTCTTCATTCTTGTCGAATTTATTGTTCATCTGTTTCAGACTCTCTTCATTCTTGTCGAATTATTGTTCATACTATTCATCATTTCCATTAATTTCAGTATGTTCGAGTCTCCTCTAACTACTGCCTTGTCACCCGCCTGGAGTTCCATTTCTTTGTCTTGGGTTGGTTCTGCTGTGGTTGATATTGTCTCCACCTCTTCAACCGATGTTCCTTCCTCTTCTTCCCCTCTATATTCTTCCATTTCTTTGTCCTTCGCCAATTTTTTCGTCACTCCTCTAGTATGCATCTTGATCTCCTTTTGTAATCGCTGCTAGAATTTCGTATTTCCCTTTCTTCTAGTCCCACCAGTTGGTCGCCAATTTATAACAGTCCTTTGTGTATCTCCTGTTTTATAATGCCACACATTGGATGCGTCAATTTATAACGACTCGCTGTCCGTCTATTTCTGCAAGAGTGTAAACGTGTCAGAGTGTAATTTGTGTAATGTGTCTTACCAATCCGTCGTCGCTCGGTAACGTAACTTCCGCTGATTGAGTCCGTCGCGAACGTACGAATAACAAGGTATTGAAGTCCTTACCTGAGGTTCACTAGGGGTGTATAAATCCCGGGTGGCACCAAATTGTTTATTTTAAACAATTAAAAAAATTAGTATTATCGGCGATTACGCTCAGGCGGTGTGGAGAATTCAAACTTGTCCCGCCGCTTATCGATTTTTACAATCAAGCCAGCAGTTTGCTGTGTTTACTGCTTGAGCGCTAGCCGCCAATTCATAGCTGTTCGCTACAATGTACAACATTAATAATACACTTTCCTAATGAAAATAAAACACATTGGTTACACACAGTAATGGTTTATTAGTTAATGGTTATTACTTTTTCATTGACACAGGTTATATTTGGTTTGTTATATTATTTTGCACCGGCCATTAATCTAAGACAATTTTCTCTGGGTTTTGACGTATAAATTCTGAACGTAACAGATACACCATAATGGCGTTTACCGAAGTAGTATACAAATATTTTCGTTCGATGGTCTGGATTCTTGAGATTACGATAAAAGGATTAGATGCAATTACAATAATAAAAATACACAACCTTACAATATTTCTACTTAAATATTATAACGTGTAGCTATAATTTGTCTTTTGGAGTGTAGTAAAAGCGTTTCAAAGGTTCGTAAACTAACAATAGGTTAATTTTATAAGTTGACAAATTTTCAGTGTCTTAGTTTTTTATTTAATCTTTGAAAGAGAATAAATTCAGTTTAGTGATATTTCATAGTACAGTGAGAAATATTTAAAGTGCGTTTTTTCGGAAATTTGGGTAATTTAAATGATACTTAACAACTTAGTAGACTGGGGTTAATCAGTTGGTCTGGTAAAAAGGACGGGAGCTGCAGTCGTATTCAATTTTCAATTGTTCGGGCTTCTGGCATCTTTTTCAATTTAATCGGAGTAATTTATTCACTTCTTTTTGAATTAAAGGGTCTTTGACATCAGTTAATTGGTTTCAGTCATCGTCTGCTTCCTTCTCGTTCATTTTTGGTAATTTGGTTAACTTTCATAACATTTTAAATTAAATATTTGGTTGTTCAAAATTTGGCTTCTGTTTTCCAAGAGCGTCACTTTACAAGTTACGATATTCAACGGTAAAACCGTCCCTAATGGCAGTTGCTATGGTTACTAATGAAATCTGATTGGTTAATTTGGCAAAAATCCATTGTTATCAAAATTTGAATTCTTTTCAAAATCCTTGTATATCTTCTGATTGCTTTCATTCCATTATCTTCCTTCCTAAGTATTAATTATTACCACTGTTATTTGTATTTTCTTCCAAAGATTATTTTGGTATCCCACAAGATTGGGTTCTTTCATGTTTTATAATTTTTGCAATTATTTTAATATTTCCTAATTACATTTCTCTTTTAATTTAAATCCTAATTCTAATATTTTGCTTTTAATAAGATTTACAATTTATTCTTGGTTGATTAATCACCTTGGATTTGTTAATTACTTGGTTATTTTCATACAATTAGTATTTGTTGGTGTTTGACAGTTAGGCCTTTCTTAAGCCTAAGTAGCCATTACTGATTTTCACTTATTTCATATACATTACATCTCATTTTAACCTAATGCTTTATTTTGTTCTTATAACTAGTTTTGTTACCTATTGATGTGTTTTGGTTCTGTTTTTGTGTTATTTGTATGTTACTACTATTTTATACATCATGTATTGCTAATTATTTAATAACTGGTTTTCTTGTTTTCTAATTCATACATTGCCTTCCTTTCTTACTTATTTACTCCGCCAGTGTCAACAATATGGCTATTAATTGCTATTTTTTATCACATAAAATACAACATTTAGGTCTATGGTTGGTATAATTACCCTAGCCATATCCTATTCATAAGTTTGCTTCAACAATTATCTAACACTTAATATGTAATATTGGTGTACAATTCATTACCTTTTATTTTATTTTTTGGGGTGATAAACAACCTCACCTCTTTTGAACTTGCTTCAATAATTCTCCCTTATAACATGGGTGTTTATTGATTGTTTTAAACTTCTTATTTTATAAATACTCGTTGCCTTCACTCCATGGTAATACTATCTGATTACTCTTTCATGGGGTTCTCACCTTTAAATTCTATTATATACTTTTAAACTTTACAATAAGATTCTTTTCTAATCAATACAGTTAACATCACTCTTCAGTGTTCATTACTACTTAATTATTGGTTTATGTTAAATGCTATTCTTAACAACTTTCTTAAATATTATTATTGTTCACTATTAAACCTCTAGTGTTTGTTACTTTTTTACTAAGTGTTTATCTTAGCTTTCATTATTTTTCCTATTGCTATCATTGACAATATTTTTATTTACTCATCACTTTCACTTTTAAATTATCTTGTGTTTATTATAATTTATTTAGTGTTTTTCTCTATCATTTTACTTTAGGGTTTTTTCACTTTCACTATGGGCACTTCTTAAACTTTTTATTAAGTGTTTTTTAGTGGGTAATCCCTATCATTACTTTTCTTTGTCACTTAGTTATTTTCAGTTTATTTCTCACTATCTCAATATCTCTCTCTTTCTTTACACATATTATACAGTATATACTTATTAATTTCATGTCTTTCTCTATTTCCTACTTACATATACTTCTAATTCTTTGGCTAGTGTATTTTTATTTATCGGGTTTTATCAATGATCAATTACATTTGTCACTCATTCAATACTAACATTTATCTTGTATATTGGTTCTTTACCGGTTTTGTTTCCTTTATTATATTTGATTGTATTAATTCTCCCTTCTCTATTCTCTACTACTTGTCTGTGTTTTCTCGCCTTGTTTCATTTTATTTCCTTTATAGTTGGTTTGTCCCCTTTTCATTTTAATTTTTCTTCTCCTTCACTTCTCATCTTGTTTCCTTTTATTTTGGTTCTTATCTGGCCAATCTCTGGGGTTGGGTCAAAGTCGTTTGTGTGTCAGTCTAGTCGGTGAGTTTCTTTAATAATCACTTTTAGTTTATCATTCTTCCTCCTTCTTTCTTAATTACATTTTATATTTTTATTCTCTTCGTTATTTATTTATTAAAATATATTACTTTTTAGCGTTTCTTACATACTTATAGTTATCAAATATGATCTGAATTTGGCGATGTTATATAATGCCCTTCCACTAAAATTGATCATTTTATAAAACGTGATTCTAAGTTTGATGAAATTATCAATTATTGTATTATATCATTTTCTTCTTAAATTTTCCTGCTTCTTGTTCAATTTTATGTTTAATTCTGTATCTTCTACTTCCTTTCTTCTGAGTCTTTTCTTCATCATTTTCTCTTATTACGAACTGGCTTATTGATTTTTTATTATAAATTATTCCCTATAAATCTTATTTTCCCTAACTATCCCTATTTTGTAGCTGAAATCGATTCGGATGGGCTCTATTGGCTTACCTAACTCCGTCGTTCAAAACTACTCTTTTTCTGAGGTCAGGGGAACATCATCTCTGCACAGTTAAATGATTGCTGGACTTATTCATCAGGGAATCTCAATGAATGAATCTTCAATACAGTCATCTCGTGACTAATAATAATAATAATAATAATAATATTTATATTTGTTGGGAATCTTTTACTTTTGTATTTCATTATTGCTCAGTTCGAGTCATCTCTTTTTTCATCCTCCTTTATGGATACCATTTAATAATATTTGAAGCGTTGATTTTTATTGATACAATTAACATTTTTATTCATTTTTTATTACTCTTTCTTTCATGACATTTCATATTATAACTCTTAGAATATTTATTTTATTTACTTATTTAGTTTTTTGATCATTGGTTTGTTTATTTTACTTCACATATTTTTTCTAAATAGTTGTGGAAGTTGATCATTTTTTTTTTTTTTTAACATCATAGTAAGTTAGTGTTTCTTACTAGTTAGGAATTTTTGTAGCTTATTCCTTTATAGTATGTTTTACCTTTTTCCTCACACGTTGGCTAAAGATTATTGTAAGTTGATCTTACTTTGTAGGAATTTTTTGTAACTTTATTCCTTCATTTTATAATTGGTCTAATATATTATCGAAAGAAATTCATCTTGTTTCCTTTTCTTTATTATTTATTTGCAAACTTATCCGTTTGTCTTGTTATCTCTTTTTATTCAAAGTAATTTGGTTGGCTTTTTTACCTTAAGTTTTTTCAGTCATTTCCATCCATTTGTCTGTGTTCTCCCTTTCGATGATTATCAATTATTTTAGTTAATTTAATGTTCCTTCTTTTCCGTTTGTTAGCTTGGTCGGTAATCCGTAGATCAGTCCCCTATTCCAGTGTTTATGTGCACTCGGTTTATCCATGGTCCATGATGAAATTAGTTACCCCCGTTGTTCGGACTGCTCTGGTGCGCTTAACTATTTCTGTCCATGTGATATAGGTCTCTTCTATCTGGTACAGCCATTCTTTTAATACCATGTGTTCTCTATTATCAATTTCTACCTCAATTACTTCAGCATTTTGGTTATAACTCAACGAAGTCACTCATACATCCATCATTGCTCTTCTCACTGATATTGGTTTATTTTGCATTTCTATCTCTGTTGTATTCAATTTTCTGATCGCTCTTCTTAATTTGTCATACATTGTTTTGTTGTGAGGCCTTTCAACCTTGGGTATCTTCCATTTAAAGATAGGTTTGCTGAAAAAAAGTTTTTATTCGCTGGTTGATTGTTGATCCCTCCTAGAATTTCCTTCATAGTTCTCCTACATTCCATAACATTCCTCATTTCCGCATGGTCGGTAATTGGTAGATTAAACATCTCAAGTAGTCCGTTCTTCATCATCTCCAATTCTTCTCTGGTATTGATTAGTTTTCTTTGATGCATTTTCTTAGTCTTCTTAATTATTTGTTTCTTCTGTACTCCTCTACTGTTGGTTCCTATGTGTTTAATTTTCTCTTTGTTTTTGTTACGTTTATTTTGATATAACCATGTAGTTGGGTCTTCTTTAATTTCTGTTTTTTCATTAGTTCCTTCTGGAGTGCTGTCTAGCGTTCCATTCACTTTCTTGAACCCGTTATCTAATGTCTCATTAAGTAGATCTATTTTGCAATTGGTTTCTTCCCATTTCTTATTCATCTCCGTTTTTGTCTGGTCGCTTTCTTCACGACATCCTCTGAAAATTAGTCTTATTTGCTGCTTCATTTCTTCCTTAGTTTTTTCATTGATTTCCTTCAGCTGTTGTTGGAGGGTTTCGTTATTTTTGTTAATGGTTTGTCTCAATTCTTCCTTCTGCTTGTGAAAATTGTCGTTCGTTTCTTCTTTCATGCTGTCGAATTTATCGTTCATCTGTTTCAGACTCTCTTCATTCTTGTCGAATTTATTGTTCATCTGTTTCAGACTCTCTTCATTCTTGTCGAATTATTGTTCATACTATTCATCATTTCCATTAATTTCAGTATGTTCGAGTCTCCTCTAACTACTGCCTTGTCACCCGCCTGGAGTTCCATTTCTTTGTCTTGGGTTGGTTCTGCTGTGGTTGATATTGTCTCCACCTCTTCAACCGATGTTCCTTCCTCTTCTTCCCCTCTATATTCTTCCATTTCTTTGTCCTTCGTCAATTTTTTTGTCACTCCTCTAGTATGCATCTTGATCTCCTTTTGTAATCGCTGCTAGAATTTCGTATTTCCCTTTCTTCTAGTCCCACCAGTTGGTCGCCAATTTATAACAGTCCTTTGTGTATCTCCTGTTTTATAATGCCACACATTGGATGCGTCAATTTATAACGACTCGCTGTCCGTCTATTTCTGCAAGAGTGTAAACGTGTCAGAGTGTAATTTGTGTAATGTGTCTTACCAATCCGTCGTCGCTCGGTAACGTAACTTCCGCTGATTGAGTCCGTCGCGAACGTACGAATAACCAGGTATTGAAGTCCTTACCTGAGGTTCACTAGGGGTGTATAAATCCCGGGTGGCACCAAATTGTTTATTTTAAACAATTAAAAAAATTAGTATTATCGGCGATTACGCTCAGGCGGTGTGGAGAATTCAAACTTGTCCCGCCGCTTATCGATTTTTACAATCAAGCCAGCAGTTTGCTGTGTTTACTGCTTGAGCGCTAGCCGCCAATTCATAGCTGTTCGCTACAATGTACAACATTAATAATACACTTTCCTAATGAAAATAAAACACATTGGTTACACACAGTAATGGTTTATTAGTTAATGGTTATTACTTTTTCATTGACACAGGTTATATTTGGTTTGTTATATTATTTTGCACCGGCCATTAATCTAAGACAATTTTCTCTGGGTTTTGACGTATAAATTCTGAACGTAACAGATACACCATAATGGCGTTTACCGAAGTAGTATACAAATATTTTCGTTCGATGGTCTGGATTCTTGAGATTACGATAAAAGGATTAGATGCAATTACAATAATAAAAATACACAACCTTACAATATTTCTACTTAAATATTATAACGTGTAGCTATAATTTGTCTTTTGGAGTGTAGTAAAAGCGTTTCAAAGGTTCGTAAACTAACAATAGGTTAATTTTATAAGTTGACAAATTTTCAGTGTCTTAGTTTTTTATTTAATCTTTGAAAGAGAATAAATTCAGTTTAGTGATATTTCATAGTACAGTGAGAAATATTTAAAGTGCGTTTTTTCGGAAATTTGGGTAATTTAAATGATACTTAACAACTTAGTAGACTGGGGTTAATCAGTTGGTCTGGTAAAAAGGACGGGAGCTGCAGTCGTATTCAATTTTCAATTGTTCGGGCTTCTGGCATCTTTTTCAATTTAATCGGAGTAATTTATTCACTTCTTTTTGAATTAAAGGGTCTTTGACATCAGTTAATTGGTTTCAGTCATCGTCTGCTTCCTTCTCGTTCATTTTTGGTAATTTGGTTAACTTTCATAACATTTTAAATTAAATATTTGGTTGTTCAAAATTTGGCTTCTGTTTTCCAAGAGCGTCACTTTACGAGTAACGATATTCAATGGTAAAACTGTCCCTAACAGCAGTTGCTATGGTTACTAATGAAATCTGATTGGTTAATTTGGCAAAAATCCATTGTTATCAAAATTTGAATTCTTTTCAAAATCCTTGTCTATCTTCTGGTTGCTTTCATTCCATTATCTTCCTTCCTAAGTATTAATTATTACCACTGTTATTTGTATTTTCTTCCAAAGATTATTTTGGTATCCCACAAGATTGGGTTCTTTCATGTTTTATAATTTTCCAATTATTTTAATATTTCCTAATTACATTTCTCTTTTAATTTAAATCCATATTCTAATATTTTGCTTTTAATAAGATTTACAATTTATTCTTGGTTGATTAATCACCTTGGATTTGTTAATTACTTGGTTATTTTCATACAATTAGTATTTGTTGGTGTTTGACAGTTAGGCCTTTCTTAAGCCTAAGTAGCCATTACTGATTTTCACTTATTTCATATACATTACATCTCATTTTAACCTAATGCTTTATTTTGTTCTTATAACTGGTTTTGTTACCTATTGATGTGTTTTGGTTCTGTTTTTGTGTTATTTGTATGTTACTACTATTTTATAAATCATGTATTGCTAATTATTTAATAACTGGTTTTCTTGTTTTCTAATTCATACATTGCCTTCCTTTCTTACTTATTTACTCCGCCAGTGTCAACAATATGGCTATTAATTGCTATTTTTTATCACATAAAATACAACATTTAGGTCTATGGTTGGTATAATTACCCTAGCCATATCCTATTCATAAGTTTGCTTCAACAATTATCTAACACTTAATATGTAATATTGGTGTACAATTCATTACCTTTTATTTTATTTTTTGGGGTGATAAACAACCTCACCGCTTTTGAACTTGCTTCAATAATCCTCCCTTATAACATGGGTGTTTATTGATTGTTTTAAACTTCTTATTTTATAAATACTCGTTGCCTTCACTCCATGGTAATACTATCTGATTACTCTTTCATGGGGTTCTCACCTTTAAATTCTATTATATACTTTTAAACTTTACAATAAGATTCTTTTCTAATCAATACAGTTAACATCACTCTTCAGTGTTCATTACTACTTAATTATTGGTTTATGTTAAATGCTATTCTTAACAACTTTCTTAAATATTATTATTGTTCACTATTAAACCTCTAGTGTTTGTTACTTTTTTACTAAGTGTTTATCTTAGCTTTCATTATTTTTCCTATTGCTATCATTGACAATATTTTTATTTACTCATCACTTTCACTTTTAAATTATCTTGTGTTTATTATAATTTATTTAGTGTTTTTCTCTATCATTTTACTTTAGGGTTTTTTCACTTTCACTATGGGCACTTCTTAAACTTTTTATTTAAGTGTTTTTTAGTGGGTAATCCGTATCATTACTTTTCTTTGTCACTTAGTTATTTTCAGTTTATTTCTCACTATCTCAATATCTCTCTCTTTCTTTACACATATTATACAGTATATACTTATTAATTTCATGTCTTTCTCTATTTCTTACTTACATATACTTCTAATTCTTAGGCTAGTGTATTTTTATTTATCGGGTTTTATCAATGATCAATTACATTTGTCACTCATTCAATACTAACATTTATCTTGTATATTGGTTCTTTACCGGTTTTGTTTCCTTTATTATATTTGATTGTATTAATTCTCCCTTCTCTATTCTCTACTACTTGTCTGTGTTTTCTCGCCTTGTTTCATTTTATTTCCTTTATAGTTGGTTTGTCCCCTTTTCATTTTCATTTTTCTTCTCCTTCACTTCTCATCTTGTTTCCTTTTATTTTGGTTCTTATCTGGCCAATCTCTGGGGTTGGGTCAAAGTCGTTTGTGTGTCAGTCTAGTCGGTGAGTTTCTTTAATAATCACTTTTAGTTTATCATTCTTCCTCCTTCTTTCTTAATTACATTTTATATTTTTATTCTCTTCGTTATTTATTTATTAAAATATATTACTTTTTAGCGTTTCTTACATACTTATAGTTATCAAATATGATCTGAATTTGGCGATGTTATATAATGCCCTTCCACCAAAATTGATCATTTTATAAAACGTGATTCTAAGTTTGATGAAATTATCAATTATTGTATTATATCATTTTCTTCTTAAATTCTCCTGCTTCTTGTTCAATTTTATGTTTAATTCTGTATCATCTACTTCCTTGCTTCTGAGTCTTTTCTTCATCATTTTCTCTTATTACGAACTGGCTTATTGATTTTTTATTATAAATTATTCCCTATAAATCTTATTTTCCCTAACTATCCCTATTTTGTAGCTGAAATCGATTCGGATGGGCTCTACTGGCTTACCTAACTCCGTCGTTCAAAACTACTCTTTTTCTGAGGTCAGGGGAACATCATCTCTGCTCAGTTAAATGATTGCTGGACTTATTCAACAGTGAATCTCAATTAATGAATCTTCAATACAGTCATCTCATGACTAATAATAATAATAATAATAATAATAATAATATTTATATTTGTTGGGAATCTTTTACTTTTGTATTTTATTATTGCTCAGTTCGAGTCATCTCTTTTTTCATCCTCTTTTATGGATACCATTTAATAATATTTGAAGCGTTGATTTTTATTGATACAATTAACATTTTTATTCATTTTTTATTACTCTTTCTTTCATGACATTTCATATTATAACTCTTAGAATATTTATTTTATTTACTTATTTAGTTTTTTGATCATTGGTTTGTTTAATTTACTTCACATATTTTTTCTAAATAGTTGTGGAAGTTGATCATTTTTTTTTTTTTTTTTTTAACATCATAGTAAGTTAGTGTTTCTTACTAGTTAGGAATTTTTGTAGCTTATTCCTTTATAGTATGTTTTACCTTTTTCCCCATACGTTGGCTAAAGATTATTGTAAGTTGATCTTACTTTGTAGGAATTTTTTGTAACTTTATTCCTTCATTTTATAATTGGTCTAATATATTATCGAAAGAAATTCACTTGTTTCCTTTTCTTTATTATTTATTTGCAAACTTATCCGTTTGTCTTGTTATCTCTTTTTATTCAAAGTAATTTGGTTGGCTTTTTTACCTTAAGTTTTTTCAGTCATTTCCATCCATTTGTCTGTGTTCTCCCTTTCGATGATTATCAATTATTTTAGTTAATTTAATGTTCCTTCTTTTCCGTTTGTTAGCTTGGTCGGTAATCCGTAGATCAGTCCCCTATTCCAGTGTTTATGTGCACTCGGTTTATCCATGGTCCATGATGAAATTAGTTACCCCCGTTGTTCGGACTGCTCTGGTGCGCTTAACTATTTCTGTCCATGTGATATAGGTCTCTTCTATCTGGTACAGCCATTCTTTTAATACCATGTGTTCTCTATTATCAATTTCTACCTCAATTACTTCAGCATTTTGGTTATAACTCAACGAAGTCACTCATACATCCATCATTGCTCTTCTCACTGATATTGGTTTATTTTGCATTTCTATCTCTGTTGTATTCAATTTTCTGATCGCTCTTCTTAATTTGTCATACATTGTTTTGTTGTGAGGCCTTTCAACCTTGGGTATCTTCCATTTAAAGATAGGTTTGCTGAAAAAAAGTTTTTATTCGCTGGTTGATTGTTGATCCCTCCTAGAATTTCCTTCATAGTTCTCCTACATTCCATAACATTCCTCATTTCCGCATGGTCGGTAATTGGTAGATTAAACATCTCAAGTAGTCCGTTCTTCATCATCTCCAATTCTTCTCTGGTATTGATTAGTTTTCTTTGATGCATTTTCTTAGTCTTCTTAATTATTTGTTTCTTCTGTACTCCTCTACTGTTGGTTCCTATGTGTTTAATTTTCTCTTTGTTTTTGTTACGTTTATTTTGATATAACCATGTAGTTGGGTCTTCTTTAATTTCTGTTTTTTCATTAGTTCCTTCTGGAGTGCTGTCTAGCGTTCCATTCACTTTCTTGAACCCGTTATCTAATGTCTCATTAAGTAGATCTATTTTGCAATTGGTTTCTTCCCATTTCTTATTCATCTCCGTTTTTGTCTGGTCGCTTTCTTCACGACATCCTCTGAAAATTAGTCTTATTTGCTGCTTCATTTCTTCCTTAGTTTTTTCATTGATTTCCTTCAGCTGTTGTTGGAGGGTTTCGTTATTTTTGTTAATGGTTGGTCTCAATTCTTCCTTCTGCTTGTGAAAATTTTCGTTCGTTTCTTCTTTCATGCTGTCGAATTTATCGTTCATCTGTTTCAGACTCTCTTCATTCTTGTCGAATTTATTGTTCATCTGTTTCAGACTCTCTTCATTCTTGTCGAATTATTGTTCATACTATTCATCATTTCCATTAATTTCAGTATGTTCGAGTCTCCTCTAACTACTGCCTTGTCACCCGCCTGGAGTTCCATTTCTTTGTCTTGGGTTGGTTCTGCTGTGGTTGATATTGTCTCCACCTCTTCAACCGATGTTCCTTCCTCTTCTTCCCCTCTATATTCTTCCATTTCTTTGTCCTTCGCCAATTTTTTCGTCACTCCTCTAGTATGCATCTTGATCTCCTTTTGTAATCGCTGCTAGAATTTCGTATTTCCCTTTCTTCTAGTCCCACCAGTTGGTCGCCAATTTATAACAGTCCTTTGTCTATCTCCTGTTTTATAATGCCACACATTGGATGCGTCAATTTATAACGACTCGCTGTCCGTCTATTTCTGCAAGAGTGTAAACGTGTCAGAGTGTAATTTGTGTAATGTGTCTTACCAATCCGTCGTCGCTCGGTAACGTAACTTCCGCTGATTGAGTCCGTCGCGAACGTACGAATAACCAGGTATTGAAGTCCTTACCTGAGGTTCACTAGGGGTGTATAAATCCCGGGTGGCACCAAATTGTTTATTTTAAACAATTAAAAAAATTAGTATTATCGGCGATTCCGCTCAGGCGGTGTGGAGAATTCAAACTTGTCCCGCCGCTTATCGATTTTTACAATCAAGCCAGCTGTTTGCTGTGTTTACTGCTTGAGCGCTAGCCGCCAATTCATAGCTGTTCGCTACAATGTACAACATTAATAATACACTTTCCTAATGAAAATAAAACACATTGGTTACACACAGTAATGGTTTATTAGTTAATGGTTATTACTTTTTCATTGATACAGGTTATATTTGGTTTGTTATATTATTTTGCACCGGCCATTAATCTAAGACAATTTTCTCTCGGTTTTGACGTATAAATTCTGAACGTAACAGATAAACCATAATGGCGTTTACCGAAGTAGTATACAAATATTTTCGTTCGATGGTCTGGATTCTTGAGATTACGATAAAAGGATTAGATGCAATTACAATAATAAAAATACACAACCTTACAATATTTCTACTTAAATATTATAACGTGTAGCTATAATTTGTCTTTTGGAGTGTAGTAAAAGCGTTTCAAAGGTTCGTAAACTAACAATAGGTTAATTTTATAAGTTGACAAATTTTCAGTGTCTTAGTTTTTTATTTAATCTTTGAAAGAGAATAAATTCAGTTTAGTGATATTTCATAGTACAGTGAGAAATATTTAAAGCGCGTTTTTTTCGGAAAGTTGGGTAATTTAAATGATACTTGACAACTTAGTAGACTGGGGTTAATCAGTTGGTCTGGTAAAAAGGACGGGAGCTGCAGTCGTATTCAATTTTCAATTGTTCGGGCTTCTGGCATCTTTTTCAATTTAATCGGAGTAATTTATTCACTTCTTTTTGAATTAAAGGGTCTTTGACATCAGTTAATTGGTTTCAGTCATCGTCTGCTTCCTTCTCGTTCATTTTTGGAAATTTGGTTAACTTTCATAACATTTTAAATTAAATATTTGGTTGTTCAAAATTTGGCTTCTGTTTTCCAAGAGCGTCACTTTACGAGTAACGATATTCAACGGTAAAACTGTCCCTAACAGCAGTTGCTATGGTTACTAATGAAATCTGATTGGTTAATTTGGCAAAAATCCATTGTTATCAAAATTTGAATTCTTTTCAAAATCCTTGTCTATCTTCTGGTTGCTTTCATTCCATTATCTTCCTTCCTAAGTATTAATTATTACCACTGTTATTTGTATTTTCTTCCAAAGATTATTTTGGTATCCCACAAGATTGGGTTCTTTCATGTTTTATAATTTTCCAATTATTTTAATATTTCCTAATTACATTTCTCTTTTAATTTAAATCCATATTCTAATATTTTGCTTTTAATAAGATTTACAATTTATTCTTGGTTGATTAATCACCTTGGATTTGTTAATTACTTGGTTATTTTCATACAATTAGTATTTGTTGGTGTTTGACAGTTAGGCCTTTCTTAAGCCTAAGTAGCCATTACTGATTTTCACTTATTTCATATACATTACATCTCATTTTAACCTAATGCTTTATTTTGTTCTTATAACTGGTTTTGTTACCTATTGATGTGTTTTGGTTCTGTTTTTGTGTTATTTGTATGTTACTACTATTTTATACATCATGTATTGCTAATTATTTAATAACTGGTTTTCTTGTTTTCTAATTCATACATTGCCTTCCTTTCTTACTTATTTACTCCGCCAGTGTCAACAATATGGCTATTAATTGCTATTTTTTATCACATAAAATACAACATTTAGGTCTATGGTTGGTATAATTACCCTAGCCATATCCTATTCATAAGTTTGCTTCAACAATTATCTAACACTTAATATGTAATATTGGTGTACAATTCATTACCTTTTATTTTATTTTTTGGGGTGATAAACAACCTCACCTCTTTTGAACTTGCTTCAATAATCCTCCCTTATAACATGGGTGTTTATTGATTGTTTTAAACTTCTTATTTTATAAATACTCGTTGCCTTCACTCCATGGTAATACTATCTGATTACTCTTTCATGGGTTTCTCACCTTTAAATTCTATTATATACTTTTAAACTTTACAATAAGATTCTTTTCTAATCAATACAGTTAACATCACTCTTCAGTGTTCATTACTACTTAATTATTGGTTTATGTTAAATGCTATTCTTAACAACTTTCTTAAATATTATTATTGTTCACTATTAAACCTCTAGTGTTTGTTACTTTTTTACTAAGTGTTTATCTTAGCTTTCATTATTTTTCCTGTTGCTATCATTGACAATATTTTTATTTACTCATCACTTTCACTTTTAAATTATCTTGTGTTTATTATAATTTATTTAGTGTTTTTCTCTATCATTTTACTTTAGGGTTTTTTCACTTTCACTATGGGCACTTCTTAAACTTTTTATTTAAGTGTTTTTTAGTGGGTAATCCGTATCATTACTTTTCTTTGTCACTTAGTTATTTTCAGTTTATTTCTCACTATCTCAATATCTCTCTCTTTCTTTACACATATTATACAGTATATACTTATTAATTTCATGTCTTTCTCTATTTCTTACTTACATATACTTCTAATTCTTAGGCTAGTGTATTTTTATTTATCGGGTTTTATCAATGATCAATTACATTTGTCACTCATTCAATACTAACATTTATCTTGTATATTGGTTCTTTACCGGTTTTGTTTCCTTTATTATATTTGATTGTATTAATTCTCCCTTCTCTATTCTCTACTACTTGTCTGTGTTTTCTCGCCTTGTTTCATTTTATTTCCTTTATAGTTGGTTTGTCCCCTTTTCATTTTCATTTTTCTTCTCCTTCACTTCTCATCTTGTTTCCTTTTATTTTGGTTCTTATCTGGCCAATCTCTGGGGTTGGGTCAAAGTCGTTTGTGTGTCAGTCTAGTCGGTGAGTTTCTTTAATAATCACTTTTAGTTTATCATTCTTCCTCCTTCTTTCTTAATTACATTTTATATTTTTATTCTCTTCGTTATTTATTTATTAAAATATATTACTTTTTAGCGTTTCTTACATACTTATAGTTATCAAATATGATCTGAATTTGGCGATGTTATATAATGCCCTTCCACCAAAATTGATCATTTTATAAAACGTGATTCTAAGTTTGATGAAATTATCAATTATTGTATTATATCATTTTCTTCTTAAATTCTCCTGCTTCTTGTTCAATTTTATGTTTAATTCTGTATCTTCTACTTCCTTTCTTCTGAGTCTTTTCTTCATCATTTTCTCTTATTACGAACTGGCTTATTGATTTTTTATTATAAATTATTCCCTATAAATCTTATTTTCCCTAACTATCCCTATTTTGTAGCTGAAATCGATTCGGATGGGCTCTATTGGCTTACCTAACTCCGTCGTTCAAAACTACTCTTTTTGTGAGGTCAGGGGAACATCATCTCTGCTCAGTTAAATGATTGCTGGACTTATTCAACAGTGAATCTCAATTAATGAATCTTCAATACAGTCATCTCGTGACTAATAATAATAATAATAATAATAATAATAATATTTATATTTGTTGGGAATCTTTTACTTTTGTATTTCATTATTGCTCAGTTCGAGTCATCTCTTTTTTCATCCTCCTTTATGGATACCATTTAATAATATTTGAAGCGTTGATTTTTATTGATACAATTAACATTTTTATTCATTTTTTATTACTCTTTCTTTCATGACATTTCATATTATAACTCTTAGAATATTTATTTTATTTACTTATTTAGTTTTTTGATCATTGGTTTGTTTATTTTACTTCACATATTTTTTCTAAATAGTTGTGGAAGTTGATCATTTTTTTTTTTTTTTTTAACATCATAGTAAGTTAGTGTTTCTTACTAGTTAGGAATTTTTGTAGCTTATTCCTTTATAGTATGTTTTACCTTTTTCCCCATACGTTGGCTAAAGATTATTGTAAGTTGATCTTACTTTGTAGGAATTTTTTGTAACTTTATTCCTTCATTTTATAATTGGTCTAATATATTATCGAAAGAAATTCACTTGTTTCCTTTTCTTTATTATTTATTTGCAAACTTATCCGTTTGTCTTGTTATCTCTTTTTATTCAAAGTAATTTGGTTGGCTTTTTTACCTTAAGTTTTTTCAGTCATTTCCATCCATTTGTATTAAGTATTCGTCTATGTTCTCCCTTTCGATGATTATCAATTATTTTAGTTAATTTAATGTTCCTTCTTTTCCGTTTGTTAGCTTGGTCGGTAATCCGTAGATCAGTCCCCTATTCCAGTGTTTATGTGCACTCGGTTTATCCATGGTCCATGATGAAATTAGTTACCCCCGTTGTTCGGACTGCTCTGGTGCGCTTAACTATTTCTGTCCACGTGATATAGGTCTCTTCTATCTGGTACAGCCATTATTTTAATACCATGTGTTCTCTATTATCAATTTCTACCTCAATTACTTCAGCATTTTGGTTATAACTCAACGAAGTTACTCATACATCCATCATTGCTCTTCTCACTGATATTGGTTTATTTTGCATTTCCATCTCTGTTGTATTCAATTTTCTGATCGCTCTTCTTAATTTGTCATACATTGTTTTGTTGTGAGGCCTTTCAACCTTGGGTATCTTCCATTTAAAGATAGGTTTGCTGAAAAAAAAGTTTTTATTCGCTGGTTGATTGTTGATTCCTCCTAGAATTTTCTTCATAGTTCTCCTACATTCCATAACATTCCTCATTTCCGCATGGTCGGTAATTGGTAGATTAAACATCTCAAGTAGTCCGTTCTTCATCATCTCCAATTCTTCTCTGGTATTGATTAGTTTTCTTTGATGCATTTTCTTAGTCTTCTTAATTATTTGTTTCTTCTGTACTCCTCTACTGTTGGTTCCTATGTGTTTAATTTTCTCTTTGTTTTTGTTACGTTTATTTTGATATAACCATGTAGTTGGGTCTTCTTTAATTTCTGTTTTTTCATTAGTTCCTTCTGGAGTGCTGTCTAGCGTTTCATTCACTTTCTTGAACCCGTTATCTAATGTCTCATTAAGTAGATCTATTTTGCAATTGGTTTCTTCCCATTTCTTATTCATCTCCGTTTTTGTCTGGTCGCTTTCTTCACGACATCCTCTGAAAATTAGTCTTATTTGCTGCTTCATTTCTTCCTTAGTTTTTTCATTGATTTCCTTCAGCTGTTGTTGGAGGGTTTCGTTATTTTTGTTAATGGTTGGTCTCAATTCTTCCTTCTGCTTGTGAAAATTGTCGTTCGTTTCTTCTTTCATGATGTCGAATTTATCGTTCATCTGTTTCAGACTCTCTTCATTCTTGTCGAATTTATTGTTCATCTGTTTCAGACTCTCTTCATTCTTGTCGAATTATTGTTCATACTATTCATCATTTCCATTAATTTCAGTATGTTCGAGTCTCCTCTAACTACTGCCTTGTCACCCGCCTGGAGTTCCATTTCTTTGTCTTGGGTTGGTTCTGCTGTGGTTGATATTGTCTCCACCTCTTCAACCGATGTTCCTTCCTCTTCTTCCCCTCTATTTTCTTCCATTTCTTTGTCCTTCGCCAATTTTTTCGTCACTCCTCTAGTATGCATCTTGATCTCCTTTTGTAATCGCTGCTAGAATTTCGTATTTCCCTATCTTCTAGTCCCACCAGTTGGTCGCCAATTTATAACAGTCCTTTGTGTATCTCCTGTTTTATAATGCCACACATTGGATGCGTCAATTTATAACGACTCGCTGTCCGTCTATTTCTGCAAGAGTGTAAACGTGTCAGAGTGTAATTTGTGTAATGTGTCTTACCAATCCGTCGTCGCTCGGTAACGTAACTTCCGCTGATTGAGTCCGTCGCGAACGTACGAATAACCAGGTATTGAAGTCCTTACCTGAGGTTCACTAGGGGTGTATAAATCCCTGGTGGCACCAAATTGTTTATTTTAAACAATTAAAAAAATTAGTATTATCGGCGATTCCGCTCAGGCGGTGTGGAGAATTCAAACTTGTCCCGCCGCTTATCGATTTTTACAATCAAGCCAGCTGTTTGCTGTGTTTACTGCTTGAGCGCTAGCCGCCAATTCATAGCTGTTCGCTACAATGTACAGCATTAATAATACACTTTCCTAATGAAAATAAAACACATTGGTTACACACAGTAATGGTTTATTAGTTAATGGTTATTACTTTTTCATTGATACAGGTTATATTTGGTTTGTTATATTATTTTGCACCGGCCATTAATCTAAGACAATTTTCTCTCGGTTTTGACGTATAAATTCTGAACGTAACAGATAAACCATAATGGCGTTTACCGAAGTAGTATACAAATATTTTCGTTCGATGGTCTGGATTCTTGAGATTACGATAAAAGGATTAGATGCAATTACAATAATAAAAATACACAACCTTACAATATTTCTACTTAAATATTATAACGTGTAGCTATAATTTGTCTTTTGGAGTGTAGTAAAAGTGTTTCAAAGGTTCGTAAACTAACAATAGGTTAATTTTATAAGTTGACAAATTTTCAGTGTCTTAGTTTTTTATTTAATCTTTGAAAGAGAATAAATTCAGTTTTGTGATATTTCATAGTACAGTGAGAAATATTTAAAGCGCGTTTTTTCGGAAAGTTGGGTAATTTAAATGATACTTGACAACTTAGTAGACTGGGGTTAATCAGTTGGTCTGGTAAAAAGGACGGGAGCTGCAGTCGTATTCAATTTTCAATTGTTCGGGCTTCTGGCATCTTTTTCAATTTAATCGGAGTAATTTATTCACTTCTTTTTGAATTAAAGGGTCTTTGACATCAGTTAATTGGTTTCAGTCATCGTCTGCTTCCTTCTCGTTCATTTTTGGTAATTTGGGTAACTTTGATAACATTTTAAATTAAATATTTGGTTGTTCAAAATTTGGCTTCTGTTTTCCAAGAGCGTCACTTTACGAGTAACGATATTCAACGGTAAAACTGTCCCTAACAGCAGTTGCTATGGTTACTAATGAAATCTGATTGGTTAATTTGGCAAAAATCCATTGTTATCAAAATTTGAATTCTTTTCAAAATCCTTGTCTATCTTCTGATTGCTTTTATTCCGTTATCTTCCTTCCAAAGTATTAATTATTACCACTGTTATTTGTATTTTCTTCCAAAGATTATTTTGGTATCCCACAAGATTGGGTTCTTTCATGTTTTATAATTTTCCAATTATTTTAATACTTCCTAATTACATTTCTCTTTTAATTTAAATCCTTATTCTAATATTTTGCTTTTAATAAGGTATACATTTATTCTTGGTTGATTAATCACCTTGGATTTGTTAATTACTTGGTTATTTTCATACAATTAGTATTTGTTGGTGTTTGACAGTTAGGCCTTTCTTAAGCCTAAGTAGCCATTACTGATTTTCACTTATTTCATATACATTACATCTCATTTTAGCCTAATGCTTTATTTTGTTCTTATAACTGGTTTTGTTACCTATTGATGTGTTTTGGTTCTGTTTTTGTGTTATTTGTATGTTACTACTATTTTATACATCATGTATTGCTAATTATTTAATAACTGGTTTTCTTGTTTTCTAAGTCATACATTGCCTTCCTTTCTTACTTATTTACTCCGCCAATGTCAACAATATGGCTATTAATTGCTATTTTTTATCACATAAAATACAACATTTAGGTCTGTGGTTGGTATAATTACCCTAGCCATATCCTATTCATAAGTTTGCTTCAACAATTATCTAACACTTAATATGTAATATTGGTGTACAATTCATTACCTTTTATTTTATTTTTTGGGGTGATAAACAACCTCACCTCTTTTGAACTTGCTTCAATAATCCTCCCTTATAACATGGGTGTTTATTGATTGTTTTAAACTTCTTATTTTATAAATACTCTTTGCCTTCACTCCATGGTAACACTATCTGATTACTCTTTCATGGGGTTCTCAACTTTAAATTCTATTATATACTTTTAAACTTTACAATAAGATTCTTTTCTAATCAATACAGTTAACATCACTCTTCAGTGTTCATTACTACTTAATTATTGGTTTATGTTAAATGCTATTCTTAACAACTTTCTTAAATATTATTATTGTTCACTATTAAACCTCTAGTGTTTGTTACTTTTTTACTAAGTGTTTATCTTAGCTTTCACTATTTTTCCTGTTGCTATCATCGACAATATTTTTATTTACTCATCACTTTCACTTTTAAATTATCTTGTGTTTATTATAATTTATTTATTGTTTTTTCTCTATCATTTTACTTTAGGGTTTTTTCACTTTCACTATGGGCACTTCTTAAACTTTTTATTTAAGTGTTTTTTAGTGGGTAATCCCTATCATTACTTTTCTTTGTCACTTTGTTATTTTCAGTTTATTTCTCACTATCTCAATATGTCTCTTTTTCTATACACATGTTATACAGTATATACTTATTAATTTCATGTCTTTCTCTATTTCTTACTTACATATACTTCTAATTCTTTGGCTAGTGTATTTTTATTTATCTGGTTTTTATCAATGATCAATTACATTTGTCACTCATTCAATACTAACATTTATCTTTTATATTGGTTCTTTACTGGTTTTGTTTCCTTTATTATATTTGATTGTATTAATTCTCCCTTCTCTATTCTCTACTACTTGTCTGTGTTTTCTCGCCTTGTTTTATTTTATTTCCTTTATAGTTGGTTTGTCCCCTTTTTATTTTCATTTTTCTTCTACTTCACTTCTCATCTTGTTTCCTTTTATTTTGGTTCTTATCTGGCGAATCTCTGGGGTTGGGTCAAAGTAGTTTGTCTGTCAGTCTAGTCGGTGAGTTTCTTTAATAATCACTTTTAGTTTATCATTCTTCCTCCTTTTTTAATTACATTTGTAACCCCTCTTTTATTTTCGTGCTTTATAAAAAAAAATCCTTTTTTTTTCTATCTTTTTTTTTTTTTGAAAGAGAGGCCACTAGTTATTTAAAACTAGGCGGAAGGCCTAGAGAAGCCAAATTGCGCTGGGTCCAGTGAGAGGGGACTTGCAATAAAACTCGGCTGGTAAACAGTAATAAACATCTTTTATTCTTGCCCCATAATACATTACATGCACCTATAAGTTACAAGTCCCTTGGGACATAACTTTAACAACAAGCTTGATAAATAAATAATTTCAGTTTCAATAAGGCCATTTCAATTCATCCCATATATATAAATATCAATCTGGTTCCTTAATTATATAAACAAACAACATATATCGGGCAACATCCTATAAATTATATAAATTCCCCCCCCTAAATAACACTTAACACTAACATCACATATTGAAACATAGAGACACATATACATATAATATACATCACAATAAAACTCAAGTTCAACCTGGCAGACAGCCTGTATATTCTACAAGCCCCTAAAACTGCAATCATAAATTCAAGCTTCCAGCCACAGTTGGAATTAATTCATTAAAAACCCCCACAACCCCTTTACTCCTTTAAATAAAGAAAACAAAAAACAATTTTAAAATCGAAAGGATAATGATGACCAAAAAACTGCGAGATGAGAGTGGCATGGCAGCCCATATGATTTTATAACATCTAAGAAATTGAATATTATAAGTATATGAGAATCTTCAAATTTCTTTGAACTGTATACAAGTGGTAAAAACCCTTATCACCTAAGTTTAAACAACTGGCATAATTTTACAAAACATTAATTCTTGTGTTACAAATATAGATGTATCCATATATCAGGAATTCGCTGTTTAATCGTAATGATTTAATTAAACAGACAAGTCCAGCAAGCAAGTCAGAACCTAAGTTACAATAATCAATACCACCAGTATGATTTTACAATCTCAAAATTGTTAGTATATGCCAAAAAAAAAAATTTTAATATCAGACATCTGTGTATAAATAATTTTAAAATAACAGCATGTTGTATTCGGGCAGCTGTGGAAGTGTGCCAGCATGTGCCAGACCAGGTCAGACAGGTATCCTGCCTGCATAAAACTGTATCAACGTGTGCCTAACTTGTGTCAAAAAAACTATGTAAATTTTACACCCGAAAACAGCCTGAAAAACGAAACCCCTGACCCTTAAATGCAAAAAAATAATAATACAAAATGAACCCCGTCCTGAACCAGCCGGTTCAGAACCAATGAACACATGACTTAAATTTAGTTTGTAAGTATAGTAACTCTAAGGCCTTTGCATAAAAAAACTATGAAGAAAGCCAAAATGAGCTCTGGCACGCTCCCACAGTGCAGCACACAATTACAAGAATAGTACGTTATAGTTATAATAATGTTCATGGTGAATGTCCTGTTGACACACCTTTGATCGGACTGTCTAGCAGCGTGAGCACATGGTTTAAAAAACAATTTGTAACAAGGATGTACTGCGGGCCAGGCCAACGAAAAATAATAACAGAGTTTATATCACCTCAATTGCAGCAGTGGAGTTGCATCTTACAGTTGGTTCACAAGCTCCCTCCTCAGAACAGGTGAGTGTCGGGTGGTTCATGACTGGTGAAGTCGGAAGTACACCAGCTGAGGCCACATCTCCGTCTGGGTGCGAGAACCCTGAGGATTCACAAAGGATTAGAAATACTGTTCACTAAAATTTGCACCCTAGTCAAAGGTATTAAACATCAGAACGGGGCTCCCGACCAACTCAAGATAAATGCATAAAAGTTTTTGTCTTTTTTTTTTGAAAATTGCCTGAGGAGTAATTAAGTCTTCAAGGTAATTATGAACTCATAAAAAAAATAATTAAAAGTGCGTAGTAAAGTAACACTTGCACCAGCTTTAACAAGTGCCGACATAATCAAACAGGTTGGCCTCACCACGTGGCAACACAAATATCGTAATTTGTCAGAAAATGACCACACTAAAGCCCTTACAGTTACACACAATTAAAAGAGTTAGTGTTTCATCTAAGGGTGGTCTCACAATTTAATTTCAACTGCAATAATTAAAGAAAAAGACACTCTTCCGGTCCAGTACGTGTTCATACATAACCAACACGATTCAACTCTGTCTATAACGTACTTGCTTTAGTTATAAATTTATACAGCAATTTAACAAATGATTAACCGTGATTATTGTACAATAATTAAATGAATTACTGGCTGTATGTACTGAAACATCAATTAATTTTCTTAACATACACACACACACGTCTGATCGCAACCCGTGCATTCTACTCTCGCATTCGGCTGAATATATTTGAGTTTAATTATTCCCTTATTAATCAATCATTTTATAGCATACTGTAAATAACTCACCGGGAAGTCTCGAAAAATTAGCCTGCCATGAAGACGAGAAGAAAATTACCCAAGTAGACTTTCCAAGGTAGGGAGCTTGTTGATTCAGTCAAAGTCTGCGTCGAACTGCGAGCTACATCAGCAACTCAACAGACACCAAACTCCGACGCGAGATAGCGCGTGCTGTCTCCCAGGGCCATCTCAATATCACGGCACTAACTGACATTAATACACGAGTTTACTATCGAAAAAGTATTTATTATACCTTCGATTGCCGGGTTATGCAAACACCGGCACACCGCCACCCCAAAAGGGCAACCTGGGTGCCCCACACTTGAACTCGGGGAGGGTACCCTGCAGTGTACCCCCTTCCAAGGTGATGCTAGTGGACTTGGTGTTTATGGCGGCCCAGCGGTCCTTGCTCTCAGGAGAACAGAGGCTCAGAAGGAAAACGAAAGAGCTGAAAGAAGACGTGTAGTGTGTAAATGTGCGGGCGCTGCTCGCTGACCTGATCAGGGCCAGCCCGCAGCAAGAAGAGACAGAGAAGAAAAGACAAAAGAAAGAACGGGAGCTCCCTGAGTTCTGACCTCCTGAGGCTTGTCCACTCAAGCCCGAAACACCAATACCACCTTAACAGGGCCACATGCCCTATATTCATATGGGAGGGACTCCCCAATAACGAAACCCATTATTTTAACAATACCGTCCCTTCACGGGGCAAGGGGAAAGGGGAAATGATGGTCTCCATGATGCAACGCTCCAAACTCTCGACACCCCGCAAGGCAAGGGCAACCTCTCAATATGCAATTTACCTAATATACAATAAGTTTTACATGTGTGCTCCAAGGGCATGCCCAAAACTTATCGTGTGGACGAAGTGCACAACCGACCTCATCCACACGACATGTTTCGCTCCACTCTCTAACTCCTTTTTTTTTGATTTTTCCTTTTTTTAGTTTTTTTTAATTATATTTTTTTTTATATTTTATGTTTTTCAAGGGGAAGGTTAGGAAATCGGGAAGACAGAAAGGGCAAGGATGATTGAAAGGTCATGGGCTGGGACTAAAGGTAAGGACATGGCTCCCTCCGGAAATAAGGACGAATGGAGAAAGCCAAGGCTCGCGCAGGCAGGGGCACATCCCTGAAGTAGACGAACACCACTGGGACTGTGGGGAATATCTGCCCACTACCCTAGCATTCTCGACAACACCCCCAGAGCACACCCCTTCGGAATGACAAAATCCCTACTCACACAGAGACCACCAATTATTCCCCCCCTTGTCCGCCCGTTTAACCCTTTCTACATAGCTTCAATTTAGAGATATGCGTGGTAATCTCCTTCGAATTACCACCAGGCTCTTCCAACCGAGCCGTCACCGGTGACGTGAACCTCAGGATACGATATGGCCCCGACCAGCGATAACATAACTTAGCGGCTCTTTTGTCAACAGCTGAGCTGATCGGATGGCTTTGACAGTAGACCCAGTCTCCGGTCTGAAAGGGGTTAGGAATTCGCCCCTGATTGTATCGTCGACGGACCCGCTCGTGCGCTCGCAGCAAAATCTTCCGAGCCTCTCTCCACCTCTCTGCAGTTCTATTATCTGGCTCCCGTGGCGGAAGGTCATCAATGTTCCACAAGTTAGTCAACGGGAGTGCGGGCGAGAATCCAAACATGATCTCAAAGGGGACGGCCTTATGACTGTCATGCAGGGCCGTGTTAAAGGCTAGCTGTAACCACTTCAGATTCTGGTCCCAGGTTGTCTGTTGCTCAGCATGATAAGCAATCAGTGCGGACCTGAGATTCCTATTAAATCTCTCCGCATGGGACGGCTGTGGGTAATACGGAGAAGTGGTCACATGTCTGATCCCACTGGCGAAACACATCCGCCTGAACTCACCCGAAATGAACTGGGGGCCATTGTCGGAGACAGTGATGGTCGGAAGACCGAAATGCTGAAAGATGTGGTTCTGGAGCGCGCTTATGGTCAAACGAGCCGTTGCCTGCCGTAAGGGCAGTAGCCAGGCAAACTTCGAAAAAGCATCCACACAAACAAGCAGGTAAGAATTACCTGACTTGCTACGCGGGAAGGGTCCCACGTAGTCGATGAATAACTTCTCCATCGGTCTGCTCGCCACGTCCGATGACAACAACCCTAACTTAGTGTTCTGGGCAGGTTTACTCAAGCCACATAGATGACAGCTCTTAACCCTCTTAGCGATATCCCTATCCATGCCCTTCTAGATGAAATTGCTCCTAATGCTGGAAATGGTCTTCGAAATTCCTTTGTGGCCTCCGACTGGGGAATTGTGATAATAACTGAAGACCATGGGCACTAGCTTGCTAGGCAGCACGATCTTAGGGGCATGTCCCTTTCACTCTCTACAACACAGGACGCCCTTGGACAAGAAGTAAGGGGCCTGTACGTTACCCTCCTTTATATTCTGGATGATAGGACCCAGCTCTTCGTCATTCAACTGATGGGGCAACACATCAGTGAAGGCTAACGGAAAGTCTAACAGAACAGAACAGGGTTGCTCAGATTGGACTTCACTGGGCTGGGAAAACATTCGTGACAAGGCATCTGCAACTACATTTTGAGTTCCCCTAATGTGTTGCACCTTGAACTTAAAGGATGAGATCTTGACCACCCATCTACCAATTTTACCCAGTTGCCGGGGATGAGCAAGAAGCCAAGAGAGAGCCTGATTGTCGGTCTCGAGCAGGAACTCAGCGTGTTCCAGAAAACGCCTGAACTTATCTAGAGCGTACACAACAGCTAAACACTCTAGCTCATACACGGAAGACTTTCATTCCTGCTGGGTCAACGTTCGGGAAATAAAGGCCACAGGCTGCCTAGCACCATCAACGACTTGGGACAGAACCGCCCCGAGCGCCACTGAACTCGCGTCCGTCTGCAGGATGAATGGCTGAGAAAAATCCGGCATCCGTAGCATCGGTGGGGAGATGATAGCTTCCTTCAAAGTTTCAAAGGCCTTCTGCTGACTCTCACCCCACACAAATTTGGCCCCCTTCTTTCTCAATTCGTTTAATGGTGCAGCTATCTCTGCCGCGTTAGGAATAAATCTTCTGTAAAAATTTACCATACCCACAAACCTAGCGATGCCCTTGGCATCCCTAGGCGGGGGAAAATCCCGGATACCCTGAGTCCTTTCAGGGTCCACGGTGACACCTAGGTGCGAGACCAGATGCCCCAAAAATGAAATACTCTCTTGCGCAAATCGCACCTTCTCCGGATTAACCGTGAGGCCCGCGTTTCTCAACCTGCACATCACCTCCCTTGGATGACATAGATGTTCATCATACGTTTTGCTGTATACGAGCAAATCGTCTAAATAATTGAAAATAAATTTGAATTTCACATCCTGAAATACCAGGTCAAGCAGACGCATGAGGGTTTGGGCACCCACTGCCAGAACCATAGGAACCCGCGTATACTGGTATAAATTCCACGGGACGCAGAACGCAGTGTAAGGTCTGCTTTCTTTGGATAAAGGGATTTGGTGATATGCAGCATTGAGATAAATTACGGTGAAGTACTTGGCCTCACTAAACCAGTCAAAAGCCGAGTGGAGATCTGGAAGGGGAACCGAATCCACCTCAATGTTAGCGTTCAATTTTCGATAATCAATCACCATGCGGTGCTTACCCCCAGGCTTGCGTACCAGGAACGCTGGACTAGCATAACTGGAATTGGAAGGTTCAATAACCCCTTGCTCTAACAGCTCTTGAACCGTCTCCCTTAGAACGGCCATTTTCGGAGGGGCGAATTTATACGGATGTGACCTCACTATCTTGGAGTCGGTGAGATGAATCTTGTATTCCAATAAATGTGTGAGTCCCAAGGTAGGAGTTAACACTGAGGGAAATTCCTCACACAGTTGGTCTAAGGCCTTGTGCTGGGCGGGAGTGAGATGGTCTCGTGCAGAATCGGGACAAGCTACCTCTTGGATACACCTCCCTTAGCTCCCTGGTATCCAAGGAAAGGAATAACAACTCCCCGATTAAACTTGAAATAACATTGGTGCCCATGGATGTCCAACACGAGACCACTTTTATCGATGAAATCAGCACCAACGATACAATCAACTCCCAGAGCCGGAGAAACTAGAAAAGGCCACACCCAAGAAAAACCATCGATCTTGAATTTGAAGGAAATCACCCGGGAGATGGGCAGGATTTCCCGTGACGCAGTCCAGCATACTACGGACGACCGATCTGACCCTTTTATTAAGCCCTGCTTTTCAAGGTCAGCACACACTCGAGATGAGATGATAGATCGGGCTGAACCGGAGTCAACTAACGCTCTGAGTTGACCCTTTTTTACCTCGAGCGACAGGAAGGGGCATTACAGAAGCCTTTAGCGGGACATTAGCAAGGACCTTGATATCAGAAGAGTCAGGACCTATCCCTGGCCTGGAGGCACTTGAACACCGAAAAGTCTTAGGGCGAGGGGAAGACAACCTCCGACTTGTCTTCCCCTGGCAATTTAGTTTTTTGAAGACCGGACCCTCGGGGGAAGCGTTGGACGGAGACCACCCTCCGGACAATCGCGGGCAACATGCCCCTGTATTCGACAACGAAAACAAACCACGCCTCTCAACGGTCCACCTCGATCGCCGGTGGTTCTTTCCGGTCAGGGTTGGGACTGAACGGCACATCGTTCCACCGCTCGAAACTCGCCCAGACTAGCCCTTACGGGCCTGCGGGACTCATCAATCGCTTGTATAGCCCGGGATAACACACACATCTTATTGAGGTCTTCATAGCTGCGTGGCCGCTCGGCAAAAATCAAACGCGACCTCTCCTGGGGAGTGACCCCCTCGACAATCATCTGTACCACCTCGACCTCTGGCAGTCCCAACCCTAGAATTCGTACAGCTTCACGGATGCTAAGCGCAAACTCAGCAAAACTCTCCCCGTGGGCTTGCACCCGATAACAATGCTTATGTTGCAAGTGCTCCCGCAATCGGCCAGGCACGCATGCATCCAACACCCCCCGATGGAAAGACGTCACACTGCCGCCACATCTTATGGTTTGCCCGCTCAGCCATGGACCCCCGACAGTAGGGATACACGAGCTCGAGGAGGGTGCCATCCGACATCCCCGGGAAGTCGGACAGCTGGAACAAAATCTTGAAAAATACCATCAGCTTATCCACATCCAGACCATCAACGACCGTAAGCTGCTGGATAATGGTGGAAAGGGGATTAGGTAACTTGTTATATGAAACACCCGACCCGGCCGAGAACGCCGGCAATTGAGCCAGCGGACTCGGCGTCTGCCCCATGTCCAGCTCTGGAGGCTGGGGAGAGTTCATGGGAGGATGAGATTTCCCCGGCTCGAAATTCTGCAACGCTTTCGCCACCTGTTCCGAGATCAACTTCAGCGTGGCGCTGACTTCAGCGATCGTAGTCTGGGCGGACAAGTTCTCCAGTCGATATTGCAGGTGCTCCGCTCGTTGTCGCACTCTCTGCCTCGCCCTGAGGCTGGACGGGGCCGACTCCAAATCCTCCGTCACCTCCCGCAACTCTCCCCACTTCTCCTGGCACAGCTCGAGCTCTGCTGTCACATCGGTAATTTTCACAATCGACGTCGCCCCTCTGGAGGAGAGGGCGTCCCTTAACTGCTTCCTCAAGGAAGCGACATCCCCTTGGGGCCTCCCACCCCGGGACTTAATTTCGAACTCTAGCTCGTGTTTAAGAAACAGGTCGGGATTCATCCCACTCATGCCGCAAACCACTCTAATTATCACGAACGACACACACAACAATAAATAACATGAAAACACAAAATACTGAACTGGAAAACCTTGAGTACTATCCTTCCATCAAGAGGACCCCTGGTTCTCTAGCGCTGCGGAGTCATGGCCTACTTCTGAACCACCTATTAACACCACAGAAGGAAACAAGCAACAACCAACAAATACCTAACATACATAACACCAAACACCAATCCGACACACACGTCTCACAAACACCTAACTAGCAAACACAAACTGGTAATCAGAATTCCGAAACCTCGTAACACAGGAATTTAGTCGGTGATGGTACCGACTTCCGATCGGGCCATACCGCATCCCGCTAATACCACACGCCGTAACTCGCCCTCGAATTACTAATATTCTATCACCCAGGCAACGCTCGAGACCCTCCGGCAGTTCAACATCTCAAATTTTCCAACCACAAATACCTGCCCCGTGGTGCGATCAGACTCACAAGTTAAGCAACCTAACAATTATACATGGGCATACATTGGCCTATGTTTTAATTCGGTGATTTCAAAATTTTCACCCAAGTATTTCCGAGTTTGCAAGCCCCATCACACCCAAGGACCCAAGGGTTCAACCCTAGAATCAACCGCGCTCTGCTACCATTTGTAACCTCTCTTTCATTTTCGTGCTTTATAAAAAAAAACCCTTTTCTTTTTTTTTCTCTTTTTTTTTTTTGAAAGAGAGGCCACTAGTTATTTAAAACTAGGCGGAAGGCCTAGAGAAGCCAAATTGCTCTGGGTCCAGTGAGACGGGACTTGCAATAAAACTCGGCTGGTAAACAGTAATAAACATCTTTTATTCTTGCCCCATAATACATTACATGCACCTATAAGTTACAAGTCCCTTGGAACACAACTTTAACAACAAGCTTGATAAATCAATAATTTCAGTTTCAATAAGGCCATTTCAATTCATCCCATATATATACATATATATAAATATCAATCTGGTTCCTTAATTATATAAACAAACAACATATATCGGGCAACATCCTATAAATTATATAAATTCCCCCCCTAAATAACACTTAACACTAACATCACATATTGAAACATAGAGACACATATACATATAATATACATCACAATAAAACTCAAGTTCAACCTGGCAGACAGCCTGTATATTCTACAAGCCCCTAAACTGCAATCATAAATTCAAGCTTCCAGCCACAGTTGGAATTAATTCATTAAAAACCCCCACAACCCCTTTACTCCTTTAAAAAAAAGAAAACAAAAAACAATTTTAAAATCGAAATTATTAGTACATGCCAAAAAAAAAAAAAAAAATTTTAATATCAGACATCTGTGTATAAATAATTTTAAAATAACAGCATGTTGTATTCGGGCAGCTGTGGAAGTGTGCCAGCATGTGCCAGACCAGGTCAGACAGGTATCCTGCCTGCATAAAACTGTATCAACGTGTGCCTAACTTGTGTCAAAAAAAACTATGTAAATTTTACACCCGAAAACAGCCTGAAAAACGAAACCCCCAACCCTTAAATGCAAAAAAATAATAATACAAAATGAACCCCGTCCTGAACCAGCCGGTTCAGAACCAATAAACACATGACTTAAATTTAGATTGTAAGTATAGTAACTCTAAGGCCTTTGCATAAAAAAACTATGAAGAAAGCCAAAATGAGCTCTGGCACGCTCCCACAGTGCAGCACACAATTACAAGAATAGTACGTTATAGTTATAATAATGTTCATGGTGAATGTCCTGTTGACACACCCTTGATCGGACTGTCTAGCAGCGTGAGCACATGGTTTAAAAAACAATTTGAAACAAGGATGTACTGCGGGCCAGGCCAACGAAAAATAATAACAGAGTTTATATCACCTCAATTGCAGCAGTGGAGTTGCATCTTACAGTTGGTTCGCAAGGTCCCTCCTCAGAACAGGTGAGTGTCGGGTGGTTCATGACTGGTGAAGGCGGAAGTACACCAGCTGAGGCCACATCTCCGTCTGGGTGCGAGAACCCTGAGGATTCACAAAGGATTAGAAATACTGTTCACTAAAATTTGCACCCTAGTCAAAGGTATTAAACACCAGAACGGGGCTCCCGACCAACTCAAGATAAATGCATAAAAGTTTTTGTCTTTTTTTTTTTTGAAAATTGCCTGAGGAGTAATTAAGTCTTCAAGGTAATTATGAACTCGTAAAAAAATAATAAAAAGTGCGTAGTAAAGTAACACTCGCACCAGCTTTAACAAGTGCCGACATAATCAAACAGGTTGGCCTCACCACGTGGCAACACAAATATCGTAATTTGTCAGAAAATGACCACACTAAAGCCCTTACAGTTACACACAATTAAAAGAGTTATAGTGTTTCATCTAAGGGTGGTCTCACAAATTAATTTCAACTGCAATAATTAAAGAAAAAGACACTCTTCCGGTCCAGTACGTGTTCATACATAACCAACACGATTCAACTCTGTCTATAACGTACTTGCTTTAGTTATGAATTTATACAGCAATTTAACAAATGATTAACAGTGATTATTGTACAATAATTAAAAGAATTACTGGCTGTATGTACTGAAACATCAATTAATTTTCTTAACATACACACACACACGTCTGATCGCAACCCGTGCATTCTACTCTCGCATTCGGCTGAATATATTTGAGTTTAATTATTCCCTTATTAATCAATCATTTTATAGCATACTGTAAATCACTCACCAGGAATTCTAGAAAAATTAGCCTGCCATGAAGACGAGAAGAAAATTACCCAAGTAGACTTTCCAAGGTAGGGAGCTTGTTGATTCAGTCAAAGTCTGCGTCGAACTGCGAGCTACATCAGCAACTCAACAGACACCAAACTCCGACGCGAGATAGCGCGCGCTGTCTCCCAGGCCCATCTCAATATCACGGCACTAACTGACATTAATACACGAGTTTACTATCGAAAAAGTATTTATTATACCTTCGATTGCCGGGTTATGCAAACACCGGCACGTTTTATATTTTTATTCTCTTCGTTATTTATTTATTAAAATATATTACTTTTTAGCATTTCTTACATACTTATAGTTATCAAATGTGATCTGAATTTGGCAATGTTATATAATGCCCTTCCACCAAAATTGATCATTTTGTAAAACGTGATTCTAAGTTTGATGAAATTATCAATTGTACTGTATCATTTTCTACTTAAATTGTCCTGCTTCTTGTTCAGTTTTATGTTTAATTCTGTATCTTCTACTTCCTTTCTTCTGAGTCTTTTCTTCATCATTTTCTCTTATTACGAACTGGCTTATTGATTTTTTATTATAAATTATTCCCTATAAATCTTATTTTCCCTAACTATCCCTATTTTGTAGCTGAAATTGATTCGGATGGGCTCTATTGGCTTACCTAACTCCGTCGTTCAAAACTACTCTTTTTCTGAGGTCAGGGGAACATCATCCCTGCTCAGTTAAATGATTGCTGGAGTTATTCAACAGTCAATCTCAATTAATGAATCTTCAATACAGTCATCTCGTGACTAATAATAATAATAATAATAATATTTATATTTGTTGGGAATCTTTTACTTTTGTATTTCATTATTGCTCAGTTCGAGTCATCTCTTTTTTCATCCTTCTTTATGGATACCATTTAATAATATTTGAAGCGTTGATTTTTATTGATACAATTAACATTTTTATTCATTTTTTTATTACTCTTTGTTTCATCTCATTTCATATTATAACTCTTAGAATATTTATTTTATTTATTTAGTTTTTTGATCATTGGTTTGTTTATTTTACTTCACATATTTTTTCTAAATAGTTGTGGAAGTTGATAATTTTTTTTTTTTTTTAACATTATAGTAAGTAGTGTTTCTTACTAGTTAGGAATTTTTGTAGCTTATTCGTTTATAGTATGTTTTACTGTTTTCCTCATATGTTGGCTAAAGATTATTGTAAGTTGATCTTACTTTGTAGGAATTTTTTGTAACTTTATTCCTTCATTTTATAATTGGTCTAATATATTATCGAAGAAATTCATCTTGTTTCCTTTTCTTTATTATTTATTTGCAAACTTATCTGTTTGTCTTGTTATCTCTTTTTATTCAAAGTAATTTGGTTGGCTTTTTTACCTTAAGTTTTTTCAGTCATTTCCATCCATTTGTATTAAGTATTCGTCTATGTTCTCCCCTTCGATGATTATCTATTATTTTAGTTAATTTAATGTTCCTTCTTTTCCATTTGTTAGCTTGGTCGGTAATCCGTAGATCAGTCCCCTATTCCAGTGTTTATCTGCACTTGGTTTATCCATGGTCCATAATGACATTAGTTACCCCTGTTGTTCGGACTGCTCTGGTGTGCTTAACTATTTCTGTCCATGTGATATAGGTCTCTTCTATCTGGTACAGCCATTCTTTTAATACCATGTGTTCTCTATTATCAATTTCTACCTCAATTACTTCAGCATTTTGGTTATAACTCAACGAAGTTACTCGTACATCCATCATTGCTCTTCTCACTGATATTGGTTTATTTTGCATTTCTATCTCTGTTGTATTCAATTTTCTGATCGCTCTTCTTAATTTGTCATACATTGTTTTGTTGTGAGGCCTTTCAACCTTGGGTATCTTCCATTTAAAGATAGGTTTGCTGAAAAAAAGTTTTTATTCGCTGCTTGATTGTTGATCCCTCCTAGAATTTCCTTCATAGTTCTCCTACATTCCATAACATTCCTCATTTCCGCATGGTTGGTAATTGGTAGATTAAACATCTCAAGTAGTCCGTTCATCATCTCCAATTCTTCTCTGGTATTGATTAGTTTTCTTTGATGCATATTCTTAGTCTTCTCAATTATTTGTTTCTTCTGTACTCCTCTACTGTTGGTTCCTATGTGTTTAATTTTCTCTTTGTTTTTGTTACGTTTATTTTGATATAACCATGTACTTGGGTCTTCTTTAATTTCTGTTTTTTCATTAGTTCCTTCTGGAGTGCTGTCTAGCGTTTCATTCACTTTCTTGAACCCTTTATCTAATGTCTCATTAAGTAGATCTATTTTGCAATTGGTTTCTTCCCATTTCTTATTCATCTCCGTTTTTGTCTGGTCGCTTTCTTCACGACATCCTCTAAAAATTAGTCTTATTTGCTGCTTCATTTCTTCCTTATTTTTTTCATTGATTTCCTTCAGCTGTTGTAGGAGGGTTTCGTTATTTTTGTTAATGGTTGGTCTCAATTTTTCCTTCTGCTTCTGAAAATTGTCGTTCGTTTCTTTTTTCATGCTCTCGAATTTATTGTTCATCTGTTTCAGACTCTCTTCATTCTTGTCGAATTTATTGTTCATACTATTCATCATTTCCATTAATTTCAGTATGTTCGAGTCTCCTCTAACTTCTCCCTTGTCACCCGCCTGTATTTCTATTTCTTTGTCTTGGGTTGGTTCTGCTGTGGTTGATATTGTCTCCACCTCTTCAACCGATGTTCCTTCCTCTTCTTCCCCTCTATTTTCTTCCATTTCTTTGTCCTTCGCCTATTTTTTCGTCACTCCTCTAGTATGCATCTTGATCTCCTTTTGTAATCGCCGCTAGAATTTTGTATTTCCCTTTCTTCTAGTCCCACCAGTTGGTCACCAATTTATAACAGTCCTTTGTGTATCTCCCGTTTTATAATGCCACACGTTGGACGCGTCAATTTATAATGACTCGCTGTCTGTCTATTTCTGCAAGAGTGTAAACGTGTCAGAGTGTAATTTGTGTAATGTGTCTTACCAATCCGTCGTCGCTCGGTAACGTAACTTCCGCTGATTGAGTCCGTCGCGAACGTACGAATAACCAGGTATCAAAGTCCTTACCTGAGGTTCACTAGGGGTGTATAAATCCCGGGTGGCGCCAAATTGTTTATTTTAACAATTAAAAAAATTAGTATTATCGGCGATTCCGCTCAGGCGGTGTGGAGAATTCAAACTTGTCCCGCCGCTTATCGATGTTTACAATCAAGTCAGCAGTTTGCTGTGTTTACTACTTGAGCTCTTCCCGCCAATTCATAGCTGTTCGCTACAATGTACAACATTAATAATACACTTTCCTAATGAAAATAAAACACATTGGTTACACACAGTAATGGTTTATTAGTTAATGGTTATTACTTTTTCATTGACACAGGTTATATTTGGTTTGTTATATTATTTTGCACCGGCCATTAATCTAAGACAATTTTCTCTGGGTTTTGACGTATCGATTCTGAACGTAACAGATACACCGTAATGGGGTTTACCAAAGTAGTATACAAATATTTTCGTTCGATGGTCTGGATTCTTGAGATTACAATAAAAGGATTAGATGCAATTACAATAATAAAAATACACAACCTTACAATATTTCTACTTAAATATTATAACGTGTAGCTATAATTTGTCTTTTGAAGTGTAGTAAAAGTGTTTCAAAGGTTCGTAAACTAACAATAGGTTAATTTTATAAGTTGACAAATTTTCAGTGTCTTAGTTTTTTATTTATCTTTGAAAGAGAATAAATTCAGTTTAGTGATATTTCATAGTACAGTGAGAAATATTTAAAGGGCGTTTTTTCAGAAATTTGGGTAATTTAAATGATACTTAACAACTTAGTAGACTGGGGTTAATCAGTTGGTCTGGTGAAAAGGACTGGAGCTGCAATCGTATTCAATTTTCAATTGTTCGGGCTTCTGGCATCTTTTTCAATTTAATCGGAGTAATTTATTCACTTCTTTTTGAATTAAAGGGTCTTCGACATCAGTTAATTGGTTTCAGTCATCGTCTGCTTCCTTCTCTTTCATTTTTGGTAATTTGGTTAACTTTCATAACATTTTAAATTAAATATTTGGTTGTTCAAAATTTGGCTTCTGTTTTCTAAGAGCGTCACTTTACGAGTAACGATATTCAACGGTAAAACCGTCCCTAACGGCAGTTGCTATGGTTACTAATGAAATCTGATTGGTTAATTTGGCAAAAATCCATTGTTATCAAAATTTTGAATTCTTTTCAAAATCCTTGTATATCTTCTGATTGTTTTCATTCCGTTATCTTCCTTCCTAAGTATTAATTATTACCACTGTTATTTGCATTTTCTTCCAAATATTATTTTGGTATCCCACAAGATTGGGTTCTTTCATGTTTTATAATTTTCCAGTTATTTTAATATATTCCTAATTATACATTATACATTCCTGGTTATTTTACAGTTCCTAATTACATTTCTCTTTTAATTTAAATCCTAAAAATCAAATTTTTTCCTTTTAATAAGATTTACAATTTATCCTTGGTTGATTAATCACCTTGGATTTGTTAATTACTTGATATTTTATAAAACGTGATTCTAAGTTTGATGAAATTATCAATTGTATTGTATCATTTTCTTCTTAAATTCTCCTGCTTCTTGTTCAGTTTTATGTTTAATTCTGTATCTTCTACTTCCTTTCTTCTGAGTCTTTTCTTCATCATTTTCTCTTATTACGAACTGGCTTATTGATTTTTTATTATAAATTATTCCCTATAAATCTTATTTTCCCTAACTATCCCTATTTTGTAGCTGAAATCGATTCGGATGGGCTCTATTGGCTTACCTAACTCCGTCGTTCAAAACTACTCTTTTTCTGAGGTCAGGGGAACATCATCCCTGCTCAGTTAAATGATTGCTGGACTTATTCAACAGTCAATCTCAATTAATGAATCTTCAATACAGTCATCTCGTGACTAATAATAATAATAATAATAATAATATTTATATTTGTTGGGAATCTTTTACTTTTGTATTTCATTATTGCTCAGTTCGAGTCATCTCTTTTTTCATCCTCCTTTATGGATACCATTTAATAATATTTGAAGCGTTGATTTTTATTGATACAATAAACATTTTTATTCATTTTTTATTACTCTTCTTTCATGTCATTTCATATTATAACTCTTAGAATATTTATTTTATTTACTTATTTAGTTTTTTGATCATTAGTTTGTTTATTTTACTTCACATATTTTTTCTAAATAGTTGTGGAAGTTGATCATTTTTTTTTTTTTTTTTAACATCATAGTAAGTTAGTGTTTCTTACTAGTTAGGAAACTAGTTGTTACTAGTTGTTTAAACTAGTTTTACCTTTTTCCTCATACGTTGGCTAAAGATTATTGTAAGTTGATCTTACTTTGTAGGAATTTTTTGTAACTTTATTCCTTCATTTTATAATTGTTCTAATATATTATCGAAGAAATTCATCTTGTTTCCTTTTCTTTATTATTTATTTGCAAACTTATCCGTTTGTCTTGTTATCTCTTTTTATTCAAAGTAATTTGGTTGGCTTTTTTACCTTAAGTTTTTTCAGTCATTTCCATCCATTTGTATTAAGTATTCGTCTATGTTCTCCCCTTCGATGATTATCAATTATTTTAGTTAATTTAATGTTCCTTCTTTTCCATTTGTTAGCTTGGTCGGTAATCCGTAGATCAGTCCCCTATTCCAGTGTTTATCTGCACTTGGTTTATCCATGGTCCATGATGACATTAGTTACCCCTGTTGTTCGGACTGCTCTGGTGCGCTTAACTATTTCTGTCCATGTGATATAGGTCTCTTCTATCTGGTACAGCCATTCTTTTAATACCATGTGTTCTCTATTTTCAATTTCTACCTCAATTACTTCAGCATTTTGGTTATAACTCAACGAAGTTACTCGTACATCCATCATTGCTCTTCTCACTGATATTGGTTTATTTTGCATTTCTATCTCTGTTGTATTCAATTTTCTGATCGCTCTTCTTAATTTGTCATACATTGTTTTGTTGTGAGGCCTTTCAACCTTGGGTATTTTCCATTTAAAGATAGGTTTGCTGAAGTTTTTATTCGCTGGTTGATTGTTGATCCCTTCTAGAATTTCCTTCATAGTTCTCCTACATTCCATAACATTCCTCATTTCCGCATGGTTGGTAATTGGTAGATTAAACATCTCAAGTAGTCCGTTCTTCATCATTTCCAATTCTTCTCTGGTATTGATTAGTTTTCTTTGATGCATTTTCTTAGTCTTCTTAATTATTTGTTTCTTCTGTACTCCTCTACTGTTGGTTCCTATGTGTTTAATTTTCTCTTTGTTTTTGTTACGTTTATTTTGATATAACCATGTACTTGGGTCTTCTTTAATTTCTGTTTTTTCATTAGTTCCTTCTGGAGTGCTGTCTAGCATTTCATTCACTTTCTTGAACCCTTTATCTAATGTCTCATTAAGTAGATCTATTTTGCAATTGGTTTCTTCCCATTTCTTATTCATCTCCGTTTTTGTCTGGTCGCTTTCTTCACGACATCCTCTGAAAATTAGTCTTATTTGCTGCTTCATTTCTTCCTTATTTTTTTCATTGATTTCCTTCAGCTGTTGTTGGAGGGTTTCGTTATTTTTGTTAATGGTTGGTCTCAATTTTTCCTTCTGCTTCTGAAAATTGTCGTTCGTTTCTTCTTTCATGCTGTCGAATTTATCGTTCATCTGTTTCAGACTCTCTTCATTCTTGTCGAATTTATTGTTCATACTATTCATCATTTCCATTAATTTCAGTATGTTCGAGATTCCTCTAACTTCTCCCTTGTCACCCGCCTGTAATTCCATTTCTTTGTCTTGGGTTGGTTCTGCTGTGGTTGATATTGTCTCCACCTCTTCAACTGATGTTCCTTCCTCTTCTTCCCCTCTATTTTCTTCCATTTCTTTGTCCTTTGCCAATTTTTTCGTCACTCCTCTAGTATGCATCTTGATCTCCTTTTGTAATCGCTGCTAGAATTTCGTATTTCCCTTTCTTCTAGTCCCACCAATTGGTTACCAATTTATAACAGTCCTTTGTGTATCTCCTGTTTTATAATGCCACATGTTGGATGCGTCAATTTATAACAACTTGCTGTCCGTCTATTTCTGCAAGAGTGTAAACGTGTCAGAGTGTAATTTGTGTAATGTGTCTTACCAATCCGTCGTCGCTCGGTAACGTAACTTCCGCTGATTGAGTCCGTCGCAAACGTACGAATAACCAGGTATCGAAGTCCTTACCTGAGGTTCACTAGGGGTGTATAAATCCCGGGTGGCACCAAATTGTTTATTTTAAACAATTAAAAAAATTAGTATTATCGGCGATTCCGCTCAGGCGGTGTGGAGAATTCAAACTTGTCCCGCCGCTTATCGATTTTTACAATCAAGCCAGCAGTTTGCTGTGTTTACTGCTTGAGCGCTAGCCACCAATTCATAGCTGTTCGCTACAATGTACAACATTAATAGTACACTTTCCTAATGAAAATAAAACACATTGGTTACACACAGTAATGGTTTATTAGTTAATGGTTATTACTTTTTCATTGACACAGGTTATATTTGGTTTGTTATATTATTTTGCACCGGCCATTAATCTAAGACAATTTTCTCTGGGTTTTGACGTATCGATTCTGAACGTAACAGATACACAATAATGGCGTTTACCAAAGTAGTATACAAATATTTTCGTTCGATGGTCTGGATTCTTGAGATTACGATAAAAGGATTAGATGCAATTACAATAATAAAAATACACAACCTTACAATATTTCTACTTAAATATTATAACTTGTAGCTATAATTTGTCTTTTGGAGTGTAGTAAAAGTGTTTCAAAGGTTCGTAACCTAACAATAGGTTAATTTTATTAGTTGACAAATTTTCAGTGTCTTAGTTTTTTATTTAATCTTTGAAAGAGAATAAATTCAGTTTAGTGATATTTCATAGTACAGTGAGAAATATTTAAAGGGCGTTTTTTCGGAAATTTGGGTAATTTAAATGATACTTAACAACTTAGTAGACTGGGGTTAATCAGTTGGTCTGGTAAAAAGGACTGGAGCTGCAATCGTATTCAATTTTCAATTGTTCGGGCTTCTGGCATCTTTTTCAATTTAATCGGAGTAATTTATTCACTTCTTTTTGAATTAAAGGGTCTTCGACATCAGTTAATTGGTTTCAGTCATCGTCTGCTTCCTTCTCGTTCATTTTTGGTAATTTGGTTAACTTTCATAACATTTTAAATTAAATATTTGGTTGTTCAAAATTTGGCTTCTGTTTTCCAAGAGCGTCACTTTACAAGTTACGATATTCAACAAAAAAACTGTCCCTAACAGCAGTTGCTATGGTTACTAATGAAATCTGATTGGTTAATTTGGCAAAAATCCATTGTTATCAAAATTTGAATTTTTTTCAAAATCCTTGTCTATCTTCTGATTGCTTTCATTCCGTTATCTTCCTTCCTAAGTGTTAATTATTACCACTGTTATTTGTATTTTCTTCCAAAGATTATTTTGGTGTCCCACAAGATTGGGTTCTTTCATGTTTTATAATTTTCCAATTATTTTAATACTTCCTAATTACATTTATCTTTTAATTTAAATCCTTATTCTAATATTTTGCTTTTAATAAGATTTACAATTTATTCTTGGTTGATTAATCACCTTGGATTTGTTAATTACTTGGTTATTTTCATACAATTAGTATGTTGGTGTTTGACAGTTAGGCCTTTCTTAAGCCTAAGTAGCCATTACTGATTTTCACTTATTTCATATACATTACATCTCATTTTAGCCTAATGCTTTATTTTGTTCTTATAACTGGTTTTGTTACCTATTGATGTGTTTTGGTTCTGTTTTTGTGTTATTTGTATGTTACTACTATTTTATACATCATGTATGTATTGCTAATTATTTAATAACTGGTTTTCTTGTTTTCTAAGTCATACATTGCCTTTTTTTCTTACTTATTTACTCCGCCAATGTCAACAATATGGCTATTAATTGCTATTTTTTATCACATGAAATACAACATTTAGGTCTATGGTTGGTATAATTACCCTAGCCATATCCTATTCATAAGTTTGCTTCAACAATTATCTAACACTTAATATGTAATATTGGTGTACAATTCATTACCTTTTATTTTATTTTTTGGGGTGATAAACAACCTCACCTCTTTTGAACTTGCTTCAATAATCCTCCCTTATAACATGGGTGTTTATTGATTGTTTTAAACTTCTTATTTTATAAATACTCTTTGCCTTCACTCCATGGTAACACTATCTGATTACTCTTTCATGGGGTTCTCACGTTTAAATTCTATTATATACTTTTAAACTTTACAATAAGATTCTTTTCTAATCAATACAGTTAACATCACTCTTCAGTGTTCATTACTACTTAATTATTGGTTTATTTTAAATGCTATTCTTAACAACTTTCTTAAATATTATTATTGTTCACTATTAAACCGTTAGTGTTTGTTACTTTTTTACTAAGTGTTTATCTTAGCTTTCACTATTTTTCCTGTTGCTATCATCGACAATATTTTTATTTACTCATCACTTTCACTTTTAAATTATCTTGTGTTTATTATAATTTATTTAGTGTTTTTTCTCTATCATTTTACTTTAGGGTTTTTTCACTTTCACTATGGGCACTTCTTAAACTTTTTATTTAAGTGTTTTTTAGTGGGTAATCCCTATCATTACTTTTCTTTGTCACTTAGTTATTTTCAGTTTATTTCTCACTATCTCAATATGTCTCTCTTTCTTTACACATATTATACAGTATATACAGTAGAAGCCCGATATAGCGCGGTTGTCGGGTGACATACTTTCCCCCGCGGTATATCGGAAGGTGACCTGTACAGTGACAAATGATGGGGAGGGAGGACCAGGAAAAAGGCTACAGCATAATGCACTACTATATACTGTATGTAAATTACGTCACCAAATATAGAAATAAAAAATAAGAAAACTGTATATTAATCCAATACGTATTTTAATCTATTTTAATCCAATGGAATATAAAATACACTATTTATACATTGCTCACTCGACCTACTGTAGGCCTAATTGTTGGTCTTAAAAAAGTCCGTAATTGTTGTTTGACGGGATAATGCACAGCGTTTCTTTTCCGCGTATTGTTTTATAAACGTGAGGTGCAGCAGATGAACATTATTAGATTCACTTTGCCTCTCCATCCACGAAATTACTTTGTTTATGTGTATTATCACTTCACTAACATTTGGAATAACTTCTTTCACTTCCACCCCATTTTCATTTCCATCATCGTCATCGTCTTCTTTTTCTTCGCAATTTGCATTTCGGACTGCATCGATGATATCTTTATCTCCTATACATTCTGTAACAGGCTTACCATTGTCAACTTCTGGCCAGTCATTCAAGTCATCTAGAGTGAAGTTGCAATGCAGAGCACTACTCGCAGACTGTACATCACTATTAGTGAATCCGGCAACAGAGCAATTTCCATCGGCGATGTTTTGTTCAAAGGAACATTTCTTCCAGCAATTCTGAATCGTAGCCGTACTAATACTTTCCCATGCAAGACCTATTGAATACGCAACTGTTTTCAAGTTTATTGACTTAAGGTAAATTTCCATTTCCTCATCAGAATTCACTATAGCACTCAGAAGTTCACGGCGGTAATCCGCTTTAAATGCTTTTATGATGCCTTGATCTAATGGCTGGATCAGTGCTGTAGTGTTTTTCGGCAAGAACATGACTCCGATTTTCCCATCTCTTGACTGTAGCATATCAGCAGGTGGATGTGCTGGACAGTGGTCAAGGGTCAGTACAGCTTTTTCTTCGAGGTTGAATGACCGCAGGTGGCTTCTCACAGATGGAACAAATTCTTCATGGAACCATTTACCGAAAATATCACTTGTCGTCCAAGCATTTTTTGTATTATGATATGTGATGGGTAATGACGTCATGTTAACATGTTGAAAGCATCTAGGATTTCGGCTTTTCCCTATACAGAGAGGTTTAACTTTGTGGCTGCCTGATTTATTTGTGGCAAACAGGAGGGTAACTCTATCCTTATTTATTTTTAATCCAGATTTATTTATTGAATTATTCACATCCAGAGTTCTGGTAGGAAGCATTCAAAAATACAGAGCAGTTTCATCACAGTTATACACTTGATGGTCATTTAAATCGTTATCGATCATTACTTTGTTTAATGCCTGAGGAAAAAGTGCTGCAGCTTCACTGTCACATGATCATGCTTCTCCTTCAATGCTTACCTGGCTTATACCATGACGAGATTTCCATCGCGAAAACCACCCATCAGATGCATTATAGTCACTGTTGCCATGTAAATCACTATGGAATTTCACAGCTTGAGCTCTAATAACTGGTCCTGACAGTGGCACACCTTCACTTCGTTTTATTAAAAACCACCTGTACAGACACTCATCTAGTTCACTATCCCTACCTACTTTAGTCTTTTTTCTTTGCAACCCCACTTCACTTTCAACTGTGTTCACAAAACTTTTAAGTTTATCTTCTTCCTTCATCCACCCTCTAATTGTTCCTTCTTGGATGCCACACTCACGTGATAAACTTGCCTTTGACTCTCCGTTCTTCACACGATCAATTATTTTGAGTTTATCACTCACAGAATATGCTTTTCTTTTCTGCGACATCACAAAACTCTACACTATGCGAATTTATGACAAAGACTATACACTTTGATAAGATAATATCAGAGTATGATCTTATACTGTACTGTAATATGAGGGAGAGAAGGGATTTAGTTGGCTGCTTGCCTTGGCATGAATTCTTAGAAACGTAGAGACTGTAAATAGCTCGGGCAATTGTTTATGTCTACAGATACACTTGAACTGGCAATTCTGGCTGTTGTTTACAACGCCGTTTCCAACAACAAGCCTTGTTTACAATAAACGCAACGCATTCCAATGTTGCGGCTACAGAAGTCACGATAAACAATTCATAATTTACTCACTCTCTACAAGTAAGAATTTTCGCTAATAACGGGCGACATACTCTTCACGGCGTTATATCCGAATCCGCGGTATATTGGACCACGCTATATCGGGCTTCTACTGTACTTATTAATTTCATGTCTTTCTCTATTTCTTACTTACATATACTTCTAATTCTTTGGCTAGTGTATTTTTATTTATCGGGTTTTATCAATGATCAATTACATTTGTCACTCATTCAATACTAACATTTATCTTTTATTATTCTTTATTGGTTCTTTACCGGTTTTGTTTCCTTTATTATATTTGATTGTATTAATTCTCCCTTCTCTATTCTCTACTACTTGTCTGTGTTTTCTCGCCTTGTTTCATTTTATTTCCTTTATAGTTGGTTTGTCCCCTTTTTATTTTCATTTTTCTTCTCCTTCACTTCTCATCTTGTTTCTTTTTATTTTGGTTCTTATCTGGCCAATCGCTGGGGTTGGGTCAAAGTCGTTTGTCTGTCAGTCTAGTCGGTGAGTTTCTTTAATAATCACTTTTAGTTTATCATTCTTCCTCCTTCTTTCTTAATTACATTGGTAATCCCTCTTTCATTTTCATGCTTTATAAAAAAAAACCTTTTTTTTTCTATCTTTTTTTTTTGAAAGAGAGGCCACTAGTTATTTAAAACTAGGCGGAAGGCCTAGAGAAGCCAAATTGCGCTGGGTCCAGTGAGATGGGACTTGCAATAAAACTCGGCTGGTAAACAGTAATAAACATCTTTTATTCTTGCCCCATAATACATTACATGCACCTATAAGTTACAAGTCCCTTGGGACACAACTTTAACAACAAGCTTGATAAATAAATAATTTCAGTTTCAATAAGGCCATTTCAGTTCATCCCATATTCTATCTATTCTATCCCATATCGGGCAACATCCTATAAATTACATCGGGCCATACCGCATCCCGCTAATACCACACGCCGTAACTCGCCCTCGAATTACTAATATTCTATCACCCAGGCAACGCTCGAGACCCCCCGGCAGTTCAACATCTCAAATTTTCCAACCACAAATATCTGCCCCGTGGTGCGATCAGACTCACAAGTTAAGCAACTTAACAATTATACATGGGCATACATTGGCCTATGTTTTAATTCGGTTGTTTCAAAATTTTCACCCAACTATTTCCAAGTTTGCAAGCCCCGTCACACCCAAGGACCCAAGGGTTCAACCCTAGAATCAACTGCGCTCTGCTACCATTTGTAACCCCTCTTTCATTTTCGTGCTTTATAAAAAAAAACCCTTTTCTTTTTTTTTTCTATCTTTTTTTTTTGAAAGAGAGGCCACTAGTTCTTTAAAACTAGGCGGAAGGCCTAGAGAAGCCAAATTGAGCTGGGTCCAGTGAGACGGGACTTGCAATAAAACTCGGCTGGTAAACAGTAATAAACATCTTTTATTCTTGCCCCATAATACATTACATGCACCTATAAGTTACAAGTCCCTTGGGACATAACTTTAACAACAAGCTTGATAAATAAATAATTTCAGTTTCAATAAGGCCATTTCAATTCATCCCATATATATAAATATCAATCTGGTTCCTTAATTATATAAACAAACTACATATATCGGGCAACATCCTATAAATTATATAAATTCCCCCCCCTAAATAACACTTAACACTAACATCACATATTGAAACATAGAGACACATATACATATAATATACATCACAATAAAACTCAAGTTCAACCTGGCAGACAGCCTGTATATTCTACAAGCCCCTAAAACTGCAATCATAAATTCAAGCTTCCAGCCACAGTTGGAATTAATTCATTAAAAACCCCCACAACCCCTTTACTCCTTTAAAAAAAGAAAACAAAAAACAATTTTAAAATCGAAAGGATAATGATGACCAAAAAACTGCGAGATGAGAGTGGCATGGCAGCCCATATGATTTTATAACATCTAAGAAATTGAATATTATAAGTATATGAGAATCTTCAAATTTCTTTGAACTGTATACAAGTGGTAAAAACCCTTATCACCTAAGTTTAAACAACTGGCATAATTTTACAAAACATTAATTCTTGTGTTACAAATATAGATGTATCCATATATCAGGAATTCGCTGTTTAATCGTAATGATTTAATTAAACAGACAAGTCCAGCAAGCAAGTCAGAACCTAAGTTACAATAATCAGTACCACCAGTATGATTTTACAATCTCAAAATTGTTAGTATATGCCAAAAAAAAAAATTTTAATATCAGACATCTGTGTATAAATAATTTTAAAATAACAGCATGTTGTATTCGGGCAGCTGTGGAAGTGTGCCAGCATGTACCAGACCAGGTCAGACAGGTATCCTGCCTGCATAAAACTGTATCAACGTGTGCCTAACTTGTGTAAAAAAAAACTGTGTAAATTTTACACCCAAGAACAGCCTGAAAAACGAAACCCCCAACCCTTAAATGCAAAAAAATAATAATACAAAATGAACCCCGTCCTGAACCAGCCGGTTCAGAACCAATAAACACATGACTTAAATTTAGATTGTAAGTATAGTAACTCTAAGGCCTTTGCATAAAAAAACTATGAAGAAAGCCAAAATGAGCTCTGGCACGCTCCCACAGTGCAGCACACAATTACAAGAATAGTACGTTATAGTTATAATAATGTTCATGGTGGATGTCCTGTTGACACACCCTTGATCGGACTGTCTAGCAGCGTGAGCACATGGTTTAAAAAACAATTTGTAACAAGGATGTACTGCGGGCCAGGCCAACGAAAAATAATAACAGAGTTTATATCACCTCAATTGCAGCAGTGGAGTTGCATCTTACAGTTGGTTCGCAAGGTCCCTCCTCAGAACAGGTGAGTGTCGGGTGGTTCATGACTGGTGAAGGCGGAAGTACACCAGCTGAGGCCACATCTCCGTCTGGGTGCGAGAACCCTGAGGATTCACAAAGGATTAGAAATACTGTTCACTAAAATTTGCACCCTAGTTAAAGGTATTAAACATCAGAACGGGGCTCCCGACCAACTCAAGATAAATGCATAAAAGTTTTTGTCTTTTTTTTTTGAAAATTGCCTGAGGAGTAATTAAGTCTTCAAGTCTGCAATAATTAAAGAAAAAGACACTCTTCCGGTCCAGTACGTGTTCATACATAACCAACACGATTCAACTCTGTCTATAACGTACTTGCTTTAGTTATAAATTTATACAGCAATTTAACAAATGATTAACAGTGATTATTGTACAATAATTAAAAGAATTACTGGCTGTATGTACTGAAACATCAATTAATTTTCTTAACATACACACACACACGTCTGATCGCAACCCGTGCATTCTACTCTCGCATTCGGCTGAATATATTTGAGTTTAATTATTCCCTTATTAATCAATCATTTTATAGCATACTGTAAATAACTCACTGGGAAGTCTAGAAAAATTAGCCTGCCATGAAGACGAGAAGAAAATTACCCAAGTAGACTTTCCAAGGTAGGGAGCTTGTTGATTCAGTCAAAGTCTGCGTCGAACTGCGAGCTACATCAGCAACTCAACAGACACCAAACTCCGACGTGAGATAGCGCGCGCTGTCTCCCAGGGCCATCTCAATATCACGGCACTAACTGACATTAATACACGAGTTTACTATCGAAAAAGTATTTATTATACCTTCGATTGCCGGGTTATGCAAACACCGGCACATTTTATATTTTTATTCTCTTCGTTATTTATTTATTAAAATATATTACTCTTTAGCATTTCTTACATACTTATAGTTATCAAATATGATCTGAATTTGGCGATGTTATATAATGCCCTTCCACCAAAATTGATCATTTTATAAAACGTGATTCTAAGTTTGATGAAATTATCAATTGTATTGTATCATTTTCTATTTAAATTCTCCTGCTTCTTGTTCAGTTTTATGTTTAATTCTGTATCTTCTACTTCCTTTCTTCTGAGTCTTTTCTTCATCATTTTCTCTTATTATGAACTGGCTTATTGATTTTTTATTTTAAATTATTCCCTATAAATGTTATTTTCCCTAACTATCCCTATTTTGTAGCTGAAATTGATTCGGATGGGCTCTATTGGCTTACCTAACTCCGTCGTTCAAAACTACTCTTTTTCTGAGGTCAGGGGAACATCATCCCTGCTCAGTTAAATGATTGCTGGAGTTATTCAACAGTCAATCTCAATTAATGAATCTTCAATACAGTCATCTCGTGACTAATAATAATAATAATAATAATAATAATATTTATATTTGTTGGGAATCTTTTACTTTTGTATTTCATTGTTGCTCAGTTCGAGTCATCTCTTTTTTCATCCTCCTTTATGGATACCATTTAATAATATTTGAAGCGTTGATTTTTATTGATACAATTAACATTTTTATTCATTTTTTATTACTCTTTATTTCATGTCATTTCATGTTATAACTCTTAGAATATTTATTTTATTTACTTATTAATTTTTTGATCATTGGTTTGTTTATTTTACTTCACATATTTTTTCTAAATAGTTGTAGAAGTTGATAATTTTTTTATTTTATTTTTTTTAACATCATAGTAAGTTAGTGTTTCTTACTAGTTAGGAATTTTTGTAGCTTATTCCTTTATAGTATGTTTTACTTTTTTCCTCATATGTTGGGTAAAGATTATTGTAAGTTGATCTTACTTTGTAGGAATTTTTTGTAACTTTATTCCTTCATTTTATAATTGGTCTAATATATTATCGAAAGAAATTCATGTTGTTTCCTTTTCTTTATTATTTATTTGCAAACTTATCCGTTTGTCTTGTTATCTCTTTTTATTCAAAGTAATTTGGTTGGCTTTTTTACCTTAAGTTTTTTCAGTCATTTCCATCCATTTGTATTAAGTATTCGTCTATGTTCTCCCCTTCGATGATTATCAATTATTTTAGTTAATTTAATGTTCCTTCTTTTCCGTTTGTTAGCTTGGTCGGTAATCCGTAGATCAGTCCCCTACTCCAGTGTTTATCTGCACTCGGTTTATCCATGGTCCATGATGACATTAGTTACCCCCGTTGTTCGGACTGCTCTGGTGCGCTTAACTATTTCTGTCCATGTGATATAGGTCTCTTCTATCTGGTACAGCCATTCTTTTAATTCCATGTGTTCTCTATTATCAATTTCTACCTCAATTACTTCAGCATTTTGGTTATAACTCAACGAAGTTACTCGTACATCCATCATTGCTCTTCTCACTGATATTGGTTTATTTTGCATTTCTATCTCTGTTGTATTCAATTTTCTGATCGCTCTTCTTAATTTGTCATACATTGTTTTGTTGTGAGGCCTTTCAACCTTGTGTATCTTCCATTTAAAGATAGGTTTGCTGAAAAAAAAGTTTTTATTCGCTGGTTGATTGTTGATCCCTCCTAGAATTTCCTTCATAGTTCTCCTACATTCCATAACATTCCTCATTTCCGCATGGTCGGTAATTGGTAGATTAAACATCTCAAGTAGTCCGTTCTTCATCATCTCCAATTCTTCTCTGGTATTGATTAGTTTTCTTTGATGCATATTCTTAGTCTTCTCAATTATTTGTTTCTTCTATACTCCTCTACTGTTGGTTCCTATTTGTTTAATTTTCTCTTTGTTTTTGTTACTTTTATTTTGATATAACCATGTACTTGGGTCTTCTTTAATTTATGTTTTTTCATTAGTTCCTTCTGGAGTGCTGTCTAGCGTTTCATTCACTTTCTTGAACCCGTTATTTAATGTCTCATTAAGTAGATCTATTTTGCAATTGGTTTCTTCCCATTTCTTATTCATCTCCGTTTTTGTCTGGTCGCTTTCTTCATGACATCCTCTGAAAATTAGTCTTATTTGCTGCTTCATTTCTTCCTTAGTTTTTTCATTGATTTCCTTCAGCTGTTGTTGGAGGGTTTCGTTATTTTTGTTAATGGTTGGTCTCAATTCTTCCTTCTGCTTGTGAAAATTGTCGTTCGTTTCTTCTTTCATGCTGTCGAATTTATCGTTCATCTGTTTCAGACTCTCTTCATTCTTGTCGAATTTATTGTTCATCTGTTTCAGACTCTCTTCATTCTTGTCGAATTATTGTTCATACTATTCATCATTTCCATTAATTTCAGTATGTTCGAGTCTCCTCTAACTACTGCCTTGTCACCCGCCTGGAGTTCCATTTCTTTGTCTTGGGTTGGTTCTGCTGTGGTTGATATTGTCTCCACCTCTTCAACCGATGTTCCTTCCTCTTCTTCCCCTCTATTTTCTTCCATTTCTTTGTCCTTCGCCAATTTTTTCGTCACTCCTCTAGTATGCATCTTGATCTCCTTTTGTAATCGCTGCTAGAATTTCGTATTTCACTTTCTTCTAGTCCCACCAGTTGGTCGCCAATTTATAACAGTCCTTTGTGTATCTCCTGTTTTATAATGCCACACATTGGATGCGTCAATTTATAACGACTCGCTGTCCGTCTATTTCTGCAAGAGTGTAAACGTGTCAGAGTGTAATTTATCGAAAAAGAATTCACATTGGTATCCTTTAACCTTTCCTGGGGTGTTTGAAAAGACATGCTGATAATCATTATAAATGGCGATTAGTTTTTTAGACTGTTGCTCACTAATTTCCTGCAGAGGCCGTTCTCTTTGGAAGGTGATAATCTCTTCCAACTTCTGTTTCCACAAGGTTTTACGCTCCTCCTCCTCTGCCATGGTGATAGATGGTTCATGCCTCTGACAATAATAACTCTTCAGTTCCATGTTTTGGCTTAAAGCAATTGGACTTGGTACACAATTTATAATGTTCGCGGACCAGGTTCCTTGTTCTGAAGTTAATAACATTACTCCCTTCTGCAGGTTTATTACTGCTGAATACCTTCTTAGTACATCACATCCGATAAGCATATTGAATGGTAGCCCACTTGCCACGAGAAATATAATTGGGATGGTTGATTCTAGATTATCTAGCTCCAATGACACTTGTTTTCTCACCGTTTTGTTCTGTGTACCAGTTGCGCCAATGATGATTATATTATTTATTGGCAATGTAGGGATTGGTGTTCGAGAGTGAGCTTGAATTCTTTCTAATTCAGGCTGGTTAATTAGAGAGATATTAGACCCCATAACCACCATGATAATGGTTATGGTACCGTTTATTGTCGCCTTTATATGAACAATTTCACTATTATTTTGTGGTAATTGATTGGCCTCTTCCTCGAGAAGTTCTTCTCGAATATCCTTTAAATAGTTGTTGTAGATTATCGTGATTACTTTGGTTTCCTTATCTGACATTGTTTGACGTATCAACACAAGTGATTGGTCATGTGAAGGGCGTTCATACTTTTTCACTGACCCTTTTAGTTTAAAGGTGGTTGCTGGCTGATGGCCAGGTTGCTTGGCTGGTCGTTCGTATCATTGTTCGGCACATTTTGCTGGTTATTTCCATTTTGAAGTGGTTCGTGGTTCCTGTTCACTGATGGCCTATTGTTAGTCTCCTCGGACGTGTGGTACCATGATTCTGGGTGCCAATTTGGGTTGTATCTTCGGTGGTTATTCCGCCTTCTCCCACTAATAAAATTTACATGACGTCGGTTGTCACTTCTATTTGGATTACCCCCGGGTCCCCGGTTGTACTGGTAACTAGGATGATACCGGTTGCCGTAGTAATTATGGTCATTGGGGTGACCGTTGGTACGTTGTTCAGGTTCCGCTCCTCGGTAATTATCATTTGGTCGGTTATTATTATTTGGGCTGTTTCTATTGTTGTTTTGATTTCCTGAATGATGGTTTTGTTGACCTCTGTTACCAGGCTGATTATTCGGAGGGTGATGCTGAGTATTTCCATTGAATGTTTGTTCTGCATTATTATCATTATTATTTCGGCCCCAGTTATTCCGATTATTGCTTTGTGGATGATTGTATGGTCCATGGAAATTAGTTGTACTGTTATGTTCATTCCACTTGTTGTACCTTTGGTTTGTGATCCTGTTTTTTCGATACTGGTTATCATTCTCCAGGTCCTCCAATAGACTAACCATTTCTTGAATTGTTTTGATTTGTCCTTGCCTTCTGGCCTTCTGGATGGCTTCTTCGTAATGATAACCCAGTTGTATTACCAACGACTCCTCGGGTATCTTGGGTTCCAAATTTCTGGCTAAGCATACTTTTCCCAGAAAGTAAGATGTTAACGTGTGTCCTCCTTGTGTCTCGTACCTTCCATTACTGATATCGTTGCGGACCACATTCTGTGTTGATTCGGACAAATATTTCTCCCGGAATTGTTTCTTAAACTCTTGGGTATCATTGATCTCAGGTCGTGTGGCCGTCCACCAATTGTCATGGGTGTCACGGAACATTTCATCGATCAAACTTCTCACACTGGACCACCTGGTTTCTCTGTTCTTCTCTATCAGCTCTTCTACCCGTTTGAGGAATTCTATCGGGTTTCTCCGGTAGCTACGAAAATTGATTATTTCTCGATTTTCACTGGTTATGAACTGTGTGTGATTATATGGTTTTTCTCTTAATGCATCCAATTCTTCCTGCATCTGTTTCTCTCGTATATTGATCACCTGGATTTTTTCTCTGTTTTCTCGGGTCAGTCCGTCAATTTTATCTATGACGGTGTATACTTTCTCCACCCGATTGTTTACATCCAGTTCTAGCTCTTGGTGCCTCTCCTCCAGTTCCTTGACCACCTCCTGTTTGTTCTTCTGGCACCCTACAGTAAGGACTTGGTAGAATTCCGTGCTCTCAATTTACCTTCCTCCTCTACATTACTAATTTTATTATTCAACTCTTCTCGGATTTGTATCACTGTTTCGTTGGTCTCCGTTACCGTTTGCCTGATCTCTTCTCGACATCCTGTAACCTCTCTATGCTTTTTAGTATTTATCTTATTTCTTGTTAAATTTCTATCTCCTTGCTTGCTGGCTTTCAAAGAGAGGTTACAAGTTATTTAGAACTAGGCAGGAGCCTAGAGAAGCAAAAATTATGCTGGGTCCAGTATGACGGGACTTGCAATGTACTCAGCCATAATATAACAATAACAGATTTATTATATCTCTGGAATTCATACATGTGTACAAGATAAATATATGTATCTATATAAAAAAACTACCAAAAGGTACATCATGGCAAGCATGTATAAATTAAGTGTATATCAGCATAAGTGTGCATAAGGGTGCACAAAGTAAATGTATATACATATATATAATATAAAAATGTTACATCACAACCAGCATACATAAATCCAGTGTGCATCAGAACAAGTGTATATAATTGCATATAAGGTAATGTAGACACATATATAAAATATGAAATGCACAAAGTAAATGTAAAATTTTCTCCATCGTGTGGCTAGCTAGACACATAACAACACACACAGAACACAAGGTACACAGACTCACAATCATTTACTTTCAACACGCATGCCCCTGTAATGCACCCACCCACCGGGTAAAGCAACTATCATCTTATGCCCCGGCAGTGATAAAATATACGCCCGTCGGCAACCCGTTCAGTAGGATAACACAAACGCCAAACCCCCTTAAAGACGAATAATTCATGAAGCATAAATGAAACCTGACCACCCATTTGTCTAGCATTCCGTTTATCAATGACCCATGATGAGTGTGTGAACCTTAGTTCCGTTCGCAGCATTAAGTAATATTAACAAAACTCATCACCTACTTTCAGACAGTGTTCATAAAATTCTAGACAGTAGTGACTTCACAAAACTCCAAAAGGAATTAAATCCTTATGTACATTAATAGACAGAATTAATTACTTGAGGCTTTACAATTTCAGAAGATTTTGACAATATAAATATATATTTAATTTACCCAAACAAGGAAAATGATGAAAACCAGTGTTATATTCAAAATTAAACAGCAAGTTCTATACGTGGGAAGTCAACCCATATGTGTATGCCAGTTAAGAAAACAATCAGTTTAGCCCTTGTGCAAGGGGCAAATCAGCTAAAATAATTCAATAACATTAGTAAATGGTTTCTATTAGCCTCAGATAACTGTAGAAAATAATTAAAAAAAGAATACAATAAGGTGGTTGAGCTCTGGCATCTGTGGGAGCGCGCCCACATGTAGTTGACAAAACTTGACAGGTCATCAGCCTGTCTGATAATGCCCCAGCGCGTGTCCAAGAAACTACGTGCCCTTTTGTAAACCCTTAAAACGTCCCAAAAAACTTCAGGAAAGCCCCCAACCCTTAAATGTGAAACCACCGTCAATATAATTTTTTTTTTTACACCACTGTTCCAGCCGGAACAGGGCTACAGGGCGGTAACCTAAATTTGTGTAATGAGTAAAAGCGAAAAGAGATACAACTGTAAAATGGTACAAGAGTGAAATGGCTGGCGCGCTCCCGCAGTGCAGCACGCACTTACAGTCATAGCATTTAGTGTTATAGAAAAGGGTTATAAAAGTTCAGTAATTTTTATCGAGAGTGTTCAGAGTCATGATCACAGTTAACTTCCCAATAGACAGTCTGGACACGTGGTCCCCTGGCTTCTAAGTTATTCACATAAAACAGGCACACTGCCGGATCGGCCCCCAAAAAGAAAAAGCATAAATGTCACCTCATAAGTGCTGGCGAGTGCGACATAGTGATTCCGTCTCCATCTCCCTCTTCGTAGGCGGTCTTGACATGGTTCACAGCTTGGGCAGATGATCAGCCCTCAGCAGACCAGGAAACCGACTTAGTGCGAGAACCCGGGAGCCAATTTACGCTTAGCAAAGCATAAGAAGAAGTTACTGCATAGAACGATACGAAGAGAGGAGATGGGGGACAATTCTTCTAGCAGAGGCAAGCGTTGACTGCCGGACACCGGCACACAATCGTAACCGCACACAGTAGAGCTGCGCGCGCAACGGCACACAATGCCGCTCCCCCTCACACCGCCGAACAAAGGTCGCGAGTGCTTCACGTTATGTTACAATAAAACGAAACTGTTCTAAAATATTTTGTAACGGCCGGCTCCGCGCCGGCACACCCCCACCCCGAAAGGGCAACCCGGTTGCCCCACAAAACTCGGGAAAGTACCCTGCAGTGTACTCCCAACTGAAAAATCCGGTGGACATCGTGGGTAAGGTGGCCCGATGGCACTTGCTCTCAGGAGAACAGAGGCTCAGAAGGGAAAACGAAAGAGATGAAAGAAGACGTGTATAGTGTAAGTTTGCGGTTGCTGCACACTGACCTGATCAGGGCCAGCCCACAGCAAAGAGGGACAGAGAAGAAAGACAAAAGAAAAGTTCGGGAGCTCCCTGAGTTCCGACCTCCTGAGGCTCGTCCACCCAAGCCAGAACACTATAGCCACCTAAACAGGGCCATCTGCCCCCATATAATTACGGGAGGATTCCCTAATACTATTCCCCATTTTACACACTACCATACTGCACGGGCCAAGGGGAAAGGGGGGGCGATGACAGTCCCCCTAATGCGGTGGTCCCACTGGGACCTTGCGGAAAACCATGTCAACTGTGGCTATGGCACCTATCCAATATATATATATTGTGTTTTACAAGTGTGTGCTCCAAGGGCATGCCCAAAACTTACCGAGTCGATGAAGTGCACGTCCGACCTCATCGACGCGACAAGTTTCGCTCCTCTCTCTAACTCCTTTTTTTTTTTTTTTTTTTTTTTTTTTCCTGGGTAAAGTTAGGAAAATTGGAGGGTGGATGGTCAAAGATGTTTACGGTCATGGGCTGGGACCAAAGGTAAGTACATGGCTCCCTCCGGACAATTGGAGAAAACCAAGGCTCGCGCAGGCAGGGGCGCATCCCTGAAGTAGACGAACCCCACTGGGACTGTGGGAAACATCTACCCGCTACCATATCATTCTCAGTACCACCCCCCGGAGCACACCCTCTTACAATAGACAACGTCCTCACCCACACAGAGACCGCCATCGTTCCCCCCTTCTCTCAGCCCGTTTACCCTTTTCTACACAATTTCAATTTGGAGATATGTGTAGTAATCTCTTTAGCATCACCACCTGGCTCCTCCAACCGCGCCGTCACCGGTGACGTAAACCCGAGGATACGGTACGGCCCCGACCAACGATAGCATAATTTGGCGGCTCTTTTATCGGCAGCCGAGCTGATCGGGTGGCTCTGGCAGTAGACCAAATCTCCTACCTTAAAGGGATTTGGAATACGCCCCTGATTATACCGAGCACGGACGCGCTCGTGCGCACGGAGCAAATTCTTCCGGGCCTCTTTCCACCTATCTGCCGTCCTTATGTCTGGGTTACTCGGCAGAAGATCGTCTATATTCCATAAGTTGGCCAAGGGAAGCGTAGGCGAGAAACCAAACATAACTTCAAAAGGAACGGCCTTATGACTGTCATGCAGGGCCGTATTGAAAGCTAGTTGTAACCACTTTAAGTTCTGGTCCCAGGTAGTCTGTTGCTCAGCGTGATAGGCAATAAGTGCGGACCGTAGATTCCTATTGAACCTTTCCGCATGGGACGGCTGCGGGTAATACGGGGAAGTGGTTACATGCTTGATGCCATTGGCGAAGCACATTCGCCGAAAGTCGCCAGAAATAAATTGTGGACCATTGTCCGAGACAATGATGGCCGGAAGACCGAAGTGCTGAAATACATGACTCTGGAGCGCGTTTATGGTCAATCGAGCAGTTGCCTGCCGTAAGGGCAGTAGCCAGGCAAACTTCGAAAAAGCATCCACACAGACAAGTAGGTAAGCATTACCTGACTTGCTACGCGGGAAGGGTCCCACGTAGTCGATGAATAGCTTCTCCATCGGTCTGCTCGCCACATCAGATGACAACAGCCTCAACTTTGTGTTTTGGGCAGGCTTGCTTAAGCCACAGAGATGACATGCCTTCACCCGAGTTGCTATGTCCCTATCCATGCCCTTCCAGATGAAGTTTTTCCTAATACTGGAAATGGTCTTCGAAATTCCCTTATGTCCACCTACCGGGGAATTGTGATAGTAGCTGAAGACCATGGGCACAAGTTTGCTAGGCAGCACTATCTTCGGGGCCCATCCTTTCTTCTCTCTGCAACATAGGACGCCCCTGGACAAGAAGTAGGGGACCTGCACGTTACCCTCTTTTAGATTTTGGATGATCGGACCCAACTCTTCATCATTTAACTGATGGGGCAACACATCAGTAAAAGCTAACGGAAAGTCTAGTAGAACAGAACAGGGTTGCTCCGGCTGGGCTTCGCTGGGCTGGGAGAACATACGGGACAAAGCATCTGCAACCACATTTTGAGTTCCCCGAATGTGTTGCACCTTAAATTTAAAGGATGAGATTTTAACCACCCATCGTCCAATCTTACCCAGCTGCCGGGGATGAGCGAGAAGCCAAGAGAGAGCCTGGTTGTCGGTCTCGAGCAGGAACTCAGCGTGTTCCAGAAAACGCCTGAACTTATCTAGAGCGTATACCACAGCCAAACACTCTAGCTCATACACTGAAGACTTCCGTTCTTGTTGGGTCAAAGTTCTAGAAATGAAGGCCACGGGCTGCCTAGCACCATCAACCACTTGGGACAGAACCGCCCCGAGCGCCACCGAACTCGCGTCCGTCTGTAAGATAAACTGTTTCGAGAAGTCTGGCATTCTCAGTACTGGGGGGGAAATAATGGCTTCCTTCAGAGTCTCGAAAGCCTTCTGTTGCTTTCCCCCCCATACAAATTTGGCGCCCTTCTTCCGGAGTTCATTCAGAGGTGCCGCAATCTCCGCCGCGTTTGGGATGAAACGCCGATAGAAATTGACCATCCCCACAAATCTCGCGATGCCTTTGGCATCCTTTGGTGGGGGAAAGTCCCTGATCCCCTGTGTTCGCTCAGGATCCACAGTGACACCTCTATGGGAAATCAGGTGGCCCAGAAAAGAAATTTGTGTCTGGGCAAACTTCACCTTTTCAGGATTGACAGTGAGGCCGGCACCCCTCAACCTGCACATCACCTCCTCAAGATGACTCAAATGTTCCTCATACCCCTTGCTGTACACCAGCAAGTCATCAAGATAATTAAAAACGTACTTGAACTTGACATCGTGAAAAACGGTGTCAAGCAAACGGGTGAGTGTTTGGGCCCCTACCGCTAGACCCATAGGAACCCTAGTATACTGATAGAGGTTCCACGGAACACAGAATGCCGTGTAGGGCCTACTTTCTTTCGTCAAGGGAATCTGGTGATATGCAGAGTTGAGGTCAATGATGGTAAAATACCTCGCCTCACTGAACCAATCGAACGCGGAATGAAGGTCAGGAAGTGGGACCGAATCTACCTCGATGTTAGCGTTCAGCTTGCGGTAGTCGATGACCATCCTGTGCTTACCTCCAGGCTTGGGCACTAGGAACGCTGGACTGGCATAACTGGATTGAGACGGTTCAATCACCCCTTGATCTAATAATTCTTGAACCTTCTCCCTCAAGATGTTCATCTTCGGAGGGGCAAACTTATAAGGGTGGGAGCGCACCACCTTGGAGTCCGTTAGGCGGATCTTATACTCCAAGAGATGTGTGAGCCCAAGGGCCGGAGTTAATACAGTGGGGAAACGCTCACACAACTGATCTAAAGCGGACCGCTGGGACTGGGAGAGGTGGTCTCTAGATGTGTCGGGGCACTTAACCTCTTGGATATCTTGCCTGGTCCCCTGATATCCAAGGAACGGGATGACAACTCCCCGATTGAATTTAAAATAACATTGGTGCTCTTGGATGTCAATAACGAGACCACTTTTGCAGATGAAATCTGCACCAATAATGCATTGAACTCCCAGAGCAGGAGAAACCAGAAAGCTCCACACCCAAGAAAATCCCTCGATTTTAAACTTGAATGAAACTACCCTGGAAATGGGCAGAATTTCTTGGGATGCCGTCCAGCACACTACGGAAGACTTTTCTGACCGTTTAATTAAACCCTGTCGCTCAAGGTCCTCGCACACTTTAGATGAAATGATGGATCTTGCGGATCCGGAGTCAACTAATGCTCTGAGTTGACTCTTTTTCAACTCCAACAGCAAGAAGGGGCATACGGAAGTGGGTCTAGAGATGGTTTGGAGGACCTTGCTACCCAAAGACTTGGGACCTACAACTGGCCTGGAGGCGCGTACCTTAGAAGACCCGCGACAGGTAGGGGAAGACCTCCGACATATCTTCCCCTCATTGAGCCTTTTCTGAATGACCTTGGGCGCCCTGGGGAGGGACGTTGGACTCGACCCAACCCCGGTACAAAATCGTCTGACGTGGCCCAACCTACCACACTTAAAACAAGTCACATTAGGCGAACGACGGCGCCTCTCGCTACAAGAGTTTGTAATACTATTTTCATTACCGCATGAGGATGGAACAATTCGCCCCCCATGCCTCTCGTGTCTTAACTTATCAGGGGTCACGTGCTCACGGGACTCGTCAATCACCTGGACCGTTTTAGAAAACACACATAGCCGTTCGAGGTCCGCAAAACAACGTGGACGGTCCGCGAACACCAAACGGGATCTCTCTTGGGGCGTCACCCCTTCTAAAATTCTTCCGACATCCTTCTCGGGCAACCCTAACCTCAAAACCCGAGCACATTTACGGATATCCTGCACAAAATCCCCCAACGCCTCTCCGTTGGCCTGTGCACGATAGAACCGGCTAAGTTCCAAACGCCAACGTCGCCGACGGGGTATGAAAGAGTCCAACACCTCCCCATGGAGAGAGTCGATACTGCCACCACGACGCAGAGTGCGGGTGACCAGCTCAGCCAATAAACCCCGGCAGTACGGATATATAACGGACAAGAGGACATCATCGGACAGCCCCGGAAAATCCGCCAACTCCAGGACGATGTCCAGAAAAACCAACAATTTGCCCTCATCTTCTCCATCCACTACCGGAAGTCTCTGGAGGATGCCGGAAATAGGATTGGGTAGTCCTTGATACCCAACCCCCGCCAGAATCACACAATACACTGAACACAAAACATAACCCACAAAAGCATATTTACAAGAAACGGAAAAACTCAAGTACTGTCCTTCCTTTGAGTAGACCCCCGGGTCCTCTAGCGCTGCGGAAACCTGGCCTATTCAGAACCATGCAATCCACGACGGAAGGAGACAAGAGACAACAACAATACTAGACACATATAACAGCAAACAGCAACTCGACACACACGTCGTGCCAACACATAATTCACAACAAGCAACTAACCCTCAACTACAAGTCCTAATTCAGAAATGCAGAATCATTCGACATCAACCGGACATAAATCGGTTCCGGTACCGATTTCCGATCGGGCCATACCGCATCCCGTCAATATACCACGTTAAATACCGACCCTAATGAACATTCCATATTCCAGGCCACGCTTGCAACTCCCGGCCGTACAAGCTATCAAAATTTTTAAACACCATTAACCGCCTCAGTGGTGCGACCCGACTCACAAATTAAACAACTTATAACTAGCCTACACGGGCCTATATCAACTAAGTTACAATAATTGCATTAATTTACAACTGCATTAATATTTCCGAGTCTGCAAGCCCTGTCACACACCAGGACCCAAGGGTTCAGGCCTAGAATGAACCACGCTCTGCTACCATTTGTAACCTCTCTATGCTTTTTAGTATTTATCTTATTTCTTGTTAAATTTCTATCTCCTTGCTTGCTGGCTTTCAAAGAGAGGTTACAAGTTATTTAGAACTAGGCAGGAGCCTAGAGAAGCAAAAATTATGCTGGGTCCAGTATGACGGGACTTGCAATGAACTCAGCCATAATATAACAATAACAGATTTATTATATCTCTGGAATTCATACATGTGTACAAGATAAATATGTGTATCTATATAAAAAAACTACCAAAAGGTACATCATGGCAAGCATGTATAAATTAAGTGTATATCAGCATAAGTGTGCATAAGGGTGCACAAAGTAAATGTATATACATATATATAATATAAAAATGTTACATCACAACCAGCATACATAAATCCAGTGTGCATCAGAACAAGTGTATATAATTGCATATAAGGTAATGTAGACACATATATAAAATATGAAATGCACAAAGTAAATGTAAAATTTTCTCCATCGTGTGGCTAGCTAGACACATAACAACACACACAGAACACAAGGTACACAGACTCACAATCATTTACTTTCAACACGCATGCCCCTGTAATGCACCCACCCACCGGGTAAAGCAACTATCATCTTATGCCCCGGCAGTGATAAAATATACGCCCGTCGGCAACCCGTTCAGTAGGATAACACAAACGCCAAACCCCCTTAAAGACGAATAATTCATGAAGCATAAATGAAACCTGACCACCCATTTGTCTAGCATTCCGTTTATCAATGACCCATGATGAGTGTGTGAACCTTAGTTCCGTTCGCAGCATTAAGTAATATTAACAAAACTCATCACCTACTTTCAGACAGTGTTCATAAAATTCTAGACAGTAGTGACTTCACAAAACTCCAAAAGGAATTAAATCCTTATGTACATTAATAGACAGAATTAATTACTTGAGGCTTTACAATTTCAGAAGATTTTGACAATATAAATATATATTTAATTTACCCAAACAAGGAAAATGATGAAAACCAGTGTTATATTCAAAATTAAACAGCAAGTTCTATACGTGGGAAGTCAACCCATATGTGTATGCCAGTTAAGAAAACAATCAGTTTAGCCCTTGTGCAAGGGGCAAATCAGCTAAAATAATTCAATAACATTAGTAAATGGTTTCTATTAGCCTCAGATAACTGTAGAAAATAATTAAAAAAAGAATACAATAAGGTGGTTGAGCTCTGGCATCTGTGGGAGCGCACCCACATGTAGTTGACAAAACTTGACAGGTCATCAGCCTGTCTGATAATGCCCCAGCGCGTGTCCAAGAAACTACGTGCCCTTTTGTAAACCCTTAAAACGTCCCAAAAAACTTCAGGAAAGCCCCCAACCCTTAAATGTGAAACCACCGTCAATATAATTTTTTTTTTACACCGCTGTTCCAGCCGGAACAGGGCTACAGGGCGGTAACCTAAATTTGTGTAATGAGTAAAAGCGAAAAGAGATACAACTGTAAAATGGTACAAGAGTGAAATGGCTGGCGCGCTCCCGCAGTGCAGCACGCACTTACAGTCATAGCATTTAGTGTTATAGAAAAGGGTTATAAAAGTTCAGTAATTTTTATCGAGAGTGTTCAGAGTCATGATCACAGTTAACTTCCCAATAGACAGTCTGGACACGTGGTCCCCTGGCTTCTAAGTTATTCACATAAAACAGGCACACTGCCGGATCGGCCCCCAAAAAGAAAAAGCATAAATGTCACCTCATAAGTGCTGGCGAGTGCGACATAGTGATTCCGTCTCCATCTCCCTCTTCGTAGGCGGTCTTGACATGGTTCACAGCTTGGGCAGATGATCAGCCCTCAGCAGACCAGGAAACCGACTTAGTGCGAGAACCCGGGAGCCAATTTACGCTTAGCAAAGCATAAGAAGAAGTTACTGCGTAGAACGATACGAAGAGAGGAGATGGGGGACAATTCTTCTAGCAGAGGCAAGCGTTGACTGCCGGACACCGGCACTTAATCGTAACCGCACACAGTAGAGCTGCGCGCGCAACGGCACACAATGCCGCTCCCCCTCACACCGCCGAACAAAGGTCGCGAGTGCTTCACGTTATGTTACAATAAAATGAAACTGTTCTAAAATATTTTGTAACGGCCGGCTCCGCGCCGGCACAATCCGACCAGTTGTTGCTTCCATTCCTCCTTGGTTTTCTTACTTTCTTCCTCGATTTTCTGTTGGAGAATATCATGATTATTTTCCATCTTTTTATTTACTATCTCCAGATCCTTCTTGATCTGTTTCTTCAGCTCTTCGCTCTTCTTTTCCAATGCCTCCTGACTTCTCTTCAAGTCTTCATGGTTGCTCTCTATTTTGTCATTCAGGAATTCTATACTCTCCTTCATTTGCTTCTTCAATTCTTCACTGTTTAGGTCCAGTTTTTCTAATCTTTTATTCAAATCTTCCTTGTCTGATTCTAATTTTTTATTTAATTCTTCCTTGTCTGATTCTAATTTTTTATTTAAATCTTCACGGCTCCTGTTCATTTGTCCAAATTGTTCCATCATGAACTTCATCATGCTATCTAAATTCGTTTCTTCTGTTGGTTTGATTGGTTAGTCATTTACCATGGCTTCTGCTTCTATTTCTGGTTCAGGTGGGTTTGGATTTTCCAATTGGTCCTCCTGCGGGTGTTCTTCAGACAGTTCTCCAGTCGTTTCCTCGACTTCTACTTCCTCAACTTCTTCCATTTCTTCTGGGTTTCCTTCTTGGTTTAATGTTTCCTTCCCTTTGCGTCTCGTAACCATACTGTGTCTATTCATGACCGCCGCTAGTTATCCTTTCTAGCCCCACGTTGCTGGTCGCCAATATGAAATTGATGTTTCATTTTATTTCCTTTATAGTTGGTTTGCCCCCTTTTTATTTTCATTTTTCTTCTCCGTCACTTCTCATCTTGTTTCCTTTTATTTTGGTTCTTATCTGGCCAATCTCTGGGGTTGGGTCAAAGTCGTTTGTGTGTCAGTCTAGTCGGTGAGTTTCTTTAATAATCACTTTTAGTTTATCATTCTTCCTCCTTCTTTCTTAATTACATTTTATATTTTTATTCTCTTCGAAATTTATTTATTAAAATATATTACTTTTTAGCATGTCTTACATACTTATAGTTATCAAATATGATCTGAATTTGGCGATGTTATAATATATATATATATATATATATATATATATATATATATATATTGTAACAATTAACTAGGTGTATGCCCTTCTTTCTTAAAGCCCCGCGTTGGGTTCGTCAATATGTAACAATTGCTTCAGGTCGTACCTTTTAAAATGTATCACACTTGTTTATTTTGTGTATTAGTGTGAATGTAGTGTGTTTGCCTCACACCGGTCGTTACATAAATCGACGTCACTACTGGAGTCCGTAGCGTTGTCAATGTTACCAGTACAACCTACCTGTTAATTCATAGGGGTTGCAAATCCCGGGTGGCGCCAAATTGTTTCTATTAAAACAATTAAAATAGTTAAATTCTAAAATGATACGTGTGATTAGCATGGACAGCTGGATCGTTCGAATGGTTCCCGCCGCTATATAAGTTGCCGTTTCGTCCACTCGTGATGAGCGCTAGTTGGCTGTTGAATAAAACTCGCTAACACACATATACTCTACAAAATCCTATGAAATAACAAGATAGTAATACTCGGTACTGTGTTTTTAATACAAATTTGGTCATCAATAAATATGACAAATGAATTATAAATAATTTTATAACATTCGGCTCCGGCTTAGAGCTTGAAACACAAAAATATCTCAAAGTTGGCAAAATTGATTTTAAAACACTATCGTTTGCCGAGATGGCGTCAGTTACATTCAATAAATTACTATGTTTAAAATCTGGAGTTCTTTGGATCATGAAATAAGACATAAACGTTGGTTACATTAAAAAAGTACACTACCATACCTTATACGTACTTAGAAATTATAATACGTTTTTACAATTTGTTCGGTAGTGTCGTATTTCTGTTACAAAAATTGTGCTCTCAAATAAGGTTATATTTTGATTAATAAAATGTTTTTAAGTAAGTAAATTATGCATTAACACCTTTGAAAGAAAATAATACTTGTTAAATAGTGAGAAATTTTATCATTTGAAAAATATTTTAAGTAATTTGGGTTTTTGGGATTAAGGAATTTATTCGATACTTATCAGTTCATATCACGTTGAAGTGTAGTCATCGGGTTAGTGGGTATTCTTCAATTTTGGGCTGGTTTTAAACTTCTAACATCTTTTCCAATCGGGTCTTGGTTTTTTTTCTAATTAATTTCTTTAATTTGGTTCCAGGACATCGTTAATTCTTGTTAGGTCAACATCTATTCGTCTTTGGTCATCCTGGTTCACTTTCGAAACTTCTTGTAACTATTTAAATTAAAATTTCTATCATTCCAATTTTGCGTGCCGCTTACCCACGCGTCGTTTTTTAGATTCTATATAATTTAACGGAAAATAAGCCCTCAACGTCTCGTTGTCATAGTAACCGCAATTCTGTGATTGGTTATTTACTCCTTTAAAGACATTGTTAAAATATTTGAATTTTTATTCAAATTTATTAAGTATTTTCCTAATGATTTTATTCCTTTATAATTCCTTTGGGATAATAAATGACATCACTATTATCTTTCTTTCCTTTCAAAGTTTACAACGATACCTCATAAGGTCATATTCTGTTATACATTAACTTTAGTCTAATTATTTGACATTTAATAAATAACATATCTTTCTTAAATTAAACTATTACAATAACATTTCTGTTTTAAAATAATTGACATATAATTACTGGCCATTCACTGGTCTTAGATTAGTAAGATTTCTTGTGAAATTGATACAATTTACATTTGAATGTCTTTGGCAGTTAAATGTTTTCATAGTCAAGATTAGCCATGATTGTTTTTTGGTGTATCTCTTTTTAAATTACATTTTGAATTCAGCCTGATGGGCTCCACTTATTTGTTTGTGTTTTCACTACTATTCAACATACATTTTCATTACACTTCTTTTAAAATATAATAATTAGGTTTATGGACTGTAGGTTCTCTTCAGCCATATTCCCCTTTTAACATTGAACCAACTATTCTTTACAAGTCATTAGTTATTATTAGTTCTAATATTGATTTCTTTCTTTTGTTACAATCTAGAGTGATAAATATTGTCACTTCTCATAAAATTATGAAAGTTAATTCCCCTTTCAACATGGGGTGTTGTATTCTTTGCAGTCTTAATTTCAACAACAAAACTTTAATTCTATTCTACTATACCATGTTAACACAAGTTACTTTTGTCTGGGCTTTCTCCCTGAATAACATCACAAGCTTCCTTTATATTAATTTGGAATACTATTGCTAATTATTTCTAGTTATATTAATGTTTACAATGTCACTCCAATCATTGATTGTTCATCAACGTTTTATAAAGTGTTTTCTTACCTATCATTATATTTTTAATGTTTAACATACACTTTCACTATTTTTAGGGTACTTACACTTCACTAAGGCACTTCACTTTGGTTCACTGTTTTGTATTGAGTGTTATTTAATGGATAATCCCTATACTTTCTCCTATAATTTCTCACTATTTCTTTCTAGTATGATATTTACTATTAATAATATGAGGTTAGTTGTTTTTTGTTAAATCTAACCTTTCTGACTGTGTTAGTGTCCTTTTTCTATATTATATTACTTTACAATTGTATTGTCTTTAAAATGGGTACATAGGTTAATTTAATTATAACAATAATATTGGTTTCATCAATACATAATTATTCGAGGTTTATTTACCGTATTTTATCCTTGAGTATACTATCTTTCCCCTTTATATGTGTGTTAGTTTCCCCTTGGGTTTAACCTGTCTCCTCTTCATTCTTCCTCTTCTTCATCTTCTTCATCTTCAATAGTCTTCATCTTCAATAGTCTTCATCTTCAATAGTCTTCATCTTCTCTTCTGGTTTAAATTCTGTTTAATTGTAGGGATCTGTTCTCTTCCTCTGGTTCTTCTTTAGTTCTGTGTTCATCATTGTTTTGTCTATCATATTTTTTCTTGAGTATGTTACGTGGTTCCCTTCTTTATGTTTATGTTGTTGGCTCAATCATTTGGGTTGGGTAATATCGTTGTACGTCGTGTCAAAATATTTACATTTTAATCATTTTTTAAACATTTTATTTTATATGAAGTATTTTTATATCAAGAATTATCTTTTTTATCACTGGTACGGGATTTGGCTTAATTGTATCGTAACAATATATATATATGTATATAATTGATCGCAACCCAGCACTTCTTAAATATAGATTCTTTATTCACACAGACACCCACACTTTCATGCGGTACATATTTTATATTCCCCCATTTGAGCTCATTTGATGTTATTTCGGAAAATTGCAAGATGTTATTGATTTTAATTTAATTTACTTCCCTTTTATGCTCCTTAGAGGTGTGTCCATGAGATGTCTCCTCTTGCATGCGCACTACCTTTGTCTCTTCTTTTTCACCTTTTTTGCTTTATCGCCGAACTGTCATTTCACTTCAATTTGTCTCTGATTTACCTTACTAATCACAATACTGTTTTAAATTTAAAATGTAAAATTTCACAGTTTTTTTTGATGTGCGGGCACCCACGATTTCATTCCGGAACTTTTACGGCTGTACAGCATGAAGGAAGATTGTCGACTGGGTTTTTTCGAATTTACTAGCGAGCACACGGCCCGCGTCCGCCGCCGTTAGGTGTTAGATGACGACTGGCTTTGTTCTCAGCGCAGATGGTTGGCATCGCCGTGCATTCCAAGTAACGTATGTTAAAGGTTCGGCCCTGACGTCATATGTTTTGATCTCTGAGTACATAGGTCAAAGTTTGTTCGGCTAAAAGTAGCTGCTTCTCTGTCGTTTCGCTGTTGACCTTGACACCAATTCGTTCACTTGCGTACGTTGTTATTATTCCAAATAAATTTTTTAATTATTATGTTGTGACCTCTTTCCCCAAATTACCCCTGGGTAGGCCTAAATGTCCCGTTACAATACCCCTCAATGAGAGGTTTTATGCCGAAGCATAAAAACTCTCATTGACACTCTCATACTTCCTAAAGGGATCAGCCTGGATATGTCGCCACAACCCCCTTATGTTTTATTAAAAATCGTGGTCAACTTACCCCCTGGTCCAGTGACTGTGACCGCACCTGAATTACCTTACTGGACTTCTCTTTCGAGATCCTAACACCGCAAGGCCAGACAGGCACTTGACGTCCCTTCTCTGACGTGCAGGCCAGCACAGGACCGCCGCCACAACATCACCAGACACTGAAACATAAAATCAAAATATCAAATAGTGGCCTTGTATAATACCATATCCCTAACTGATCTGGTTCCCCTTAGCTGTGCTGGTTTGCGTTAAGAAGCACTGGTTTTTTCTTAACTTCTAACAGATACATGGATACTTAACGTAACATGATACATTTTTAAACTTTCTTAACATCATTCTGTATACCCTTCTCTCGTTAACTCTTATCCCAAAATTCAAAATTATTGACCTGATTCCAATCAGAATTTAAATAAACATTTCCCATTTCAACATTACAGTTACCTTCCATTTCCATTCCATTTCGTTTCCATTATATAATTCACATTGCAAAATAATTACATTCCTTAATAACATTCTTATATAGAGTAAAACACATTTGAATCAGCTACATGAGAACAAAATATTTACTTAACAATCATTAAGCATCTTTAAGTATCATAATACTCCTCAAATCAACATAAAATCATTTAGTTAAATTATAAAATCAACTACACCTTCTACCTCATTGACATAACTCATTTTAATATTCAATAACTCGTTACTAACAATCTAGTAACCCCCTTCTCCATCATTATCTATATCCCCCCTTAATCCCTTAACCCCTGATACGCCGCGTTACAAAAGTGTCAGTGACCTCAAGGACTTTCACCTATCTTAGTATGACACAGGCTCGCATAAATGAAGCCTCTCCCTCGCAGCATGTAACGTTGCCACCGGCCATCCATCTCTCTATGTCCCCCCATGTCTGGACTGTTGCGCCCAGTGGCTTCTACAAGGACTGGATCGGCTAGGGTGTAAACATTATTTACCCCGTCCTTGCTTCGGCGTTATATTAAAATTCAGCATTACTGGTATCCGAGGACACCAGTAATCCTACTACAATGATTCATACGCCCTTAATGCGGTTCTATCACCCCATTCGGTGGTAGCCGCTGTTCCGTAGTTATGTGGGTTCCCCTGATGAAAACCCCCTGTTAATTTCTAAATCGTACCAATTTCATAGGCAACCAACTATGGTCAGTTTACAATAAGTCTGCCCATAGCTAGTTGTCATCCAAAACCACAGTCTGGGCTGGTAAGGCCGGGACCGCCCGAAATGTGGGGAATCTAGTTAAAACATACAATTATATGTTTAAGATCCCTACACTTACATAATACATAATGCAACATAATAAACACTCATAATGAACATTGCTATTATTACATCAAGACAAACATTTCAAATTTAAGTTTGACCAAAAATAACACACCTTACAGCTTTACTTTAGTTTCAAATTCTATTAAATCTTTCACTTGTTACTTTATATTACATTTCAACTATGAATTTCTATTAATCATTTTCATCATTAATTGGTTCGGGTGATTCCCAGTCATTCATAATGATTTGATTTATTGAACGGGCATACAGATATAACCTTACTCACCTTCTTCCTTCTAATAACCACTAACGGATTTGTACAGGGTGACACCAATCTCTCAATAAAATACTCCTCCAACCATTTATCTAACTCTACTTTAATCATTCTCCTCTTATTACAAATCACCTGGTACCCTCTTTGTACATAGGATGTGTGTTCCCGCACCACCAGCTCATTCCCTTATCAGTTCCTGGCCCTTCCAGGTAACTCCACAGCCCTCTTTAAAACTTTCCACCTCCCGCCACAACGCTTTGTGTTGAGGACTTCTTACACCTCCACCCTCACTACAATATTTATGTACCCTGCTCTCACCTATTTACTCTCCACTTTCTCTACATATTTTCTCTCTACACACATTCACTCTTACTACTGTGTCCCTACTACTACTCCGTTTCTGTATACTTTTACTCCAGAAATTCTTATTTTGTCTAATACCCATTTAAAATTAACTCTGGCTGTCTTAATGCCTTATTGAAATAATCATCACCCAAATTCCCTCTTTTACAACATTTTACATTAAGTTAATCGTTGACCGTTAAGTTGACGTTTTACATTAAGTTGACGTTAACCTTATAATAACAATATAACTCAATACCTAAACATATTGCATGTTTAATCATTTACTATTCATTATAGAATCTAAATCTCAGAAAATCATTTAAATTCATCACCAAAATTCCTCTGTACAACATTTTAAATTAATTAATTAATCTCCAATTATTCAATTCAATCAGTTTTTAAAACACTAAGTTACTGTAATTACATTATAAAATTCACAATTACTCTCATTGTTTATTTAGTCTGGTAAAATGTTATCATTATTATTGAATCAATTCCTATTACATACATACATTGTTTACATAAAATACAGAGTACACCATAACATGTTACACCAGTGTTCCGCAACCGGTGTTCCGCGGCACAATAGTGTGCCGTCACAAGGTGAAAGGTGTGACGCGAACTTTTACCTATTATTGTAATAAATTAATTGTCGATTTTAAGTAAGAAGTTGCTTGTTTATTCTTTAATACATGCTGATAACTGTTATATTTTCATAGAAATTAAATGTAATTTATTTACTCAATATTGTTGTTATAGTTTGCTTACCTTAAGTTATTTGTATTCTCGCCTGAAATATTGGGCCGGTTTGATGGGTTACAGGCGGCAAGCTTTGTGTTCACCACAAAGAAAGCCACGTAAGACTTTTAGCAAGCCTTTTAGCGGCCCGCACCAATCATACAATACAGTTTACGTTCAAAACTCTAAACATTCTAAACTCTATTCAAGAGAGTTCTTTGTAACACCGCATCTTTTGTGTATGGCTGGCTGTACATGTTTTTAACTAAAATTGCGGGGATTAACAAAAATTTCCCTCTCTTTTATTATTTTATTGCCTTGTTTTGATATTTGTGCCTGTTTGTCGGCGCTTCTTAAACTTTATTGCTCTTTCCTTCACCGAAGGACCCACACATTGTCAGACAACAATTACAGTATTTCAGTTCAGTTCTATCACAGCTGTGCTCTGCAGTAGTGCGAATATTGTGATTGCTACACCACTCTTACTATTTTCTATTACAGTGTTATTAAACGATTTTTTTTTTGATATGGATAATTTTCTTGTACGGAGTGGTCTGTCCTCGAGTGCAAGTAGTGAAACCATCGAGCCCGAAAAAAAGAAACAGAAAGTAGTTCACCGGCAATATAGTGATAATTATTTATCTTACGGGTTTTTTTTGGTGTTGTGACAAAACATGCCCAATCCCCGAGTGTGTTGTGTGTGGTGAAAAACTCAGTAATGCTGCTATGATTCCCAGTAAATTGAAACGACATTTGTCAACAAAACATTCCTCTCTGTTAAGTAAAGATGTGAATTATTTTCGTCGGTTGTTGGAACAAAATAAAAAAACAAGTGACGCTCATGACTACATCGGTACGTGTTTCGCAAAAAGTACAGGAAGCTAGCTATAAGGTAGCCGAACTTATCGTAAAGGCCAAAAAACCACACACAATAGCAGAAACTTTGTTAAAGCCCGCGTGTAAAGAAATGGTAAAAATAGTCCTTGGGTTTAGAAGCTGGTACTGAAATTTCAAAAATTCCTCTCTCTGCTGACACAATCAGCCGCCGAGTTAGTGACATGTCCAGTGACATCGAAGACATTATGAAGGAGAAAATAAAGAGCAGTCGAAAGTTCTCACTTCAGATCGACGAGTCCACCGATATTGGCGGTCACGCACAACTTCTTTCCTACACAAGTTATGTTGATGGGGATGTAATTGCAACTAATTTCTTTTTTTGCAAAGAACTACCCGAGCGAGCAACCGGTGAAGAAATATTTCGTACGACTAATGAATATGTGATCCGTAATGAATTAACATGGGAGGATTGCGTTAGTGTTTGTACAGACCGAGTGAAAGGATTCTATGACAGGCCGAGTGAAAGGATTCGTGGGTAAAGTACGCGAAGTAAATCCTAACTTACGAACCGACCATTGTCTCATTCACCGCGAAGCCATTGTTGCTAAGTCTTTGCCATCTCCTCTGAAAATTGTGATGGACGAAGTAGTAAAAGTCGTGAACTTCATCAAATCGCGGCCCCTAAATATGCGGCTTTTTAACGTTTTGTGTCAAGAAATGGGATCAGAGCACACTACACTTCTGCTACATACAGAAGTACGATGGTTATCTCGAGGTAAAGTGTTAACGCGAATGTTTGAACTAAAAGAGGAGGTACTTGCACTTTTGGCTATTGAGGGGCATGAGTATGCGGATTTATTTGCAGATGATGAATGGGTATCTAAGTTGGCATATCTTTCCGATATTTTCATACACTTGAATGAACTAAACAGAAAAATGCAAGGTAGAAACGAAAATATTCTGACTAGTATAGATAAGATTCAAGGATTTATTAATAAGTTAAATTTGTGGATACAGACAATTGAAAATGGATCGTGTGAGATGTTCTTAACTGTATGGCCCCTTGCTGACGATAATAAGGTGTTGATGGACTTAATTAAAGAACATTTAGTACTCTTGCAGCAGAATTTCAAAAAATATTTTGGAGAGAGTGTTAAAGATTTTGACTGGGTTCGTGGTCCATTCATTATGGATTCGAAACATCTTCCGAATAATTTAGGCTTACAAGAGGAACTGGCAGATTTGAAAGTAGACAGAACATTGAAATTAAAATTTTTCGAAGTGCCTTTGGAAACATTTTGGTTGTCAATAAGCAATGAATACCCGGCTATCTCCGAGATGGCAGTTAATGTGTTATTGCCAATTTCAACTACATATTTGTGTGAACTGGGCTTCTCGACGTTGACTGAAATTAAAACATCAAAGAGGGAGAGACTCAAATCCATCGATGAAGAAATGAGGCTTGCTTTGTCAACGATTCCGCCACGATCAGCCATCTGTGTGCAGCTAAGCAGGCTCAAGTATCACATTGAAGGTATGAGTAGAGTTATTTACTTTAAAATTCGTATTTTCTACAGTGAAATAAAGTTAATAAATTGTTAATAAATGCATGAGTCTACTCCTGTTTTATAATAATAATAATAATAACAATAATGATGATAATAATAATAAAATTTTATTACATAGCGACGTAATATTTCGTAATTATATTAAGATTCATGTGATTTTGAGGGGACAGACATTTTGGTGTGCCGTGTTGAGTCTAGGCCTGTCTGGGGTGTGCCGTGAGTAAAAAAAGGTTGCGGAACACTGTGTTACACAAATACATTTGACATCAACACAAAAGTATATACAATCCACACTATTATTCGTTATTGTTTACCACAAATCATTTCATAATTCAGTCCATTTCAGAACCCCACTATTGACATAATTAAATGTTCATGAACAATAAAATATTTACCCTCCATCATCGAATAATAATCTTGTCTTAGGTCTACACAATTCATTTTTAATTAAATACATATTGTTATTATGCTTATAATAACCATCGTCATTAATTTCATCCATTGTATCAATATAGTATTCAAAAACATTATTGCATACTATTAATTCAAAAATCCTGTCAACATTTGGTATGGCCAATTCTCCCTTAGTATCATCTGTAACGATTAAATCTTTTGTCATTTCTTTAGTATAGTAATCATATACTACGAGTAACCCCATCTTATATACAGGTAAGTCATCAACATTATTATCACCTCTTGCTGCACTAACCACATAGCAAGGTAAGAATTCCATATAATAATCAACTCTCCCACTATTCATTCTCTCTCTCAACTTCTACCAACCTCAAACACCTCTATCTTCCTCTCTCTCTCACAATACCTCTCATCATAACACCATTTCACTTTTTCTCTATCATTCCATGCAGAGGGTACTACTACATAAAAACACCTGGCTTTTCCAGGAACACCACAAAAACTCAGGGAACAATTTGAAAACACGTTTTCCACTCAGGGACTCTCGCCCTTCAAAAGCACTTGTAAACCTCTTGGTTCACAATAAACCCGGGGAAAATTTACCCTCTGCCTCATATCCACAAAATAACTTTCTTCATATTCTCTCTCTAACTCATCAACACTCACTATCTCGCCATTATTAAATTCTACTTCCACTAAAACTTCATTATCACTCTCAATATTCACCACCTTACTCTCTAACACCACATTTTTATTATATAATTTTTCTCACTCCTACTTACCGTATTATATGTTACCTGATCGTCTTTATTTTCATTTAATTGATCAGTCTCTTTCACCATTTTCTACCCCCACTATACTCTCATAATTATCATTAACACCATTACTACCACTTACCTTATTATATGTACCTTTTTCTACCCCCTCCTTTCTCTTTCTACTTTCGTTTACTTCGTCTTGTAATTGCTTTACCATAACACTAAAATGTTCAACTTCTTCTAAACTTTTATTAATATAGACATTTTGTTGTTTAATTTCGTCTCTAATCTCGTTCAACTTTTCACTAAAATTACTCTTCATTTCATTATTTGTTCTTTCAACTTTTAATTAAAATTATTTTTTATTTCATTATTTTGTTCATTTAACTTTTCATTAAAATTATTCTTTATTTCATTATTTTGTTCTTTCAACTTTTCATTAAAATGTTCATTTGTTCTTTATTTCATTATTTTGTTCATTTAACTTTTCATTAGAATCACTATTTCTTACCATATTCTCAGACATTGTTTTCACAAGATTAAATATGTCCTCCAACGACAACTCTTTTACTCTAGTTGTCGTTGGAGTAGACTCTGCTTCTACATTACTCATTATTATTGACTCGGTCTCGCTTACTTCATTATTTACTTGACTTTCTTTATTGCCGTCAGTGAAGCTGACGTTCTCATTATTATCTTCATTCGTATTCATTTTGACTATCTAACTCTTATAGTACATACAAACAAGTTATATCCTAACCTTACTACTTACATTCACATGTATTTTTTAGTTACACTAAATAACCATTATGCTCTCCCAAGTAGGCCTATATTTATATAAAATGTATTTATATAAATGTCCCTAAGTTCGGAAGCCAATTGTAATATCCTTTTCACCCACTCTTAATTAATTTTATTTTTGTTCACTGTATTCGTCCATAGTTCGGATGCCATCTTTACTGGTTACCAACTATGAGGTATAAAATTTTACTTACCTATGGGCCAGGTTCGATTAGGCGAACGGAAGAACAGAATGGTTTGTTTTTTGTTGTACAAATACCATTTCCCTTTATTCTTACTCATAACCTTCGTACATTAAACACTTTTAAAAAAAAAAATTTGAAAACATTTATTCGGCCATGTGGCGCAATTAATAAAATCAAGTTAAAATTAATTATTACCATCAACATTTTACTCCCTCATCAAAATAGATACTAAGTCATCAATTTAAACTATCTATATATATATTGTAACATTACATAACCCCTGCCCAAATATGAAAACATAATCACCAGAGTTAAAACCAGTAATCACCCATTTTTAAAAGTCAGAAATGGGGATTAGGTACCAAGCTATGAGAACCTTTGTACTCTTATTGTAAACAATAATAATAAAAGTGCAGTGTACAAAGTGGAACATAGTGTACTCGGTGAAAGTGTAAACCTTTAAAAAGAGCATCTCACAGATTTGTGCTGGAGATGAAAAACAATCAATATTGTAGCAGTGGACTATATTGCTGTTGACAAGCTTTGTATTTTTTGTATTTTTTGTAATTTTATACTGTGTAGGCCACAAAGGTCTTGTACCTAGGAACAATATTTGTGTTTAATATAATTATTTTGTTTAAATGTAAGATAACCCAGGGTTATATATAAAATAATAATAATATATCAAATAATACTATGTTAGCAAGATGGCATGTAAAAAATAGTTTAGAGTAAAGATACATTAAGTGAATTATAAATCATAAATAAATCAAAATAAAAGGGATTAAAATATAAAATACCAATGTACAAGTTTAAGGAAAAATATAAAGAAAAACCTTAAATAAATTAAATTTGATTATAAATAAAATCTATAAAGGATTATTTTTCTAAAAAGAAGAAATGAAATTATAATAATTATTAATAGCCTATATACTAAAAGGTATATAGATTGGCCAATAAAAAACCATAAAAATTCTTGGTTACTAAGAGTAACTAACTAACAAGAATTGTTAATTGTTCAGATATATTGGAAGTGAGCAGTTTAAAAAAAAGTGTAATGTCTAGAAAAAATTAAGAAATTTATAACTACCATTCGGAAATAATCAGTGACAAATTAATAAAATTAATGAGTGATATCCACTACATCTTAGACATCTTTTGAACAGAATAATTCACGCCCGCAAATTGATGAGAACTTGAAAAAATCAGCCTTCTATTTCCAAGCCTAGCCTACCAAAATTCGACATTGTTGGTGAGATTGTTACCTATTAAAATTTAACTAGATTACACCTCAACTATAAACTTATAACACTAGAAACAGCACAATCCCTTTAAATACTTCTGGAAAAAAGGGTGAACATAAACTTTATTTGGTATTAACCAAAAAACAGCAAAACGTTGTTTGGTTAGTAACATTACTGAAGCCATTAAATAGTGTTTATTTTTCGTCAGTGAAGGAAAGCGACCTGCGCTCTAGCGGTCAACAAATCAACTGAATAATATAGATTATACTAAATTTTAAAATAATTCATGTAAAGCTTGGTACTGACCTGTATACATTTCTGAGTTTCTCAAAGTACAAAGAACTCTAAAATAACCCTGGGAAATTAATTAATTATTCCTTTCTTGTTATTAAGACTGAAAAAATAAAAAATATTTGTTATATGATATATGTTTGTCAAAGCAAGATCGAACTAACTCTGTGTTTTTTATGTAAGAATCGATTATCCATTTTTGTTTTGGGAGATCATAAAAAACGTTAAATAAATTCAAGGAATGCCTTGTGGTTTAAATAATAAAATGTGTATTATTGCCAGTAGATGGTAGTTACTTACAGATTGTAAGAGATCGAGAGGAGAACGGACATCCAGAATTTATTACGTGTAATTTGGAGTCTTGGAGTCACTTTAACCTCAAATAGGTTCGTAAAAGTAGCAGTCAGCTGGTACCATGAGCGGACAAATTTGAAATACTCAGTTGTATAATAAGAGAGTAATTCTCTTTGCACTCTCTCTCCTAACTACTGTCAAACAACGGTATTGATTTAACATAAATAAAATTTAAGAAAATCTTTCTGAAATCTTTGCATAATCACACACCTTCGATTTTGAAAGCATATAACATAAAAATAACAAATTCTGTGGCTCTTAATTAAGCGAGCGTTCTGAAAAATAACAAATAGATGTAAATTACTCGAGACTTAAGCTCAGCGAGAGACGTAACAAGATGACGTACAAATGTTGGGCTTAACTACTGAGAGAGTTTATTTGGAGAAGCTCATCAGCGAGAGACGTTACAAGATGACGCTAACAACGTGGGGCAAATACAACTTAGATTGCCTTTTAAATAATTACAGTGACGATCGCAAGAGTGACGATAAGATCAAATGATACTCAGAACACTCAGCGAGAGACGTTACAAGATGGCGCTCAACTTAAAGGGCTTTAATTAGGAAGGAAATTTTGGAATATACGTACGATAATATAACGAAAAACTAATTTTTGTTGGCAACTATGAGAAGACAAGAAATGCATAATACCAGAGGCAGATCAAAGAAGAGGGCAGAAGACACGGAGAAGGAAGAAGGTGGACAGGAACAAGAAATAGAAGTAGTTACGGACAGTGAAATAGAACAAACGATGGGTGATAAAGAAGAAACCGAAGTAGTTATGGACACGGAAAAGGAACAACAGGCGGGTGACAAAGCCGAAGCCAGAAGAGAACCAGATTGGCAAGAAATGATGAGGCTAATGATGGAGAAAATTGATAGCATTAAGGAAAGCAATAAACAAACAATAGAAGAAAACTTTAAGAAACAGGAGGAAAACTCAAAGCAAACCAATGAGGAAAATAAGGAAAATTTTAGGAAACAGGAGGAAAAATTTAATAAAATAGATGAAAATTTTAAGAAACATAAGGAAAATAATAAGCAAACCAATGAGAAAATAGACGGTATTCAGGAAAGTTTAGTAAAACAACTAAACGAAAAAATTGAGACCATTCATCGAGATATCAGACAAGCCATGAATGAGCAAAACCAGGAATTGAGAGAAATTATTAACGGACAAAGGGAATATATGAACACCAAATTTGAAGAATGTAATAAAAATATAAAACAAATTCATGAGAAGATTGAAATGATCAGTAACACACTTAGCCAAAAAGCAGATACATACAAGGGGGAGACAAATAAGCAAATGGATGAAAGTTTTGGTAAGTTAGAGGAAACAATGGACAGTGATTTTAAGAAGGTGAATGAAACACTAGACAGCACTTCCGAAGGTATTAAAGTAAGTCCGAAAACAGAAGAGGGCAGGAAGGAAATAGAATTGAGGGAAGACCAAAATGCATTGCTATCGGAAAATAAAAATCACAGAGAGAAAGAACAGATAATGCACATAGAAATTAACATTAAGGGAATAAAGAAACAAATAATTAAGAAAACATGTAGAAAGAAAATTATAAATACACGGGAAGAAGTAGATATGATTAAGAGTGGGCTGGTTAATGTACTTAATCTCCCAATCGTTAATTACAGAGAATTGACTGTTTTGAAAAGTTATAGAAAAAACTTAACTAAATCTATATTTAAATTAAATATACCAGTAAATAAAAGGTCAGTGACATCACCAGTAAATGATATATCATCAACATATTTGTATAATAGACTACATATAAATATGATAGAAATAAGTGTATTAGAAAAATTACAAGACATGGTAGTAGAAGAAGAATATGTTACAAAGAAAGAAAGAGTTCGGAAAACGATGGTAACCATTGAATTTAATGAAAATTCAATATCAGCAAAGTTACAATATCAGATGATAAAGAGCTATTTAACAAGGACAAAAATCATTATGGACACTGCAGTAATCCGAACGACGAGTGCAGATGAGTTAATGTACCATGGTTAAACTAAATAATAACCAACCAGAAAAAGGGGACTGATTTTCTGATACCGACCAAGCAACCAACTGGAAAAGAGGAAACCCCAAAATTCAAAAACTACGTAAGTACAACTTACTTAAGATATTTCGCAACAATTTGATTTAATAAACCCCAAAATTCAAAAAGTAGGTAAGGACAACTTACTAAATATTTTGAAACAATATAATTTAAAATAAAAAGACAATATGATTTAATGTAAGAACAGATTATTACATAATTTATTTATAAATAACTGATTTAAAATGAAATAATAGAAAAATAATATTTTTGATGGGAATAAAAAGAAGAATAAATAAATAAATAAAAACAATTAATGGTAATGTGCTCAGATAAGAAGGTAAAATAAGAAGAATAACGAATAATTTAATGACTACAATGAAGGTAAAGAATGATAATAATTAATACAACTACAATTTAGAATTTCTTGGAGTTGAAAATGATATAGGAAGAAATGATACAAAGAACATCGGTCACAAGAAGGAAAGTCAAAAGGATTTTAAAATAATGCCTATCAATAATGTTATCTGCAATTAATTACTGAAATATAAGAAGGAATCAAGAAGAAAAAGAAATATATAATTAAATGTAAACAGCCACAGCAGGAAGAATCCCAAAAGTGTTTAGTATTAGTCGCCAATCGACTACTTGTAAGTTTTTTATTATAAAGAATTGACTGTAGAAATGTTCCAGCAATCATTTAACTGAGCAGGGATGATGTTCTCCTGATCTCAGAAAAAGTGTAGTTTTGAACGACGGAGTTAGGTAAGCCAATAGTGCCCATCCGGATCGATTTCAGCTACGAAATAGGAAAAAAAAATGTTAGGGAAATTGAATATTTAAGGGATAATAAAATAGCTGAGAAGATTGATATTAGATTCCAGAAGTACGAAGGAAGAAAACAGAAAGAAGATAGCTGACAGAAGCTCAATTGAGAAAGCAAATTTATAGAAGCAAATAGAAATATGAGTGTTAAAACAAGTTTTTATTGATTAATGTGACCAGTCCTTATCAAGTAATATTTGAAAGACCACCACCATGAGAAATTAAATCATTAATGAATGTGCCTCCAAGAGAGAGAGAGTTGAGTATGAAATTAAGTCTATTACCATTAACCGAATAACAGGTGTATAACCAATCAGAAATAAAGAGATATCAAGAATGATGAAAGAATCCAAAGATTGAAGAGTTCAACGATTATTTTTAAAACAAGTAAATAAAAATAAATCTGTTCTAGTGGGGGAGCTTTATGTAACGTTACATAACCCCTGCCCAAATATGAAAACATAATCACCAGAGTTAAAACCAGTAATCACCCATTTTTAAAAGTCAGAAATGGGGATTAGGTACCAAGCTATGAGAACCTTTGTACTCTTATTGTAAACAATAATAATAAAAGTGCAGTGTACAAAGTGGAACATAGTGTACTCGGTGAAAGTGTAAACCTTTAAAAAGAGCATCTCACAGATTTGTGCTGGAGATGAAAAACAATCAATATTGTAGCAGTGGACTATATTGCTGTTGACAAGCTTTGTATTTTTTGTATTTTTTGTAATTTTATACTGTGTAGGCCACAAAGGTCTTGTACCTAGAAACAATATTTGTGTTTAATATAATTATTTTGTTTAAATGTAAGATAACCCAGGGTTATATATAAAATAATAATAATATATCAAATAATACTATGTTAGCAAGATGGCATGTAAAAAATAGTTTAGAGTAAGGATACATTAAGTGAATTATAAATCATAAATAAATCAAAATAAAAGGGATTAAAATATAAAATACCAGTGTACAAGTTTAAGGAAAAATATAAAGAAAAACCTTAAATAAATTAAATTTGATTATAAATAAAATCTATAAAGGATTATTTTTCTAAAAAGAAGAAATGAAATTATAATAATTATTAATAGCCTATATACTAAAAGGTATATAGATTAGCCAATAAAAAACCATAAAAATTCTTGGTTATTAAGAGTAACTAACTAACAAGAATTGTTAATTGTTCAGATATATTGGAAGTGAGCAGTTTAAAAAAAAGTGTAATGTCTAGAAAAAATTAAGAAAATTTATAACTACCATTCGGAAATAATCAGTGACAAATTAATAAAATTAATGAGTGATATCCACTACATCTTAGACATCTTTCGAACAGAATAATTCATGCCCGCAAATTGATGAGAACTTGAAAAAATCAGCCTTCTATTTCCAAGCCTAGCCTACTGAAATTCGACATTGTTGGTGAGATTGTTACCTATTAAAATTTAACTAGATTACACCTCAACTATAAACTTATAACACTAGAAACAGCACAATCCCTTTAAATACTTCTGGAAAAAAGGGTGAACATAAACTTTATTTGGTATTAACCAAAAAACAGCAAAACGTTGTTTGGTTAGTAACATTACTGAAGCCATTAAATAGTGTTTATTTTTCGTCAGTGAAGGAAAGCGACCTGCGCTCTAGCGGTCAACAAATCAACTGAATAATATAGATTATACTAAATTTTAAAATAATTCATGTAAAGCTTGGTACTGACCTGTATACATTTCTGAGTTTCTCAAAGTACAAAGAACTCTAAAATAACCTTGGGAAATTAATTAATTATTCCTTTCTTGTTATTAAGACTGAAAAAATAAAAAATATTTGTTATATGATATATGTTTGTCAAAGCAAGATCGAACTAACTCTGTGTTTTTTATGTAAGAATCAATTATCCGTTTTTGTTTTGGGAGATCATAAAAAACGTTAAATAAATTCAAGGAATGCCTTGTGGTTTAAATAATAAAATTTGTATTATTTCCAGTAGATGGTAGTTAGTTACAGATTGTAAGAAGATCGAGAGGAGAACGGACATCCAGAATTTATTACGTGTAATTTGGAGTCACTTTAACCTCAAATAGGTTCGTAAAAGTAGCAGTCAGCTGGTACCAAGAGCGGACAAATTTGAAATACTCAGTTGTATAATAAGAGAGTAATTCTCTTTGCACTCTCTCTCCTAACTACTGTCAAACAACGGTATTGATTTAACATAAATAAAATTTAAGAAAATCTTTCTGAAATCTTTGCATAATCACACACCTTCGATTTTGAAAGCATATAACATAAAAATAACAAATTCTGTGACTCTTAATTAAGCGAGCGTTCTGAAAAATAACAAATAGATGTAAATTACTCGAGACTTAAGCTCAGCGAGAGACGTTACAAGATGACGTACAAACATTGAGCTTAACTACTAAGAGAGTTTATTTGGGGGCGCTCATCAGAAGAGAGACGTTACAATATATATATAATTGATCGCAACCCAGCACTTCTAAAATATATATTCTTTATTCACACAGACACCCACACTTTCATGCGGTACATATTTTATATTCCCCCATTTGAGCTCATTTTGTTATTTCGGAAAATTGCAAGATTTTATTGATTTTAATTTAATTTACTTCCCTTTTATGCTCCTTAGAGGTGTGTCCATGAGATGTCTCCTCGTGCACGCGCACTACTTTTGTCTCTTCTTTTTCACCTTTTTTACCGTATCGCCGAACTGTCATTTCGCTTCAATTTTTCACTGATTTACCTTACGAATCACAATACTGTTTTAAATTTAAAATGTAAAATTTCACATTTTTTGATGTGCGGGCACCCACGATTTCGTTCCGGAACTTTTACGGCTGTACAGCACGAAGGAAGATTGTCGACTGAGTTTTTTCGAATTTACTAGCGAGCACGCGGGCCGCGTCCGCTGCTGTTAGGTGTTAGATGATGACTGGCTTTGTTCTCAGCGCAGATGGTTGGCATCGCCCTGCATTCCAAGTGACATATTTTAAAGGTTCGGCCCTGACGTCATATGTTTTGATCTTTGAGTACATAGGTCAAAGTTCGTTCAGCTAAAAATAGCTGCTTCTCTGTCGTTTTGCTGTTGACCTTGACACCAATTCGTTCACTTGCGTACGTCGTTATTATTCCAAATAAAATTTTTAATTATTATGTTGTGACCTCTTTCCACAAAATTACCCCTGGGTAGGCCTAAATGTCCCGTTACAACATCTTGTCTATAAATGTCTATAAGTACTGATGTGAATTTATTGAAACCAACCTTTTTATTTTCTGCCACAGGAATGCACTGTTCAGTAGTAAATGAAGTCTTTTTTTTTACTCCAGAAATTTTTGTTGAATTTTAAAAGATAAATTTTGAAAATTTCAGCTGTCAGAGAACCTTTATTATTTGATTCATTTTCAACTTTTTTAAATACTTTTGCAACAGTGTGGGTTGGCTTATTTCTATATTACAGGAAAACCTCTTTTAACTGAAAGAAAGGGAGGGAGGATGCGGAGAACCAAAATTTTGGATAATTATAAAATGTCATTTTTTTAAAGTTTGAGTTAAAATAACTGAAGGCAATGTACAATATTATCAAAAGATTTTAATAAAAATCAAACTATTTACATAAAGTAATTTTTTAACATTAGTTTTATGATTTTTTTAAAAAACCTCTTTTCCTTTGATTTTTCTTTTCACATCTCAATTGTCATCTCAATGTGACAACTCAATTATGCAAATAATAAATTCGTCCCTAGTTCGGACGTCATTTGTGACAACTCAATTAAATGCATTGCCCATATTTATAAAATTTTACTACTTTTCTTACCTTCGGGTTCACTTCCAGGGTTCTATAGACGAAACAGTTGCAGAGCGATTATTTAGGTTTAAGTGCGAAATAAACTACTTAACACATTTTATGATTCTAAACAAATATGATTTTATTTTATAATCTTTTTCTCTTTGTTATATAATAATACCAAACGATTATATTACAATTTATTATAGCATTGAATTGAATTGCATTGAAATAAATCTTTCACCTTTGAATTTGCATCAAAATTACAAACAAAACATTACCACCTTAGTATTCAATAGTTACAATATGACTTCAAGTCTGAGTTTCTATTAAACATTTCAATCATTTAATTTTACTTGTCTACCATTTTATTATCCACTTCAAATAAAAAAATAAATTATTCAAGTTTATTACACATTTTCCATCTGTTAAATTAATTAACCCACCTCAAATCAATTTAATTCCCTCATCTTTCGAAGCATTGTATTTTACTTGAATTACATTATCACAACAATTTCATCATAGTCAAATTGAATACCAGGATTTCTATCTTTTAAACATTTTACCTTAATTTCGAACAATCCTGTAACTGGACTTCATAAAATATAATGTCCCCATAGCAACATAACCTTACTGTATACTTACATCTAATACATGTAAAACCCCTACAAATTATATACTGTTAACATGACATTTTTCCCCACCAAAATCACAAATTGATTGCATACAATACAAGTAAATAATAACAACATAACCTTACTATAAATTTAAATAAAATTTACAAACATTAATCTCAATTGCCAATTAAATAAGCATTTTCCTTGTTTATCTTTCATTATAACGTTCACTCAACATCAATTATCATTACATTATTCAATCATCTATTACACCATTCAAAATAAGATAAATTTAAGTTCATTCCCAAAATTCACATTTTAAATTAATTTAATTCCTACTCAACTTTAATTTAATTTCTTCCTTTTCCCAAAACAGTTTAAGTTACTTTGATAACATTATTCAAAATTAACTCCATTTAATTACATCTTGTATTTATTTTATTTCATAATAAAATTCATTTATGGCAATGATGCATCAAAATCAAATATTGTTGTTGTTATCAACTCCATCATAACTGTAAACATTGATCACACCAAACACCAACAATAGAAACTAGTATTCAATACATTTAACACCCATACAAATTTATTTACAATTTTTGTCATGTCCTGTTATTGTTTACCACACCTCATTACATAAGTAAGCCAAGTAATTACCATTAACTCAAATAATTAAATGTTCTTATTTTGCTAAACATTATGCCACTGATTTGTTATAATATTATTATATACATACCACCAAAATCAGTAAAGTTTCAGTTTTTTTAAATTATTGAATAAGGCCTTTTCGAAATTATTATAATTTCATCATCAGTTCACACTAAAAAAATTTGTGGTTAGATAAATAGTGAATGAACATTTAATTTTATTATTATATACATACCACCAAAATCAGTAAAGTTTCAATTTTTTTAAATTATTGAATAAGGCCTTTTCGAAATTATTATAATTTCATCATCAGTTCACACTAAAAAAAAATTGAAGATGGGGCAATGTCTCACACATCCAGAGCGTCAATGGGTGTTCTTCGCCCTCTGTTTCCCAACCGCCTCGTTTTCAGATTTGGTGATGTTGCATGGCCCTCTCGGTCCCCAGATTTATCAATGTATGATTATTTTTTATGGGGGTACCTCAAGTCACACGTCTATAAGAGAAAACCCCGTACATTAGATGAATTGAAGGACAGTATTCGTGAAAACATCGTCCAAATTGACAGACGCCTGCTAGAAAGAGTGGAGGCCAATGCATAAACGAAAATGTACATCATTTGCAAGATGTGATTTTCCACACATGAATATCATTAAATGCTATGTAATCATGAATGTTTCTCTGCCAATAAATTTTCTTTTCAAGCAAAACTAACAATGTTGTTATTATTTCAAAAACGTCCTATTTCTCTGCCTCACCCTATATTATATTGGTCTTAAATATAATATATTAGAGAGTACTATAAAAATATGTACAATTTTTTTATAATGTGTAAATGTGTGTGTGTGTGTGTGTGTGTGTGTGTGTGTGTGTGTGTATGTGTGTGTGTGTGTGTGTGTGCGCGCGCGCGCAATATAACTTGGCTAATTCGATCAGCCATAATTCAAATGCATAAGCTTAACTTTATTGTGGTCCCCTGATATCATATGTAAAACCATGCAAAAACATCTAGAATCTGAAAATTAGTTGGTCAGTTCAACATAACAATTTTGCACAAGCTGCAAAAAACACCTGTAGCATGGTGATCTTTTGATGTTAAAGCTGAAAATTCTTTTACAAATATGTTTTGTTGCAAATTATTTTCACAGAGATGCTAAAAACATTCTTTATGTTGACAACATGGGCTTATTCTCCAAATGCAACCTCAACAAAACACCAGCTGTTAAAGGATGAATTGTAGTGGCCGCTAACTTAGCAACAATCAGATAATTCTTTTTATTGAAGAAAATGTATATAGCTTGGAAAAACTGCCTTTGTTAAAACAGTGGAACCTCCATTAACACAAACACTTTTAACCGAAATACCGTTTAACCGAAACGACTGACCAAAACGAAACAAAAAAATTATATATTGCTGATTTTTACAATGAAAATTTGTTTTCCGGATTAAACACAAAAATTGATGTAATACATTATTTGTAAAGTGCGATTTGTCATGCTAGCTCTGTTCAAAACAAATAGGTTTCCTTAGTTTGAGATAGAAAGCAAGCATAGAGCGTCACTCGTCAGGTCAATCACTAGGTGGGTAATGGGCGCACACAGACTGTGATCTTGACTGCCGTAGTTCACATCGTCCGCTTAGTAACCTTTCGTGCAGTGGTGATTGTGTGTTGTGGCTTGTGTGACATCTTGTATAAACTGAGTTTTATACATTGTGCGTCATGTCAAAAAAGTGAAAATGGGTCGTGATAACGATTGAAGGCAATTAAAGAATTAAAAATGGCGAGATTTTACAAACTATGGCAGCCAATTTTGGTGTTGGTGTTTCTACTGTTTCTGATTGGGTCAAGATGAAAAATAAGTTTTAAGAGCATACTTCGAAGATGCCAAACAAGAAAACAATGAAGACATACAAAATGAGAAAGTAAATAAGGCTGTATTTTTATGGTTCACACAACAAAGGGACGATGAAGACGATGACATAGCAGAGAGCAGCAGCCATGACACCGCTGACAAGATCTTCACTGTCTTAGAGGTAAGAGTTTTTATTTTGGGTTACAGCATTAAATTAGGCTACATGAAATAACACGTTTTTCTCACGGAGTTTTATGCATATTTTCAGATAGCGTTATGGTTCATTGAACGATCTGAAGAGTGAAAGCCCTCTGATGTTCTGCTAATGAAGCGATGGTGAGATATTGCTACAAGAAAGTGTAACGGTACAGAATTGGGTGATAAAGAATTTTAATAAATGTCAACTTAAATATTGTACAAACTTTGGGGAACCTCTGTTTATCCAAGAGACATGTAAGTCCATTATGAAACATCAGTGTGTTTATGTCTGGCGTCCGTTCGTCTAGACGCGTTACGCAATCACCTGCAATCCAGGACATCTGTGAATTACAGAGAAGGCGAATGTAACCCGCCGAAGTCATCAGGCGGTAAAAAGTTGTAGTCATCACTGGCCCAGTTTAAAGCAGCCAATCAGAAGGCGCTATGAAACACATACGTTGGCGCGCAGCTGGACCAATGCCTGACGCCTTGCATCAGTTGAATAGCAGTTGTCGCCAGTCCTCCATCAAACAGTACAGACGTAATTTAAACGTAGCCTCGGGCGAGATTTTTGGTAGGCCGAAAACGTTAAGTAGGCCTACCAAAATGTATAAAATGTAATAGTAGCTTTAAAATGGTAACGAGAACAACAGTGACGATGATATTGCAGTTTGATTGGGTCGGTGTGAGTGTATTAACCAAAAGTGTAAAACAACACGTGGTGTAACGTTATGGATACTGAATACAGATAATCAAAAGTGAAAAGACCAATTGGCCAACAGTTTGTAAGTAAAGCATTAGCAGTAAATTCATGAGCTCAATAAAAGGGGGTCAAAAGAAAAATAGATAGAGAAAGAGTATGAGAAAAGTACTGGTTGGTAGTAAAAGATTGCTATAATAAACTGTAGTATAATCGTTTGGTATTATTATATAACAAAGAGAAAAAGATTATAAAATAAACTCATATTTGTTTAGAATCATAAAATGTGTTAAGTAGTTTATTTCGCACTTAAACCTAAATAATCACTCTGCAACTGTATCGTTTATAGAACCCTGGAGGTGAACCCGAAGGTAAGAAAAGTAGTAAAATTTTATAAATTTGTACAAAGCATTTAATTGAGTTGTCACAAATGACGTCCGAACTAGGGATGAATTTATTATTTGCATAATTGAGTTGTCACAAATGGCGCCGTGAACTTAGAGACGGTTTGTATAATTTATGTTAATTATACAAATTAGACCTAATTTTAGTTGCAGAGATGGATTATTTGGGAGTGAGGGCGGTTTTGTAGGTTAGAAAGTGATAAAGTATAATTATATATGTAAATACAATAAGTAAAGATGGAGAATAATAGTGATGAAGTCAACAGAATAGACTTAACTAACATTAGTACAATCAAGTAAACACGATAGTAACCGTAACGTTAGTAAACGAGATAAGCCTAACCGAATCCGTAACAATGGAAGGCGCTACGATTCATTCAACGCCTATCCAAAATAAACAATTTGACAATAACAATATAATGCATATGATACAATTAATGTTAGAAAAGCAAAGCACAATGTTAAGCAATAAATTCGAGGTACAGAATAATAAATTTGATGAACGAAGTAACAAATTCGAAACCAAGTTTAATGAACAGAATAATAAATTTGACGCATTAAGTAGTGACATCAATAAACATTTTGATATTAATGACAGTAAGTTCAATGAGTTAAAGAATGATATACATGAACAAAAAATAAAATGCGAAAGAAATTTGGATAAATTAAATAGTCGCCTTGACATTAAATGAGGATAAACTTGATGAATTAAAGAATTCACTGTATAAACGTATTGATGAACGGTTCAATACAATTAAAATACAAATGCAAGATGATGTAGATAACGTTAGAGAAAGAGAGGAGAATACAAGAAATACAGGTAAGTGTAACGAGATTATCAATAATGAAGTAACGGAGAACCAGGTGAGTAATGGGGTTAGAATAAGTGGTGATAATAACGGGGATATAATTAAAAATGTGTTAGAGAGTAAAATTGGGAATAATGATAGTGAAATAATATTGAATAAAAATAATGGTGATGCAGTAAGTAATAGGGGGTGATGATGTGAGTAGAGAATTAGTCGAGGTTAGAGGAGTGTTAGTGAGTGTTATTGAGCTTGAAAGAGAATGGAGAGAGTTTAAATGTAGGGTGGGAACAGAGGGCAAAATTTTCCCGTGATGTTGGTGAAGCAGAGACTTCATGAATGTTTTTGGAGGACAAGAGTTCCTCGATAGTTTTTGTAGAAGATAAAAGATCTTCAAAATGTCCCTTGGCTTTTGGTGTATCTGGTAATGCCAGATGGTGTTTAAATAATGTTGTTGTATTGCCCTCTGTGTGGAGTGAGAATGTGAAATTGGGTTGGGAAAGTGATCATGAAGAGAGAGATAGAGCGATAGAGTTGTTTAAGTTAAAGAGGGGTCATAAAGAGTTAGTGGAGATTTTAATCAGAGAGGGAGGGGATAAAATCAATTTACCTAGTAATGAGACTGAGGTAACTGATAATATTGATGACTTACCGTGTGTAGTAGTAAACGATGATTATATCAATATTGAGGATGATAAACTTGTACCTGTTGTGAGAATTAGTGTACTAATAGAAGATGATGGCTATAATGATGAGAATATAAACTATTTAATTGTGACAAATGATACCAAAGGAGACTTAACCTTTGGTACAAGACTTGATATGTACAATTTTTTTATAATGTGTAAATGTTATATTTATTTATTTAAATATATTATATTTAAGACCAATATAATACAGGGTGGGGCAGAGAAATAGGACATTTTTGAAATAATAACAACATTGTTAGTTTTGCTTGAAAAGAAAATTTATTGGCAGAGAAACATTCGTGATTACATAGCATTTAATGATATTTATGTGTGGAAAATCACATCTTGCAAATGATGTCCATTTTCGTTTATGCATTGTTGTAAGCATGAACGGAAATTGGCCTCCACTCTTTCTAGCAGGCGTCTGTCAATTTGGACGATGTTTTCACGAATACTGTCCTTCAATTCATCTAATGTATGGGGGTTTCTCTTATAGACGTATGACTTGAGGTACCCCCATAAAAAATAATTGCACATTGATAAATCTGGGGACCGAGGGGGCCATGCAACATCACCAAATCTGGAAACGAGGTGGTTGGGAAACAGAGGGCGAAGAACACCCATTGATGCTCGGGATGTGTGAGATGTTGCCCCATCTTGCTGAAACCATACACTCCGAATAGCAATCCGCTTTCTCCATAACTCGGGCACAAAAAAGGTGTTTAGCATCTCAATGTAACACTCAGCAGTAACAGTTACAGAGACGCCATTTTGTTCAAAAAAGTAATTGGACCAATGATGCAATTCTTACCCAACACACATCAAACTGTAACTTTTGGGCTGTGCAGTGGTTTTTGGTGGATTTCTCGGGGATTCTCAGCAGCCCAGTAGCGACAATTCGGGTAGCGACAAGTTCAATGTTGGTTGACTGCACCATTGAGATGAAAATGAGCTTCATCACTCATCAACAACATAATGTTTTCATTTTCCTCAAAAAGTGTCAACATTGTTCGTGCAAAGTTCAGTCGTTGTGAGTAATCTGTTTCGTTCATCTGCTGCACAACCAGTAACTTGTACGGGTGAAAACGTAATTCATCATGCAAAATACACCTTACTGTGCGATTGCTGATTTGAAGTTCCGCAGCATGTCTCTGAGCAGAGCGGCATGGACTTCGTAACATTGCTGTTCTAACCCTTTCAACATTTTCCAGAGTACGTACCGTACGTGGGGCTCCTGGTGGTTTGGTTTTCATTATTGAGCCTCCTGAATGAAGATTATTAACCCAACGTAAGATTGTGTTACGAGAGGGAACAGGGTCATTTTGGTGGATTTCGAAACTGTGACAAAACTCATGCTGAACCGTGATCACTGATTCTATGCACAAAGCAGTCGTATGCGAAAACACGGTGTTCTAATGTCCACAGCTCCATGATGCTGACTGAAAGTGAAATGCTATGAACAAAGGAACGGAATGCCCCCACCCGCACTCATCTCCCCCTGCTACAGGCCGAGTACTAGCCATTTCAAAAACATCCTATTTCTCTGCCCCACCCTGTATAATATATTATATTTATAATATAAATATTATATTATATTATAATATTTATAATATTATATGATAAGAATATTTGAAATATTATGCCATATTACAAAAGTTAGATTCCAGTTATTATTTTGTGAGCATTTAATGACTGAATGTAAGTTTAGATAAAATTCTTATCAACAATTTAAAAATTTTATAGGGAACTTCTTGATGTTCATTATTTTCGAATAACAGCCACTGACAGCTCATTCCCACCAAGGTCTGCAACTACAACGTTACAAGTTAATGTAATGGATACTAATGATCATGCTCCTGTGTTTGAAGCAACAAGTTGTGAATACCAGGCTTCAGTTAGAGAGTCAGTTCCTCCTGGTTCCATTGTTACAACTGTGCGTGCCACTGATAAAGATATTGGCCATAATGCAGAGGTATAAAAACGTATATATGTAAATATAATTTTGTAATTTATATAATTGTGTATATAGTTTGTGATATTGAAATAATGATCTGTATACATGTTTTGTAATTTACTGTACATTATGTTATTTACAGATAGAATATTCAATTGCTAGTGTTGACGGTGGTGGCTTAGATCCATCATTGGGTACTTTCAGTTTAGACAGTCATTCTGGAGTTTTGACAATACGTGTACTTTTGGACAGAGAAAGGACAGAGATTTATACAGTAGTAGTTACAGCAACTGATCAAGCGCTACCACCAAGTGAACGCAAGTCTTCGAGTGCTACAATAGTAGTTAAGGTACTTGATGAAAATGATAACTATCCACAGTTTGTAGAGAGGACATATACAGTTGGTATTCCTGAAGATACTCCATGGAATCAGAGTCCAGTTATTGCGACTGTCAAGTAAGGACACATTCTTTGCATTTTCATCTTCTTATTTTGAATCGGCCTGGAATCCAGTTAATATTTGATAATTTCTTATTATGTGCAGGGCTCTGGATGCTGATGAAGGACAGAACGCTGCTATCCGTTATGCAATAATAGGGGGAAACACACAAGGGCAGTTTTCAATAGACAGTCAGAATGGAGAAGTGTCACTGGTGAAACCATTGGACTATGAGGTTATGCGCAGTTACCGGATTGTTATCAGAGCACAAGGTGTGATACATGTTAGAATGATTGCATACTTTATGTGGTTTATTATATTGCGTCTATATCACAAGTGTCAGGCGAAGTATTCATTAAAAAAAAAAACTTAAAATGGTACTGAAATTCTGAAAAAGGAAGTTTACAAAGTTTTATACATGCATTTGTGTACTTGTGTTTGTGACAGGATTGTTGGTCTCCAATTTGACCAGGAAAATAAAATAGCTAAGTATAACAACTACAGTGGATGATCTGCTAATCTCTGTGTGTATTATGTATTTCATTTAGCTGTGTAAAGTCATGGATGAATAGGAATTTACATTTTTGATGTTGTAAACTCATTCAACCATTCACAGTATCCAATGCATTATAGTAGGCCAAAGAAAGGTTTTCTCATTTGTTTGTCAATTTATGCTGTACATTGTTCTTGTGTTCTTTCACTTTCCCAAGTTCCTCCAAAACTATTAATTCTTGGTAATAAATTCTGTTTATGTACATTTTACCATGAGGAATGAGGTAAAATGCTTCAACATCCGTTACAAAAAATGTAAACAATTCAACACTCATGTATAAATCATACTTATTAGCAGATCATTACATCTAGTTGTTATGCATGGCTATTTATTCTCCTGTCTCAGATTGGTATGAATGGGAATATGGGAGTATGAAGTATCTCTATAATATTGTATAAACAGGAAATAAATACAATATTTCCATTAATATTATAATGACAGTTGTGTAGATTGTGATCTTTAAGCAATGACATAATTTATTGAATACATCGACATTGATACTTCTTTTAATAACTCTTTTATGACACGATACACTCTGTCACTCTAAATAATTAATGTCACCAAATTACAGTGGTTTGCACACTGTAATTAATATTTATCACTTTCTTTAATACAGTCTCTTATTAATATCTTCAAACAAATGGACTGTAAGTAGGTTTATTTTCACCCGATGGATTGTAACGGTCTTGCTCTTTTACCATTATTAAAATAATACCATCATTTAATACTACTAAAACTCACTGCTGCCAGAATTTTACTTACCGTCATAATCCCGTTAAACTTACTTTATTAAACTGCCCAGGTCGCCATGATATTTTATAGTTTAATATCGAAACCTTTACACTCTTGCCCTTACAAAAATTAAAATAATCCCGCTATCTGACCACCCTTAAACTCAGAAAATCCCATAGAACGTTAGACGAGGTTCTCAGCACAGAATAGGAAATGGTTATGACATAATAACTTACTCTACCACATGTTTTATATTAAAACAAATTTTATTCACAATATCATATTCCCTTCTTTCTCAATAATTAGACACAAATCTGTTTAACCAAAATTCTTTGAACAACTACTTTTAACCAGGAGCCAGTACTTTGATTAATTATTGCTCCCCTTCTCCCTTGCATACACACACTCTCTCTCTCTCTTTACAATTGCTACATATACTTTTTATCCCCCTCTTACTAAGCGCTTTACTGTTTTAAATTTCAAAACTTACTGGCCAATGTATTCACTGTACTTAACTTTTCTCGCTATTCCACTTATGCTGCCATCTTCCCGTGCACTTTCACTTACACCACACTTACCCTGTCCTAATTACTTTACTTTACTTTACTTTAAGAATTCATCATATATCATGTTCACTGTTTCTTGATAGTATTCTTCATTGAAGTTTCAATACGTTTCAGTAGGTCTAGGCTACTCTTTCCACTTCGACCTACCGAAATTTCTGAGGCCACTGATATAAAGTTTAACTTGCTAATGCACTGCTCTTGGCTACTGTCTGATGCAAACTGGTGTGACCATGTGTTCTTACTGTGATTTACACAGAGACAGCTGGCAAGCTGTTGCGTAATACGTCTGGGCTGGGCAGACTCCAGACATCAAGCATAAACAGTTTACAATAACATTGTATGTTGCTGGTTACAATGAGGTTCTCCTTAGGTGAATACTGACTGCATTGGGATTACAATTGATTTTAATTATTATTTGTTAGCACACAATTCTGTACCGTTACAATACCCCCCAATGAGAGGTTTTATGCCAAAGCATAAAAACTCTCATTGCCTAAACCTAAGAGGATCAGTGAAGATATGGCGCCGCAACCCCCCGTAGCTCTTTACTAAAATCATGGGTACTTACCCCCCTTAGTTTGGTGGCTGTGGCTGCACTCATCCAACCTTACTGGACTTCTCTGCTTGAGATCCCAACACCATAAAATCAGATAGGCACCCGCCACAGTATCACCTGACTCTGAAACATTCAATTAAAATATCAATAAATGGCCTTCCATTACTCCATATCCTCAACTGATTCGTTCCCTCTTAGTCGTACTGGTTCATTAACAAAGTACTGGTTGACTTTTCTCAAAGTACTGGTTGCGTATTTAATTTTGATAATATAAACTTACTGTCTACTTACATTTATTTACATTGAATACATAAAAATTATATACCAGTTATATATTGGTAATTTTACTCCCCTAACAAAACATTATTCCCCGCCAAAAGTACAAGTAGACTACCTAAAATACAAGTATTATAATAACAACCTTACTATAGGATACATGTTACAAACAAAATACATTATTACCTTTAAAAAATAGAATTTATGAACGTTATGATTTTAATCTCAATTTTTCAATTAGTTTAATTCCAACTTAAATTTAATTTACTTTCATCATTTATTCAAAATGGTTTAAATTACTTTAGTTACATTACATTCAGAATGGTTCTACCTTAATAAAATACTCTCACATAAACTTTGAACTGTATTACAATCAAAATACTAAGTTGCTTCATTATAGTATTCAAAAAAATTACCTTCATTCCATCACATCTTGTATTTATTTTATTTCTTAAGAAAATTCCTCTATGGCAATTATTTATCAAAATAAAACATTATTGTTGTTGTCAACTACATCATGACTGTAAACATTAGTCACCCAACATACTTACAATGTCCCTGTTTACATCAACGGTTGTCTACAAGACTTGTTTTATAAAACTGACTCAGTCTCAACATTCCAGATTACATCACCACTAACATTTCCTTCAATTTTTTAGTTTCTATAAATCTTTTAGTGTTGACATATTAATCAATTACTATTTATATTCCCATTCACATCAAAATTTAAATCGAAATTGATTTGACTTCATTAATTAAAATTCATATCTTTAAATTGGCTTCATTTCAATTCAGATCAACACAATTTACTATTTCTTTTATGAATTTGTTAACTGCTATAATTTTTATTGTTCGACTAAGCTTTTCGTCATCACTGACATCATCAGGTCTTAAACAACGAAAAGCTTAGTCGAACAATAAAAATTATAGCAGTTAGCAAATTCATAAAAGAAATAGTAAGGATGGCTGCTAATTTAAACAATACGAAGAACAAAACAATTTAACTTTTAACTACATTATTTAAAGCACTTTTAATTTAAATGCACAATACAAAATAAAATTCCTTAGTACCTCGTGTTAATTATTGAACAAAATAAAATATTATTATTATTATTATAACATACTACAAAAATTTGTTACATATGCATTCTCCCAACATACCCTGACACAACACATTTAACACCAACACATTTATTTACAAATTTTCGTCATAATTTTCTTGTTTACCACACTTCATTACATAAATCAGCCAAGTAATTTTACCATTGACTCAAATAATTAAATGTTCATTCACTTTTTTGTCTAACCCCCGTCATTGAAAATTAATCTTATTTTCACAGAACACATTTCATTTTTATTTACATTCATCATACGGCTATTTTTTGTGTTATAACCATAAAAATTTGTTTTTTCCATTGTACCATAATAATAATGCATAGGGTTACCCCCCCATTATTACTTTATCATAAGTCATGTCTACATTAGTATTTTTTGTCCAGTCTCCATTGGTATTTATTGTTACAATTACATCCTTTATATTTTCATCACTATAGTTGTCAGCTGTTACTAATACGCTGACCTCCCTACAGGTACCTGTTTATTATCAGTATTGATCTCAATATAATCATCTTTCGCTACTACACAAGTGCTAAAAGGTAAGTCTATGTTATTTATCATAATTTTCTTAATATTCATCCTCTCTATCAACTCTCCATAAACTCTGTTTAGCTTGAACCACTCTAATTCTCTCTCTCTCTCTCTCTCTCTCTCTCTCTCTCTCTCTCTCTCTCTCTCTCTCTCTCTCTCTCTCTCTCTCTCTCTCTCTCTCTCTCTCTCTCTCTCTCTCTCTCTCTCTCATCACCGCACCATTTCATATTCTCACTCCACACAGAGGGCAACATCACTTTATTATTTAAACACCATCTGACCCTACCAGATAAACACAAAAAACTTATTTGACCATTTTCCGACCCATAGTTGCCCAAATGTCCTAGTGAGGATCTTTTATCCCCATAAACCACTTGTGAAATCTCTGCTTCACATTTAACCCCAGAAAAATTTGCCCCCTGTTCACCCTCTACATTTAAACTGTCTCTATACTCCCTTTCTAACTCATTATGATCCCTAAATACTCTAACCTCAACTAAATTTCTACTCTCAATATCACTACCACTATTACTCAATATATCACTATTATTTTTATTCAATAATCTTTCCTCATTATTTATTTTAACACTGGCACTTACCTTGTCTACTGCCAATTCTGTGACGCTTAAACTACACCCATTATCATTTATATTTCCGTTATTTTCACTTACTCTGTTTTCCGTTACTTCATTATTTTCAATATTTCTCCCGAGCTTATCTAACTGTTGTATTACTTTAATATTTATTTTATTTAGTTTATCATCAATATTCTTTTTTGATTCGGTCCCTTTTTTATTTATTTCATTCATTTCCTCCTTAATTTCGTTAAACTTGACATTCTGTTCATTAAATGTATCATTAAAATTATTAAAACTACTTTCACATCTAATTTTCTGTTCACTTACATTACTACTCAATTCATGCAATTTTGCATTTATGTCACTATTTAATTTGTCAAATTTTATATTTTGTGCATCAAATTTATGATTTTGTTCGCTAAAATTAGCTTTCATCAAATTAAACAGGTCGTCTAATGACACCTTTTCTACTCTACTGACCATGAGTGTCGATACAGCATTCGCTTTGCTCATAGCAATCGATTCGGTCAAACTGTTTTCTTGATTAATATTCGTATCAGATTTATTCTCTGTACTAATTTCAGTTGTCAGTTATGCTGACTTCATCATTATTATTCTTCATTTTGTATGGTATCGTTTACATATAGATTATACACACTTCAGCTTAGTTTCTCATCACAATCTACCATCATTTACAACATCGCCCCCACTCCCAAATAATCCTTTCTCTTACACCCTAATTATTCAATTGAACTCAAAATACCCTACCCATAAAACACTTAGCATTACGTGAACGTAAACCCCACATTGACGCTATCAAAACATAACCTAATGTACACAACGTAATTATACACAATAATTCTTCACACATACGCCATTACCACAACCTATTTTCTGTGCCTCAAAACAGGTCTAATTCATATAATATTTATACGAACATCCTGGCAGCGGCGCCACTGTAACGGTCTTGCTCTTTTACCATTATTAAAATAATACCATCATTTAATACTACTAAAACTCACTGCTGCCAGAATTTTACTTACAGTCATAATCCCATTAAACTTACCTTATTAAACTGCCCAGGTCGCCACGATATTTTATGGTTTAATATCGAAACCTTTACACTCGTGCCCTTACAGAAATTAAAATAATCCCACTATCTGACCACCCTTAAACTCAGAAAATCCCATAGAACGTTAGACGAGGTTCTCAGCACAGAATAGGAAATGGTTATGACGTAATAACTTACTCTACCACATGTTTTATATTAAAACAAATCTTATTTTATTCACAATATCATATTCCCTTCTTTCTCAACAATTAGACACAAATCTGTTTAACCAAAATTCTTTTAACAACTACTTTTAACCAGGAGCCAGTACTTTGATTAATTATTGCTCCCCTTCTCCCTTGCATACACACACTCTCTCTCTCTCTTTACAATTGCTACATATACTTTTTATCCCCCTCTTACTAAGCGCTTTACTGTTTTAAATTTCAAAACTTACTGGCCAATGTATTCACTGTACTTAACTTTTCTCGCTATTCCACTTATGCTGCCATCTTCTTGTGCACTTTCACTTACACCACACTTACCCTGTCCTAATTACTTTACTTTACTTTACTTTAAGAATTCATCATATATCATGTTCACTGTTTCTTGATAGTATTCTTCATTGAAGTTTCAATACGTTTCAGTAGGTCTAGGCTACTCTTTCCACTTCGACCTACCGAAATTTCTGAGGCCACTGATATAAAGTTTAACTTGCTAATGCACTGCTCTTGGCTACTGTCTGATGCAAACTGGTGTGACCATGTGTTCTTACTGTGATTTACACAGAGACAGCTGGCAAGCTGTTGCGTAATACGTCTGGGCTGGGCAGACTCCAGACATCAAGCATAAACAGTTTACAATAACATTGTATGTTGCTGGTTACAATGAGGTTCTCCTTAGGTGAATACTGACTGCATTGGGATTACAATTGATTTTAATTATTATTTGTTAGCACACAATTCTGTACCGTTACAATACCCCCCAATGAGAGGTTTTATGCCAAAGCATAAAAACTCTCATTGCCTAAACCTAAGAGGATCAGTGAAGATATGGCGCCGCAACCCCCCGTAGCTCTTTACTAAAATCATGGGTACTTACCCCCCTTAGTTTGGTGGCTGTGGCTGCACTCATCCAACCTTACTGGACTTCTCTGCTTGAGATCCCAACACCATAAAATCAGATAGGCACCCGCCACAGTATCACCTGACTCTGAAACATTCAATTAAAATATCAATAAATGGCCTTCCATTACTCCATATCCTCAACTGATTCGTTCCCTCTTAGTCGTACTGGTTCATTAACAAAGTACTGGTTGACTTTTCTCAAAGTACTGGTTGCGTATTTAATTTTGATAATATAAACTTACTGTCTACTTACATTTATTTACATTGAATACATAAAAATTATATACCAGTTATATATTGGTAATTTTACTCCCCTAACAAAACATTATTCCCCGCCAAAAGTACAAGTAGACTACCTAAAATACAAGTATTATAATAACAACCTTACTATAGGATACATGTTACAAACAAAATACATTATTACCTTTAAAAATAGAATTTATGAACGTTATGATTTTAATCTCAATTTTTCAATTAGTTTAATTCCAACTTAAATTTAATTTACTTTCATCATTTATTCAAAATGGTTTAAATTACTTTAGTTACATTACATTCAGAATGGTTCTACCTTAATAAAATACTCTCACATAAACTTTGAACTGTATTACAATCAAAATACTAAGTTGCTTCATTATAGTATTCAAAAAAATTACCTTCATTCCATCACATCTTGTATTTATTTTATTTCTTAAGAAAATTCCTCTATGGCAATTATTTATCAAAATAAAACATTATTGTTGTTGTCAACTACATCATGACTGTAAACATTAGTCACCCAACATACTTACAATGTCCCTGTTTACATCAACGGTTGTCTACAAGACTTGTTTTATAAAACTGACTCAGTCTCAACATTCCAGATTACATCACCACTAACATTTCCTTCAATTTTTTAGTTTCTATAAATCTTTTAGTGTTGACATATTAATCAATTACTATTTATATTCCCATTCACATCAAAATTTAAATCGAAATTGATTTGACTTCATTAATTAAAATTCATATCTTTAAATTGGCTTCATTTCAATTCAGATCAACACAATTTACTATTTCTTTTATGAATTTGTTAACTGCTATAATTTTTATTGTTCGACTAAGCTTTTCGTCATCACTGACATCATCAGGTCTTAAACAACGAAAAGCTTAGTCGAACAATAAAAATTATAGCAGTTAGCAAATTCATAAAAGAAATAGTAAGGATGGCTGCTAATTTAAACAATACGAAGAACAAAACAATTTAACTTTTAACTACATTATTTAAAGCACTTTTAATTTAAATGCACAATACAAAATAAAATTCCTTAGTACCTCGTGTTAATTATTGAACAAAATAAAATATTATTATTATTATTATAACATACTACAAAAATTTGTTACATATGCATTCTCCCAACATACCCTGACACAACACATTTAACACCAACACATTTATTTACAAATTTTCGTCATAATTTTCTTGTTTACCACACTTCATTACATAAATCAGCCAAGTAATTTTACCATTGACTCAAATAATTAAATGTTCATTCACTTTTTTGTCTAACCCCCGTCATTGAAAATTAATCTTATTTTCACAGAACACATTTCATTTTTATTCACATTCATCATACGGCTATTTTTTGTGTTATAACCATAAAAATTTGTTTTTTCCATTGTACCATAATAATAATGCATAGGGTTACCCCCCCATTATTACTTTATCATAAGTCATGTCTACATTAGTATTTTTTGTCCAGTCTCCATTGGTATTTATTGTTACAATTACATCCTTTATATTTTCATCACTATAGTTGTCAGCTGTTACTAATACGCTGACCTCCCTACAGGTACCTGTTTATTATCAGTATTGATCTCAATATAATCATCTTTCGCTACTACACAAGTGCTAAAAGGTAAGTCTATGTTATTTATCATAATTTTCTTAATATTCATCCTCTCTATCAACTCTCCATAAACTCTGTTTAGCTTGAACCACTCTAATTCTCTCTCTCTCTCTCTCTCTCTCTCTCTCTCTCTCTCTCTCTCTCTCTCTCTCTCTCTCTCTCTCTCTCTCTCTCTCTCTCTCTCTCTCTCTCTCTCTCTCTCCCTCTCTCTCTCTCTCTCTCTCTCTCATCACCGCACCATTTCATATTCTCACTCCACACAGAGGGCAACATCACTTTATTATTTAAACACCATCTGACCCTACCAGATAAACACAAAAAACTTATTTGACCATTTTCCGACCCATAGTTGCCCAAATGTCCTAGTGAGGATCTTTTATCCCCATAAACCACTTGTGAAATCTCTGCTTCACATTTAACCCCAGAAAAATTTGCCCCCTGTTCACCCTCTACATTTAAACTGTCTCTATACTCCCTTTCTAACTCATTATGATCCCTAAATACTCTAACCTCAACTAAATTTCTACTCTCAATATCACTACCACTATTACTCAATATATCACTATTATTTTTATTCAATAATCTTTCCTCATTATTTATTTTAACACTGGCACTTACCTTGTCTACTGCCACTTCTGTGACGCTTAAACTACACCCATTATCATTTATATTTCCGTTATTTTCACTTACTCTGTTTTCCGTTACTTCATTATTTTCAATATTTCTCCCGAGCTTATCTAACTGTTGTATTACTTTAATATTTATTTTATTTAGTTTATCATCAATATTCTTTTTTGATTCGGTCCCTTTTTTATTTATTTCATTCATTTCCTCCTTAATTTCGTTAAACTTGACATTCTGTTCATTAAATGTATCATTAAAATTATTAAAACTACTTTCACATCTAATTTTCTGTTCACTTACATTACTACTCAATTCATGCAATTTTGCATTTATGTCACTATTTAATTTGTCAAATTTTATATTTTGTGCATCAAATTTATGATTTTGTTCGCTAAAATTAGCTTTCATCAAATTAAACAGGTCGTCTAATGACACCTTTTCTACTCTACTGACCATGAGTGTCGATACAGCATTCGCTTTGCTCATAGCAATCGATTCGGTCAAACTGTTTTCTTGATTAATATTCGTATCAGATTTATTCTCTGTACTAATTTCAGTTGTCAGTTATGCTGACTTCATCATTATTATTCTTCATTTTGTATGGTATCGTTTACATATAGATTATACACACTTCAGCTTAGTTTCTCATCACAATCTACCATCATTTACAACATCGCCCCCACTCCCAAATAATCCTTTCTCTTACACCCTAATTATTCAATTGAACTCAAAATACCCTACCCATAAAACACTTAGCATTACGTGAACGTAAACCCCACATTGACGCTATCAAAACATAACCTAATGTACACAACGTAATTATACACAGATAATTCTTCACACATACGCCATTACCACAACCTATTTTCTGTGCCTCAAAACAGGTCTAATTCATATAATATTTATACGAACATCCTGGCAGCGGCGCCACTGTAACGGTCTTGCTCTTTTACCATTATTAAAATAATACCATCATTTAATACTACTAAAACTCACTGCTGCCAGAATTTTACTTACAGTCATAATCCCATTAAACTTACCTTATTAAACTGCCCAGGTCGCCACGATATTTTATGGTTTAATATCGAAACCTTTACACTCGTGCCCTTACAGAAATTAAAATAATCCCACTATCTGACCACCCTTAAACTCAGAAAATCCCATAGAACGTTAGACGAGGTTCTCAGCACAGAATAGGAAATGGTTATGACGTAATAACTTACTCTACCACATGTTTTATATTAAAACAAATCTTATTTTATTCACAATATCATATTCCCTTCTTTCTCGAACAATTAGACACAAATCTGTTTAACCAAAATTCTTTTAACAACTACTTTTAACCAGGAGCCAGTACTTTGATTAATTATTGCTCCCCTTCTCCCTTGCATACACACACTCTCTCTCTCTCTTTACAATTGCTACATATACTTTTTATCCCCCTCTTACTAAGCGCTTTACTGTTTTAAATTTCAAAACTTACTGGCCAATGTATTCACTGTACTTAACTTTTCTCGCTATTCCACTTATGCTGCCATCTTCCCGTGCACTTTCACTTACACCACACTTACCCTGTCCTGTCCTAATTACTTTACTTTACTTTACTTTAAGAATTCATCATATATCATGTTCACTGTTTCTTGATAGTATTCTTCATTGAAGTTTCAATACGTTTCAGTAGGTCTAGGCTACTCTTTCCACTTCGACCTACCGAAATTTCTGAGGCCACTGATATAAAGTTTAACTTGCTAATGCACTGCTCTTGGCTACTGTCTGATGCAAACTGGTGTGATCATGTGTTCTTACTGTGATTTACACAGAGACTGAGCTGGCAAGCTGTTGCGTAATACGTCTGGGCTGGGCAGACTCCAGACATCAAGCATAAACAGTTTACAATAACATTGTATGTTGCTGGTTACAATGAGGTTCCCCTTAGGTGAATACTGACTGCATTGGGATTACAATTGATTTTAATTATTATTTCTTAGCACACAATTCTGTACCGTTACAGGATGTTTTACTGAAATTATTCTGTATCTTCAGAGGTTTGCTTCAATTGTAATTGAATGTTTCGCTTACAATACAGCTAATGTATAATCGATTTTACTTTATGTTTTAATGTTAATGTAGTGCTATTTATTATATATTTAATGTTTATTCTATTATTCTAATAAATGTGTGATTTTAAATAAATTGTCTTGTTTTGTTTTTATTTGTATTTGTTCTTTAATTCGTAGATTATTATTATTGTGTTTGTAAATATTAAGATTTTTCCAGATATCCATTTTGTTACCTTTTTGTACGTTTTTTTAATTAATTTGACATTTTGCATTTCTGGGAATTTACGTATATTGTTTAAACAGTGTGTGGCTAAATTACAGAGGTGTGAAAATTATTAGAATAATTGTGATTTTTGTATTTTATTGGTTTCTACTTTAAAGTAAAAGCAATATTTTATGACATATATCTTTTTAGTTGTTGATATAATTCATTTTTCATCTCTTAAGAATGATTTGGAGTATTTTTTTTTTTTAATTTTGAGTGGTTGCTTTATATTTCTTCGAGAAATAGCTACATGATCTAATGGAAATTCTCCTAACATCAGGTTTGAAATATCCATGTTTTAGCCTTTCTTAGAAGCTTTCTGAAGAAAGTAGACTTTAATTTCATTTGAGAACCTTTACATAAAGTAATTAGTCTCATACCATTTTTATTAGTGCTTCTGTGGGCTGGATATTGCCCTACAATGTTTCCAGATTTCTTCTTCCTGCCTATTTGAGCATTGAAATCTCCCAGTAGTATTATAACATTCAATTTGGGGGTCCTGTATATTTTAGTTTCTAGAAGGTGCCAGAATTCTTCTGTTTTTTTTTTGTGGATTCTTCCTGTTGTCTTCATTTATTGGTGGGTGGCATTTAACAAGTGTGTATTTTTTGTTTTTATATTTAATTGTTAGAAGAGATATTCTTCCTGAACTAGATTTGAATTCTGTTACATTCAAAGTTACAATTTGAATTCTGTTTGAATTCTATTATACTTTTATGGACATAAAAAGCTGTGCCTAGTAATGGCATTCCCTTCACAATTTTGATTGCTAGTTTACCCTTAAAGATTTTGTAATTCTGTGATCTGCTACATTTTCCTCTTAGGAATCTGGTTTTTTCCACTGTTAAAATTTGAATTTTATTCTTGTCTAAAAGTATTTCCAATTCTTTTTGTTTACCAGTCTTGAGTGAAGAATTTATATTTAAAGTGCCTAAAAAGACTTTTCTTCTTAAATTAAGTTTAGAGGGATTCCAAGGTCGCTCCGACTCAAACCTTTGTTTGCAGTTGTTGGGACTCCCCAGAACCCTTGGTCCCAATACATGATCCCATGGTGGATTTCTCTTTCAAGTTACCACCTGGGGTAGTGCCTTTATTAAGCGGACTTTCCATACTGCAATTGAAATTGTATATAGTGAAAAAATCTTTCTTTATTATTTTATGTATCTTTTTATTTTATTTATTATTCATTGTATTCTCTTTTTGTTTTCTACTTTTATATACTTACATTTAGGAGATCAGAAAATTATTTAGGTTCTTTTTGTGTAGTTATTTTATTTTTTGTTTATTTTATTTTATTTAGTTTTATTTCATATATTTTATATCTGTTTATTTTTATTCAGTGGTGGGTCATCATTTTGACCTTTAGAGGTTTAGTGTTCTGAATTTTTGGTAGTGTTATAGTAGTTTAGCCCATTCTGAATAACACACGTGGGTATAAATTATTAATATCAGTATCAGTTAACATTAGTTTGAGTTTGTGCTATTTTCACAACACTAAAAGTTTATAACTAAGCAAAAGTATGATAGTATTGATGAAGCTGTTGACATCCCTGGTCAGGGCACTTTGACTTTTGTTGGAAATATTTGTCTCTATTGCTAATCAGTGTTATTATGCAAGTAAGGAGTTCCCCTCCATACTCTGTCAGTATTTTCGTTAGATTTGAATCATGAGCAATTTGCATACTACATAAATCAGTTTCATAAAGTCAACACATGTAATCTCACAATCTCTTTATTGAATATGATGAAAGTGTTCATCAACACAGTGTTAAATATATCTAAATTGTTTGGCAGTTCAGTGAACCATTGAATCTTATGGACAAGCCAGCATTGTTCCTATCATATTGTTACGATGGTCTCACTGATCGTCATATGGTACAGTGCAAAACAAAATACAGACACCAATGAAATCACTAAGTACCAGCTTTAATAAGTCACAAATAACAATTTGAAATCAACAAGATAGTCTCATGCAGTTATTCAAGTTAAATTTGTCCACATGTAATAATAAAGAGTTCCACAATTGTCAACAATAAAGAGTTCCACACTAATTATAATACAGTAAACATTAATCTTCAACCACCTCTTGATCCGCACTAAGGAAATCACTCAACATAACTGACTGACAAAGCCAGCCTCTGTCCTTTATATAGATAGTGCACGTGTTCCAGAATAACTTTCCATCCTTACTGCGGTGTGCCTCCTCCTATGGCGCTACAGCCCAAGTCGGGCCCTGGCCTCCACCAATCTCCGCCTCCAATCCACTCTATCCACTGCAACCCTCCTCCAGTTTCTTATCCCCATGTCTCTCGCGTCCTCTGGAACGCCATCTTCCCACCTCTTTCTCGGTCTACCTCTAGGTCTCGTTCCCTCCCATGTACCCAGCAAAGCCCTCTTGGGGTTCCTGCCATCCTCCATTCTCATAACATGTCTGGCCCAACGCAATCTTTGTATTCTTATAAATTTTGAGACTGGTATCTCTTTATATATTTGATACAGCTCGTTGTTGTATCTCAGTCTCTATGAGCCATTTTCTTGTATTGGGCCTATAATGCATCTGAGGATTTTCCTTTCAAAGGTGTCTACTATGTCGACTGTTTTCTGTGTGATTGTCCATGCCTCACATCCGTAGCATAGCACCGGTCTGATGACAGTCCTATATATTTTCATTTTTGTTTCCCTGTGCACATCCCCAGACCTAAATGATGGCAGCAATGCGAAGTATGCCTTGTTAGCCATGGTGGTCCGTCTTTGGATCCCCGGCTCCTCTGATCCAGTCTTTGCTAGATTCACTCCGAGATACGTGAAATTGTCCATCACTTCAATTGTGTCCTCCTCTATCTCAATGTTGTTATGAACCTGGTCCCTTCTTGTTTGGATAAGCATTTTTGTTTTATCCGTATTTATGGCTAGCCCAACTTCCTTGGCTTTGTTTTTAAGTCTATAAATATTTCTTTAGCTGCCGTGATCCGTCTTGACATGATGTTAATGTCATCTGCATATGCGGCTATCTGTACAGTTTTATTTGTTAACAGATTGGAGCTATTTATTGATAACTGCGGTGTGCCAGCATAATGCATATGTCAAGTGCTCCCCAGAACACTCTGGAAGGTACTTGTAGTGTTATGTGAGCGGATGGCTTTAATACAGGCAAGGCACGCTGGGCTAGTTAAGAAGTAGGTTGAAGGATGTTCTTGCCTTTTCGAGAGAGTTCCATCGTTACAGTATGTTAAATGTTAAATATTGGTTTACTTTCTCACCATATTTTTATGATATTGTAATCCTATGGTGCAGCTGATTTGGAATATACTAGTGTTCACACACACACACACACACACACACACACACACACACACACACACACACACACACACACACACACACACACACACACACACACACACACACACACACACACACACACACACACACACACACACACACACACACACACACACACACACACACACACACACACACACACACACACACACACACACACACACACACACACACACACACACACACACACACACACACACACACACACACACACACACACACACACCAGTCCGTATAGACTACAGTGGAGATTGCTTAAGTCTTCAGTGCATACTGGTAATTATAATAAAAATAAATTTCATTATAATTTCAGTTGGATTAATTGTAGTCTGACTATAATAATCTCTACTATTTTTCTGTATCGTCATGATTAATTTTCATTTTGTGTACTGTTACCAAGAAAGACAGAATATGTGTTCAGTTAGAAAAAACAGAAACATCTACATTATGACGGATTTGTATGAAAAAGACAAGGACGAAGTACACTGAAAGAAGATTTGGAAGTGTACGGAATGTGCTGATGTTAATGTAAAGAAAGATGCTGGATGCTTGATGATGAAGTTATACGTAAGTCGAACAATCATGACCAACAGACTTAGCCCTGCAACAGCTGAGAAGAAAATTATTTTTAAAAATGTAAGATTGAATGACAACATATTCAGAAATTCCAGTGTAAAAACTGGAAGTATTGAAAACCATTTTATCTTCCAATTCTACCAAGCTTTGTCCTGTGCAAGCAGTGAAAAGAACTATCCAGATAGTGGGAAATTACTTCAGGGAGCACTACCATAACTTGTGTCTTTCCGAGATATTAACCTTCCAGCTGCCTGTTAGAAGATTTTGATGGAAGAGATTTCCTTCTTGACAGTGGTCCTTGTTGATTTTCTTCCTATCCTTGTTGATAGTGGTCCTTCAAATGATAAAATCTCGTATTCAAGAACTGTGATAACTCACAACTTTTATCCAGTTGCAGACACTTGTTCACTGATTGGATATTTAAAACCAACCTCCTTTATTTCACCAAGTCTGCACTATAATGTGGCCTCATGTGTGGGACTGTGCAACCGTTAATCTGCATACTCTTACCAAGTAGAAGTCTGTGTTCACTACATTACTAATGGCATTGATAAGATTAAAGCCAAATCTAGCTTCTGAATCAGTAATGTCTGATTTTAAAGGAGCTGTGTTTAATTCAGCTTTAGCTCAGTTTTCAGGTGCTGAAAAGACAGGTTGTTTGTTGTAAATACAGTATAATTAGTAAATACAGTCAAGCACTGATTATCCGTGTTAATTGGGTATTTACAATGGACAGTTGTCGGAAAACATGGTTAATCCACTGATCTTTCCGTGAGCCGATGTTGCTCCTATGGTCAGCATAGTCACGTTTGCAATACAGTTGGAACTCATCATTTCGGTGGAAATACATTTTGGTACACAAATCCCCTGCATACTTGCACACATAATTTGTACGTACTGAATGAAGAGAAAAACAAATGGGTACTAATATTGAAGAAAAATATTTTTGCATATGAAAACAACTAGACATTGTAAGTAATAGATAAAAAATGAACAGATGTAATATAATTTATTTTGATTAATGTAATGTGTAATTTTATTAAACTAAGAATTTATGTTCTCTATGCAAGAAAAATATAAAAAACATGTATACAGAAGAACAAAACTTATATAAATCACAAAATCACTACATTGAAAATTATTACACCATAATACTTAATTTTTAAAAAGTCCCTCATCTTCTGCTTTGAAAATTCTCTTTCTTTCTCCAGAATCCTTGACTAAATTTTTTGGAGTTGCAAAATGTCCAAGTACGATGTATTTGGCTGCTGCTTGAAATATGTTATGAAGGTTGGTATACAGTCCAGTGCAGTCCTACAACTAAACAATATAAAACAACTTACAATAAAACCTTATAAAACAAAATATTAGCAAAATATACATAATTATGATTAAAATCTTTTCCACAACAATACAAGTCTTACAAACATTAGAAACAACATAAGAATAGAAATATAAAAAATTAAAAGTAAAAAATAATGTAAAATAAAATAAACCTTTCTTACTTGTGAGTGGCAGTTGAAAGACCCTGTTGAAAAACCTGACAACAGTTGAACAGCTCTTCTTACCTGCTGAAAGTCACACCCCTTCCCCTACTTCTCACTCCTTCATAAAGTAAACATTTGTAACCCACATGGAAATTTTCAACGCCAATGGGAATTTCTGACTTGTCCCCCAAATTTGAGGAATGCCCTTGCTTGTTTGGCTCAAACAGTTCTCATTAACCATGATAAGACACCTCCTTCAATTTACATTGTTCTATTTTAGCCTCTTTACGGCATCCCACTGTATAAGATTTGATCAAAACGTTCGCGCATTTTTTGCTTATTTGAAAAATTAAGTTAAAAAGGAAGAAAATATTATATACGTTTTGTGATTATTGTATGATTTATGCAGTGCTCTGTAAAGTGTGAAATGTTATAGAAGGATTTTGCTAAAATTAAAAGATTGAGGAATGCGTGAATTTATTAATTAGTAATTTCAACATTTTGTTAGTCAAGTATAGTAGGTGTTTAATTATGTTGCTTTTTAAAATTTTTTGTATAACTGTTTCTATAGTAAAGCATTTTATTCATTTTGTATTACTTAATTCGGTGTTTGGGGAATTGGATGATAGGGTAAAAGAGAAGAGAAACTGGATGTTAGGTATGTATGGAGACAAATGAAGAGCATTTCAGAATATTAACAAATAACTTTACATTTATAAATTATCACTGGTCTACAAAAAAAACTTTTTTTGTCCCAAAGAGTTTATTGGCTGATCTATATAGTATTTTTTGCACTGAATTCAAAAATGCCAACCATTTTTCTGTATCACGTAAGGGTTGCGTGTGACAGCTAGGTAAATATTTTACATTAATAACATTCACAGTAAAAAAATTAATCAATGTTCAACGTACCTAAAAGGTGTTAATTTAAGATTTCCTGGAGTACTTTGCATCAGGAACATCCCTTTTGAGAGTCCAGCAGTAATCTGCTAACATATTTGAGCTCCACTTCCCTTGATACCTTGTTTCCATGCTTGAAATGTCTTGATGAAAGCATTCACCGTGTTCATCGCTTACGGCTCCCAGGTTTTCCGGAAAGAAATCCAAGTGAGTGAAGAAAGTGGATCTTGAGAGACATATTGCAGTCCAAATGTTCATATGCTTTCAGCAGCTGATTTACTAGATCCCTGTAGTTGTCAGACTTGTTGGTGCCTAAAAATTGCATCACTACATTCTTGAAAGAAATCCATGCACGTTTTTCTAAGTCATTCAACCGTCCTTCAAAATTTTCATCTTTTATTAGTTCTCTTATTTGTGGTCCTACGAAAATTCCTTCTTTAATTTTTGCATCACTAATTCTGGAGAACTTTTCCTTCAAATACATAAAACCTCTTCCATTTCTGTCCATTGCCTTTACGAAATTTTTCATCAAACCTAATTTGATATGAAGAGGTGGAAGATAGATCTTTTTGGGATCAACTAAATGAGCATTCATGACATTTTTTCACCAGGTGTGAGAGATTTACATGAAGGCCATATCTTCTTTTTGAAATGACTTTTGTGATCTCTGCTGTCCCACTCACAAAAAAGCAGCAACATTTTGTGTATCCAGTATGTAAACCTAGCAGCATAGCGATCACCTTAAGGTCTCCACATATGTTCCAATTGAATTTTTCATAAATTATCTTGTCTAGAATAATCTTCATATTTTCATAAGTTTCTTTCATATTAATAGCATGTGCTAGTGGAACTGATGGAAATTTGTTTCCATTGTGAAGAAGGACAGCTTTTAGGCTAGCTTTAGATGAATCAATAAACAAACGCCATTCCTCTGGGTTATGAGAATGTCCTAGAGTATCCATCACTGATAAAATATCAATACAGTACACAAAATCCCCTTTTTGAGAAAAACAGTTCTTGAAATCCTCTTGACGATTTCGAAAGTAGAATACCTTAGTTCCGCGATCAAGAAGGTTCCACCCTTTTAGTCATGATCCCAAAAGTTCTGCCTGATTTTTGGATAAATGTAAATCATGAACTAAATTATTTAGGTCTCCTTGTGTCAATAAATGAGTGTCGTTAGAAACTTCAAAACTTGGATCATGTTGATCAGAGTGATCTTCATTCTGATCCTCTTCAGAGCTTGGATTTTCATTTATATCGATTGATACTGGGTGATTTGGTATTGGGAGATCATCACTGTGGAGAACAGGTCGAATCGCTGAAGGTATATTGGGATATTTCAAAGTGTGTTTCGACTTACTTGTTATTCCCGTTGTATTTGTTAAACAAAAATAACAGTCGGAAGAATGCTTTTCTGGCTCTCTCCACACCATGGGAACTGCAAATAGCATATGGCGATAGCCGTTTTCCCACCCCATTAAAAGCCTTGAACAAGTAACACAACAAATATGGGGGGCCCAACTCTTGTCCTGATCTCCTACCTTGCAACCAAAATAAAGTTGATAGCACTTTTTTATTAAAGGGGTAAAGTTCCGCCTTTGAAGTTTAAAAGTCAACTCACCACACACATAACAAAACGTGTCCGGATGGTTTAGGCACTTGCTCGGCATTTTTAGTTTTCACACAAATAAAAGCTACTAATACAGAACAATAACACAGTGTTTAAGATAAGATAAACAATACGAGTTGTTTATAAAATAATACACTTGCACGCCTCTGTATGTTCGTAAACTAAGCACAACATAACCTCCAAGCACACTTCTGCACAAATGTTCACCACAGCCACACATATTATATCACAGCAAGAATCAACGAATACCAAATGTTTAAAAAACAATCTACCAGAGTGCAGGATACATAACTTCGCAACTAACGTTGTATATCGGCAATACTGAGGCAGCGAAAGTTGAAAACGTACATATACGTGATTACTGAATTTGGTCCCTCAGAGAAAAAACGTATATATATACATGATTACTGATCAAAGGGTTAACCGAAGTCTATATGTCACATGTAGCTTTTGTTTTCATTTCCTCAAATAAATAAACAATACGTGCTCCAAGTCAATACTGTAGTAATATTTATTGCAAAATAATACAATTTCCAACATAGAAAATTGAAAAAAAAACGTTATTCTTATATCTATAAAACTATACGTGATAGCAAAACTGGATTCCTCGTATGAAAATACATAGGAATCGCATAAAATTTTGTCTGGGACAAAACATGTATTGACCAGTGTTATTAGAATAAGTAAATGTTTTTTCTCTTACTCCCCATCTGTATTGTGTATTGTCATATTGTTAAGGATGGATTCTGTAATTGTGTCTCATTCACATACACTTTTTTGAGATTGTTTTTGTTAAAGACTCCTTTAAAGTCTTTTTCAGAATGTTATGCCTTAATGCTGCATTGTTATAAGAAAGAACATAAGTTAATGTATGTTTCATGATGTATTACAGAGACTGGCATGTAACTTGTTACTAGTAACTGTGAATTGTTAACATGCAATATAATCATTACTGATCTTGGTCTGTTTCCTAATGGTGTTTGTTTCAAACATTTATTAATTTTTAATATATAGGTAGTAAAACTAGATGGCGTCCTAGTTTTTGTATACATAACCACATTTGTGAGATATAATATATCGTATTTATAAATTCAAAAATAACGTAAGTATACAGATGTCGCCCGTAAGAACAGGGACCCTATGTAATGTTCTGTATATATATTATTACATGGGATACGCCTAGAAAGAAAACGGGAAAAAATTGCTTGAGGTAACAGACAAAATTTTATAACTAGTAAACATAACCCCACAATTAGGTTAGACAATTGTATGCATGCGTGCATTACACAATTGCCAAAATGAGTACAAGTGACGATATTGACATAAAAACCAGTACCATTGACATAACTTTAACTGGTGAAATGGAGGTTCAAATAAATCCCATTAGTCAGAATGACGAAGTAAATACGCCTGTGTCTGTCGAAATAAAGCAAACTGACACATCCATTTCAACTAATTTAGACAGTAAATCAGATGAAAGTAATGCAATAATACAATTGTTATTAAAACTAAATAAAAAACTAGACGAACAGAAAAGCGATACTGATAGTAAATTCACACATTTGAATGACAAATTCGATAATTTACAAAATCATTTAGAAAACATTGAAACAAATGTGATAGATATCACTAAAAATTGTGAAACTATAGATAATCCAAATAATACAAGTAGTAAGATTGTGGTGGTGGAAGAGGATAAACATGATAATGAAAGTATAATGAATGATAATGAAATATTTGAATTTATGAAATCAGAAAGAAAGTTGAGAGAAAGTATTTTAGTACAAGGAGTGCAGGGGGTAGAATTTTCTTTTAATGTTGTATTAGGGGGTGAAGACAAGTCTTCATGTAGTTGTTATAAGGATAAGAATGCCTTTAATTTATATTTGATAGACGATAGTTCTACAAATAAAGTTTCTTTTAGTTTTTGTGTACCTAAGAAGAGGTGCAACAATTTTATGATAGGGACCCCTGCATATTTGGAGAGAGAAAGTGTATTTTGGTGTTATGGAGAGAAATGTATTAAGAGAGAAAGTATAGAGAGATATTGTGAGAGTAAAAGAGTAATAGAAATATTTAAAGTAAACAGAAATTACAGACAACTGTTAGAAAGGTTAGGGTTATATGTGGTATATGAAAATGATGAATACTTACCTGATAATAACAATAAATTGAAAATAACAAGAAATGAGAATAAAGACATTAGGTACTTACCTGTGGTGGAATATTATGGGGATAATTATAATATAAACCGATTAATGACATATGATACTAAGACAAACGGAACTCTACTAGATCGTGACTGGGAATATTTGTTTAATAACCGTCCAATAACATATGAATATAATGTATCTAATAAAATCTATGTATTAAATAAGAATTTATATAGACCTAAGATTCGTTTGTTGTTTAATGATGGTGGATAGACTGTTATATTGTGAAATGAACATTAAATAATAATGTGCAAAGTGGTTTTGAATTGGACTGTTATGGACTGATTTCGATTAATGACACAATAATGAAGTTGGAGTGTATATTTTTATTGTATTTATCCATGTATTTTGATGTGTATTATGTATTACAGGTACCCCAGTGTGTATTATTATATATTTTATATATATAACATGTTTAATAATAATAATACTAATGTAATTACTAATGAATAATAATGAATGTTTAAATAAATAATTATATTTGAATTTTGAAAAGAGGTATTGTTATAAGTAGGTAGGAGAGGAATTTTATAAGACAATGGTAAATGATTACAGTAAGGTAAGTGTTTAAACAGGAATATAACCTGGGTATAGATAAAATGCAGGTGAGTTATTAATTAATGTAAATGGAGTTAGAAAAATAAGAATTTTAAGAAAATACAAAGAGAATTATTAAATATTTAGGGACACAGTAGTTAGTGATTATTTGTAGAGAAGGTGTTTAAGTAAAGGTACATACATATATTTGTTGTTGATGAATTCTGTAGTGGGGGTGAGGTGATAAAGAGTAGCCAACCAATAGTGTTGTGGCAGGTATTAGCGTAGTTTAAGGGAGTGTTTGCCGAATTATTTGGAAGGGCAAAAATATTAGAGATGTATATAGCCAGTTAGGGAACACCCAACCCATTGCAAAGACGAGCGGTGCCATAGGATTTAAATGAAAATAGTAATGGAGTATATAATTGAGATATTGGTGTCAATGATAGGTAAATTTGATGGTCAGTTAGAAGAAGGTGAGTAAAATTATATAATGAAGTATAGTGAATATAGGAGTTATCCAGACTAAACAGAGATAGAAGGTGAGAGGTTAGGTAGTTAGGGAGGTAGAAAGTTCAGAGGAGAGAGGTAGTAGAAAATGAATAATGAAATAATAATGTAATATGAATAGTAACAATAAGTTCAAAATGTATTTTATTATTATAAATAAATAAATTTGATGTTTAATTAATAACTGCAATGGTAAATTTTAATTTAAATACAACTTTTAAGTAAATTATACATATGTTAATGCATATCTTAGATATGATTAAATAGGATGGAGTATTTAAAATGTATTAACTGTATTATTAATATATCAGTGTTAATTATTAATGTATTATATATTTATTTGAAAACTTTTGAACAGGATGTTATAATATGTGTAGGAAGAAAAAAAAAAAAAAAAAAAAATTTTTTAAATGGCGTTGTTAATAATATTTATCAGCCAGATGATTAACTGTTAATAATAATAATAATAATAATAATACTAATAATCATAATAAAAGTTTATTTTAAGAGTTATAAATAACTAAATCGATTTATTAAATTTCTTGATTTGTTTTTCTAAGTTTGGGAGATAGATAATTATATTTTATATTATATATATTTTATATTTTCAATTATATTTTATTCAATTTTTTATAATTTTGTGCTTATGTTACAATTATAGTAATTATAGAACGAAGATAATTATTATCGATAGGAATCGAAACCATTATTCAAGTTAGGGTTTGTAAGATGCAGGAAAGATATTCTTTTTAATCCTTGAGATTTATTATTTTTATAATTTTTATACTTTCTAATTTTATTTAATATAATTTATAATTTTATAAATAGTAAGCCAACCCAGTGCTTATTGGCACAAACCAGCACTTAGCTAAGGGGAACCATATCAGTTAAGGAGGTAGTGATTCAATAAGCCACTATATTAATATTTTTTATAAATTGTTTCAGTGTTTGGGATGTGACAGCGGTCCTGAGCTGGCTAACTCGTCAGAGCAGGGGCGTTAAGAGCCTAAGTGGCCTTATGGTGTTGGGATCTCGCAGGAGAAGTCCAGTAAGGTCATGAAGGTACCGTCATTATCACCAGACCAAGGGTGAGTGATTATTGTTTTTTATATAAAATTGTAAGGGGGTTGTGGCGACTTGTCCTGGCTGATCCCTTTAGGAAGTATGAAAGGGTCAATGAAAGTTTGTGTGCTTCGTCACACCATCTTTCATTGAGGGGGTTTTGTGATGGTACAATCATGGTACATTGTATAATTACCTAAAATATGGTAAAATATTGTATTTTTCTATTTTTTGACATACCCAACCCAATCTCAAACACCCGATATCGATTCTACAGTGAGTGGACTATATTACAGTATTTGCCAGGATTTGAACTAATTCATGACAAAAAACGGTGTCACATCACAAAAACAGTGTGCAGTTATTGCGATAAGCAGAGCCAAGCCTTCGTTACGTCAGAGGCTGAGAATGTGTTGACAACTACAAATTCACGCTGTCAACAAATTAAACAAAAGGACTGTGACGTCAGTACTTCCCACTTCCGCAACATCTGACCAGGAATTGTCGTCATTTCATCTGCAGCTCTGATTTGAGCCGGCCGGCCAAAACTCATTCACTCACGGGTGAATTTTTTAACTTTTTAGGCCACTGTAGGTGGTTAATAATTGTGTAAAACACCGTACAGTGCGTCGACTAAAAAAATGTGACCGTTACGGGTACACGTAAAACTCGCGGTACTGGACGCGAAGTTTTACCGCCAGCTACAACAACCAGCAACACTACATTGGTGAGAGCGTTCCTTATATACTTTGAATCCTTTATTTCCCAATATATGTTATTGTAGAAATCAATCATTTAACAAATTATTCAAATTTTCAATCTATATAAAAGGAGCTCCAAAATTTAAAGTCTGTACCATGAGAATGAAAGGGTGCGTGGTTGTGTGCGTGCGTAATTATTTCTAAGTGCTGGGTTGAGCAACACCTATAAAAATATATATATAGATATAATTTTGTCATATACATATTATACTTACAGAAGTTGCAACACATATAAATATATATATATAATTTTGTCGTATACTTATGATATTTACAGAAGGTATTATTACACTATGTATGTATTTTGGAAGGGTTAAAGATAGGGTTGAAAACAAGTATGTAAAACGAATAAATAATAAAAAGGGTATTTCATTGGTAAAAATCAGAACAGCTGTTTTTATTTCAAGCAATTTCTGTTCCCGCATGACTTCGCGTAACGAAATTCTGGCCCATGACTTAGGTAGTAAAAGATGGCATCCTAGTTTTTGTATACATAACCACATTTGTGAGATATAATATATCGTATTTATAAATTCAAAAATAACGTAAGTATACAAGTATGCATGCCATTCAGTTTGTAAGGCACATCCTGCCATACACATTTTAAATTTAAGTAGTAACTTACTCCAGTAGTTATTTATATCGTGTTTCAGATGGAGGAATACCTGCCAGATCAAATACTACTCAACTTCTTGTCAATATAAAAGACGTTAATGATAATCCACCTAGATTTTACACTACATTATTTCAAGAAGCAGTTTCTGAAAATGTACCAATAGGTTACAGTATTGTGAGGGTAAGGATGTAAAAGTGTGTTATTTCAATAAATTATTAGAATTCATAATTCTTTGAATAAAAAAATATGTTTTTTCTGTGAACAGGTATGTGGTAAGAAAATTAATATTACATTTATTTTTTTCAATGTTCGGACACTGTAGGTACAAGCATATGATGCTGATGAAGGAGAAAATGCAGTTTTAACATACAGTATTGGTTCACGTGACTGGAAAGGTGCAAATACAGATGAGATGCCAGTTACTGTAGACGAAAAAAGCGGATGGATCCATACAAGTAAATTGCTGGATAGAGAAACACATAACAAATTTCAGTTTCAGGTATGAACTGCTACACATTGTGATGCAATCAATGTAGGTATTGGTTTTGAATTACAAAGAAAATTATAAATTGATTATGTTATGATTATTCTATAAACTACAAATAACACATATCAATGTACGAGCTGAGCATTCAGAGCATTGTAATGCTGAGTATGCTGTAAGAATTTACAAGTGCATATTTTTAGTAAATTTTAAGATGAACAAATGAAATTCATGTTTAAAAAGTGAATAGGAAGACACTAAGGCATTACAGTGATTTTATTATATTACAATAGGTTTCTGTGTATTGCATATTGTTCTTGATAAGCAATTTTGCATACAGTCACTGCAACTAATAGATTTACATTTTATTTATTGGTTCAATGGTTGGTGTGTGTTCAACAGGATAATTTATGAATAAAGTTTGTGTATAACATAGAGAATAATGTGGTAGTTTATAATGGCTCATTAAACACATATTACAGGTTTTAGCAACTGACAGTGGAACTCCACAGAGAGCTGCAACAGCCAGTGTTGTAATAACTGTACAGGATGTAAACGATAATGATCCAGTTTTTAGTCCAAAACAGTATGAAGTTATCGTTTCTGAAGATGATCCACCAGGTACTCCAGTAGCTAGTGTGACTGCAACAGATGCTGATGAAAATCCAAGGTACAGTTTCATTTACTTCATATGTACATGTACTAGATTTTATTGCATTGTTGTTGGATTAGGATATTATAACACTAATTGTAATATCTGTACAGCATAATTATCAAAATGTTGATAATGAGAATCCTTTTAGTAACTTCATCTGTTTATTTTCTACAGACTGTAGTAAATAAACATATTTATGTTTTATGTAGTTTTATTTTTTTGCCAAAGTAATAACAACTTTAAATCATAAAACAATTAAAAAAATTGGAAGGTTATTATTTATTGTAGTAAATACACAGCTAATTTATTATACTTTGTAATGTTTTATATAATACTGTGTGACCATTGCTAGTATTTAACTTGAGAGAATAATCAGGTTATGATGATTAAAAATTATGTGGAAAACACTAGCATCAGGGTTGAAAAATTAACAGGTATGAGAGGGACATATATCTCCTGGATTTGGAGTATGATGTCTGGTTGGTAAGGGTGTGGGACCTTCACAGATTTGTGCCGTGTTTTGGAAAACTCGGCTGTGTTTTTTTTTTCTACAAGAACGGACTGCGTTGAGTTATTAAATTACGTATTAACGGCATCTTGCCGACATAATAAATTACGTCCGTCTCTTTATCTTGCCACCGTGCCGATCCGCGCGCGCTCTGGGTCTAGAGCTTGGTACGAATTTTTCAGTAAGTGTAATGAGTAGTCCAGTTTCAGCATTCAACGTAGTAGGCCGTCGGTATTCGCCTGACAGCCTGGACTTGAAATTTTGTCTACTATCTTGTACTATGTATAAGTAAAAGTTACGCGACCTTCCGGGTTTCCGAATTAGTCGACAATCTGTCTCGCTCCAGAGGATGGCCGAACACCTGCCTTCCATGAAATAAATTCAATCACCTTCCGTCTAGCTGTCAGGACGAATGGACGGACACACACGACAAGATCCTCAAACCTTATGCTGCTAACCAGGTGACATTTATGCTTTTTTTTAGAAAACAAAATGTTTGTGGCCGCTACACTTACCTTGAGACATTTTGGAAATGCTCCAGTTTAGAACTTTGTTGCGCACAAGTCCAACGGGACATTTGGGGTTACATATTATATTTTCCTTTTAACTAATGCTTACGCCTCAGAGAATTTGTAAACTCAGCCAGGGTCATGCATCACCCGAATTGATGTTGGTTATTTTTACTGTAAATATGGGCGGCACTGACTGTCACTGAATGATATTAGCGTTAAGTATGCATGCACGGGTGCCTCGGTACATTGTTGGGGAATTTTCGTGGTCACATACTTTTTCATTTAATTGGGTATTTGATTTGGGTTTTAATTTAAAGGTTGGGGGAGGTGCTTTAACCTGTGGACGACACCTGTTGGTGCCGTTACCCACAGGCCAATAACATGTCATAGTTTGTTGGATCTAGTCCGGGCGCATGACCGTGCCTGAGGTCAAGTGGATTCTTTATGAACACCTCAAGTATGTTTTAGTAAATTAAATCAATAGATTCTGCTTTAAGAAATTCAATTCAACTGTTTAAATAATTTTGTAACCACTAAATTTTGCCATAGCCAGCACAAGAATTGTTCAGTTTACCTTTTTTAATAATTCATAATAATGATTCGTTGATAATGTTAAAGAATGTAAAACAAATCAGTACCAGTTGTAAGCTATTTTTTGGGTGGTTACGTTCCACCGATCTTGCTTAAAAATTGTTTTTTTTTGGTAAGAAAATAAAAGAAATGAGAATATGCAGTTTATGCAACCGGGCATCCATGTTGACCTCGTGATGGCACATTTATTATTATTTGGGATACGAAATTGATAATTACCTTTTATGCTTGGTACTTGTGTGCCGTTCTGACTATTTTGCCAATTGGACTTTGGCCGTTCACATACTTAGAATTTTTGGGGTGTTTCAACTCTGGTCTTTTGGAACTTAGTATTTGGTTTTGGGTTTGTTAATTGAAAAATTTTAAGGTGGGCCGGATACTTGATCTGAATAAGAGGGTTTGAGGGTGTTACGATGACAATATATATGCTGTTAACCAGGTGGACATGGTGTGTGCTATTTATATGTAAATGTGTATCTATGTTAATTATATGTTGTGTGTTATGTCTTTATGTGATTGTTAGATTGTTATACGTTGTTATGCATATATATATATATATATCTATCGTGTTTAGGGTTTATGTGACTTACTGGGAGGGTCGATACTATGCGCCATTCTTACATTATTTAGAAGTAACTGTATTCTGCTCAGTAATATCAAGCTCAATTATTTGGCGATGCCTATGTCTAATGTTGAATTATAATAACGATTTTAAGAATAATAATGATTGTGCTATATTAACTTAATCATTCAAAGGCGCATGTATCGTATACTGGGGGAATTGATTGTACAAAAACATAACTAATAAATCTTGTTATTGTTATCTTAGAGCAGAGTTTCATTTGCAAGTCCGTCATACTGGACCCAGCGCATTTTTGGCTTCTCTAGGCTCTTGCCTAGTTCTAAATAACTAGTGGCCTCTCTTTAAAAAAAAAAAAAAAAATTGTGTTTTTTTTATATATAAAGCATAAAAGGAAAGAGGGGTCACAAATGGTAGCAGAGAGCGTGGTTCATTCTAGGGTTGAACCCTTGGGTCCTTTGGTGTGATGGGGCTTGCAAACTCGGAAATAGTTTGGAAAAAAAAACATCGATTTCAGAAATAGTTGAAAATGAAAATAGATAGATGCAATGGCAGGGTTGATATCGTATGTGTGTATATGTGTATTATGTATGAATTATTGCTATGAGATTTGAATTGTAAACCTGCCGCCACGTGGCAGGTGTTGTAGTTGGGTTTTGTTGTTTTGCGACTGGACCTTACCGGAGATCGCGTGGGGATGGGCTCCCTTATTTATTGTATGGAAGTAATAGCGCGTGCGGTTAGCAGGATGCGGTATGGTCCGACTGGAAGTCGGTACCGTCCGACTGAAATTTGTGCTAATGTCTTGGTTGAAATGTTATATGTTGTGATAGGTGTTCGGTTGTGTGGATTGTATGTTGGTGTTAGTGTCTGAAGTCGTTTCTTCTTCGAGTCTGGCGACTGACGGAGAGTTAGTTCTGGAGCGGGTCAGGTTTTCGCAGCGCTAGGAAACCCGGGGGTCCTCTTGATGGAAGAACAGTACTCAAATTTTTCCTTTTGTAAGTCATGTTTTTGTGTTAGGTGTATTGTGCGATTCTGGTGGGGGTAGGTTACCAGAGACTACCCAACCCTATTTCCGGCATCCTCCAGAGACTTCCGGTGGTGGATGGAGAAGATGAGGGCAAATTGTTGGTTTTTCTGGACATCGTCCTGGAGTTGGCGGATTTTCAGGGGCTGTCCGATGATGTCCTCTTGTCCCTTATATACCCGTATTGCCGGGGTTCATTGGCTGAGCTGGTCACCGACACTCTGCGTCGTGGTGGCAGTATCGACTCTTTCCATGCGGCGGTGTTGGACTTCTTCATACCCCGTCGACGACGTGATCAGTTGAAGTTTAAGTTATTCTATCGTCTGCAGGCCAACGAAGAGGCATTGGGGGATTTCGTGCATGATGTAAGGAAAACTGCCCGTATATTAAGGTTGGGGTTGCCCGAGACGGAAGTAATACAAGTAATACGAGAAGGTCTGAATCCCCAAGAAAGATCCCGGCTAGTTTTCGCAGATCCTCCACGTTGTTTTGCGGACCTGGACCGGTGGTGTGCACATGCCAGGAGAGTCCAGGAGAATGATGAATCCCGGGGAAGAGATGCTACGGATGTCCAATGCTCCAGTGGTTTGTTAGGAAGACCTAAAAAGGACAAACAGGGCGGTTGGAGGAAAACACAGGAGACGGTCAGAAAAACTGAATATTCCGGAAGTAATGGAGGCTACAAGGGGGTGGCAAGTGAGAAGACGGTAACAACAGCTACAGCTCAGAAAACAAAGAAATACGAAATTAACAGGGGAAGAAGAAATTATGTTAGGGAACAAACATCGGCAAGTAGGGAGCCTGTACCAAGGCGTTATTCCTATTCGGAGAAAAAGGAAACTTTAAAGGTTCCAGAGGAAGTACACATGCCTAAGAGGGTAGTGGTTGAAGAAGGTGAAGCAGAAGAAGAAAAGCGGAATAACTTCTGTGGATCAATACAAGTGGACAAGAAAACGTCTGTTAACACTGAATTACAGGACTCAGAGAGGACGTCGCAGTTGAATCCGGAGGCCGCAGAATTTGTTCCGGTATCTCCATCTCGGTTCGTGAGGGATCCAGAGCCTGTAACATCATCATCGCCTACGCCGGGATATGAGGAGTCACTTGGTGGTGTAGCTTTACCATCGCCAGTAGAAATTAATTTAGTCATTGCACATGAACCTCGACAGCTGGATTCCAGGGTGGAAAATGTTGAGGACGTTATAGTTGCTGAGAGTGGTGAAGGAGAGGAATCGAAGCAAGAGTCAGAAGAGCGGTGTGCAGATGCTGCGCAGGTGAATATAGTTGTAAGTGTTAGGCAGACTGAAGCGTCTGAGTTTGCAGATGGACAAGGGGATGTCCAGGCTGCAAGTGTTTCTGAGGTTGCGGATGGACAAGGGGATGTCCTTGCCGCAAGTGTGGTAGAAGTAGATGAGGTAGAAGTTGAGGAGAAATTTGGTGGCAGCGTTGTGGAGTGTGCGAGTGAGAATGATGTAGTGTGTGAAGATGTGCAGACGCCTTCTGTGAGTAGTGTTGAGGATTCCGAAGAACGGAAAGAAGTTTCATGCGGACCAGGTGAGCTACTAGAGGAGGATGAAGAGGTGCAGTGTTCAGATGGTGGTAGTGGACGTGATGGCGATGATGTTGATGATGAACGTGTTGAGGAAAATGAGATTGGAGAAGAGGTTAGTGAAGAAGTTTGTGAAGCGGCTGGTGACGAGTGTGATGAAGAAATTGGTGAGGAGCTGAGGGAACATGTGGTTGAAGATGGATCAGAGGAGCAACTGGAAGATGGTGAGGAGCTGCAGTGTCATGAGGTTGATTTGGATTATGGGGACAGAAAACGGGAAATTGTAGAAGAAGAGGAGTTAGATGATGAGGATAATCCAAAGCGGAGTGAAAGGAGCGATGTAAGTTGCCTTGATTCTGATTCAGAGGAAACCAGCCAGTACTGCTTAACACGAGATAAGTTCTCACAGAGTGGTGTCCGAAAGGAACGGGTACCTAAAGTCCATCACAGAAAGGTAAGAAGAAGAGGTTAACGGGTAGCAGGTAGATGTTCCCCACAGTCCGAGTGGTGTTCGTCTACTTCAGGGTTGCGCCCCTGCCCATGCGAGCCTTGGTTTTCTCCAGTCATTCTCCTTTTCGGAGTGAACCATGTCCTTACCCTTAGTCCTGGCTATTGACCTTTCAATGATCCTTGCCCCATTTCATCTTCTCAATCTTCCTACCCCTTCCCTTAGTAAAAAAAAAAAAAAAAACGATAAGGAGTTAGAGAGACTTGCCGGAAGTGATTAGATTGTGGTCCTGGAGATTGTCAGTATCCCCTGTTCTGGAAGGTTATCATGGAGAAAGTTAGAGAGTTGGAGAGTGCCCTTAGATTTGTCGTGGTTTTGGAGATTGTAAGTTCCCCTGTTTTGGTTCTGAAAGTTATGATGGAGAGTTATGTGCCGTTGTTTCGTTGTTGATTGTTGTAAATTTTGATTGTGGGTTATTGTAGGGTCGGTCCATGCCGCATTCTCCGGTTGTTTCCCGGGTGTTTTTGTTGAGAGAGAGAATTGTATTTATTGTGTATCGACGTCGGCAGAGAAGTAAACCCCCCCTTGCTAGCCATGGTGTTTTTGTTGAGTAAGAGTTAGGATGGAAGTTCGCATGCCCTTGAGGCGGTCTTCTCTGTCTGGCTAAGCGGGGCCGTCCGCCCTTGTGTAGGGATGTGGGCCAGCCATATGGCAAGGATGGAGATGCCTTGTTGGTGCATGTGGCTGGTCAGTCCAAGAGATGGACGAGAGATAGTACAGTCACTCACATACCAAGGTGGGAGAAACCTTGTTGGGTCTTAGGACGGGTATGTGAGTGGGACCGATGGGAGTAGGTGATCGTCACCGGAGAGGGTGACGTGTTGGGGCGGTCCCGTGGGGTTGGCATGGCGGAGAGGGTCGCATGGAGAATGGACGCAGTTCTGAGCCTCTGTTCTCCTGAGAGCGAGTGCTGCTGGGCCGCCATGATCACAAAGTTCACTAGCTTGTTTTGGAAGGGGTTACACTGCAGGGTACCCTCCCTGAGTTTAACTGTGAGGCAACCAAGTTGCCCTTTTGGGGTGGGGGTGTGCCGTGTTTTGGAAAACTCGGCTGTGTTTTTTTTTCTACGAGAACGGACTGCGTTGAGTTATTAAATTACGTATTATCGGCATCTTGCCGACGTAATAAATTACGTCCGTCTCGTTATCTTGCCACCGTGCCGATCCGCTCGCGCTCTGGGTCTAGAGCTTGGTACGAATTTTTCAGTAAGTGTAATGAGTAGTCCAGTTTCAGCATTCAACGTAGTAGGCCGTCGGTATTCGCCTGACAGCCTGGACTTGAAATTTTGTCTACTATATTTTACTATGTATAAGTAAAAGCTACGCGACCTTCCGGGTTTCCGAATTAGTCGACAATCTGTCTCGCTCCAGAGGATGGCCGAACACCTGCCTTCCATGAAATAAATTCAATCACCTTCCGTCTAGCTGTCAGGACGAATGGACGGACAAACACGACAAGATCCTCAAACCTTATGCTGCTAACCAGGTGACATTTATGCTTTTTTTTAGAAAACAAAATGTTTGTGGCCGCTACACTTACCTTGAGACATTTTGGAAATGCTCCAGTTTAGAACTTTGTTGCGCACAAGTCCAACGGGACATTCGGGGTTACATATTATCTTTTCCTTTTAACTAATGCTTACGCCTCAGAGAAATTGTAAATTCAGCCAGGGTCATGCATCACCCGAATTGATGTTGGTTATTTTTACTGTAAATATGGGCGGCACTGACTGTCACTGAATGATATTAGCGTTAAGTATGCATGCACGGGTGCCTCGGTACATTGTTGGGGAATTTTCGTGGTCACATACTTTTTCATTTAATTGGGTATTTGATTTGGGTTTTAATTTAAAGGTTGGGGGAGGTGCTTTAACCTGTGGACGACACCTGTTGGTGCCGTTACCCACCCACAGGCCAATAACATGTCATAGTTTGTTGGATCTAGTCCGGGTGCATGACCGTGCCTGAGGTCAAGTGGATTCTTTATGAACACCTCAAGTATGTTTTAGTAAATTAAATCAATAGATTCTGCTTTAAGAAATTCAATTCAACTGTTTAAATAATTTTGTAACCACTAAATTTTGCCATAGCCAGCACAAGAATTGTTCAGTTTACCTTTTTTAATAATTCATAATAATGATTCGTTGATAATGTTAAAGAATGTAAAACAAATCAGTACCAGTTGTAAGCTATTTTTTGGGTGGTTACGTTCCACTGATCTTGCTTAAAAATTGTTTTTTTTTTGGTAAGAAAATAAAAGAAATGAGAATATGCAGTTTATGCAACCGGGCATCCATGTTGACCTCGTGATGGCACATTTATTATTATTTGGGATACGAAATTGATAATTACCTTTTATGCTTGGTACTTGTGTGCCGTTCTGACTATTTTGCCAATTGGACTTTGGCCGTTCACATGCTTAGAATTTTTGGGGTGTTTCAACTCTGGTCTTTTGGAACTTAGTATTTGGTTTTGGATTTGTTAATTGAAAAATTTTAAGGTGGGCCGGATACTTGATCTGAATAAGAGGGTTTGAGGGTGTTACGATGACAATATATATGCTGTTAACCAGGTGGACATGGTGTGTGCTATTTATATGTAAATGTGTATCTATGTTAAATATATGTTGTGTGTTATGCCTTTATGTGATTGTTAGATTGTTATACGTTGTTATGCATATATATATATATATATATATCGTGTTTAGGGTTTATGTGACTTACTGGGAGGGTCGATACTATGCGCCTTTCTTACATTATTTAGAAGTAACTGTATTCTGCTCAGTAATATCAAGCTCAATTATTTGGCGATGCCTATGTCTAATGTTGAATTATAATAACGATTTTAAGAATAATAATGATTGTGCTATATTAACTTAATCATTCAAAGGCGCACTGGGGGAATTGATTGTACAAAAACATAACTAATAAATCTTGTTATTGTTATCTTAGAGCAGAGTTTCATTTGCAAGTCCCGTCATACTGGACCCAGCGCATTTTTGGCTTCTCTAGGCTCTTGTCCAGTTCTAAATAACTAGTGGCCTCTCTTTCAAAAAAAAATATTAAAAAAAAAGTGTTTTTTTTTTTATATATAAAGCATAAAAGGAAAGAGGGATCACAAATGGTAGCAGAGAGCGTGGTTCATTCTAGGGTTGAACCCTTGGGTCCTTTGGTGTGATGGGGCTTGCAAACTCGGAAATAGTTTGGAAAAAAAAAACATCGGTTTCAGAAATAGTTGAAAATGAAAATAGATAGATGCAATGGTAGGGTTGATATCGTATGTATGTATATGTGTATTATGTATGAATTATTGCTATGAGATTTGAATTGTAAACCTGGTGCCGCCACGTGGCTGGTGTTGTAGTTGGGTTTTGTTGTTTTGCGACTGGAGCTTACCGGAGATCGCGTGGGGATGGGCTCCCTTATTTATTGTATGGAAGTAATAGCGCGTGCGGTTAGCAGGATGCGGTATGGCCCGACTGGAAGTCGGTACCGTCCGACTGAAATTTGTGCTAATGTCTTGGTTGAAATGTTATATGTTGTGATAGGTGTTCGGTTGTGTGGATTGTATGTTGGTGTTAGTGTCTGATGTCGTTTCTTCTTCGAGTCTGGCGACTGACGGAGAGTTAGTTCTGGAGCGGGTCAGGTTTTCGCAGCGCTAGGAAACCCGGGGGTCCTCTTGATGGAAGAACAGTACTCAAATTTTTCCTTTTGTAAGTCATGTTTTTGTGTTAGGTGTATTGTGCGATTCTGGCGGGGGTAGGTTACCAGAGACTACCCAACCCTATTTCCGGCATCCTCCAGAGACTTCCGGTGGTGGATGGAGAAGATGAGGGCAAATTGTTGGTTTTTCTGGACATCGTCCTGGAGTTGGCGGATTTTCAGGGGCTGTCCGATGATGTCCTCTTGTCCCTTATATACCCGTATTGCCGGGGTTCATTGGCTGAGCTGGTCACCGACACTCTGCGTCGTGGTGGCAGTATCGACTCTTTCCATGCGGCGGTGTTGGACTTCTTCATACCCCGTCGACGACGTGATCAGTTGAAGTTTAAGTTATTCTATCGTCTGCAGGCCAACGAAGAGGCATTTGGGGATTTCGTGCATGATGTAAGGAAAACTGCCCGTATATTAAGGTTGGGGTTGCCCGAGACGGAAGTAATACAAGTAATACGAGAAGGTCTGAATCCCCAAGAAAGATCCCGGCTAGTTTTCGCAGATCCTCCACGTTGTTTTGCGGACCTGGACCGGTGGTGTGCACATGCCAGGAGAGTCCAGGAGAATGATGAATCCCGGGGAAGAGATGCTACGGATGTCCAATGCTCCAGTGGTTTGTTAGGAAGACCTAAAAAGGACAAACAGGGGGGTTGGAGGAAAACACAGGAGACGGTCAGAAAAACTGAATATTCCGGAAGTAATGGAGGCTACAAGGGGGTGGCAAGTGAGAAGACGGTAACAACAGCTACAGCACAGAAAACAAAGAAATACGAAATTAACAGGGGAAGAAGAAATTATGTTAGGGAACAAACATCGGCAAGTAGGGAGCCTGTACCAAGGCGTTATTCCTATTCGGAGAAAAAGGAAACTTTAAAGGTTCCAGAGGAAGTACACATGCCTAAGAGGGTAGTGGTTGAAGAAGGTGAAGCAGAAGAAGAAAAGCGGAATAACTTCTGTGGATCAATACAAGTGGACAAGAAAACGTCTGTTAACACTGAATTACAGGACTCAGAGAGGACGTCGCAGTTGAATCCGGAGGCCGCAGAATTTGTTCCGGTATCTCCATCTCGGTTCGTGAGGGATCCAGAGCCTGTAACATCATCATCGCCTACGCCGGGATATGAGGAGTCACTTGGTGGTGTAGCTTTACCATCGCCAGTAGAAATTAATTTAGTCATTGCACATGAACCTGGACAGCTGGATTCCAGGGTGGAAAATGTTGAGGACGTTATAGTTGCTGAGAGTGGTGAAGGAGAGGAATCGAAGCAAGAGTCAGAAGAGCGGTGTGCAGATGCTGCGCAGGTGAATATAGTTGTAAGTGTTAGGCAGACTGAAGCGTCTGAGTTTGCAGATGGACAAGGGGATTTCCAGGCTGCAAGTGTTTCTGAGGTTGCGGATGGACAAGGGGATGTCCTTGCCGCAAGTGTGGTAGAAGTAGATGAGGTAGAAGTTGAGGAGAAATTTGGTGGCAGCGTTGTGGAGTGTGCGAGTGAGAATGATGTAGTGTGTGAAGATGTGCAGACGCCTTCTGTGAGTAGTGTTGAGGATTCCGAAGAACGGAAAGAAGTTTCATGCGGACCAGGTGAGCTACTAGAGGAGGATGAAGAGGTGCAGTGTTCAGATGGTGGTAGTGGACGTGATGGCGATGATGTTGATGATGAACGTGTTGAGGAAAATGAGATTGGAGAAGAGGTTAGTGAAGAAGTTTGTGAAGCGGCTGGTGACGAGTGTGATGAAGAAATTGGTGAGGAGCTGAGGGAACATGTGGTTGAAGATGGATCAGAGGAGCAACTGGAAGATGGTGAGGAGCTGCAGTGTCATGAGGTTGATTTGGATTATGGGGACAGAAAACGGGAAATTGTAGAAGAAGAGGAGTTAGATGATGAGGATAATCCAAAGCGGAGTGAAAGGAGCGATGTAAGTTGCCTTGATTCTGATTCAGAGGAAACCAGCCAGTACTGCTCAACACGAGATAAGTTCTCACAGAGTGGTGTCCGAAAGGAACGGGTACCTAAAGTCCATCACAGAAAGGTAAGAAGAAGAGGTTAACGGGTAGCGGGTAGATGTTCCCCACAGTCCGAGTGGTGTTCGTCTACTTCAGGGTTGCGCCCCTGCCCATGCGAGCCTTGGTTTTCTCCAGTTATTCTCCTTTTCGGAGTGAACCATGTCCTTACCCTTAGTCCTGGCTATTGACCTTTCAATGATCCTTGCCCCATTTCATCTTCTCAATCTTCCTACCCCTTCCCTTAGTAAAAAAAAAAAAAAAACGATAAGGAGTTAGAGAGACTTGCCGGAAGTGATTAGATTGTGGTCCTGGAGATTGTCAGTATCCCCTGTTCTGGAAGGTTATCATGGAGAAAGTTAGAGAGTTGGAGAGTGCCCTTAGATTTGTCGTGGTCTTGGAGATTGTAAGTTCCCCTGTTTTGGTTCTGAAAGTTATGATGGAGAGTTATGTGCCGTTGTTTCGTTGTTGATTGTTGTAAATTTTGATTGTGGGTTATTGTAGGGTCGGTCCATGCCGCATTCTCCGGTTGTTTCCCGGGTGTTTTTATTGTATCCCGGGAGAGAGAGAATTGTATTTATTGTGTATCGTCGTCGGCAGAGAAGTAAAAACCCCCCTTGCTAGCCATGGTGTTTTTGTTGAGTAAGAGTTAGGATGGAAGTTCGCATGCCCTTGAGGCGGTCTTCTCTGTCTGGCTAAGCGGGGCCGTCCGCCCTTGTGTAGGGATGTGGGCCAGCCATATGGCAAGGATGGAGATGCCTTGTTGGTGCATGTGGCTGGTCAGTCCAAGAGATGGACGAGAGATAGTACGGTCACTCACATACCAAGGTGGGAGAAACCTTGTTGGGTCTTAGGACGGGTATGTGAGTGGGACCGATGGGAGTAGGTGATCGTCACCGGAGAGGGTGACGTGTTGGGGCGGTCCCGTGGAGTTGGCATGGCGGAGAGGGTCGCATGGAGAATGGACGCAGTTCTGAGCCTCTGTTCTCCTGAGAGCGAGTGCTGCTGGGCCGCCATGATCACAAAGTTCACTAGCTTGTTTTGGAAGGGGGTACACTGCAGGGTACCCTCCCTGAGTTTAACTGTGAGGCAACCAAGTTGCCCTTTTGGGGTGGTGGTGTGCCGTGTTTTGGAAAACTCGGCTGTGTTTTTTTTTTCTACGAGAACGGACTGCGTTGAGTTATTAAATTATGTATTATCGGCATCTTGCCGACGTAATAAATTACGTCCGTCTCGTTATCTTGCCACCGTACCGATCCGCGCGCGCTCTGGGTTTAGAGCTTGGTACGAATTTTTCAGTAAGTGTAATGAGTAGTCCAGTTTCAGCATTCAACATAGTAGGCCGTCGGTATTCGCCTGACAGCCTGGACTTGAAATTTTGTCTACTATCTTTTACTATGTATAAGTAAAAGCTACGCGACCTTCCGGGTTTCCGAATTAGTCGACAATCTGTCTCGCTCCAGAGGATGGCCGAACACCTGCCTTCCATGAAATAAATTCAATCACCTTCCGTCTAGCTGTCAGGACGAATGGACGGACACACACGACAAGATCCTCAAACGTTATGCTGCTAAGCAGGTGACATTTATGCTTTTGTTTAGAAAACAAAATGTTTGTGGCCGCTACACTTACCTTGAGACATTTTGGAAATGCTCCAGTTTAGAACTTTGTTGCGCACAAGTCCAACGGGACATTCGGGGTTACATATTATCTTTTCCTTTTAACTAATGCTTACGCCTCAGAGAATTTGTAAACTCAGCCAGGGTCATGCATCACCCGAATTGATGTTGGTTATTTTTACTGTAAATATGGGCGGCACTGACTGTCACTGAATGATATTAGCGTTAAGTATGCATGCACGGGTGCCTCGGTACATTGTTGGGGAATTTTCGTGGTCACATACTTTTTCATTTAATTGGGTATTTGATTTGGGTTTTAATTTAAAGGTTGGGGGAGGTGCTTTAACCTGTGGACGACACCTGTTGGTGCCGTTACCCACAGGCCAATAACATGTCATAGTTTGTTGGATCTAGTCTGGGTGCATGACCGTGCCTGAGGTCAAGTGGATTCTTTATGAACACCTCAAGTATGTTTTAGTAAATTAAATCAATAGATTCTGCTTTAACAAATTCAATTCAACTGTTTAAATAATTTTGCAACCACTAAATTTTGCCATAGCCAGCACAAGAATTGTTCAGTTTACCTTTTTTAATAATTCATAATAATGATTCGTTGATAATGTTAAAGAATGTAAAACAAATCAGTACCAGTTGTAAGCTATTTTTTGGGTGGTTACGTTCCACTGATCTTGCTTAAAAATTGTTTTTTTTTGGTAAGAAAATAAAAGAAATGAGAATATGCAGTTTATGCAACCGGGCATCCATGTTGACCTCGTGATGGCACATTTATTATTATTTGGGATACGAAATTGATAATTACCTTTTATGCTTGGTACTTGTGTGCTGTTCTGACTATTTTGCCAATTGGACTTTGGCCGTTCACATACTTAGAATTTTTGGGGTGTTTCAACTCTGGTCTTTTGGAACTTAGTATTTGGTTTTGGATTTGTTAATTGAAAAATTTTAAGGTGGGCCGGATACTTGATCTGAATAAGAGGGTTTGAGGGTGTTACGATGACAATATATATGCTGTTAACCAGGTGGACATGGTGTGTGCTATTTATATGTAAATGTGTATCTATGTTAATTATATGTTGTGTGTTATGCCTTTATGTGATTGTTAGATTGTTATACGTTGTTATGCATATATATATATATATATATATATATATATATATCGTGTTTAGGGTTTATGTGACTTACTGGGAGGGTCGATACTATGCGCCTTTCTTACATTATTTAGAAGTAACTGTATTCTGCTCAGTAATATCAAGCTCAATTATTTGGCGATGCCTATGTCTAATGTTGAATTATAATAACGATTTTAAGAATAATAATGATTGTGCTATATTAACTTAATCATTCAAAGGCGCATATATCGTATACTGGGGGAATTGATTGTACAAAAACATAACTAATAAAGCTTGTTATTGTTATCTTAGAGCAGAGTTTCATTTGCAAGTCCCGTCATACTAGACCCACCGCATTTTTGGCTTCTCTAGGCTCTTGTGCAGGTCTAAATAACTAGTGGCCTCTCTTTCAAAAAAAAATATATAAAAAAATAAAGTGTTTTTTTTTTATATATAAAGCATAAAAGGAAAGAGGGATCACAAATGGTAGCAGAGAGCGTGGTTCATTCTAGGGTTGAACCCTTGGGTCCTTTGGTGTGATGGGGCTTGCAAACTCGGAAATAGTTTGGAAAAAAAAACATCGATTTCAGAAATAGTTGAAAATGAAAATAGATAGATGCAATGGTAGGGTTGATATCGTATGTATGTATATGTGTATTATGTATGAATTATTGCTATGAGATTTGAATTGTAAACCTGGTGCCGCCACGTGGCTGGTGTTGTAGTTGGGTTTTGTTGTTTTGCGACTGGAGCTTACCGGAGATCGGGTGGGGATGGGCTCCCTTATTTATTGTATGGAAGTAATAGCGCGTGCGGTTAGCAGGATGCGGTATGGCCCGACTGGAAGTCGGTACCGTCCGACTGAAATTTGTGCTAATGTCTTGGTTGAAATGTTATATGTTGTGATAGGTGTTCGGTTGTGTGGATTGTATGTTGGTGTTAGTGTCTGATGTCGTTTCTTCTTCGAGTCTGGCGACTGACGGAGAGTTAGTTCTGGAGCGGGTCAGGTTTTCGCAGCGCTAGGAAACCCGGGGGTCCTCTTGATGGAAGAACAGTACTCAGATTTTTCCTTTTGTAAGTCATGTTTTTGTGTTAGGTGTATTGTGCGATTCTGGCGGGGGTAGGTTACCAGAGACTACCCAACCCTATTTCCGGCATCCTCCAGAGACTTCCGGTGGTGGATGGAGAAGATGAGGGCAAATTGTTGGTTTTTCTGGACATCGTCCTGGAGTGGCGGATTTTCAGGGGCTGTCCGATGATGTCCTCTTGTCCCTTATATACCCGTATTTCCGGGGCTCATTGGCTGAGCTGGTCACCGACACTCTGCGTCGTGGTGGCAGTATCGACTCTTTCCATGCTGAGGTGTTGGACTTCTTCATACCCCGTCGACGACGTGATCAGTTGAAGTTTAAGTTATTCTATCGTCTGCAGGCCAACGAAGAGGCATTGGGGGATTTCGTGCATGATGTAAGGAAAACTGCCCGTATATTAATGTTGGGGTTGCCCGAGACGGAAGTAATACAAGTAATACGAGTAGGTCTGAATCCCCAAGAAAGATCCCGGCTAGTTTTCGCAGATCCTCCATGTTGTTTTGCGGACCTGGACCGGTGGTGTGCACATGCCAGGAGAGTCCAGGAGAATGATGAGTCCCGGGGAAGAGATGCTACGGATGTCCAATGCTCCAGTGGTTTGTTAGGAAGACCTAAAAAGGACAAACAGGGCGGTTGGAGGAGAACACAGGAGACGGTCAGAAAAACTGAATATTCCGGAAGTAATGGAGGCTACAAGGGGGTGGCAAGTGAGAAGACGGTAACAACAGCTACAGCACGGAAAACAAAGAAATACGAAATTAACAGGGGAAGAAGAAATTATGTTAGGGAACAAACATCGGCAAGTAGGGAGCCTGTACCAAGGCGTTATTCCTATTCGGAGAAAAAGGAAACTTTAAAGGTTCCAGAGGAAGTACACGTGCCTAAGAGGGTAGTGGTTGAAGAAGGTGAAGCAGAAGAAGAAAAGTGGAATAACTTCTGTGGATCAATACAAGTGGACAAGAAAACGTCTGTTAACACTGAATTACAGGACTCAGAGAGGACGTCGCAGTTGAATCCGGAGGCCGCAGAATTTGTTCCGGTATCTCCATCTCGGTTCGTGAGGGATCCAGAGCCTGTAACATCATCATCGCCTACGCCGGGATATGAGGAGTCACTTGGTGGTGTAGCTTTACCATCGCCAGTAGAAATTAATTTAGTCATTGCACATGAACCTGGACAGCTGGATTCCAGGGTGGAAAATGTTGAGGACGTTATAGTTGCTGAGAGTGGTGAAGGAGAGGAATCGAAGCAAGAGTCAGAAGAGCGGTGTGCAGATGCTGCGCAGGTGAATATAGTTGTAAGTGTTAGGCAGACTGAAGAGTCTGAGTTTGCAGATGGACAAGGGGATGTCAGGCTGCAAGTGTTTCTGAGGTTGCGGGTGGACAAGGGAATGTCCTTGCCGCAAGTGTGGTAGAAGTAGATGAGGTAGAAGTTGAGGAGAAATTTGGTGGCAGCGTTGTGGAGTGTGCGAGTGAGAATGATGTAGTGTGTGAAGATGTGCAGACGCCTTCTGTGAGTAGTGTTGAGGATTCCGAAGAACGGAAAGAAGTTTCATGCGGACCAGGTGAGCTACTAGAGGAGGATGAAGAGGTGCAGTGTTCAGATGGTGGTAGTGGACGTGATGGCGATGATGTTGATGATGAACGTGTTGAGGAAAATGAGATTGGAGAAGAGGTTAGTGAAGAAGTTTGTGAAGCGGCTGGTGACGAGTGTGATGAAGAAATTGGTGAGGAGCTGAGGGAACATGTGGTTGAAGATGGATCAGAGGAGCAACTGGAAGATGGTGAGGAGCTGCAGTGTCATGAGGTTGATTTGGATTATGGGGACAGAAAACGGGAAATTGTAGAAGAAGAGGAGTTAGATGATGAGGATAATCCAAAGCGGAGTGAAAGGAGCGATGTAAGTTGCCTTGATTCTGATTCAGAGGAAACCAGCCAGTACTGCTTAACACGAGATAAGTTCTCACAGAGTGGTGTCCGAAAGGAACGGGTACCTAAAGTCCATCACAGAAAGGTAAGAAGAAGAGGTTAACGGGTAGCAGGTAGATGTTCCCCACAGTCCGAGTGGTGTTCGTCTACTTCAGGGTTGCGCCCCTGCCCATGCGAGCCTTGGTTTTCTCCAGTCATTCTCCTTTTTGGAGTGAACCATGTCCTTACCCTTAGTCCTGGCTATTGACCTTTCAATGATCCTTGCCCCATTTCATCTTCTCAATCTTCCTACCCCTTCCCTTAGTAAAAAAAAAAAAAAAAACGATAAGGAGTTAGAGAGACTTGCCGGAAGTGATTAGATTGTGGTCCTGGAGATTGTCAGTATCCCCTGTTCTGGAAGGTTATCATGGAGAAAGTTAGAGAGTTGGAGAGTGCCCTTAGATTTGTCGTGGTCTTGGAGATTGTAAGTTCCCCTGTTTTGGTTCTGAAAGTTATGATGGAGAGTTATGTGCCGTTGTTTCGTTGTTGATTGTTGTAAATTTTGATTGTGGGTTATTGTAGGGTCGGTCCATGCCGCATTCTCCGGTTGTTTCCCGGGTGTTTTTGTTGAGAGAGAGAATTGTATTTATTGTGTATCGACGTCGGCAGAGAAGTAAACCCCCCCTTGCTAGCCATGGTGTTTTTGTTGAGTAAGAGTTAGGATGGAAGTTCGCATGCCCTTGAGGCGGTCTTCTCTGTCTGGCTAAGCGGGGCCGTCCGCCCTTGTGTAGGGATGTGGGCCAGCCATATGGCAAGGATGGAGATGCCTTGTTGGTGCATGTGGCTGGTCAGTGCAAGAGATGGATGAGAGATAGTACGGTCACTCACATACCAAGGTGGGAGAAACCTTGTTGGGTCTTAGGACGGGTATGTGAGTGGGACCGATGGGAGTAGGTGATCGTCACTGGAGAGGGTGACGTGTTGGGGCGGTCCCGTGGGGTTGGCATGGCGGAGAGGGTCGCATGGAGAATGGACGCAGTTCTGAGCCTCTGTTCTCCTGAGAGCGAGTGCTGCTGGGCCGCCATGATCACAAAGTTCACTAGCTTGTTTTGGAAGGGGGTACACTGCAGGGTACCCTCCCTGAGTTTAACTGTGAGGCAACCAAGTTGCCCTTTTGGGGTGGGGGTGTGCCGTGTTTTGGAAAACTCGGCTGTGTTTTTTTTTCTACGAGAACGGACTGCGTTGAGTTATTAAATTACGTATTATCGGCATCTTGCCGACGTAATAAATTACGTCCGTCTCGTTATCTTGCCACCGTGCCGATCCGCGCGCGCTCTGGGTCTAGAGCTTGGTACGAATTTTTCAGTAAGTGTAATGAGTAGTCCAGTTTCAGCATTCAACGTAGTAGGCCGTCGGTATTCGCCTGACAGCCTGGACTTGAAATTTTGTCTACTATATTTTACTATGTATAAGTAAAAGCTACGCGACCTTCCGGGTTTCCGAATTAGTCGACAATCTGTCTCGCTCCAGAGGATGGCCGAACACCTGCCTTCCATGAAATAAATTCAATCACCTTCCGTCTAGCTGTCAGGACGAATGGACGGACACACACGACAAGATCCTCAAACCTTATGCTGCTAAGCAGGTGACATTTATGCTTTTGTTTAGAAAACAAAATGTTTGTGGCCGCTACACTTACCTTGAGACATTTTGGAAATGCTCCAGTTTAGAACTTTGTTGCGCACAAGTCCAACGGGACATTCGGGGTTACATATTATCTTTTCCTTTTAACTAATGCTTACGCCTCAGAGAAATTGTAAATTCAGCCAGGGTCATGCATCACCCGAATTGATGTTGGTTATTTTTACTGTAAATATGGGCGGCACTGACTGTCACTGAATGATATTAGCGTTAAGTATGCATGCACGGGTGCCTCGGTACATTGTTGGGGAATTTTCGTGGTCACATACTTTTTCATTTAATTGGGTATTTGATTTGGGTTTTAATTTAAAGGTTGGGGGAGGTGCTTTAACCTGTGGACGACACCTGTTGGTGCCATTACCCACCCACAGGCCAATAACATGTCATAGTTTGTTGGATCTAGTCCGGGTGCATGACCGTGCCTGAGGTCAAGTGGATTCTTTATGAACACCTCAAGTATGTTTTAGTAAATTAAATCAATAGATTCTGCTTTAACAAATTCAATTCAACTGTTTAAATAATTTTGTAACCACTAAATTTTGCCATAGCCAGCACAAGAATTGTTCAGTTTACCTTTTTTAATAATTCATAATAATGATTCGTTGATAATGTTAAAGAATGTAAAACAAATCAGTACCAGTTGTAAGCTATTTTTTGGGTGGTTACGTTCCACTGATCTTGCTTAAAAATTGTTTTTTTTTTGGTAAGAAAATAAAAGAAATGAGAATATGCAGTTTATGCAACCGGGCATCCATGTTGACCTCGTGATGGCACATTTATTATTATTTGGGATACGAAATTGATAATTACCTTTTATGCTTGGTACTTGTGTGCCGTTCTGACTATTTTGCCAATTGGACTTTGGCCGTTCACATGCTTAGAATTTTTGGGGTGTTTCAACTCTGGTCTTTTGGAACTTAGTATTTGGTTTTGGATTTGTTAATTGAAAAATTTTAAGGTGGGCCGGATACTTGATCTGAATAAGAGGGTTTGAGGGTGTTACGATGACAATATATATGCTGTTAACCAGGTGGACATGGTGTGTGCTATTTATATGTAAATGTGTATCTATGTTAATTATATGTTGTGTGTTATGCCTTTATGTGATTGTTAGATTGTTATACGTTGTTATGCATATATATGTATATATATCGTGTTTAGGGTTTATGTGACTTACTGGGAGGGTCGATACTATGCGCCTTTCTTACATTATTTAGAAGTAACTGTATTCTGCTCAGTAATATCAAGCTCAATTATTTGGCGATGCCTATGTCTAATGTTGAATTATAATAACGATTTTAAGAATAATAATGATTGTGCTATATTAACTTAATCATTCAAAGGCGCATATATCGTATACTGGGGGAATTGATTGTACAAAAACATAACTAATAAAGCTTGTTATTGTTATCTTAGAGCAGAGTTTCATTTGCAAGTCCCGTCATACTGGACCCAGCGCATTTTTGGCTTCTCTAGGCTCTTGTCCAGTTCTAAATAACTAGTGGCCTCTCTTTAAAAAAAAAATATATAAAAAAATAAAGTGTTTTTTTTTTATATATAAAGCATAAAAGGAAAGAGGGATCACAAATGGTAGCAGAGAGCGTGGTTCATTCTAGGGTTGAACCCTTGGGTCCTTTGGTGTGATGGGGCTTGCAAACTCGGAAATAGTTTGGAAAAAAAAACATCGATTTCAGAAATAGTTGAAAATGAAAATAGATAGATGCAATGGTAGGGTTGATATCGTATGTATGTATATGTGTATTATGTATGAATTATTGCTATGAGATTTGTATTGTAAACCTGGTGCCGCCACGTGGCTGGTGTTGTAGTTGGGTTTTGTTGTTTTGCGACTGGAGCTTACCGGAGATCGCGTGGGGATGGGCTCCCTTATTTATTGTATGGAAGTAATAGCGCGTGCGGTTAGCAGGATGCGGTATGGCCCGACTGGAAGTCGGTACCGTCCGACTGAAATTTGTGCTAATGTCTTGGTTGAAATGTTATATGTTGTGATAGGTGTTCGGTTGTGTGGATTGTATGTTGGTGTTAGTGTCTGATGTCGTTTCTTCTTCGAGTCTGGCGACTGACGGAGAGTTAGTTCTGGAGCGGGTCAGGTTTTCGCAGCGCTAGGAAACCCGGGGGTCCTCTTGATGGAAGAACAGTACTCAAATTTTTCCTTTTGTAAGTCATGTTTTTGTGTTAGGTGTATTGTGCGATTCTGGCGGGGGTAGGTTACCAGAGACTACCCAACCCTATTTCCGGCATCCTCCAGAGACTTCCGGTGGTGGATGGAGAAGATGAGGGCAAATTGATGGTTTTTCTGGACATCGTCCTGGAGTTGGCGGATTTTCAGGGGCTGTCCGATGATGTCCTCTTGTCCCTTATATACCCGTATTGCCGGGGTTCATTGGCTGAGCTGGTCACCGACACTCTGCGTCGTCGTGGCAGTATCGACTCTTTCCATGCTGAGGTGTTGGACTTCTTCATACCCCGTCGATGACGTGATCAGTTGAAGTTTAAGTTATTCTATCGTCTGCAGGCCAACGAAGAGGCATTGGGGGATATTGTGCATGATGTAAGGAAAACTGCCCGTATATTAAGGTTGGGGTTGCCCGAGACGGAAGTAATACAAGTAATACGAGAAGGTCTGAATCCCCAAGAAAGATCCCGGCTAGTTTTCGCAGATCCTCCACGTTGTTTTGCGGACCTGGACCGGTGGTGTGCACATGCCAGGAGAGTCCAGGAGAATGATGAATCCCGGGGAAGAGATGCTACGGATGTCCAATGCTCCAGTGGTTTGTTAGGAAGACCTAAAAAGGACAAACAGGGCGGTTGGAGGAGAACACAGGAGACGGTCAGAAAAACTGAATATTCCGGAAGTAATGGAGGCTACAAGGGGGTGGCAAGTGAGAAGACGGTAACAACAGCTACAGCACGGACAACAAAGAAATACGAAATTAACAGGGGAAGAAGAAATTATGTTAGGGAACAAACATCGGCAAGTAGGGAGCCTGTACCAAGGCGTTATTCCTATTCGGAGAAAAAGGAAACTTTAAAGGTTCCAGAGGAAGTACACGTGCCTAAGAGGGTAGTGGTTGAAGAAGGTGAAGCAGAAGAAGAAAAGTGGAATAACTTCTGTGGATCAATACAAGTGGACAAGAAAACGTCTGTTAACACTGAATTACAGGACTCAGAGAGGACGTCGCAGTTGAATCCGGAGGCCGCAGAATTTGTTCCGGTATCTCCATCTCGGTTCGTGAGGGATCCAGAGCCTGTAACATCATCATCGCCTACGCCGGGATATGAGGAGTCACTTGGTGGTGTAGCTTTACCATCGCCAGTAGAAATTAATTTAGTCATTGCACATGAACCTGGACAGCTGGATTCCAGGGTGGAAAATGTTGAGGACGTTATAGTTGCTGAGAGTGGTGAAGGAGAGGAATCGAAGCAAGAGTCAGAAGAGCGGTGTGCAGATGCTGCGCAGGTGAATATAGTTGTAAGTGTTAGGCAGACTGAAGAGTCTGAGTTTGCAGATGGACAAGGGGATGTCCAGGCTGCAAGTGTTTCTGAGGTTGCGGGTGGACAAGGGAATGTCCTTGCCGCAAGTGTAGAAGTAGATGAGGTAGAAGTTGAGGAGAAATTTGGTGGCAGCGTTGTGGAGTGTGCGAGTGAGAATGATGTAGTGTGTGAAGATGTGCAGACGCCTTCTGTGAGTAGTGTTGAGGATTCCGAAGAACGGAAAGAAGTTTCATGCGGACCAGGTGAGCTACTAGAGGAGGATGAAGAGGTGCAGTGTTCAGATGGTGGTAGTGGACGTGATGGCGATGATGTTGATGATGAACGTGTTGAGGAAAATGAGATTGGAGAAGAGGTTAGTGAAGAAGTTTGTGAAGCGGCTGGTGACGAGTGTGATGAAGAAATTGGTGAGGAGCTGAGGGAACATGTGGTTGAAGATGGATCAGAGGAGCAACTGGAAGATGGTGAGGAGCTGCAGTGTCATGAGGTTGATTTGGATTATGGGGACAGAAAACGGGAAATTGTAGAAGAAGAGGAGTTAGATGATGAGGATAATCCAAAGCGGAGTGAAAGGAGCGATGTAAGTTGCCTTGATTCTGATTCAGAGGAAACCAGCCAGTACTGCTTAACACGAGATAAGTTCTCACAGAGTGGTGTCCGAAAGGAACGGGTACCTAAAGTCCATCACAGAAAGGTAAGAAGAAGAGGTTAACGGGTAGCGGGTAGATGTTCCCCACAGTCCGAGTGGTGTTCGTCTACTTCAGGGTTGTGCCCCTGCCCATGCGAGCCTTGGTTTTCTCCAGTCATTCTCCTTTTTGGAGTGAACCATGTCCTTACCCTTAGTCCTGGCTATTGACCTTTCAATGATCCTTGCCCCATTTCATCTTCTCAATCTTCCTACCCCTTCCCTTAGTAAAAAAAAAAAAAAAACGATAAGGAGTTAGAGAGACTTGCCGGAAGTGATTAGATTGTGGTCCTGGAGATTGTCAGTATCCCCTGTTCTGGAAGGTTATCATGGAGAAAGTTAGAGAGTTGGAGAGTGCCCTTAGATTTGTCGTGGTCTTGGAGATTGTAAGTTCCCCTGTTTTGGTTCTGAAAGTTATGATGGAGAGTTATGTGCCGTTGTTTCGTTGTTGATTGTTGTAAATTTTGATTGTGGGTTATTGTAGGGTCGGTCCATGCCGCATTCTCCGGTTGTTTCCCGGGTGTTTTTGTTGAGAGAGAGAATTGTATTTATTGTGTATCGACGTCGGCAGAGAAGTAAACCCCCCCTTGCTAGCCATGGTGTTTTTGTTGAGTAAGAGTTAGGATGGAAGTTCGCATGCCCTTGAGGCGGTCTTCTCTGTCTGGCTAAGCGGGGCCGTCCGCCCTTGTGTAGGGATGTGGGCCAGCCATATGGCAAGGATGGAGATGCCTTGTTGGTGCATGTGGCTGGTCAGTCCAAGAGATGGACGAGAGATAGTACGGTCACTCACATACCAAGGTGGGAGAAACCTTGTTGGGTCTTAGGATGGGTATGTGAGTGGGACCGATGGGAGTAGGTGATCGTCACCGGAGAGGGTGACGTGTTGGGGCGGTCCCGTGGGGTTGGCATGGCGGAGAGGGTCGCATGGAGAATGGACGCAGTTCTGAGCCTCTGTTCTCCTGAGAGCGAGTGCTGCTGGGCCGCCATGATCACAAAGTTCACTAGCTTGTTTTGGAAGGGGGTACACTGCAGGGTACCCTCCCTGAGTTTAACTGTGAGGCAACCAAGTTGCCCTTTTGGGGTGGGGGTGTGCCGTGTTTTGGAAAACTCGGCTGTGTTTTTTTTTCTACGAGAACGGACTGCGTTGAGTTATTAAATTACGTATTATCGGCATCTTGCCGACGTAATAAATTACGTCCGTCTCGTTATCTTGCCACCGTGCCGATCCGCGCGCGCTCTGGGTCTAGAGCTTGGTACGAATTTTTCAGTAAGTGTAATGAGTAGTCCAGTTTCAGCATATTCAACGTAGTAGGCCGTCGGTATTCGCCTGACAGCCTGGACTTGAAATTTTGTCTACTATATTTTACTATGTATAAGTAAAAGCTACGCGACCTTCCGGGTTTCCGAATTAGTCGACAATCTGTCTCGCTCCAGAGGATGGCCGAACACCTGCCTTCCATGAAATAAATTCAATCACCTTCCGTCTAGCTGTCAGGACGAATGGACGGACACACACGACAAGATCCTCAAACCTTATGCTGCTAACCAGGTGACATTTATGCTTTTTTTTAGAAAACAAAATGTTTGTGGCCGCTACCCTTACCTTGAGACATTTTGGAAATGCTCCAGTTTAGAACTTTGTTGCGCACAAGTCCAACGGGACATTCGGGGTTACATATTGTCTTTTCCTTTTAACTAATGCTTACGCCTCAGAGAAATTGTAAATTCAGCCAGGGTCATGCATCACCCGAATTGATGTTGGTTATTTTTACTGTAAATATGGGCGGCACTGACTGTCACTGAATGATATTAGCGTTAAGTATGCATGCACGGGTGCCTCGGTACATTGTTGGGGAATTTTCGTGGTCACATACTTTTTCATTTAATTGGGTATTTGATTTGGGTTTTAATTTAAAGGTTGGGGGAGGTGCTTTAACCTGTGGACGACACCTGTTGGTGCCGTTACCCACCCACAGGCCAATAACATGTCATAGTTTGTTGGATCTAGTCCGGGTGCATGACCGTGCCTGAGGTCAAGTGGATTCTTTATGAACACCTCAAGTATGTTTTAGTAAATTAAATCAATAGATTCTGCTTTAACAAATTCAATTCAACTGTTTAAATAATTTTGTAACCACTAAATTTTGCCATAGCCAGCACAAGAATTGTTCAGTTTACCTTTTTTAATAATTCATAATAATGATTCGTTGATAATGTTAAAGAATGTAAAACAAATCAGTACCAGTTGTAAGCTATTTTTTGGGTGGTTACGTTCCACTGATCTTGCTTAAAAATTGTTTTTTTTTTGGTAAGAAAATAAAAGAAATGAGAATATGCAGTTTATGCAACCGGGCATCCATGTTGACCTCGTGATGGCACATTTATTATTATTTGGGATACGAAATTGATAATTACCTTTTATGCTTGGTACTTGTGTGCCGTTCTGACTATTTTGCCAATTGGACTTTGGCCGTTCACATGCTTAGAATTTTTGGGGTGTTTCAACTCTGGTCTTTTGGAACTTAGTATTTGGTTTTGGATTTGTTAATTGAAAAATTTTAAGGTGGGCCGGATACTTGATCTGAATAAGAGGGTTTGAGGGTGTTACGATGACAATATATATGCTGTTAACCAGGTGGACATGGTGTGTGCTATTTATATGTAAATGTGTATCTATGTTAATTATATGTTGTATGTTATGCCTTTATGTGATTGTTAGATTGTTATACGTTGTTATGCATATATATGTATATATATCGTGTTTAGGGTTTATGTGACTTACTGGGAGGGTCGATACTATGCGCCTTTCTTACATTATTTAGAAGTAACTGTATTCTGCTCAGTAATATCAAGCTCAATTATTTGGCGATGCCTATGTCTAATGTTGAATTATAATAACGATTTTAAGAATAATAATGATTGTGCTATATTAACTTAATCATTCAAAGGCGCATATATCGTATACTGGGGGAATTGATTGTACAAAAACATAACTAATAAAGCTTGTTATTGTTATCTTAGAGCAGAGTTTCATTTGCAAGTCCCGTCATACTGGACCCAGCGCATTTTTGGCTTCTCTAGGCTCTTGTCCAGTTCTAAATAACTAGTGGCCTCTCTTTAAAAAAAAAATATATAAAAAAATAAAGTGTTTTTTTTTTATATATAAAGCATAAAAGGAAAGAGGGATCACAAATGGTAGCAGAGAGCGTGGTTCATTCTAGGGTTGAACCCTTGGGTCCTTTGGTGTGATGGGGCTTGCAAACTCGGAAATAGTTTGGAAAAAAAAACATCGATTTCAGAAATAGTTGAAAATGAAAATAGATAGATGCAATGGTAGGGTTGATATCGTATGTATGTATATGTGTATTATGTATGAATTATTGCTATGAGATTTGTATTGTAAACCTGGTGCCGCCACGTGGCTGGTGTTGTAGTTGGGTTTTGTTGTTTTGCGACTGGAGCTTACCGGAGATCGCGTGGGGATGGGCTCCCTTATTTATTGTATGGAAGTAATAGCGCGTGCGGTTAGCAGGATGCGGTATGGCCCGACTGGAAGTCGGTACCGTCCGACTGAAATTTGTGCTAATGTCTTGGTTGAAATGTTATATGTTGTGATAGGTGTTCGGTTGTGTGGATTGTATGTTGGTGTTAGTGTCTGATGTCGTTTCTTCTTCGAGTCTGGCGACTGACGGAGAGTTAGTTCTGGAGCGGGTCAGGTTTTCGCAGCGCTAGGAAACCCGGGGGTCCTCTTGATGGAAGAACAGTACTCAAATTTTTCCTTTTGTAAGTCATGTTTTTGTGTTAGGTGTATTGTGCGATTCTGGTGGGGGTAGGTTACCAGAGACTACCCAACCCTATTTCCGGCATCCTCCAGAGACTTCCGGTGGTGGATGGAGAAGATGAGGGCAAATTGATGGTTTTTCTGGACATCGTCCTGGAGTTGGCGGATTTTCAGGGGCTGTCCGATGATGTCCTCTTGTCCCTTATATACCCGTATTGCCGGGGTTCATTGGCTGAGCTGGTCACCGACACTCTGCGTCGTCGTGGCAGTATCGACTCTTTCCATGCTGAGGTGTTGGACTTCTTCATACCCCGTCGATGACGTGATCAGTTGAAGTTTAAGTTATTCTATCGTCTGCAGGCCAACGAAGAGGCATTGGGGGATATTGTGCATGATGTAAGGAAAACTGCCCGTATATTAAGGTTGGGGTTGCCCGAGACGGAAGTAATACAAGTAATACGAGAAGGTCTGAATCCCCAAGAAAGATCCCGGCTAGTTTTCGCAGATCCTCCACGTTGTTTTGCGGACCTGGACCGGTGGTGTGCACATGCCAGGAGAGTCCAGGAGAATGATGAATCCCGGGGAAGAGATGCTACGGATGTCCAATGCTCCAGTGGTTTGTTAGGAAGACCTAAAAAGGACAAACAGGGCGGTTGGAGGAGAACACAGGAGACGGTCAGAAAAACTGAATATTCCGGAAGTAATGGAGGCTACAAGGGGGTGGCAAGTGAGAAGACGGTAACAACAGCTACAGCACGGACAACAAAGAAATACGAAATTAACAGGGGAAGAAGAAATTATGTTAGGGAACAAACATCGGCAAGTAGGGAGCCTGTACCAAGGCGTTATTCCTATTCGGAGAAAAAGGAAACTTTAAAGGTTCCAGAGGAAGTACACGTGCCTAAGAGGGTAGTGGTTGAAGAAGGTGAAGCAGAAGAAGAAAAGTGGAATAACTTCTGTGGATCAATACAAGTGGACAAGAAAACGTCTGTTAACACTGAATTACAGGACTCAGAGAGGACGTCGCAGTTGAATCCGGAGGCCGCAGAATTTGTTCCGGTATCTCCATCTCGGTTCGTGAGGGATCCAGAGCCTGTAACATCATCATCGCCTACGCCGGGATATGAGGAGTCACTTGGTGGTGTAGCTTTACCATCGCCAGTAGAAATTAATTTAGTCATTGCACATGAACCTGGACAGCTGGATTCCAGGGTGGAAAATGTTGAGGACGTTATAGTTGCTGAGAGTGGTGAAGGAGAGGAATCGAAGCAAGAGTCAGAAGAGCGGTGTGCAGATGCTGCGCAGGTGAATATAGTTGTAAGTGTTAGGCAGACTGAAGAGTCTGAGTTTGCAGATGGACAAGGGGATGTCCAGGCTGCAAGTGTTTCTGAGGTTGCGGGTGGACAAGGGAATGTCCTTGCCGCAAGTGTAGAAGTAGATGAGGTAGAAGTTGAGGAGAAATTTGGTGGCAGCGTTGTGGAGTGTGCGAGTGAGAATGATGTAGTGTGTGAAGATGTGCAGACGCCTTCTGTGAGTAGTGTTGAGGATTCCGAAGAACGGAAAGAAGTTTCATGCGGACCAGGTGAGCTACTAGAGGAGGATGAAGAGGTGCAGTGTTCAGATGGTGGTAGTGGACGTGATGGCGATGATGTTGATGATGAACGTGTTGAGGAAAATGAGATTGGAGAAGAGGTTAGTGAAGAAGTTTGTGAAGCGGCTGGTGACGAGTGTGATGAAGAAATTGGTGAGGAGCTGAGGGAACATGTGGTTGAAGATGGATCAGAGGAGCAACTGGAAGATGGTGAGGAGCTGCAGTGTCATGAGGTTGATTTGGATTATGGGGACAGAAAACGGGAAATTGTAGAAGAAGAGGAGTTAGATGATGAGGATAATCCAAAGCGGAGTGAAAGGAGCGATGTAAGTTGCCTTGATTCTGATTCAGAGGAAACCAGCCAGTACTGCTTAACACGAGATAAGTTCTCACAGAGTGGTGTCCGAAAGGAACGGGTACCTAAAGTCCATCACAGAAAGGTAAGAAGAAGAGGTTAACGGGTAACGGGTAGATGTTCCCCACAGTCCGAGTGGTGTTCGTCTACTTCAGGGTTGCGCCCCTGCCCATGCGAGCCTTGGTTTTCTCCAGTCATTCTCCTTTTTGGAGTGAACCATGTCCTTACCCTTAGTCCTGGCTATTGACCTTTCAATGATCCTTGCCCCATTTCATCTTCTCAATCTTCCTACCCCTTCCCTTAGTAAAAAAAAAAAAAAAACGATAAGGAGTTAGAGAGACTTGCCGGAAGTGATTAGATTGTGGTCCTGGAGATTGTCAGTATCCCCTGTTCTGGAAGGTTATCATGGAGAAAGTTAGAGAGTTGGAGAGTGCCCTTAGATTTGTCGTGGTCTTGGAGATTGTAAGTTCCCCTGTTTTGGTTCTGAAAGTTATGATGGAGAGTTATGTGCCGTTGTTTCGTTGTTGATTGTTGTAAATTTTGATTGTGGGTTATTGTAGGGTCGGTCCATGCCGCATTCTCCGGTTGTTTCCCGGGTGTTTTTGTTGAGAGAGAGAATTGTATTTATTGTGTATCGACGTCGGCAGAGAAGTAAACCCCCCCTTGCTAGCCATGGTGTTTTTGTTGAGTAAGAGTTAGGATGGAAGTTCGCATGCCCTTGAGGCGGTCTTCTCTGTCTGGCTAAGCGGGGCCGTCCGCCCTTGTGTAGGGATGTGGGCCAGCCATATGGCAAGGATGGAGATGCCTTGTTGGTGCATGTGGCTGGTCAGTCCAAGAGATGGACGAGAGATAGTACGGTCACTCACATACCAAGGTGGGAGAAACCTTGTTGGGTCTTAGGATGGGTATGTGAGTGGGACCGATGGGAGTAGGTGATCGTCACCGGAGAGGGTGACGTGTTGGGGCGGTCCCGTGGGGTTGGCATGGCGGAGAGGGTCGCATGGAGAATGGACGCAGTTCTGAGCCTCTGTTCTCCTGAGAGCGAGTGCTGCTGGGCCGCCATGATCACAAAGTTCACTAGCTTGTTTTGGAAGGGGGTACACTGCAGGGTACCCTCCCTGAGTTTAACTGTGAGGCAACCAAGTTGCCCTTTTGGGGTGGGGGTGTGCCGTGTTTTGGAAAACTCGGCTGTGTTTTTTTTTCTACGAGAACGGACTGCGTTGAGTTATTAAATTACGTATTATCGGCATCTTGCCGACGTAATAAATTACGTCCGTCTCGTTATCTTGCCACCGTGCCGATCCGCGCGCGCTCTGGGTCTAGAGCTTGGTACGAATTTTTCAGTAAGTGTAATGAGTAGTCCAGTTTCAGCATTCAACGTAGTAGGCCGTCGGTATTCGCCTGACAGCCTGGACTTGAAATTTTGTCTACTATATTTTACTATGTATAAGTAAAAGCTACGCGACCTTCCGGGTTTCCGAATTAGTCGACAATCTGTCTCGCTCCAGAGGATGGCCGAACACCTGCCTTCCATGAAATAAATTCAATCACCTTCCGTCTAGCTGTCAGGACGAATGGACGGACACACACGACAAGATCCTCAAACCTTATGCTGCTAACCAGGTGACATTTATGCTTTTTTTTAGAAAACAAAATGTTTGTGGCCGCTACACTTACCTTGAGACATTTTGGAAATGCTCCAGTTTAGAACTTTGTTGCGCACAAGTCCAACGGGACATTCGGGGTTACATATTATCTTTTCCTTTTAACTAATGCTTACGCCTCAGAGAAATTGTAAATTCAGCCAGGGTCATGCATCACCCGAATTGATGTTGGTTATTTTTACTGTAAATATGGGCGGCACTGACTGTCACTGAATGATATTAGCGTTAAGTATGCATGCACGGGTGCCTCGGTACATTGTTGGGGAATTTTCGTGGTCACATACTTTTTCATTTAATTGGGTATTTGATTTGGGTTTTAATTTAAAGGTTGGGGGAGGTGCTTTAACCTGTGGACGACACCTGTTGGTGCCGTTACCCACCCACAGGCCAATAACATGTCATAGTTTGTTGGATCTAGTCCGGGTGCATGACCGTGCCTGAGGTCAAGTGGATTCTTTATGAACACCTCAAGTATGTTTTAGTAAATTAAATCAATAGATTCTGCTTTAACAAATTCAATTCAACTGTTTAAATAATTTTGTAACCACTAAATTTTGCCATAGCCAGCACAAGAATTGTTCAGTTTACCTTTTTTAATAATTCATAATAATGATTCGTTGATAATGTTAAAGAATGTAAAACAAATCAGTACCAGTTGTAAGCTATTTTTTGGGTGGTTACGTTCCACTGATCTTGCTTAAAAATTGTTTTTTTTTTGGTAAGAAAATAAAAGAAATGAGAATATGCAGTTTATGCAACCGGGCATCCATGTTGACCTCGTGATGGCACATTTATTATTATTTGGGATACGAAATTGATAATTACCTTTTATGCTTGGTACTTGTGTGCCGTTCTGACTATTTTGCCAATTGGACTTTGGCCGTTCACATGCTTAGAATTTTTGGGGTGTTTCAACTCTGGTCTTTTGGAACTTAGTATTTGGTTTTGGATTTGTTAATTGAAAAATTTTAAGGTGGGCCGGATACTTGATCTGAATAAGAGGGTTTGAGGGTGTTACGATGACAATATATATGCTGTTAACCAGGTGGACATGGTGTGTGCTATTTATATGTAAATGTGTATCTATGTTAATTATATGTTGTATGTTATGCCTTTATGTGATTGTTAGATTGTTATACGTTGTTATGCATATATATGTATATATATCGTGTTTAGGGTTTATGTGACTTACTGGGAGGGTCGATACTATGCGCCTTTCTTACATTATTTAGAAGTAACTGTATTCTGCTCAGTAATATCAAGCTCAATTATTTGGCGATGCCTATGTCTAATGTTGAATTATAATAACGATTTTAAGAATAATAATGATTGTGCTATATTAACTTAATCATTCAAAGGCGCACTGGGGGAATTGATTGTACAAAAACATAACTAATAAATCTTGTTATTGTTATCTTAGAGCAGAGTTTCATTTGCAAGTCCCGTCATACTGGACCCAGCGCATTTTTGGCTTCTCTAGGCTCTTGTCCAGTTCTAAATAACTAGTGGCCTCTCTTTCAAAAAAAAAAATAAAAAAAAAAAGTGTTTTTTTTTTTATATATAAAGCATAAAAGGAAAGAGGGATCACAAATGGTAGCAGAGAGCGTGGTTCATTCTAGGGTTGAACCCTTGGGTCCTTTGGTGTGATGGGGCTTGCAAACTCGGAAATAGTTTGGAAAAAAAAAACATCGATTTCAGAAATAGTTGAAAATGAAAATAGATAGATGCAATGGTAGGGTTGATATCGTATGTATGTATATGTGTATTATGTATGAATTATTGCTATGAGATTTGAATTGTAAACCTGGTGCCGCCACGTGGCTGGTGTTGTAGTTGGGTTTTGTTGTTTTGCGACTGGAGCTTACCGGAGATCGCGTGGGGATGGGCTCCCTTATTTATTGTATGGAAGTAATAGCGCGTGCGGTTAGCAGGATGCGGTATGGCCCGACTGGAAGTCGGTACCGTCCGACTGAAATTTGTGCTAATGTCTTGGTTGAAATGTTATATGTTGTGATAGGTGTTCGGTTGTGTGGATTGTATGTTGGTGTTAGTGTCTGATGTCGTTTCTTCTTCGAGTCTGGCGACTGACGGAGAGTTAGTTCTGGAGCGGGTCAGGTTTTCGCAGCGCTAGGAAACCCGGGGGTCCTCTTGATGGAAGCACAGTACTCAAATTTTTCCTTTTGTAAGTCATGTTTTTGTGTTAGGTGTATTGTGCGATTCTGGCGGGGGTAGGTTACCAGAGACTACCCAACCCTATTTCCGGCATCCTCCAGAGACTACCGGTGGTGGATGGAGAAGATGAGGGCAAATTGTTGGTTTTTCTGGACATCGTCCTGGAGTTGGCGGATTTTCAGGGGCTGTCCGATGATGTCCTCTTGTCCCTTATATACCCGTATTGCCGGGGTTCATTGGCTGAGCTGGTCACCGACACTCTGCGTCGTGGTGGCAGTATCGACTCTTTCCATGCGGCGGTGTTGGACTTCTTCATACCCCGTCGACGACGTGATCAGTTGAAGTTTAAGTTATTCTATCGTCTGCAGGCCAACGAAGAGGCATTTGGGGATTTCGTGCATGATGTAAGGAAAACTGCCCGTATATTAAGGTTGGGGTTGCCCGAGACGGAAGTAATACAAGTAATACGAGAAGGTCTGAATCCCCAAGAAAGATCCCGGCTAGTTTTCGCAGATCCTCCACGTTGTTTTGCGGACCTGGACCGGTGGTGTGCACATGCCAGGAGAGTCCAGGAGAATGATGAATCCCGGGGAAGAGATGCTACGGATGTCCAATGCTCCAGTGGTTTGTTAGGAAGACCTAAAAAGGACAAACAGGGCGGTTGGAGGAAAACACAGGAGACGGTCAGAAAAACTGAATATTCCGGAAGTAATGGAGGCTACAAGGGGGTGGCAAGTGAGAAGACGGTAACAACAGCTACAGCACAGAAAACAAAGAAATACGAAATTAACAGGGGAAGAAGAAATTATGTTAGGGAACAAACATCGGCAAGTAGGGAGCCTGTACCAAGGCGTTATTCCTATTCAGAGAAAAAGGAAACTTTAAAGGTTCCAGAGGAAGTACACATGCCTAAGAGGGTAGTGGTTGAAGAAGGTGAAGCAGAAGAAGAAAAGCGGAATAACTTCTGTGGATCAATACAAGTGGACAAGAAAACGTCTGTTAACACTGAATTACAGGACTCAGAGAGGACGTCGCAGTTGAATCCGGAGGCCGCAGAATTTGTTCCGGTATCTCCATCTCGGTTCGTGAGGGATCCAGAGCCTGTAACATCATCATCGCCTACGCCGGGATATGAGGAGTCACTTGGTGGTGTAGCTTTACCATCGCCAGTAGAAATTAATTTAGTCATTGCACATGAACCTGGACAGCCGGATTCCAGGGTGGAAAATGTTGAGGACGTTATAGTTGCTGAGAGTGGTGAAGGAGAGGAATCGAAGCAAGAGTCAGAAGAGCGGTGTGCAGATGCTGCGCAGGTGAATATAGTTGTAAGTGTTAGGCAGACTGAAGCGTCTGAGTTTGCAGATGGACAAGGGGATGTCCAGGCTGCAAGTGTTTCTGAGGTTGCGGATGGACAAGGGGATGTCCTTGCCGCAAGTGTGGTAGAAGTAGATGAGGTAGAAGTTTAGGAGAAATTTGGTGGCAGCGTTGTGGAGTGTGCGAGTGAGAATGATGTAGTGTGTGAAGATGTGCAGACGCCTTCTGTGAGTAGTGTTGAGGATTCCGAAGAACGGAAAGAAGTTTCATGCGGACCAGGTGAGCTACTAGAGGAGGATGAAGAGGTGCAGTGTTCAGATGGTGGTAGTGGACGTGATGGCGATGATGTTGATGATGAACGTGTTGAGGAAAATGAGATTGGAGAAGAGGTTAGTGAAGAAGTTTGTGAAGCGGCTGGTGACGAGTGTGATGAAGAAATTGGTGAGGAGCTGAGGGAACATGTGGTTGAAGATGGATCAGAGGAGCAACTGGAAGATGGTGAGGAGCTGCAGTGTCATGAGGTTGATTTGGATTATGGGGACAGAAAACGGGAAATTGTAGAAGAAGAGGAGTTAGATGATGAGGATAATCCAAAGCGGAGTGAAAGGAGCGATGTAAGTTGCCTTGATTCTGATTCAGAGGAAACCAGCCAGTACTGCTCAACACGAGATAAGTTCTCACAGAGTGGTGTCCGAAAGGAACAGGTACCTAAAGTCCATCACAGAAAGGTAAGAAGAAGAGGTTAACGGGTAGCGGGTAGATGTTCCCCACAGTCCGAGTGGTGTTCGTCTACTTCAGGGTCGCGCCCCTGCCCATGCGAGCCTTGGTTTTCTCCAGTCATTCTCCTTTTCGGAGTGAACCATGTCCTTACCCTTAGTCCTGGCTATTGACCTTTCAATGATCCTTGCCCAATTTCATCTTCTCAATCTTCCTACCCCTTCCCTTAGTAAAAAAAAAAAAAAAAACGATAAGGAGTTAGAGAGACTTGCCGGAAGTGATTAGATTGTGGTCCTGGAGATTGTCAGTATCCCCTGTTCTGGAAGGTTATCATGGAGAAAGTTAGAGAGTTGGAGAGTGCCCTTAGATTTGTCGTGGTCTTGGAGATTGTAAGTTCCCCTGTTTTGGTTCTGAAAGTTATGATGGAGAGTTATGTGCCGTTGTTTCGTTGTTGATTGTTGTAAATTTTGATTGTGGGTTATTGTAGGGTCGGTCCATGCCGCATTCTCCGGTTGTTTCCCGGGTGTTTTTGTTGAGAGAGAGAATTGTATTTATTGTGTATCGTCGTCGGCAGAGAAGTAAAAACCCCCCTTGCTAGCCATGGTGTTTTTGTTGAGTAAGAGTTAGGATGGAAGTTCGCATGCCCTTGAGGCGGTCTTCTCTGTCTGGCTAAGCGGGGCCGTCCGCCCTTGTGTAGGGATGTGGGCCAGCCATATGGCAAGGATGGAGATGCCTTGTTGGTGCATGTGGCTGGTCAGTCCAAGAGATGGACGAGAGATAGTACGGTCACTCACATACCAAGGTGGGAGAAACCTTGTTGGGTCTTAGGACGGGTATGTGAGTGGGACCGATGGGAGTAGGTGATCGTCACCGGAGAGGGTGACGTGTTGGGTCGGTCCCGTGGGGTTGGCATGGCGGAGAGGGTCGCATGGAGAATGGACGCAGTTCTGAGCCTCTGTTCTCCTGAGAGCGAGTGCTGCTGGGCCGCCATGATCACAAAGTTCACTAGCTTGTTTTGGAAGGGGGTACACTGCAGGGTACCCTCCCTGAGTTTAACTGTGAGGCAACCAAGTTGCCCTTTTGGGGTGGGGGTGTGCCGTGTTTTGGAAAACTCGGGTGTGTTTTTTTTTCTACGAGAACGGACTGCGTTGAGTTATTAAATTACGTATTATCGGCATCTTGCCGACGTAATAAATTACGTCCGTCTCGTTATCTTGCCACCGTGCCGATCCGCGCGCGGTCTGGGTCTAGAGCTTGGTACGAATTTTTCAGTAAGTGTAATGAGCAGTCCAGTTTCAGCATTCAACGTAGTAGGCCGTCGGTATTCGCCTGACAGCCTGGACTTGAAATTTTGTCTACTATCTTTTACTATGTATAAGTAAAAGCTACGCGATCTTCCGGGTTTCCGAATTAGTCGACAATCTGTCTCGCTCCAGAGGATGGCCGAACACCTGCCTTCCATGAAATAAATTCAATCACCTTCCGTCTAGCTGTCAGGACGAATGGACGGACACACACGACAAGATCCTCAAACCTTATGCTGCTAAGCAGGTGACATTTATGCTTTTTTTTAGAAAACAAAATGTTTGTAGCCGCTACACTTACCTTGAGACATTTTGGAAATGCTCCAGTTTAGAACTTTGTTGTGCACAAGTCCAACGGGACATTCGGGGTTACATATTATCTTTTCCTTTTAACTAATGCTTACGCCTCAGAGAATTTGTAAACTCACCCAAGGTCATGCATCACCCGAATTGATGTTGGTTATTTTTACTGTAAATATGGGCGGCACTGACTGTCACTGAATGATATTAGCGTTAAGTATGCATGCACGGGTGCCTCGGTACATTGTTGGGGAATTTTCGTGGTCACATACTTTTTCATTTAATTGGGTATTTGATTTGGGTTTTAATTTAAAGGTTGGGGGAGGTGCTTTAACCTGTGGACGACACCTGTTGGTGCCGTTACCCACCCACAGGCCAATAACATGTCATAGTTTGTTGGATCTAGTCCGGGTGCATGACCGTGCCTGAGGTCAAGTGGATTCTTTATGAACACCTCAAGTATGTTTTAGTAAATTAAATCAATAGATTCTGCTTTAAGAAATTCAATTCAACTGTTTAAATAATTTTGTAACCACTAAATTTTGCCATAGCCAGCACAAGAATTGTTCAGTTTACCTTTTTTAATAATTCATAATAATGATTCGTTGATAATGTTAAAGAATGTAAAACAAATCAGTACCAGTTGTAAGCTATTTTTTGGGTGGTTACGTTCCACTGCTCTTGCTTAAAAATTGTTTTTTTTTGGTAAGAAAATAAAAGAAATGAGAATATGCAGTTTATGCAACCGGGCATCCATGTTGACCTCGTGATGGCACATTTATTATTATTTGGGATACGAAATTGATAATTACCTTTTATGCTTGGTACTTGTGTGCCGTTCTGACTATTTTGCCAATTGGACTTTGGCCGTTCACATACTTAGAATTTTTGGGGTGTTTCAACTCTGGTCTTTTGGAACTTAGTATTTGGTTTTGGATTTGTTAATTGAAAAATTTTAAGGTGGGCCGGATACTTGATCTGAATAAGAGGGTTTGAGGGTGTTACGATGACAATATATATGCTGTTAACCAGGTGGACATGGTGTGTGCTATTTATATGTAAATGTGTATCTATGTTAAATATATGTTGTGTGTTATGCCTTTATGTGATTGTTAGATTGTTATACGTTGTTATGCATATATATATATATATATATATATCGTGTTTAGGGTTTATGTGACTTACTGGGAGGGTCGATACTATGCGCCATTCTTACATTATTTAGAAGTAACTGTATTCTGCTCAGTAATATCAAGCTCAATTATTTGGCGATGCCTATGTCTAATGTTGAATTATAATAACGATTTTAAGAATAATAATGATTGTGCTATATTAACTTAATCATTCAAAGGCGCACTGGGGGAATTGATTGTACAAAAACATAACTAATAAATCTTGTTATTGTTATCTTAGAGCAGAGTTTCATTTGCAAGTCCCGTCATACTAGACCCAGCGCATTTTTGGCTTCTCTAGGCTCTTGCGCAGTTCTAAATAACTAGTGGCCTCTCTTTCAAAAAAAAATATATAAAAAAATAAAGTGTTTTTTTTTTATATATAAAGCATAAAAGGAAAGAGTGATCACAAATGGTAGCAGAGAGCATGGTTCATTGTAGGGTTGAACCCTTGGGTCCTTTGGTGTGATGGGGCTTGCAAACTCGGAAATAGTTTGGAAAAAAAAACATCGATTTCAGAAATAGTTGAAAATGAAAATAGATAGATGCAATGGTAGGGTTGATATCGTATGTATGTATATGTGTATTATGTATGAATTATTGATATGAGATTTGAATTGTAAACCTGGTGCCGCCACGTGGCTGGTGTTGTAGTTGGGTTTTGTTGTTTTGCGACTGGAGCAACCGGAGATCGGGTGGGGATGGGCTCCCTTATTTATTGTATGGAAGTAATAGCGCGTGCGGTTAGCAGGATGCGGTATGGCCCGACTGGAAGTCGGTACCGTCCGACTGAAATTTGTGCTAATGTCTTGGTTGAAATGTTATATGTTGTGATAGGTGTTCGGTTGTGTGGATTGTATGTTGGTGTTAGTATCTGATGTCGTTTCTTCTTCGAGTCTGGCGACTGACGGAGAGTTAGTTCTGGAGCGGGTCAGGTTTTCGCAGCGCTAGGAAACCCGGGGGTCCTCTTGATGGAAGAACAGTACTCAAATTTTTCCTTTTGTAAGTCATGTTTTTGTGTTAGGTGTATTGTGCGATTCTGGCGGGGGTAGGTAACCAGAGACTACCCAACCCTATTTCCGGCATCCTCCAGAGACTTCCGGTGGTGGATGGAGAAGATGAGGGCAAATTGTTGGTTTTTCTGGACATCGTCCTGGAGTTGGCGGATTTTCAGGGGCTGTCCGATGATGTCCTCTTGTCCCTTATATACCCGTATTTCCGGGGCTCATTGGCTGAGCTGGTCACCGACACTCTGCGTCGTGGTGGCAGTATCGACTCTTTCCATGCTGAGGTGTTGGACTTCTTCATACCCCGTCGACGACGTGATCAGTTGAAGTTTAAGTTATTCTATCGTCTGCAGGCCAACGAAGAGGCATTGGGGGATTTCGTGCATGATGTAAGGAAAACTGCCCGTATATTAATGTTGGGGTTGCCCGAGACGGAAGTAATACAAGTAATACGAGTAGGTCTGAATCCCCAAGAAAGATCCCGGCTAGTTTTCGCAGATCCTCCACGTTGTTTTGCGGACCTGGACCGGTGGTGTGCACATGCCAGGAGAGTCCAGGAGAATGATGAGTCCCGGGGAAGAGATGCTACGGATGTCCAATGCTCCAGTGGTTTGTTAGGAAGACCTAAAAAGGACAAACAGGGCGGTTGGAGGAGAACACAGGAGACGGTCAGAAAAACTGAATATTCCGGAAGTAATGGAGGCTACAAGGGGGTGGCAAGTGAGAAGACGGTAACAACAGCTACAGCACGGAAAACAAAGAAATACGAAATTAACAGGGGAAGAAGAAATTATGTTAGGGAACAAACATCGGCAAGTAGGGAGCCTGTACCAAGGCGTTATTCCTATTCGGAGAAAAAGGAAACTTTAAAGGTTCCAGAGGAAGTACACGTGCCTAAGAGGGTAGTGGTTGAAGAAGGTGAAGCAGAAGAAGAAAAGTGGAATAACTTCTGTGGATCAATACAAGTGGACAAGAAAACGTCTGTTAACACTGAATTACAGGACTCAGAGAGGACGTCGCAGTTGAATCCGGAGGCCGCAGAATTTGTTCCGGTATCTCCATCTCGGTTCGTGAGGGATCCAGAGCCTGTAACATCATCATCGCCTACGCCGGGATATGAGGAGTCACTTGGTGGTGTAGCTTTACCATCGCCAGTAGAAATTAATTTAGTCATTGCACATGAACCTGGACAGCTGGATTCCAGGGTGGAAAATGTTGAGGACGTTATAGTTGCTGAGAGTGGTGAAGGAGAGGAATCGAAGCAAGAGTCAGAAGAGCGGTGTGCAGATGCTGCGCAGGTGAATATAGTTGTAAGTGTTAGGCAGACTGAAGAGTCTGAGTTTGCAGATGGACAAGGGGATGTCCAGGCTGCAAGTGTTTCTGAGGTTGCGGATGGACAAGGGGATGTCCTTGCCGCAAGTGTGGTAGAAGTAGATGAGGTAGAAGTTGAGGAGAAATTTGGTGGCAGCGTTGTGGAGTGTGCGAGTGAGAATGATGTAGTGTGTGAAGATGTGCAGACGCCTTCTGTGAGTAGTGTTGAGGATTCCGAAGAACGGAAAGAAGTTTCATGCGGACCACGTGAGCTACTAGAGGAGGATGAAGAGGTGCAGTGTTCAGATGGTGGTAGTGGACGTGATGGCGATGATGTTGATGATGAACGTGTTGAGGAAAATGAGATTGGAGAAGAGGTTAGTGAAGAAGTTTGTGAAGCGGCTGGTGACGAGTGTGATGAAGAAATTGGTGAGGAGCTGAGGGAACATGTGGTTGAAGATGGATCAGAGGAGCAACTGGAAGATGGTGAGGAGCTGCAGTGTCATGAGGTTGATTTGGATTATGGGGACAGAAAACGGGAAATTGTAGAAGAAGGGGAGTTAGATGATGAGGATAATCCAAAGCGGAGTGAAAGGAGCGATGTAAGTTGCCTTGATTCTGATTCAGAGGAAACCAGCCAGTACTGCTCAACACGAGATAAGTTCTCACAGAGTGGTGTCCGAAAGGAACGGGTACCTAAAGTCCATCACAGAAAGGTAAGAAGAAGAGGTTAACGGGTAGCGGGTAGATGTTCCCCACAGTCCGAGTGGTGTTCGTCTACTTCAGGGTTGCGCCCCTGCCCACGCGAGCCTTGGTTTTCTCCAGTCATTCTCCTTTTCGGAGTGAACCATGTCCTTATCCTTAGTCCTGGCTATTGACCTTTCAATGATCCTTGCCCCATTTCATCTTCTCAATCTTCCTACACCTTCCCTTAGTAAAAAAAAAAAAAAAAAAAAAAAAAAAAAAAAAAACACGATAAGGAGTAGAGAGACTTGCCGGAAGTGATTAGATTGTGGTCCTGGAGATTGTCAGTATCCCCTGTTCTGGAAGGTTATCATGGAGAAAGTTAGAGAGTTGGAGAGTGCCCTTAGATTTGTCGTGGTCTTGGAGATTGTAAGTTCCCCTGTTTTGGTTCTGAAAGTTATGATGGAGAGTTATGTGCCGTTGTGTCGTTGTTGATTGTTGTAAATTTTGATTGTGGGTTATTGTAGGGTCGGTCCATGCCGCATTCTCCGGTTGTTTCCCGGGTGTTTTTGTTGAGAGAGAGAATTGTATTTATTGTGTATCGACGTCGGCAGAGAAGTAAAACCCCCCCTTGCTAGCCATGGTGTTTTTGTTGAGTAAGAGTTAGGATGGAAGTTCGCATGCCCTTGAGGCGGTCTTCTCTGTCTGGCTAAGCGGGGCCGTCCGCCCTTGTGTAGGGATGTGGGCCAGCCATATGGCAAGGATGGAGATGCCTTGTTGGTGCATGTGGCTGGTCAGTCCAAGAGATGGACGAGAGATAGTACGGTCACTCACATACCAAGGTGGGAGAAACCTTGTTGGGTCTTAGGACGGGTATGTGAGTGGGACCGATGGGAGTAGGTGATCGTCACCGGAGAGGGTGACGTGTTGGGGCGGTCCCGTGGAGTTGGCATGGCGGAGAGGGTCGCATGGAGAATGGACGCAGTTCTGAGCCTCTGTTCTCCTGAGAGCGAGTGCTGCTGGGCCGCCATGATCACAAAGTTCACTAGCTTGTTTTGGAAGGGGGTACACTGCAGGGTACCCTCCCTGAGTTTAACTGTGAGGCAACCAAGTTGCCCTTTTGGGGTGGTGGTGTGCCGTGTTTTGGAAAACTCGGCTGTGTTTTTTTTTTCTACGAGAATGGACTGCGTTGAGTTATTAAATTATGTATTATCGGCATCTTGCCGACGTAATAAATTACGTCCGTCTCGTTATCTTGCCACCGTACCGATCCGCGCGCGCTCTGGGTTTAGAGCTTGGTACGAATTTTTCAGTAAGTGTAATGAGTAGTCCAGTTTCAGCATTCAACATAGTAGGCCGTCGGTATTCGCCTGACAGCCTGGACTTGAAATTTTGTCTACTATCTTTTACTATGTATAAGTAAAAGCTACGGGACCTTCCGGGTTTCCGAATTAGTCGACAATCTGTCTCGCTCCAGAGGATGGCCGAACACCTGCCTTCCATGAAATAAATTCAATCACCTTCCGTCTAGCTGTCAGGACGAATGGACGGACACACACGACAAGATTCTCAAACGTTATGCTGCTAAGCAGGTGACATTTATGCTTTTGTTTAGAAAACAAAATGTTTGTGGCCGCTACACTTACCTTGAGACATTTTGGAAATGCTCCAGTTTAGAACTTTGTTGCGCACAAGTCCAACGGGACATTCGGGGTTACATATTATCTTTTCCTTTTAACTAATGCTTACGCCTCAGAGAATTTGTAAACTCAGCCAGGGTCATGCATCACCCGAATTGATGTTGGTTATTTTTACTGTAAATATGGGCGGCACTGACTGTCACTGAATGATATTAGCGTTAAGTATGCATGCACGGGTGCCTCGGTACATTGTTGGGGAATTTTCGTGGTCACATACTTTTTCATTTAATTGGGTATTTGATTTTGGTTTTAATTTAAAGGTTGGGGGAGGTGCTTTAACCTGTGGACGACACCTGTTGGTGCCGTTACCCACAGGCCAATAACATGTCATAGTTTGTTGGATCTAGTCTGGGTGCATGACCGTGCCTGAGGTCAAGTGGATTCTTTATGAACACCTCAAGTATGTTTTAGTAAATTAAATCAATAGATTCTGCTTTAACAAATTCAATTCAACTGTTTAAATAATTTTGTAACCACTAAATTTTGCCATAGCCAGCACAAGAATTGTTCAGTTTACCTTTTTTAATAATTCATAATAATGATTCGTTGATAATGTTAAAGAATGTAAAACAAATCAGTACCAGTTTTAAGCTATTTTTTGGGTGGTTACGTTCCACTGATCTTGCTTAAAAATTGTTTTTTTTTGGTAAGAAAATACAAGAAATGAGAATATGCAGTTTATGCAACCGGGCATCCATGTTGACCTCGTGATGGCACATTTATTATTATTTGGGATACGAAATTGATAATTACCTTTTATGCTTGGTACTTGTGTGCTGTTCTGACTATTTTGCCAATTGGACTTTGGCCGTTCACATACTTAGAATTTTTGGGGTGTTTCAACTCTGGTCTTTTGGAACTTAGTATTTGGTTTTGGATTTGTTAATTGAAAAATTTTAAGGTGGGCCGGATACTTGATCTGAATAAGAGGGTTTGAGGGTGTTACGATGACAATATATATGCTGTTAACCAGGTGGACATGGTGTGTGCTATTTATATGTAAATGTGTATCTATGTTAATTATATGTTGTGTGTTATGCCTTTATGTGATTGTTAGATTGTTATACGTTGTTATGCATATATATATATATATATATATATATATATATATATATCGTGTTTAGGGTTTATGTGACTTACTGGGAGGGTCGATACTATGCGCCTTTCTTACATTATTTAGAAGTAACTGTATTCTGCTCAGTAATATCAAGCTCAATTATTTGGCGATGCCTATGTCTAATGTTGAATTATAATAACGATTTTAAGAATAATAATGATTGTGCTATATTAACTTAATCATTCAAAGGCGCATATATCGTATACTGGGGGAATTGATTGTACAAAAACATAACTAATAAAGCTTGTTATTGTTATCTTAGAGCAGAGTTTCATTTGCAAGTCCCGTCATACTAGACCCAGCGCATTTTTGGCTTCTCTAGGCTCTTGCGCAGTTCTAAATAACTAGTGGCCTCTCTTTCAAAAAAAAATATATAAAAAAATAAAGTGTTTTTTTTTTATATATAAAGCATAAAAGGAAAGAGGGATCACAAATGGTAGCAGAGAGCATGGTTCATTGTAGGGTTGAACCCTTGGGTCCTTTGGTGTGATGGGGCTTGCAAACTCGGAAATAGTTTGGAAAAAAAACATCGATTTCAGAAATAGTTGAAAATGAAAATAGATAGATGCAATGGTAGGGTTGATATCGTATGTATGTATATGTGTATTATGTATGAATTATTGATATGAGATTTGAATTGTAAACCTGGTGCCGCCACGTGGCTGGTGTTGTAGTTGGGTTTTGTTGTTTTGCGACTGGAGCAACCGGAGATCGGGTGGGGATGGGCTCCCTTATTTATTGTATGGAAGTAATAGCGCGTGCGGTTAGCAGGATGCGGTATGGCCCGACTGGAAGTCGGTACCGTCCGACTGAAATTTGTGCTAATGTCTTGGTTGAAATGTTATATGTTGTGATAGGTGTTCGGTTGTGTGGATTGTATGTTGGTGTTAGTATCTGATGTCGTTTCTTCTTCGAGTCTGGCGACTGACGGAGAGTTAGTTCTGGAGCGGGTCAGGTTTTCGCAGCGCTAGGAAACCCGGGGGTCCTCTTGATGGAAGAACAGTACTCAAATTTTTCCTTTTGTAAGTCATGTTTTTGTGTTAGGTGTATTGTGCGATTCTGGCGGGGGTAGGTAACCAGAGACTACCCAACCCTATTTCCGGCATCCTCCAGAGACTTCCGGTGGTGGATGGAGAAGATGAGGGCAAATTGTTGGTTTTTCTGGACATCGTCCTGGAGTTGGCGGATTTTCAGGGGCTGTCCGATGATGTCCTCTTGTCCCTTATATACCCGTATTTCCGGGGCTCATTGGCTGAGCTGGTCACCGACACTCTGCGTCGTGGTGGCAGTATCGACTCTTTCCATGCTGAGGTGTTGGACTTCTTCATACCCCGTCGACGACGTGATCAGTTGAAGTTTAAGTTATTCTATCGTCTGCAGGCCAACGAAGAGGCATTGGGGGATTTCGTGCATGATGTAAGGAAAACTGCCCGTATATTAATGTTGGGGTTGCCCGAGACGGAAGTAATACAAGTAATACGAGTAGGTCTGAATCCCCAAGAAAGATCCCGGCTAGTTTTCGCAGATCCTCCACGTTGTTTTGCGGACCTGGACCGGTGGTGTGCACATGCCAGGAGAGTCCAGGAGAATGATGAGTCCCGGGGAAGAGATGCTACGGATGTCCAATGCTCCAGTGGTTTGTTAGGAAGACCTAAAAAGGACAAACAGGGCGGTTGGAGGAGAACACAGGAGACGGTCAGAAAAACTGAATATTCCGGAAGTAATGGAGGCTACAAGGGGGTGGCAAGTGAGAAGACGGTAACAACAGCTACAGCACGGAAAACAAAGAAATACGAAATTAACAGGGGAAGAAGAAATTATGTTAGGGAACAAACATCGGCAAGTAGGGAGCCTGTACCAAGGCGTTATTCCTATTCGGAGAAAAAGGAAACTTTAAAGGTTCCAGAGGAAGTACACGTGCCTAAGAGGGTAGTGGTTGAAGAAGGTGAAGCAGAAGAAGAAAAGTGGAATAACTTCTGTGGATCAATACAAGTGGACAAGAAAACGTCTGTTAACACTGAATTACAGGACTCAGAGAGGACGTCGCAGTTGAATCCGGAGGCCGCAGAATTTGTTCCGGTATCTCCATCTCGGTTCGTGAGGGATCCAGAGCCTGTAACATCATCATCGCCTACGCCGGGATATGAGGAGTCACTTGGTGGTGTAGCTTTACCATCGCCAGTAGAAATTAATTTAGTCATTGCACATGAACCTGGACAGCTGGATTCCAGGGTGGAAAATGTTGAGGACGTTATAGTTGCTGAGAGTGGTGAAGGAGAGGAATCGAAGCAAGAGTCAGAAGAGCGGTGTGCAGATGCTGCGCAGGTGAATATAGTTGTAAGTGTTAGGCAGACTGAAGAGTCTGAGTTTGCAGATGGACAAGGGGATGTCCAGGCTGCAAGTGTTTCTGAGGTTGCGGATGGACAAGGGGATGTCCTTGCCGCAAGTGTGGTAGAAGTAGATGAGGTAGAAGTTGAGGAGAAATTTGGTGGCAGCGTTGTGGAGTGTGCGAGTGAGAATGATGTAGTGTGTGAAGATGTGCAGACGCCTTCTGTGAGTAGTGTTGAGGATTCCGAAGAACGGAAAGAAGTTTCATGCGGACCACGTGAGCTACTAGAGGAGGATGAAGAGGTGCAGTGTTCAGATGGTGGTAGTGGACGTGATGGCGATGATGTTGATGATGAACGTGTTGAGGAAAATGAGATTGGAGAAGAGGTTAGTGAAGAAGTTTGTGAAGCGGCTGGTGACGAGTGTGATGAAGAAATTGGTGAGGAGCTGAGGGAACATGTGGTTGAAGATGGATCAGAGGAGCAACTGGAAGATGGTGAGGAGCTGCAGTGTCATGAGGTTGATTTGGATTATGGGGACAGAAAACGGGAAATTGTAGAAGAAGGGGAGTTAGATGATGAGGATAATCCAAAGCGGAGTGAAAGGAGCGATGTAAGTTGCCTTGATTCTGATTCAGAGGAAACCAGCCAGTACTGCTCAACACGAGATAAGTTCTCACAGAGTGGTGTCCGAAAGGAACGGGTACCTAAAGTCCATCACAGAAAGGTAAGAAGAAGAGGTTAACGGGTAGCGGGTAGATGTTCCCCACAGTCCGAGTGGTGTTCGTCTACTTCAGGGTTGCGCCCCTGCCCACGCGAGCCTTGGTTTTCTCCAGTCATTCTCCTTTTCGGAGTGAACCATGTCCTTATCCTTAGTCCTGGCTATTGACCTTTCAATGATCCTTGCCCCATTTCATCTTCTCAATCTTCCTACACCTTCCCTTAGTAAAAAAAAAAAAAAAAAAAAAAAAAAAAAAAAACACGATAAGGAGTAGAGAGACTTGCCGGAAGTGATTAGATTGTGGTCCTGGAGATTGTCAGTATCCCCTGTTCTGGAAGGTTATCATGGAGAAAGTTAGAGAGTTGGAGAGTGCCCTTAGATTTGTCGTGGTCTTGGAGATTGTAAGTTCCCCTGTTTTGGTTCTGAAAGTTATGATGGAGAGTTATGTGCCGTTGTGTCGTTGTTGATTGTTGTAAATTTTGATTGTGGGTTATTGTAGGGTCGGTCCATGCCGCATTCTCCGGTTGTTTCCCGGGTGTTTTTGTTGAGAGAGAGAATTGTATTTATTGTGTATCGACGTCGGCAGAGAAGTAAAACCCCCCCTTGCTAGCCATGGTGTTTTTGTTGAGTAAGAGTTAGGATGGAAGTTCGCATGCCCTTGAGGCGGTCTTCTCTGTCTGGCTAAGCGGGGCCGTCCGCCCTTGTGTAGGGATGTGGGCCAGCCATATGGCAAGGATGGAGATGCCTTGTTGGTGCATGTGGCTGGTCAGTCCAAGAGATGGACGAGAGATAGTACGGTCACTCACATACCAAGGTGGGAGAAACCTTGTTGGGTCTTAGGACGGGTATGTGAGTGGGACCGATGGGAGTAGGTGATCGTCACCGGAGAGGGTGACGTGTTGGGGCGGTCCCGTGGAGTTGGCATGGCGGAGAGGGTCGCATGGAGAATGGACGCAGTTCTGAGCCTCTGTTCTCCTGAGAGCGAGTGCTGCTGGGCCGCCATGATCACAAAGTTCACTAGCTTGTTTTGGAAGGGGGTACACTGCAGGGTACCCTCCCTGAGTTTAACTGTGAGGCAACCAAGTTGCCCTTTTGGGGTGGTGGTGTGCCGTGTTTTGGAAAACTCGGCTGTGTTTTTTTTTTCTACGAGAATGGACTGCGTTGAGTTATTAAATTATGTATTATCGGCATCTTGCCGACGTAATAAATTACGTCCGTCTCGTTATCTTGCCACCGTACCGATCCGCGCGCGCTCTGGGTTTAGAGCTTGGTACGAATTTTTCAGTAAGTGTAATGAGTAGTCCAGTTTCAGCATTCAACATAGTAGGCCGTCGGTATTCGCCTGACAGCCTGGACTTGAAATTTTGTCTACTATCTTTTACTATGTATAAGTAAAAGCTACGGGACCTTCCGGGTTTCCGAATTAGTCGACAATCTGTCTCGCTCCAGAGGATGGCCGAACACCTGCCTTCCATGAAATAAATTCAATCACCTTCCGTCTAGCTGTCAGGACGAATGGACGGACACACACGACAAGATCCTCAAACGTTATGCTGCTAAGCAGGTGACATTTATGCTTTTGTTTAGAAAACAAAATGTTTGTGGCCGCTACACTTACCTTGAGACATTTTGGAAATGCTCCAGTTTAGAACTTTGTTGCGCACAAGTCCAACGGGACATTCGGGGTTACATATTATCTTTTCCTTTTAACTAATGCTTACGCCTCAGAGAATTTGTAAACTCAGCCAGGGTCATGCATCACCCGAATTGATGTTGGTTATTTTTACTGTAAATATGGGCGGCACTGACTGTCACTGAATGATATTAGCGTTAAGTATGCATGCACGGGTGCCTCGGTACATTGTTGGGGAATTTTCGTGGTCACATACTTTTTCATTTAATTGGGTATTTGATTTTGGTTTTAATTTAAAGGTTGGGGGAGGTGCTTTAACCTGTGGACGACACCTGTTGGTGCCGTTACCCACAGGCCAATAACATGTCATAGTTTGTTGGATCTAGTCTGGGTGCATGACCGTGCCTGAGGTCAAGTGGATTCTTTATGAACACCTCAAGTATGTTTTAGTAAATTAAATCAATAGATTCTGCTTTAACAAATTCAATTCAACTGTTTAAATAATTTTGTAACCACTAAATTTTGCCATAGCCAGCACAAGAATTGTTCAGTTTACCTTTTTTAATAATTCATAATAATGATTCGTTGATAATGTTAAAGAATGTAAAACAAATCAGTACCAGTTGTAAGCTATTTTTTGGGTGGTTACGTTCCACTGATCTTGCTTAAAAATTGTTTTTTTTTTGGTAAGAAAATACAAGAAATGAGAATATGCAGTTTATGCAACCGGGCATCCATGTTGACCTCGTGATGGCACATTTATTATTATTTGGGATACGAAATTGATAATTACCTTTTATGCTTGGTACTTGTGTGCTGTTCTGACTATTTTGCCAATTGGACTTTGGCCGTTCACATACTTAGAATTTTTGGGGTGTTTCAACTCTGGTCTTTTGGAACTTAGTATTTGGTTTTGGATTTGTTAATTGAAAAATTTTAAGGTGGGCCGGATACTTGATCTGAATAAGAGGGTTTGAGGGTGTTACGATGACAATATATATGCTGTTAACCAGGTGGACATGGTGTGTGCTATTTATATGTAAATGTGTATCTATGTTAATTATATGTTGTGTGTTATGCCTTTATGTGATTGTTAGATTGTTATACGTTGTTATGCATATATATATATATATATATATATATCGTGTTTAGGGTTTATGTGACTTACTGGGAGGGTCGATACTATGCGCCTTTCTTACATTATTTAGAAGTAACTGTATTCTGCTCAGTAATATCAAGCTCAATTATTTGGCGATGCCTATGTCTAATGTTGAATTATAATAACGATTTTAAGAATAATAATGATTGTGCTATATTAACTTAATCATTCAAAGGCGCATATATCGTATACTGGGGGAATTGATTGTACAAAAACATAACTAATAAAGCTTGTTATTGTTATCTTAGAGCAGAGTTTCATTTGCAAGTCCCGTCATACTGGACCCAGCGCATTTTTGGCTTCTCTAGGCTCTTGTCCAGTTCTAAATAACTAGTGGCCTCTCTTTCAAAAAAAAATATATAAAAAAATAAAGTGTTTTTTTTTTATATATAAAGCATAAAAGGAAAGAGGGATCACAAATGGTAGCAGAGAGCGTGGTTCATTCTAGGGTTGAAACCTTGGGTCCTTTGGTGTGATGGGGCTTGCAAACTCGGAAATAGTTTGGAAAAAAAAACATCGATTTCAGAAATAGTTGAAAATGAAAATAGATAGATGCAATGGTAGGGTTGATATCGTATGTATGTATATGTGTATTATGTATGAATTATTGCTATGAGATTTGTATTGTAAACCTGGTGCCGCCACGTGGCTGGTGTTGTAGTTGGGTTTTGTTGTTTTGCGACTGGAGCTTACCGGAGATCGCGTGGGGATGGGCTCCCTTATTTATTGTATGGAAGTAATAGCGCGTGCGGTGAGCAGGATGCGGTATGGCCCGACTGGAAGTCGGTACCGTCCGACTGAAATTTGTGCTAATGTCTTGGTTGAAATGTTATATGTTGTGATAGGTGTTCGGTTGTGTGGATTGTATGTTGGTGTTAGTGTCTGATGTCGTTTCTTCTTCGAGTCTGGCGACTGACGGAGAGTTAGTTCTGGAGCGGGTCAGGTTTTCGCAGCGCTAGGAAACCCGGGGGTCCTCTTGATGGAAGAACAGTACTCAAATTTTTCCTTTTGTAAGTCATGTTTTTGTGTTAGGTGTATTGTGCGATTCTGGCGGGGGTAGGTTACCAGAGACTACCCAACCCTATTTCCGGCATCCTCCAGAGACTTCCGGTGGTGGATGGAGAAGATGAGGGCAAATTGATGGTTTTTCTGGACATCGTCCTGGAGTTGGCGGATTTTCAGGGGCTGTCCGATGATGTCCTCTTGTCCCTTATATACCCGTATTGCCGGGGTTCATTGGCTGAGCTGGTCACCGACACTCTGCGTCGTGGTGGCAGTATCGACTCTTTCCATGCTGAGGTGTTGGACTTCTTCATACCCCGTCGACGACGTGATCAGTTGAAGTTTAAGTTATTCTATCGTCTGCAGGCCAACGAAGAGGCATTGGGGGATTTCGTGCATGATGTAAGGAAAACTGCCCGTATATTAATGTTGGGGTTGCCCGAGACGGAAGTAATACAAGTAATACGAGTAGGTCTGAATCCCCAAGAAAGATCCCGGCTAGTTTTCGCAGATCCTCCACGTTGTTTTGCGGACCTGGACCGGTGGTGTGCACATGCCAGGAGAGTCCAGGAGAATGATGAGTCCCGGGGAAGAGATGCTACGGATGTCCAATGCTCCAGTGGTTTGTTAGGAAGACCTAAAAAGGACAAACAGGGCGGTTGGAGGAGAACACAGGAGACGGTCAGAAAAACTGAATATTCCGGAAGTAATGGAGGCTACAAGGGGGTGGCAAGTGAGAAGACGGTAACAACAGCTACAGCACGGAAAACAAAGAAATACGAAATTAACAGGGGAAGAAGAAATTATGTTAGGGAACAAACATCGGCAAGTAGGGAGCCTGTACCAAGGCGTTATTCCTATTCGGAGAAAAAGGAAACTTTAAAGGTTCCAGAGGAAGTACACGTGCCTAAGAGGGTAGTGGTTGAAGAAGGTGAAGCAGAAGAAGAAAAGTGGAATAACTTCTGTGGATCAATACAAGTGGACAAGAAAACGTCTGTTAACACTGAATTACAGGACTCAGAGAGGACGTCGCAGTTGAATCCGGAGGCCGCAGAATTTGTTCCGGTATCTCCATCTCGGTTCGTGAGGGATCCAGAGCCTGTAACATCATCATCGCCTACGCCGGGATATGAGGAGTCACTTGGTGGTGTAGCTTTACCATCGCCAGTAGAAATTAATTTAGTCATTGCACATGAACCTGGACAGCTGGATTCCAGGGTGGAAAATGTTGAGGACGTTATAGTTGCTGAGAGTGGTGAAGGAGAGGAATCGAAGCAAGAGTCAGAAGAGCGGTGTGCAGATGCTGCGCAGGTGAATATAGTTGTAAGTGTTAGGCAGACTGAAGAGTCTGAGTTTGCAGATGGACAAGGGGATGTCCAGGCTGCAAGTGTTTCTGAGGTTGCGGGTGGACAAGGGAATGTCCTTGCCGCAAGTGTGGTAGAAGTAGATGAGGTAGAAGTTGAGGAGAAATTTGGTGGCAGCGTTGTGGAGTGTGCGAGTGAGAATGATGTAGTGTGTGAAGATGTGCAGACGCCTTCTGTGAGTAGTGTTGAGGATTCCGAAGAACGGAAAGAAGTTTCATGCGGACCAGGTGAGCTACTAGAGGAGGATGAAGAGGTGCAGTGTTCAGATGGTGGTAGTGGACGTGATGGCGATGATGTTGATGATGAACGTGTTGAGGAAAATGAGATTGGAGAAGAGGTTAGTGAAGAAGTTTGTGAAGCGGCTGGTGACGAGTGTGATGAAGAAATTGGTGAGGAGCTGAGGGAACATGTTGTTGAAGATGGATCAGAGGAGCAACTGGAAGATGGTGAGGAGCTGCAGTGTCATGAGGTTGATTTGGATTATGGGGACAGAAAACGGGAAATTGTAGAAGAAGAGGAGTTAGATGATGAGGATAATCCAAAGCGGAGTGAAAGGAGCGATGTAAGTTGCCTTGATTCTGATTCAGAGGAAACCAGCCAGTACTGCTCAACACGAGATAAGTTCTCACAGAGTGGTGTCCGAAAGGAACGGGTACCTAAAGTCCATCACAGAAAGGTAAGAAGAAGAGGTTAACGGGTAGCGGGTAGATGTTCCCCACAGTCCGAGTGGTGTTCGTCTACTTCAGGGTTGCGCCCCTGCCCACGCGAGCCTTGGTTTTCTCCAGTCATTCTCCTTTTCGGAGTGAACCATGTCCTTACCCTTAGTCCTGGCTATTGACCTTTCAATGATCCTTGCCCCATTCATCTTCTCAATCTTCCTACCCCTTCCCTTAGTAAAAAAAAAAAAAAAAAAACGATAAGGGGTTAGAGAGACTTGCCGGAAGTGATTAGATTGTGGTCCTGGAGATTGTCAGTATCCCCTGTTCTGGAAGGTTATCATGGAGAAAGTTAGAGAGTTGGAGAGTGCCCTTAGATTTGTCGTGGTCTTGGAGATTGTAAGTTCCCCTGTTTTGGTTCTGAAAGTTATGATGGAGAGTTATGTGCCGTTGTTTCGTTGTTGATTGTTGTAAATTTTGATTGTGGGTTATTGTAGGGTCGGTCCATGCCGCATTCTCCGGTTGTTTCCCGTGTGTTTTTGTTGAGAGAGAGAATTGTATTTATTGTGTATCGTCGTCGGCAGAGAAGTAAAACCCCCCCTTGCTAGCCATGGTGTTTTTGTTGAGTAAGAGTTAGGATGGAAGTTCGCATGCCCTTGAGGCGGTCTTCTCTGTCTGGCTAAGCGGGGCCGTCCGCCCTTGTGTAGGGATGTGGGCCAGCCATATGGCAAGGATGGAGATGCCTTGTTGGTGCATGTGGCTGGTCAGTCCAAGAGATGGACGAGAGATAGTACGGTCACTCACATACCAAGGTGGGAGAAACCTTGTTGGGTCTTAGGACGGGTATGTGAGTGGGACCGATGGGAGTAGGTGATCGTCACCGGAGAGGGTGACGTGTTGGGGCGGTCCCGTGGAGTTGGCATGGCGGAGAGGGTCGCATGGAGAATGGACGCAGTTCTGAGCCTCTGTTCTCCTGAGAGCGAGTGCTGCTGGGCCGCCATGATCACAAAGTTCACTAGCTTGTTTTGGAAGGGGGTGCACTGCAGGGTACCCTCCCTGAGTTTAACTGTGAGGCAACCAAGTTGCCCTTTTGGGGTGGGGGTGTGCCGTGTTTTGGAAAACTCGGCTGTGTTTTTTTTTCTACGAGAACGGACTGCGTTGAGTTATTAAATTACGTATTATCGGCATCTTGCCGACGTAATAAATTACGTCCGTCTCGTTATCTTGCCACCGTGCCGATCCGCGCGCGCTCTGGGTCTAGAGCTTGGTACGAATTTTTCAGTAAGTGTAATGAGTAGTCCAGTTTCAGCATTCAACGTAGTAGGCCGTCGGTATTCGCCTGACAGCCTGGACTTGAAATTTTGTCTACTATCTTTTACTATGTATAAGTAAAAGCTACGCGATCTTCCGGGTTTCCGAATTAGTCGACAATCTGTCTCGCTCCAGAGGATGGCCGAACACCTGCCTTCCATGAAATAAATTCAATCACCTTCCGTCTAGCTGTCAGGACGAATGGACGGACACACACGACAAGATCCTCAAACCTTATGCTGCTAAGCAGGTGACATTTATGCTTTTTTTTAGAAAACAAAATGTTTGTGGCCGCTACACTTACCTTGAGACATTTTGGAAATGGTCCAGTTTAGAACTTTGTTGCGCACAAGTCCAACGGGACATTCGGGGTTACATATTATCTTTTCCTTTTAACTAATGCTTACGCCTCAGAGAATTTGTAAACTCAGCCAGGGTCATGCATCACCCGAATTGATGTTGGTTACTTTTACTGTAAATATGGGCGGCACTGACTGTCACTGAATGATATTAGCGTTAAGTATGCATGCACGGGTGCCTCGGTACATTGTTGGGGAATTTTCGTGGTCACATACTTTTTCATTTAATTGGGTATTTGATTTGGGTTTTAATTTAAAGGTTGGGGGAGGTGCTTTAACCTGTGGACGACACCTGTTGGTGCCGTTACCCACAGGCCAATAACATGTCATAGTTTGTTGGATCTAGTCTGGGTGCATGACCGTGCCTGAGGTCAAGTGGATTCTTTATGAACACCTCAAGTATGTTTTAGTAAATTAAATCAATAGATTCTGCTTTAAGAAATTCAATTCAACTGTTTAAATAATTTTGTAACCACTAAATTTTGCCATAGCCAGCACAAGAATTGTTCAGTTTACCTTTTTTAATAATTCATAATAATGATTCGTTGATAATGTTAAAGAATGTAAAACAAATCAGTACCAGTTGTAAGCTATTTTTTGGGTGGTTACGTTCCACTGATCTTGCTTAAAAATTGTTTTTTTTTTGGTAAGAAAATAAAAGAAATGAGAATATGCAGTTTATGCAACCGGGCATCCATGTTGACCTCGTGATGGCACATTTATTATTATTTGGGATACGAAATTGATAATTACCTTTTATGCTTGGTACTTGTGTGCCGTTCTGACTATTTTGCCAATTCGACTTTGGCCGTTCACATACTTAGAATTTTTGGGGTGTTTCAACTCTGGTCTTTTGGAACTTAGTATTTGGTTTTGGATTTGTTAATTGAAAAATTTTAAGGTGGGCCGGATACTTGATCTGAATAAGAGGGTTTGAGGGTGTTACGATGACAATATATATGCTGTTAACCAGGTGGACATGGTGTGTGCTATTTATATGTAAATGTGTATCTATGTTAATTATATGTTGTGTGTTATGCCTTTATGTGATTGTTAGATTGTTATACGTTGTTATGCATATATATATATATATATATATATCGTGTTTAGGGTTTATGTGACTTACTGGGAGGGTCGATACTATGCGCCTTTCTTACATTATTTAGAAGTAACTGTATTCTGCTCAGTAATATCAAGCTCAATTATTTGGCGATGCCTATGTCTAATGTTGAATTATAATAACGATTTTAAGAATAATAATGATTGTGCTATATTAACTTAATCATTCAAAGGCGCATATATCGTATACTGGGGGAATTGATTGTACAAAAACATAACTAATAAAGCTTGTTATTGTTATCTTAGAGCAGAGTTTCATTTGCAAGTCCCGTCATACTGGACCCAGCGCATTTTTGGCTTCTCTAGGCTCTTGTCCAGTTCTAAATAACTAGTGGCCTCTCTTTCAAAAAAAATATATATAAAAAAATAAAGTGTTTTTTTTTTATATATAAAGCATAAAAGGAAAGAGGGATCACAAATGGTAGCAGAGAGCGTGGTTCATTCTAGGGTTGAACCCTTGGGTCCTTTGGTGTGATGGGGCTTGCAAACTCGGAAATAGTTTGGAAAAAAAAACATCGATTTCAGAAATAGTTGAAAATGAAAATAGATAGATGCAATGGTAGGGTTGATATCGTATGTATGTATATGTGTATTATGTATGAATTATTGCTATGAGATTTGTATTGTAAACCTGGTGCCGCCACGTGGCTGGTGTTGTAGTTGGGTTTTGTTGTTTTGCGACTGGAGCTTACCGGAGATCGCGTGGGGATGGGCTCCCTTATTTATTGTATGGAAGTAATAGCGCGTGCGGTGAGCAGGATGCGGTATGGCCCGACTGGAAGTCGGTACCGTCCGACTGAAATTTGTGCTAATGTCTTGGTTGAAATGTTATATGTTGTGATAGGTGTTCGGTTGTGTGGATTGTATGTTGGTGTTAGTGTCTGATGTCGTTTCTTCTTCGAGTCTGGCGACTGACGGAGAGTTAGTTCTGGAGCGGGTCAGGTTTTCGCAGCGCTAGGAAACCCGGGGGTCCTCTTGATGGAAGAACAGTACTCAAATTTTTCCTTTTGTAAGTCATGTTTTTGTGTTAGGTGTATTGTGCGATTCTGGCGGGGGTAGGTTACCAGAGACTACCCAACCCTATTTCCGGCATCCTCCAGAGACTTCCGGTGGTGGATGGAGAAGATGAGGGCAAATTGATGGTTTTTCTGGACATCGTCCTGGAGTTGGCGGATTTTCAGGGGCTGTCCGATGATGTCCTCTTGTCCCTTATATACCCGTATTTCCGGGGTTCATTGGCTGAGCTGGTCACCGACACTCTGCGTCGTGGTGGCAGTATCGACTCTTTCCATGCTGAGGTGTTGGACTTCTTCATACCCCGTCGACGACGTGATCAGTTGAAGTTTAAGTTATTCTATCGTCTGCAGGCCAACGAAGAGGCATTGGGGGATTTCGTGCATGATGTAAGGAAAACTGCCCGTATATTAATGTTGGGGTTGCCCGAGACGGAAGTAATACAAGTAATACGAGTAGGTCTGAATCCCCAAGAAAGATCCCGGCTAGTTTTCGCAGATCCTCCACGTTGTTTTGCGGACCTGGACCGGTGGTGTGCACATGCCAGGAGAGTCCAGGAGAATGATGAGTCCCGGGGAAGAGATGCTACGGATGTCCAATGCTCCAGTGGTTTGTTAGGAAGACCTAAAAAGGACAAACAGGGCGGTTGGAGGAGAACACAGGAGACGGTCAGAAAAACTGAATATTCCGGAAGTAATGGAGGCTACAAGGGGGTGGCAAGTGAGAAGACGGTAACAACAGCTACAGCACGGAAAACAAAGAAATACGAAATTAACAGGGGAAGAAGAAATTATGTTAGGGAACAAACATCGGCAAGTAGGGAGCCTGTACCAAGGCGTTATTCCTATTCGGAGAAAAAGGAAACTTTAAAGGTTCCAGAGGAAGTACACGTGCCTAAGAGGGTAGTGGTTGAAGAAGGTGAAGCAGAAGAAGAAAAGTGGAATAACTTCTGTGGATCAATACAAGTGGACAAGAAAACGTCTGTTAACACTGAATTACAGGACTCAGAGAGGACGTCGCAGTTGAATCCGGAGGCCGCAGAATTTGTTCCGGTATCTCCATCTCGGTTCGTGAGGGATCCAGAGCCTGTAACATCATCATCGCCTACGCCGGGATATGAGGAGTCACTTGGTGGTGTAGCTTTACCATCGCCAGTAGAAATTAATTTAGTCATTGCACATGAACCTGGACAGCTGGATTCCAGGGTGGAAAATGTTGAGGACGTTATAGTTGCTGAGAGTGGTGAAGGAGAGGAATCGAAGCAAGAGTCAGAAGAGCGGTGTGCAGATGCTGCGCAGGTGAATATAGTTGTAAGTGTTAGGCAGACTGAAGAGTCTGAGTTTGCAGATGGACAAGGGGATGTCCAGGCTGCAAGTGTTTCTGAGGTTGCGGGTGGACAAGGGAATGTCCTTGCCGCAAGTGTGGTAGAAGTAGATGAGGTAGAAGTTGAGGAGAAATTTGGTGGCAGCGTTGTGGAGTGTGCGAGTGAGAATGATGTAGTGTGTGAAGATGTGCAGACGCCTTCTGTGAGTAGTGTTGAGGATTCCGAAGAACGGAAAGAAGTTTCATGCGGACCAGGTGAGCTACTAGAGGAGGATGAAGAGGTGCAGTGTTCAGATGGTGGTAGTGGACGTGATGGCGATGATGTTGATGATGAACGTGTTGAGGAAAATGAGATTGGAGAAGAGGTTAGTGAAGAAGTTTGTGAAGCGGCTGGTGACGAGTGTGATGAAGAAATTGGTGAGGAGCTGAGGGAACATGTTGTTGAAGATGGATCAGAGGAGCAACTGGAAGATGGTGAGGAGCTGCAGTGTCATGAGGTTGATTTGGATTATGGGGACAGAAAACGGGAAATTGTAGAAGAAGAGGAGTTAGATGATGAGGATAATCCAAAGCGGAGTGAAAGGAGCGATGTAAGTTGCCTTGATTCTGATTCAGAGGAAACCAGCCAGTACTGCTCAACACGAGATAAGTTCTCACAGAGTGGTGTCCGAAAGGAACGGGTACCTAAAGTCCATCACAGAAAGGTAAGAAGAAGAGGTTAACGGGTAGCGGGTAGATGTTCCCCACAGTCCGAGTGGTGTTCGTCTACTTCAGGGTTGCGCCCCTGCCCACGCGAGCCTTGGTTTTCTCCAGTCATTCTCCTTTTCGGAGTGAACCATGTCCTTACCCTTAGTCCTGGCTATTGACCTTTCAATGATCCTTGCCCCATTCATCTTCTCAATCTTCCTACCCCTTCCCTTAGTAAAAAAAAAAAAAAAAAAAAAAAAAAAAAAAAAAAAAAAAAAAAAAAAACGATAAGGGGTTAGAGAGACTTGCCGGAAGTGATTAGATTGTGGTCCTGGAGATTGTCAGTATCCCCTGTTCTGGAAGGTTATCATGGAGAAAGTTAGAGAGTTGGAGAGTGCCCTTAGATTTGTCGTGGTCTTGGAGATTGTAAGTTCCCCTGTTTTGGTTCTGAAAGTTATGATGGAGAGTTATGTGCCGTTGTTTCGTTGTTGATTGTTGTAAATTTTGATTGTGGGTTATTGTAGGGTCGGTCCATGCCGCATTCTCCGGTTGTTTCCCGGGTGTTTTTGTTGAGAGAGAGAATTGTATTTATTGTGTATCGTCGTCGGCAGAGAAGTAAAACCCCCCCTTGCTAGCCATGGTGTTTTTGTTGAGTAAGAGTTAGGATGGAAGTTCGCATGCCCTTGAGGCGGTCTTCTCTGTCTGGCTAAGCGGGGCCGTCCGCCCTTGTGTAGGGATGTGGGCCAGCCATATGGCAAGGATGGAGATGCCTTGTTGGTGCATGTGGCTGGTCAGTCCAAGAGATGGACGAGAGATAGTACGGTCACTCACATACCAAGGTGGGAGAAACCTTGTTGGGTCTTAGGACGGGTATGTGAGTGGGACCGATGGGAGTAGGTGATCGTCACCGGAGAGGGTGACGTGTTGGGGCGGTCCCGTGGAGTTGGCATGGCGGAGAGGGTCGCATGGAGAATGGACGCAGTTCTGAGCCTCTGTTCTCCTGAGAGCGAGTGCTGCTGGGCCGCCATGATCACAAAGTTCACTAGCTTGTTTTGGAAGGGGGTGCACTGCAGGGTACCCTCCCTGAGTTTAACTGTGAGGCAACCAAGTTGCCCTTTTGGGGTGGGGGTGTGCCGTGTTTTGGAAAACTCGGCTGTGTTTTTTTTTCTACGAGAACGGACTGCGTTGAGTTATTAAATTACGTATTATCGGCATCTTGCCGACGTAATAAATTACGTCCGTCTCGTTATCTTGCCACCGTGCCGATCCGCGCGCGCTCTGGGTCTAGAGCTTGGTACGAATTTTTCAGTAAGTGTAATGAGTAGTCCAGTTTCAGCATTCAACGTAGTAGGCCGTCGGTATTCGCCTGACAGCCTGGACTTGAAATTTTGTCTACTATCTTTTACTATGTATAAGTAAAAGCTACGCGATCTTCCGGGTTTCCGAATTAGTCGACAATCTGTCTCGCTCCAGAGGATGGCCGAACACCTGCCTTCCATGAAATAAATTCAATCACCTTCCGTCTAGCTGTCAGGACGAATGGACGGACACACACGACAAGATCCTCAAACCTTATGCTGCTAAGCAGGTGACATTTATGCTTTTTTTTAGAAAACAAAATGTTTGTGGCCGCTACACTTACCTTGAGACATTTTGGAAATGGTCCAGTTTAGAACTTTGTTGCGCACAAGTCCAACGGGACATTCGGGGTTACATATTATCTTTTCCTTTTAACTAATGCTTACGCCTCAGAGAATTTGTAAACTCAGCCAGGGTCATGCATCACCCGAATTGATGTTGGTTACTTTTACTGTAAATATGGGCGGCACTGACTGTCACTGAATGATATTAGCGTTAAGTATGCATGCACGGGTGCCTCGGTACATTGTTGGGGAATTTTCGTGGTCACATACTTTTTCATTTAATTGGGTATTTGATTTGGGTTTTAATTTAAAGGTTGGGGGAGGTGCTTTAACCTGTGGACGACACCTGTTGGTGCCGTTACCCACAGGCCAATAACATGTCATAGTTTGTTGGATCTAGTCTGGGTGCATGACCGTGCCTGAGGTCAAGTGGATTCTTTATGAACACCTCAAGTATGTTTTAGTAAATTAAATCAATAGATTCTGCTTTAAGAAATTCAATTCAACTGTTTAAATAATTTTGTAACCACTAAATTTTGCCATAGCCAGCACAAGAATTGTTCAGTTTACCTTTTTTAATAATTCATAATAATGATTCGTTGATAATGTTAAAGAATGTAAAACAAATCAGTACCAGTTGTAAGCTATTTTTTGGGTGGTTACGTTCCACTGATCTTGCTTAAAAATTGTTTTTTTTTTGGTAAGAAAATAAAAGAAATGAGAATATGCAGTTTATGCAACCGGGCATCCATGTTGACCTCGTGATGGCACATTTATTATTATTTGGGATACGAAATTGATAATTACCTTTTATGCTTGGTACTTGTGTGCCGTTCTGACTATTTTGCCAATTGGACTTTGGCCGTTCACATACTTAGAATTTTTGGGGTGTTTCAACTCTGGTCTTTTGGAACTTAGTATTTGGTTTTGGATTTGTTAATTGAAAAATTTTAAGGTGGGCCGGATACTTGATCTGAATAAGAGGGTTTGAGGGTGTTACGATGACAATATATATGCTGTTAACCAGGTGGACATGGTGTGTGCTATTTATATGTAAATGTGTATCTATGTTAATTATATGTTGTGTGTTATGCCTTTATGTGATTGTTAGATTGTTATACGTTGTTATGCATATATATATATATATATATATCGTGTTTAGGGTTTATGTGACTTACTGGGAGGGTCGATACTATGCGCCTTTCTTACATTATTTAGAAGTAACTGTATTCTGCTCAGTAATATCAAGCTCAATTATTTGGCGATGCCTATGTCTAATGTTGAATTATAATAACGATTTTAAGAATAATAATGATTGTGCTATATTAACTTAATCATTCAAAGGCGCATATATCGTATACTGGGGGAATTGATTGTACAAAAACATAACTAATAAAGCTTGTTATTGTTATCTTAGAGCAGAGTTTCATTTGCAAGTCCCGTCATACTGGACCCAGCGCATTTTTGGCTTCTCTAGGCTCTTGTCCAGTTCTAAATAACTAGTGGCCTCTCTTTCAAAAAAAAATATATAAAAAAATAAAGTGTTTTTTTTTTATATATAAAGCATAAAAGGAAAGAGGGATCACAAATGGTAGCAGAGAGCGTGGTTCATTCTAGGGTTGAACCCTTGGGTCCTTTGGTGTGATGGGGCTTGCAAACTCGGAAATAGTTTGGAAAAAAAAACATCGATTTCAGAAATAGTTGAAAATGAAAATACATAGATGCAATGGTAGGGTTGATATCGTATGTATGTATATGTGTATTATGTATGAATTATTGCTATGAGATTTGTATTGTAAACCTGGTGCCGCCACGTGGCTGGTGTTGTAGTTGGGTTTTGTTGTTTTGCGACTGGAGCTTACCGGAGATCGCGTGGGGATGGGCTCCCTTATTTATTGTATGGAAGTAATAGCGCGTGCGGTGAGCAGGATGCGGTATGGCCCGACTGGAAGTCGGTACCGTCCGACTGAAATTTGTGCTAATGTCTTGGTTGAAATGTTATATGTTGTGATAGGTGTTCGGTTGTGTGGATTGTATGTTGGTGTTAGTGTCTGATGTCGTTTCTTCTTCGAGTCTGGCGACTGACGGAGAGTTAGTTCTGGAGCGGGTCAGGTTTTCGCAGCGCTAGGAAACCCGGGGGTCCTCTTGATGGAAGAACAGTACTCAAATTTTTCCTTTTGTAAGTCATGTTTTTGTGTTAGGTGTATTGTGCGATTCTGGCGGGGGTAGGTTACCAGAGACTACCCAACCCTATTTCCGGCATCCTCCAGAGACTTCCGGTGGTGGATGGAGAAGATGAGGGCAAATTGATGGTTTTTCTGGACATCGTCCTGGAGTTGGCGGATTTTCAGGGGCTGTCCGATGATGTCCTCTTGTCCCTTATATACCCGTATTTCCGGGGTTCATTGGCTGAGCTGGTCACCGACACTCTGCGTCGTGGTGGCAGTATCGACTCTTTCCATGCTGAGGTGTTGGACTTCTTCATACCCCGTCGACGACGTGATCAGTTGAAGTTTAAGTTATTCTATTGTCTGCAGGCCAACGAAGAGGCATTGGGGGATTTCGTGCATGATGTAAGGAAAACTGCCCGTATATTAATGTTGGGGTTGCCCGAGACGGAAGTAATACAAGTAATACGAGTAGGTCTGAATCCCCAAGAAAGATCCCGGCTAGTTTTCGCAGATCCTCCACGTTGTTTTGCGGACCTGGACCGGTGGTGTGCACATGCCAGGAGAGTCCAGGAGAATGATGAGTCCCGGGGAAGAGATGCTACGGATGTCCAATGCTCCAGTGGTTTGTTAGGAAGACCTAAAAAGGACAAACAGGGCGGTTGGAGGAGAACACAGGAGACGGTCAGAAAAACTGAATATTCCGGAAGTAATGGAGGCTACAAGGGGGTGGCAAGTGAGAAGACGGTAACAACAGCTACAGCACGGAAAACAAAGAAATACGAAATTAACAGGGGAAGAAGAAATTATGTTAGGGAACAAACATCGGCAAGTAGGGAGCCTGTACCAAGGCGTTATTCCTATTCGGAGAAAAAGGAAACTTTAAAGGTTCCAGAGGAAGTACACGTGCCTAAGAGGGTAGTGGTTGAAGAAGGTGAAGCAGAAGAAGAAAAGTGGAATAACTTCTGTGGATCAATACAAGTGGACAAGAAAACGTCTGTTAACACTGAATTACAGGACTCAGAGAGGACGTCGCAGTTGAATCCGGAGGCCGCAGAATTTGTTCCGGTATCTCCATCTCGGTTCGTGAGGGATCCAGAGCCTGTAACATCATCATCGCCTACGCCGGGATATGAGGAGTCACTTGGTGGTGTAGCTTTACCATCGCCAGTAGAAATTAATTTAGTCATTGCACATGAACCTGGACAGCTGGATTCCAGGGTGGAAAATGTTGAGGACGTTATAGTTGCTGAGAGTGGTGAAGGAGAGGAATCGAAGCAAGAGTCAGAAGAGCGGTGTGCAGATGCTGCGCAGGTGAATATAGTTGTAAGTGTTAGGCAGACTGAAGAGTCTGAGTTTGCAGATGGACAAGGGGATGTCCAGGCTGCAAGTGTTTCTGAGGTTGCGGGTGGACAAGGGAATGTCCTTGCCGCAAGTGTGGTAGAAGTAGATGAGGTAGAAGTTGAGGAGAAATTTGGTGGCAGCGTTGTGGAGTGTGCGAGTGAGAATGATGTAGTGTGTGAAGATGTGCAGACGCCTTCTGTGAGTAGTGTTGAGGATTCCGAAGAACGGAAAGAAGTTTCATGCGGACCAGGTGAGCTACTAGAGGAGGATGAAGAGGTGCAGTGTTCAGATGGTGGTAGTGGACGTGATGGCGATGATGTTGATGATGAACGTGTTGAGGAAAATGAGATTGGAGAAGAGGTTAGTGAAGAAGTTTGTGAAGCGGCTGGTGACGAGTGTGATGAAGAAATTGGTGAGGAGCTGAGGGAACATGTTGTTGAAGATGGATCAGAGGAGCAACTGGAAGATGGTGAGGAGCTGCAGTGTCATGAGGTTGATTTGGATTATGGGGACAGAAAACGGGAAATTGTAGAAGAAGAGGAGTTAGATGATGAGGATAATCCAAAGCGGAGTGAAAGGAGCGATGTAAGTTGCCTTGATTCTGATTCAGAGGAAACCAGCCAGTACTGCTCAACACGAGATAAGTTCTCACAGAGTGGTGTCCGAAAGGAACGGGTACCTAAAGTCCATCACAGAAAGGTAAGAAGAAGAGGTTAACGGGTAGCGGGTAGATGTTCCCCACAGTCCGAGTGGTGTTCGTCTACTTCAGGGTTGCGCCCCTGCCCACGCGAGCCTTGGTTTTCTCCAGTCATTCTCCTTTTCGGAGTGAACCATGTCCTTACCCTTAGTCCTGGCTATTGACCTTTCAATGATCCTTGCCCCATTCATCTTCTCAATCTTCCTACCCCTTCCCTTAGTAAAAAAAAAAAAAAAAAAAAAAAAAAAAAAAAAAAAAAAAAAAAAAAAAAACGATAAGGGGTTAGAGAGACTTGCCGGAAGTGATTAGATTGTGGTCCTGGAGATTGTCAGTATCCCCTGTTCTGGAAGGTTATCATGGAGAAAGTTAGAGAGTTGGAGAGTGCCCTTAGATTTGTCGTGGTCTTGGAGATTGTAAGTTCCCCTGTTTTGGTTCTGAAAGTTATGATGGAGAGTTATGTGCCGTTGTTTCGTTGTTGATTGTTGTAAATTTTGATTGTGGGTTATTGTAGGGTCGGTCCATGCCGCATTCTCCGGTTGTTTCCCGGGTGTTTTTGTTGAGAGAGAGAATTGTATTTATTGTGTATCGTCGTCGGCAGAGAAGTAAAACCCCCCCTTGCTAGCCATGGTGTTTTTGTTGAGTAAGAGTTAGGATGGAAGTTCGCATGCCCTTGAGGCGGTCTTCTCTGTCTGGCTAAGCGGGGCCGTCCGCCCTTGTGTAGGGATGTGGGCCAGCCATATGGCAAGGATGGAGATGCCTTGTTGGTGCATGTGGCTGGTCAGTCCAAGAGATGGACGAGAGATAGTACGGTCACTCACATACCAAGGTGGGAGAAACCTTGTTGGGTCTTAGGACGGGTATGTGAGTGGGACCGATGGGAGTAGGTGATCGTCACCGGAGAGGGTGACGTGTTGGGGCGGTCCCGTGGAGTTGGCATGGCGGAGAGGGTCGCATGGAGAATGGACGCAGTTCTGAGCCTCTGTTCTCCTGAGAGCGAGTGCTGCTGGGCCGCCATGATCACAAAGTTCACTAGCTTGTTTTGGAAGGGGGTGCACTGCAGGGTACCCTCCCTGAGTTTAACTGTGAGGCAACCAAGTTGCCCTTTTGGGGTGGGGGTGTGCCGTGTTTTGGAAAACTCGGCTGTGTTTTTTTTTCTACGAGAACGGACTGCGTTGAGTTATTAAATTACGTATTATCGGCATCTTGCCGACGTAATAAATTACGTCCGTCTCGTTATCTTGCCACCGTGCCGATCCGCGCGCGCTCTGGGTCTAGAGCTTGGTACGAATTTTTCAGTAAGTGTAATGAGTAGTCCAGTTTCAGCATTCAACGTAGTAGGCCGTCGGTATTCGCCTGACAGCCTGGACTTGAAATTTTGTCTACTATCTTTTACTATGTATAAGTAAAAGCTACGCGATCTTCCGGGTTTCCGAATTAGTCGACAATCTGTCTCGCTCCAGAGGATGGCCGAACACCTGCCTTCCATGAAATAAATTCAATCACCTTCCGTCTAGCTGTCAGGACGAATGGACGGACACACACGACAAGATCCTCAAACCTTATGCTGCTAAGCAGGTGACATTTATGCTTTTTTTTAGAAAACAAAATGTTTGTGGCCGCTACACTTACCTTGAGACATTTTGGAAATGGTCCAGTTTAGAACTTTGTTGCGCACAAGTCCAACGGGACATTCGGGGTTACATATTATCTTTTCCTTTTAACTAATGCTTACGCCTCAGAGAATTTGTAAACTCAGCCAGGGTCATGCATCACCCGAATTGATGTTGGTTACTTTTACTGTAAATATGGGCGGCACTGACTGTCACTGAATGATATTAGCGTTAAGTATGCATGCACGGGTGCCTCGGTACATTGTTGGGGAATTTTCGTGGTCACATACTTTTTCATTTAATTGGGTATTTGATTTGGGTTTTAATTTAAAGGTTGGGGGAGGTGCTTTAACCTGTGGACGACACCTGTTGGTGCCGTTACCCACAGGCCAATAACATGTCATAGTTTGTTGGATCTAGTCTGGGTGCATGACCGTGCCTGAGGTCAAGTGGATTCTTTATGAACACCTCAAGTATGTTTTAGTAAATTAAATCAATAGATTCTGCTTTAAGAAATTCAATTCAACTGTTTAAATAATTTTGTAACCACTAAATTTTGCCATAGCCAGCACAAGAATTGTTCAGTTTACCTTTTTTAATAATTCATAATAATGATTCGTTGATAATGTTAAAGAATGTAAAACAAATCAGTACCAGTTGTAAGCTATTTTTTGGGTGGTTACGTTCCACTGATCTTGCTTAAAAATTGTTTTTTTTTTGGTAAGAAAATAAAAGAAATGAGAATATGCAGTTTATGCAACCGGGCATCCATGTTGACCTCGTGATGGCACATTTATTATTATTTGGGATACGAAATTGATAATTACCTTTTATGCTTGGTACTTGTGTGCCGTTCTGACTATTTTGCCAATTGGACTTTGGCCGTTCACATACTTAGAATTTTTGGGGTGTTTCAACTCTGGTCTTTTGGAACTTAGTATTTGGTTTTGGATTTGTTAATTGAAAAATTTTAAGGTGGGCCGGATACTTGATCTGAATAAGAGGGTTTGAGGGTGTTACGATGACAATATATATGCTGTTAACCAGGTGGACATGGTGTGTGCTATTTATATGTAAATGTGTATCTATGTTAATTATATGTTGTGTGTTATGCCTTTATGTGATTGTTAGATTGTTATACGTTGTTATGCATATATATATATATATCGTGTTTAGGGTTTATGTGACTTACTGGGAGGGTCGATACTATGCGCCTTTCTTACATTATTTAGAAGTAACTGTATTCTGCTCAGTAATATCAAGCTCAATTATTTGGCGATGCCTATGTCTAATGTTGAATTATAATAACGATTTTAAGAATAATAATGATTGTGCTATATTAACTTAATCATTCAAAGGCGCATATATCGTATACTGGGGGAATTGATTGTACAAAAACATAACTAATAAAGCTTGTTATTGTTATCTTAGAGCAGAGTTTCATTTGCAAGTCCCGTCATACTGGACCCAGCGCATTTTTGGCTTCTCTAGGCTCTTGTCCAGTTCTAAATAACTAGTGGCCTCTCTTTCAAAAAAAAATATATAAAAAAATAAAGTGTTTTTTTTTAATATATAAAGCATAAAAGGAAAGAGGGATCACAAATGGTAGCAGAGAGCGTGGTTCATTCTAGGGTTGAACCCTTGGGTCCTTTGGTGTGATGGGGCTTGCAAACTCGGAAATAGTTTGGAAAAAAAAACATCGATTTCAGAAATAGTTGAAAATGAAAATAGATAGATGCAATGGTAGGGTTGATATCGTATGTATGTATATGTGTATTATGTATGAATTATTGCTATGAGATTTGTATTGTAAACCTGGTGCCGCCACGTGGCTGGTGTTGTAGTTGGGTTTTGTTGTTTTGCGACTGGAGCTTACCGGAGATCGCGTGGGGATGGGCTCCCTTATTTATTGTATGGAAGTAATAGCGCGTGCGGTGAGCAGGATGCGGTATGGCCCGACTGGAAGTCGGTACCGTCCGACTGAAATTTGTGCTAATGTCTTGGTTGAAATGTTATATGTTGTGATAGGTGTTCGGTTGTGTGGATTGTATGTTGGTGTTAGTGTCTGATGTCGTTTCTTCTTCGAGTCTGGCGACTGACGGAGAGTTAGTTCTGGAGCGGGTCAGGTTTTCGCAGCGCTAGGAAACCCGGGGGTCCTCTTGATGGAAGAACAGTACTCAAATTTTTCCTTTTGTAAGTCATGTTTTTGTGTTAGGTGTATTGTGCGATTCTGGCGGGGGTAGGTTACCAGAGACTACCCAACCCTATTTCCGGCATCCTCCAGAGACTTCCGGTGGTGGATGGAGAAGATGAGGGCAAATTGATGGTTTTTCTGGACATCGTCCTGGAGTTGGCGGATTTTCAGGGGCTGTCCGATGATGTCCTCTTGTCCCTTATATACCCGTATTTCCGGGGTTCATTGGCTGAGCTGGTCACCGACACTCTGCGTCGTGGTGGCAGTATCGACTCTTTCCATGCTGAGGTGTTGGACTTCTTCATACCCCGTCGACGACGTGATCAGTTGAAGTTTAAGTTATTCTATCGTCTGCAGGCCAACGAAGAGGCATTGGGGGATTTCGTGCATGATGTAAGGAAAACTGCCCGTATATTAATGTTGGGGTTGCCCGAGACGGAAGTAATACAAGTAATACGAGTAGGTCTGAATCCCCAAGAAAGATCCCGGCTAGTTTTCGCAGATCCTCCACGTTGTTTTGCGGACCTGGACCGGTGGTGTGCACATGCCAGGAGAGTCCAGGAGAATGATGAGTCCCGGGGAAGAGATGCTACGGATGTCCAATGCTCCAGTGGTTTGTTAGGAAGACCTAAAAAGGACAAACAGGGCGGTTGGAGGAGAACACAGGAGACGGTCAGAAAAACTGAATATTCCGGAAGTAATGGAGGCTACAAGGGGGTGGCAAGTGAGAAGACGGTAACAACAGCTACAGCACGGAAAACAAAGAAATACGAAATTAACAGGGGAAGAAGAAATTATGTTAGGGAACAAACATCGGCAAGTAGGGAGCCTGTACCAAGGCGTTATTCCTATTCGGAGAAAAAGGAAACTTTAAAGGTTCCAGAGGAAGTACACGTGCCTAAGAGGGTAGTGGTTGAAGAAGGTGAAGCAGAAGAAGAAAAGTGGAATAACTTCTGTGGATCAATACAAGTGGACAAGAAAACGTCTGTTAACACTGAATTACAGGACTCAGAGAGGACGTCGCAGTTGAATCCGGAGGCCGCAGAATTTGTTCCGGTATCTCCATCTCGGTTCGTGAGGGATCCAGAGCCTGTAACATCATCATCGCCTACGCCGGGATATGAGGAGTCACTTGGTGGTGTAGCTTTACCATCGCCAGTAGAAATTAATTTAGTCATTGCACATGAACCTGGACAGCTGGATTCCAGGGTGGAAAATGTTGAGGACGTTATAGTTGCTGAGAGTGGTGAAGGAGAGGAATCGAAGCAAGAGTCAGAAGAGCGGTGTGCAGATGCTGCGCAGGTGAATATAGTTGTAAGTGTTAGGCAGACTGAAGAGTCTGAGTTTGCAGATGGACAAGGGGATGTCCAGGCTGCAAGTGTTTCTGAGGTTGCGGGTGGACAAGGGAATGTCCTTGCCGCAAGTGTGGTAGAAGTAGATGAGGTAGAAGTTGAGGAGAAATTTGGTGGCAGCGTTGTGGAGTGTGCGAGTGAGAATGATGTAGTGTGTGAAGATGTGCAGACGCCTTCTGTGAGTAGTGTTGAGGATTCCGAAGAACGGAAAGAAGTTTCATGCGGACCAGGTGAGCTACTAGAGGAGGATGAAGAGGTGCAGTGTTCAGATGGTGGTAGTGGACGTGATGGCGATGATGTTGATGATGAACGTGTTGAGGAAAATGAGATTGGAGAAGAGGTTAGTGAAGAAGTTTGTGAAGCGGCTGGTGACGAGTGTGATGAAGAAATTGGTGAGGAGCTGAGGGAACATGTTGTTGAAGATGGATCAGAGGAGCAACTGGAAGATGGTGAGGAGCTGCAGTGTCATGAGGTTGATTTGGATTATGGGGACAGAAAACGGGAAATTGTAGAAGAAGAGGAGTTAGATGATGAGGATAATCCAAAGCGGAGTGAAAGGAGCGATGTAAGTTGCCTTGATTCTGATTCAGAGGAAACCAGCCAGTACTGCTCAACACGAGATAAGTTCTCACAGAGTGGTGTCCGAAAGGAACGGGTACCTAAAGTCCATCACAGAAAGGTAAGAAGAAGAGGTTAACGGGTAGCGGGTAGATGTTCCCCACAGTCCGAGTGGTGTTCGTCTACTTCAGGGTTGCGCCCCTGCCCACGCGAGCCTTGGTTTTCTCCAGTCATTCTCCTTTTCGGAGTGAACCATGTCCTTACCCTTAGTCCTGGCTATTGACCTTTCAATGATCCTTGCCCCATTCATCTTCTCAATCTTCCTACCCCTTCCCTTAGTAAAAAAAAAAAAAAAAAAAAAAAAAAAAAAAAAAAAAAAAAAAAAAAAAAACGATAAGGGGTTAGAGAGACTTGCCGGAAGTGATTAGATTGTGGTCCTGGAGATTGTCAGTATCCCCTGTTCTGGAAGGTTATCATGGAGAAAGTTAGAGAGTTGGAGAGTGCCCTTAGATTTGTCGTGGTCTTGGAGATTGTAAGTTCCCCTGTTTTGGTTCTGAAAGTTATGATGGAGAGTTATGTGCCGTTGTTTCGTTGTTGATTGTTGTAAATTTTGATTGTGGGTTATTGTAGGGTCGGTCCATGCCGCATTCTCCGGTTGTTTCCCGGGTGTTTTTGTTGAGAGAGAGAATTGTATTTATTGTGTATCGTCGTCGGCAGAGAAGTAAAACCCCCCCTTGCTAGCCATGGTGTTTTTGTTGAGTAAGAGTTAGGATGGAAGTTCGCATGCCCTTGAGGCGGTCTTCTCTGTCTGGCTAAGCGGGGCCGTCCGCCCTTGTGTAGGGATGTGGGCCAGCCATATGGCAAGGATGGAGATGCCTTGTTGGTGCATGTGGCTGGTCAGTCCAAGAGATGGACGAGAGATAGTACGGTCACTCACATACCAAGGTGGGAGAAACCTTGTTGGGTCTTAGGACGGGTATGTGAGTGGGACCGATGGGAGTAGGTGATCGTCACCGGAGAGGGTGACGTGTTGGGGCGGTCCCGTGGAGTTGGCATGGCGGAGAGGGTCGCATGGAGAATGGACGCAGTTCTGAGCCTCTGTTCTCCTGAGAGCGAGTGCTGCTGGGCCGCCATGATCACAAAGTTCACTAGCTTGTTTTGGAAGGGGGTGCACTGCAGGGTACCCTCCCTGAGTTTAACTGTGAGGCAACCAAGTTGCCCTTTTGGGGTGGGGGTGTGCCGTGTTTTGGAAAACTCGGCTGTGTTTTTTTTTCTACGAGAACGGACTGCGTTGAGTTATTAAATTACGTATTATCGGCATCTTGCCGACGTAATAAATTACGTCCGTCTCGTTATCTTGCCACCGTGCCGATCCGCGCGCGCTCTGGGTCTAGAGCTTGGTACGAATTTTTCAGTAAGTGTAATGAGTAGTCCAGTTTCAGCATTCAACGTAGTAGGCCGTCGGTATTCGCCTGACAGCCTGGACTTGAAATTTTGTCTACTATCTTTTACTATGTATAAGTAAAAGCTACGCGATCTTCCGGGTTTCCGAATTAGTCGACAATCTGTCTCGCTCCAGAGGATGGCCGAACACCTGCCTTCCATGAAATAAATTCAATCACCTTCCGTCTAGCTGTCAGGACGAATGGACGGACACACACGACAAGATCCTCAAACCTTATGCTGCTAAGCAGGTGACATTTATGCTTTTTTTTAGAAAACAAAATGTTTGTGGCCGCTACACTTACCTTGAGACATTTTGGAAATGGTCCAGTTTAGAACTTTGTTGCGCACAAGTCCAACGGGACATTCGGGGTTACATATTATCTTTTCCTTTTAACTAATGCTTACGCCTCAGAGAATTTGTAAACTCAGCCAGGGTCATGCATCACCCGAATTGATGTTGGTTACTTTTACTGTAAATATGGGCGGCACTGACTGTCACTGAATGATATTAGCGTTAAGTATGCATGCACGGGTGCCTCGGTACATTGTTGGGGAATTTTCGTGGTCACATACTTTTTCATTTAATTGGGTATTTGATTTGGGTTTTAATTTAAAGGTTGGGGGAGGTGCTTTAACCTGTGGACGACACCTGTTGGTGCCGTTACCCACAGGCCAATAACATGTCATAGTTTGTTGGATCTAGTCTGGGTGCATGACCGTGCCTGAGGTCAAGTGGATTCTTTATGAACACCTCAAGTATGTTTTAGTAAATTAAATCAATAGATTCTGCTTTAAGAAATTCAATTCAACTGTTTAAATAATTTTGTAACCACTAAATTTTGCCATAGCCAGCACAAGAATTGTTCAGTTTACCTTTTTTAATAATTCATAATAATGATTCGTTGATAATGTTAAAGAATGTAAAACAAATCAGTACCAGTTGTAAGCTATTTTTTGGGTGGTTACGTTCCACTGATCTTGCTTAAAAATTGTTTTTTTTTTGGTAAGAAAATAAAAGAAATGAGAATATGCAGTTTATGCAACCGGGCATCCATGTTGACCTCGTGATGGCACATTTATTATTATTTGGGATACGAAATTGATAATTACCTTTTATGCTTGGTACTTGTGTGCCGTTCTGACTATTTTGCCAATTGGACTTTGGCCGTTCACATACTTAGAATTTTTGGGGTGTTTCAACTCTGGTCTTTTGGAACTTAGTATTTGGTTTTGGATTTGTTAATTGAAAAATTTTAAGGTGGGCCGGATACTTGATCTGAATAAGAGGGTTTGAGGGTGTTACGATGACAATATATATGCTGTTAACCAGGTGGACATGGTGTGTGCTATTTATATGTAAATGTGTATCTATGTTAATTATATGTTGTGTGTTATGCCTTTATGTGATTGTTAGATTGTTATACGTTGTTATGCATATATATATATATATATATATATATATATATATATATATATATCGTGTTTAGGGTTTATGTGACTTACTGGGAGGGTCGATACTATGCGCCTTTCTTACATTATTTAGAAGTAACTGTATTCTGCTCAGTAATATCAAGCTCAATTATTTGGCGATGCCTATGTCTAATGTTGAATTATAATAACGATTTTAAGAATAATAATGATTGTGCTATATTAACTTAATCATTCAAAGGCGCATATATCGTATACTGGGGGAATTGATTGTACAAAAACATAACTAATAAAGCTTGTTATTGTTATCTTAGAGCAGAGTTTCATTTGCAAGTCCCGTCATACTGGACCCAGCGCATTTTTGGCTTCTCTAGGCTCTTGTCCAGTTCTAAATAACTAGTGGCCTCTCTTTCAAAAAAAAATATATAAAAAAATAAAGTGTTTTTTTTTTATATATAAAGCATAAAAGGAAAGAGGGATCACAAATGGTAGCAGAGAGCGTGGTTCATTCTAGGGTTGAACCCTTGGGTCCTTTGGTGTGATGGGGCTTGCAAACTCGGAAATAGTTTGGAAAAAAAAACATCGATTTCAGAAATAGTTGAAAATGAAAATAGATAGATGCAATGGTAGGGTTGATATCGTATGTATGTATATGTGTATTATGTATGAATTATTGCTATGAGATTTGTATTGTAAACCTGGTGCCGCCACGTGGCTGGTGTTGTAGTTGGGTTTTGTTGTTTTGCGACTGGAGCTTACCGGAGATCGCGTGGGGATGGGCTCCCTTATTTATTGTATGGAAGTAATAGCGCGTGCGGTGAGCAGGATGCGGTATGGCCCGACTGGAAGTCGGTACCGTCCGACTGAAATTTGTGCTAATGTCTTGGTTGAAATGTTATATGTTGTGATAGGTGTTCGGTTGTGTGGATTGTATGTTGGTGTTAGTGTCTGATGTCGTTTCTTCTTCGAGTCTGGCGACTGACGGAGAGTTAGTTCTGGAGCGGGTCAGGTTTTCGCAGCGCTAGGAAACCCGGGGGTCCTCTTGATGGAAGAACAGTACTCAAATTTTTCCTTTTGTAAGTCATGTTTTTGTGTTAGGTGTATTGTGCGATTCTGGCGGGGGTAGGTTACCAGAGACTACCCAACCCTATTTCCGGCATCCTCCAGAGACTTCCGGTGGTGGATGGAGAAGATGAGGGCAAATTGATGGTTTTTCTGGACATCGTCCTGGAGTTGGTGGATTTTCAGGGGCTGTCCGATGATGTCCTCTTGTCCCTTATATACCCGTATTGCCGGGGTTCATTGGCTGAGCTGGTCACCGACACTCTGCGTCGTGGTGGCAGTATCGACTCTTTCCATGCTGAGGTGTTGGACTTCTTCATACCCCGTCGATGACGTGATCAGTTGAAGTTTAAGTTATTCTATCGTCTGCAGGCCAACGAAGAGGCATTGGGGGATTTTGTGCATGATGTAAGGAAAACTGCCCGTATATTAAGGTTGGGGTTGCCCGAGACGGAAGTAATACAAGTAATACGAGAAGGTCTGAATCCCCAAGAAAGATCCCGGCTAGTTTTCGCAGATCCTCCACGTTGTTTTGCGGACCTGGACCGGTGGTGTGCACATGCCAGGAGAGTCCAGGAGAATGATGAATCCCGGGGAAGAGATGCTACGGATGTCCAATGCTCCAGTGGTTTGTTAGGAAGACCTAAAAAGGACAAACAGGGCGGTTGGAGGAGAACACAGGAGACGGTCAGAAAAACTGAATATTCCGGAAGTAATGGAGGCTACAAGGGGGTGGCAAGTGAGAAGACGGTAACAACAGCTACAGCACGGAAAACAAAGAAATACGAAATTAACAGGGGAAGAAGAAATTATGTTAGGGAACAAACATCGGCAAGTAGGGAGCCTGTACCAAGGCGTTATTCCTATTCGGAGAAAAAGGAAACTTTAAAGGTTCCAGAGGAAGTACACGTGCCTAAGAGGGTAGTGGTTGAAGAAGGTGAAGCAGAAGAAGAAAAGTGGAATAACTTCTGTGGATCAATACAAGTGGACAAGAAAACGTCTGTTAACACTGAATTACAGGACTCAGAGAGGACGTCGCAGTTGAATCCGGAGGCCGCAGAATTTGTTCCGGTATCTCCATCTCGGTTCGTGAGGGATCCAGAGCCTGTAACATCATCATCGCCTACGCCGGGATATGAGGAGTCACTTGGTGGTGTAGCTTTACCATCGCCAGTAGAAATTAATTTAGTCATTGCACATGAACCTGGACAGCTGGATTCCAGGGTGGAAAATGTTGAGGACGTTATAGTTGCTGAGAGTGGTGAAGGAGAGGAATCGAAGCAAGAGTCAGAAGAGCGGTGTGCAGATGCTGCGCAGGTGAATATAGTTGTAAGTGTTAGGCAGACTGAAGAGTCTGAGTTTGCAGATGGACAAGGGGATGTCCAGGCTGCAAGTGTTTCTGAGGTTGCGGGTGGACAAGGGAATGTCCTTGCCGCAAGTGTGGTAGAAGTAGATGAGGTAGAAGTTGAGGAGAAATTTGGTGGCAGCGTTGTGGAGTGTGCGAGTGAGAATGATGTAGTGTGTGAAGATGTGCAGACGCCTTCTGTGAGTAGTGTTGAGGATTCCGAAGAACGGAAAGAAGTTTCATGCGGACCAGGTGAGCTACTAGAGGAGGATGAAGAGGTGCAGTGTTCAGATGGTGGTAGTGGACGTGATGGCGATGATGTTGATGATGAACGTGTTGAGGAAAATGAGATTGGAGAAGAGGTTAGTGAAGAAGTTTGTGAAGCGGCTGGTGACGAGTGTGATGAAGAAATTGGTGAGGAGCTGAGGGAACATGTTGTTGAAGATGGATCAGAGGAGCAACTGGAAGATGGTGAGGAGCTGCAGTGTCATGAGGTTGATTTGGATTATGGGGACAGAAAACGGGAAATTGTAGAAGAAGAGGAGTTAGATGATGAGGATAATCCAAAGCGGAGTGAAAGGAGCGATGTAAGTTGCCTTGATTCTGATTCAGAGGAAACCAGCCAGTACTGCTCAACACGAGATAAGTTCTCACAGAGTGGTGTCCGAAAGGAACGGGTACCTAAAGTCCATCACAGAAAGGTAAGAAGAAGAGGTTAACGGGTAGCGGGTAGATGTTCCCCACAGTCCGAGTGGTGTTCGTCTACTTCAGGGTTGTGCCCCTGCCCACGCGAGCCTTGGTTTTCTCCAGTCATTCTCCTTTTCGGAGTGAACCATGTCCTTACCCTTAGTCCTGGCTATTGACCTTTCAATGATCCTTGCCCCATTTCATCTTCCCAGTCTTCCTACCCCTTCCCTTAGTAAAAAAAAAAACACGATAAGGAGTTAGAGAGACTTGCCGGAAGTGATTAGATTGTGGTCCTGGAGATTGTCAGTATCCCCTTTTCTGGAAGGTTATCATGGAGAAAGTTAGAGTTGGAGAGTGCCCTTAGATTTGTCGTGGTCTTGGAGATTGTAAGTTCCCCTGTTTTGGTTCTGAAAGTTATGATGGAGAGTTATGTGCCGTTGTTTCGTTGTTGATTGTTGTAAATTTTGATTGTGGGTTATTGTAGGGTCGGTCCATGCCGCATTCTCCGGTTGTTTCCCGGGTGTTTTTGTTGAGAGAGAGAATTGTATTTATTGTGTATCGACGTCGGCAGAGAAGTAAAACCCCCCCTTGCTAGCCATGGTGTTTTTGTTTAGTAAGAGTTAGGATGGAAGTTCGCGTGCCCTTGAGGCGGTCTTCTCTGTCTGGCTAAGCGGGGCCGTCCGCCCTTGTGTAGGGATGTGGGCCAGCCATATGGCAAGGATGGAGATGCCTTGTTGGTGCATGTGGCTGGTCGGTCCAAGAGATGGACGAGAGATAGTACGGTCACTCACATACCAAGGTGGGAGAAACCTTGTTGGGTCTTAGGACGGGTATGTGAGTGGGACCGATGGGAGTAGGTGATGGTCACCGGAGAGGGTGACGTGTTGGGGCGGTCCCGTGGGGTTGGCATGGCGGAGAGGGTCGCATGGAGAATGGACGCAGTTCTGAGCCTCTGTTCTCCTGAGAGCGAGTGCTGCTGGGCCGCCATGATCACAAAGTTCACTAGCTTGTTTTGGAAGGGGGTGCACTGCAGGGTACCCTCCCTGAGTTTAACTGTGAGGCAACCAAGTTGCCCTTTTGGGGTGGGGGTGTGCCGTGTTTTGGAAAACTCTGTTGTGTTTTTTTTTTCTACGAGAACGGACTGCGTTGAGTTATTAAATTACGTATTATCGGCATCTTGCCGACGTAATAAATTACGCCCGTCTCGTTATCTTGCCACTGTGCCGATCCGCGCGCGCTCTGGGTCTAGAGCTTGGTACAAATTTTTCAGTAAGTGTAATGAGTAGTCCAGTTTCAGCATTCAACGTAGTAGGCCGTCGGTATTCGCCTGACAGCCTGGACTTGAAATTTTGTCTACTATCTTTTACTATGTATAAGTAAAAGCTACGCGACCTTCCGGGTTTCCGAATTAGTCGACAATCTGTCTCGCTCCAGAGGATGGCCGAACACCTGCCTTCCATGAAATAAATTCAATCACCTTCCGTCTAGCTGTCAGGACGAATGGACGGACACACACGACAAGATCCTCAAACCTTATGCTGCTAACCAGGTGACATTTATGCTTTTTTTTTAGAAAACAAAATGTTTGTGGCCGCTACACTTACCTTGAGACATTTTGGAAATGCTCCAGTTTAGAACTTTATTGCGCACTAGTCCAACGGGACATTTGGGGTTACATATTATCTTTTCCTTTTAACTAATGCTTACGCCTCAGAGAATTTGTAAACTCAGCCAGGGTCATGCATCACCCGAATTGATGTTGGTTATTTTTACTGTAAATATGGGCGGCACTGACTGTCACTGAATGATATTAGCGTTAAGTATGCATGCACGGGTGCCTCGGTACATTGTTGGGGAATTTTCGTGGTCACATACTTTTTCATTTAATTGGGTATTTCATTTGGATTTTAATTTAAAGGTTGGGGGAGGTGCTTTAACCTGTGGACGACACCTGTTGGTGCCATTACCCACAGGCCAATAACATGTCATAGTTTGTTGGATCTAGTCCGGGCGCATGACCGTGCCTGAGGTCAAGTGGATTCTTTATGAACACCTCAAGTATGTTTTAGTAAATTAAATCAATAGATTCTGCTTTAAGAAATTCAATTCAACTGTTTAAATAATTTTGTAACCACTAAATTTTGCCATAGCCAGCACAAGAATGGTTCAGTTTACCTTTTTTAATAATTCATAATAATGATTCGTTGATAATGTTAAAGAATGTAAAACAAATCAGTACCAGTTGTAAGCTATTTTTTGGGTGGTTACGTTCCACTGATCTTGCTTAAAAATTGTTTTTTTTTGGTAAGAAAATAAAAGAAATGAGAATATGCAGTTTATGCAACCGGGCATCCATGTTGACCTCGTGATGGCACATTTATTATCATTTGGGATACGAAATTGATAATTACCTTTTATGCTTGGTACTTGTGTGCCGTTCTGACTATTTTGCCAATTGGACTTTGGCCGTTCACATACTTAGAATTTGTGGGGTGTTTCAACTCTGGTCTTTTGGAACTTAGTATTTGGTTTTGGGTTTGTTAATTGAAAAATTTTAAGGTGGGCCGGATACTTGATCTGAATAAGAGGGTTTGAGGGTGTTACGATGACAATATATATGCTGTTAACCAGGTGGACATGGTGTGTGCTATTTATATGTAAATGTGTATCTATGTTAATTATATGTTGTGTGTTATGCCTTTATGTGATTGTTAGATTTTTATACGTTGTTATGCATATATATATATATATATATATATATATAATAACAGCACCAAATATCAATTATTTGGGGTTATATGTCAACTGCATACTAGAATCATGATTAAATAAATTGTAATAGTCAAAACTCCATTTGTATGTAGTAGCGATGAAAATAATGCTTTGTAAAATGGCGCACACGTGGCTGTTATGTAATCAGCTCGCTGTAGAAGGAAGAGCCACACCCAAACTGTTAATTATTAATATCTCGGAAACTAATAAATTAAGGCGAAATCCAAGATAGCCAAAATGTTTGCCGAAATATTAATAATAACGTGTGCAAATTTTATGCAATATAATTAACAAATAAAAGAGTTAATTAATTTAATTGAATAACTTCTGTAAAAATAGAGCTACATCAATGAGCTTTTAATATGTTATAAATATAATAATTTCCAACAGATTGTATATTTTAGATTTAGCACAACTTGGTTTGCAACCAAGATATTGCAAAATAAAACTATCACAGGAAATCCGGACCGACAATTTAGTTCATAATATTAGTAATAATATTAATTCTCCGTCTGTGGGAATCTAACTTCATTCTCACGGACCGAGGGAATTCAAATTTTGTGTAGTAGGGAGAGCGTGTCAGCCAATCAAATCATTTGACGAAATCCCGACCAGCGCGGTGTTTTGGGGCTGAACCATCACTCTACTGCCAGTATTTGGAAAGCACGGACATAATTCTTCGATCGTCTCGTAACCATAGTTGTGAAGATTCATCAGAAGACTCTACGTGGTCAACACACATAATTACGAACATAGTAAATACAGATCAACTGTACAACTCGTAATTATTGTGTCAAGTCGAGATAGTCTTCATTACAACAACCAAGCTTATTGTGTACTACAAGCTGTGGTCATAAGCACGCAAGAGATCCACCAGACTTCAAGACCAGACTTCAAGAATACGACAGAGAGGCCGTCTAAATCATTGGTGAACAGCTGACGAGCAGAGCTACCACTCGAACGAGACACACACACACATATGCTGACGTGCGACGTGCGAATCGACGAGGGACGTAAACCAGTTCGAGCAGAAAGCTGCAGACGTTAAAATATTCAACAAACAGCAGGAGAGGAGAGTGTTGCCGAATTCTGAACTCAACGACCGAATCCAGGACGCTTCAAGCAGATTACTATCTTTAGCAGATCAGACCAAATCAGCGAGGGACCATTTGGAGCAACTCTACCATCCACGTCAATAACAGGAAAGCAAAATCAACTTATTTATTTTTCAACATCAAATTTTCTTGATTTTTCAATTAAAAGCATTGTAATTTAAACAATTCAGGTGCCATACAAAAATCAAAGACTCTAGTTAATAAGAATAAATTCATTGTGATAATCTGTATAGCAGTCTAAGTCATTAGTAAGCTGTAGTTAAGAATCAATAGAAATAATACAAAAGCGCTATACAAATCTTAACAAACAATCTAATTATTAGCTCATACTGCAGTATAACAGAGTCAAATCACGAGAAAATGAAATGACGTGAACTAAACTGTCACGCCTAATTTATTTTGGGAAAATATTCAGTTAACTTCAGAGTTTTTATATTTTATTTTTATTGACATTTGAATCTAATTTATTTAAAGCAATTTAATTAAATAAAATAAATTAATTAAATTTGTACTTGCAATTAACTTGTCAAATAACGAGTTTAACTTCTTTTCAATTATCAACCAATTGAAAAACATTAGTCAAGATCAATTCATTGTTTAGACTGTAAGGAGAATTGATAATATAACCCTTTTATTCTTGTGTGTTATTGGAGTAATAAACAACGTTTTATTACCCCATATTTCATTGTTTTATTGTTGTATGACAAAGCCTACCAGTCTCACAAAACTCTTCCCCCTTTAAAGTAACTTATTTTGTGTGTTGTTGCCATAAATTTGAGATTACAAACTTGCGAAATTCAAACCAAAATCCACACGCCCTAGTCGGAAGAAACTGCAAGATCGGACAGCAGGTAGGTACTCATACACAACACAACACAACACAACAACAACGCATATAAGTAGAGTTGCAATATATATATATATATATCGTGTTTAGGGTTTATGTGACTTACTGGGAGGGTCGATACTTGCGCCATTCTTACATTATTTAGAAGTAACTGTATTCTGCTCAGTAATATCAAGCTCAATTATTTGGCGATGCCTATGTCTAATGTTGAATTATAATAACGATTTTAAGAATAATAATGATTGTGCTATATTAACTTAATCATTCAAAGGCGCATATATCGTATACTGGGGAAATTGATTGTACAAAAACATAACTAATAAATCTTGTTATTGTTATCTTAGAGCAGAGTTTCATTTGCAAGTCCCGTCATACTGGACTGTAACTTTCATCTTTTCAGTAAATTATTTATTCAAATTAAATTAAGACTTCCACTTACCTTACGACTTTGATCTGGCCGGATCGCGTAGTGTAGGCAAACCCATTTCGTTCGACGAACTCTGACGATACATATAACGAAATAAGGCATTGAAAGAATTTTAACTCTCAATTGTATGGAAGAGAAATTAGATTTTTTTATTACTCAGAAATGTTGAAATGTTAAACCTTCGTGTTACATGTTGTGCAACTCTTGCACCTTACTGACTATGGCTTACCTTATCATTGACAATTATACAACTTCATTCACACAACAAACACAGAACAGCCCAGCATTGCACACTCGCCACTCACATTCCATTCTAAAACCCCAATTAACCGATTGAATACATGATTTTAGATCACTACCGGCAACGCGTTCTTCTGTGACCTCGTGGCCAGCCCGCGGTAGATCGAAAATGTCTCGGAAAAGGACGAAACTGAATCCCGAATTTAAATGTTAGTGTTCTACAACTCTCCTCCCATCCTGTCACTGTTTTTTGAAAATAACTACTTCACTTTCATTATTGAATACTGATGAAATTATATGAGCGTATTTAGCTCGCGTGTCGGCGCCGACACAGTCAGTGACGAACTGGGCATGTGCTTTTTCTGAGAGGGCGGAACAGCGTATTCACGGCCACCTGCTTTGCTTCGTCGTTCATGCTCAGTTGTTGAGGCATATTCCGTTTATACATGGAATATGGGAGTTATATTCAGGATACCAGAGCACGATATTGGCTTCTGCTCTGCTGATGTCATTAACAGTAGGCGGGGCGTTAGCAGTATTTCCGGAAGGTCTTGGAGAAGACGATGAATATTCTCCGCTCTAGCCATCTTGAGTTTTTAGTCAAGAGCGTCACTTGTGCTTGTGTTCGTACAGTTGCGTATGTGCGTTGCCACACAAGTACGGATTTCTGAGAATTTTGAAGGAGGTAAATTCCTTGCTCGCCGCGTTACACAATAACAACTGCGTATCGCTTTGTTACCACTGTTTCTTAACATCGTTCTGTTACACGGAAAATAACGTTGCACAATAATTTTCATAACTTTTGACAAGCCCGCCCAAAATGAAAGAAATAAAAGATATAATTGCCCCATACTGTTAAAAATAAAAACACCCAAAAATTGACACGCTACAATACCCCCTCGATGAGAATTCTGCTGCCCACGACAGAAGAAATCTCATCGATAAAACCCCGAAGAGGACCGGTGAGGGACTGGTGCCAATAACCACCTTGTTCTTACTACTCATGGGTACACTACCCCCCTGGCTCAGCGACTATGGACTCATCTGAACGAGATCACTGGACTTCTCCGTAAGAGATCCCAACACCGAGAAATCGGACAGACTCGTACCACAGCGCACCTCGCCTTCTCACATGCTACCCCCAAAAATCCTCAATCCCTGGCTCAGATTATTCCAGATCCTCAGCCGGTATGGTTCCCCTTTTATGCAAGCTGGGCTGCCCTTAGCAAATACTGGGCTCACACACACTCAAATTACATGTTGACATAACACATAAAAAAATTCTTTTAAAATTTATTAAAAATTTAAAAAAATTCAAAATTCAAAAAAATAGTATTTTATCAAAAAATTCTCTTCCTCTTTTTTCTTTTCTGTTTTTAGTTAAAATACATTAATTTAAACCTTTCTCCTACTCTAACAGGTAATCACTTATAATATAACAGTACAGTGCAATACAATCAAACAATAAAATAAACATGTTAATACACACATAATAAAATAGTGCTTACTCAAATATCCATTCGCTGGCAGGCGAAAAATCAAGATTTTTTTTTTTCAAAAAATTAAAATTTCCAAAAATTTTAAAATTCAAAAAAAAATTTAAATTTATTTAAATGTTTCCTTTATATGTAAAATTATTTAAAAATTGGTTTAAATCAATTAAATAAACAAATTAAAATTGACTTCCTACTATACAGGCGTAGTAGGTGTATGAACTCATCAGCTGATCGAAACTAGGTCAAGTCCCAGACCCCTGACCTACATGTGTTATATATAAGTTCTGCAAATACATTGAACATCTGTAATATCCTAACTTGAAATACAAAACATAATAAAACAAAATATTTAAAACAAACAAAATATTAATATAAATAATCATCAACTTGACATTTAAATTATTTAAAATAAACAATTCTTAACTTTACATTATTTTCAACTCTATCAAGATTCTGTCACTGGTTTGAAAAATGAAAATTTTTATATCTTTATTATAAATCACTCTCTTTATTTAACCATCTTGTTCTAATCTACTGTGGGTGATGTAAATTATTTGTTCTCCTTTAATTTACTCTTTGATCTGTATATACCTATATAATCTTTCTCCCTAAGGCTCTAATATTAATCAACTTCAACTACCATGACACCCATCTCTATCAAAATCTCTACTAATCAAGACATTCTAAACCCCAACTTATCATGGAACTCAAATCGCTACCTTCTCTACATATATAAAAAAATACTCTCTAACCCTTTGTACTCAGGATATGTGTTTCCCCGCCCCCAAAAAACTCAATTTCCCTTATCTGGCGGCCCGGATTCTACCTAAGGCGGCCCCTCCTCCCTAAAATCTATACCAATTCCTGTCCCAACATATTATTTTGTTGCGAACTCCTACATTACACTATCCCCTAATACAAAATTGCCATCCCCAAAATCTCAATCTCATTACCTTACTACAAATACAACAAAATAACATCATTAATTACAAACATAAATATATCACTCAAAATCTATATAATTCTCCATAACTACTGTGTCAACATCAATATTTCACAAAATTCTATAACATTACATAACTTCAAAACAATATTCCATTATATCATCTCTACCATCTCTTTAACTTCAACTTGGACAGATATATGTGTCCCATAAATTACGCATCACCCAAAAAACTATCTCTTATTATCTTGCATAAATTGTTACTTTGTTTCTCATTTTATCAAATTATTTTTTATCATTTCTTTAAAACATCTGCAATACATTAAAACCATTATATTGAACATCAATTACTTAAAACATTTATAACTAATATACCAGTGACATGTTATTGCTGATTAGCTGATCTTCCTAACACAATTACAATACACCTCTCAAAATTGAACAAATTACATGAAAGATATAGATATTTATTTATCATTATTCCTCACCTCCTTGTTTCCCCTTTCTCTGATTCTGATGCTTATGTTGGCCGCCTGCCAGACGTTTAATTAACGGCTTAGTTTAAAATATACACATATTATGAAAACACATTTTTATCAATACCTATCTCTAACTTACAACAATAAAGTAATACACGTAAAATTATAGCCTGAACAACTTGTATTGAAAATATGACCATTTAATTACTTAACAGAGCACAAGCAGTTTTATTGGATCCAAATTTGAAAAAAAATTTTTTATGTTATAAAATTTACATTCGTGGCTCATTTGAGCCACCTCCCAGCCACACACACTATTTCAAATTATGGAGGACTATGGTGCCCTTTCGCTTCGACAGAGACTGTATATTTTGGAGCAGGTTTTACCTCTCCGTGTCTTTGCTTCCGCTATTACATTTGAAAGTATTGAACATCAACATGTTCTTGTTATATAATTATACACCCTTACTGCGGGTCTACCACCTTTCTTGCTACCCCCAAACGGGCAGAGTGGCAGCCGCTGTTTCATAGTTCCGGAGATTTCCCCTAATTGTCTCCCCCCATTGAATTTCAAATCTGTACCAATTTCAAGTCAGCTATGGTCAAGGGACTTGATATGACCATAGCTGGCCACTAGCCAAATCCACGATTAGTGCTGGTAAGGCAGTAATCGCCCGAAATGTCGGGGAAATCTAAACTTCATTTGACTGCCTGTTACACATCAATCTCGTTATGTGCGACACGGTCGTTTAGCAGTGTGTAAATCTTATTTTACACGAATAAGGTGTGCCGCACATTTTCGCCATTTTGGCCTCCGATGGGGGTAACACTCACTGTTACCCCCAACCCATTCCGCTATTTGCGAGAGCACAGGCCACCCCCGCAATAGCCACTTAATAGCTAATTAATTAATTAACAATTTTATATACATTATCATAATATTTTCATCAACAACCATTTACCTCATTCATAACCTTTTACCATTTGACTTTCTTAAAATTTTCAAAATTTATTATTAATAATCATTATATATCACTTTTCATTTATTATTAAAAAATCTTTTAATTATCATATTTATTAAACACAATGATTTCATTAAAATCTCACTATTACATTAACACCTCAATCACACCTGTAAACATTTTTATTATACATGATTATCAAATTTTTTCTACTTACAATCCATTTAACATGATATACACCCAAAACATAACCACCATATCACCATACTTTCACCTCACCTCTGAAACATTTCACAAAAATTATTAGTTTACATTAAATAATTTATCATTCATTACCAAATTTCCATCTCGTAAAATAAATTAAATTCACTAAAAAATTTAATTAATTAACATTTAAATAAGCAATCAAAATATTTAATCATATCAAATTGGTTTAATTTAATTAATTACTGAAAATATAAATTATGCAGTTATCGAAACAATCACCATTAGTCAATTACTGTTTTCAAAATTAATTCTGATATTTATTTAACTTGCAAATATTTCAATATTCTTCTCACAACAATCCTCTTACGTACACACATTATCTATTTAACATTTCACCATGCACACATATAAATTCACTATATTTTATTTACAAACTCTTATTTATTTATTATTCAGTTTTTTCCGCACTTCATTTGTCCAGATTTGCCATGTCAGAACCATTAAAACAATGTTTATACTGTCTTTTATTGTTTTAATTGTTTAACCTCCATCATTCCAAATTAACCTTGGTTCTACATAACATTGTTCAATTTTATCAGCACACAAATGGCTGTTTTGTGTGTTGTAACCATATAAACTAAATTCATTCAGCTTATTCAAATACTCATATAACCAGTCTACGTTAGGTATTTTTGTTAATTCTCCATCATTAAATTCGCTCATTATCAGGTTAATTATTTTTATTAAATCATTGTTGTTCAAATATATTTTTAGACTTTCTTTCCATTTGTTATATTTCCTATTTAAATCATACAATTCTGTTTCTTTACTAACATACAATTCTCCCCTTATATCTCTCTCATCACAATACCAAATCATACTTTCAACATCATTATTACAGACAGAGGGTACAAATTCAATTAAACCTTTCCTGACTTCTCCAGGAAAAACAAAAAACTTCAAAAAACAATTATTTGTAGCACACTTGTCTACACAATATATACGTGAAGGTCTTCCTTCACCCACCATTCTACCTCGTAAACAATTTACCCTCTGTTTCATACCCATAATATAACTCTCTTTCCACTCTCTCTCCAACTCATTAACACACATTAACATCTCATAATCACATTCTACAACTTCATTAGTACTCTCAGATACCAACTTTTCGACTACATTATTATTCTCGTTATTATCAACATCATTATTATTTACTAATTCATTACCTAATACAACATTGTCATTACAACCTTCGTTTGTATTACTCGTACTTGATTCTACTTTATTCAAACTATTTCTTGTCATTTCATCGGCATTTTCAAGACAGACATTCTTGTCTTGTATACTATTTATCAACTCATCAAATTTTACATTTATATTCTGTTGCAATTGAACATTCTGGTCTTTAATTTCTTTAAAATTAATCTCGTTTTGAATATTTTGCTGTTCGCATTTTATTGTCTGTTCATTAAAATCATTAGTTAATTGATCTAATTTATAGTTAAAATCACTTTTCATCTTATTTAAAATTTTATCATTATCATCAAAACGACTATTTAACATGTCAAATTTATTGTCCATTTTTCGTAAGAAACTCATTATATCAGTTTCCTCTGATTGTTTATTTTTTTTAGTTGAAACTGGGGTCAACTGAATCCCAGAGTCAACATCTGTTCCGCTTAGTTGTGCTTGAGCCACAATCGGGGTTGAATGAACAATTATATTACCGCCGACAGCTGTTTCTGTAACAGCGCTCGGCTCCCCCCTCAACATACCACTTTCATCCAGCGATTGCGACTCAAGGTCACTTTCACTCATAATTGAATTTATTACGCTACTTTTCTCTGTTTTTTCAGACATTTTTACTTAATCTATTTTTTCTTATGTAACAACTGTCAATTAGTGATTTTATTTCAAAACTGATGTTTTAACATATACAAAATCAATTTGCTTTCGCAACCATACTTCGCTGTGTATCGTCAGATGTAGGCCGGCGTTAAGATAACCCCTTTTCAGTTATATTGCATCCTGGTCACGCTGCAACAATTGTAACTTTCATCTTTTCGGTAAATTATTTATTCAAATTAAATTAAGACTTCCACTTACCTTACGACTTTGATCTGGCCGGATCGCGTAGTGTAGGCAAACCCATTTCGTTCGACGAACTCTGACGATACATATAACGAAATAAGGCATTGAAAGAATTTTAACTCTCAATTGTATGGAAGAGAAATTAGATTTTTTTATTACTCAGAAATGTTGAAATGTTAAACCTTCGTGTTACATGTTGTGCAACTCTTGCACCTTACTGACTATGGCTTACCTTATCATTGACAATTATACAACTTCATTCACACAACAAACACAGAACAGCCCAGCATTGCACACTCGCCACTCACATTCCGTTCTAAAACCCCAGTTACCCGATTGAATACATGATTTTAGATCACTACCGGCAACGCGTTCTTCTGTGACCTCGTGGCCAGTCCGCGGTAGATCGAAAATGTCTCGGAAAAGGACGAAACTGAATCCCGAATTTAAATGTTAGTGTTCTACAACTCTCCTCCCATCCTGTCACTGTTTTTTGAAAATAACTACTTCACTTTCATTATTGAATACTGATGAAATTATATGAGCGTATTTAGCTTGCATGTCGGCGCCGACACAGTCAGTGACGAACTGGGCATGTGCTTTTTCTGAGAGGGCGGAACAGCGTATTCACGGCCACCTGCTTTGCTTCGTCGTTCATGCTCAGTTGTTGAGGCATATTCCGTTTATACATGGAATATGGGAGTTATATTCAGGATACCAGAGCACGAAATTGGCTTCTGCTCTGCTGATGTCATTAACAGTAGGCGGGGCGTTAGCAGTATTTCCGGAAGGTCTTGGAGAAGACGATGAATATTCTCCGCTCTAGCCATCTTGAGTTTTTAGTCAAGAGCGTCACTTGTGCTCGTGTTCGTACAGTTGCGTATGTGCGTTGCCACACAAGTACGGATTTCTGAGAATTTTGAAGGAGGTAAATTCCTTGCTCGCCGCGTTACACAATAACAACTGCGTATCGCTTTGTTACCACTGTTTCTTAACATCGTTCTGTTACACGGAAAATAACGTTGCACAATAATTTTCATAACTTTTGACAAGCCCGCCCAAAATGAAAGAAATAAAAGATATAATTGCCCCATACTGTTAAAAATAAAAACACCCAAAAATTGACACGCTACGGGACCCAGCGCAGTTTTGGCTTCTCTAGGCTCTTGCCTAGTTCTAAATAACTAGTGGCCTCTCTTTCAAAAAAAAATATATAAAAAAAAAGGTTTTTTTTATATATAAAGCATAAAAGGAAAGAGGGGTCACAGATTATTGAAAGATTTTAATATTTAAATGATTCTGCTGATAAGTAAAAAAAATCCGAGTATTTTGTGAAGTGCTGTAGGCCAGAAAGGAGAAAGAACATTAGTTAAAATTAATGTATAAATAACAAAATATGAGCTCCTATTTTACCAATAGGACTTTTAATTGAGAATATGACCTTGAATTTTGGGTTTGGTAGGTGGATCCAAAACAATCATGGATCTGCTCGTAAATTTTGCTTTCTCAAGTTATAGCAATACCCAGGTCAAGTTAATTGTATTGAGCTAATGTAAGTTGTATGGTTTTTGTTTCTGATTTTTACTAATTATATACGTATTGTAACTAAAAAATAAATAGAGGTCTCCCGAGTATCCACGTTAAACCCCACTGTTGGGTTCGCCAATTTGTAACTAAATATCGATGTCGTCCGTCTTTGTTTAATGGCCGGCGATGGAAGCCAATTTGTAACTAAATGTGTATCAACGTTAAGCCTCACTGTTGTGAGTCAGTTTGTAACCCAATTATGTTTTTTCAGTAAATTATTTGTTATTAATTAAGTTGATTGTTTTGTGTTTCCTTAATATTTATGAAGTTGTAAGTGGTCTCTCTTAAGCACCGCAATATCAATCTATTTATAAAGAAACAATATTTTCTATATGGGTGATATTATTCAATTATGGATATCTCTATATTATATAGTAATTAAGTACTTTACGAAAGAATAACGCTCAACAACAGTTAATATATTGGGTAATTCGATCGTTATTCTTCAAGCCTAGTCTGCATCCACTATTGAGAGAGCGGAGAGCGGCTGACGCAAATTAGTTTTCTCTTCTCTCGTAATTCACCAGCTGTCCGCGGGCTAGCGCCGTTGTTTACAGTCAGCCAGTTATTATAGGTTAAGTTGTTCGAGCCTGGTGTTCCTCTCGTTTCTCCCTTTATACACTATAAGTTCCTTAAAATACACTAAATCGTTAACAAAGAATAATTACTCATCAAATTCAGGAAAGATTCTTTATTTTTTATATTTTTTCACAAAACAGATGTTTCTCATGGCACAGATACAACACATCGATCAAACAGGACTGAATCGATTAGTTATTGAATTCGGGTTTAGATGTTTTTAAAGTTTAATTATATTATTAATTTTTTCTTAATCTCAGGGTACATGGAGTTCTTGTGACTATTAGTAAGGTCAGAAAATGCAAAAAGGTTACAAGGTATTACAAATTAGTTAAAATCTTATTAAATAAAATATAAACATTAGCTGGTTTTTTACCGTACGTTTACAAGATACTCGTTATGGCGGTGTTCCACTGAACGGTGACGGAGAGCAGGATGATGACGAATGTCTTGAATATATCAACCTCCAGCTTCTCAATAAAAGTTTGATGTTGGTGTCCCAGGATGTAGTGGAAGGTTCAGTTCTTGATCTTCACTAATTTTTACGTTTCTGGTGGTCACAGGTCCCAATGGAATTTGTGTAGTATTAAGTCTTCGCTCTGTTGTAGAAAGTGAGGTTCTGAATGTAATTTTAATTTTCTTTATTTTCGTTTTAAGGTATTTATTTACTTTGACTTCTCCAGGTCTTGGGTTGTCTTCATTTATTTATTATTTTTCATTATTACTCATTTGACGATAGCGGATTAGTTAATTTATTCTTTAAAAAATTTGGTTTTAATTTTATTGATAGGTAGAATTATATTCTCGGAGTGAGAGCCTTGGAAGTCGATCAACCGTCTTTTTAATCAGTTACTATGTATTAATTTTGATTGATAGTAATTTATTCATTAGGTTTCTTGGTTTTTTTCGAGATTTATAACAACTGAACTGTCCTCGTTCATATATAACAATTGAGTGTTGAATCAACAAGATATCTCCTATTTTGTCGTCCATGACAACCATTCCTTGTTCTGTTATTGGATAATATTTGTTATCCTAGGGCCGTAATTAGAAAAATGTTCTTGCACTTACTTAATAAAATACTTCCTTACTAAAATTATATTACAGCATATAAAACTTTCACATAATCTGTGTTATTAAACTATATACATTTTGCTACATTTTCTTCTCGATTGTCCTAGTCTAATAGGTATTATTTTCCCTTTACAAAATACTAATTTTAGGCCTATTTGTTTTATTACATGTGTTATAATTTTTGTATTTTAAGTCACTTATCCTTTTATTAATTAATACTACTGCTTTCCTTTAATTTATTATATTACATTGAATGTTTTACATTTTTTAGTTGTTTAACTTTTCTGATCTGACCTACTGTATAATGTGTCACTGGCTTATGACCAATCATTCCGATTTTATTTCATCCTGATTTCAATTTGTTATTATTTATTTTAGTATTGAACCCTTCATCTGTTTATACCATAATTACAATAACCCTTTGGCAATTTATCAACAATTATTGCCTTCATGGCCAAGTTTACAAATATAATCTAATAATATCTCTATTATTTATTCAAAGTAAGTAGCCAAATATTTACTCTTATAAAGTTTAACATAAACGAAATTAACATCCATGAATTGATGCTTTCTTAAAGCAATTGCTTCACTCTTGCTACATACAAAAGACAAAATAAACACCATGAAAACAAAATAACATGAGAAAACATAATAACATGCACCTTATTATAAAATAGTAAATACCAATTAATTAGTCTCCTCTTTAGTATATAATTATATTAATTATCTATAGACAGTTAATGAATCTGTCTATAGTATTTTCACATTGTTTGACACTGTTTATCGCTTACACTTTCCACTGACCACTTCATAGTTTGTAATTATAGACATTTCTATTTTTCTATTACCTAGTAACCTTACTTGGTATTATTTATTTGTTTATTTTACGAAGGTTTACTTTTCTGACCTTAATGATAATGAACATTTAATGTTGTTTTATTTTGATAATGATAAAGTTTTTATGTAACGTAGGGGACCTTAGCTTCGGTACGTTACAGTATATGTGCTTTCGGGAACTGGTAGTATTCACTTCCTCAGTGCTTGGTGCATGTTGTTGTTGGTGTGTGTGTGTGTGTGTGTGTGTGTGTGTGTGTGTGTGTGTGTGTGTGTGTGTGTGTGTGTGTGTGTGTGTGTGTGTGTGTGGTTAATTGTTATCTATTATTCTTACATTATTAATCTATTATTGCATATTATATTGCATTTGGTGTTTATTTGTGTCTGTTCAAATATTAGTCTATTGTTTTAATGATTTTTGTTTATATAAAGGTTTTGCAATGTATCCATCTTTTCACATTTTCTATTGATTTTATAAGTTTCTCATTGTCTTAATGTGGAAACTGGTGTTTTATGATGACATCAAGTGATTATAACTTGCTTTTGCGTGGTGTTGCCTTAAGAAAAGCTTTCTTGTGTCAGACTATTGATAAATAATTCATTTCACTGACTGACCCATGAATACTTGATTGCATTTAGGACGTTTAGCATATTTATTTCATCTGTCATGTATATCACGGTACATTTATTTAAGTATTTATGTATACAAGACAATCAAATTTTGTGTGCGTGCGTGTGTGCGAGTGTGTGTGTGTGTGTGTGTGTGTGTGTGTGTGTGTGTGTGTGTGTGTGTGTGTGTGTGTGTGTGTGTGTGTGTGTGCAAATTTTAGTTTCAACCAGCATTTTCCACAGAATCACTTATAAATTTGTTTTATGGCAGAGTAATTATCACCTTCTGACTATTCTTATGACTTGTGTATGTATTTAGAGGTGTCTTGTTTACGTGGAAGTAATTGTAATAATTGGTGGGAAATTTGCTCCTGGGTCACAAATGTTCTTTAGTGTTAAATAGTATAATTAAAAATGTAAAAGTTTGTATATACTTTTTACAGTACTTCCTCCCAAAATAATATATTTGCGTTGTGAGAGGGTATACTCATCATATTCCAAAGCAGTTGAGAGTAGTAGATATTATTCCCATTATTGAAAGTGTGAATGAGGTACAGGAGATCCATAATGATATGTATTAAGGGCCCAGTTTATTGAATTATTATTATAAAAATCACACCAGAAAATGACATTTAATAAGTTCAAGCTTAACAAACCATTGTAAGTGATATTGGTATTGCAAATGTATAACCATAACCATCTATATACAGCAACTGTAGTAGATATACTATGAGTTGGTAAAGGGTAAAATACTTTTGAGAATAGATAGTATGCATTTTATTAGAAACAATGTAGTTGTTTATTGAAGCAGTTATGTAAAATAAAATAATGTTAGTAATCCATGCCATATAATCGATGGGTCAATAGAAATTATTACTTATAAATTAAACAGCTGTATAATATGTGAAGATATACTGACGTGAAGATAGCCTCTCTTAAGTAGTCACACACACATAAATTATATTCAGAGACCAATAACATATTCTTTCTAATATGTTTATGTAAATAACAGATTACATTATGAGATCACTGGTGGTAATGTGAGGGGCAGATTTGCATTAACAACACAGAATGGTAGAGGACTAATTACAATTGCACAACCACTTGATTACAAACAGGAAAAGAGATTCATACTTGTGGTAAGTAGACCTAGTACCATATTGGCCCAAACATAAGACAGCCTCCTATATATGACAACTGTAGATTTTTGAAGGTGTCTTACAGGAAAAAAGAGCCTGCATATAAGACAATCCTGAATTTTTTGATGAGCAAACCTGTGCAGCTGCGAATGATACAAAATGTGGTAGACTTTTGCAGGTACAATCACAAAATTTTTAATGTTAGGTTTCACATATAAGACAGGTACAGTTTTCGGAAGGGTAGTTTAAGGAAAATCATTATCTTATATTCAGGCCAATAGGTTACATAGTGCAGAATTATTTAAGTTTAATTAATTACTATCAATATTGTACATTACTTTGCCAAAAATGGTTTACTTGGAAAGAGACTATATTTTAAGTGTGTTATTTCCTATATTGTACAGATAGTGAAATAACATGAATTGTTCGTGCATCTTTCATAAGTGCTATGATGGGAAAGAAATTCATAAAGCATGGGCTAAATTTTTTATGCATTCCATGTCTGTATAATATGTACATTTTTTAACATTTCTTGGTAATAATTTTCTTAAGTACAGCAATGCTAGGGTATTGTTTTAACCCTTACTGTATTTAAATCTTGAAGTTGTAAAAAAGTGGTTAATGTTATGTAGTAGAAACTAAGAAAAATAAAAACACAAGGAACACATGAACTCATATAAACTAAACACATTCAGCATCCTGTGGTGTTAAGAATGTCTGTATGACTGTGATCTTTAAGTGAACCACATAAAAGCAAGGAAATTATAGTGGTGCTTCAAAACAACAAGTATTCCATAGTCAGTATTGGAGTAATATTTTAAAATGTTCATTCTTTTAATGTATACAACAGAACTAGAACAAACAGTTGACTTTGCTAAGTGTCAAAGACTCATTCCAGATGCTTGTAAAGTCATAAATCCACTGTGTCATTGTTACTTTTTACTTTTTATCGAACTTTGATTAAAGAAATTAACATTCACTTTACCTTATTTGTTTACATACCGGACGCCATCTTGCGTTGGTGCCAATTTCTAAAAAACCAAATACTTACCTAGTTCGTGAAAGCGTATTTTGGAGAGTAAATGGTTGTTGAAAAATAACCAACTCATTTTGAAAGAACTAGATCAACATTATTTTATTAAATCATTGATCAAATGCATCTTTCTATTTTAATAACAAACTTGTACATTCCCTTCAGTTCCCCTAATACAAACTTTAGCAATTCGCCAGTAACATTAATTAAGTAATTACTTATTCAAAATAAAATTTATTAAGACAGAAAACAAAATGATTTTTAACCCGCTTCATGGTTTTCTTATAATTACCATACCCACACACAATCGCGCACACATACCATATCTTATTTTCCCTTATGAGCTCATTTTAATTTATATTTTTTCAATTTTTTTTTTAGTTTTAAATTTTGAAAGGAAATTTGGATAATTTTGGTCGTCCTTTATGGTTACTTATCTGAGAATTTGTCCGAAACAGTCCAACTTCCTGAAGCACTTCCCGTCACTCCACACATTTTCTTTACTTTCACCAATTAAATAAAAAATAAACTGTTATTTCATTTTTTACTATTTAAACACTTATTTCTTTCGCTTTTACATTTGTTGTTTGTTTGGGCCCGAAATTTTGTTCGCAAACTATACAGCCGTACAGTATGAGTTGTTATTGCAGACTGGGGCGAAATTTAAAGTCTCAATTTCCGAAGTAGTGAGGGAAGTCACAAGATGTCACACTATTGTTCTTTCGTGTTTTGAAATCGATTTTGACGGGATCATAATTTTGGATCTACATTCCAGCGACGATATGAAGCTGGGTTGGTATTTGACGTCATATGGTGTGACATCTGAATTACATAATTTACAGGTCATGTAGCTAAAAATAACTGTTCCCCTTGTGTCTGGAGTTGACCTTGACACTATTTCACTCACTGCACATTCCGTCGTTATAATTTATGAATAACATTTATGTTTATGTTTCTCAAAACATTCCTAGGCAGGCTGAATTGTCCCGTTATATCATATTGCAATACAAATGGATTGGTCTAACAAAGGGGGTCACCAACTTCAGTGACGTTGACAAGGACATTGTACATAGGATTATTTTTGAGATTACCATAAAGGGGAATTCTCAGTGCAATAATATTACTCTGGTTTTTAAACCCAATCCTTACATGAAGGCTCAGTTTCATCCATGTATAGAATAGTGTGGTTTGGTCTTCAGATACATAAAGACAAATGATGGCTGCAGATTCCTTGTAGAGTGGATAGGAGAAACATTATGGGAGCAAGGTTAAAATTCTTATCCACAATGCACTGAATTTACATTTTTAGTAACATGATCCTAGTCTTTTATCTAGACAAGACTTTTGTAAATCAAAATCACACATTAAAATCAGTACTGCAAAACTCTTCAAGAAATTGTGGGCACAACTCATCAAGTAAATTTAGGAAGAAGGTTATAAACTACATTATTGTCATGTAGACTCAGCAATAACTTTGTTCCTGAGAGCAAGTGGATGTTTCAGTCTATAACAAAAACAACTTCCAATTGTCATGAGAAAATGACATCTGTGATATTTAAGGACTAGGTTTTGAACAGGTCCCTAAATTGTTTAGAAGAGGGAAGCATTTATACATTAATGGATAATGCCCTTTATCATTTAGTCATTTCAGAAGAAATTTCAGACACACTACAATAGAAAATATCATAATTGCATGGCTGCAACAAAATAGTATCCTAATATTTGGCAACTGAAAATTAAACTGAACTCTTGGAACACAAATTATGCAAAAAAAAAAAAAAAAAAAAAAAAAAAAAAGCTGAAAATATATGCGTGTCACCAGCTTGTAAATAATATAGGTAGTACAACGACCCTATTATCAATGCCACTACAACACCAGTGAGCTTGTGTGTTCTCAAGGAAAGCTTAGGGTTATAAACAGAAATAACACATTCAAAATTAATAACAAAAGATATTTGTTAACATAGAATTTGATGTAATACAGAAAGACTGGGAAACATACATACAACACTCCAAAAATCTTTAAGAAAAAAAACTTTATAAAAAAGAAACTGAATGTGACAAAATACTGTTGCCATCTGTATAAATTGGCAAGACTCAGATAATTAGAATGGTGATGAATTCCAAGTAATCAGAATGACAATGACACCAATGAGGCGCCCATGTTAGTTTCAAAATTAACAGATAATGGCTGCGACGTTGTTTTATAATTTAGTGTGAATATTTATGATATGTTATTGCTGTAATGTGTTTGACAATATAGTTACCACTTGTCTTGATCTCTTGAGTGAGTCGTGTGTTGGTGCCATGAGAGGGAGTGACCGTGCGCCTATGAGAAAAAAAAAGAATATTGTTACGACATCACAGAACAATGTACGTGTTTATCAAACATTCCAGAGGGATCCGGAATGTAATGCGGTGGCCTACGTGACACTTGACATGTGAGGCAGTATTACATAATGCGGCACATCTTGTGCGTTTTGGAACCATCTCAATTAGCCCAGTGATACGTGTTTCTGCGAAGGTCGCACTGAAGTGTCCTCTAGAATTTTCGATGGCTTGCTAAGGACACATGTTATGGAACATAGTAGACTATAAATAGCCCATACCTGCTGCTTAGTTTTCAGTTATTGTCGAGCGATTACAGAGCGATATTACTCCGTGTGTTCAAGTGGTTAATAGTGAAGTGTTGTGATTTATAATCGGGCGGTATATTGTAATACAAATGTGTTTTAATATTAGTGACATTTTATTGCGTGTGAACAATTTTTATTTGATTTGTTGTAAGAGACTGTGTTGTTAATTACGAACTGTTTAACTGTGAAAATTAAAGCTGGTGATTAGTGACTTAATTGGTGTCTTGTATTTTGTTTCCACTGTACCTACGACGATGAAGTAGTCCGTCGTAACAGTGGTGTCAGAACTGGGATAGAACAGTTAACAGTGGAAACAGTGGACACTTTGTACAAGACGAGCGTAATTCGTAATTAATCGGAAAACAATGAATGCAGTCAGATGATGGAAAATTTACAGGTGCTGCTGTTACAGACGGAGAAACAACAGGATGAGAAACGCAGGCAGGAGGCGGAAGAAGCAGAAAAACGACAGGATGAAAAACGTAAGCAAGAAGCAGATAAAATGGAAGCTCTCTTTGAAGCTATGCAGAAACAGTTGCAAGAACACAGTACTGCAGAATTGGGTCTCCTACGAGGTGAGCTTAATAAGCAAGTTACTAAAATATCGGAGGTACAAGAATCAATGACATTAAAAATAGCTGAAGTAGAAAAATCTGTCTCGATTGTTGAAGAATCGATGTCTACAAAAATATCTGTCATAGAAGAATCTGTGTCATATAAAATATCTGCAGTAGAAAACTCAATGGCAAACATAAGAGAACAAATTAAAAGTGAAGTTGAGCAGTTCATGAAAATAGAACCAAAACAAATTTCTGAACAAACTGTACCAATGATAAATACAGAGAAAGACACAGAAGATAAGTTAATAGAGAAGGTCACCTCGAATGCGGTTGGGACAGTTCACGTCAAGGCCCCAACCTTTGATGGAAGCATGCACTGGGTGACGTATTTACGCCAATTCGAAGCTGCTGCATGCGCAAATAATTGGACAGAGAAAGACAAGGCTGTTTCACTCCTTCTTGCATTAAAAGACATGAGGCAGAATTACTACAGTAAGTGCCACCTGACAGCCAAAACACCTATGCCGAATTGATAAAAGCTCTGGAATTACGGTATGGTGATAAACATTTGCGAGATGTGTACTGCACCCAGTTAAGAGCAAGGCGACAGCATGCCGGGGAGAGCCTTCAAGAGTTTGAAGCAAGTATCAACAGACTAATTAGACTGGCCTACCCTGAAGCGCCACAAGATTTTCGAACGAGTTTTGCGATGTAGACCTATACTGCCAGTGTCCAAGATAACAAACTACAGCAGGTGTTACAAATGGCAAGACACCAGAACAGTGCAGACGCCCTGGTACATGCTTTGCAATTTGAGGCCGCCAAATCAGCATCTGGTTGGACAAGTCACAAAGTGCGCACGCTAAAAGATGAGGAAGAAGAACAAGGAACAGAGACTCGACGGTCGGCGCCACAGAATAAAGTAAAAAAGGATGGAAGACCCAAGTGTTATCGATGTGGGAAACATGGAGATCTACAACGGGATTGTCGGGTTAGAGTTCAGCAGCAGGGAAATGAGCAGTAGTCGGTACAACGGGGCGTGTGCTGACTAACTGGAGGAATGAAGCCCCTAGACAATACGCAATTTCTACACTTCAGAAAAACAGCGGGAGCTTGGTGGTTACCGGATTCATTTAAGAAAGGCCAACCTCGATTACAGTTGACACAGGCGCAACAGTTTCCATTGTGCGGCCCGACGTGGTGAAAGATCTTAACCCAATCTGGTGCTCTTGCAGCTTGCGAACAGCTACTGGACGGCCTGTAAAAGTGTTTGGAAAAGTGGAGATACACCTAGGCCTCGGTCGACTTGAGTTTAATCATCAAGTACTTGTTGTAGACATTGTGGATGAAGCATTTCTTGGTGTAGATGTTATGAACGCATACGGATTTATAGTCGACTTCAAAAACAATGTCTTGAGAATCGGAGGCGAAGAGGTAATGCTATCAACAATGACGACAGCAGGAAAATAAACCAAGTGTCGTAAACCAAGTGGCCGTAACTGTTCCGCCAAACTCCGAAAAGATCATCATGGTTTGAACCTAGGTAGATACTAGGGGCAACCAGTGCTCTATATTCGAACCCCAGGTAGTCAGCACACCGGGCATACTAATTGCCAGAAATTTAGTAAATCCTGACGAAACCGGAAATGTACCTATTAGAGCGGTGAATATTTTGGATCAAGCTATCACTTTACAAAGCAATACACTCCTAGGCAAATTGACTCCTGTGTCCTGGGTAGCCGGAATGACACAACGAAGATCCGGTTGTGCTTCGGATACTTCCAGATTACCAGAGGAACTGCAGGAATTATTGAACAGATCTTGTAACGACCTCTAAAGGAGTGAGGTAAAAGAACTCAGACGGTTTTTACATGAATTCAAGGATTCTTTTGCAGTTCGGGGACAGCCACTGGGAAGAACCTCTCTTGTACAACATCGCATCAATACCGGGGACACAACACCGATACGCCAACCTCCTCGAAGGCTCCATTATCTACACAAGAGGAAATGTCTCAGTTAGTACAGGACATGTTGACAGAGGGAGTAATCGAGCCTTCGTCAAGTGCTTGGTCTTCTCGTGTAGTGCTGGTAGCGAAGGAGGATGGTGGATTGTGCTTCTGTGTAGACTACCGGAGGTTAAATGATGTTACAAAGAAAGATTGCTATCCATTACCTCGTGTTGACGATACACTCGACACGTTGTCCGGAGCATAGTGGTTTTCCACATTGGACCTGAAGAGTGGATATTGGCAAGTGGGTCTCCATCAAGAAGACAAGGAAAAGACCGCTTTCTCGACCCCAAGTGGCTTATTCCAATTTTATGTCATGCCATTTGGACTCTGTAATGCACCGGCAACATTTGAAAGATTGATGGACCTAGTACTCCGAGGCCTGATGTGGAAAACTTGCTTTGTTTATTTAGACGATGTCATAGTCATCGTGAAGACTTTCAAAGACCGTTTGGAAAACCTTAAGGAGGTTCTAACTAGAATTCACGGTGCCCAATTGAAGCTGAGCCCAAAGAAGTGTTCTCTATTCCAGAAGGAAGTATAGTATCTGGGCCATCTGGTTTCAGCAGCGGGTGTTAGCATGGATCCTAATAAAGTAGACACCGTAAGAGACTGGCCAGTGCCGAAGAGTAAACACGGAGTTTGGAGTTTCCTGGGGTTATGCTCGTATTACAGACGTTTTGTGAAAGGCTTCGCTATTATTGCTAAACCACTACATGAGCTAACGGAAAATAAATGAAACTTCCAGTGTCGAGAGAGTGTGACCAAGCATTTATGACTTTGAAGATTGCATTATGTTTGCAGCCAATTCTCGCTTTTCCAGCTTCCGAAGGGAAGTACATTGTAGACACAGATGCAAGCAATACTGGTCTAGGAGCAGTTTTATCTCAAGTGCGGAATGGTGAAGAGCGAGTAATAGCGTATTACAGCAAGATGCTTTCTAAACCTGAGAGAAATTATTGTGTTACAAGCAGAGAGTTGTTGGCAATTGTCAGAGCTTTGGAGCACTTCCATAAATATCTGTATGTGAGAGAGTTTTCACTACGTACCAACCATGCCACGCTTGCATGGCTCTTGAGATTTAAAAATCCGGATGGACAGTTGGCAAGATGGCTTGAACGTCTGCAAGAGTACAACTTCAAGGTACACGATCGACGGGGACGCCTGCATGGTAATGCAGATGGCTTATCATGAAGACTGTGCTCGGAAGACTGCCGACATTGCCACAGAAAAGAAGTACAAAAGTCAAACGAACATGTTCAAGCTATCACTGTAAATTTCCTGGCAGACAGATGGACAACACAAGACTGTCAACAAGAACAGATGACTGATGAAGACATTGGACCGATCTTGACAGCAAACGAGGAAGGTCGCCACCCGGATTGGCAAGATATCTGCCATGGTTCCGAAGTGCTGAAGGGCTACTGGGCACTTCGGAATCTCTTACCGTAGAAAACGGATTATTGAAAAGGGCTTGGGAAAGTGCAGATGGACGAGACGTGGTCATGGAGTTGATAGTTCCCCGAAGTAAGTGCAGTCTGTTTTGAAGGAGATGCATTATGGAACATCTGGAGGCCATCTTGGCATTAACAAAACCCTTGACAAAATACGGAAGCGATTCTATTGGCTTCATCTTCGCCATGACGTAGAGGAATGAGTTCGGACGTGTGAAATATGTGCTGCAAGCAAGGGCCCACAAACCAGAAGAAGGGGAAGAATGAGATAGTATAACATTGGCCTGCCTTTCGAGAGAATTTCCATAGACATTGCTAGATCATTCCCAGTTACTGACGATGGAAACTGGTACATCATGGTTGTAGGTGACTGCTTTACTAAGTGGGTGGAAGCCTACGCAATTCCAAATCAGGGGGTTTACTACTGTGGCAAAGGAGTTAGTTCACAACTTTTGTTGCTGTTATGGAGCCCCTATGGAAATCCATACCGATCAAGGGAGAAATTTTGAATCAGGAGTGTTTAAAGAATTATGCCGTCTACTCGGAATTCGAAAGACCAGGACAATGCCTCTGCATCCTCAGTCAGACGGGATAGTTAAGAGATTCAATAGGACACTTGATCAGCATCTTTTGAAAGTTGTTGACGAGAACCAAACAGACTGGGACCCACGTATACCACTATTCCTTATGGTGTATAGGTCATCAGTACACCACACAACTGGCATGACTCCAGCAAAATTGGTGTTTGGGCGGGAGATTCATCTTCCGGGGGACTTGATGTTTGGATCACCTGAGACTCAGTCCCAAGAGCCGCAGAACTATTCCTCGCAATTAGAAAACCAACTGCGAGTAATGAATCACTTGATAAGAGGATGGCTGAAGATAGCCAGTAATAGTGTGGGTTTCCAAGAAGGAGATCAGGTTTGGTTGTTTAACCCAAAGCGCCGTCGTAGTCGCTCACCTAAACATCAGACTAACTGGGAAGGACCCTATACTGTGAAAAAAAGAATCAACGATGTTGTCTATCAGATTCAACAGGAAGGACAGTGGAAGTTCAAGGTCGTCCACCTAGACTGCCTGGCCAAGTACTTCAGGGACGAGTTGCCAGTTCGGGACGAACAGGCTTAAGGAGGGGGCAGTGTTATGACATCACAGAACAATCTACGTGTTTATCGAACGTTCCAGAGGTATCCGGAATGTAATGCGGTGGCCTACGTGACACTTGACATGTGAGGCAGTATTACATAATGCAGCACGTCTCGTGCGTTCAGGAACCATCTCAATTAGCCCAGCGGTGCGTGTTTCTGCAAAGGTCGCGCTGAAGTGTCCTCTAGAATTTTTGATGGTTTGTTAAGGACACATGTTATGGAACACAGTAGACTATAAATAGCTCATACCTGCTGCTTAGTTTTCAGTTATTGTCGAGCGATTACAGAGCGATATTAGTTATTGTCGAGTGATTACAGAGCGATATTAGTCTGTGCATTCAAGTGGTTAATAGTGACGTGTTGTGATTTATAATCGGGCGGTATAATGTAATACAATTGTGTTTTAATATTAGTGATATTTTATTGCGTGTGAACAATTTTTATTTGATTTGTTGTAAGAGACTGTGTTGTTAAGTATGAACTGTTTAACTGTGAAAATTAAAGCTGGTGATTAGTGTCTTAATTGGTGTCTTGTATTTTGTTTCCATTGTACCTACAGCACTCAAGTAGACTGTCGTAACAATATACCAGAGGCTGTACCAGAGGATGTGTACCCGAGGCTCCTTGGTACTATTTACATTTGAGTGACTGACTAGAACAGCATCCCATTTGAAAACCACTGTACAAAAGTCATTCATATATATATTTGTGTAATTGAAATGTTGAAGAGACCTATATAAATAACTCGTAATATTGCTTTAAGCTTTTTAGTACTAGTGTGTATAATTTGAGTTCTTGTTTTTAATGTAACTGGTATAATGAGCTTAATTTAGAGTGTTTTTATTTTAATTATAATTTTACTTAAGTACATTTTAATATAAATTTTCACTAACTATTTGAAATTAAAATTAAATGTCAACTGAAAAATTGCTTTATAGTGACAGCCAAAATCTACCATTTGAAAGTTTATGATAAATGGTAGATCTTTACTGGAGAAATTTTATATTTTGTAGTTACTGGTAATAATTTTAAACATAATAAGTCATTTAAATTGTACAATTTGAACATTAGTTTGCACATGTGCACAAAGATTTCATCTTGCATAAGTACTTAGAAACTATCCACAGTATTCTTCTGGCTTTACAATACATCTGTATACCATAAACTGCACATTACTGGTTTTCAGCCTCACTTACTAATATACTGGCAGGCCTTTACACAAATCATAAATATGCCACTGTAACTTCAAACAAATCACAAATGGTTCTTATAACATCCTCTTGCTGCTTCCATCCTTTCTCATCTCCTCTGTTTTCCGTATCTCGACTTGTCTGCACTGCTGGGAACAGCTGAAACAAGTTTTTTCAGTATTATAACCAAAATAGGAAAATTATCAAGTATTGTTATTTATAATTGTATGATGCTGGAAATTGTATGTACTATAGATATTGCTTACTGTAAAATTGTTTGCTCCTGTTTTAACATACTTTGACAGAAGTTGAATAGAGATTATTGATAGGAATAATTAACAAAGGTTTTTCAGTATGATTATATTTATGGGTTCATTTCAATTTATTTAATGCACTTATAAATAAACACATTTGTATAAAAAATCTGTACAAGAGTAGAACTAATAGAAATTACATTTTTAGGTACGCGCTACTGACTCAGGGGGGCGTTTTGACACTGCCACAGTATATGTAAATGTTTCGGATGCGAATAATTATGCACCTGTTTTTGATAATGCTCCATACACAGCAAGTGTGTATGAAGATGCACCAGTTGGCTCTACAGTACTAATTGTTGCTGCTACAGATGGTGATGTTGGTGAAAATGCTGAGGTAATTATATTTAAAGATACGACCCAGTTTTATTTGGGGGGGAAAGAAGTTAGTCTGAGTAGTCCTGGTTATCTCTCTCACTAAAAGAAAATAAAGTGAGACAGATAGAGTGGGAATAATTACAGTTTAGGAATAATTATTCTTAATAGAATTCAGGTATAAGGAAAATTTCATTTGACAGATTGTCAGTAAGACTCTGGCAAAATTGTGAGCTCTTGACTTTTCTTTGTGTACCTACAAAAAAGGTTTTATAGAATGCAGGATATTTTATCTGTTAGTATTAGTCTGTAACACCCATTAGCATACTGTTCTTCTTAAATTATTTAATATACTGTTCAATTAATCTAGGAGAATCAATCATAGAACCAGTGAGAGGAAATGCTATGAAAACTGTAATCAGTGATTCCTGTATAGTGAACTGTGTATTATGATATTATGTGTTATGTGTCTGTGGTGTTTGGTGTTTCTTATACAGAATTTGACAGTGACTTGTCACCCTGAAATGTTAAATGTGTAGTGTAAATATAGTAGTTTTATGGTAACATTTGATTGAATAAATGTTAAATTATTAATTCATAACCACTCAATTATTCTTGTTATGTAAACATTAATAATAAAAGCTATTTTATATTATTATAAGTAAATGAAAATAAATAAAAAAGTATAACTGCCATCTTCAGAAGTATGTCATATTAATTAAGATAATTAATAACTGAGTGATGTTAGATATCTAATTAATCAATCAACGTTGGCATGACAAATAATACAGGAACAACTCCTTTTTTGTAGATAACATATACATTGACAAGTGGCTTGAATGGGAATACAGAGTTTTCTATAAACTCTCAGACAGGTGCCATAATTACAACACATGTACTAGACAGAGAAACACAAGCTGGATATTTACTAACAGTAACAGCAAGAGATAATGGCAATCCTCCCTTATCTGATACAACAGACATAGAAATATCTGTGACTGATGTTAATGATAATGCTCCAGTGTTTCTGAAACCAGCATATATTGGATCTGTACCTGAAGATGCTGTGGTCGGAACAAGTGTTTTGCAGGTATGATGAATCTAAGTAAGGTGAATCAGTTTGCAATTTACAATAAAATAAATGCGTGTAAGTAAGATCATAGCCAAAATCTATACAGTGACAGTAGCTCATACATAATATAAGCAGTGTGTGATGTACAAAATATAGTTGATCTGTATGTTGATTTTTGATACTTTTCAAAGTACTCAGGAAAAAATTGTTATATACAGGAAAGTCTAAGAGAGTATAGCCTACATTGAAATAGTATATAAGTCTGCTTTTATTCATCAGAAAATTTACTCCTTTACTTAATACACCAGTAATTTGATCAAATTTGTAATACAAATTGTTATAAAACAAAGAAATGATGACAATATACTATAAGAATTTTTATCTAATATTAGGATTTGATGATCCTTTTAATAGGTTGTATAAGTCATAAACCAAGTACAAAATTCATACAAAGTCATTTGGTGGTCTTCCTTGCTTGCTATGCAAATTTGAATATATTATTCAATCACTTTAGATTGTCACAGTTTCAGCTACACATAGTAAGACATATAGTGAGATTTGAGTTTGCTGTAAAGTAGTATCACACAACATGCCACTAATAATAATGGAATTGGGAGATTGGGCGGGTAGGTAGAAATAGAAGCAGCTAGGACATGTGAGAAACACTGGTTAGTGTACTTCAACTTGTCTATGATAATAAGCAGATAATTATTATTCTTTCACAGGTTGATAACAAATTTCAAAACGTGTATCAAATTTCTTGTAATACTTTTCTAGTACAATGATGTTTACTAGTTTAAAGAATTATTGTGTCGGATATTACAACTTATGACTACATTTACAAATTTTACTACAACTTTTGCTCTCCTTAAACTCCTGGTATGATTTTCCTACAGCTTCTTTAATTTTGTTTAAGCACAGTTTTTTCTGGTAAAACAGAATGTATATACCACACTACCCATAAGTCTGAATAAATAATAATAAGACCTTCTCCAGTTTCTTTAAATTACCCTGTTTTGGTCACCTTGTAATCCATGTTCTCTGTGATATATCCTTCCAGGCCAAACCAAGTTTACTTGTAGATTACCCTAACAGGAGCTCCTGCTCTCATTCAAACCTATTATGCTGCAGGGGTTGATCACTTATCTGCAAGGGTTGAAATAAGTTAATCAGCTTAATAGGGCCCACCACCAAGTATGTGAGACTAGAGTTTTACTTGGTGTACAGATGTAGCCATAAACTGAATAAGGTGGTTTTCTGGGTCACTCTACATCCGCACGTATCTCTCTACACCAAGGTACCTCACGCTGGCACGAATTTGCTTCACCTACTATAGCAGTGCCAGCGTGTAGAGTCAGTCTACTTACTTAGTCATGCTAGAGAATTCCAGTGAATTTTGTATTTTGGTTACTTAAAATTAGATTCAATTAAATAATAACATCAACTCTGAATAATTGCAGTTAGTGTGTTGTCAGTCATTACTGAAGCTGTGCTTCACTTACTTCCCTTGACTGCACGCTACCGAATGTCACTACTGGCATATTCAAAATCAGAACTGACAAAATTTTGAATCATTGTTACTATTACTACCAAACAGTTAATCATTACCAAAAGATTGTGACATTTATAATAACTTTAAAATTTCTGCTTCAGTTAGAGACATGTTTATGAAAAATGAAACCATATAAATAAACTGAACAAATAAATGTATATCCTGATTAACAAAAACAACAATCACATACTATTTCCAAAAGTAATAACTGCAAACATATATTCTAAACCATAATGTACAGATTTATGTGGGGCACTATGAGCTTAAGTGTTTAACAGCTAACTGTAATATAAGCAGTGATTCCAACCCAAAACCAAAGGCAGAAAATTATTTCCACATGTCAGTATTAATGTATTGTGATATTTGAATGATATCCAATACTAGCTTGTTCATGTTTGATACACAGTTGAAAAATATGCTGTACATGTTCAGCTATGACACACATGACCAGTACAGAACACATGTATCTTGTCAGTACAGTAACCATGTATCTAATGTGATACGCATGGCAGTTAAAAGTGTTAATAAACATTTATTAGTTTTATCAGATTTTTTATTTATGTTCATAAGGAGCTCTTTAATTAATTGTAAAGGAATTGTGGTTCTATATTGTCATTAGATAAGTGCTACGGATGCAGATATAGATTTAAATGGCAGAGTGCGTTACACTTTGAATGAAGGCATTGAAGCATTTGTCATTGATCCTTTGTCTGGTGTCATTCGGACTGCAAAACCATTAGATAGAGAGAGCATAGCACAATATGAATTGGAAGCATTTGCTGTTGACCGAGGATCACCACCAATGTCAGGAACTGTAAGTAGCGTATTATAAAATAATGAACTATAATAATTAGATAATACACAATTCCGTATATTTTTTGTTTATTTATAGATTAAAATACATTCTGATTCTTATAATTCTGAGTCTCTAACATTTTGTAAATAGTTTTATAACATCTTTTATTCTTTTTAAAAGGTTTTATGATTGTCACTGTAATGAGTAAAAACATAAACAGATTAAAAATGTGATAAATACCAAATAATCACATAAATCAAATTCCGTATTCAGAAATAACAAATTGAAAATTGTAAATAAATCAGAAAATGTCATCTCAGAGAAATACAAATATGAAAAATATACCCTATCAAATAATTTTCCTGGTGTTGTCAAACATGCTAGATAGTATTATGTCAGTGTTGTCAGTTTATAAAATATCAAGTACAAAGTGTGACAAATTTAATATGATGTAAAAATAATAATATTTAAGCAAATAAAATGTGTCTGCATTTGTTGTGTGTGTGTTGTTAAATTATAACTCCGAAACTTATAGTTTTTGAAAGTCATAACACAATTGTCATAAAATTATTAGGTATCTTCAGGCAGGTACCAAATTATTTTGTTGATCTCATGTTTTACAAAATCACCTGGATCATCAGAGTTGGAAGGTATCAGTTATTAATTATGTCATCCATATCATTGTATCAATGTATTCTTATACCATTTGTTAGTAGATTCTGTGAAACTTGTCTTGCTATTATGAAATTTTTGTTAACACTTGCATCCCAAAATATTCATCTTTGTAATGGTTACTGTGTTATAACAAGAAGCTCAGTAGTTACAACTTTAGAATTTATTTATTGTAAGTACATTAGAGTCACAGTTACTGCCAACTTGTATTTACCTGCCATTCAATTTCAACGTATACAGTACTACAAAAACTTATAGAAATACATTTTAATGAACAGTAGTCCAAAATTGTGTAATTCTCACGAATCAGGTTATAAACGTTTTCCACTGTTTAAGTTCATTGTTTTCACTTCAACAGCCAAGTCATGAGCAGTAGCAGTACTCATAACGCAAGTGTTGCTATTACTTCAAACTCTTCATTCTGATTTGAATCCATGTGATTGATTGATCTTAACATATTGCTATACTGTAGAAGTTGAATAAGTGTTTTTACACTAAGATGTTAAATATGAAATGGAAATTGGACCATAATTGCAGCAGATTGTAATTTGAAGTTTTTTTTTTAATTGAAAAAGATGATAAACACACAGTGTGTTATTTGCATTGAACTTGCAGCTGTAGTTCAAGAGTACAAGATTTTCATTACTGTAAAACAAAACATGCAGAGAAGTTCCACGGCTTAACGGAGAAGATATGTGAGGACAAATTTAATAAATTAAATCTTAGTTTGCACAAACAACACAATGTGTTTGAAAATGAAGCTGTATTGGACTTGAGTTACAGAACATCATATTAAATTCTCAAAGCAGGCAAGGCATTTACTGGTGATGAGTTAATTAATAAGTGTACGGTAATGACAGTAGAGGAACTATGACTATAAAAACTGACCCCAATTCAATGTCTCAAGTATTTAATCCAAAAAAGTAACATGTAGGACTGAAGAAAGGACTGCTTTAACTTCATACAGGGCACAGTATTGGGAGAGCATATTCTCATTGGTGTTAAAACATATTAAATCTATACACTTTTGACATTTTTAAGCTTAAGTGTGTTACAACTTAACTGTATTTAGAACCAATCACACAGAGTGTGAGGTTGCTGTAGCATTGGTATAAAAGATTGGGTCTTTTGTTCACCTGGAAGGAACAGGCAAGATGATTGAAACCGAGATAAAAGCTCGTATGGTTGGAGAAAGTATAGTAGATGAAGAATAACAAAAAGGGAATGGGTTTATGGTGGGGGGGGGGGTTAGAGAGAGAGAGACACACAAAGTAATGCTTCCGGAAAGTATTAGAGAAGGGAGACAAAGATGTCTTCTTGAATGATATTAACAAAATTTGTGGCAAGTGGCACTACAATAGGAACGGACAGTTGGAGAGAGTGCGTTAAGTTAAATTATGCAAACTTCAGCCATTTTTGTATTAATCACAGTTATAATTTTGGGACCCAAAGAATACAGGAAGGGACACACAAAACATCGAATTCCTGTGATCTAAGTTAAAAGGAGAAGAGTAAGATGGTTTAGTGTTACCTTAGTGGTGAAATTTACATAGATCAAACTCCCAGAAATCTTTTTAGTTATAATAAAGACAATAATTTTTATCCTACCAAATAATCCTTGAATATTTCCTAAATAATTCTTAGTTCAAAATAATTAAAGAAAGTAAACATAATAAATATGTAAATGAAAATAATGTAAATTAAAATACATAACACAAATTACTGTGAATGTACGAGTGTGATGTTGCGTATGTGTTTTATGAATTTATTTTGTGCATGTTACACCATACACGTTACTTGCGCTATCAATAAAAATCAAGTAATTTTCAAGTTAATTTTCAGTATTAAACATATAAGATAATTATAACAAAGAAACTTTTATAAGTTTATGAAAATCGAGTCTGTTTACACAATTCACTGAAGTGACCAGTCAGTATTTCTACACATAAGAACCCAAGTTTACATGAGAAAGCCAAGTTCCCTTTCCAATATCTGGCAAACAGAATATAGTGCCATGTTTACCAAGAAGAACCGTAACTGGTGACCGGATTTGGTAAAATGTTGACTCGGTGGAGGTAGTTCTCTTTAATTTACTGATGGTTCTCCACTTCATAAATTACCAACAGGCTGTGGTGTGGCCACCATTTGGATTTGTAAGGCAGGCATGCCTGTAACCTGCCATAAATCCTCCAGTTTTTTCTATTCATCTTTTACAGATTACTGATGGCATCCATTTATGAAACCTGTTTAGTAATGTAACTCTCCTCCATTTGCATGATTTTGTGAGATGTTCTTTCTTCAGAAGCTTCACTGTTGTGCTTGGTTTCCATTTTTCAGGGATTGTTTCATGATTCCATGCTACTTGAAGAATAGGTTTGAGAAAGGCATCTCTTTCAGGTCTCTGTTATGACCTTTAACATTTCTGGAATTCTATCAGATGTGCAAGTTTTTCATCTTTTAGCTTTACAATAGCCACCTTTATTTTCTGTATGGCTGGCAGATCACTGTTTATTCTTAACAATGCTTCCTGCCATTCTTCTTATGTGCGGTTTCTTATGGCTTTGGGTCTGATTGTTGATCTGACATCTGTCTGTGCAGAGCATTTCCTTAACTCTCTAACTTAGCTCATATAATTAGATTTTGAGTTACTGATTCTGCAGTATTAATTTGATTCTTGAGTGGCTACAACAAATTTCAACATTTAATCAATGATCACTCTTCCTTTGCTTCGGTTTTTCTTCCAAGTAGTTGCACTGTAGTTTTGTGGATGCTTTCTCTGTACTTGGACACCTTAATACTCATACTTGGAGACCTGTATACTCATCAGTTTCATTATTTATGTTTTTCATTGACTGTTTTAATAAATTCATACTTTACAAATACTTTTGTATTGTAGTTTATCAGTCAGCAATACCAGGTTTTATTAAACATGTTTTCTATGTAAAAACAATAATCCATATGATCACGGAATTTCAGTTGTTACTGAAAGTTGTAAATTAAAAGAGTCTTTTATTGTAATGTTAATACATCATTTAACATATCTCTGTGTAATGGTAATTCTTTAAGTGTATGAAAAGTATCCATTAGCATAACTGTGAATTTTTCTTATGGTTTGGGGTGTTGCCCCTTCTGCCTGAAAATTATTTCTATGAAGGTAGTTGTTTTATCAATTTATTAGGCAGCTGTACTCTGTATTTAGTGTGGCGTTAAAAAAAAAGTCTAATTCAATCTCATTTTCATTCTGTTGTTAAAAATTTTGTGGCCTCCTTCTAGTGTACCTGTATCTGAACCTTGATGAAAACGATAATGCAGTTAGTTTAATTAGCATGGTTCTTTTGTTTTTTGTAAACAAGTTTCTTGATTATTGTGTCAAACAAAAACAAAGTAACAAATATTCTTTTGTGGAGTTTTTTATATTTTGTGTGCTAGTACATATAGATAAAATTAACAGATATTAATGTCGTAATTACTGTTTTAATCCCAGAGTCATATATTTACATACGTAGAGTTTCTGTTGTACAGTAATTCATCACTACAAATTGTTTACTTTGTGACTAAAAGAAAATAGATTTCTACAGTACACAAAACATAAAAAAAATAAATACATAAAATAATGCTCTCTTCTATCAGATAAGATAGTTGTTGTCATAGTCTGATACTAAATCTGTATACATACTTAAAAGTATCTTTTAAGTAAAACATATTTTTTACCTGTAAAACACAAAACATATTAATATAAGCTTCTCAATTATAATTTATAATTTTTTTAAAATTATTAAATATGTATAATTTTGAAAAGTTGTTTATATTCGTGATGAGTAAGTTGTCATGGATTTAAAATCTTTAGGTACTGTGAATAGGGTACTTGTTCATACCTATTGTATTTTAGTGTATACTAATACTGTATGTAGTATATTTTAATTATGTAGAATGGGTCATAAGTGGGTTGACAAAAATGTATTTCTTGATAACTACTAGTCTCGGACAACTTATGACTCATCCTGTTTATACTGCAGAGAAGGTATTCTTGACCCTTGAAATATTAGGTTTGTTTGAAATGAAATTATGATTATGAGAAATTTCAATCAACTATATAATTTTGATTATATTGATAATTATTCATGTTTGAAATAGGCACCACATTTTGTGAATTGTTTATTCGAGAAGTACTGGCGATGTATATGGCGAAATTAACTCAAATGCTAATTTTACAGGTTTTGTAAATATGAACATATTTTCTAAAGTTCTTTTTATGTAGTGTTGATTCAGTGATTGGACATATTATATGTTATCCAATAACACTATATAAGATGGATTTTTTGATTGTTGATATGACACACAATGTGTGTGATGTGAAATACGTAATGGTACAGTAGTATACTGGATTACTAGATGATAATAGTATGTGTATAGTTTGCTACATCCAGAACTTTTTTTAAACTTTTATGTTTTGTAAAATAGGTAATAGTGACAGTACGAATTGAAGATGTGAATGATTCCCCACCAGCTTTTGAATCAGACAAATTGACTTTGTACATACCAGAAAACTCACCAATTGGATCAACAGTTGGAGAGTTGTATGCTAAGGACCCAGATGAAGATGAAAATGCTGTTGTACAGTATTCTGTGATTGGTGAGTAGTTTTGTGTACATACTGTGATTTCTTATGATTTCTAATATCATGTTTGATTATGTTAATTTGAATGCATTAATTGCAGACTGTCCTAAGGCATTATTATTTTATAATAAGAAACAATCCATGTACTCAATTCAATTTCTGGCTGTAGGCATTGTTTAGATGTACAGTAACCCTAAAGAATACTTTCTCTTTCAAATTAACAATCCATAGCTCAGTATTTTTAATCTTCCTGAATAATGTGCAGTATGAGTCACATTTTTAACTGTTTAGGCCATATAATCCAAATGTTATTTTCCATCTTGCTTTATCTTCAGTTATTTGCTTTATAAGTTCATTTTACTGAAGTACGAAGGTAAGATGAAAAGTTCTGGGCCTGACTCAGAGATAGCAACACTATGCTCATTATTTTTATTGATTTGTATGATTTCATCCTTTGTAGCCATAGTTTTGATGCATTAAAGTCAGTAAGTTGTTTATTATTAGTTTACAGGCCACTGATTTAAGTGACTCGAGCATCATTTTAACAATGAATATTTTGGAAATTCGTGCTGTGATTAAATATTTCTTTTTGAAAGGCTTAACTGCAATTAATATAAAAAGGAGCTGGGTTCAATGTGGGGGGGGGGTCTTTTCCATCGAATTCAATGGTTAAGTGCTGGGTTGCTGAATTTAAAATGGGTTGGACAAGTACAACTCACAACCCAATATGTTGGACATCCCATTGAAGTGACTATACCAGAAAAAATAGGAAATCCACAAAGTCGTTTTGGGAGACCATAGAGTGAAAGTGAGTGAGATAGCGGAGACTATTGGAATGTCAACAGAATGTGTTTGCAGTACCTTATACGAACATCTGTGTATAACAAATATATGTGCTAAATGGGTGCCGTGTTTACTGACACTTGACCAAAAACGGTGTGAAAAAGAAGTTTCAACTGTTTGTTTGGCACTCTGTACATGCAATTCAACTAAATTTTTGCATTGATTCATAACCGTTGATGAGGTTTTGGACCTACCACAACATTCCTGAGACAATTCCTTCTGCTTGTAAGGTTATGGCGATTGTTTTTTTGGAACTTTTTTTTGGAGTTACCCACATTTATTACCTTTAAAAGGGGAAAATAATTAGTGGCAAGTACTGTGTATATTGTTACAACACAAATAAGCCACCCTAGTACCAGGGATAAAAAAGATGATACTAAATATAAAATAATACTTCATATAAAATAAAATGCTTAATATAAATAAAATATAAAGACAATGACTCGACAAACGACGACATGACCCAACCCAAGTGATTGAACCAAGAAAAGGAAACAAAAGAAGAAGGGAACCACAAAAAAGAAACAAGAATAAAACCAAAGAAAAGAAGAACGTGATTAACCACACCAAAAGAAGAAGGGAAAAAACCAAAACCAAACAAAAATGAAACAAATTAACGAAATTGAATGACTCAATGTAACATGTTAAAATGAACCCAAAGGAGAAGGTGGAAAACCAAAGTATTAAACAAATACAATGAAATTGAAGAAGGAGGGAAATGAAAAAGAAAAAAACCAAGATGAAGGGAAATAAAAAAAATGAAAACCAATGATGATACACAAACAAGTAATAAAGAATATGAGCGAGAGAAATAATGCACTCAAATGTAATATTGGAAACAAGACCAATAATTAACCTATGAGAAAAAAAGTAAATGTTATTATCCATTAATGGACAATAGTAATGGAATTGAAAGAAACCCAATTAAACAATGTTAAATATAAATATAAAAAGCAAACTAACCCACAATTTAGAGTTAGATGTAATGATAGAAATATAAGGACATAAAATTGTTAATATTATTAATGAGATATTGCAATGAAAGAGATAGTACGGTAGTGTGATAATAATTAGAGGGATTACCTATTCAGAAACACTTAAAAAACAAAAACATTTGTGAAGTGGAAAATGAAAGTGTAAAAACCCCAAAGTGTAGTGATAAAGAAAGTACCGTAATTAAATTATAATAAACTATAAATAATTTAAAAGTGAAGGTGATGATTGAATGAGAATAGTGTAAAATAAAGAATGGTAATATAGTGAAAAATAGTGAATGATAAAATCATTAACAATTAATAAATCCAAAGGAAACACTAAATGATAAAAAGTGAAGAATATTAGTAATTAAGAATAGCAGTATAAACTGATAAGACAGTAACTAGTTAAGAAAGAATGTTATTATTAAATTTAAGTAAATACAATTATGATTAAAAGGGAGAATGCCCTGAAGGGAAAACCAGATAATGTTAACATGGAGGGAAAGTAAAGATTGTTAAAAAAATTAAGTAATTAAAACAAATCAAAAAACACCCGTGTTATAAGGGATCGTTATAAGTTCATAAAAGTGATGTTGTTTATCACACTAAAAAATAATATAAAATAAGACGAATTGTAAACAAAGATTGGCAAATAATAGTTAAATAATTATTCAAGCAAGTTTATGAATTGGATATGGCTGATAGAGTTATACAGACCATAGGCCTAAATATTTTATTTAATAAGATCAAAAAATAGTAAATAATAGCCACATTGTTATTATTGGCAAATTAAATAAGTAAAAAAGTTAAGAAATGTATGACTAGAAAACGAGGAAACCAAATAGTAAACCATTATGTACAAAATAATACTAACATAATAATAACACATAAACAGACCCAAAACACAACAATAAATGATACAACCAATTATAATAACAAAATAAAACCCATTAGGCTAAAATGAGATGTAATTTGAATGAAATAAGTCAAATACCATAATGGCTACTTAGGCCTAGGAAAATGCCTAACTGTCAAAAACAAACAACTACAAATTGTAATAAGTTAACTAAGAAATTAGCAAATCCGAGGCAAATGACTCACCAAGGATAAATTGTAAATCATTTTTAAGACAAAATATTATAATAAGCATTTGAATACAAAAAGAAATGTAATTAACAAGTATTAACATAATTGTAAAAGCATAAAACCTAAAATAACCCAAACTTGTGGGGTATCAAAATAATCTATGAAAGGAAATACATACTGTAGTGACAATATTTAATAATCAGGAAGGAAGATAGAGGAATAACAGCAGTCAGAAGATATACTAGGATTTTTAAAAGAATTCAAATTTTGATAATGGATTTATATCAATCTTAGCCAATCAGAATTCTTTGGTTACCATAGAAACCGGCGTTGGTGGCGAAAATTACCGTTGAATACCGTTACTCGTAAAGCGTCAGTCTACCAGGACAGAAGCCAAAGTTTGGAAGACCAATTTTTCATTAAATAATGTAAAACAGTGAACGAAGTTCAAAACCATGACTGGATAAGAAGCAGACGAACCATTAGAGCAGTCCATTAAAGATCCAGGACCATAAAACCGAAAATTAAAAGAAAATTATGATCACATACTATATGAAAAGGACGCCAGACCTACTTAAGTCCAAAGATCAATGAAAATAGAACTTATTGCAGCCCAGTCCTCTTCCGATCCAATGAATGAAAACACCAAGTCATGCTGATATGTTAAGTACAATTGAATTACCTTATTTCCACAAACTAAACCACTCTAAATTTTACTAAAAGTAAATTGATCTCACTATAAGCCGAATATTTCTCTTTCAAAGATTATTTAAGAAAAATAAACACACTGAAAATTTGTTAACATAAAATCTAACCTCTTGTTGAAATACAAACTTTTGAACCACATTTAACGACACTACAGAACAGATTGTAAACACACACCTTATTATTTATGTACACTTAGAGTAAGGTAAAATACTTTTATTGTAATCATAGGAATTCTTTGCCTTATAATCAAAAGAATCCCACGATTTTGGAACGAAAATAATTGTAATAACTAAATGTTCCACAGCCATGCTGTTGCTGATGTGAATATATCGTTCCTTAATCGATATAAAAATCCTAATCCTTAATCCTGTTTCATGTAAAAAGTCGGTGCAAAGTTGTTAATCAACTAATACATTTTAATTGTCAAAAATTGAAAATATTAATTATCAAACATTAAAATCACTATTACAGGGAGTAACCGTTGTTATTATTTCAGAGGGAGTGCATTATATTACTTGTGTTTATTTACGAAGGCTAGGTTTGATGAGCAGCGCTCAAGTTGCCATTTGCACAACTGCCTACACGATTCAGAAGGCGGCACGAGCGGGAATTATTTGAACACCCCCACCGTCATAGCTGAAAACACTTTATTAAGTAATTTTAATTGTTTTAATAAACAATTTGGCGCCACCCGGGATTAACATTTATAAACAGGTAAGGTTACTGCCGTGTTATACTGGTAATCCTAACATCGCTACGGACATCGTTAGCACAAAATTGATGTAACGACCCCAGTGCGAGACGAACGCACTAACTAACACATATAAAACTGGTATACATTTTACAGAGACGTGCCAGTTTTGTCGTTACAGATTGGCGACCAACCGGTGAGGCTTTAAAAGAAGACCAGCGGCGATTATGAGGAGACATTCCATGGTTACAAGATACCTAAAAAAGAAAGGAACTGAAGGTGAAGGTCAAGAAGAGATGGAAGAAATTGAAGAAATGATCGGGGAATTGTTCGAAGAGGATCCCCAGGAGGACAAACCAGAAAACCCAAACCAACCAGAACTGGAAATGGAAGTAATGGTCGGGGACCAACCCAGTAAACCAACTCAGAAGGAGGAACTGAGCTTGCAAGATATCATGAATTTTATGGCAGAAACTTCAAGAAAAACGAAGGAAGAAAGAAGAGAAGACAAGGCAGAATTGAATAAAAAATTAGAATTGTTACAAGAGGGAATGAAGGAGGATAATGAGAAGAATCGTGAAGAATTAAAGAAACAAATCAAGGAGGACATAGAGCTCCTGAATAACAAAATGGAAAGCAATCATGAAACTTTGAAGAGGAACCAAGAGATCTTAGAAGAGAAGAGTGAGGAGCTGAAGGGGCAAATAAAGAAAGATCTTGAGATATTAAATAACAAGATTGAAAATAATAGTGAAACACTCTAAAGACAGTTGAAGGAAGATGGTGAGAAGAACAGAGAAGAATTAAGATTTATACTAGTAGAGTTTCGTGAAGAAGTCAAACGGACAAAAACGGGGATGAACAAGAGATGGGAAGAAACAAATTATCCGGCAGATCAACTTAATGAAACAGTAGATAGTGATTTCACACCATCGAATGAAACACTAGACACCACTTCTGAAGGTAGTAAGGAGATGGAAATTGTAGAAGAAACAAGTGTATTGTTTTCTGAAAATAAAGATAACAATAACACCGAGAAAATCAAACGCATAAAAACCAACAGTAGAAGAGGAAAACAGAAGAATCGGATAATTAAGAAGATTAAGAAAACAAAAGAAATGGGAAAAGTATATAAAAAGAAAATAATAAAAACCAGAGAAGAATTAGAAATGGTGAAGAATGGACTGATTGAGGTATTTAATTTACCAATTACTGACCGGAGAGAAATCATGAAATATAAAGATTGTAGGAGGAATCTAAAGGAAATTATAGAAGGGATTCATAAAGAACCAGTGAACAAAAACTTCTACAATTCTCTTGTTAAATGGAAATTACCAGAAATGGAAATACAGAATAAAAAAGCAATAAAAACATTAACGAAGGAGGTACAATTAACAACTTATTTAATTAATCAAAATGTAGTGAATGAAGCAGTCATGGAGACAAACGAACATATGATAGTAGAGGAATTGTGGTACGAGACAGAAGAAACCTATATCACAAGAACGAAAATAGTTCTACACACCAAGGTTATCCGAACCACAAGTGCAGAGGAAATGATGGACCATGGGTAAACTAAGCGAAGATACCACACACCAAGAAAAGGGACTGATCTTCGAATTACTGACCAAACAGCCCAATGGAAAGGAAGGAGTAGTAAATTAAATTAAACCAATTTATAATCACCAAAACAAAAATGGACAAGAAACGACTAAACAACCAAGACGAATTAAATGAGAGCTAATAAACCATAATAAATAAATTTAAAAGTATTGTCCAGAATAAATGTTCAAACATCTAACATTTGAAGGAGTAGAGAAGAAAGACAACAAAGAGTGTAATATACAAGAGAAGGCAATAATAATGAAAGAAAAGGAGAAGATCAACTTACAAAAAAGTATAAATAACAAGGTCCAATGTATAATAGTATGTATCACCCTATGTCATCACCAAAGATAATGGAAACAATACTTATGAAATAAGTAATATAGCCACCAAGAAGATAAAAGGAGTTTACAACCAAGCTTAAATATAATAAGGGAATAAGTTACAAAAATTCCTATAAAAAAGTAAGAACCACAAACTTACGATAATCTATATCTATAAAAATGAATGTTTGTTTCTTTCTTTCTTTGTCCCGTATGCGTTCCTATACCATCCATTCGATTGCGATGAAACTTCGGTGAGTTGTTGTGCGCACGCCCGCGAAGGTTTATGAATTTTTTTCGATGGGGTCCTATGGGGGGTTCTTGGGGTCTTCCACATCTCCTCCTAAACCACTGGACCGATTTCAACCAAACTTGGCACAAATATATTATGCAACGGGAGAACCAACATAGGGTAGGTGTTTTTTCGATGGGGTCCTTTGGGGGGTCCTTTGGGGTCTTCCACATCTCCTCCTAAACCACTGGACCGATTTCAACCAAACTTGGAACAAATATTTTACGCAACGGGAGAACCAACATAGGATAGGTGTTTTTTTCGACGGGGTCCATTGGGGGGTCCTTTGGGGTCTTCCACATCTCCTCCTAAACCACTGGAGCGATTTCAACCAAACTTGGCACAAATATTTTACGCAACGGGAGAACCAACATAGGATATGTGTTTTTTCGATATGATCCTTCGGGGGGTCCTTTGGGGTCTCTCACATCTCCTCCTAAACCACTGGACCGATTTCAACCAAATGTGGCACAAATATTTTACGCAAAGGGAGAACCAACATAGGATAGGTGTTTTTTCAGTGGGGTTCTTTTGGGGGTTCTTTGGGGTCTTCCACATCTCCTCCTAAACCACTGGACCGATTTCAACCAAACTTGGCACAAATATTTTACGCAACGGGAGAACCAACATAGGATATGTGTTTTTTCGATATGATACTTCGGGGGGTCCTTTGGGGTCTTCCACATCTCCTCCTAAACCACTGGACCGATTTCAACCAAACTTGGCACAAATATTTTACGCAAAGGAAGAACCAACATAGGATAGGTGTTTTTTCGATGGGGTCCTTTGGGGGGTCCTTGGGATCTTCCACATCTTCTCCTAAACCACTGGACCGATTTTAACCAAACTTGGCACAAATATTTTACGCAACGGGAGAACCAACATAGGATAGGTGTTTTTTCCGACGGGGTCCTTTGGGGGGTCCTTTGGGGTCTTCCACATCTTCTCCTAAACCACTGGACCGATTTCAACCAAACTTGGCACAAATATTTTACGCAAAGGGAGAACCAACATAGGATAGGTGTTTTTTCGATGGGGTCCTTTGGGGTCTTCCACATCTTCTCCTAAACCACTGGACCGATTTCAACCAAACTTGGCACAAATATTTTACGCAACGGGAGAACCAACATAGGATATGTTTTTTTGATATGATACTTCGGGGGGTCTTCCACATCTCCTCCTAAACCACTGGACCGATTTCAACCAAACTTGGCACAAATATTTTACGCAAAGGGAGAACCAACATAGGATAGGTGTTTTTTCGATGGGGTTCTTTTGGGGGTTCTTTGGGGTCTTCCACATCTCCTCCTAAACCACTGGACCGATTTCAACCAAACTTGGCACAAATATTTTACGCAACGGGAGAACCAACATAGGACAGGTGTTTTTTTCGATACGATCCTCTGGGGGGTCCTTTGGAGTCTTAAAAAACTAACTTATTAGATCTGGTTACTATGGCAACCCAATGGAATAGATTCTGTTCTAAATATATTATCGCATTAAATTGAAGACCACGCGAACGAAGTCTTTATATATTATATATATACAAACACTTTCTTTCTTTGAGTGGCATTGCAACGCATGCCGGGTACTCGCTAGTATTTAAATAAAAAGTACCAAGAAAGGAATAAGTTACAAAACTTCCTATAAAGTAAGAAAAACTAACTTACAAAAAATTATCAAAAATGATATTTAAAACAAAATAAAATAAACAAAAATAAAATCAAGCAAAAACTGCTAAGATAAATACCTAAAATTATAATGAATTAAATGTATTAAAAAAAAAAAAACAACTGGTACAAGGAAGAAAAAAGCTATGTATAAAACAAATATACAGAAAATGGCTACAGCAGAATATTGCTAAACAATCAAGAAAAAGAATAAAGATGTCTAAGATAATTAAAATGATCACAAAAAGAATAGAAAAACAAACTAATGAAAAGTTAGAAATGATGAAATTAACAACTAAATAAATAAAAAACAACCAACTGTATGAGTAGATAACAGTATATAGCAAAGGTACAGCGGAAGGAAGAATGGGTAAAAGGCCAAAGTGATCTAAAAACAAACCACAAGGTGGACAATCCCAAAATATATTATTATTATTAATTTAAGTCACAAGTTGACAAAAAAGGTATTTAAGATTGACTGTTGAAAAGTCCAGCAATCAAAAAATAAACTGAGCAGAGATGATGTTCCTCTAGTCTCAGAAAAAATGAGTAGTAATGGAAGAAACCAGCTACTAAAAAGTTAGGGAAAAAATTATATAAAAGGGAGAACACACTAATGGAAATAAATAAAAACAGATCCAAATAAAATGGAATGAATCGAGTAAGAAGAGAAATAAGAATGAAGAAACAAACAAGAAAGAAAAGGAAAAAGATTATATATTGTAACGCAACAGAAATGCAGTCATCCATGTTACATAAATAGGATATTAACAAAATAATAAGTAAATCAATATTTAACTCCCATGATAATACAAAGGTCTAATAAATACATTTATAATTATAGATAAAAATGAATAAGGATGCAAGGTAGAAATAACAATAATAAACAAACCTGTAAATTAGACAATAGTTAGAGATCCATGTTCAGTGAAAAGTAAATAAATATTATACTGATGAGAATTGTAAGAAAGAAACTAGTACAGAAAATGTCAAAGTAAATGACAATGAAATTAAACAAAAACGAGACATTAATTTACCTTATAGCAATAGTAAGTAAGGATTATGAATTAAAGGATATTATTTTGTAACGATGAATGTTATGTTAAAGTTTATGTTATGTTATGCAAATTACTTATTGAATTAATGGAAAGTAATGAAGCAAAATGTATTATTCAATTACTGTTATAGAAGGATGTGGGAAACAGTTAGTTAGTGTTAATGGATCTCAATTTTCTAATATGTGATCCATAGATCAAGATAAAATTGTTATTAGTTATGAAAAGAATAATTGTTTATGTAAATGTTAATAGTTAAGATTTGATTATATGTATGAACTTATGTAAAAGGGCTATAGTTGTTCACCAGTTATAAACAAAGGTAGGTCCATATACAATAAATGGCCTAACCGCCAATAACACTATATAACCACTCATAACATAAAGGTTAGGTACGGAAGTTAATAATAATTAATGAATACGGTTCAAAGAGCTAGAAAAAACATTTGATAAGTAATGATATATAATAAACCACCTCAATTTAAACAAATTATGATAATGCCACAATGCCATGATATCGATTGATAGCGTTTGATATCGAAAAAGTAATAAATATAAAAGAAACAGACTAAGATAAAAAAACCAGCAGAATATATGTAGAAAATAATAAACAAACTATAGGTAAAGTTATATTCCGATATGATAGAAGATTAATAAGCAATGGACGAAAAATATATGAAATAATAACTATATACAAAAATTGAGAAGGAAGAAAAATAATGTGTTGCTAAGGACAACAGTAATGTATGAAGTTGTTGATTTCGATTATTGCCTTTTATGATCTGAACGTGATGAGATTAAAAAACCCAAGAAATGTTTAATGTAATTGGAATATTCTAAATTATTTTGATACAATTATAATCCACAAAATCCTAATGATAATCTTCTTAACCTATGCCAGCAAAGTTTAACCAAATGAGATCATAGTACAGTATCACCATAAAAAATAAATGACTGGGTTCTACAAGGAAGGACTTGAATTGTCCTATACCAGAAAAGAATTAATGATATATTAAAACCAATACAAAGAGTTAACTGTGTCACAACAAATAATATACAGTACACCACATTGGAACTCATAACCTTTTAAATACACGGAACATCACTAATTACTTCAAACGATAGAAGAACGTATTTGGATCCAGAATTTGCAGAAGGACCACCAGTCTGGCCATAAATAAACCCAGGGAGCTGTATTTCCGAGGTGAACAGGACAAGAATTCCACTTTATTAAACCGAAGAAAGGAATCTCGAACGACATATCCATTCTGAACGGCCAGGTTATCAACCAACTGCCTACTCGAGTTGCTTCGTTCTAGTCTGGTAAATAATAATTGTATAAATCATATTAACAACACAACACTTCAAATTTGTAAATCTTGCATTCTTATCTATGTATTTTTAATCTTCCCCACAGTTACAAGAACCTTCACACCCTGAATTAAATTAATTATAAACAAAAACAAATCATATGACCGAATATAAAATAAAGTATTGGACCGAACAATAATCGATTCACGCAATCTATAGCCTTTGTGTATGCCAATTGGAACCTATCTTATTTAATGTTGAAAGAGTGAATAAATAAAGAAACCTTGTATAGTTGCAAAATCTTATTATTTGGGGTATTATTTAATGAGTTGGGAATAAAAAGTAACTGACTAAGTATATAATAATTGGTTACCGTAAACAGTGAATTAACCTATAAGTTTCGTTGCCCCGGAACTGCAGCGCTTATTGCGGAATTCTCCGACACCAAAGAGAAGAGTATTAAAATACAAAATTTACATAATTCTCTTCGAGGTATACTAGGGTTGAGTGAAATTATAGAATAAAACATTTATTATTTAAGTTACAAGCACACTAACACTGGTATTTTTCTTAGAGAGATAAGCTAATATTAATTAATGAAATTACTATATTCCCCAACTCCAAATATCTCAGGAATTGAGTTAAATTAACACGACCGAAGAGAGGAGAGACAGAGAAGCATACCCGTTCCTAGTAACAAATAGGTTTACATTGCGTGATACGAACGAGACGCTCGTACTCGGCTTCTTTACAAATTGGCGCCCAACGTGGGGCTGAAAGAACGAGAATCCCGTAACCGTAAGAGCAAAGAGACAATACAAATTGGCGCCCAACGTGGGGCTGGAAGAACGAGAATCCCACGACCATAAGAGACAACCCGCAATACGTCGTATTATAACAAATTGGCGCTCAACCAGTGTAGGGCTTAAGTTAAGTAACTATAAGTATAATAATATTACTTAACCAGAGCAGGCAACTGTGGGAGAATAAACATACATAATACCAGAGGTAGATCAAAGATGAGGGCAGAAGATACGGAAAAGGAAACGAAAATGCAAGGACAAGAGAGACGACTAAGTTACACGGAATGGACGACAGTACTATTTAAGAAATTCAGCAAAGAGATGGGATACATAGAAAAGAATACCAATGATCACGAAAGAGCGCAAATGAGTCGCGCGAATGCAAGGGGAACACCAGACGACAAAATGACCTTGAGAGAGATTTATGATGAATTGTGGGAGTTAGATGCCAGGTGTAATAAAGAAAAGACTATTGGGACGACTAACGAAAAAGACGATAACAAGGTGGAAAGGATGACTGAAGAAGATTGGGAAAGATGGGACGATAATGAAGAACAAATGAAAACCGAAAGAACAGGAGTATACGCCCAGGTGACAGAACAATATACTCAGGAAGATTATGAACAATGGAAAAGAGAAATAAGACCACCTGAAAACCCAATACAAACAGAAAACACCGAATTAAGGGAATGGATCAGGGTGATGTTTGAACTATCCCGAGAAGATATGTGTCACTGGAGGAAGAAACATAATCAAATAGAAGGATTTAGAGAGATGCCAAATCATAAAAAATTAGAACAATCAAATGTGCAAAGAGAAGTAGAAATAGTCAAAGTGAAGCAACAGAAGAAAATGCCAGAACAAAAGAAGGAGGAAAGCTTCGAGGAAAGATGGGACAAATTTTTTAAAAAGTTCGGTAAGGTAATCGAAGAATATGATAGGAAAATGAGTGATAAGGAGCGACAACAACTTGGACAGTGGATAGAACGTTTCAAGGAAATGAATGAAACATTAGAAACCTCTTCTGAAGGTAGAAAGGAAACAGAAATTAGAGAAGACCAAAATGCAGAGCCATCTGAAAATAAGAATAGAAAGGACAAGGAGGAGATCCAAACCATGGAAGAGAATAGCCAGAAAATAAGAAAAACATGCAGAAGGAAAATAGTCAATACCAAAGAAGAAATGGAGATGAGGAAGGGTGGATTAATTAGTGCGTTTAACATCCCAATTAATGAACGAAGGGAGTTATGTAAGAGTAGGAATTATAGAAGAAACGTTATGAAAATAACCAATATAAACCAACATAGAACAATCACAAAAACCTTTAATAAATTTAAATATTATTTGAAAATATCAACAATTAAAGAGAATATGACCAAATCAATTATATCGATAATACGGAAGATACCCGTAAAACAGTTAGTAAATAGTCCAGATATCCAAGGGAATGGAAAGATAGAGTATACAAGTAATTATGTTAGAATACAGGAGATACGATACCTGATAATTCAAAGGGAGCTAAATATGACTGAATACCCTGACTTAAATGAAGACTTTGCATCAGCCAAGTTACGGTACCAGGTACGCGAAAGATATTTATCAAGTGTAAAAATTGGTATGAACACTGCAGTAATCCGGACAACGGGTGCAGTCGAATTAATGGACCATGGTTAGAAAAAGAAGCAGTCAGCCAGGAAAAGAGGACTGATTTGATGAAAACTGACAAGGCAACCAATTGGAAAGAATACGAAAATATTATTTAATAACAAAATCCAATAAATTCTAAATTAAAATAAGAACAGCTTATTACCAATTTTGAAGAGAAAACACTTGTAAATAAAAAGAATTTTTTGAACAATATTATATAAATAGAAAACATGTCATTCAAAATGAAGTAAGTCTGAACTAAAATGTAGTTATGAAGAAGGTATTAAGAAGAGTTAATAACAAACCCCAAGATTACAGAAGAAAACCAGAATTATTACTACATGTCTATGAAGAAATATTATGAATAAGGAATAATGAAACCAAGATAAAAAGCTTTGATATCAAGTATACCTATGCAAAATAATAAAAGAAGAATAATATGACCTAAAACACCTACCGCATTGGCAAGTGAAAAGAACAACCTCAATAAACGATTGATTGTGACCAATGTAATATTAAAGAAAACGAGAAAAAATATTTATCAACATAATTCATTGAAATATAACCAGCCAAAATAATGAAATAAGATAAGAAAAATAATAGTTGAGCTAAGGACTGTAATTATTCAGAAACACAGTAATAATAATAATCAAACCAATTACTATTTAGAAAATATTGAGATCAGAAGAACAAATGAAGGGGATGCTTAGCGTTATTATCACAACAAGAAAGAAAAACAAAAATAATTACAAATGATAACTGTCAGAATTATTATCAAAAATTGTTTAAGGAAAATAAAATGGAATCACCAAGTATGAAGATAAGAATAGATAAATATAAAAGCAACAATGTGAAAAAATTCCCAAATGTTTATTATTAATTAATTAAGGAGATTATTATATTTTTATAGCTGACTGTAGATGAATTCCAGCAGTACTATATTAAAGTGTAGTGTGGACAGCAGAGTATGAAGCCAAACAGTGCCTCTCTGAACTGTACCAATGCACATATTAGGGATTGTTAGGGAAATTAAATATTTAAGGAATATTAGAATCGTTGCAAGGATAACCTCAGATTCCAGAAGAGTAGGACGAAGAAAACAGAAAGAAAATAACTGACAGAAGAATAATTGAGAAATACAGTGATTACAGTAATTATAAGTAGAAGAGATGTGAACCTAAAGTATCATTGAATATTGTAGCCAACTATCAACAAATACTGTTTACAGAAATTAATATGATCAAGAATGTTAATAGAAATAATGAAATGTTATTAAATAAAGAATTATGAATACTCGACTAACAAAGTTACATTGAGAATCCCATCGTTAACCATTAATATTGATATGAAGAAAAGGCATGTGAAAAAGACAAGTTTATTTGACCTAAACTTCATTCAGGTAAACTAAACTTTTTTAGGAGGGGGAGCATATGTAACGCAACAGAAATGCAGTCATCCATGTTACATAAATAGGATATTAACAAAATAATAAGTAAATCAATATTTAACTCCCATGATAATACAAAGGTCTAATAAATACATTTATAATTATAGATAAAAATGAATAAGGATGCAAGGTAGAAATAACAATAATAAACAAACCTGTAATTAGACAATAGTTAGAGATCCATGTTCAGTGAAAAGTAAATAAATATTATACTGATGAGAATTGTAAGAAAGAAACTAGTACAGAAAATGTCAAAGTAAATGACAATGAAATTAAACAAAAACGAGACATTAATTTACCTTATAGCAATAGTAAGTAAGGATTATGAATTAAAGGATATTATTTTGTAACGATGAATGTTATGTTAAAGTTTATGTTATGTTATGCAAATTACTTATTGAATTAATGGAAAGTAATGAAGCAAAATGTATTATTCAATTACTGTTATAGAAGGATGTGGGAAACAGTTAGTTAGTGTTAATGGATCTCAATTTTCTAATATGTGATCCATAGATCAAGATAAAATTGTTATTAGTTATGAAAAGAATAATTGTTTATGTAAATGTTAATAGTTAAGATTTGATTATATGTATGAACTTATGTAAAAGGGCTATAGTTGTTCACCAGTTATAAACAAAGGTAGGTCCATATACAATAAATGGCCTAACCGCCAATAACACTATATAACCACTCATAACATAAAGGTTAGGTACGGAAGTTAATAATAATTAATGAATACGGTTCAAAGAGCTAGAAAAAACATTTGATAAGTAATGATATATAATAAACCACCTCAATTTAAACAAATTATGATAATGCCACAATGCCATGATATCGATTGATAGCGTTTGATATCGAAAAAGTAATAAATATAAAAGAAACAGACTAAGATAAAAAAACCAGCAGAATATATGTAGAAAATAATAAACAAACTATAGGTAAAGTTATATTCCGATATGATAGAAGATTAATAAGCAATGGACGAAAAATATATGAAATAATAACTATATACAAAAATTGAGAAGGAAGAAAAATAATGTGTTGCTAAGGACAACAGTAATGTATGAAGTTGTTGATTTCGATTATTGCCTTTTATGATCTGAACGTGATGAGATTAAAAAACCCAAGAAATGTTTAATGTAATTGGAATATTCTAAATTATTTTGATACAATTATAATCCACAAAATCCTAATGATAATCTTCTTAACCTATGCCAGCAAAGTTTAACCAAATGAGATCATAGTACAGTATCACCATAAAAAATAAATGACTGGGTTCTACAAGGAAGGACTTGAATTGTCCTATACCAGAAAAGAATTAACGATATATTAAAACCAATACAAAGAGTTAACTGTGTCACAACAAATAATATACATCACATTGGAACTCATAACCTTTTAAATACACAGAACATCACTAATTACTTCAAACGATAGAAGAACGTATTTGGATCCAGAATTTGCAGAAGGACCACCAGTCTGGCCATAAATAAACCCAGGGAGCTGTATTTCCGAGGTGAACAGGACAAGAATTCCACTTTATTAAACCGAAGACAGGAATCTCGAACGACATATCCATTCTGAACGGCCAGGTTATCAACCAACTGCCTACTCGAGCTGCTTCGTTCTAGTCTGGTAAATAATAATTGTATAAATCATATTAACAACACAGCACTTCAAATTTGTAAATCTTGCATTCTTATCTATGTATTTTTAATCTTCCCCACAGTTACAAGAACCTTCACACCCTGAATTAAATTAATTATAAACAAAAACAAATCATATGACCGAATATAAAATAAAGTATTGGACCGAACAATAATCGATTCACGCAATCTATAGCCTTTGTGTATGCCAATTGGAACCTATCTTATTTAATGTTGAAAGAGTGAATAAATAAAGAAACCTTGTATAGTTGCAAAATCTTGTTATTTGGGGTATTATTTAATGAGTTGGGAATAAAAAGTAACTGACTAAGTATATAATAATTGGTTACCGTAAACAGTGAATTAACCTATAAGTTTCGTTGCCCCGGAACTGCAGCGCTTATTGCGGAATTCTCCGACACCAAAGAGAAGAGTATTAAAATACAAAATTTACGTAATTCTCTTCCAAGTATACTAGGGTTGAGCGAAATTATAGAATAAAACATTAATTATTTAAGTTACAAGCACACTAACACTAGTATTTTTCTTAGAGAGATAAGCTAATATTAGTTAATGAAATTACTATATTCCCCAACTCCAAATATCTCAGAAATTGAGTTAAATTAACACGACCGAAGAGAGGAGAGACAGAGAAGCATATCCGTTCCTAGTAACAAATAGGTTTACATTGCGTGATACGAACGAGACGCTCGTACTCGGCTTCTTTACAAATTGGCGCCCAACGTGGGGCTGAAAGAACGAGAATCCCGTAACCGTAAGAGCAAAGAGACAATACAATATAACTGATAATTTCATAAAAAACTATGCTAGTGTTTTATCAAAATGATCAATTTTGAAGGAGAGGCATTATGTTACAACACAAATAAGCCACCCCAGTACCTGGGATAAAAAAGATGATACTAAATATAAAATAATACTTCATATAAAATAAAATGCTTAATATAAATAAAATATAAAGACAATGACTCGACAAACGACGACATGACCCAACCCAAGTGATTGAACCAACAAAAGGAAACAAAAGAAGAAGGGAACCACAAAAAACAAACAAAAGAAGAAGGGAACCACAAAAAACAAACAAGAATAAAACCAAAGAAAAGAAGAAAGTGATTAACCACACCAAAAGAAGAAGGGAAAAAACCAAAACCAAACAAAAATGAAACAAATTAACGAAATTGAATGACTCAATGTAACATGTTAAAATGAACCCAAAGGAGAAGGTGGAAAACCAAAGTATTAAACAAATACAATGAAATTGAAGAAGGAGGGAAATGAAAAAGAAACAAAACCAAGATGAAGGGAAATAAAAAAAATGAAAACCAATGATGATACACAAACAAGTAATAAAGAATATGAGCAAGAGAAATAATGCACTCAAATGTAATATTGGAAAAAGACCAATAATTAACCTATGAGAAAAAAAAGTAAATGTTATTATCCATTAATGGACAATAGTAATGGAATTGAAAGAAACCCAATTAAACAATGTTAAATATAAATATAAAAAGCAAACTAACCCACAATTTAGAGTTAGATGTAATGATAGAAATGTAAGGACATAAAATCGTTAATATTATTAATGAGATATTGTAATGAAAGAGATAGTACGGTAGTGAGATAATAATTAGAGGGATTACCCATTCAGAAACACTTAAAAAACAAAAACATTTGTGAAGTGCAAAATGAAAGTGTAAAAACCCAAAAGTGTAGTGATAAAGAAAGTACACTAATTAAATTATAATAAACTATAAATAATTTAAAAGTGAAGGTGATGATTGAATGAGAATAGTGTAAAATAAAGAATGGTAATGTAGTGAAAAATAGTGAATGATAAAATCATTAACAATTAATAAATCCAAAGGAAACACTAAATGATAAAAAGTGAAGAATGTTAGTAATTAAGAATAGCAGTATAAACTGATAAGACAGTAACTAGTTAAGAAAGAATGTTATTATTAAATTTAAGTAAATACAATTATGATTAAAAGGGAGAATGCCCTGAACGGAAAACCAGATAATGTTAACATGGAGGGAAAGTAAAGATTGTTTAAAAAATTAAGTAATTAAAACAAATCAAAAAACACCCATGTTATAAGGGATCGTTATAAGTTCATAAAAGTGATGTTGTTTATCACACTAAAAAATAATATAAAATAAGACGAATTGTAAACAAAGATTGGCAAATAATAGTTAAATAATTATTCAAGCAAGTTTATGAATTGGATATGGCTGATAGAGTTATACAGACCGTAGGCCTAAATATTTTATTTAATAAGATCAAAAAATAGTAAATAATAGCCACATTGTTATTATTGGCAAATTAAATAAGTAAAAAAGTTAAGAAATGTATGACTAGAAAACGAGGAAACCAAATAGTAAACCATTATGTACAAAATAATACTAACATAATAATAACACATAAACAGACCCAAAACACAACAATAAATGATACAATAAAAATTGAAAATATTAATTATCAAACATTAAAATCACTATTACAGGGAGTAACCGTTGTTATTATTTCATAGGGAGTGCATTATATTACTTGTGTTTATTTACGAAGGCTAGGTTTGATGAGCAGCGCTCAAGTTGCCATTTGCACAACTGCCTACACGATTCAGAAGGTGGCACGAGCGGGAATTATTTGAACGCTCCGACCGTCACAGCTGAAACCACTTTATTAAGTAATTTTAATTGTTTTAATAAACAATTTGGCGCCACCCGGGATTAACACACTCCTATATATAAACAGGTAAGGTTACTGCTGTGTTATACTGGTAATTACCGCTACGCTACGGACATCGTTAGCGTAAAATTGATGTAACGACTCCAGTGAGAGACGAACGCACTAACACTTTATACACATATAAAACTGGTATACATTTTACAGACACGACCGAGTCTCCGCATTACAGATTGGCTTCCATCGCGGGGCTTTAAAGGAAGACGGACGTCCCTTCATATGTCGTTACAATATGCACGTTTTATATGATAAAATCAAGAGAAAATGGCCACGTTTAGCAAGAAAAAAGTGAAAAATATGTTGTTTCACCAAGACACATCTATTGTTGTGAGGCTAAAATCAAAGAACTGAAGTTTGATATGCTTACTCACCCACCATACACATCTGATTTAGCCCCATACAACTTCTACCTCTTTCCTAACCTCACAAAATAGCTTGGTGGAAGAAGATTTACTGTTGACAATCAAGTCAGCGATGCTGTAAATGGCTACTACTTTAAGGACCTCAACAGATTGGCTTACGAGTCTGGTTGACTCGGCATAACTGCTTTAGAATATGGTTGGAAAAATGTATCGAGCTAAATGGAGATTATTTTGAGATATAAGTGTATAATCCAAAAAATGTTGTTTTCTTGTCCAGGCCTGAGACATTTTACCCTACCCCTTCGTATGTACCCATTTAGGTGTGGCCTTCTCCTTTCCAGTTCCTTTAAGGAGTGTCTATTCTTGCATCATTTACACATTCTGCAACCTACCTTTGTCATTCTTCTGTGGCACAGTACTTGAAAGCTAAGAGTCATTTCCTTTCTCCCTTTTATATTGTCTCTGATTCACTTCCATGGAAAGCAACATTCCAAACATAATTGGAACTGACCTTTAAACTGCTGACTTACTTTTCTTAAACTTCAGTTTCTTGAATTTCAATTTACAGTGCTTTATAACTATATAATGCACTGATGGTTGCTTTTACCATCTTTCATTGGTTCCTGAATCAGTCTTGTACCAAAATTTAATGTATTTTGTAACCTGTTTGTGCCCTCCTCCATGTGTATTTTCCATGTTTGTGCAAGTCTCCATGTGTATTTTGTTCTGGAATGAATCAAAATAGTGATTATTATTACTAGTTTTTAACTGGCTCAAGATTCCATAAATCTAACCCCTTTATCTTTTCTTTCCACCAATCCATTAAACATTTGGTAAAACTTCGTACAGAGAGGTATCAGTTTTTTAATCAAGCATATAGAGAGTGCTGTAATCTGAATGTAGTATAACAAGTGGTTTAAGTATTTTAAAAACGACAGAACATTGGTTGGTGCAGAACCTAGAACATCTTCAGAGGATTTGGTTAATGATATGGTTTGTGTAGGTTATCATTTAACTGTCCTAAGTTCCTTAGGAAATGGGTTTCAGCAAAGGATCTTATCTTAACATTTTGACTGAGTGACTTTAGTTGCATTACATTATTGCAAAATTTATTCCAGTTTGTTGACTGACATTTAGAAAGAAAATTGTGTTGATATCAGTCAGGAACTTTATGTGCGTGGCAGTGGCATGGAATAGGCATCACCATCACCAGCCATAACCATCAATATATAATGATTCTTCTATATTCTTCTAAGTTTGCAGCAAAATTTTATTTGCATATCTGTATATAATTTGATTTGCATATGTAAATAATAATCAATTGTGAAAGGAGAGTGTACCACCCTAATACTCTCAATGTGTGTTTGTGTGCACATGTACCTACTTATTGAGAGTATAAGAATATGCTTGTATATTTGTGTTCAACTAAAATTTATTTTTTACCTGTGTAAAACAGTCATCACTAGATTATTTTGATTTAGTGAATGTTTTACTGCAATATAATATTTTAATAACCATCTCTTCATCAAAGTTTAGAAATATATCTATATATTTTAGTGTTTTCTAAGCAGTATTCGTCAAGACCTAAATACTGTAATTATGTCGTATTTTTTATTTAAAAGGTAAATTGATAACTTTGTGTGAGTAAATTTGGCAGTAGACATCATGTGCAGTCTTCAGTAAATAAATTGACCATTCCAAATTTATTTAGATCAGTCTGTGAATTTTTCCATTCATTAAACAGTTTAGCTTATTCTTATTAGTTTGTATGTAGTAGTCTTTACACTATAATATTGTCCAGGTGGTGAAGATTCAGATAGCTTCTCACTTGTACGGCGCCCAGGTTCGGAGAAAGCAGAGCTGCTGACAAGAGTAGAATTAGATTATGAGAGTCCACACAAACGATTTGAACTGATAGTAAGAGCTGCCTCACCTCCTTTGAGAAGTGATGTCCATGTTGAAATTTTGGTTACTGATGTTAATGATAATGCTCCTAAACTAAAAGATTTTCAAGTAAGTATGCATATTTGTCCACAAAATAAAATTTGTTAGTTTTGAATATTTAAAGCACACATGGTAATAATATTAATAATAATAATCAGCATTACTGAAAATGATTTTTTTTTTTTTTAAGAATCATTTCTGCACATCTAACCATTCAGTGTTGTACCATATTTATAGGCCTATATATAATACAGTTGAGGAAAACTTAGAGACCACAGTTCTTCATAGCCAAATCAATAATGTATTGTTATTAAAATTACCGGTTTGGTCCAAATATAAGACGGCCTCACATATAAGATAACCCTAGATTTTTGAAGGTGTTTTACAGGAAAAAATAGGGCCTGCATATAAGACGACACTGAATTTTTTGAGGTGTTGTATGAAAAAGATAATTAAATGGTCTATACCTTGAAGTCACACTAAGTAAATATGGCTTATTTTACATTAAAGGTGAAATTACCTTTAACACTTATAGTGCTGTGTGTTTTTACTCATAATATGCGAAGAATGCTGGCCATTTTTCATACTTTTCATTTTTATGTAACTCATAAACTAGAACAGATAGAAAAGTATAACTTACCTTATTTTAAAGGTCATACTTTCTTCTTTATAGTGATTGTATTGTGAATATTGTACAGAAAATGCTTAAGCTGTTTCTGAAATTTCAAATTTAGTTGTTTTTGAAAATTTTAAAAACTTGACTGTGTTAAACTTACAATTTTATTAATCAGTTACGCTTAGTTTTAACACTTTATTCAATTTAATTAAAAAGATATGTATATAATATGTAATAAATTCACACTTCATAGTTTTTTTTTTATAATGAAATAACTTAAGACAAGAGTTTATACATAATGCTGCCTTATGCATTATGTAATGCAACGACTGGGTTCAACTCAAACTGTTGACTATTATGTGGCTGCATACGAGATCTAGCGGTTAAAATGTGAACTGCTTGTGCATTACCAACTCTGTATGGTGCTGCTAAACCATCACATGAATGACTAACCCGTATAAAAGTATTGAAAACACAACTCCGTCAATTGACGGAGTTCGCATTTTACGGAAGTTTCGCTAGTCCGTCAATTGACGGAGTTAGCACTCAAAGTGTTAAAGTACCTGAAAGTGTTAAAGTACCTTACTGTTTTTAGTTCAAGTCATCATCCTCATTTTCTTCTTCATCTCCAAGTTCATCTTTAGAATTGGTACTGGAATCTGATTTATAACTGGAGTCTTTCCACAAAATGTCATCCTTACTCCCATCCATGTTATTAGAAACACAACATTTTTTAAATTCCTTTACAATGGATTCACTTTTGATTTTCCCCCAGGCTGTGATTATCCACTGGGCCAGTAACTGTATGCTTGGTTTCTTCAACTTGCCAGTCGGAGTCGGTGCATGGTTTCCATTAATTAACCTAACCAGTCACTATAGTTCTTCCGTAAGTACTTAAATGACTTATTAACAACCACATCTTCCCCCAGGGATTATAACAAGATCAGTGTTAATTTTTCCAACCAGCTTCTTTATTTTCTCACTTGTGTGACCATGAAAAGCATCAAGAATTAACATACCTCTCTGCCCTAGTAAAGTGCCTGGTCGAGATCCCCAAACAACCTTAAGCCAATCTGCCATAAGTTCTTCAGTCATCCACCCTTTTTCCTGTGCTCTAAAAACAATCCAGCTGGTAACTGTTCCTTCGGAAGCATTTTTCTCTTCAAAATAACGTACAGCGGAAGTTTTCTTCTATCGGCAGTTACTCCTGGCATCACAGTAATGCTTGACTTTTCATTGCCTGTAGATTTAATTGTAATGAATTTGCACCCTTTCTGTCCACAGTAACACTTGACGGCATATCGAAAACACTGGTTTTTGGTTAGCATTTGCCATTTGGCCAAGCAGGTAATTGTGGGCTATCCTCAGTTTTATAATATAATATATAATTGTTAAGCGATCAATTTGTCAGTATAATCTGCAGGTAGGCATTTGCGCAAGGGTAGTGCAACATCGTAAACACAGACCTGAACACCACATCATGCGTTTACACCAGCCCAAGCTTGCTTTAAATTCAGTTATTGGAATTTTCAACTTATGTGCCACCTCCAGTACCTTCGTTCTAATAACTTGTCGGCGTATTGGATATCCTTGGTTTTGTTTCTCGTGGGTGTATTTGGAAACAAGTCTGTCAAGGTTATTAAATTTTCCAGTTTCAGGTCCTCTGAATGCTTTTCTTGATGCACTTGCACCCTTAAACCTTTTTTCATTTTTTCACCAACGCTGTACAATACATTGAGAAACACGAAACTGTTCAGAAGCCTGCAAATTGTTTGTTTGTTTCGCCTCACATATCACTCTTAATTTGAAATATCATATCATAGCTTCTTCTCTCTCCCATGTTTATATGACACGCAGAGGACACCCTCTGTTCAACACTATCCTTTACTTGTGAGTTGGCCATTATTGTTTTAATGTTAGTGACCAAAGACACAGTATGGTACTTGATTACTGTAATTAATCCACACACGTGCGAATAGAGCAACAAAAACTAAAATAGACACACATAATAACAGAACAACAAACACTCCAATGCACACAAGGCCACACTATACTACTTGCCGGAGTGCTGGAAACATGACGTCACACTAGGCGCCGAAACGAAACACAGCCGCTAATGCTGTTTACTGTGTCGCGTGCTCAAATAACCTTTCCTACACACACCTGTAATGGTTTACCTGAACATGTCCTATATGGTTGTAATCTGTATGAACTAACAAAGACCTTGGTATGGAAAAATGTAGAGTTTTGTGAACAACAACAGTTATATTTAGCATTTGAGAAAGTGCAATTTACACGAAGGATGTAAAAAAGCTGTGAATCAAGGTAATTGACAGCTTATCGGGGAAATAGCTTTTCAAGTTTCTTTATGTAGATAAACACCCAAACTTTCGTATTGTACAAGATTTTATATCATGTATGATAAGTAGTACCAGAAGCGGGGTAAGCAGAAAAATTAAAGAAATAACCGATTACTAACGGCTCAGTATTTATTTACAACAATATTTGATCATTTGAAGATGGTGCATTACAATCTCATATTGCCTTACGTCTAACGTATTTACATGTAATTTAAAATCTACTTACAATAAAGTTATTTAGACTAACTTAACAATTCTGTGTCTAACATTTATCTAAGTTAACGCTGAACTTGGCTAAAATTGGTGTATTTTTCTCTTTTTGTCTGATTTGACATAATTCTGAGCATCTTTCCTTTTTTTATTGAATTTGTCATTACGAGATTTTGAATAATTGTTTAATAAGATGTTACAAAAGGAAAATAAACATTTATCGATAAGTTTGTTAAAATTAATTTTACATATATTACAATTTCTCTGTGGATGATGGATGTCAATAAAACCTAAAACAGTGGATTTTAGCGCTACTCTCTGATCAGTGGACAATAAAAACTGTGTTTCTTACCTGTCAGATACAATTAATATAAACACTTTGAAAGCTAAATTTAGTACTTCCATCACATAATCTGAAGGGTATTTTAAAGATCCTCTATTAATAACATTAAAATAGTAATTGTCCTTTTGTGGTACAACAGTAGACTCGATATTTGTTGTAGTAAAGAAATCTGTACACCCAGCGCAAGAGTTATTTTTTAAAATACTGTGTACCAAGTAACCACCAATATAAACAAGGCCTAAAGTGTCATTTTCTGATAAGGTAACATCAGTTATGTCTACCTGCAGGTCATCAAAAATTTGATGACTGTTGTCATGCATATCATTACTATCGCTTTCTTCACAGTCTGCTGTGGAAATAAATAAATCTTTGATACATACTGTACTGTGTCTAGAGGAGTAAATATCAATCAAACTCAAAGTTTTTAGTTTTTTTTCTGATTCCAAAACCTGCTTGACTGATACATGGTAACATGCACCACTCATCTGTCTATACTGGCTAAATCTGGCCTCTAACGGATCGGTCTGAAATTTTCCAAGTAAAACATATGACAATTTCATGTCTCCTAAGAGAAACGAAATAATCTCCATTAAAGTGTTAACAGTATGTAGCAATGCTACATGTGTTTCATTGGCTAATTTTCCTCTCCTTTTAGCTTTTGTCAACTCCTCCCCTTGAACAACAAGTTCATCCCATTTAACTAACCATTTACTAAAAGACTTCAAAAAAACAAAATTAGTATCTGTTCCAGAATGGATTGGTTTAAAGTTTTCGTCATTAAATTTAACTCCCTTGTACATATGTTTTACGTTGACAGTCTTCCACCACTTTAAAATGACCTGAATGAAATGTACTGTACTACTCTTAGTTTCTGTTTTAGTCAATGACGAATTTTCATTCAAAGCAGCAATATTTTTCTCGTCGAATAACCTACAGCACAAATGAACATTTTGCCTCTATTGAAGTTGGGTACTACACTTTTTTTGACAGTGCAGGAGCCAGTTTAACACAGTTATTTTCCTCACTTAAATGTAAGATTTTGAGATCTGATACACAAGCCATTTCTTTTACGTCATTTTTGTCGAAATTTGGAAACACAAATGTTTGTCTGTTATCTACTTGGTTTAACCAGTTATTTCTAATACATTTAAACCGAGTCCTCTCGCATGATATAACGTTCGTCGGAGTGACGAATGCAAACAACAGATCGTTTGCTGGGCGTGAAGTTTGCTCTGTGAATGGCATTTAGCCATTTATGACGCTGGATAGGATCCTTCGGGAATCTAAAAACAGTCACTGAACTATCTGTGTTATAATTGCTTTCGCATCCTGGTACGCAGCATGAAGTTGGCATGTTTTAATATTATTATCACAAGTGTACGGAATGAAAAACAGTTGCAGCAAAACTTTGTATACGAATAGAAACACGTGTGTAAGTGTATAATGACTAAAAAAGCATTGGGCTGGTGGCACGAAACGGTCCGGTGCCTACTGTGACGTGGCCCGTGGAGTGGAGGGGGTGACTCCGGCCAGTAGTATAGTGTGGCCTTGATGCACACACGTATTAATAGAATAACACTCATCACACGTGAATATTCACTTTGTTGACTTAACCTTAAAGTGAACAACTTATAACATCTGTGACACAATACGGTACTTCAGTGCAATGGTGAAAGTGTACTTGGGAGTTTGACCTTTTTTTGACCTTGAGCTCATTATAAAACGTGTGTTGATTCACACTACACACATGGCAAGCCTGTACAGCTGGCGACTAACAAAATATGCTATACTTTTGCAGGCACAAACACAACATTTTTAAATGTTAGATTGAGCATGTAAGATGGGTATGGTTTTTGGAAGGGCATTGTAAGGAAAAAATAATCGTTTTATATTCAGGCCAATACGGTATACGATTTCATAAGATAAAATTTCGGTGTTTATAATAAATTAGTGTTTCTAGTATTTTTTTGTTAAATGAAAATTATACATAAAACTGTATAAAGTTTATTTAGTAACACTATGCACACAACAGTTTAGTTTGTTTTACTGAACCTGAAATCATGTAGGCTGCAAAACTCAAAGAAAAGGTTGAAAAATAACTGTGTGATATCATATCTGTCCTAAAAGTGTATGTGAAGATGTATATGCTGTTTGATCTAGTTTATCGTTTCCCATTTTCAATAAATGAGGAGCATGACTAAAATCTTCGCTGGGTTGAGAAAGGTGACAAAAACATTAGTACACACAATCACACATAGGTTGAATAATGATATTTTGGTGTTGTGATCAGAACCTGATAGCACACCTGTATATATAAAACTCAAAGTCTGAGGATTTCTTTGTACTGAATACAAATCCACACCCAGAGGTGGCTCTAGCCTATCCAGTGTCTGGGTGCGAGGACTACCGTGGCACCCACAGCCACGGATTTTCACCGCCTAGCTCCTACAATCGAAACTTATCAGCCTATCACCAACACCTTGCCCCATCACATCAACCTCATAAGTATGACCTTATAATTACCCGTCTATGGTAATCGAACTCGTCGGAACAGCAGTCTAGTAGGTAACATAGTATACTGAACCAGTTATTCCCATGGATCACCGCCAAAGTCGCCACGCCACTGGTGGTGGATGGGAAAATGGGAGTAAACTGTTATTGAGGATTTCTGGGGTTATATAGAAATTAACTTTTGTTATGTTAAACAGTTTATTGGATCATTTATATAGTATATATTTGTAACACAAAAATAAAAATTGAATTAGTAAGTAATGTTTATTTATGATAAATAACTAAAATAACTCACAGTTACAAAAAATTGGCATTTCATGCTTTTGCATTCGCAAAATCTCTAACAATGTCACTGATTTCAATATGAGTTTTTTGTTCAATACTAATTACAGATGAATTGGTTAGTCTGCTTTGCAACATTGCCAACCTGAGAAAATGTTTAATTAATTTTAATTAGGAAAAGGGTCTTTCACTGTGAGCCACTGTGACTAGTAATGTTAAATAAATTCTTAGCACGGTTAACAAATTTGGAAATACTGAAATTAAATTGTTTGTAAACAAAAACTTCAAAATATCTAACGGGGTTTGCAATCATCAGTGAACACTAACAATTCAAAAGTTCTAACATAACATCAAAAGTTCGATTTCATTGAATAAATTGTCTCCATCAATGTCCAATTCTGGGCCATTACTCAATTTCTGCCATACATTTAAACAGAACGTTCTGTTTTCCACAGAATTAAAATTTTTCCAATTGTTAATGTTTTGTAAGTAGGAAAAAAGATATTGTTTTCATTGAAAAGTTTGAATCGTTCGTCTAATTTTGTTATGGCGGTATTTAGCAAACAATAGTAGAAATTTATTTTAAAATTGCTTTCTGGATCAGTGATGGGTTCATCCACAGCCTCATAATTAAAAAATCTTTTTCTGGGACGGGGACGGGTAGGTATGGGAAATTCAGTTTCTGCATTAACTTCTTTGGCAATAGTTTTGTGTTACTAATCATATCCTTGAATGCGGACTGAGTACGAGTTTTGATTAAATCATGTTTTACTTGAGATATTATTTTGACTGCCTCTGGAAGAGCAATGTCAGATTTTTGTAAAGCTTTGCTGACAATATTAATTTTGGACAATATAACGTACTAAATAATGAGAGAGCAAATTAATTTATATGACTTCAATTTGTTGTACTAATAATATAACCAACATTCGACTTCATAATACAACTAATATTCTACTATTATTTCTGTACTGTTTGTTTTGTACTAGTTATTTTTATTGTAAACATAAGCAAGACGTTAATAAAAAAATCTTCAGACTCGCTCAAGTATGTGCGAAAGCTAGCATGAGTAGTTCTGTTTTCAAAAAAGTTTAATTTTGAGGTTTCCTGTCTTTGCTAGTCGAGTTTGAAGGAGCAGTCCTATCCATTTTAACAAATCACGTTATTGGGAGGAGATAACACAAATTATGAAAATATGTAATTATAGAATTAAGCTACCAGTAGAAATGAAATGACAAAATTAAATAATGATTAAAACGAACTGTAAAACAACAACATAATTAATAACAAACTGATTCTCCGTAATTAATAAGAAAGTGGTTTGTGCCCATATGCTTTTAGCTTTCAATTTTGCTATACCTATACTTAAGGATACATTTCGCATGCATGTAAATGCCATCATCTAATAACATTTTTGTAATGTACACCGGCATTATCAGATGTAATATATGTGCATCTCATATCGCTGTGATAAGGTTGATTTTGCAATAAAACGTCACGCCTGATCTGCTGTACCTACCTGCAGCCAAAGAACGATTAGTAGAGTGAAACTGTGTTACGTTGCACCTAAAAATTAGCCTAAATTAATTAGAGTACATTGTCTACTTAGGGCTTTGGCGTCCGGGTGCTGGGCACCCGTTGGACCCCCTGGTAGAGCTGCCTCTGTCCACACTGTTACACCGATTTCCATCAAATTTTGCACAGGTCATTTTTGACACAAGGCAAAAAACACTGTCTAACTTGGAAATTGATATTTTGCCCCGTTCATACGATTTAGGCCCTGTTAATTATGCCCTTTTGTTGACGCGTATAAAGATGTCAAAACACCATGGAGACCAGAATTAATTACCATAGTAACAACTAAATAAACAAATGCTATTTAGTGGCATCGGAACTGTACCTTTATCTGTTCCTGCGTACATTTTCGATGTTTTTAATATGCGATTGTATCGATATATTACGATGTGGAAAAGAAAAAGCGTACTAATTGTAAATTGTCCTATATCGTAATGCAAAACGAAAATACGTGGCTTTTACCCTTTTTAAAATAATAATACTACACTCATCATATAATAACACTCACCGCTGAAAGAATTTTACTTACCGTCATGGTCCCCGTTAAACTTACCTTTAGAAACTGCCCAGGCTGCCACATGGTTCAATATCGAAACCTTTACACTCTTGCCCTTATAAAAATCCCGCTATCTGACTGTATTTTAAAATTTCAGAAAACCCCCGATTACGTTAGACGAGTTGTCAGCACAGAATACTAGGAAGTGGTTATGGCATAATAACTAGACTAACACATTTTTTATATCGTGACGTAAATAGGTTTACTCCCTTTAAGACAAATTAAAATCATTAAAACAAAACACCAAAACAAATTTTGAAATATATATATGTCTTATATTTAAATATACCTCTTACATTAAACAAAACAGCCCAGTCTGCTCACACCCACACTCATTCAATTTAAAAAAACCTTTTTGAATAAAATGAAATTATATTTTGTTTTTTATGGATTACCCCACCGGCGTCCCTCTTCTCATGTCCATATATTAAGTCCAAAACAGTTTGTTCACTCTTCCACTTTTCCGTCCACTTTACCGACTCACTCCTCCGATTCGTTTCACCTCTATACACCAGACAACACTTATACATAATTTGATTTACATAACTTTAAATTTCGTGAGTGCCCACTAACCTTAGCGAGCGTCAGGCCGACGGCGCACCGGTAAGTTGACTGACTGTTACATGCGGCCGGACATTACTGCCTTGCCAGCGAACAAATTTCTTCGTCGTTCGCAGCCTTCGTTGTCAAAGTCTTGGTAACTGCACACATGACACATGGTGTTTACGTGTGTGGGACGTCGATGATATTTAGTGTTCACTGGTCGACGTCACAAATGTGGGCAGGACTTAAACTTATATCCTCCAGCTCGGACCACGTGCGAACAAAATTCATCTCCAAGCCATCTTGTGCGCCTTTGGCTTAGCGTGGGTATGCGTGCCGCCGATGTTAGTGCGTTTAGGCGCAGATGTCACACAGCCGCAAAGTTCTAAGAATCGTCAACCCGCACATTCCATTACAATTGTTTCATCACCGTTTCTTTGTTCGAACTACGCTTCTACTCAAACACGTGTCTGGCCACACAGATGAAGTGAATTGTGAAATTTAAATAAAATGAAACCCAAAGTTAATAAAATAAAAGGGGCCTCTTTTTTTTTTTTTTTTTTCAAAAAATTTTTAAATTTATTAAAATACTTTTCTCAATATGTAAAAAAAAAATTTTTAATTATTTACATCAATTAAATACAAAAATTGGCTTTACTTCATTGCCAAAACGGGTCTAGTATATAACATCACCCATCAGCTGATCAAACTGGGTCAAGTCAACAACCTTGACCTACATAGGTTATACATAGGCTACATCAGAAAATACATTAAACATCCTTAACATTCTATCTTTCAACACAAAAACATAATAAATGTGACATTTAAAATTAACATGGTATTATTATAATTAACAATAAAATTGGCATTTACGTTACTCAAAATTACACATTTTACAACTTTACTTTATTCTCAAATTCTATTAAAATTGTCACTTGTTTCAATCACAATTCTATATTCTTACTATGACTCTCTTTCTTTAATATTCTCATTCTCCATTAGTTTGGGTGATTTACTTATTCATAACAATGTGATTGTATCAACTTGGCATGTATACATTTATAATCTTCCCCTTCTGACGTTAATATTACTAACAGCTCTAACTAATATGACACCCATCTCTATCAAAAACATCTATCAAACATCTCTAAACCCAACTTACTACTCAACTCCATTCGCATCATTCTACTCATATAAAAAAAATACTCTCTAACCCTTTGTACTCAGGATGTGTGTACCCGAACTCTACCAACTCATTCCCTTATCGGTTCCTGACCCTTTCAGGTAACCCGTAACCCTCTTTAAATCTATTCCTCCCGCCATGACACCTGTCGCTTATGACTCCCTACACCACTACCCTTACTACAAAATATCACCATCAGCTCTAATTACTCTCCCAATACAATACTCTCATTTACAAAATATCTCCACTTATTTATTACATCAATATATCAATCAATACTCTACATATTTTCCCCATATCTACTGTGTCAACATCAATCTTCTCAAACTCTATATTACATTTATTCATAACAATATTTATTCATCTCTATTACCACTTTAAACTCAACTTGGACTGATTTAAATGTCCTAACTCAACATTAATCACCCGAAATCTCCCTTTTACTATCTTTCACAACTCCTTAAAATTCTTAACTATTTCAATTCATTTTATCATCATTTAAAATACACTCTTTAACATATTAAAATCATTATCTTCCAACATTAGTTACATGGGAAATTAGCAAACAATTTATAAGTGACATTCTACAGCGGATCAGCTGACTTTCTTAGCAAGGTGAATGACCTTGTTATAACCACATTTCCAAATTATATAAATTACACATTTCATCAATCCCTATCTCTAACACAGTAAAATAATACATTTATAATACAGAATAAACACAGCATACAAACTTCTAGTGCAATTATTTCTCAAATCATGATACAATTATTTAATTACTTCAGGAGCGAGTCATCATCTTTAGGTTACAAAATTCTAATTCGTTGCTCCCATGAGCAACCACCCTGCCACACACACTATTGTTTTTTCTGTTGGACTGTTGCGCCCATGTGCTTCCACAAGGACGGCATAGGTGGAGGAATTTCACATCTCTGTGTCCTTGCTTCAGCGTTACATTGGAAATTATTTGGATATCATCATATCCCTGTTACAAATTTATACGCCCTTAAAACGGGTCTACCACCTGGCCTTGCTGTTCCTACTTGAACAGAGTGGCAGCCGCTGTTCCATAGTTTCCGGGGATTTCCCCTAGTTTCACCCCCCATCAATTTCTAATATAAACCAATTTCAAGCCAGCTTTGGTCAAGGTTATTAATTTATGGCCATAGCTGACCGCTAGCCAAAACCACGATTAGTGCTGGTAAGGCAGTAATCGCCCGAAAAGTCGGGGAAATCAACTCTACTTTCAGGCATGTTATCATCATCATTTATCTGCACGGCACGGCAATCTATCAGGATACAATATCAAATTGTATAAAAGGGTGTGCCGTGCATTTTACGCCATGTTGGCCTCCGATGGAGGTAACACTCTCTGTTACCCCCAACACTTATCGCTACCTACGGTGGCACATGCCACCACCATACTAGCCACTTAATAACTAAATTAAATCTTCCACATAACATCACTTCATTATTTCTCACTCACTACAATTATATTCCTCAAAAATTCTAAATTTATTATTAACATTTATTTTACATTACCTTTCAGTTATTATTTTTTAATTATAGTTTCTATTTAGTACCATTATCTCAAATTATTTTCATTATTGAATCAAAATGTTTTCACACCTGTAAACATTTTACTCTATCTAATTGGTACTATAAAATTTATACTCACAGTACTGTACATCACTCATACACTGTCCTAAATACACAAATAAAACACCAAACACCCTGTACCTTCTGAAACAATTTAACAACAACGTTATTCCATACTAAACAATTTAACATTTATTTATTAATTACTATCAAATTCACATCTCATAAAATAGTTTAAATCCATCATTATATAACCTCTTAAATCAATCAAAATATTTAAACATCTCAAATTATTTAATTAAATTAATCATTGAAAACACAACAATTTTAATTACTCTCACCAATTACAATAATTACAATTCATTCGTTATCCTCTTCAAAATTATTTTGTCCTTTATTTAGACTGCAAAATATTATTATTATTATCACAACAATTTCTACTACATACACACATTGTTTACCTAACATTTTACAATACACACAATTAATTTCACTATCAATTATTTACAAACTTTTGTCATTAATTATTCAATTTATCACACTTCATTTCCAAAATCAGCCAGTCAGAACCATAAACTAAAATGTTTAGAATGTCCGTCTATTAAGTTTATGTTCAGCCTCCATCATCGAATAATAGCCTGGGTTTCACATAACATTTTTCAATTTTATTTACATTCCATTTATTATTATTATTATTATTATTATTATTATTATTATAAACCCTTACCTCTATGTCATTCATCTTCCCTTTTATTATGTCATCAAACCTGTCACTATTATTTATTTTTGTCAAGTCTCCGTAAGTATTTTTACTCAACATCAAGGCAGTCATTTTATCATTTATAACAGTTTTATGCAAATATTCATCTCTCTCTATTTCATAATGCAATTCACTTTTTTCCTCTCTCTCAATATCTAACCTCTGCACTAACCCTTCATAACATCTGTTTATTTCAAAAATCTCTATCTCTCTCTTTCTCTCATCAAAACACCATATCACCTTTTCTCTCTCACTCCATGCAAAGGGCACCATTAAATATTTATTACCTCGACTGGCTTTACCAGTTAAATCACAAAAATTACAGGGACCATCTGAAGACACCTTGTCTTCCATACAAATACCGGAGGAAACTCTGTCCTCATTAAACACCTGTGAACCTTCCATTTCACAATAAAATTGGGGAAAATCTGCCCTTTGCCCTACATACTCATCTGATCTCTCTTGCCACTCTTTCTCTAATTCATCAACGCTAATTACTACTCCTATTACTCTCTCACTCTCACTCACTATCTCTATCTCATCCTTATCCAATACTTTATTCTCAGCTATATCATTATTATTATTTAACATTATTTCATCATTATAATTACTTGTATTACTACCACTTACCTTGTCTACTATTCCTTCGTTATTTTTCGTTATATTACTACCACCACAAACACTTACCTGTTTTAATTCAATTTCTGTATTTTCCTTTAATTGACATCCATCTCCTCCCCACTTCTTGTCCATCTCGTCAAAATGTTTATTCATCATGTCAAAACCCTTATCCATTATTTCCTTTCTTTCATCTAATACTGTTTTTAACTCATCAAAACCCTTATTCATCATATCAAAACCCTTATCCATTATTTCCTTTCTTTCCTCCAGTTTTGTGTGTAACTCATCAAAATGTTTGTTCATTTTATCATACATTGTTTTCAAAAGATTCATCACATCATTCGTTGAATACCCGACTTCTTCGGTTTCTCTTACATTAGCCATGTTTATGCAATTTTTATATAATACCCTTTATAAAACTACTATTATTATAAAACCAAAACACCTAACACAACTGTAAACCATAATAACCCAAACATAACCTATTCACCCATATGTAATTATATACGATAACTTTTACATACATACGCCGTTACCAATTCCTACTTTCTGTGCTTTGAAACAGGTCTAGTTCCTATAATATTTATACGAACATCCTGGCAGGGTCGTCGCTGTAAAGGTACTCGCCTTTTACCCTTTTTAAAATAATAATACTACACTCATCATATAATAACACTCACCACTGCCAGAATTTTACTTAACCGTCATGGTCCCCGTTAAACTTACCTTTAGAAACTGCCCAGGCCGCCACGATATTTTATGGTTCAATATCGAAACCTTTACACTCTTGCCCTTATAAAAATCCCACTATCTGACTGTATTTTAAAATTTCAGAAAACCCCCGATTACGTTAGACGAGTTGTCAGCACAGAATACTAGGAAGTGGTTATGGCGTAATAACTAGACTAACACATTTTTTATATCGTGACGTAAATAGGTTTACTCCCTTTAAGACAAATTAAAATCATTAAAACAAAACACCAAAACAAATTTTGAAATATATATATGTCTTATATTTAAATATACCTCTTACATTAAACAAAACAGCCCAGTCTGCTCACACCCACACTCATTCAATTTAAAAAAACCTTTTTGAATAAAATGAAATTATATTTTGTTTTTTATGGATTACCCCACCGGCGTCCCTCTTCTCATGTCCATATATTAAGTCCAAAACAGTTTGTTCACTCTTCCACCTTTCCGTCCACTTTACCGACTCACTCCTCCGATTCGTTTCACCTCTATACACCAGACAACACTTATACATAATTTGATTTACATAACTTTAAATTTCGTGAGTGCCCACTAACCTTAGCGAGCGTCAGGCCGACGCCGCACCGGTAAGTTGACTGACTGTTACATGCGGCCGGACATTACTGCCTTGCCGGCAAACAAATTTCTTCGTCGTTCGCAGCCTTCGTTGTCAAAGTCTTGGTAACTGCACACATGACACATGGTGTTTACGTGTGTGGGACGTCGACGATATTTAGTGTTCACTGGTCGACGTCACAAATGTGGGCAGGACTTAAACTTATATCCTCCAGCTCGGACCATGTGCGAACAAAATTCATTTCCAAGCCATCTTGTGCGCCTTTGGCTTAGCGTGGGTATGCGCGCCGCCGATGTTAGTGCGTTTAGGCGCAGATGTCACACAGCCGCAAAGTTCTAAGAATCGTCAACCCGCACATTCCATTACCATTGTTTCATCACCGTTTTTTTGTTCGAACTACGCTTCTACTCAAACACGTGTCTGGCCACACAGATGAAGTGAATTGTGAAATTTAAATAAAATGAAACCCAAAGTCAATAAAATAAAAGGGCCCTCCTTTTTGCCCCGTTACATGTTGTTTTCATTTGTGAGGTTAGGTGACAATGGTTTTTAGTTTTTAGTTTACTGCTGAAATAAATAAAAGCCATGGTTGAGGAAAACATAACGTTTAATGTGTATATACAATGCTTATAACAGAGTAACACTTAAAATAAAGAACCTAACATTTTTGAGTTAACGGGTACTTGTGTTGACATAATTTGAAAATGCAGATATGCCTATATATTTTGTAATTTTCTTAAACGATTATAAAATTTATGTTTATACGTATTTCTGATGATGCAATAAATAAGTCATGAAATTAATTAAATACTATTGCTAATTTATCTGTACATGTAAAACTCAAAGTCTGAGGATTTGTTCCTTTATATTGAATACAAATCCACACCGTTAGGCTACACTGAGTCTGACCAAATTTTGCGTGGGTAACCTTTGACACAAGGCAAAAAACATTTGATACCAATAGCTTGGAATTTGATATTTTGCCCCATTCGCACGATTTAGGCCCTTTTAATTATGCAGTTTATTCACAGTCGATGTGTGACACGTATAAATATGTCAACAACACAATGGAGACCAGAATTAATTACTATAGTAACAAGTAAATAAACAAATGCTATTTAGCGGCATCTTTGATCAGTTCGTGTGACCACCCTCGTGCGTGATAAAAATATAACTAAAATGCAGCAGGTTACGTTTTGATACAGGAGACCTTGAAAACGCTGCAAAGTTGACGACCGTGCATTTTTTCCATGTCCGTGTGACCAATTTCATTGCTGCCTGTGTGTTAAATTCAATGCGTTTTCCACCTCTCAGAAAATCTCAGTCCCTAACGACCCATAACAATAAACGAGCAAGTAATAACGAGGTTAAAAACCTTTAAATAGAAACAAAGCTGCGCAGAAAACAAAAATAAAGATAATTTGATGATGATTTTAAAAAACTGTCTTTTAAAAAACTGTCAGTTAAAATGAAACAATATAGTGGGCGAAGCTGCGTGTGTAATGGCTAGTTACTTATAAAATGGAAATGCAATAAAAGTATTGCGTGGTCGTAAACTACATAAATTAGAATATTCAGTATATCTAAATTGGATGATGAAATTTTATGATGATTGAGGAATTGAAAAAACTATTTAAATGTTATACAGACAGTGAAATAACAGCTTTGTGATGTTGGTTGGTGTTGCTATTTGTTTTGAGTGACAAGAGAAAAATAAATTCAAATGTATCTTACCTTTAAAATGTGTTTGTAACAAGTACTTTGGGTGGATCTATTTGGGTGGAATAAGTGGAAACACTCAAACTCTGAAACCTTAAAATAAATTTAAGGTTGCATTAATATCAGGGGTGATAATTGGATTTGTAAAAATAGATAATTCAAAAACTTGAAAATCATGAATGTGGAAATAATAATATGTAAAGTTATCTGTAAAAATTAATTTATACAAGCATCAATTCAGTTATGGTGCTTGAATTCACCACTAAAAGCATAATTACCGGTATTTTGTTATGTGCACTTCAATTTTAGTGGCTTGAGAAATCCAAGGAATTATTGGGTAGTTTAAAAAATAATATTTATCAAAAAGTAATTTTTTTGTTTAAAATATGTGACAGATTTTTGCCTTCAACTTAAAATACTCTTTAGTAAGGTACCGTGTATAAATTTCAGGTTTTTCGAAGTTTTATTAGTTGGTTTTGAAATCAGAAAAGTGTGTAGTATTTATTTTCATCAATATGAGCAATGATTCAGAGTGGTTTATTAGTCTATTACATGAGGCGTGACAAAGGGTGATTTTGAATCAGTGTCCATGTAATTTTTTATTCCTTTTTCTGTCGCTTCCTAAAAGCTAGGAAGAACAAAGTTAAGGAAAAATGTTGGCTTGCTCTCACCCCTAAAGGGTTGAAAATATGAAACAACGGGAGGATGCATTTTGAAGCCCTGAAATTAGGTACTTTAGGGATACTGATTACGATTCTGATATCCAAAATTATATTCAACACAAAGGGTAGTTTTTAAATGGTTGAAGCAGACGGTAATCAGGGGGTGTAGGTATTAAACTTCACGAGAATGCCGGTCAAATCCTCAAAAGTGAATACCTATAGGTTTTTGGGGGTGCTGATTATGATTTTGACGTCAACGCGAGAGTTGTAGTTGAAAGGATTGAAAACCATGCCTAAAGGGTTGAAAACATGAAATAACGCGAGGATATACTTTGAAGTCTTGAAATTGGATACCTACTGGTTTTTGGGGGTGCTGATTACGATTTTGACATCAAGGGGTACATCCAACATATGGGTTGGACTCAAATGGGTTGAAACATATAAAAAAAATAGAAGTTGGAAATCAAAGTTCGAAAGAGCGAATAAAATGAATAATTTTGAAAAAATGTAAATATCAAAAAAGAGAAAAGGAAGTCTGGGCTTGAACTGCCTTGAGGTTCATCCACGGTTGATCAAAAAGTGATGAAGCAACTGTTTAATAATGAAAACAATCTTATATTACTGTAGAGTTACACTCTTATTATTTTGTATTTGGTTGTTACTAATAAGTAAAATACATTTACTTACCGACTGTTCCATGCCACATCCGGTTCGAGCACATGGTTTATACACAACATGAATTTCATCTCTAAGGGCCAGGATTCTTTTTCTCAGCGAGATTCAGAAACAGTAGAGGTTTTCGAAATAATAATTCTAATAACGTTTGTGTTGACATATGATTTGTTTAATACTCTATCTTTTCGTTAATTACACTTACAAAGAAGAACAAAGATGGCGCCTTACCATCACAAACAAAATGATTTCTACATGTATTTCCGCTTTATTAATAATTACTTATTTTCTATTATTTCGTGATTTGACTGGATACTTGGTTTGTTACAAAACATTTCAAAGAGACTGCAGTTCTCTCTCTATGGTTTACCAAGTTATAAAAGACATAAACCAATGCCTCAATTTCCTTATTCATGATTTATAAATGCAGACATACTCTTACACCCACGCACACACTCTTTACCCCCATGTTATTTATTGGTACCTTCTTGTAAATTATACTTTAGAATTTAGAGCTCATTTTTGACAAAAGAATAATGGTTAATTAAGTTGAAACTTTCCTGAGTTGTGATTGCTGTCTCCCTTCAGAAGTCCTCCAGTTAGAGCCAGATGTTCGGCGCCTTTCATAGTCTAGTCTGTTCTTTGCGTTGCACTGAATTTATTTTGCCATGTTAGGTAGCAGCTGGCATTGCTACATAATAGTTATTGTTTGATCACATTTCAACTAATTAATAAACACTTCTACTGGCAAAACTGTGCCAGCAAAATTTGAGCGTGTTAACACTGTGATGTGCTGTAATGGACTGAGAACGGGTTATACGCAAAATGTAGTAGTATATCTGACGTCACCGTCTTTTGTTTCTACGGCCAATGCCCTGGTTTGTACGTTATTGTTGATACGTTATTATCATTTATTAATGACGACACAGCCTTGTGGACCAATGAGAATTGATATTTAGAGTCTGTCTTCACTTATACCGCCATTGTATGTGTTCGGTTTCACCCGTCAGCCGGTGACCTTGGAATCATTCCCCTCTTGTTGAATATGCGTTGTTTTTTTGGACATGGGTAAAACTGACTTAACCATGGTTGACATTCATAAATATAATAAAATACAATACGAAATCCCTTAATCCCATAATTATGACAACAGGCCTTTATGTACTGTTACAAAACCCCCTCAATGAAAGGTTTTATGTCGAAACATAAAAACTTTCATTGACTCATTCACACGTTTCTAAAAGGATCAGCCCAGATATGTTGCCACAACCCCCTGTAGTGTTTATATATAAAAAACAATTTAATCACTTACCCTTGGTCCAATGATGCTGATCGTACCTGTCTGACCTTACTGGACTTCTCAGGAGAGATCCCAACACCATAAGGCCATGAGGCACTTAACGCTCCTGTTCTGACACACCGGCCAGCTCAGGATCGCGGTCACAACATCACCAAACTCTGAAACATCGAATACAAAATTTTTAAAATAGTGGTCTAACATACTTCCATATCTACAACTGATATGTTTCCCTTTAGATGCATTGGTTTGTGTCTGAGACATTGGTTTGTTCAATTAATTTCTCCAAAACAACAACAACAAGAATTCAAAATAGACTGATCTTTAATCAATACTAAACTCAATCTCTTCATTATAAGAGAAAAATATATATTCCTATAGATAACATAACACGTAAACAACTCCTTCAAAATTCCCAAAACACCATCACCTACTTATCTCTATAAAATTCAACCTATAACTACTATGGCAAACAAGTTCATTATTCAAATTTTATTACTCAACTTTATAAGCATATTATATTTTGCAACGGCATCAGACTATATTTTGTTCAACACCATTTCTAACTTTATCCTTTTAACATTTACGATCTACTAGCTTTTAACATTTGCTAACGTTGTTACCCCTGTAGCGACCTCCTAACCACACACACTATTACCCCCCAACATAATAAAAACATAATAAAACATTGTACATTACACATTAACACTGTTACATTTACATTAAACAATTTACATTTAAATAACTGGTATCAAAACTTTATAACGTTACTATTATCCACTCTTTATTAACCTTTAAATTAGTGAACATTCATTTATCATTAGATTCTATACAAACAAAAATTTCAAATTTATCATTACCCTTCCAGTTACATTACCTTTCTACCATGAATTTTCTTTTTCTCTGACCCTTTCATTATTAGTTTGGGTGACTCTCTATTATTCATTATTCTCTATCTTATTTTGGCATTTGTCCATCTAACCTTGCTCACCTCTCTTCTTTCTACTAACAACCGCTACTAACCATTAACATATTTATATATTATGACACCAATACCTCTATAATAACCCCCTTCACTAATCCCATTTAAATCCTCTGGCACCGCTCGTTTTTTGTACTAGGATGTGTGTTCCCTACCTGGCCATATCCATTCCGAACCATTTGCCCTCCACCAAATATCGGCAAACACTCTAACCCAAAATTGCTCCGCCTGCCACAACGCTGCACGCTGGTCACTTGCCACGTCGCACGCTGATCACTCCTTACACCGGATCCTTACTACAAAATATCATCATCAACAAATATAATTACCATTCACATTACTCACCTCTCTACATATAATCACTAACTACTGTGTCCCTAAAATATCTAACCCCTCTTTATGTATTATCTGTATCTCAACATTCTTATTTTCACTAACTCCCATTAACTCTATTTAACTAACTCCAATGCCTCTATTTATCACTATTACCCAAACCTCTTTACAACATTTCACCTTAATATACCACTAGAAAATTCATCCCTCACCTACTAACAACAATACCTCTCAATATCCAAATATATTACATGTTTCATTTATTATTCACTAGAATCTAAATCTTATAATTATTCAAATTCCTCCTAATTACTTATTCTTGAATATTTAAAATTCTACAGTACATGGATTACACAAAAAATGTATAAAATACACAACAGCAAAAATACACAAATACACTGACACCAATACACAAAATATATATAATCCACATTATCATTTTATCATTTACCAAAAATCAGTTTATAAGCAGTCCATTTCAAAACACTGTCCACATAATTAAATGTTCATAAACACAATAAAATATCTACCCTCCATCGTCAAACAATAATCTTATCTTATATCTATATACATTGCTTAATATTGACTCTCTTATACTAACATCATAAATACATATACCATTCAGATTTTCCTCATTTTCCTCAAACTCATTTAATCTGTCATGATTGGTCATTGTCCTGTCACCTTCTGTATTATTAGTCATAATTAGGTAATTTATAAAGTCATTATTTCCCTTATCTACTACTACTTCAGTTTTATTACAAGGTAAGCATTTACTTTTATTATACATCATCTCTCCTCATAACCTTTCCATAAATTCTTCATAGTCTCTACTTATCTTAAAAATCTCTATTTCTCTTTTTCTCTCACAATACCTCTCACTTTCAAAACATTTCTCTCTTTTAATATATCTCTCTCTACCACACCACGCTACATTCTCTCTTTCTACATTTGCAGGGGACACTAATTCACAACTATTGCACCACCTGTGAAGTGCACAAAAAAAAACCAAGGACAACTTTATTTGTAGACCATATGTCTCCCAAATATACATCGAAGGCACTCTCGTCCTTCCTAAAAACATGCGAAGTTTTTACTTCACCCCCTACTCCATCATTAAGGGAAAAATCTACCCCCTGCAACTCTTTTACAATTATACTCTCTTTACACACTCTCTTTAACCCTTCAACACACTATCATTCCATCATTATCATATTCTATTCCCCATAAAATCTCATTATCACTACCCCTGTTTACATAATCATTTTCTAATAACATACTTTTATTTATTTTGTCATAATTTTCTCCCCCACTTACCTTGTCTTTGTTTATATCTAATTTGTCTACTCCCCTCTTATTTTCTAACTCTATCTCGTCTAACCGTTCATGTATCTCATTTAGTCTTTTGTCAATATTACAATTTTGTTTGTGCATTTCATTTTTTATTTCTTCAAATTTCTCATCTAATTGGTTTAATTTTACATTTTGCAAATTACTTTGTTTCTTTAGTTCATTTAATTTGGCATCAAAACTGTCAAACTTTACATTAAATTTAACATTCTGCTGGTTAAATTTTTCATCAATCTGTTCTCTTAATTGATTATTTTGTGTTTTCATTAATTGAAACAAGTCTTCCAATGACACTTTATTGCTAATTGCCATAGGTGTCGAATTGGCACTTATTTCGTTCAATATCATAGATTCTGTTTCGGTGTTGTTCATTTCTATACTCTCGTTATTTTCTGCCATTCTAGTGGAAATTTGATCTAATACTAAAATAACGATTGAATTGTAATTGTCGCTTATACGTCTTTACTTTGTCAACATAACCTACTCGTCTCTATAACCTCTCACGTGTTATGTTACAAATCATTTCACCACTCCCGCTGTTTCCGAATCTGGCCTATTTTATATAAAATAATTTTATATAATGTCCCAGTTCGGGCGCCATTTGTAGAGTTACACTCGTATTATTTTGTATTTGGTTGTTACTAATAAGTAAAATACATTTACTTACCGACTGTTCCATGCCACATCCGGTTCGAGCACATGGTTTATACACAACATGAATTTCATCTCTAAGGGCCAGGATTCTTTTTCTCAGCGAGATTCAGAAACAGTAGAGGTTTTCGAAATAATAATTCTAATAACGTTTGTGTTGACATATGATTTGTTTAATACTCTATCTTTTCGTTAATTACACTTACAAAGAAGAACAAAGATGGCGCCTTACCATCACAAACAAAATGATTTCTACATGTATTTCCGCTTTATTAATAATTACTTATTTTCTATTATTTCGTGATTTGACTGGATACTTGGTTTGTTACAAAACATTTCAAAGAGACTGCAGTTCTCTCTCTATGGTTTACCAAGTTATAAAAGACATAAACCAATGCCTCAATTTCCTTATTCATGATTTATAAATGCAGACATACTCTTACACCCACGCACACACTCTTTACCCCCATGTTATTTATTGGTACCTTCTTGTAAATTATACTTTAGAATTTAGAGCTCATTTTCGACAAAAGAATAATGGTTAATTAAGTTGAAACTTTCCTGAGTTGTGATTGCTGTCTCCCTTCAGAAGTGCTCCAGTTAGAGCCAGATGTTCGGCGCCTTTCATAGTCTAGTCTGTTCTTTGCGTTGCACTGAATTTACTTTGCCATGTTAGGTAGCAGCTGGCATTGCTACATAATAGTTATTGTTCGATCACATTTCAACTAATTAATAAACACTTCTACTGGCAAAAATGTGCCAGCAAAATTTGAGCGTGTTAACACTGTGATGTGCTGTAATGGACTGAGAACGGGTTATACGCAAAATGTAGTAGTATATCTGACGTCACCGTCTTTTGTTTCTACGGCCAACGCCCTGGTTTGTACGTTATTGTTGATACATTATTATCATTTATTAATGACGACACAGCCTTGTGGACCAATGAGAATTGATATTTAGAGTCTGTCTTCACTTATACCGCCATTGTATGTGTTCGGTTTCACCCGTCAGCCGGTGTCCTTGGAATCATTCCCCTCTTGTTGAATATGCGTTGTTTCTTTGGACATGGGTAAAACTGACCTAACCATGGTTGACATTCATAAATATAATAAAATACAATACGAAATCCCTTAATCCCATAATTATGACAACAGGCCTTTATGTACTGTTACATTACATACATATATTATAATACCTTATTATTAACACCTTTTATAATTAATTGTTTAATTCTCAAATAAGAACTAAAAGCTGGTAGTCTCACTATAGACAGTAAATAACACAGGTACTATGGAAATAAAGTATATATATTTTTACATAACATTGCGATAAGGTTAAAATACCGTACCTAACATGTAAATACATAGAATTTAAATACCTTATAATCAGATGTACTTATTCATACAAATTTTAATTTATATGATGAAAATACGATGTTACAAAGGCTAAAAAAAATAATAATAATAATAATATGTATTCAGATAAAATTACTGCATCATTGTATATCATAACTTTATCTAAAAACTTATGTGCTTAAAACTATTCAATAGTGTTTTTCAGAAACTGTTGTTTTACTGTAATGCAAATGATATAAACAAGCTTGAAAACTATTGCTGCTGATTGTTTGTGTTTTATACACAGTGCCACAGAATCACATACACATACTTCACGAAGTTTATATAATTACAAATTTTTTCTACAATTGCATTGATTTCCAGTACAATTACTTAAACATCACAACATTAATAATATTTAACAAAATATTACAACCCTTGCACAATAACAAACAACTCTGACGCTCAGCTGATGCTCCAAAAAACACATGTCAGCTATAAGCAGTGAGCATCAGGTAGTGCATCAGGCCTCTTCTGGTCTCTGCTAGAGGGCCTGTGTTTTTAGTGGTCATAATTCAAAATTCAGTTGAAAGAAAATATATATTTCAGCCATGACATCCATACTTATAACATTTAATCAAAGAAAAGTCGAACCATAAACATTATATTATTTTATTAAATTAAATATTCGATTGATATAACGAACCAGCAGACAGTGACAAATTGCAACAGATATTCTTTTGTTTACACTAGACATTAGAAAAATAATAATGATACTTCATTTTATTGTCAATTTAAAAAAAAAAATAGCTGAGTATAAATTAATAGGCTCTTAGGAACGCAGCCGAACATATAACGTACGATAACAAAATATAACTGTTGGAGCGCATTTACATTTTTGGTCATAACTCAGTCACTTCTTAAGAAAAAATGTCAAACAAAATGTATTTTGTAGGACATTTAAAGAGCTACAACTTTTGTCATATGCACTGTAGTTGAAAAACCTACTGTACACTAGATATTTTGCCTAGAAGTCAAAAATGTTTTACACGATGTCGGCAAAATACACCTTTAGACTGCTGTAACTCTTTTAAGTTTTGACTGCTGTAAAGGAATGAAACAAAATTAAAATTTTTTTGTTTTCTTATAAGCTTAATTTTTAATCTATATCAAGTTTTCGATAAAACGCATTGTTACTGAGATATGTTATAAAAAAGGTGAATTTTGGCGAAAATCCAAAAACTTGAATTTTCTTAAAACGTTACGCACTACTGTGCAGCAATGTATGTTTCACAAAATTTTAGGACATTGCTAATACAATAGACAACGTTCCTTTTTAAATTTCTTGGAAAACATTTTCAGAAAGTATTGTATTTTCCAACATAACTTTGTTATTTGCAAACTAGACACGTGATTGACCCATCATTTTTTAGAAAATTAACAGAGCTTTTATTTGATACGAATTTGGTTACGATTGAACCATTTTTCACCGAGTTATATTAGTTTTAAGCACGTGATTTGATAAAAAAACTGTGAATCGCCATCTTGTTTTGGCTGTATCTCGAGAACCATTTGACGTAACGAAACCAAACAAAGTGGAAAATGTTCGTCTGTTAATAGACTTTAATTTTGATTTATACAAAGTTTTTGCAAAGTGGCGTCAGTTTTTAGTTATTTGCAGATTAATGTTGAAAAACGCTTTTTTTTTTTTGCAAAACTTTGAACCAACACATTTTTTTGAAAAAGTGTATACCACCTTTTTTGCTTAGAATTAGACTCTCTATCAGTTCCCAAGGTTAATTAAATTTTTGTTTTTTACCTTTGAAAAAGGGGTGAAAACAACCCCTAAATTTAAGATCAGGCCAAAAAATTTCACTAACTTTATTCTATAACCTTTTGTGAAGACACTGCACACACAAAATCAGAAGGATCCGTGGAGACTGACTCAAAATCGGCAGAAAATTCCTCACATAATAGACTATATAGTCAGATTTGACAGTTGATCGTATAATGGATCAGCCTATTGGTCCATTTTATTGTTTCTTCCCAATTCAAGACAACAGAGTGTTGCTTTACCTTTTCACCTGTAACTTTATTCTTTCAGTAGTTGAAAAATGAAATTTTGTTACAAAAGATCTGAAAAATTAAAATAAGTACAGTGTGTATACTAAAAAATATATAAAGTAAACTCTAATCTCAGAATGTAGGACTAACAAGTGTAACGAGGCTAAAAAGAGGGGTTTTTATTTTATTAAAATCAATATAAATTTATTTTCCACCCGCGTGGCCAGTCCCATGTTAAAGAAAAGTTTCGTCAAACAAAGGAACAGTGATGTGTAGTTGTGGCATTGGAATGCAAGGTGTGACCAGAGAACGCAATACAATTCTAAGAACTTCGGTGCTGTGTGACACACTCAAACGCGCAAACAACAGCGGGGCGCACAAACGACGCTTAGACATCTCGCCCAATATGGCTAATTTGTGAGATTTGTTTGCCATGTGCGAGTTAGCGGACGGAAGCATGACACAAGAATATGCCTATTTAGTGACGTAACCAGTGGACTCAATATTTCGTCGACATCCAACACACGTAAATAACACATGTTAAATGAACAGTGATGAACGATTCAACATCTAAGGCATTGCAATTTCCGTTATGCCTAACTTACGGTGGGAGTTGGTTGAGGCTCTCGGGAAGAGAGTCGACGAAAAACAACACAACTTAACGGACGCGAGTAGTGGCGCTTGTACCCGGTCGGGCGAAACCTTTATAAAAATGTGAAGATCCCAGTTGACATAACTCCGTTTTCCCGGCCAGGAACGTTAAGAAGTCGTGCACTTCCAAATTTATATTTTTTAGTAAAAAGTATCAATCAGTTTTAAAAAAATGAATCAGCATCTCAGAATGTAGACAGTGAACGAATCGAAATTAAATGTGGTGTAGTGAAAAGTGAAAACTTTCAGACATATACATAATACGCGACGAATAACGACGAGAGGAAAGACGCCGGATGGGTAATCCTCGACTAACATTAATTATGTCATATTTTTTTACAAGAGGGATTCTAACTAAATTATGGGGAATTTTGGTAGTATGAATGTGTGAGCATGGCAAACTGGGTCGTCTCATAAAAAATTAGAATAAGTTAGTTGGAGTAATTTTTTTATATACGTATATGTTGTGAAATTAGAAAAAGTAACATGCTATAAAATTATTTGTCAGTTCGTGATTAAACAAGAATCGAGAAAGAAGTAAAATCAATGTAATATAATAGAATGTTTTTTAAAGTATAACCTGAAGTAAAGAGTTTGATGAAAGTTATAAGTGGAGGAGAACGTAAGCTTGCAATGAATGTTAATAAGCCTAATGAACCTGGCAATTAAAGTTGTTTTAAAGGTTTCGATGTAAAGCCGAAAACATCGTGGCGACCTATTAATAGTTTGGAATCTTCTGTGAGCGGTAAGTCAGAGTGGCGGTAAGTATGTGGTAAGTAAAAAGAATAGAAACGTAACAATTGGCGACCCTGCCAGGATAACTCAGATGAATTAATTCATATGGGTTTAGGCCTGATTTGAAGTACGAAATAGGTGATGATAATGGGCGGTTTTTTGTAAGAAAAAATGTTTAAAATTACGAGATTTGTGATTTAGAGGTTAAGGTGTATTATGTTTTGGTAGTGTTATTGTGTTTACTTTTACTTTTGATAACGATTGTGTTAAGGATAATAATAGGTTTATATATATATATATATATATATAATCGTTTCGTTTATAATATAAATAAAAATAAATAAATTTTGTTTAACATGACACAAATAGACGATATAGATTTCGCGTGGGATGAATGGGAAGGTGAATTCAGAGGGGTTGTAGATAAAATGACAGACAAGGAGTGGGGTAATTTGGATGAGAATCTAACACGGATGGAAGAACAAGAAGAGGGAATATTTGCTGAAATTAAAAAGCACAGTGATGATATTGGTAGTAAGATGACAAATGATAAAGGTAAGATAGTTGAAGTAATAGTGGTAGAAAATAAGGTAGTAAATAGGCCTAGTGATAATGATGATAGTGTGGTGGTGGTAAATAAAGGTAGAGAGACAGACCAAGTGAACAAAAATAAAGACGATCAGGCGGCAGATAATAATGTAAGTTATGCTAATCTAAGTGAGTCGAATCAAGAGCTGATGAAAAAGTTACAAGTAATGTTAGACGAAATGTTTAGTAAACAAAAAGCAAGATTAGATGACATATTTAAAAAGCATGATGAAAGGTGGAAACGAGAGTCGGATAAATTAAAGGAGAGTACAGAAGTTGAATTAAAACAGGTAAGTGTTTGTGGTGGTAATAGTGTAACGAAAAAAGTAGTGAAGGAATAATTAACCAGGTGAGTAATAGTGATAATGATAACAATGAATTAACGAATGATAGCAGTGGTGAAAGTGTAAACGTGGTGCTAGAGAGTAATGTTATTAGCAGAGAATGTGTGGAAGAAATGGGGAGTGTGTGTGATGGAAGTTTAGAGGTGCAAAGGGCAAGTTTTCCCTTAGTTTATGGTGAAACAGGGTGTTCACAGTGGTTTTATGAGGACAGAGTTTCCTCCGGTGGTGGTGTGGAAGACGAGGTGTCTTCGAATGGCCCCTTAGTTTTTTGTGATTTGCCTGGTAGAGGAGGTAAAAAGTATTTTGTGGTGCCCTTTGCATGGAATGAGATAGTTCAGGGGGGTAGTGACAGGTGTTATGATGATGAAAGATGTTTTGAGAGAGAGTTGTGTGCAGATAGGGAGATAATAATATATCAGTTAAAGAGAAAATATAATGAGTTGAAGGAGAGGTTAGAAGTGGTGAAGATAAATGATATAAAATACTTGCGTTATGAAATAGAAAGAGTTGAATATTTTGATAAAACTGTTATAAATGATAAAATAACTTACCTGATGTTAACCAATAATACTGATGGAGACTGGACAAAAATAACTAATATTGACAAGGGTTATGAAATAATAATAGGGAATAATCCTATAAATTATAATGGTACAATGAAGGACATAGAGTTAATGGGTTATTATAATAATAATGATAAATTGAGTGTGAGCAAGAATGAGAAGTGTTATACAAAAATAAGACTATTATACAACGATGGCGGTTAGATAAGAAATCAATAAATGGACATTTAAATATATTAAATATTTTAATTTATGGTTATGACCTTGCTGAATTAGGAAATGAAGTGTGGTAAATAGAAAAATAATTACAAAGATTTGTAAATAAATTTTAGTGAAATTAATTGTGTTTGTATTGGAACAAGTATGTGAGGTAAACAATGTGTATGTAGTAGAAATTGTTTTAATAATAATAATATTTTGTCAGATTAAATAAATGATTACAAAGGTGATAATTAACGTATGGTAATTGTTCTGAAGTAGAGTAAGTAAAATAACTTGTGTTTTTAAATAATTGATGGAATTAAAGTAATTTGAGATGTTAAATATTTTTGATTGATTTAAAATGTTAGATAATTGAATTTTGATGATGAATTTAAATTATTTTATGAGATCTAAGTTTGATAATAATTAATAAATAAATAAATGTTAAATTGTGTTTAGTTTGTGGAATAACATGGTTGTTAAAATGTTTCAGAAGGTACATGGAGTTATTGGTGTTTGATGTTTATATTTGTGTGTTTATGACAGTGTATGAGTGATATACTGTAAGTATAAATTTTATAATGTAATTTATGTAAAGTAAAACTTGATATAATTTTGAAATGTATCAATAGAAAGGTCATTCACCTTGCCAAGAAAATCAGCTGATTGCTGGAGTTATCTATGTAGGATGTCACTTTTACAAATAATTTGCAACTTTTTCAATGTAATTAAATGTTTGAATAATTAATGTTTGCATAATCGATTTTCAATGTGGTTAAAAGATTTTAATTTAAATGATGGTAAAATGAATTGAGATAGTTAAGAATTTGAAATGGTTTGTAAAAGGTAGAATTTGGGTGATTATTATTTCGTTAGGACATTTAAATCAGTCCAAGTTAAGTTTAAAAGGGGAGTTGAACAAAATAAGATTGTTATGAATAAACGTAATGTAGAATTTGAGTATTGATAGTGACACAGTAGCCATGGGGAGAATATGTAGAGTAATGAGAGTAATATATTGGGGTAATGAACCAGGAGATATTTTGTAGATGAAAGTTATGTAATGGGAGAATAATTAGTTGATAGGGGAATTTTGTAAAAGGGGGGTGGTGTGTAAGGAGTCCGCAACGACAGGCGTTGTGGTGGGTAGCAGTGGGTTTTCAGGGAGTGATTGCCGGGTAAATAGGAAGGGCAAGAGGTGGAGCATGGTGGTGAATTGAGGGAACACACATCCTGAGTACAAAGGGGTAGAGAGTATTTTTTTTGTTATAATGGTAGAATGTTGCGAAGTGAGTTTGAGTAGTAAGTTAGAGGTAGAGAATGGTTGGTAGATGTTTTGATAGATGGGTGTCATACTAAGTAAAATCTGTTAGTGATTGATAGAGTCAGAAGGGGGGAAGATTATATATAGATAAATGCCAAGTTGTAAATCGAAATGTTGTTATGAGTAAACAAGAGTCACCCAAACTAATTGAGAATGAAAATATTAAAGAAACAAAGTCATAGTCAAAAGGTAAAAAATAATTGAAACAAGTGACAGATTTTGATAGAATTTGAGAATAATGTAAAGCTATAAAATGTGTAATATTGGTAAATTTAAATGTAAATTCTATTGCTTATTGTAATAATAACCATGTTAATTTTAAATGTCTTATTTTATTATGTTGTATTGTGTTTAAAGGTAAAGAATTTTAAAGATGTTTCATATGTTTTATGATGTAGCTTTGCATAACATATGTGTGTCAAGGTCGTTGACTTGACCCAGAGAGATCAGCTGATGGTTGATGTTATAGACAAGACCTGTTTCTAGTAATTGATTGATGCAATTTTGTCGTTTAATTGAATTAAAGGATTTTAAATGTTTCTGAATAAATCCACAAAATATACTTTTCTCAATATTCAGAAACATTTATATTAATGCAACCTTAAATTTATTTTAAGGTTTCAGAGTTTGAGTGTTTCCACTTATTCCACCCAAATAGATCCACCCAAAGGACTTGTTACAAACACATTTTAAAGGTAAGATACATTTTAATTTATTTTTCTCTTGTCACTCAAAACAAATAGCAACACCAACCAACATCACAAAGCTGTTATTTCACTGTCTGTGTAACATTAAAATAGTTTTTTCAATTCCTCAATCATCATAAAATTTCATCATCCAATTTAGATACACTGAATATTTAATTTATGTAGTTTACGACCACACAATACTTTTATTGCATTTCCATTTTATAAGTAACTAGCCATTACACCCTCAGCTTCGCCCACTATATTGTTTTATTTTAATTGACAGTTTTTTAAAAGACAGTTTTTTAAAATCATCATCAAATTATCTTTATTTTTGTGTTTTCTGCGCAGCTTTGTTTCTATTTAAAGGTTTTTAACCTTGTTATTACTTGCTCGTTTATTGTTATGGGTCGTTAGGGACTGAGATTTTCTGAGAGGTGGAAAACGCATTGAATTTAACACACAGGCAGCAATGAAATTGGTCACACTGACGTGGAAAAAATGCACGGTCGTCAACTTTGCAGCGTTTTCAAGGTCTCCTGTATCAAAACGTAACCTGCTGCATTTTAGTTATATTTTTATCACGCACGAGGGTGGTCACACGAACTGATCAAAGATGCCACTAAATAGCATTTGTTTATTTACTTGTTACTATGGTAATTAATTCTGGTCTCCATTGTGTTGTTGACATATTTATACATGTCACACATCGACTGTGAATAAACCGCATAATTAAAAGGGCCTAAATCGTGCGAATGGGGCGAAATAGCAGATTCCAAGCTATTGGTATCAAATATTTTTTGCCTTGTGTCAAAGGTTACCCACGCAAAATTTGGTCAGACTCAGTGTAGCCTAACGGTGTGGATTTGTATTCAATATAAAGGAACAAATCCTCAGACTTTGAGTTTTATATGTACAGATAAATTAGCAATAGTATTTAATGAATTTCATGACTTATTTATTGCATCATCAGAAATACGTATAAACATAATTTTTATAATCATTTAAGAAAATTACAAAATATATAGGCGTATCTGCATTTTCAAATTATGTCAACACAAGTACCCGTTAACTCAAAAATGTTAGGTTCTTTATTTTAAGTGTTACTCTGTTATAAGCATTGTATATACACATTAAACGTCATGTTTTCCTCAACCATGGCTTTTATTTATTTCAGCAGTAAACTAAAAACTAAAAACCATTGTCACCTAACCTCACAAATGAAAACAACACGTATTTTCGTTTTGCATTAAGATATAGGACAATTTAGAATTAGTATGCTTTTTCTTTTCCACATCGTAATATATCGATACAATCGCATATTAAAAACATCGAAAATGTACTGCAGGAACAGATAAAGGTACAGTTCCGATGCCACTAAATAGCATTTGTTTATTTAGTTGTTACTATGGTAATTAATTCTGGTCTCCATGGTGTTTTGACATCTTTATACGCGTCAACAAAAGGGAATAATTAACAGGGCCTAAATCGTGTGAACGGGGCAAAATATCAATTTCCAAGTTAGACAGTGTTTTTTGCCTTGTGTCAAAAATTACCTGTGCAAAATTTGATGGCAATCGGTGTAACAGTGTGGACAGAGGCAGCTCTACCAGGGGGTCCAACGGGTGCATGGCACCCGGACGCCAAAGCCCTAAGTAGACAATGTACTCTAATTAATTTAGGCTAATTTTTAGGTGCAACGTAACACAGTTTCACTCTACTAATCGTTCTTTGGCTGCAGGTAGGTACAGCAGATTAGGCGTGACGTTTTATTGCAAAATCAACCTTATCACAGCGATATGAGATGCACATATATTACATCTGATAATGCCGGTGTACATTACAGAAATGTTATTAGATGATGGCATTTACATGCATGCGAAATGTGTCCTTAAGTATAGGTATAGCAAAATTGAAAGCTAAAAGCATATGGGCACAAACCACTTTCTTATTAATTACGGAGAATCAGTTTGTTATTAATTATGTTGTTGTTTTACAGTTCGTTTTAATCATTATTTAATTTTGTCATTTCATTTCTACTGGTAGTTTAATTCTATAATTACATATTTTCATAATTTGTGTTATCTCCCAATAATGTGATTTGTTAAAATGGATAGGACTGCTCCTTCAAACTCGACTAGCAAAGACAGGAAACCTCAAAATTAAGCTTTTTTGAAAACAGAACTATTCATGCTAGCTTTCGCATATACTTGAGCGAGTCTGAAGATTTTTTTATTAACGTCTTGCTTATGTTTACAATAAAAATAACTAGTACAAAACAAACAGTACAGAAATAATAGTAGAATATTAGTTGTATTATGAAGTCGAATGTTGGTTATATTATTAGTACAACAAATTGAAGTCATATAAATTAATTTGCTCTGTCATTATTTAGTACGTTATATTGTCCAAAATTAATATTGTCAGCAAAGCTTTACAAAAATCTGACATTGCTCTTTCAGAGGCAGTCAAAATAATATCTCAAGTAAAACATGATTTAATCAAAACTCGTACTCAGTCCGCATTCAAGGAAATGATTAGTAACACAAAACTATTGCCAAAGAAGTTAATGCAGAAACTGAATTTCCCATACCTACCCGTCCCCGTCCCAGAAAAAGATTTTTTAATTATGAGGCTGTGGATGAACCCATCACTGATCCAGAAAGCAATTTTAAAATAAATTTCTACTATTGTTTGCTAAATACCGCCATAACAAAATTAGACGACCGATTCAAACTTTTCAATGAAAACAATATTTTTTTTCCTACTTACAAAACATTAACAATTGGAAAAATTTAAATTCTGTGGAAAACAGAACGTTCTGTTTAAATGTATGGCAGAAATTGAGTAATGGCCCAGAATTGGACATTGATGGAGACAATTTATTCAATGAAATCGAACTTTTGACGTTATGTTCGAACTTTTGAATTGTTAGTGTTCACTGATGATTGCAAACCCCATTAGATATTTTGAAGTTTTTGTTTACAACCAATTTAATTTCAGTATTTCCGAATGTGTTAACCGTGCTAAGAATTTATTTAACATTACTAGTCACAGTGGCTCACAGTGAAAGACCCTTTTCCTAATTAAAATTAATTAAAAATTTTCTCAGGTTGGCAATGTTGCAAAGCAGACTAACCAATTCATCTGTAATTAGTATTGAACAAAAAACTCATATTGAAATCAGTGACTTTGTTAGAGATTTTGCGAATGCAAAAGCATGAAATGCCAATTTTTTGTAACTGTGAGTTATTTTAGTTATTTATCATAAATAAACATTACTTACTAATTCAATTTTTATTTTTGTGTTACAAATATATACTATATAAATGATCCAATAAACTGTTTAACATAACAAAAGTTAATTTCTATATAACCCCAGAAATCCTCAATAACAGTTTACTCCCATTTTCCCATCCATCACCAGTGGCGTGGCGACTTTGGCGGTGATCCATGGGAATAACTGGTTCAGTATACTATGTTACCTACTAGACTACTGTTCCGACGAGATCGATTACCATAGACAGGTACTTATAAGGTCATACTTATGAGGTTGATGTGATGGGGCAAGGTGTTGGTGATAGGCTGATAAGTTTTGATTGTAGGAGCTAGGCGGTGGAAATCCGTGGCTGGGGGTGCCACGGTAGTCCTCGCACCCAGACACTGGATAGGCTAGAGCCGCCTCTGGGTGTGGATTTGTATTCAGTACAAAGAAATCCTCAGACTGAGTTTTATATATACAGGTGTGCTATCAGGTTCTGATCACAACACCAAAATATCATTATTCAACCTATGTGTGATTGTGTGTACTAATGTTTTTGTCACCTTTCTCAACCCAGCGAAGATTTTAGTCATGCTCCTCATTTATTGAAAATGGGAAACGATAAACTAGATCAAACAGCATATACATCTTCACATACACTTTTAGGACGGATATGATATCACACAGTTATTTTTCAACCTTTTCTTTGAGTTTTGCAGCCTACATGATTTCAGGTTCAGTAAAACAAACTAAACTGTTGTGTGCATAGTGTTACTAAATAAACTTTATACAGTTTTATGTATAATTTTCATTTAACAAAAAATTACTAGAAACACTAATTTATTATAAACACCGAAATTTTATCTTATGAAATCGTATACCGTATTGGCCTGAATATAAAACGATTATTTTTTCCTTACAATGCCCTTCCAAAAACCATACCCATCTTACATACTCAATCTAACATTTAAAAATGTTGTGTTTGTGCCTGCAAAAGTATAGCGTATTTTGTAAGTCGCCAGCTGTACAGGCTTGCCATGTGTGTAGTGTGAATCAACACACGTTTTATAATGAGCTTAAGGTCAAGAAAAGGTCAAACTCCCAAGTACACTTTCACCATTGCACTGAAGTACCGTATTGTGTCACAGATGTTATAAGTTGTTCACTTTAAGGTTAAGTCAACAAAGTGAATATTCACGAGTGTTGAGTGTTATTCTATTAATACGTGTGTACATTGGAGTGTTTGTTGTTCTGTTATTATGTGTGTCTATTTTAGTTTTTGTTGCTCTACTCGCACGTGTGTGGATTAACTAGAGTAATCAAGTACCATACTGTGTCTTTGGTCAGTAACATTAAAACAATAATGGCCAACTCACAAGTAAAGGATAGTGTTGAACAGAGGGTGTCCTCTGCGTGTCATATAAACATGGGAGAGAGAAGAAGTTATGATATGATATTTCAAATTAAGAGTGATATGTGAGGCGAAACAAACAAACAATTTGCAGGCTTCTGAACAGTTTCGTGTTTCTCAATGTATTGTACAGCGTTGGTGAAAAAATGAAGAAAGGCTTAAGGGTGCAAGTGCATCAAGAAAAGCATTCAAGAGGACCTGAAACTGGAAAATTTAATAACCTTGACAGACTTGTTTCCACATACACCCACGAGAAACAAAACCAAGGATATCCAATATGCCAACAAGTTATTAGAACGAAGGTACTGGAGGTGGCACATAAGTTGAAAATTCCAATAACTGAATTTAAAGCAAGCTTGGGCTGGTGTAAACGCATGATGTGGTGTTCAGGTCTGTGTTTACGATGTTGCACTACCCTTGCGCAAATGCCTACCTGCAGATTATACTGACAAATTGATCGCTTAACAATTATATATTATATTATAAAACTGAGGATAGCCCACAATTACCTGCTTGGCCAAATGGCAAATGCTAACCAAAAACCAGTGTTTTCGATATGCCGTCAAGTGTTACTGTGGACAGAAAGGGTGCAAAATCATTACAATTAAATCTACAGGCAATGAAAAGTCAAGCATTACTGAGATGCCAGGAGTAACTGCCGATAGAAGAAAACTTCCGCTGTACGTTATTTTGAAGAGAAAAATGCTTCCGAAGGAACAGTTACCAGCTGGATTGTTTTTAGAGCACAGGAAAAAGGGTGGATGACTGAAGAACTTATGGCAGATTGGCTTAAGGTTGTTTGGGGATCTCGACCAGGCACTTTACTAGGGCAGAGAGGTATGTTAATTCTTGATGCTTTTCATGGTCACACAAGTGAGAAAATAAAGAAGCTGGTTGGAGAAATTAACACTGATCTTGTTATAATCCCTGGGGGAAGATGTGGTTGTTAATAAGTCATTTAAGTACTTACGGAAGAACTATAGTGACTGGTTAGGTTAATTAATGGAAACCATGCACTGACTCCGACTGGCAAGTTGAAGAAACCAAGCATACAGTTACTGGCCCAGTGGATAATCACAGCCTGGGGGAAAATCAAAAGTGAATCCATTGTAAAGGAATTTAAAAAATGTTGTGTTTCTAATAACATGGATGGGAGTAAGGATGACATTTTGTGGAAAGACTCCAGTTATAAATCAGATTCCAGTACCAATTCTAAAGATGAACTTGGAGATGAAGAAGAAAATGAGGATGATGACTTGAACTAAAAACAGTAAGGTACTTTTAACACTTTCAGGTACTTTAAAGGTAATTTCACCTTTAATGTAAAATAAGCCATATTTACTTAGCGTGACTTCAAGGTATTGACCATTTAATTATCTTTTTCATACAACACCTCAAAAAATTCAGTGTCGTCTTATATGCAGGCCCTATTTTTTCATGTAAAACATCTTCAAAAATCTAGGGTTATCTTATATGTGAGGCCGTCTTATAAAAATAAGAAAACTAACTCGCCATGTGCGAGTTAGCGGACGGTAGCATGACACAAGAATACGCCTATTTAGTGACGTAACCAGTGGACTCAATATTTCGTCGACGTCCAACACATGTTAAATGAACAGTGACGAACGATTCAACATCTAAGGCATTGCAATTTCCGTTATGCCTAACTTACGGTGGGAGTTGGTTTAGGCTCTCGGGAAGAGAGTCGACGAAAAGCAACACAACTAAACGGACGCGAGTAGTGGCGCTTGTACCCGGTCGGGCGAAAACTTTATAAAAATGTGAAGATCCCAGTTGAAATAACTCCGTTTTCCCGGCCAGGAACGTTAAGAAGTCGTGCACTTCCAAATTTATATTTTTTAGTAAAAAGTATCAATCAGTTTTAAAAAAATGAATCAGCATCTCAGAATGTAGACAGTGAATGAATCGAAATTAAATGTGGTGTAGTGAAAAGTGAAAACTTTCGGACATATACATAATACGCGACGAATAACAACGAGAGGAAAGACGCCGGATGGGTAATCCTCGACTAACATTAATTATGTCATATTTTTTTACAAGAGGGATTCTAACTAAATTATGGGGAATTTTGGTAGTATGAATGTGTGAGCATGGCAAACTGGGTCGTCTCATAAAAAATTAGAATAAGTTAGTTGGAGTAATTTTTTTATATACGTATATGTTGTGAAATTAGAAAAAGTAACATGCTATAAAATTATTTGTCAGTTCGTGATTAAACAAGAATCGAGAAAGAAGTAAAATCAATGTAATATAATAGAATGTTTTTTAAAGTATAACCTGAAGTAAAGAGTTTGATGAAAGTTATAAGTGGAGGAGAACGTAAGCTTGCAATGAATGTTAATAAAATGAATTAGTAGCGCAACCATGTGTTAAGTTAATTATTACGCCACATTACCATCACCTATCCAGTATAGAAAATTTCACCTAATGAACCTGGCAATTAAAGTTGTTTTAAAGGTTTCGATGTAAAGCCGAAAACATCGTGGCGACCTATTAATAGTTTGGAATCTTCTGTGAGCGGTAAGTCAGAGTGGCGGTAAGTACGTGGTAAGTAAAAAGAATAGAAACGTAACACAAGATTGTGGAACAAATTACACAGGCCTACAAATTTAGGTTCATAAAAACTTTTTCAAAATTTGATCTGATTTTATAGTTTTTTGCATTTCTGAATTCAAATATGACTTCAGTTTCCAAGTATATCTGTGCTATTCAAATATGATAGAACAGTCAGTTCTATCACATACTGTTTATTGCAATCGGCATCGTCAATTTTAGTGGAACGCATTTCCCTAGTGAAGATATGTTAGTGAAAGTACATTAAATAAAACAGCATCTTTTGCAAACTATGTTTTTAATTAGATCTGATTTTTTACAATAATATATTTTTAACTTATTACATCTTTACCTTAGTTGGAAGTCGCATAATGCCTTTTTCTTTTCCTTATGAAGCTGTGCTGTTGCATTTCCATTTGTATGAGAAATCTAGTTTTTCACGGTGTAGCATCCAGCAGTAGTCTCCCATCATATGAATATTTCAGTTAAGTCTTATTCAGTAGCAGCTGAAATTTCGTGTAGATTCGCTATCATCTCTTCTTCATCGGCTTTCCTCTTCTCACGCCAGGCTTTATTTTCCTCAGACATGGTTTTCATACTAGCTAATAAGTCAGCTAAAGCATTCTTTATTTCTGCTATCTCCGCCATATTGATCAAAAATTAATTTAAAATTTTACTAAAATTTAAATTCCCTGACTTAACGCTACAAAACTTATTATTACAAGATTATTATCGTAGTGTAAACCAGTTTATACACATACAGTAAGCAGTTCAATATATCAAAATGTAAATAAATTATATCCTCAGATTTTAATATGAACCATACACACACAAATATTACATTTATTATAATTACACGTCGGATTTTACCAACAAATTTTATATTCTTTGACATACATAAAATAGCGTAAATTTACTGCTATTTTTCGTGCCCTACGTTGCTAAGCGCCAAATATCTCTTTGCGACAACACAAATCACTTAACTATTGGCGCATAGGATATGGTAGTATATGTGTTTTAATGCAAAAGTCTATATTGGAGGGTTTAAGATTATTTATTGCACACAAGACATATGAAATTGTTTATACGATATATTTGACAAGCATAATAATGATAGTGTTTCAGATATAGTCTTTTAAAGTGTTAATTATTGTTCATATACGAGTTGTGGTACATAACAACATATATGATGATGATGATTCCCACGGCGAGGTTGATGGAAAAGGGGGGGCTTTGCTGTGTCGTGGAGTCGTCAGGCATGGCGTACGATGACAGATGGTTCACCCTGGTGATGCTTCCAGCTGGGGTGGTGTCCTGGAGTTCCAACGTTGACACTGACGCTCGCACACAAACACCGGTTCTATGGATACTACTTCTGAAAATTTAGACAGTATTTATACTTCATAATTATCTCAGGTCACAGTGGCTATTATAGAAACGGTATATTAGGCTTATACCAATCCGGACTCTTCAAGTGTTCACGCGTAACACTGGGTCTACCACGATCAGCAGACCTCCCTATGCGGAAATCTTCCACTTACGCGGAAACTAATGATAAAAATATTTTATTAATAAGTAAATTATGAAATACTATTGGTACTGCAGAATACCTTACACAGTAACACATTTCAAGTTCACTTATTTATACACGCTATGTTATAATAACAATACCGTGTGTAGAGATGTATTAAACAAACAGTTCTGAGCCTTCACACTCGTTACTACCGCCGAAAAGACTTAACAAATTCTTGCAAGCGGAAAATCTTGCACAAGAATTGCACGTTCCGATCGTGATAGCTAGATGAGAAGAACTAACTGTGCAGCAACAGGCTTAAGAAAATTCCGACTGCCTTCCAGCTTCTTATTGGTGGAAGGAAGTCACATGGTTACTTTGCAGATGACTCGGCAGTGTTTCATGCCGTAAAGTGCATCGAATTTGCAAGAGCATGCATAGATGGTAATCTCTGAATGCCTTTATCTCATGCAGAAATGCGTTTTACAACAAACTTCATATTTTAACGAAATCATATTTTAACATCATTTAAAGCTTAGGAAACATACAGAAACTGTAGCAAATATAGTAGTTTATGTTCAGTTCAAGTGTCACAACGATACGATAATTATATCACGCACAGCCGGGGAAACGTTTATCACTCGCGCACGCGCGCACATTTCCACTGACATAGTACATGAATAAATAACACATAAAATAATACACAGTTTGGCTAAGCCTAATTCCTTATCCTTTCTAAAATACAAAACTTATACCACAAAAAACCAAATCTAACAAACTACCAATTTAAACATGAATGTTTATCGTCTGTGTATTACATAAGCCTGCACTGCTTATCAGGATCCTGTGTTTCATTGCAGGATTAACCCCGTCCCGCATAAAAAAAAATTTTTTTTTTAGTTGTCTAACAAAATAAAAAAAATTTTTTTTTCTTTGATACATCCAAAACAATTTCCTAACCCTATGAATAATATAACACTAATACTCTCAAACATAAAATCAAATAAACACCTTCTTTGCAATACTAACATTCCATAATTGTCAACTTGACAGAACAAATAAATAGACCAAAGACACGTGGCAACAATGACCTTTAAACCATAACAAATACACATGTTCTTGACAAGCAGGTAGCAATTAGGCAAGGTCACAGTGTAAACACACCCCACTACTAGCGTGCTACACAACAGACTGCATTCCTTATCTGTACTAATTTATCGCTCATTCACAGAATTACCCTACATATAACATTTATACCTGAACTGACATATTTTAAATAAAGCTACACATTCGTACATCCTATATCCTGACATTTATTTACGTTTATTTATGGATTTTTTGTATAATACTTTCTCAGCGATGAATCATGAAATTTAGCAATCGCACGGTTAGTGTTGGGGTTGGTTAATATGAACGTATTCTTTCCAACCTGCTCAGATAGGGTATAAGGACCATTGTATAGCCTGAAAAACTTTGCGGCTGTGTTGTCCTCCCTTCTTCCAACATTCAATGCACGCAAAAGCACTCTCTCCTCTCTAAAATTTAAATTCCCTGACTTAACGCTACAAAACTTATTATTATTACAAGATTATTATCATAGTGTAAACAAGTTTATACGCATACAGTAGCAGTTCAATATATCAAAATATAAACAAACCTTATCTAACTCACAAAACAACTAATAATCTACCTCCAATATACTGATAAAATTGTTCATATATGACACACAAGAGAATATGCACAATTGATAAATTATATCCTCAGATTTTCATATGAACCATACACACACAAATATTACATTTATTATAATTACACGTCGGATTTTACCAACAAATTTTATATTCTTTGACATACATAAAATAGCGTAAATTTACCGCTATTTTTCGTGCCCTACGTTGCTAAGCGCCAAATATCTCTTTGCGACAACACAAATAACTTAACTATTGGCGCACAGGATATGGTAGTATATGTGTTTTAATGCAAAAGTCTATATTGGAGGGTTTAAGATTATTTATTGCACACAAGACATATGAAATTGTTTATACGATATATTTGACAAGCATAATAATGATAGTGTTTCAGATATAGTCTTTTAAAGTGTTAATTATTGTTCATATACGAGTTCTGGTACATAACAACATATATGATGATGATGATTCTCACGGCGAGGTTGATGGAAAGGGGGGGGCTTTGCTGTGTCGTGGAGTCGTCAGGCGTGGCGTACGATGACAGATGGTTCACCCTGGTGATGCTTCCAGCTGGGCTGGTGTCCTGGAGTTCCAACGTTGACACTGACGCTCACACACAAACACCGGTTCTATGGATACTACTTTTGAAAATTTAGACAGTATTTATACTTCATAAGTATCTCAGGTCACAGTGGCTATTATAGAAACGGTATATTAGGCTTATACCAATCCGGACTCTTCAAGTGTTCACGCGTAACACTGGGTCTACCACGATCAGCAGACCTCCCTATGCGGAAATCTTCCACGTACGCGGAAACTAATGATGAAAATATTTTATTAATAAGTAAATTATGAAATACTATTGGTACTGCAGAATACCTTACACAGTAACACATTTCAAGTTCACTTATTTATACACGCTATGTTATAATAACAATACCGTGTGTAGAGATGTATTAAACAAACAGTTCTGAGCCTTCACACTCGTTACTACGCTGAAAAGACTTAACAAATTCTTGCAAGCGGAAAATCTTGCACAAGAATTGCACGTTCCGATCGTGATAGCTAGATGAGAAGAACTAACTGTGCAGCAACAGGCTTAAGAAAATTCCGACTGCCTTCCAGCTTCTTATTGGTGGAAGGAAGTCACATGGTTACTTTGCAGATGACTCGGCAGTGTTTCATGCCGTAAAGTGCATTGAATTTGCAAGAGCATGCATAGATGGTAATCTCTGAATGCCTTTATCTCATGCAGAAATGTGTTTACAACAAACTTCATATTTTAATGAAATCATATTTTAACATCATTTAAAGCTTAGGAAACATACAGAAACTGTAGCAAATATAGTAGTTTATGTTCAGTTCAAGTGTCACAACGATACGATAATTATATCACGCACAGCCGGGGAAACGTTTATCACTCGCGCACGCGCGCACATTTCCACTGGCATAGTACATGAATCAATAACACATAAAATAATACACAGTTTGACTAAGCCTAATTCCTTATCCTTTCTAAAATACAAAACTTATACCACAAAAAACCAAATCTAACAAACTACCAATTTAAACATGAATGTTTATCATCTGTGTATTACACAAGCCTGCACTGCTTATCAGGATCCTGTGTTTCATTGCAGTATATATGGCCCAACAAAGACTCCTTCCTTTAATTTTGCTTCTGACAAGTGAGGGAACTTGGTCAACAGGTATTTAAAACAGGTTCCTTCTTTAGATAAATGTTTTACAAACTGGTTCAGTTTTATGTGGAGTGGAGGTAAAAGTATTTTCTTCAAATCGATAAGACTTTTGCATAGAATATTCTCACTTCCAGGTTCAAGAGATTTCATTGTAGATCAGTTTTCTTTTCCCAGTGTTGATTTCTCACTCGGCTTTCCCACTCACATAGGAAACATGGATACTTAGTATAACCACCCTGCTGACCTAAAAGCATGGTTAATACTCTTAAATCTCCACACACCATCCAGCTGTGATCATTGTATTTAATCTTTTCTAGAACCAGGTCTAAATTCTCATAGCTAGCTCTCAAGTGAACTGATTGGCCAACTGGTACTCGAGCATACTGATTCCCATTATGCAGGAGTACAGCTTTTAGACTCCTTTTAGAAGAATCTACAAAGAGACTCCAATCGTCTACTTTATACTCAATGCCAAACTTGATGATTAATCCAGTAATGTCACTGCAGTACACTAAGTCACCTTCTTGTAAAAAATAGGGACTGAATTAATTGTTAACTAACTAATTCTTAACAGACAGCTTACTTGATTTATTATTAGTGACATTTATTTATTATTATTGTTATTAATTATTATTAGCCATGTGTTTAATAATTTAGCCAACATTTTAAAAATGTTGAATGCAAAGCAAACCCTGAGTAACTTCTTGTTATATGAAAATGGAAAATATACATTTTTCGAGAAAACCGTATGTGACAGGAAAATTCTGATGCAATTTTTGAATTCTGTGCCAAAAAATACATTAAGGGAAGATAAAATTATGAAAAAAGTTTTTTCATCACAGGTCTGTATTATACATACATTCTGTATGGTGTGAGAATATTGTAAGTGTAACATAAATAAAACGAGAAGAAAATGTAGAGTGGTTGATTCGAATTATCTTTGCTTCTGTACTTTTAATATAACAATGATGAGTTTAGTGCTAAAGATATATAGAATTTATAATATTACATGTGTATTATAGATTAGCAGCTCATAAATAATAGGCTGCACCTACTAGTTGGTTACAGAATGTATTTAGTTAGTTGTGAAATCCATTAGTGGTGGGGTGCAGGTAATTAAAAATCAGTAGCAGCCCAGTGAAAATGGCAATGTTTTGTTTAGTCATTGTAATATGCTTATTTGTATCTGTAAGTGTTATGAACATGTGCTGAATTATAAAATGAGTGATTTTCATGAGCAATTAATTGTTGTGAAATTTTGAGTTAAAATGGAAAAATCCTTCATGGAAAGATTTTAAATGTTGAAAACAGCATATTGGGATGAAGCTTTAAGCCAGACTTCAATGTATGAGTGATGGAAATGTTTCAGAAATGGCTGAAATTCAGCTGATGATGATCCTTGCACAGGCTGACCATCAGCATCCAAAACTGATGAAATTGTTGGAAAAGTTAGGGAAGAAATTCATTTTATCCATTTAACTCTTTGTGAGGTGGCTGAAGAAGTAAGCATTTCAAACACTGTGTGACATAAAATTATTCACAAAATTTAGGCATGAGTTGCATTGCAGCCAAATTTACGCCTCACCTTTTGACTGACAAGCAAGAGTGGATGTGAGTAAATAGCTTCTGAATCAAGCTAAAAGAGATGAAAACTTAAAAAAAAAATATTACTGGAGATGAGATAGGAATATATGGATACAATGTTGAAACAAAAACATAATCATCATAATGGGTATGACTGGAAAAAGCAAGACAAAAACTGTCAAACATTAAAGTCGTGTTGTCAGTTTATTTTTTGACTCTGAGGGCATTATTCACCATGAATTCCTTTCAAAAGGCAAAAGAGTGAATACAGATTATTATTATGCCATCATAACGAAACGTCTTCATGAGGATAAAAGAAGAAAAGGTCTAAAGCTTGGAAGTCAAACCAATGGATGCTCAGTGCTGATAGTGTGCCTGCACACACATTGCTTTTAATCCATGAAATTGAAGGTGGAAAATTAAACAACAGGTGTTCAGCATTCTCCTTATTCACCACATTTATCACCAGTTGATTTTTTTTTATCACCAAAATTAAAAATGGAGTTGAAAGGTTGATGTTTATCATGTTGATTAACTTGATAAAGGAAAATTTGGTAGCCAACTGTGCAATGTCCTGAATGAAGAGTTGCAGAATTGTTTCAGAGGATGAAAGAAATGTTCAAGCAGTGTATCCAAGTGAAGTGGACTACTTTCAAGGCAACACGTCTGAATAACTTCTAAGATAAGCGGAATATTTATTATTTAAAAAGTTAGGAAATTTTGTGGACAAACGTTGTAATAGAAGGTTTTTCATGAAGTTTCACATTCAATCTTTCTACTAACCGTCCATTGTCACTTTTGGGTGTCCACTTCATCATGAATATTCATTTGTCCTTTCCAAAACAAGCAATACCATTACCTAATAACTGCACTGTCACTCACAATGTTTGGTCAGTCAACCTCACAAAATTTGCCTCTGAGTTTCAACAGTACTATTGACTTTATTCTAACAAAAAACATATTACAGGGTGAACCTCACAGTTGGCAGGATTATTTTTTGTAACACTAATTGTAAATTGCTCATACATCACCACAATCCTGTATCTGATGCTGAGAGAATAGCTTACGGTTGAATATTACATCATATTACAACATGGGACTGCGGTATCCCGCTTTGTTGCGAGTCAGTGGAAACATCAGAATGGATCTTACTTTTAAAATGTTTCATATAAGACGTTACTTAGTTATTGTTATTTTATGACTGTGCCTGATATGGTATAACAATTTTGAAGCTAAGAGTTCCATACCATGCGTATTTATATCAGTACACCAAGATATTTATTTTTATTGATTTCACTTTTTAAAATTATTTGTAACAAGTTAACCTAGCAAAACAGGTATGTTATCCACATTTCATATTTATTTTTGCTGAAATTGATGTTCTTCTGCTGTTAACTGACGTAACATCTTAAAACAGGGGGTTGTTTGTTATTTTTTACTTCTTTTTGTTTAGCACATTTAGTTTTTCTTTAACATATTTTAGACATGTGTCTGTAGTCTTTATGTAATGACATGTGTGGATTATGATTACAAGAGCGAACTTGTAATGCTACTGTATATGAAATGCATTACTATTAGTGTTATTGGAGCATCAGAAAAATGTAATTTTAGGTGTTTTCAACTTGTTCATTATGGTGTACAGGCAAATATTAGATCCTTGCATTATACTAATTTTGTGTTGTTTTCTGTTTACAGATTATATTCAACAATTTTAGAGATTGTTTTCCTTCTGGTAATTTTGGCAGAATTCCAGCATATGATGCAGATGTTTCTGATAAGGTAAGTATTATTATTAGTGTTATAAACAGAAAGTACATGTTTAAAGTGTAAGTTATAAGCAATAAGGCTCCATTACTTACCAACCTTACCATTCCAGAAAACCCAAAAAACCAAAAGCCAGAGCCATCACCACATTTTGATAGGCAGAATGTGGAAACCACAACAATGTCCCTGTGAAAACAACTTAAATACTAATACAATTTTTCACTTAAGAGAATTTTCCCAGATTCATTTATATGAACTCATTGAGTATAAGTTAGGTTAAGGTGAAATGACATTAGAAATATCTTAACTTATATGCATTGTTATGTATATATGCTCATTTATTATAATTAACTGTTGCTGGGTTTGTTAACCAGAAAGCATTACGTTCTTAATTGCACCATGACTTATTCAGAGTAAACATATAACGTATATAAATTTACCAAAGACTGAGTTACAAAAGAAATAAAGCAAACACTGTAATAAAAAATATAGTGAAACAGTTATACCAAAGGAATATTAACTCATAACTTTGTATACAAGAAAAAAATGTACATTAGCTTATAATAAGGTAACCTATCCTTAATGTTAGGATAACCTATCCTTAACAGTAGTTCATACTGCCATTATTTTACACATTTTAAATCTAACACATTATGTTTTAATACCTTGCTCTATTAGGCCTATACTAGCATTAAAAAATTAAGCAAAACAACAATCTTTTCACACTTTGAGAAGTCTGTAAATTTCATAGGCGTCTAACAAAGTGAAAGACATCTCTCTCTCTCTCTCTCTCTCTCTCTCTCTCTCTCTCTCTCTCTCTCTCTCTCTCTCTCTCTCTCTCTCTCTCTCTCTCTCTCTCTCTCTCTCTCTCTCTCTCTCTCTCTCTCTCTTCTCTTTTTACTTTCTCTTCCCCTTTCCCCAACTCACTTTCGCTCTCATATGCACACTATGGCCCACATTCCATTGATTGTATATCCTTGTTGTCCAATGGGTGTGGTTTTTGCTACTTATCTGTGTACAAAGGTTTTTAAAAAAATGTATAATCACTTGGTACGTTTCACAGTTTTTATTTAACTCTTGACAGCAGTTTCAGCTTATCAAACTGTTGTCAAAGAGATCAGTGAACAACTGATCTGTCTACAGTTGTTCATGCCGTGTCTTCGATGTCGCTCATGGTTAGTGCACACACTCTGTATATGATTCACTTTTCTGCAAATTTGTTCATTTGAGTCACTGACCCAAATTCCACATGATGAATTATCAACTGTTCGGTTAAACATTTTGCTGAGAGACTTTAAATAAGGAAATGTATGGTGTCTGGAAATGTTTAATGTTGTTCACTGCTGTAATACTTTTTAGTGTAGGCCTACATGCTATCCCCTGCGAGTGCCGAGTCGCTGTATTATTTAGTGTGTGTACTGTCTGATGGTTTTAAGGTGACTAACTATAATACTTTTAAAAACTTTCTCACATTTTCTGATTGAGGCATTACTGACAGTATTTCACTCCTCATTTACATTTTCAGACGAAGGCATGGCCTTTGTGATTAAGACGTGGTCGCTGGCATCTGTTCTCTTTGGTGTTCAACTTGCGACTTTCTAATCTGCCTATCAGCATCCCATAGCTTGGATCTACCACTCTGCTGGTTTTTTATGCTTATTCAGTCGGAATGCTAATACCTTTTCGTTACACAAGACGCCTAAGCATGAAAAAGTACATTTTGAGCACATACATTCATTAGAAACTACATACTTTCCCAAGCCCAAGTTGCACAAAAATTGTGTGTAAAACATAAAAACTCTGATTGCCCTAAACCTAGGTGGATCAATGAGTATATGGCACAATGAACCCTCTTACTTCATGATTAATGTTGGGTACTTATCTCCCTCCCTAATCCAGTGATATATTTGTTGTACTGTAACCGCTCCGGCCGTTACATTTATATTTAAAACTAGACACATGGTCTAGACGGAAGCATAAAATGGCTGGAGGCCATAGTGACAGGACTTGCAATAATACGCTTGCTTCAACAGTAACAATCCCTTTTATTAGTGTTTTATAATTATCTGTTTATTACGTTTATGACAATGATTCTTGTAATATATATGTATATAAGCATGTAATATATCAAGAATGCAAAACTGTAATAATGATTGTACAGGATTAATTCTTGCAGTTATCTTTTGTTATATCTTTTACTTTAAAACATAAATATATATATATATATATATACATATATATGTATATATGTTGACCTCACATGTATGGTAATCACCACCAGCAATCATAAGATTCAATGCCCAGCATCACGAGTGGATACTCTTAATTAATATTAATACATGATAGTCAGTAATGAGTGGACATGTTCGGAAAAAATATCAGATCATTAAAAGAAGAAAGAAAAAAAATACTGATTATATCAAAACTTTTCTACTAAACTCATGAATGTAATTAAGAAAATTAATCAACCGCCTGACAAACATGGGCTCCCATACAGTTAACAATACAAATCAACATATATATATTATAACTCTACTTATATGCGTTATTGTTGTGTCGTGTTGTGTGTGAGTACCTACCTGCTGTCCGATCTTGCGGATTCTTCCGACTAGGGCGTGTGGATTTTGGATTTGAAGTTCGCAAGCTAGTATTCTCAAATTTATTACAACAACACACAAAATAGGTTACTTTAAAGGGGGAGAGTTTTGTGAGACTGGTAGGCTTTATCGTACAACAATAAAACACTGTTATATGGGGTACTAAAACGTTGTTTATTACTCCAACAACACACAAGAATAGAATGGTTATTATTTTATGAATTTCTTACAGTCTAAACAATGAATCAATGTTTTTCGATTGGTCAACAGTTGAAAGAAACTAAACTCGTTCTTTGGCGAGTTAATTGCAATTTAAATTTTAATTTATTAATTGATTTGATCTAATTAAATTTCTTTAATTAAATTGAATTTAAATGTTCATGAAACCAAATATAAAACTCTGAAATTAATTAGAATAATTTTCCAAAATGAATTTGACGTGACAGTCTAGTTCACGTTATTTCATTTCTAGTGATTCGACTTCTGATATACTGCAGTATGATCTAATAATTAGATTGTCAGTTAAGATTTGTATAGCGCTTTTATACTACTTGTATTTCTTAACTATAACTTACTAATGACTTAAACTGCTATACAGATTATCACAATGAATTTACTTTTTAATTACTAGAGTCTTTGCTTTTTGTTTGGCACCTGAATTATTTGAATTACAATGTTTTAATTGAAAAATAGAAAATTTGGTATGAAAAATAAATAAGTGGATTTTGCTTTCCTGTTACTGAAGAGGATGTCGTTCCGATTTGTCCCTCGTCGATTCGAGTCCTTCGCTAGAGAAAATAATCTGCTTTGAGCTGCTGGATTCGGTCGTGGAGTTCAAATTTCGGCAACACTCTGCTTCCTTGCTGTTTGTGAATCTTTTAACGTCTGCGGTTGTCTGCTGGAACTGGTTCCTGTCCCTCGTCGATTTGCACGTTGCACGTCAGCGTGTGTGTGTGTTTCGTTGAGTGGTAGCTCTGCTCGTCAGCTGTTCACCAATGATTTAGACGGCCTATCTGCTGTATTCTTGAAGTCTGGTCTTGAAGTCTGGTGGATCTCTTGCGTGCTTATGACTAACTGGTAGTACACAATAAGCTTGGTTGATGTACTGAAGAGTATCTCGCCTTTACGCAACAATTACGAGCTATACAGTTGACCTGTAATTACTGTGTTCATAATTGCGTGTGTGTTGACCACGTAGAGTCTTCTTGTTGATCTTCACCACTATGGCTACTAGACGATCGAAGTACTACGTCTTAACTTCGTGAGTACTGGCAAAAGAGTGATGTTTCATCCAGAAAACACCTCGCTAGTCGGGGCTCGCGTCAAGTGATTTGATTGGCTGGCACACTCTCCCTACTACATAAACTTTGAATTCCCTTGGTCCGTGAGAATGAAGTTAGGTTCCCACAGACGGAGAATTGATATTATTTCTAATATTATTATCAGCGGAACCAATTTGTCGCTCCGGATTTCCTGTGCTTATTTAATTTTGCAATAACTTGGTTGCAAACCAAGTTGTGTGAAATCTAAAATATACAATCTGTCAGAAATTATTATCTTTATAACATACTAAAATCTCATTACTGTAACTCTATTTTTACAGAAGTTATTCAATTATATTTAATTAACTCTTTCATTTGTTAATTATATCGCGTAAAATTTGCACATGTCATTATTAATGTTTCGGCAAACATTTTTGCTATGTTGGATTTCGCCTTTATTTATTAGTTTCCGAGATATTAATAATTAACAGTTTGGGTGTGGTTGCTTCCTTGTACAGCGAACTGATTACATAATGACCACGTGTGCGTTGCTTTACAAAGCATTATTTTCAACGCTCTACATTCAAATGGAGTTTTGACTGTTATATTTTATTTAAATATGCTTTCAGTATGCGGTAAACATATAACCCCAAATAGTTAATATTTGGTGCTGTTATAATATATATGTAACGTAATCTTCCAAGGTGGAACGTCCGTCTTTTGAAAGTCTCGGATCAGTCAGAGTACCTTTTTGCGATCGTCACTTATGAATTATATTTACTAATGTTCAAAGCAATTGAATTTGATGTTTACCAAACAAAACAGAATCGAGTGTGTGTGATTTGGGAGAGATTAATGAAGTTGTTTAATCTTAGTTAGAAGAGAGAGTGTAGCGGGTCATTTTTGGGTGTTTTTATTTTTAACCGTTTGGGGCATTATTATATTTTTACTTATTTCGTTTTCGGGCGGACTGGTATAATAAATTGGAAAAAACTGTAATTGTATTGTGCAACGTTATTGTCCAAGCAACAGCACGAGGTTGAGAAACAGCGTTTGGAACAAAAGCGACGCGCAATTTCAGTGGTGTAACACGGCAGAAGAATTTACCTCCACCAAAATTCTAAGAACTCTGTGCATGTGTTTTGACGCCCGTATGCAACTCAGCCGGGCGGGGATCGGCACTGACGCCGTGAGAGACACCGCAGTTGAGACAAACATGGCGCTGGGACGAAAAGTTAGTAGTTCCAAGTGACCGGCTACCGGAAAACAGCGTCAAACTCCGCCTACTGTGAGCGACATCAGCAGAGCAGATGCCAATATCGGCCTCTGGACACACACACATGCCAGTTATAATCCATGTATAAAGTGGTTATCCCACACAATCAACAGTATACGGCGACTAAAACTGGGTGGCATTGAATTGCCGCTTCCGCCAGTTTAACCCAGCACATTACGCAGTTCCACTACTGAGGCCTGCTTGCTAGGAACGAATTAGGCTACACGCAAAAGTTTTTCTACTATTTTCACTTTAAATTCAAATATCAGTGAAGAAAAGTATGTGACGATAATACATCCGTGCGGTAGAAACTAACCGAGTGTTATTTCGGACCTCAACATTATAACATTTCATAGAAAGATGACTGTGCGTGAAGACCGCGTGGCTGCCGTGGGGGAAGTTTTATTAATAATAAAATGTTAAGGGTTTAAATAATATTTTGGTATAAATGTGAGTGTGGCAAAGCTGGGCGGCTTTTGAGTATATTTGTGTTTATATTTGTATTTGTGTCTGGTCAACCATAAGGTAAGCTATAGTCTGTAAGGTGCAAAAGTTGCACATCATGTAACAAGAAGATTTAACATTTCAACATTTCTGAGTAATAAAAAAAATCTGATTTCTCTTCCATACAATTGAGAGTTAAATTCTTTCAATGCCTTATTTCGTTATATGTATCGTCAGAGTTCGTCGAACGAAATGGGTTTACCTACACTACGAGATCCGGCCAGATCAAAATCGTAAGGTAAGTGGAAGGGTTAACTTAATTTGAATAAAATAATTTTACCAAAAAATATAAAAGTTACAATTGGTGCAGCGTGACCAGGATTTAATATAACTGAAGAGGGGTTATTTTAACACCGGCCTACATCTGACGATGCATAGCGAAGTAGGGTTGTGAAAGCAAATTGATTTGGTAAAATATCAGTTTTGAAATAAAATCACTAATTGACAGTTGTTACGTAAGAAAAAATAGATAAAGTAAAAATGTCCGAGAATACAGAAAAAAGTAGTATAATAAATTCAATTATGAGTGAAAGTGGCCTTGAGTCGCAATCGCGGGATGAAAGTGGTATGTTGAGGGGGGAGACGGGTGCTGTTACAGAAACAGCTGGCGGCAGTAATGTAATAGTTCATTCCACTCCGATTGCGTCTCAACCACAAGTAAACGAAACAGAGGTTGATTCGGGGATTCAATTGACTCCCGTTTCAACTAAACAAAATAAACAATCAGAGGAAACTGATATAATGAGTTTCTTACGAAAAATGGACAATAAATTAGACCAATTAACTAATGATTTTAATGAACAGAAAATAAAATGCGAACAGCAAAATGTTCAAAACGAGATTAATTTTAAAGAAATTAAAGAACAGAATATTCAGTTTCAGCAAAATATAAATATAAAATTCGATGGTTTAATAAATAGTATACAAGACAAGAATGTATGTCTTGAAAATGTCAATGAAATGACAAGAAATAGTCTGAATAAAGTAGAACAGAGTAAGAATAATACAAACGAAAGTTGTAATGACAGTGTTGTGTTAGGTAATGAATTAATAAATAATAATGATGTTGATAATAACGAGAATAATAATGTAGTCAAAAAATTGGTATCTGAGAGTACTAATGAAGTTGTAGAATGTGATTATGAGATGTTAATGTGTGTTAATGAGTTAGAGAGAGAGTGGAGAGAGAGCTATATTACAGGTATGAAACAGGGGGTAAATTGTTTACGAGGTAGAATGGGGGGTGAAGGAAGACCTTCACGTATATATTGTGTAGACAAGTGGGCTACAAATAATTGTTTTTTGAAGTTTTTTGTTTTTCCTGGAGAAGTCAGGAAAGATTTAATTGAATTTATACCCTCTGTCTGTAATACTCATGAGAGTGTGATTTGGTATTGTGATGAGAGAGATGTAAACAGAGAATTGTATGTTAGTAAAGAAACAGAATTATATAACTTAAATAGAAAGTATGATGAATGGAAGGAAAGTTTAGAAGTATATGTGAATGATAACGATTACAACGATTTAATAAAAATGATTAACCCAATAGTTAATGAATTTAATGATGGAGACTTGACAAAAATACCTAACGTAGACTGGTTTAACGAATATTTGAATAAGTTGATTGAAGTTAGTTTTTCTGGTTACAACACACAAAACAGTCATTTGTGTGCTGATAATATTGAACGATGTTATGTAGAACCAAGGTTGATTTGGAACGATGGAGGTTAAACTATTAAAACAATAAAAGACAGCATAAATATTTTGTTTTATGGTTTTGTGACATGGCAGAATGGGACAAATGAAGTGCGGAAAAACTGAACAATAAATAAGAGTTTGTAAATAAAATATAGTGAATTTATATGTGTGTATGTAAGATGATTGTTGTGATAATAATATTGAAATATTTGCAAGTAAATAAATATCAGAATTAATTTTGAAAACAGTAATTGACTAATGGTGATTGTTTCGATAACTATATAATTTATATTGTCAGTCATTAATTAATTTAAACTAATTCGATATGCTTAAATATTTTGATTGATTATTTGAATGTTAATTAATTAATTTTTTATGAATTTAATTTATTTTACGAGATGGAATTTGGTAATGAATGATAAATTATTTAATTTAAACTAATTTTGTGTAAAATGTTTCAGAGATGGTAGTGATTATGTTTTGTGGGTATATCGTGTTAAATGGAGAGTAAGTATGAAAATTTTATAATCATGTATAATAAAAAATGTTTATAGGTGCGATTGAGGTGTTAATGCAATAGTGAGATTTTGTGCAATCATTGTGTTTAATAAAAACAACAATTAAAAATTTTAATAATAACTGAAAAATGATTTAATAATTATTAATAATAAATTTTGAAGATTTCAAGAAAGTTAAACGGTAAAAGGTTATGAATGGGTTAGACGATTATTGATGTAAATATTATATGATAATGTATATATAAAAATTTTAATTAGTTGTCAATTGTAATTAGTTATTAAGTGGCTATTGTGGGGGTTGCCTGTGCTCTCACAAGTAGCGAAAAGGGTTGGGGGTAGCAGTGAGTGTTACCTCCATCGGAGGCCGAGCTGGCGATAAATGTGTGGCACACCTTATCCGTGTAAAGTCAAAAATTTTACACACAATACTAAATGACAGTGTCGCACATAAAAATATTGATGCATAACAGGCAGTGAAATTAGAGTTAGATTTCCTCGACTTTTCGGGCGGTTACTGCCTTACCAGCACTAACCGTGGTTTTGGCTAGCGGCCAGCTATGGTCATACCAAGTCCCTTGACCATAGCTGACTTGAAATTGGTATATATTTGAAATTCAATGGGGGGACATTAGAGGAAATCTCCGGAACTAGGGAACAGCGGCTGCCACTCTGTTCGAGGAGGAACAGCAAGACCGGTGGCAGATCCGTTTTTAAGGGTGCATGATTTTATAACAAGAACATTATGATGTTCACAAATTTTAAACTTAACAGCGGAAGCAGAGACACGGAGAGGTAAAAACCTGCTCCAAAATATACCGTCTCTGTGGAAGCGAAAGGGCGAGACAGTTCTCCATAATCTGAAATAGTGTGTGTGGCAGGGAGGTGACGTAAAGGAGTCACGAATTTAAAATTTTATGACAAAAGTTTTTGCTTATTCAAAGTTTAATCCAATCAAAAATGCTTGTGCTCTGTCCACATAATTATATGCTCAGACTCGTAAATTAAGGTGTTCATGCTATAATTTTAAGTGTATTATATTATTGTTGTCTATTAGATAAGCATTGATAAGTATATGTAATTTTATTATGTGTGTATTTGTTTAAGCCAATAAGTAAATCGTCTGGCAGGTTAACATAAGCATCAGAATCAGAAAAAAGGGGAAACAATGAGGTGAGAAGTGAGAATAAATAAAAATAAATAGGTATATTCCATGTAAATTGTTCAATTTTAAGATATGTTTTTATTATGTTAGGATATCAGCTGATCAGCAAGAACGTCACTGGTATATTGATTTGTAAATGTTACAAGTAATTAATGTTTAATGTACTACAGATATTTTGAAGTAAAGATAAAAAGAATATGAGAAATAAAATAACAATTTATGCAAGATAACAAAAGATAGTTTCTGGGTGATAAATATTTAGTGGGACATGTAGATCTGTCCCAATTGAATTCCAAGTGAAGTGAAATAATGAATATGATGTAATGTTGTTTTTGAGTTAATGTATGTTATAGAATTTGGTGAAATATTGATGTTGACACGGTAGTTGTGGAGAATTTATGTAGAGTTTTGAATGATATATATTTATGTTTATGATTAATGAGGGTATTTTGTGTATTTGAAGTAATGTAATGAGATTGAGATTGTTTGGGGATGGCAATTTTGTATTAGAGGGTAGTGTAATGTAGGAGTCCGCAACAAGGGTTGGGACGGGATAGGGATAGAGTTTAGTGAGGAGGGGCCGCCTTAGGTAGAACCAGGGGGCAATAAGGGAATTGAGTTTTTGAGTAGGGGAAACACGTATCCTATACAAAGGGTTGGAGAGTATTTTTTTATATATGTAGAGAAGGCGGCGAATTGTGTTAAATGGTAAGTTGGGGTTTAGAATGTCCTGATTAGTAGATATTTTTGATAGAGTTGGGTGTCATGAGAATGGAAGTTGATTAATATTAGAGTCAGAGGGAGAAAATTTATATATGCATACAGATCTGATACAGAAAAATGAGAATAAATAATTTACATCACCCACAATGTATTAAAGTTAAATTGTTGAAAAGAAAGAGAGATTCATGATAAAGAATATACAATTGTTTAATTTTTTCAACCAGTGACAGAATTGTGATAAAATTTGAAAATAATGTAAAATCAAGAATTGTTTATTTTAAATAATTTAAATGTCAACTTGATTATTATATTAATATTTTGTTTATTTTAAATGTTGTATGTTATTAGGTTTTGTATGTCAAAGTTAGGATATTACAGATGTTCAATGTGTTTTCAGAACTTATACGTAACATATGTAGGACATATGTTGGACTTGACCTAGTTACGATCAGCTGATGAGGTCATACACCTACTAAGCTTGTATAGTAGGAATCCAATTTTAATTTGTTTGTTTAACTAATTCAAACCAATATTTGAATAATTTTAATAAATGTTGTTTAATAAATAAATTTAATAAAATTTTTTTAATGAATAAATTTCAATTTTTTTGAATTTTAACATTTTGAAAACTTTAAATTTTTTTGAAAAAAAAAAAAAAAAAAAAAAGATTTTTCGCCTGCCAGCGAATGAATATGTTAGATAATTATTCTTTTATTATGTGTGCATTAACCATGTTTATTTTATTGTATTGCATTGTATTGGTAGAATATAAGTGGTTCTCATGTTAGAGTAAGGATGTGTTTATATTATTAGAAATGTCTAGGTTAAGTCAGTTGAAACAAAAAATTAGAAAAAGAGGAAGAGAATTTTTTGATAAACAATTATTTTTTTTTGAATTTTGATTTTTCTAAATTTTTAATAAATTTTAAAAAGCAAATTTTCCACTTTTAATGTGTTATGGTAATATGTAATGTTAGTGTGTGAGCCCAGTATTTGCTAAAGGCAGCCCAGCTTGCAAACAGGGGAAACATATCGGCGGAGGATCTGGGATAATTTTAGCCAGGGATTGAGGATTTTGGGGGTAGCATGTTAGAAGGTGAGGTGCTGTGGTGCGAGTCTGATCGATTTCTCGGTGTTGGGATCTCTAACGGAGAAGTCCAGTGATCTCGTTCAGATGAGTCCATGGTCGCTGAGCCAGGGGGGTCGTGTACCCATGAGAGTAAGAACCAGGGGGTTGTTGGCACCAGTTCCTCACCGGTCCTCTTCGGGGTTTATCGATGAGATTTCTTCTGTTGTGAACAGCAGAATTCTCATCGAGGGGGTATTGTAGCGGGTCATTTTTGGGTGTTTTTATTTTTAACCGTTTGGGGCATTATTATATTTTTACTTATTTCGTTTTCGGGCGGACTGGTATAATAAATTGGAAAAAACTGTAATTGTATTGTGCAACGTTATTGTCCAAGCAACAGCACGAGGTTGAGAAACAGCGTTTGGAACAAAAGCGACGCGCAATTTCAGTGGTGTAACACGGCAGAAGAATTTACCTCCACCAAAATTCTAAGAACTCTGTGCATGTGTTTTGACGCCCGTATGCAACTCAGCCGGGCGGGGATCGGCACTGACGCCGTGAGAGACACCGCAGTTGAGACAAACATGGCGCTGGGACGAAAAGTTAGTAGTTCCAAGTGACCGGCTACCGGAAAACAGCGTCAAACTCCGCCTACTGTGAGCGACATCAGCAGAGCAGATGCCAATATCGGCCTCTGGACACACACACATGCCAGTTATAATCCATGTATAAAGTGGTTATCCCACACAATCAACAGTATACGGCGACTAAAACTGGGTGGCATTGAATTGCCGCTTCCGCCAGTTTAACCCAGCACATTACGCAGTTCCACTACTGAGGCCTGCTTGCTAGGAACGAATTAGGCTACACGCAAAAGTTTTTCTACTATTTTCACTTTAAATTCAAATATCAGTGAAGAAAAGTATGTGACGATAATACATCCGTGCGGTAGAAACTAACCGAGTGTTATTTCGGACCTCAACATTATAACATTTCATAGAAAGATGACTGTGCGTGAAGACCGCGTGGCTGCCGTGGGGGAAGTTTTATTAATAATAAAATGTTAAGGGTTTAAATAATATTTTGGTATAAATGTGAGTGTGGCAAAGCTGGGCGGCTTTTGAGTATATTTGTGTTTATATTTGTATTTGTGTCTGGTCAACCATAAGGTAAGCTATAGTCTGTAAGGTGCAAAAGTTGCACAACATGTAACAAGAAGATTTAACATTTCAACATTTCTGAGTAATAAAAAAAATCTGATTTCTCTTCCATACAATTGAGAGTTAAATTCTTTCAATGCCTTATTTCGTTATATGTATCGTCAGAGTTCGTCGAACGAAATGGGTTTACCTACACTACGAGATCCGGCCAGATCAAAATCGTAAGGTAAGTGGAAGGGTTAACTTAATTTGAATAAAATAATTTTACCAAAAAATATAAAAGTTACAAGAGTAAGAACAAAGTTATTACACCCGGAGTATACAATTACTTATTTTTAAATATTCGCTGTTCATAAGACCAGCTGATTTTGACATCGACCTCAAAATGTTAGGTTAAACAAACACCAATGTTCGGTGATACTCCCCGGCGGATCGTCCTCTTCTTGGCTTCCTGAAAATCTGTAACAACTACCCTCTACAATAAAGAATACACGTTTGATTATTTATAATAAAATATTCAGAGTATTTATTTATGTAATACACTGATTTCCTCTTCTCCCAGTACACAAGTATTATAATCAATTTTTTCTGTCAACAATACATTGGATCGATTTAATTAGGTAAACATTGGTTTTATAATAAAATCTATTTTTATTATAATTTTATCCTTGATTAGACATTAAACAATAAATAATTCATTTTTCTTAATTTCCCCAGGGTTAAGGGTAAGTTCTTTGTGTTATGAGACGGTCAGAAATGAATAATTATATACTACACTTTACAAGAGAAAAATAATAAATTTCGAATTTTTGGTTTTTTCCGTAGTATGTAGTTCCGGATTTGTACGCTAGAGTACAGATTATGTCTTTATTATACACATGGAATCATTCAAGAAATATTGGAACTGCACGATTTGACATGAGGATTTCTTGGTTAACAATTATTAATAAAGTTTATTTTACCTCTTTTCTCGAAGTGTTTACTTGAATAGAGCTGTTTCTAGTGTTGGAGTTCTAGTTGTTTTGTAATTTCATTGAATGCCCATAAGATACAATCTCGCCAAAATCTCGAAGTGCGGTTCAGCTAGGCCTGATCTGGTAATTGGTTATTTCAATTTTTTATCGAGTAAAAGACGTTAAAGTTGATATCTGAAGGAGTTTGAACTTAAGGTGGATACTACGAGTTAATTTTTATTCAATTTGGCACTGTTTCCGAAAGTTTTTATATGGTTTTATTAAATTTTCGATGGCATTACACTTTTTTCTCAAACGAACGGTTTCCAATCGTTTTAACAATTAATTAATATGTTGTTATATGGTTACTCTTAGTAACCAATAATTTTTATATCATTTTTTATTGGTGCATCTATATACTTTTTAGTATATAGGCTGTTTTTAATTATTATAAATTTATTTCTTATTTATAGAAAAATAATTCTTTTTAACTTTGGTTTACTATCCAATTTGATTTATATAAGGTTTTTCCGTTTATTTTCTCATAACCTTAGATATAGGTCTTTAATATTTTTATTTCCTTTAATTGAATTTATATATTATTTATTAATTTCTTATAGTATCCTTACACTGAACTATTTTCTTCTGCCATTTTACTCATACAGTATTATTTTTTTTTTATTATTATTTTATATTTAACTCTTTTATATTTAACCCTGGGTTATCTTATATTCAAACATAATTATTCTATTAAATATAAAAATAAACCTAGGTACTAAATTGTAGTTGCCTACACAATACAAATCATACAATATTTAAACAAAACACATAATTGGTTAGTAGCAATATAGTCTACTATTATAATCAATTGTTTCTACATCTACAGCATAAGTCTGTGAGATGCTCCCTTTAAAGTCACTTATTTACTCACTGGGTACACTATAACTCACTTTGTACACTTTATATCAATTAAGTATAGTTTATAATGTTTTGTGATATAAAGTAATTTAGAGCTAGGTATATTATACCCATTTCTGACCTTTATGGTGGGGTGATTAAGTTATAATTTTTGGAACTGGGTTATGTAACGTTACATAAAGCCCCCCCACTAGAACAAATTTATTTTCGTTTTACTTGTTTCCAAAATAAATTGTTGATTTCTTCAAACTTCATAATATTCCTGATTTATATCTTCATAATATCTTCCTTCATTTCAGACTGGTTATATACCTGTTATTCGGTTAAATGGTAATTGCTGTTTTCCTACTCAACTCTCTCTTGGAGGCATATTCATTAATGATTTATTTCTCTGGGTAGTGGTACTTCCACATTTTACTTGATAAGGAATGGTCACACTAATCATAAAAAACTGGTTTTAACACTTATTTTCTTATTTACTTCTATAAATTCGCTTTGTCAATTAAGCTTCGGTCTGCTATCTTCCTTCTATTTTCTTCATCTATACTTCTGGAATCTAATATCACTCTTTTCAGCTATTTTATAATTATTATCCCATAAATATTCAATTTCCCTAACATTTTTCCCTATCCTGTGCGGTGGTACCAGTCGGGTGGCCACTTTTGGGTCCATAACTCCGCTGTCCATCCTTACACCTTCTGAGACCAGGGGAACATCATCCCTGCTCAGGAAAATTATTGCCGGAACATTTCTACGGTCAATTCGTTATAATAAAAAGATTATAAGTAGTCGATTAGCGACTAATACTAAACACTTTTGGGATTCTTCATACTGTAGCTGTTTGCATTTAATTATATATTTCCTCTTCATGATTCCTTCTTCTTTTCCGTTAACTAATAGCATATAACATTATTGATAGGCATTATTTTAAAATCCTTTTGACTTTCCTTCTTGTGACATATTTCTCCGTATCATTTCTTCTTATATCATCTTCAATTCCGAGAAATTCTAAATTATTGTTGTATTAATTATTATCCTCCTTCAGCTTCATTGTAGTCATTAAATTATTCGTTATTCTTCTTATTTGAGCACATTACCATCAATTGTTTTTATTTATTCTTATATATTGTAATCAAACTTAGTAACCTACGTTAAGCCCCACTGTTGGGCTAGCCAATTTGTAATATGACTAGATTACTCACAATTAAAAAAGTTTAAATGTTTGTATTTAGTATTGAAAATAAAAGTTAAGTTCCAAGTTAAATAAGATGAATAAAAGTTATAACTGATTTTAAAGAACTCTTTTAAATAAAAATAATTGCAGTAATATTGTTTGAATAGTAATGTTGCTCAATTAAGTGAATAAAGTGAACTAGCTGGTCGATTGATGAAGGTAGCCGTCGCGTCGATTCTGGCAGCGAAACTCCTCTTCCAGGTTAACCGTCGTCTAAGTACGTAAAGTCAAGTCACGTCTGGACAACAAAATTAATAAAAATACACTTCCACGTACCTGGTCGTGATTCTGGAAGTTTGGAAGTTCACTTTTTATAATTAATAAGCTGCCAAGACGGTTTCCAAAACCAGCTTGCTTTGCTTACAAGGTTAGGTTATTCCTTGTTTAATAATGGGCGCCACACAGGTTTATTTCAGGAAAATCCCGTATAAAACCAATTAGTAGAATCAAATAATTGTTAATTTTCTTTAAAACAACTGATATTTATGTTTATTGCCCTTATGGCAATTCAAATTTAACAACGTATAATCTCTAATCAGAGTTACTTTGATTATTCTGAATTAATTATTCATTTACTTCTTGAAATAAATTGAGTCAGAGTTATGCTGCTAATAAATGGGTTTTATTTGTACCCTTGAGAATGAATTTAAACAAACATAAGTAAGAAAAATACATTAAAATACAATTGAAATTATTTCGTTCACTTACCCTACTAACTAGCTCAGAGCATAAACAACTCTTCTGGTTATTCCCAGATTAACTTTTAATTTAAACATTAATTTTATATATCTCGGGCGTAAATTCTTTTAAACACAAGAAAGAACGTTTTTGCTTATACAGAAGTTAATTATTTCATAAAACAATATTTACTAATACGGCCTTTTTGTTTTTTAAAAAAAATATCAGACCTATTTATAGGTTATGCATTCGTCACGCTTGCTTAATTATTCACAAATATTTTATACCACTTAAGACTAAAATAAATCTTATGTAGGATTAACAAATCCACTAAATAAATTCAATCACCGTGTAACATATAAAGAGTTTTGATGTTATGCGTCAGTACAAATTTTGTGTTGAAAAAATATCAGTACACTCAGGTTAATGAAATAAATTGTCACGATGTTACCTTTTCATTTTAATCTTATAGATTAAAATTTAATTGAACACTCCAGCGGTCGGATTATAGTGACCCTGGTTTATTACACTGCACACGCACTACGAACAGAGACTATTTGTCCTCTTCTCAATAAAGTGTGTTGGATCTACCTGCATTCCGATTATATACGCACTGTCTTGATGGGGTTTAGGTGATCATTTCATTTAGTAAGCTATTTTTCGATTGGCTCAACCAGACGTTACGAAAATGACGCATTGTTTTCCAGCCGTCATTAACCGTCATTTGGCGAAGATGATTGACAGCTACCGTTGTTGTTAGTGTTGACTAACGAATTTCTCACTTTATATTTACAAATGATGCTAACGCATGTCACGCACTTATTACAGTTGCGATTGGGGTTGTATCGCTATCAAATTAAAGGATATTTTATGCGCTTTAATTTGATATAGTTTGACACTGGTTTTATTCTCACTTTCTCTGACATTTCTAAATAAATAACGTTCAGATACATGGCTTCGCGGTGTCGTCTGCTAGTGACGCCAGACACGATTTTACCTTATCTATTTACATTGTGTTTCACATCGCGTTTTCATTTAAACGTTTGTGTCGGAACACTAATACATCCGTCTTTATACTTAATACCTATTTAGTGAACATAATTATCAAATCTTAACTAACTAGGGCGATACATTACTATGAATAATCCTTACTTCCTAATTACATTTTGTCTATCCTATTTCACTCTATGCTACCCATTAATAATGGAGTGGTTACATAATGGAGTGGTTACATTTATAATATATTAATAATATTCACTGTTACACTTGGTATAATGATTGTTCAGTATATTTTATTTACACTAGTAGTCCTTTCTACTTATCAAATTACTGACAATCATTCGTTTTAAGGCGTAGCCTAGGTGGTCATTAGTTACATTTGGTACACTGATGAGGTAACTTATTCATATAAGGTTCCCTCTTACAAGTCTCCTTACTTCTTAAGATTACACTTGTGATTGTAATATAAGTTTCAATTTTACATTGTGGCCATAGCTAGTATTAGTCATAGGCATTGATATTTACTGGTCATTGTTTATTTATTTTCAGCCAAACACTGTTGCTGATATTATATTATTCGGGTCATTCTTTAATTACTTTTATCAACATGTGAAATTACATTTAAGTCATTCACTGGCTCGCTTGACAGCTTATAGGGAACTTGGCTTGTCCATTAGTTAGTGTCAGTTATAGTATTGGTTGTAGTCTCAAGCAGTGTATTCCTTACTGCTTCTTGTGGTACTTCTTCTTCTTTCTTCTTCGTTGGTCCTTCTCTTCTTCGCTACTTTCATCATCATATTATTCACTTACATTACTTTCGTGTATTTATTGATTCTATTGGTACATGTCTAGGTTATGTAACACCTGGTCATGTTACATATACTCCCCTCTCAAAATTGATAATTTGAGAGAAATTTTATATTTGAAGAAATTATCATTTCAGGTTGGTTTTAATATACTATTTCTGCTTTTTTCTCTCTGCATTGAATTTAACATTCTGTTAGTGTGTTGCACTAGATTAAGTTCTTGGCTAGTGATATGATTTTTTAGCTTACTAGTATTTTTCAAGTTTCTTATATTCTAAGTCCTTTATTTATAACATGTTCCATTTCTTAAACTAACAATTTCCTGTCTTACAATAATACATTTTTCTTTCTCATTACACATCTTTATTTTCGTGATAAACTCTATGGTTCTTTCATATATTTTTTTTTTTTTTACCTCACAGTTTTTTATTAATAATCCTTGATATATTACCATATAATTCCTTAACATTTGTAGTGGGTTCGGAATCAGAGTGGCTCACTGTGGCATACATTCTCCGCCGTTCCTTAACTACACGTCCTCAGAATCAGAGGAATCCTCATCTCTGTCTGGGACAAAATAAAAATTGCACGTAGCAACAGTTGCACTATCACAACACATAAAATATAACATATCATTCATTTTTCAATAATATAACATATTCAATATAACATTCAAGGTATTAGAGGTTTCATTTGTATCACATTTCATTCTTTTATACTTGGCTAACATACTTCTTTTCACAGGTAATTATTCCTTTTCAGACTTGACATATTGGCTATGTTCTTTATTAGCCTTGTTGTTACTTTTCTATACTAGTTGGTAATTTGTTTTGGTTTATCTGAATATTCTTAAATTTACACACTTATATTGATCATCATACAGTTATGCAGTCGTTTCTTAAATATTGAGTTTACAATACTTCACTCTTATTCATAGTTTATAAGTTTTACTCTCCTCAATAGTTTACACTTATCCTGAATTATCAGGGTTTACAGTATTCATATACTAAACATTTTTGTTAGATATCCTCTGACATATCTTGTTGGTAAATACAATTAGGTACTTTCTTCATCGTTTAATTAATATTTTTTATATTCCTCGATAACAATAGTATTTTGACAATTATTTTTGTTATTTATACATAGACATTTTTCTCTATTATATCAGATAATAATCATTCTCATTAATAGTTTACTTAAAATGCTACATAGTCTTGGTACATTCGATATGATACACTTTTTCCCTTATTATAGTATGATAAGTACCTTTATTTATACCTTATTTAAATATTCCATTCCGTATTCAGGCCTTCTCCTTTATTATTATGCTCTTTGATATTCTTCCTCTGTACTCCTTCAAATGATAGTTGTTTAAATCATTTATTCTGGATGATATATAATTTCTTTGTTTTGTGAGGGGTATACAATATTTGACAATTAAATACAATATAATGATATAATAATAACATATTAGTAGATAATACTCCTTTCTCTTTTCTTCTTTCCATAATAATAGCCTTCTCTTTAATTACTCTCTGTGGTATTCTTCCTCTGTACTCCTTCAAATGATAGTTGTTTAAATCATTTATTCTGGATGATTTTAATATATTTTCATTGGTTGAACTTAATATAGGAGTATTAGAGTAACATTATGTCCCTATTTTATATACATTTTTGTTATACGATACTCTTTTGTTCTATACAATATAATAGATATTTTTCTTATCATAAAATCACTTGTTTATAATAAACATTTTTTCTATCATCTAATATGACAAACCTGGTTCTTATTTTATATATAACAGATATTTTTTGGTACATATACCTATATTACACATTCTTTCTTATAATACAACATGGTAAACAGGCTGGCTATAGGCAGTGAGACATTTTCACTACATTGGGTATAATAACTGATCTTCTTGATCACTAGTTTAACCTTTTCACGGTAGACACTTTCATCATTTTTTATACACTAAACACTCTTGTGGTAATCATCGTATAATAATATAATTCGTCCTTTTATAATAATAATTCCATTTATAGTTTATATGTTGGGGTTCTCTTGGGCTTCTCCATTCTATTAGGTTCATTGTTGGGACAATTACGTTTCACAGGTACCTTTTTATAGCTGTCTCTAGTACGACATGTTTATGATATTTGGCACCCTATAATAACATCTCATAACAAATTTCCTTACACATAATATTTCTTTAACGATGCTTGGTTATAGGTACCCTTGACCTTTTTATTTATGGTATCTGTAATTTCATACGTATTATTTTTATGGTCCTTTGTTATGGTATAAGGGCCTATGTACAGTACTAGTAGTTTTGGAGATACCTTCCTATCATGCGGTTCTTCCATTTTGCGGCTATCAGATCTTCATCAGCTTCCCGTTTTCTCGCCTTCTTCTTCTCATCATCTTTGATATCCATGTGTCCAGCGTCCTCCTGGTCTTTGTTATTATTGACTTCTAGTACCTCTTCTAACTCTGGTTGATCGTCATTAGTTTTCTGGTTGGATTTTTCCATTGATTGGTCCCTCTTCTTCCGCAATTCTTTTATTTCTTGGGCGTACCCTTCAATGATCCGGTCCAGTCTTTGTTGATAACCTTTCTCTTTCTTGGAATGCCTTATTCTTCTTTTGAAAATATTTGCTTTAAGTACTTTATTGTTTATAGTCTTCTTCGTTGTAGCACATTTCTTCTCTTCGTCCATCTTCATGAAGCTCCTTCGATACTCCTTCCTATAGATTCCTTCTTCACGGTTGATGACTGGGAAGTTAATCATATGAATTAGATCACTTCGAGTCATTTCTATTACTTCTTTTGTGATCCTTGTCTCCTTTGGGCGTATTATTCTTCTTCCTTCCGTTTTCTTAATCATTTTGTTCCTTTCTTCATGATTTTTAATTTTCGAATTCACTTGTTCGGTGGTTTTATTTCTGGGTAATTCTTTTGTCTCCACTTGATCATCACACATTGGCAGAGTATTTTGTTCTAAATCTTCCTTCTCAGCTAATAACGTCCGCTTCTTTAATTACCTGAATCTCCTTTATACCTTCGGCGTCGATCTCCTTGTATTGAATATCTTCCTCGTTTCTGTCAAGCTCATTTTCAGATGATAATGTATTTACGTCTTGTTGCTTTTTTGCTCGTTCATTATCATTTTTCATTTCTTCCCTCCATTGTTGGATGATTTCTTCTCTCCATAGTCTGATATCGTTTATCATTTCCTCTCTTGCCTTCTCAAAGCGATTCTCTACGGGTTGGGGGAACTGTTCCCTCCTACATTCCGCCATCATCTCCTGGAAACTTAGCAGCTCTGTTGGTTCTGGTTCCTTAAGTAGGTTTTCTACGGTGTCACCTGCGGTAACCTCTCCTTCAGGCGTTTTCGTGTCTTTACTCATGGTTTCATTGGGTCCATTTGGAGATTCAAGTATTCCATTATTGTCATCCTCCATTATTGTTTCGATTAATGGGTCGGTATCTATTATTTCCTCCTCCTGGTTCTTACTGATGCCCTCTTGGTCTTGGGTATCCTTATCTATATTTTCCGGTAGTGGTTCCGTGGAGTCCTTCTGTCTATGGTCGTTTTCAAATTCTCCGTTAATGTGGTTCTCGTTTTCTTCGGTATTCTCTTTATTTTTCATTAAATCTTCATTCCTTGATTTCTTCTCGTTTAGTATTTTCTTAGCTCTTTTCAATTCTTCTTCGGAATCTTCTCTTCGCTTCCGCTCATCTTCTCGTCTCTGGTTCTGATAGCTCATTTCCTCTTCGTTCCGTTGTGCTGCTTGGCTGTAGAACATTTCTTCATTTCGTCTTATTTTGTTGTATCTCCATTCCTCTTCGAATGCTTCTTTTCTTCTACGCTCGTCTTCCCATCTCTGGTAACGGTAGTCCCTCTTCTCTTCGTTTCGCCATGCTGGTTGGTTGTTATACCATCTTGTATTCCGGTTCCTCCTTGTTTGTGGGGTTTCCCATTCGTGGAGTCTTGCAAAGCCTTCTTCCATCTTACGTCTTAATTGGTCTGATTCCTCTTTCATCCATCTATTTTCCTCTTCCATTTTTCGGTTCAACTCTTCACCATCTATTTTCAATATCCTGTATATTTGGTCCCAGTCTACTCTCTCCCTCCTCCTTCTATTTCTCCGGTACATCTTTGTTTTAGTTGATTTTGTATATATTATTGTCTGTGTATGTAAGGCGTGGTTGTTCTCTTGTGTTTGCCGGGCTTATTATAAATATTAAAAATATTTTTGTTTAATATTTTTTCAGCCTCACGTTGCTGGTCGCCAATTTGTAATATACTTAGTAATCTTCTTTAAACCCCACGTTGGGCGCCAATTTGTAATAAAACTTAGTAACCTACGTTAAGCCCCACTGTTGGGCTAGCCAATTTGTAATATGACTAGATTACTCACAATTAAAAAAGTTTAAATGTTTGTATTTAGTATTGAAAATAAAAGTTAAGTTACAAGTTAAATAAGATGAATAAAAGTTATAACTGATTTTAAAGAACTCTTTTAAATAAAAATAATTGCAGTAATATTGTTTGAATAGTAATGTTGCTCAATTAAGTGAATAAAGTGAACTAGCTGGTCAATTGACGAAGGTAGCCGTGGCGTCGATTCTGGCAGCGAAACTCCTCTTCCAGGTTAACCGTCATCTAAGTACGTAAAGTCAAGTCACGTCTGGACAACAAAATTAATAAAAATACACTTCCACGTACCTGGTCATGATTCTGGAAGTTTGGAAGTTCACTTTTTATAATTAATAAGCTGCCAAGACGGTTTCCAAAACCAGCTTGCTTTGCTTACAAGGTTAGGTTATTCCTTGTTTAATAATGGGCGCCACACAGGTTTATTTCAGGAAAATCCCGTGTAAAACCAATTAATAGAATCAAATAATTGTTAATTTTCTTTAAAACAACTGATATTGATGTTTATTGCCCTTATGGCAATTCAAATTTAACAACGTATAATCTCTAATCAGAGTTACTTTGGTTATTCTGAATTAATTATTCATTTACTTCTTGAAATAAATTGAGTCAGAGTTATGCTGCTAATAAATGGGTTTTATTTGTACCCTTGAGAATGAATTTAAACAAACATAAGTAAGAAAAATACATTAATATACAATTGAAATTATTTCGTTCACTTACCCTCCTAACTAGCTCAGAGCATAAACAACTCTTCTGGTTATTCCCAGATTAACTTTTAATTTAAACATTAATTTTATATATCTCGGGCATAAATTCTTTTAAACACAAGAAAGAACGTTCATGCCTATACAGAAGTTAATTATTTCATAAAACAATATTTACTAATACGGCCTTTTTGTTTTTTTAAAAAAATATCAGACCTATTTATAGGTTATGCATTCGTCACGCTTGCTTAATTATTCACAAATATTTTATACCACTTAAGACTAAAATAAATCTTATGTAGGATTAACAAATCCACTAAATAAATTCAATCACCGTGTAACATATAAAGAGTTTTGATGTTATGCGTCAGTACAAATTTTGTGTTGAAAAAATATCAGTACACTCAGGTTAATGAAATAAATTGTCACGATGTTACCTTTTCATTTTAATCTTATAGATTAAAATTTAATTGAACACTCCAGCGGTCGGATTATAGTGACCCTGGTTTATTACACTGCACACGCACTACGAACAGAGACTATTTGTCCTCTTCTCACAAAATTGGACTAATTTAAATACTGGTTAATTATTTTCTCTTGTTCGATTTATCGCGCACTAAATAAAATAAATATTTCACCTCGATGCACTGATTATAGATAGACTGTAGTGTAGTTACTTGGAGTTGCCGAAATGGTTAAATGGATGCACTGTTACATGATACTATAAGTTAATAACGTATTTTGCGGCGACGAGCGACAACCTTTCGCCCTCTCTAATGACAATAAAGTGTGTTGGATCTACCTGCATTCCGATTATATACCCACTGTCTTGATGGGGCTTAGGTGATCATTTCATTTAGTAAGCTATTTTTCGATTGGCTCAACCAGACGTTACGAAAATGACGCATTGTTTTCCAACCGTCATTAACCGTCATTTGGCGAAGATGATTGACAGCTACCGTTGTTGTTAGTGTTGACTAACGAATTTCTCACTTTATATTTACAAATGATGCTAACGCATGTCACGCACTTATTACAGTTGCGATCGGGGTTGTATCGCTATCAAATTAAAGGATATTTTATGCGCTTTAATTTGATATAGTTTGACACTGGTTTTATTCGCACTTTCTCTGACATTTCTAAATAAATAACGTTCAGATACATGGCTTCGCGGTGTCGTCTGCTAGTGACGCCAGACACGATTTTTCCTTATCTATTTACATTGTGTTTCACATCGCGTTTTCATTTAAACGTTTGTGTCGGAACACTAATACATCCGTCTTTATACTTAATACCTATTTAGTGAACATAATTATCAAATCTTAACTAACTAGGGCGATACATTACTATGAATAATCCTTACTTCCTAATTACATTTTGTCTATACTATTTCGCTCTATGCTACCCATTAATAATGGAGTTGTTACTTTTATAATACATTAATAATATTTACTGTTACACTTGGTATAATGATTGTTCAGTGTATGTTATTTACACTAGTAGTCCTTTCTACTTATCACCTTACTGACAATCGTTCGTTTTAGGCGTAGCCTAGGCATACCTTTCACATCGGGTTTATGCCTTAATAATGGTCATTAGTTACATTTGGTACATTGATGAGGTAACTTATTTATATAAGGTTCCCTCTTACAATTATCCTTACTTCTTATGATGCATTTGTGGTTATAATACAAGTTTCAATTTTATATTGTGGCCATAGCTAATTTTAGTCATAGGCATTGATAGTTACTGGTCATTGTTTATTTATTCTCAGCCAAATACTGTTGCTGATATTATATTATTCGGGTCATTCCTTAATTACTTTTATTAACATGTGAAATTACATTTAAGTCATTCACTGGCTCGCTTGACAGCTTATAGTGAACTTGGCTTGTCCATTAGTTTGTGTCAGTTATAGTATTGGTTGTAGTGTCAAGCAGTGTATTGCTTACTGCTTCTTGTGGTACTTCTTCTTCTTTCTTCTTCGTTGGTCCTTCTCCTCTTCGCTACTTTCATCATCATATTATTCACTTACATTACTTTCGTGTATTTATTGATTCTATTGGTACATGTCTAGGTTATGTAACACCTGGTCATGTCACAATATTCTTCTGTTTGTTACCATTGAAAAAATTATTTTTTCTATCATTCCATTTTAAATCAGTTCTTTATAAATATTATTTAATCATCTGTTCTCTTTTTCTTGGTGGTTTGTTGTTTGTTAAATCAAATTATATCGTTTCGAAATATTTAAAGTAAGTGGTACTTACATACTTTTTATTAAATCATATTGTTCCTGAATAAATATTTAGTAAGTTGTCCTTACATGCTTTTGGAATTTTGAGGTTTTAGTCTTTTTATTTTAAATTATATTGTTTCGAAATAACTTGAGTAAGTTGTACTTACGTGCTTTTTGAATTTTGGGGTTTTTTATTTCCAATGGGTAGCTTGGTCGGTTTTCAAAAATTCAGTCCCCTTTTTCTGGTTGGTTATTCTTTAGGTTAACCATGGTCCATTAACTCAGGTACTCCATTTTCTCGGATTACTGGGGTGTTTGGAAGGAACTCTCTCCTAGATAATCTTCTTACCATCGGGCTCTCCCACTTTTCTGCTATGAAACCTTCATTTAAATACCGGTCTTCCGTCATTGTTAGTTCCTTTTTAACTAACAGGTATTGCACCTCCTCTGACATAACATATTCACTCATTTTCAATATCATTCCATTCTCTTTGACCTCTGTATTATTTACCCAACGTTTTGCTGGTATATTTCGTATTAAAGATATAGCTGATGTTGTCAGATACTCTTTGACCGTGGATATATTTAAGTGATATTTAAATTTATTTAAGTTCTTCTTTATTATTTTATGGTGGTTTACCTTGGCCATTTTTATAAAGTTTTTTCTATAATTCATACTTTTACTTAACTCCCTTCGCTCATTAATGGGGATGTTAAATGCACTAATTAATCCACCCTTCCTCATCTCCAATTCTTCTTTCGTATTCAATATTTTCTTTCTACCTATTTTTCTTATTTTATTGATATTCTCTTCCATGGTTTGAATATCCTTTTTGTTGTGGTTATTTTTATTTTCAGAGACTATTACATCTTGGTATTCTCTAATTTCTATTTCCTTCCTGCTTTCTTCTGTATTCGGATTTACTTTAAGACCTTCTGAAGTGCTGTTTAATGTTTTATTCATATTTTCTAAACCTCTGTTCATTGTTTCCTCCAACCTTCTGAAACTTTCATCCATTCGTCTGAAATGTTCAACCATAAAATCCATTATGTCCTGACGGGTTACTTTCTTTGGATGTTCTGGCATTTTCTTCTGTTGCTTCACTTTGACTATTTCTATTTCTTGTTGCATATTTGATTGTTCTAAGTTTTTATGATTTGGCATTCCTTTAAATTCTTCTATTCGATTATGCTCCTTCCTCCAGTTACACATATCTTCTCTGGATAGTTCAAACATCACCCTTATCCATTCCCTTAATTCTGTGTTTTCCGTTTGTATTGGGTTTTCCAGTTGTCTTATTACTCGTCTCCATTGTTCATATTCTTCCTGAGTATACTGCTCTGTCACCTGTGCGTATACTCCTGTTCTTTCGTTTTTCAGTTGTGCTTCATTATTGTCCCATCTTTCCCAATCTTCTTCAATCATTGAAGATTGAAGAAGATTTCGCTCTATGCTACCCATTAATAATGGAGTTGTTACTTTTATAATACATTAATAATATTTACTGTTACACTTGGTATAATGATTGTTCAGTGTATGTTATTTACACTAGTAGTCCTTTCTACTTATCACCTTACTGACAATCGTTCGTTTTAGGCGTAGCCTAGGCATACCTTTCACATCGGGTTTATGCCTTAATAATGGTCATTAGTTACATTTGGTACATTGATGAGGTAACTTATTTATATAAGGTTCCCTCTTACAATTATCCTTACTTCTTATGATGCATTTGTGGTTATAATACAAGTTTCAATTTTATATTGTGGCCATAGCTAATTTTAGTCATAGGCATTGATAGTTACTGGTCATTGTTTATTTATTCTCAGCCAAATACTGTTGCTGATATTATATTATTCGGGTCATTCCTTAATTACTTTTATTAACATGTGAAATTACATTTAAGTCATTCACTGGCTCGCTTGACAGCTTATAGTGAACTTGGCTTGTCCATTAGTTTGTGTCAGTTATAGTATTGGTTGTAGTGTCAAGCAGTGTATTGCTTACTGCTTCTTGTGGTACTTCTTCTTCTTTCTTCTTCGTTGGTCCTTCTCCTCTTCGCTACTTTCATCATCATATTATTCACTTACATTACTTTCGTGTATTTATTGATTCTATTGGTACATGTCTAGGTTATGTAACACCTGGTCATGTCACAATATTCTTCTGTTTGTTACCATTGAAAAAATTATTTTTTCTATCATTCCATTTTAAATCAGTTCTTTATAAATATTATTTAATCATCTGTTCTCTTTTTCTTGGTGGTTTGTTGTTTGTTAAATCAAATTATATCGTTTCGAAATATTTAAAGTAAGTGGTACTTACATACTTTTTATTAAATCATATTGTTCCTGAATAAATATTTAGTAAGTTGTCCTTACATGCTTTTGGAATTTTGAGGTTTTAGTCTTTTTATTTTAAATTATATTGTTTCGAAATAACTTGAGTAAGTTGTACTTACGTGCTTTTTGAATTTTGGGGTTTTTTATTTCCAATGGGTAGCTTGGTCGGTTTTCAAAAATTCAGTCCCCTTTTTCTGGTTGGTTATTCTTTAGGTTAACCATGGTCCATTAACTCAGGTACTCCATTTTCTCGGATTACTGGGGTGTTTGGAAGGAACTCTCTCCTAGATAATCTTCTTACCATCGGGCTCTCCCACTTTTCTGCTATGAAACCTTCATTTAAATATCGGTCTTCCGTCATTGTTAGTTCCTTTTTAACTAACAGGTATTGCACCTCCTCTGACATAACATATTCACTCATTTTCAATATCATTCCATTCTCTTTGACCTCTGTATTATTTACCCAACGTTTTGCTGGTATATTTCGTATTAAAGATATAGCTGATGTTGTCAGATACTCTTTGACCGTGGATATATTTAAGTGATATTTAAATTTATTTAAGTTCTTCTTTATTATTTTATGGTGGTTTACCTTGGCCATTTTTATAAAGTTTTTTCTATAATTCATACTTTTACTTAACTCCCTTCGCTCATTAATGGGGATGTTAAATGCACTAATTAATCCACCCTTCCTCATCTCCAATTCTTCTTTCGTATTCAATATTTTCTTTCTACCTATTTTTCTTATTTTATTGATATTCTCTTCCATGGTTTGAATATCCTTTTTGTTGTGGTTATTTTTATTTTCAGAGACTATTACATCTTGGTATTCTCTAATTTCTATTTCCTTCCTGCTTTCTTCTGTATTCGGATTTACTTTAAGACCTTCTGAAGTGCTGTTTAATGTTTTATTCATATTTTCTAAACCTCTGTTCATTGTTTCCTCCAACCTTCTGAAACTTTCATCCATTCGTCTGAAATGTTCAACCATAAAATCCATTATGTCCTGACGGGTTACTTTCTTTGGATGTTCTGGCATTTTCTTCTGTTGCTTCACTTTGACTATTTCTATTTCTTGTTGCATATTTGATTGTTCTAAGTTTTTATGATTTGGCATTCCTTTAAATTCTTCTATTCGATTATGCTCCTTCCTCCAGTTACACATATCTTCTCTGGATAGTTCAAACATCACCCTTATCCATTCCCTTAATTCTGTGTTTTCCGTTTGTATTGGGTTTTCCGGTTGTCTTATTACTCGTCTCCATTGTTCATATTCTTCCTGAGTATACTGCTCTGTCACCTGTGCGTATACTCCTGTTCTTTCGTTTTTCAGTTGTGCTTCATTATTGTCCCATCTTTCCCAATCTTCTTCAATCATTCTTTCCACATTGTTATCACCTTTTTCGTGGGTTGTCCCTATAGTCTCTTCTTTATTACACCTGGCATCCAACTCCCACATTTCATCAGAAATGTCTCTCAAAGTCATTTTGTCGTTTGGTGTTCCCATTGCATTCGCACGACTCATCTGTGCTCTTTCGTGATCCGTGGTATTCGTTTTTATGTATCCCATCTCCTTGCTGAATTTTTTAAATAGCACCGTTATCCATTCCGCGTAACTTAATCGTCTCTCTTTTTTGGACATTTTCGTTTCCTGTGGTATCATAGCTCTTTATTGCATTTCTTGTTTTCTCATAACTGCCGCCGATAATTAGGTTTTTTGTTATATTATTCTGTTAAAATATCTCAAAATTCTTTTCTAATTACAGCCCTTTTACGTTGAGCGCCATTTTGTAACGTAATCTTCAAGGTGTAACGTCCGTCTTTTGAAAGTCTCGGATCAGTCACAGTACCTTTTTGCGATCGTCACTTATGAATTATATTTACTAATGTTCAAAGCAATTGAATTTGATTTTTACCAAACAAAACAGAATCGAGTGTGTGTGATTTGGGAGAGATTAATGAAGTTGTTTAATCTTAGTTAGAAGAGAGAGTAAGAACAAAGTTATTACACCTGGAGTATACAATTACTTATTTTTAAATATTCGCTGTTCATAAAACCAGCTGATTTTGACATCGATCTCAAAATGTTAGGTTAAACAAACACCAATGTTCGGTGATACTCCCCGGCGGATCGTCCTCTTCTTGGCTTCCTGAAAATCTGTAACAACTACCCTCTACAATAAAGAATACACGTTTGATTATTTATAATAAAATATTCAGAGTATTTATTTATGTAATACACTGATTTCCTCTTCTCCCAGTACACAAGTATTGTAATCGATTTTTTCTGTCAACAATACATTGGATCGATTTAATTAGGTAAACATTGGTTTTATAATAAAATCTATTTTTATTATAATTTTATCCTTGATTAGACATTAAACAATAAATAATTCATTTTTATTAATTTCCCCAGGGTTAAGGGTAAGTTCTTTGTGTTATGAGACGGTCAGAAATGAATAATTATATACTACGCGTTACAAGAGAAAAATAATAAATTTCGAATTTTTGGTTTTTTCCGTAGTATGTAGTTCCGGATTTGTCCGCTAGAGTACAGATTATGTCTTTATTATACACATGGAATCATTCAAGAAATATTGGAACTGCACAACGATTTGACATGAGGATTTCTTGGTTAACAATTATTAATAAAGTTTATTTTACCTCTTTTCTCGAAGTGTTTACTTGAATAGAGCTGTTTCTAGTGTTGGAGTTCTAGTTGTTTTGTAATTTCATTGAATGCCCATAAGATACAATCTCGCCAAAATCTCGAAGTGCGGTTCAGCTAGGCCTGATCTGGTAATTGGTTATTTCAATTTTTTATCGAGTAAAAGACGTTAAAGTTGATATCTGAAGGAGTTCGAACTTAAGGTGGATACTACGAGTTAATTTTTATTCAATTTGGCACTGTTTCCGAAAGTTTTTATATGGTTTTATTAAATTTTCGATGGCATTACACTTTTTTCTCAAACGAACGGTTTCCAATCGTTTTAACAATTAATTAATATGTTGTTATATGGTTACTCTTAGTAACCAATAATTTTTATATCATTTTTTATTGGTGCATCTATATACTTTTTAGTATATAGGCTGTTTTTAATTATTATAAATTTATTTCTTATTTATAGAAAAATAATTCTTTTTAACTTTGGTTTACTATCCAATTTGATTTATATAAGGTTTTTCCGTTTATTTTCTCATAACCTTAGATATAGGTCTTTAATATTTTTATTTCCTTTAATTGAATTTATATATTATTTATTAATTTCTTATAGTATCCTTACACTGAACTATTTTCTTCTGCCATTTTACTCATACAGTATTATTTTTTTTTTATTATTATTTTATATTTAACTCTTTTATATTTAACCCTGGGTTATCTTATATTCAAACATAATTATTCTATTAAATATAAAAATAAACCTAGGTACTAAATTGTAGTTGCCTACACAATACAAATCATACAATATTTAAACAAAACACATAATTGGTTAGTAGCAATATAGTCTACTATTATAATCAATTGTTTCTACATCTACAGCATAAGTCTGTGAGATGCTCCCTTTAAAGTCACTTATTTACTCACTGGGTACACTATAACTCACTTTGTACACTTTATATCAATTAAGTATAGTTTATAATGTTTTGTGATATAAAGTAATTTAGAGCTAGGTATATTATACCCATTTCTGACCTTTATGGTGGGGTGATTAAGTTATCATTTTTGGAACTGGGTTATGTAACGTTACAATATATATATATATATATATATATATATTTTTTTTTACAGGGCTAGTTCTAACAAGTTGATCTGTTTCATTGCTTAATGCCTTTAACATTCATCGTTTTTCATTTTCTAGAAAATATATGTATATATACTCAATGTGCTGTTACAACAGAAATGAAAGTAATTTTAACACTGTAAATAAGCAGAGAACATAAAAGTGAATGCCCTTTTTAACACAGGCTGAGTGAAAAAAAATTATGCATTGATTAGGCTTGTTCTCACACAATTCTGGCAATTATAAATTGTAAATATAGGCCATATATTGAATAAGCATGTCCATGTTTGCTTCGAGCACCAAAAGTGTAGTAATTGTTGAAACTGTATAATTGGAAATTTCCCACCTGTATTTTAACACTGGTTGATGTTACCGCCTGTGATGATGATGACTAGCAAGGTTGTTGGTGAGCTGAAAACTGTGGTTCACTTTCCTTAGGGCGACTGTCCTCCTAATCTCCTGGAGCTTGTGTGTGTATGTGTGTGTCCGACGGCATTGGGGAGCTCTCGGTCGACATCCCTGCCGATGGTGATAGATGATCAGGTCACCATTTCAGCCTCTCCCTTCCTCCTGGCGGATCAAGGACCCTGAGACACCTTCGATCAGCGACACATAATAAAGAAAGAATGTAGCGGTGGCAGAAATTCCTTCCAAGGCCATCAGACACCAGTACCGAGGAGAGCGAAATTGGAAATGAGGCAGACTCGCGTTTTTCATTTTGCCACGAGGCTTCGGTTTAACGTGCAACGGACTGTTTATCAGCTGACCGGCAGCCTGCATTATTGAATCGCCGCTCACCTATCAAACGTCATTGGCGCCGACAACCACTGCCTCGGTTAGCCTCGGCGCGATTTTTAAATTATGCCGAACATTTCGGCATAGTACCTATATGACTTTACTGGACTTCTATCATCAGGATCCCAACACTAAAACCACACAGGCATTGATGACTCTGTCCTGAGCCTTTCAGCATTCCATATCCTTGCACTGAATTAAATTCCTCCTAGAAGCACCGATTTGGATTTACCATAGTACTGAGTTGAAGGACTACTATCAAAGCTTCTATACAAATAACATATTTCATCCCCCACTACAAATCTTTAGAACATAATTGTTTATAACAAATTAATACACAAGTTACTTATAAACAAATAATATCATCATACACACATGTATAAAAAAGAACAAAACATGATTATAATAATTTCATACATTTACATTATGCATTTATTCTGATTTTTTATAAGATTGCTAACTTCAAATTACCATGCAGTAGTCATAACAAACTACTAATTTAAATTCCATGTTATAGCTTTAGACATTTTTATCTACTAGATTCACAAAAGTTCAATTAACAAATGTGATGTATCAGTGGGAGTGATATTTGGTATTTGGTTGGTGTTCAATCTGTGATGATCATATTCTGAAATTTAGTATGTATCACAATTTCTCATTTCCATATAATTAAGTTTTAGCTGATGCTATGATATTGTAAAGTACAGTATATGAATGAATTGGTTACATTCCTGGTTGTATTTTCTATGCTTTGTGCACTGTTGTTTATGTTGATTTGACTTCTTAGTATTAATTTTTACTCGATACTATTGAAATTTATTTTAGTTATATCTAGCACTACAATGGCTTCTAACAAGAATTACATCAATTCAAGAAGCTTTTTATCTTATTTTGTCCCTTGGTATGGAACTATGTTTTTTCTGCTTAATAATAATTTTTATATTTCATTTGTTTACACATTTTTCCTTCGGACTTCTGTAACACCTTATTTATACGTTTTCTTATCAAAATTTATTGTTTGGTAACCCCTTATGCATTTAAATTAATTTTTTAAATAAATTATATGACATTGATTACTCGATTTTGGCCTAGATTATCACAAATCATTGGTAGTATTATTTTTTAAATTAGTTTTTTAGCACACTGTTATTATTTATGTGTTTTGGTACAAAATATGAATATAATTTTATTAAAATAATTTTATCACTTCGTATAGTCATAAATTATTATTTTACTTCATATTATTTGAATTTATTACATCTATTAAATTTTATATACTAATGCTTTTTATATTAACTGATTAACACACACATGCGCGCGCGCACACACGTTCAAATGAAAGCAAAAAATTTAATCTTTGTTTTCTGTTGAATCATTTATCAATGAGTTTAGACAGAAGTTTCATGGTTATACATAGTCTGGATGGGAAAGATTTTGTTAAAATAACTTAAAAGACGGTTATTTAAGACTTACATAAATAATCATGAATGATCATGATTTGACATTCGGTTTCTTCAGTGAAAACATTTGCACACATTTGGATATGATCAAATTGGGCAACCAACAAGTGTCCATACAATAATACATGTAAAGAGTAAAATAAAAGTGTGTTGTGAAGTGTATTTGTTTGTTGTAGTAACCCTGTGGCAAGCAAATGCTTAATTAAGTGATATAATCATTTCACTAGTCAGTGGGAATTTAAATTGTCTGTTAAGGCTAATGTGACAAATACAGTGAGTGATCACTAATACACTGTCTGCTGTACAGTGGGATGTTAAACATAAATATCGTTGTGAAGTATGAGATGTGGAAATGATATAGATTATGTACTTTCATTTTTAAAACTTTCCATGTAGGTTTTTTCACGCTCTTTAACAACTTGGTAGAGAATTAATAACTTGCAGTTACTTTCTGAAGGTTAACAAAATTAATTTTTGCTTTGTCTAAGAAGTGAATATACAGTGAATCCATTATTATATTTATAGAAGTGTACAATAATTCTTTATCAGATAAATTTCTATCCACTCACTCACATGTATGCACACTCTGTATACTTTCTCATAATTACAAATTACCAGTAATTTGGCTGTATTTTGTCTTATCAGCTATGATGTAAATGATGTTAAAATAAATTAATTTATTCCTGTTGACAAAAATATTTTTTTAACACTTTGACATTTAACTGTATTAACAGTTTCACAGTTTTTTTTTTCATATTACTTAGACTATGAGGTATTACTGCTTCACACAATTTTTGTGTATAGCTGCCGTATATTTAAAAACTTCTATATTTGCATAAACACACCTACTTATACTTATCTTTATGTGCGTGTAGTAGGATATACCATATTTTCTTATGTGGTATTTAGTATTGCATGTTTTGCATTTATTTCTGCCAGAAAAACAATATATTTTATACTGTTTCTTACATTTGTATTGAATGTTTCATACATGTTTGTATTGAATCATCATGTTTATGAAATTGGTTGATCTGCAAATATTTGGTACGAATTTTTTGTGTGATGTCACTTCTATAGTGAAACAGTGGCTCATACATTATATACATGCCTTTATTATTTTCTTCTTATTATTATTATATATGTATGTGTTATATTATTATTTTAATATATTTCATGATTGCTGTCATATTTCCCTGATACTTTATTTTTACTTACTTGACACAAAATAAGCAGGTTTTGTAGAATACTAATATAAAACTGTCATTTGTATTTTAGCTTCGTTACCGTATTTGGTCAGGCAATAATGCAAATTTGGTTACACTAAATGAAACTACTGGCATGCTTGCTCTGTCATCACAGTTGAATACCAATGTTCCAAAGGTAGCCAGCATGGAAGTTTCTGTAACAGGTAAGAGTGTGTAGCTTGAGTTACGAGAGTTTGTATGAATTTTGTTGCATTGTGCAAGTTTTGTATGTATGAGTGAGTATGTTTGTGTATGTGTGTGCATGCATGTGCTCGCACGTATGTGTGTGTAGGCATGTAAATATATTAAATGTTTTATTAACATTTACTACTTAGGAATGTTGCCTCAGTCACTTTATCTTTAAATAAAACTAAAGGATATGTAATGTTTATCACTTTTTACAATGGGACAATATTTTTATCAACTATAATTTTAATAATAGTAGTTTTTTGTCAATTCTTTAAATGTGACAAATAATAACTGCATTTTTTCAAACATGTTGTTATATTATATTAGGTTTTTGAAAATTAAACTATAAAAGTGGTAATGTAAAGGAGAAGCTAGTCAGGGATCCTTCAGTCATTGAAATTACCCCTAGAGACTACAGGCGTCTCATGATATTTTCTATATTTAGTATTTGGTAATAATTGGTCTTTGTGTTACACTGGTATTGTGTAACATAAAATACTTGATATTTGATCTTCAAATTATTTCACTTTTAGAAAAATTATTTTACTCCATTCTCTGGACTATGTCACCAATACATAGTGATCATGATTTGACATTTACTAATGTGTGATACACACAAGAGTATGGTCTATTTCATTTGTGGTTGAGATATCATATGTGAACCAAGTTTCCATATGTTTATTCGTGTGAGAGAATACAGTGGTCTTAATAACTAACAACTTGGAGGCTCCAAAATGTACCAGACTTTATCCACTATTGTTTGTTCTTTCTTGTTCATTCCCAAGACTTATTTTTCTTCCTCCATGGCAATGTCAATGTCATGAGTTGGTTAGCTGCCTTGCACTTCTTTGTGCTGTTTGTGAAAGATCTCTTAGTATGTCTGTTTCCCCTCTCCCGTTTTCTCTTTCTCTTCATAAAAGGTCATCGTCCTTGTCTTTATGGAAGACATCCACAGATGAGTTTATGGTAACATTTTGCCTCTTAACTGATGGTGCTTACATATTTATTGATTAGCTAAAAGTTCATTATTCTGATGGATTTAATTCATTCACACCACTCAGCTTATCTTATGTTTTGGATGTCAGGAATGTTAAGATTGAAGTTTTTTCTCACATCAATGGTATACCTTCTTAATAGTGTTTACATATTGTAACGCATCAAAAAATACCGTTACATAAATATAATAAAAAATACCCAAATGAAGATCTACCATAAACATATCTCAGCTAATATAGCCAAACACACTAACAAGAGGAAAGACAACACTAAAATGTCAAAGTCAAACCTGTATATCCATGAATAAATAATGTTAAGGAAACTAAGCACCCTAGAAAGGAAGGAGTTGTGATTAAATAAATTGTCAGTGTTATAACAGAAGGAAAAGTGAATCCAAGTAACTACGTTAGCAACCAGGACCCAATAGATCCAATAAGTGAGGGAAAGTATCTAATAAGTGAGGAAAATATCCAACAAATAAGAAGAAAATATTACCAGTTGAAGAGTACCCAATAAGTGAGGAATAATACCACAACCAGGAGGAACCTGAGAGGAAACTCCAAGTGACCAAGAGCAAAACTCTTGACAATATAATAATTCAATAAGCAACCACAGACAATAAAAGTGTGCTACTTAAAGTGAATTAAATAATATTATTATACAACGAGCTAAAATAAACCAACACAAACAATGATAGTGTAGTATTTACAGAAAGTGGAAATATTAAGTGACAACAATTTTATACAATAATCTCCAATAAACCAACACAGAAAATAAGTGTATTATTTATGAGTAAAAAGTATAATATAATAAAATATAATAAAGACAACAAGTGAACTGAAGTTAAGTGCAGAAATAATTGCTCCAATATGAAAGTAAATGGAACTGATTACCTGTAACTACCATGACTGACTCTAAATATAAAATCATTGCAAAACACACATTTAGATATCAGGAGAGTGGAAAGTAAAATCAACAGAATGTAATTGTTAGAATATCAGAAATAAGACAACATGTATTAGATTAAAAACAGTCAACCAAACCAAATGTAACCATCCAATATATATATATATATATATATATATATATATATATATACCAATAACCAATTATAATTAGATAATACTATGTAAACAAATAGTCAGTAATATATTTAAAATACAGAAAACCATTGTACTAGCTAATAGTAATACCAATTATGGTAAATATGTAAGAAAATACACAAGAAACCAAACTAACACGTATAGGCATTGTTGTAATACAGTGATATACACATAACCCCAACTGAGCAGAATTTGCAACAAAGAATCATAATTAACGATTAGAAAAACACTGATAAAAGTATTTACATAATGCAACAACCAAACTAGAATAAATAATGAGTAGAATAAACCCAATATGAACAAGAAAACACAACAATATACTTTAAATTTTATAAACAAATAGCAGCCAAAATACCAAACCACAGAGTAACTGACAGAATTACATAAAAAACTATCAATTAAAACTAATCAGAAAGAGTAAAATAGTATAACAGTAGTTTCAAGAATACTCGATACTTCTTTGAGAACACTTAACAAACAGTAAATGCATAAATTTATGTAATAATCATGAAAAACAATAGTACATGTCAGATGAAGCTAGATGAAAGTAACAGTCCAGCAGAAACTTGTGAGCCCAGCGGCAGAATGTTTTTCATTTTTCTGCAACGGATTTTAAGAAAACCAAGTACTTTCTGCAAGCATTTCAGTAGTAACGTAGTTAAAATTGTTTGATGCAACGGCTCTCTCCGTTCTATATAAGTATTAAAATAATAATCCTTAAAATTTCAGGAGACAAAAATTGAGATATTTTTAGATTTAGGTTTTCGGAAATATAAGGTCTATCAGGATTTATTTGAATAAATTTGAAAAATTATATTTAAATATATTGATATTATAGGATATTGATTTTAGGTTGATATAAAAAATCAGTCCAGAAATACACAACTTTTTTTAATAGGTACTGAAAACATGTAAATACACTTACTTCATTTGAAGTTTTCTTATATTTTAAAACATGGCAAGGATTTATTTAAGTCCTCTTGGACCCTTCTTATAACTTTGGATGTTACCAATTCAGACATTAATTTGCTTTTTGAAAATGGCTTGAAATGGTTGTAGTACTGAGTCCCATACTTCTTGCAAAGAGCCAATTTTAAAAATTTCCTATTTCCTTTGTAATCAGCAGGAGGACCATTTATCATTATGAAAGCCAACGTATCAGTAGTGCCAATTTGGTCATATGTGAGATCACTGGCTGCAGGGCGCTTAGTCATTATGTTGGTAATAACGGAACCCCAGCTTTCACATATGGCTTCTGAAACTGGAGTACTAAGCAAAAATTTCAACAACTTTATACCCAAAGGATATTCTTGTTGAAGATCTGTTACTGTCATTTTGAACAAATACTTGAAATCAAGAATATTTTCAGTAACTCTTGCAGAATTCAATTTCTCAGTCATCCAGAGCAACACTTGTTTATATTCAAAAAAAAGTTTCCTTTTATCAATGGAAAGAAGAAATGGATATGAGCAAACTGATCTTATCATAAAACTCTTGAAAAGAATGAAAATTTTTCTCTGCTTTATCGTTACTTACATTATTTCTTGGAAATATCAGAAAGTCCAAGTTGAACAAAAAATCTGCTATCTTAATAACTTTGATACAGTGATTACTGTCTTCATCAACATTCAGGTAAGTCTGGTATTGTTCCTTGAATGACCCTAAAAACTTTACAAACTCTTTAGCACATTTTACAATTTCACTGACTACTTCATTGCCAACTGAAGCAGACAAAGATCTTAAAATTTTGCTGCTCACAGGAACATCGGGCAAAGGGACACCTTTAAAGGTGCTACTATCCATAATAAATTCACTAGAGAGTTTTGTGTGTTTAAAGAAGCCCTCAGGCAATTCGTTGATCGTTTGACATAAACTGTCTCTGGAGAGTCTGGAATCAGCAGAAGCAATATTTTCTACATGCCGAATCATAACTTCTAAATGTACTTGGATATTTTCCATAAACTGAACATACTGCCATGGTAAATGGTAACTGGATTGAACTTCTTTTGATAAAGAAGACAAAATGGAGTAAGTGTCAGCAAGTAAAAGAATAATAAACATATTTGTTTTTGATAGCAGCTTATCTCTTAGGGCAAAAGATTCTGAGCACTTTTCTACAGCACACACAAGACTTCTGTAATCTCCAAGAAAAGTATTAAATACAGATTCAGAATAGCTTGTGAATTTCATGGTTTTAAATGCTTTTCGTTTGTAAAAATAGTCTTTGAATTATTTTGATGACTGTAAAAGTAATTCATAATTCTTTCCTGTAGAAAACTCTTTCATAGCTTCATCAATGAGTGTGTGCCCCTTCTGAATTAGCTCAGGTACAGAAGAATGTTTTTCAGCTAGTTCAATTCTGTGCATCAAGTCCCAAGAAACAGATATATTTTCTAAAGCAAGCTCATCTCTTATGTGTTTTTCAACACCTAGTCGAATATACTGTCCATCAAATGCCATACCAACTAAATTATTTCTTAAAAATGATAAATCAAAGCCAAATTTTTTACATGTATTTAAAATACTTTGTGTCAAACCTTTTCCAGTAAAATCATGAACAAAGTTGTGCTCAAGATAAATACAGTTATACAAGTGTTCTGATGAAATGTCTAAAATCGGGACTCTCAAACCAACGATATGCCTAGATCTGTGGTTAATTGTTATTTTGTCAGCAAAAATACTAACAGGAAGATCATAATCTATTATGTAGGCTGCAATGTCCTTCATCAAAACAGAATGTACATGTGGTAGAAACAACCTGCAAAATTCTTTTGAATGATTGGAGACTCCTACAGAACTCCCACTGTTATGCAGTTCAGTAATTATAGATTCGTATGACTTGTACGATGTATTTAATTTGTAAGTTAGGTAAGCAGCACTTGCACAATTAAGTGCATTTTCTTTCCCTTCTCTGTATGATAATTCATCACTCAACTTTTTATTCTCAAGTACCCAAAAATAAGGTGGCGCTTTAGGTCATATTTTAAATGGCGAAAAGAATCAGGCATCGCAGTATCACTAAAGCAATCACCATCATTGTAATTGTACTGCAAAATTGTACCACATGCAGAACACAAAATTCCAAAGTCTGACCTGACAAAGTAGTGAGCCCATTTTAACAAACTTTCAATAGAGCGTGCAGACGTGATGAGATCCAGCTTCTCCTCTGGTGTCAGTTCCACAGGATGTTCAGGTGGGCTAGTGACCAGTGATGATAATCTCTTGCTCTTGCTGCCTTCAGTGCCCACGTCTTTTGTTATCTTCACTTTCTCAGCAGACTCCAGAGCATTAGTTAGGGCTGAAAGTTAAAAAACCTATCAGACTGACAAGACATTTCATAACATAATTAAAACACTTTGACTGCTGCTGCCAAATCTGTTTACTGATCGGCCTGGCGAAAAGCTTTTTCTCTATTATTTGGTCTCTTTTACATTGCTTAGTACATATTGTGACAGATTTTATCAAATGTTTAATTTTTTTAATGAAAAAAGTGAATGTCGACGCGTATTCGACAGCCGCTATGGGAAAGAACTCAGTTATACTAACCCGCTTTTCACATTAGTATTATACGCGTTGTAATATACCTCTGTTTTTTATCCGGTGTGTTTAAAAATGTGTTATAAATGTTTAATATTTGAATTTAAAAAGTGTGTTATAAGTTTACAATTGAAAGTTAAATTTGAAAATCAAAGTTAAAATTACAAGTTATGATGAGTAAGAAATTTATAGTTATCTTAAAAGAACTCCTTTAAATAAAAATAAAAATAATTGCAGTAAAGTTATTTTGAATAATAATGTTGCTTAATTTAATGAATAAAGCGTACTAGCTGGTCGCTTGATGAAGGTAGTCGTCGCGTCGATTCTGGCAGCGAAACTCCTCCTCCAGGTTAACCGTCGTCTAAGTACGTAAAGTCAAGTCACGTCTGGACAACAAAATTAATAAAAATACACTTCCATGTACCTGGTCGTGATTCTGGAAGTACGGAAGTTCACTTTTTATAAATTAATAAGCTGCCAAGACGGTTTTCAAAACCAGCTTGCTTTACTTACAAGGTTAGGTTATTCCTTGTTTATTGATGGGCGCCACACAGGTTTATTTCGGGAAAATCCCATGTAAAACCCATTAATAAGATCAAATAATTATTAATTTTATTTAAAAAAACTGAAATTGTGTTTATTGCCCTTTTGGCAATTCAAATTCAACAACGTATGATTTCTACTAAGAGTTACTTTGATTATTCTGAATTAATTATTTATTTACTTTTTGAAATAAATTAAGTCAAAGTTATGCTGCTAATAACTGGGTTTTATTTGTACCCTTGATAATGAATTCAAACAAACATAAGTAAGAAAATACATTGGTATACAATTGGAATTATTTCGTTCACTTACCCTACTACACTAGCTCAGAGCATGAACAACTTTTCTGGTTATTTCCAGATAAACTTTAATTTAAACATTAATTTTATTTGTATCTCGGGCGTAAATTCTTTTAAACACAAGAAAGAAAGTTCATGCCTACACAGAAGTTAATTATTTCATAAAACAATGTTTACTAATACGGCCTTGTTGTTTACTTATTAAAAAATCAAACCTATTTATAGGTTAGGTGTTCGTCATGCTTGCTTAATTATTCACAAATGTTATACTACTTAAGACTAAAATCAATCTTAGGTAGGATTAACAAATCCACTAAATAAATTCAGTCACTGTGTAACATAGAAAAAGTTTTGGTGTTATGCGTCAGTACAAATTTTTGTTTTGAAAAAATATATCAGTGCACTCAGATTAATGGAATAAATTGTCACGATGTTACCTCTTTATTTTAATCTTTTAGATTAAAATTTAATTGAACACTCCAGCGGTCGGATTATAGTGACCCTGGTTTATTACACTGCACATGCACTTTGAACAGAGAATAATTGTCCGGTTCTGACTAAATTGGACTATTTGTAATACTGGTTAATTATTTTCTCTTGTTCGATTTATCCCGCACTAAATAAAATAAATACTTCACATCGATGCACTGATTATAGGTAGACTGTATTGTAGTTACTTGGTGTTGCCGAAATGGTTCAATGGATGCACTGTTACATGATACTATAAATTAATAACGTATTTTGAGGCGACGAGCGTCAACCGTTCGCTCTCGCTGATGACAATAAAGTGTAACAGAATTGCTCGCATTCCCGTTATATACCCCCTGTTTTGATGAGGCTTAGGTGATTGTTTCATTTAGTAAGCTATTTTTTGATTGGCTCTTCAGACGTTACGAAAATGACGCATTGTTTTCCAACCGTCATTAACCGTCTTTTTGCTAAGATGATTGACAGTTGACGTTGTTGTTAGTGTTGACAAACAAATTTCTTACTTTCTATTTACAAATGATGCTAACGCATGTCACGCACTTATTATAGTTGCGATCGGGGTTGTATCGCTATCAAATTAAAGGATATTTTTTATGCTTTGATATAGTTTGACACTGGTTTTATTTGCACTTTCACTGACATTTCTAAATAAATAATGTTCAGATACATGGCTTCGCGCTGTCGTCTGCTAGTGACGCCAGCCACGATTCTTTCTTATCAATAAATTATTTGTGTTTCACATCGCGTTTTCACTTAAACGTCTGTGTCGGAACACTAATACATCCGTCTTAATATTTATTTAGTGAACATAATTATTAAATCTTAACTAACTAGGGTAATACATTGCTATGAACTATCCTTACTTCCTAATTACATTTTGTCTATACTATTTCGGTCTATGCTACCCATTAATAATGGAGTTGTTACTTTTATAATACATTAATAATATTTACTGTTACACTTGGTATAATGATTGTTCAGTGTATGTTATTTACACTAGTAGTCCTTTCTACTTATCACCTTACTGACAATCGTTCGTTTTAGGCGTAGCCTAGGCATACCTTTCACATCGGGTTTATGCCTTAATAATGGTCATTAGTTACATTTGGTACATTGATGAGGTAACTTATGTATATAAGGTTCCCTCTTACAATTATCCTTACTTCTTATGATGCATTTGTGGTTATAATACAAGTTTCAATTTTATATTGTGGCCATAGGTAATCTTAGTCATAGGCATTGATAGTTACTGGTCATTGTTTATTTATTCTCACCAAATACTGTTGCTGATATTATATTATTCGGGTCATTCCTTAATTACTTTTATTAACATGTGAAATTACATTTAAGTCATTCACTGGCTCGCTTGACAGCTTATAGTGAACTTGGCTTGTCCATTAGTTTGTGTCAGTTATAGTATTGGTTGTAGTGTCAAGCAGTGTATTGCTTACTGCTTCTTGTGGTACTTCTTCTTCTTTCTTCTTCGTTGGTCCTTCTCTTCTTCGCTACATTCATCATCATATTATTCACTTACATTACTTTCGTGTATTTATTAATTCTATGGGCATATGTCTAGGTTATGTAACACTTGGTCATGTTACATATACTCCCCTCTCAAAATTGATAATTTGAGAGAAATTTTACATTTGAAAAAATTATCATTTCATTTTAGTTTTATTATACTATTACTGCTTTTCTTTCTGCATTGAATTTAACATTCTATTAGTGTGTTGCACTAGATTGAGTTCTTGGCTAGTGATATAATTTTTAGCTTACTAGTATTTTTCAAGTTTCTCATATTCTAAGTTATTCAGTTACAATAGGTTTCATTTCTTAAACTAACAATTTCCTGTCTTACAATAATACATTTTTCTTTCTCATTACATATCTTTATCTTCGTGATAAACTCTATGGTTTTTTTCATTTTTTACCTCACAGATTTTTTATTAATAATCCTCGATATATTACCATATAATTCCCTAACATTTGTAGTGGGTTCGGAGTCAGAGGGGCTCTATTTGGCATCCATTCTCCGCCGTTCCTCAACTACACGTCCTCAGAACCAGAGGCATCCTCATCTCTGTCTGGGACAAAATAAAAATTGCACGTAGCAACAGTTGCACTATCACAACACATAAAATATAACATATCATTCATTTTTTCAATAATATAACATATTCAATATAACATTCAAGGTATTAGAGGTTTCATTTGTATCACTTTTCATTCTTTTATACTTTAGCTAACATACTTCTTTTCACAGGTAATTCTTCCCTTTCAGACTTGACATATTGGCTATGTTCTTTATTAGCCTTGTTGTTACTTTTCTATACTAGTTGGTAATTTGTTTTGGTTCATCTGAGTATTCTTAAATTTACACACTTATATTGATCATCATACAATTATGCAGTCGTTTCTTAAATATAGAGTTTACAATATTTCACTCTTACAATAGTTCACAAGTTTTACTCTCATCAATAGTTTACAATTATCCTGAATTATCAGGGTTTACAGTATTCATATACTAAACGTTTTTGTTAGATATTCTCTGACATATCTTGTTGGTAAATACAATTAGATACTTTCTTCATCGTTTAATTAATATTTTTCATATTCCTTGATAACAGTAGTATTTTGACAATTATTTTTGTTATTTATTCATAAACATTTTTCTCTATTACATCAGATAATAATCATTCAACAATATTTGAACAATACTTGATAATTAAGATACCATATAACGATATTATTGTAACATATTAATAGACACTATTCGATTTTCTCTCTCTTCATTCCATAATAATAATAGCCTTCTCTTTATAACTCTCTTTGGCATTCTTCCTCTCTACTCCTTCAAAGGTTAGTTGGTTAAACCTTTATTCTGGATGATATTTAATATATATTTCTTGGATCAGACAATTTTTGATAATTAAGACACAATAGAATAATATTATACTAACATATTAATAGACACTATTTGATTTTCTCTCTCTTCATTCCATAATAGTAATAGCCTTCTTTCTAATTAACTCTCTTTGGTATTCTTCCTCTCTACTCCTTCAAAGGTTGGTTGTTTAAACCTTTATTCTGGATGATATTTAATATATATTTCTTGGATCAGACAATTTTTGATAATTAAGATACAATATAATAATATTATACTAACATATTAATAGACACTATTTGATTTTCTCTCTCTTCATTCCATAATAATAATAGCCTTCTTTCTAATTAACTCTCTTTGTTATTCTTCCTCTCTACTCCTTCAAAGGTTAGTTGGTTAAACCTTTATTCTGGATGATATTTAATATATATTTCTTGGATCAGACAATTTTTGATAATTAAGATACAATATAATAATATTATACTAACATATTAATAGACACTATTTGATTTTCTCTCTCTTCATTCCATAATAATAATAGCCTTCTTCTTTATAACTCTCTTTGGTATTCTTCCTCTCTACTCCTTCAAAGGTTAGTTGGTTAAACCTTTATTCTGGATGATATTTAATATATATTTCTTGTATCAGACAATTTTTGATAATTAAGATACAATATAATAATATTATACTAACATATTAATAGACACTATTTGATTTTCTCTCTCTTCATTCCATAATAATAATAGCCTTATTCTTTATAACTCTCTTTGGTATTCTTCCTCTCTACTCCTTCAAAGGTTAGTTGGTTAAACCTTTATTCTGGATGATTTTATATAATTTCATTGGTTGAACTTAATATAGGAGTATTAGGGTAACATTATATCCCTATTTCATGTACATTTTTGTTATATGATACTCTTTTGTTCTATACAATATAATAGATATCTTTCTTATCATTAAATTATTTGTTTTATAATACCCATTTTTTCTATCGTCTAATATGATAAATCTGGTTCTTATTTAATATATAACAGATAGTTTTGGTACATATACTTATAATACACCCTCTTTTTTATAACACAATATGGTAAACAGGCTGGCTATAGGCAATTAGACACTTTCAATACATTGGGCCTAATAAATGATCCTCCTGATCACTAGTTTAATCCTTTTACGGTAGACACTTTTAAAATTTCTTATACACTAAACACTCTTGTGGTAATCGTCGCCTAATAATATAATTCGTCCTTTTATAATAATAATTACATTTATAGTTTATACGAGGGCTATCCAGAAAGTAACAGACGTTTTGAAATAAAAAATTTACAAAATGAAAAAACAAAATTTTATTATATACATTTGAAAGGTACACTCTTAAGCTATTTTTCTACATAATCGCCATTCAAATTAAGGCACTTATCATACCTTGGCACAAGTTTTTCAATACTGTCTCTGTAGAAATCTGCCGCCTGCGATTTCAACCACTGGTTTACACCGGCATGCAGTTCGGCGTCAGTATCAAAGCGTTGTGTAGCGAGCCATGTCTTCATCGCTGGGAAGAGGTGATAGTCGCTCGGCGGCAAATCCGGGCTGTATGGTGGATGATCGAACACCTCCCATCCAAAACCATCGAAGAGCTCTCGGGTACGATTGGCCGTGTGTGGACGTGCGTTGTCGTGAAAAAACAAAACCTTCGCACTAAGTTTTCCCTGACGCTTGTTTTGTATCGTGCGCCTTAACTTTCTCAGTGTTTCACAATACCTCTCTGAGTTAATTGTTGTGCCACGTTCAAGAAAATCAACGAGAATCACTCCTTCAGAGTCCCAAAACACAGTAGCCATGATCTTTCTTGCTGACAGCGTTTGCAAACACTTCCTTGGTTTCTTGGGAGAATTTGTGTGTCCCCATTCTATCGACTGCCTTTTTGTTTCACTATTGACATGCTTCACCCAAGTCTCGTCCCCAGTTACGATACGATCGATAACTTTGTTACCATTTTTGTCGTAATCTTCGAGGAAAGTTAGTGCTGCAGCCAGTCTCTGTTTTTTGTGGTCTTCCGTTAGGATTTTCGGAATCCACCTAGCACAAAATTTGTGGTAACCAAGCTTTTCCGCCACAATTTCATGCACCAAACTCCATGAAATTTGGGGAAAATATTTCAAAAGTTCCGTAATCGTGAAACGACGATCTTCACGAATTTTGTCGTTGATTTTCATCACCAGTTCATCAGTCACAAGGCTAGGTCTACCACTGCGGTCCTCATCGTGAACATTGGTACGGCCATTTTTAAAATCAATGCACCATTGCCTCACTCGGCTTTCACTCATTATTCCTTTTCCGGACACATCACAAAGTTGGCGATAAATTTCAATTCGTTTGTGATTTTTTTGCCAACAAAAACCTAATCACAGAACGCACCTCACAAGTGGCGGGATTTTCTATTGCAGCGCACATTTTAACACGTCACAGAGAGCAAAGTAAGAGGGGCACAGACCGCACGCTACCACAGCTGGATGCGTACTGAGTGTAGGAACGTTCTGACACCAAGATGGCAGCTCTATCCCCGCCCACCGCCGCGGTCGGTCAAAACGTCTGTTACTTTCTGGATAGCCCTCGTACGTTGGGGTTCTATTGGGCTTCTCCATTCTATTGGGTTCATTGGTTGGGACAATTACGTTTCACAGGTACCCTTTTTATAGCTGTCTCTAGTTCGACAGGTTTATGATATTTGGCACCCTATAATAACATCTCATAACAAATTTCCTTACACATAGTTTTTATGGTCCTTTGTTATGGTATAAGGGCCTATGTGCAGTACTAGTAGTTTTGGAGGTACCTCCCTATCATGCGGTTCTTCCACTTTGCGGCTATCAGATCTTCATCGGCTTCCCGTTTTCTCGCCTTCTTCTTCTCATCATCTTCGGTATCCATGTGTCCAGTGTCCTCCTGGTCCTTGTTATTATTGACTCCCAGTACCTCTTCTAATTCTGGTGGATCGTCATTAGTTTTCTGGTTGGATTTTTCCATTGATTGGTCCCTCTTCTTCCGTAATTCCTTTATTTCTTGGGCATACCCTTCAATGATCCGGTCCAGTTGTTCTTGATACCCTTTCCTTTTCTTGGAATGCCTTATTCTCCCTTTGGAAATATCTGCTTTAAGTATTTTATTGGTTATAGTCTTCTTTGTTGTAGCATATTTCTTCTCTTCGTCCATCTTCATGAAGCTCCTTCGATACTCCTTCCTATAGATTCCTTCTTTACGGTTGATGACTGGGAAATAATTCATATTAATTAGACCACTTCGAGTCATTTCGATTAATACTTGGGTTACCCTAGTCTTCTTTGGGCATATTATTCTTCTTATCTTCGCCTCCTTGTCTTCCGTTTTCTTAATAATTTTGTTCCTTTCTTCATGAATTTTAATTTTCGAATTCACTTTTTCGGTGGTGTTATGTCTGGGTAATTCTTTTGTCTCCACTTGATCATCACACATGGGCAGATTATTTTGTTCTAATTCTTCCTTCTCGGCTAATAACTCTTCCGCTTCTTTAATTACCTGAGTCTTCTCTGTACCTCCGACATCGATCTCCCTGTATTGAATATCTTATATCAATATTATATCAATATCTGTATTGAAGCTCATTTTCAGATGATAATGTATTTAAGTCCCCTTCATTCTCGGTTCGTTTGACATCGTCTTCGGATGGCATGCTTAATTCTCCTATGGTTTCATCATTGGGTACTTCTTCAGTTTCTGAGTTGTTGTCGTTTCGTAATTCTCCTCTTACGGTCTGACCCAATTCTTCCATATATTTCTTATTCATTTCATCCATTTTCTTGCTAATATCCTTTAATGTGGTATTCACCTCTTCTTTCAACGCTCTGTTGCTGTTGTCTATTTTATTGTTCAACGCGTCCATGGATCTATTGGTATCGTCTAATTTTTTTATGGAGATCTTCTCTTAATGATTCGATATTTTTCTGGCTGTCGTCCAGTTTTTTATGGGATTTCTTACCGTCTTCCTTTAATTCCATCATTATTCTCATCATCGCTTCCCATCTTGTCTCTTCGGTCGGTTTGTCTGGTTGTGGGAGTTCTTCAGGTCGTCTGGGTTGGTTGTCGACCGTTACTTCCACTTCCGGTTCTGCATGGGGTGTTTCTTCTGGTCGAGTTTCTATGTTATTATTTGTAATGACTTCCATCTCGGGTGTTGGTTGTGTCTCTGTATTTGTTTGTATCTCTTCTACTCGGCTATCCTTGTATCTTGTGTCGTATTGATGTGTGTGTGTGGCATGTTTGTTCTTTTGTGTTTGCCGGGCTGATTATAAATATAAAAAATATTTTTGTCTAATATTTTTTCAGCCTCACGTTGCTGGTCGCCAATTTGTAATATACCTCTGTTTTTTATCCGGTGTGTTTAAAAATGTGTTATAAATGTTTAATATTTGAATTTAAAAAGTATGTTATAAGTTTACAATTGAAAGTTAAATTTGAAAATCAAAGTTAAACTTACAAGTTATGATGAGTAAGAAATTTATAGTTATCTTAAAAGAACTCCTTTAAATAAAAATAAAAATAATTGCAGTAAAGTTATTTTGAATAATAATGTTGCTTAATTTAATGAATAAAGCGTACTAGCTGGTCGCTTGATGAAGGTAGCCGTCGCGTCGATTCTGGCAGCGAAACTCCTCCTCCAGGTTAACCGTCGTCTAAGTACGTAAAGTCAAGTCACATCTGGACAACAAAATTAATAAAAATACACTTCCACGTACCTGGTCGTGATTCTGGAAGTTCGGAAGTTCACTTTTTATAAATTAATAAGCTGCCAAGACGGTTTTCAAAACCAGTTTGCTTTACTTACAAGGTTAGGTTATTCCTTGTTTAATGATGGGCGCCACACAGGTTTATTTCGGGAAAATCCCGTGTAAAACCCATTAATAAGATCAAATAATTATTAATTTTATTTTAAAAAACTGAAATTGTGTTTATTGCCCTTTTGGCAATTCAAATTCAACAACGTATGATTTCTACTAAGAGTTACTTTGATTATTCTGAATTAATTATTTATTTACTTTTTGAAATAAATTAAGTCAAAGTTATGCTGCTAATAACTGGGTTTTATTTGTACCCTTGATAATGAATTCAAACAAACATAAGTAAGAAAATACATTGGTATACAATTGGAATTATTTCGTTCACTTACCCTACTACACTAGCTCAGAGCATGAACAACTTTTCTGGTTATTTCCAGATAAACTTTAATTTAAACATTAATTTTATTTGTATCTCGGGCGTAAATTCTTTTAAACACAAGAAAGAAAGTTCATGCCTACACAGAAGTTAATTATTTCATAAAACAATGTTTACTAATACGGCCTTGTTGTTTACTTATTAAAAAATCAAACCTATTTATAGGTTAGGCGTTCGTCACGCTTGCTTAATTATTCACAAATGTTATATATACTACTTAAGACTAAAATCAATCTTAGGTAGGATTAACAAATCCACTAAATAAATTCAGTCACTGTGTAACATAGAAAAAGTTTTGGTGTTATGCGTCAGTACAAATTTTTGTTTTGAAAAAATATATCAGTACACTCAGATTAATGGAATAAATTGTCACGATGTTACCTCTTTATTTTAATCTTTTAGATTAAAATTTAATTGAACACTCCAGCGGTCGGATTATAGTGACCCTGGTTTGTTACACTGCACACGCACTTTGAACAGAGAATAATTGTCCGCTTCTGACTAAATTGGACTATTTGTAATACTGGTTAATTATTTTCTCTTGTTCGATTTATCCCACACTAAATAAAATAAATACTTCACATCGATGCACTGATTATAGGTAGACTGTATTGTAGTTACTTGGTGTTGCCGAAATGGTTCAATGGATGCACTGTTACATGATAGTAGAAATTAATAACGTATTTTTAGGCGACGAGCGTCAACCGTTCGGCTCTTGCTGATGACAAAAAAGTGTAACAGAATTGCTCGCATTCCCGTTATATACCCCCTGTTTTGATGAGGCTTAGGTGATTGTTTCATTTAGTAAGCTATTTTTTGATTGGCTCTTCAGACGTTACGAAAATGACGCATTGTTTTCCAACCGTCATTAACCGTCTTTTTGCTAAGATGATTGACAGTTGACGTTGTTGTTAGTGTTGACAAACAAATTTCTTACTTTCTATTTACAAATGATGCTAACGCATGTCACGCACTTATTATAGTTGCGATCGGGGTTGTATCGCTATCAAATTAAAGGATATTTTTTATGCTTTGATATAGTTTGACACTGGTTTTATTTGCACTTTCACTGACATTTCTAAATAAATAATGTTCAGATACATGGCTTCGTGCTGTCGTCTGCTAGTGACGCCAGCCACGATTCTTTCTTATCAATAAATTATTTGTGTTTCACATCGCGTTTTCACTTAAACATCTGTGTCGGAACACTAATACATCCGTCTTAATATTTATTTAGTGAACATAATTATTAAATCTTAACTAACTAGGGTAATACATTGCTATGAACTATCCTTACTTCCTAATTACATTTTGTCTATACTGTTTCGCTCTATGCTACCCATTAATAATGGAGTTGTTACTTTTATAATACATTAATAATATTTACTGTTACACTTGGTATAATGATTGTTCAGTGTATGTTATTTACACTAGTAGTCCTTTCTACTTATCACCTTACTGACAATCGTTCGTTTTAGGCGTAGCCTAGGCATACCTTTCACATCGGGTTTATGCCTTAATAATGGTCATTAGCTACATTTGGTACATTGATGAGGTAACTTATTTATATAAGGTTCCCTCTTACAATTATCCTTACTTCTTATGATGCATTTGTGGTTGTAATACAAGTTTCAATTTTATATTGTGGCCATAGGTAATCTTAGTCATGGGCATTGATAGTTACTGGTCATTGTTTATTTATTCTCAGCCAAATACTGTTTCTGATATTATATTATTCGGGTCATTCCTTAATTACTTTTATTAACATGTGAAATTACATTTAAGTCATTCACTGGCTCGCTTGACAGCTTATAGTGAACTTGGCTTGTCCATTAGTTTGTGTCAGTTATAGTATTGGTTGTAGTGTCAAGCAGTGTATTGCTTACTGCTTCTTGTGGTACTTCTTCTTCTTTCTTCTTCGTTGGTCCTTCTCTTCTTCGCTACTTTCATCATCATATTATTCACTTACATTACTTTCGTGTATTTATTAATTCTATGGGTATATGTCTAGGTTATGTAACACTTGGTCAAGTTACAGCGTCGACGTTCATTTTTTGTTAGTAATTACTGAATAATCTGAATATTGTTTTTCATATTTTGTTCTACTCTTATGAAAGGGTGTTTTAGTTGTTAAAAGTCCAGATAAAATGTCATTCAACTTTGTAATATCGTCTGTCCCTTTTCAGGTACCAAGGTACCTGTCAATGGGTCTCTGACCTTAGTTTTGGAATTATTATCTTCCAAATACAAAGGAAATTTCCCTGTTGTAAAATAATGAATAAGAAATGAATTCTAAAAGATTTTGAGATGATTATGAAATAGAAGACAATTTACAAATAAACAAAATTTATTTTAATGCAAAAATATTTGTCAATTTCTTGTGGCAATCGATAAAACAACGAAAATCCAAGGCGGATGACAATTTTCTATACTTTGAACCTTCATCTATGCTATATAACAAGGAATGAATGGTTTACACAAGGCTACGAAATCCCCACTACATTTAAAAGTAAAAGGACGTTGTCGAAGGGTATTCGACGGCCGCCGCTGTGAACGGGTGGGGACTGTCGACGCATATTCGACAGCCACAGTCAAAGTGTTAAAAAGAAAATTACACGTTATCTATGCATATCCAGCAGTCAGAGGAATTGGTTTTACTCACCGTTTACTTTCTCCAAAAGCTTCTGTATTTGGCCAGAATCAAACAAATCACACGATGCAGATGACGTATGTCCATCGCCTGTCTCAGCCGAAGTACTAGGCCTAGCCTTGTCTACAACATTTGTTTCATCACTTTCGTTTGTCTTCTTTTTTTTTGCCGTAGATCCATCAATAGAGAAGAATGTACTGATATTTCCGCTGGTTGCTGACTTATATTTCACACTAACACCCGGATGTTGCCTCCCATAATGAGTTTTTAGGTTTTTAAGGATAATTTTCTCCGAGCAAACTGTGCAAACTACGCGCTCTCCGGAGGTAGCCATTTCCTACCAGTATGACCTAAAACAACAGCGATGCACTGAGTTCGAAAGCGGTATTGCGTTTAGTGATTACTATACGTCAATATCAAAGTCATTAAGACAGAGAAATAATTAAGGTTATTACGTGTCAGCTAATTGCAAAGCAAAGCAGGCGACTAGGCTGAGTGCATGTGCAGGTGTTTCATAATGGCACAGGGAGAGGGAAACATCGAGTGGTTGGATCATTTGGAATGAGAGGAAGGAGGGAGAGGGGATTGTGAATTACTACGGCCGCGTGACTCAGTCTGCCTGCTGCAGCCGGCGCTCTCACTTCAATAGATTACATGTAACCTTTACCACTCGGCCTCTCATCTGAAATTTATCGGTATATTATTGAGTCACAAACATAAATGTGTCAATTTGGTATATTATTTAGTCACAAACATAGATGAGTCAATTTTTTATTGAATTGATTCATTTATTCGTATCTGTTTTTATGCAACAATTTATTTTTTTTAGAAATTTTACTGCAGCAAATTTTTTACACGTTTTTCGTTAACGCGGTGGACGATCTTTCTGCAGGCCTCGTTTCCTTTCTGCGACAATGTCGCACTGTCGCCCGTTGTTCTGCTTTGGGGCTTGTGAGTAATTAGCCCAGCAGGGAATACTAAATATACAAAATAAGATGTAAACGAACATTAAATACCAGTTAATGGAAGAAAATACATCCATAATACAAAACTATTTGTAAAATAAGAGTGTCAGAATGACAGGACACCTGACATGGTATGATAAAACCATTTATTGTAAATAAACTAAGATGTGTTAGTAACTACAAAACTGCACCAAATGTGTAGAATCGTTTGAGGTATAAACTAAACACAATAGAATTGTGTGAGAGTGAAATATATATTGTAAATAATAAGAAATAATGCATGGACATTTAAGGCCTACTCGCCTGAAAAGTGTATTATTGAATTTTGTAAATATTTAGCATTTAAGAAATAATTAATGAGAAAAAATGACTTGAAACATAATCAATAAGTGATATATGTATTATGTGATACAATAAAAGTGAAAAAACTTATGTTTAAATAAGAAACACTAAAAGTGCATCAATGAAAGTCTAAATAGTTTAATTATGAACGAAAATAGTGCTTGTGTGGACTCAAATAAAGAGCAAAGCAGCCTAACCTAATAACATGATACTATTAGTTTTCGAATCGGAGGTACATTAAGAAGGTTATGAGCAATCATAATTATTCAGTCAATTACAAAAGAATTGATGGCTTCCTTTGTATACTCTCAACCCCAAAAACAGACGCTGAGAAATAAAAATTATTAATTTCTTGTGGCATATGGGGACAAGATTAAACGACTTTCAGCCAATTAGAGACGCTGATTCCAAGCAGACGCCGGCCAAAGGAGCTAAGCGTGGCTTCACTAAAAAACTGGACATCGACGCCAACAGAACGTTTCTCCGCTGATAGTATATTAATAACAATGTGCGCGATTCCCCCCCCCCCTTAGTAGACAGATAACTAACCTACATCATAACCTCCAAAACGTGTGAAGTGTACATAGTGCTACCACACTTAGTGTACTATCATTGCTAGTGTATAATCCCAGCAATGAAAAGTGATAATAAGGGAGTATATTGAATTAACAATATTTAACTGAATTTTAAATGATTTTGAAATAATAATTTTTGTGTTCATACTACGTTAGTCAAAAGCGATCACACGTGACTAACATAACTAGTAATTATGAATTAACGTATTATTGAATAAAAGTTCTCAATAATATTTTTTTAAATAAAATATTATAAATTTTAAAAAGAATCAAAATGAAAAACTACTAATTAATTAACACAAATGTATTTGAACATAGATTCTGATTTGACTTTAATGATAACGAAAGACAATTCGATTCTTAATAATATTTGAGAACTGTTGTAACAATACAAGATATATAAGATAATATATCGTATTTAAGTGTGTTTTGATTGTGTTGCTTGTAGATACGCTCCGGTATCCACAATAATGTTGTACAATAAAATATCCAAAATTATAATTATTATTATCAGTCTGATTGTGATTAATAACTGTGTGGGTATCGCTGGTTAAATCTTTTAATTTAAAAGTATTTTTCGCACTCCGCTGGTAACCTCCCCACTTACCATATGTGGATATTGCTGTTCTGTTGGGTGACTGCTCAGCTGTAACATACACGCTACACATACAAGGAGATATTCTATTTGAATATCAAACGTGATTAGCATGCACAATAATAATAAAATAACAACTGAATAATGTTTTGAATTATCAGGAATATTCAAATTCTTCCGCCACCTTTTGATAGAACTGGCTATGAAAAAATAAACTATTTTAAGTCTGAAATTAAACACTTTTTCCACTGGTAACAAAATATTGAGGTTTATTAACAGTTTGGAATGCTAGAAAATCTTTAAAATTTTAACAGTCAGTCACTAATAATTTTACAGAAAATAATTACTATGAACAAATTTAAAATGAAACTCTTCTTAACCTCAAGGCTGGTAACACTGTAGGTTATACAATAGTTTATATTTAGAGAGGTTATGTCCTCTTACATAGTTAAATTACCAATTTCGTGTGATCTTTTAAGTGACATGATGCCAGATACAAGATGTGGTGTTTTATAATGATATTTAATGAACAATTAATAGAAAACAAACAAACAAATATTAAAATTGAAAATTGGTACCATATAATCGATAATTATGGTATTATCGTACGCGGGAATTAGTACCCAGTATAGAGTAGTTACTTTGACAATAAACAAGTGCGTTGATTTGCACTGCTAAAATGTACTACAGTAGAACTTGGCTAATTCGAAGCTGAAGGGACCAGTACAAAATTCGAATTATCCAAAAATTCGAATTAGGAAAACTTTTAATAAGGGTAGAAAAATCAAATCAAAAACCGAAATTCAGTAAAGCAATATGTTATTTTATTAAACAATTTCCTTGTACATATGTATTACAAACGTATAAACACGTTTCAGTACAAAATATAGCATTTACAGTTTTTTAAAAAGCTAGAAACTTTTGATTGCATTTTGCAGTTACTGTAATACACTGAGTTGTAGTAAACTCTTCAAGTTTATTAAGTGCTTAGAAAATAGCGTCACTTACGTTCTGCTGTCCTTCAACAAACCGTCTCAAGTCTTGAATGTAATTTGATGCCTGTGAAGCCGTTGGAATCGGTATCTCTGGAAGTTCTAGCTGGTCCCCTTCTTCATCTAAAGATGTACCATCATTTCTTTTGTTCATAACATCAGCCACGATCTCCGCATCTGTCTGTTCACCGCACACCGCCAAGTTTTCATCCATGTTTACAAACTCTTCGTGTAACGAATGCCTGCGTCATGTCCAACATCTTCCCAGTTATCCGTAGTGGGTACGACTTCTCTAGCAGCTTTATTCTCCTCTGCACCTTCAATGTGGCAGAAACCACCTTTACGAAAACAATTAGCAATTGTTTTTTGCGTAAGTTGGTCCCAAGCACTGTTGCACATGCGGACAGCTTGAAGGATGTTAATCTTGATATTTTCGTGCTCATCTAAATAAGCACCTGACAGAATGTTTTGGACCACAAGCCATCTGTAAAAATGCTTAAAATTTTTTATTACACCTTGGTCCATAGGTTGAACTACTGAAGTCATGTTTGGAGGGAAAAACACAACCTTTACATTTTCCATCACAGGAATAGTGTTGTGCGCTGTACAGTTGTCAATAAACAAGACGATTCTTCTGTTTTGATTCCGAAATTTCCTGTTGATTTTCAAAAGCTATCTTTCGAAAATTTCACCTGTCATCCAAGCTTTATTGTTTGATTCATATTCAACTGGTTTCGTTTTTACATTTTTGAAACAACGTGGGTTGGCTGACTTCCCTGTCATTAGCAAAGGCAGTTTTTCCAAGCCATCCATGTTTGCTCCGAATAAAAGTGTTATGCGCTCCTTGCTGTGTTTTCCGCCACTACAACTTTCTCCTTTAAAAGCAAGTGTTTTGTCGGGGGTGCATTTGAAGAATGAGCCCGTCTCGTCTACATTAAAAATGTCTTTAGCATCTCTATCAGAAATCATTTGCAACAAATCGTCTTTCCATGAATTTGCAGCTTCAACGTCAACAGATCCACTTTCCCCACAAACAGTTTTGAAAGACATGCCATTCCTTTCTTTAAAACCATCAAGCCAACCAGTGCTGGCCTTAAAATCATTTTTCCCTAAGCTAGATGCGAATTCCTCAGCTTTGGCTCTGACGAGGGGCCCACTGACTGGAATTTTTTTGTCCCTTGCTTGCTTAAACCACTTCACTACACATTCATCCACGTCAGGATTTTCTGGTCCTCGCGCTCTTTTCCTATCTTTGTCGCTGGCTTTACACACACTATTCAAAATCTTCTCTTTATTTTTTAGATACGTTGACAGCGTATTTGGCGGTATCCCGAATTCCTTGGCAATTTCAGATTTCTTTTTTTGTCCCTTTTCCACTTCCCGTATAACGGCAACTTTTTTGGCAAATGTCAATGATTTGTATTGGGTCCGTGTTGGTTTTGAAAGGGCCATGATGAACACACAACACAATAAAACTGCACAATAAGGGTCACTAAAACACACCAGTCTGTATATACAGTACTGTATAAAGAAAGGAACGGTCTCTCACTACAGGACACAGCTCGCACAGTAGAAACTCAAAAAGACTGAACACTTCCACGAATGCAGACAGACTAAACTGAAAGCAACGTGAGGGTGGCTGACTGACGAGGCGTGGAACAAGGGACAATGGCGGACGGTACCGTTACACGAGCCAGTCATGTGTCATCGCCAGATACTGACGGCAATTCCACGAATTTGACACAAAGGACAAGCGTCTGTTCACAAAGGGCGATGCCTGCTTGTCTGTTTCCAGTCGTGTCTCTATTGTTATGTGGTCTAGCCCATACAGCAGGCGATTTTTTGTAGTTTGAGCAAAATTTTTATTTCGAATTAACCAAAAAAAGTTCGAATTACAGACGATGTTTTTGCATGGTTTTACATAGGATATTCAAGGGACCACGGTAAAAGTTCGAATTATCCACGAATTCGAATTATGCACGTTCGAATTAGCCAAGTTCTACTGTATTATATTTTAATAGTTAACTATAGGAATTATTTATTTACAAGAGAAAAAGTTATAATAAAAAAAACTCTTGTTATAGCTTTCATCTGGTTTGTATTATTTGAGAACAGACTTATGACAAAAAGGTGACAAATTGTGGTTATTATTTTTAGGTTATCTAATAACGTGAATAGTTATTAGGGTTAATTATATTAAGCATTGATTTCTTCTTAATCTAAACATACATATATTATTTATAATATTTCTGATGCATAACTAATCAAATATTCTAAAAAATGCGTCTTCTGAAAAGTACAACATTAGTGATAGCTTTACCTTTGTTGAAACTATAAAGAAACACACAATCCCTCCCAATCATGTTTTAATTTCACTAGACGTTTCCTCCTTATTCACTAATGTAAATATCCAAACAGTGATCAACATTTTAAACAAAAATTGGAACTGCATCTCCACACATACAACATTAGATAAAGATAGTTTCCTTAAACTTCTGTCGCATTGTTGCAATAATGGTTATTTCACATTTCAGGGACAATTTTTTAAACAAACGTACGGCACTGCTATGGGTAGCAGTCTTGGGCCCATCTTAGCTGACATTACCATGAACCAGTTTCTTGACATAGTTATCCCTACGCTACCATTTAATCTCCCCTTCCTATATAAATACGTGGACGATATTATAACATGTATTCCATATGACCAACACGACACAATCTTATCTCTGTTCAATTCCAAACTAATGGGCTTTGAACGAATACAGTTCACAATAGAGCACGAACAGAATAGTTCCATTTCATTTCTTGATACCAAGGTTATTAGACAGACAGATGGTACTATAGTCACTGATTGGTTCATAAAACCCACCAACTCCGGTAGATATCTGCATTTTAATTCCAACCATCCCATACATCTAAAAACTAACTTAATCCACTCGGTATATAAGAGAGCCACCGGTCTAAGTGATCAATCATTTCATCAAAAAAACACGGAATTAGTATTTAAGATTTTCAAAAACAATGGTTACCCAGACCACATAATCAAACAGGTAATTCATAAACATCGCGCAAATCAGCTGAGCCCCAATCTTACATCTGCCCAATCTAATACACCTGAGCCCAACGCTGGCTCGTACTTTTCTACAACTTATGTTAAAGGGCTTTCTGAAAAACTTAAAAAATGCCTATCAAAAATTCAAAAAACTTTAGCATTCAAAAACCAACATACTGTTCGATCTCTCTTCTCAAGCCTCAAAGACCCGACATCCAAAGATAAACGATCTAATGTCGTATACACTATCCAATGCAATGACTGTCCAGCCACATACACTGGTATTACGTCCCAATATTTACATAAGAGAATTTATCAACATAGGTATGATTGCCATAAAAAAACCCATAATGATAACCCCAACGCTTTAGTATCTCACCATTTAAACACCGGTCATGAATTTGACTTCAACAACACCCAAATTAAATATTACGAAAATAATTATTTCAAAAGGTGCGTACTGGAAATGATTCAAATTAAAAGTGACCCTCACTCCATTAATTTTCGGACTGATACTCAAAACCTCTCGTCCAGTTATGCTCAACTTATACACACCGTCAAGACATGAAATTTGAAGAAATAATCAGTAGTCTCCCTACAGGATGTGTTGGTCATTAGTGGCCAGCTTGTCGTTAGATATTAATTAGTGTCACACTCCCCCCTAGTGCAAATCTTTCTCAACTGTCTTCTGAACACATGTTACTTAATTTCCTACAAATGTACAAGGGTCATCTGTTCTGCTTTATAATAAGGTGTTGGTTAGGGAAAATTTACAGTTGTGTGTTTGGCGTCAGCAACAATTGTAAGTGTCTCACTGATCATATTATTTAGTATTAGCTAAGAAACATATAACATTTCTTATAGACACATAGTCGATCAGTTTTAAACTCAGTACAGTGGGCATCTCCGTTGTGCATAATTTACACTTAGATGATAAAAATAAGTGAATAAAATAGTGTTATATTTATGTATGGATTCTCGAATGTGTAGTTGACTTGTGAGGTTGTTTTGTTGTGTGTGTGTGTGTGTGTGTTCATATGTAATTCTAGCGTGTGTGTATGTACACGTCTGCATGTTAGATTTGTGGTATATATCTGTTTAGAATAGAGAGAGAGAGAGAGAGAGAGAGAGAGAGAGAGAGAGAGAGAGATTATGACCGACCTATATTTGAACTACATTGACTATGGTACTCTGTATAGACCAAGTTCCAGGTAAATAACATTGACCAAAATGTAAATAGTAAGTAATAACCATTTTCATATAATAGATCTGTTATCTATAATGTTGTGTTATAAAGTCTGTAACCCTTTAATACAAGTTGGTAAATCATTTCTGTTATTGTGTGCATAAATTCTCTATTTATATGAGGATGATAGTGTAATAAAAATGGTGAGTGTTTTAGAGTGCCAATCGTGGACAATGACAAATGAGAGGGAGAGAGAGAGGGACCGAGAGAGAGAGTGAATGAGAGAGAGAGAGAGAGAGAGAGAGAGAGAGAGAGAGAGAGAGAGAGAGAGAGAGAGAGAGAGAGAGAGAGAGAGTGAATGAAGAGAGATAATGAGAGGGAGAGAGAGAGAGTGTGTGAGCGAAGGGTGGAAGAGTGAGAGAGGGAAGAAGGGAGACAGTGAGTGAGATGTAGAAGAGAGAGAGAGAGAGAGAGAGAGAGAGAGAGAGAGAGAGAGAGAGAGAGAGAGAGTGAGTGAGTGGGGTGATAGTGAGTGATAGATCGATTTCAGGTTAGAGTGAGAGGCTGTGAGGACTGGCGGGGGGAGCATGGGTGAAAGAGAAGGGTGATTGTGGGCACATACATAAATTACATATTCTATAGTACTCTTGACTATATTTTACAATATGATTACAATTACCGTATTATCCAAGTTTACCTGTTAGTAAAATTTACCAGAAACTTTTGTTTGTAACCTTTGTCAACTATCTGAATTAAGTCGTAATGTTTTACAATATTGTGTAAATTGTATGTTTCTAAATTATGATTGTTTGCTAACACCAGTAGGGAGTGAAACATGGTAAAAATAACTTTTAATAATTACGTAGTGAACATCCCCTAATCTGTTTTAGTTATAGGTAATATATTACTTTGCTATATGTTGACTGTTGTATGTATAAACAATTTATGTACCAATCTACTATAATATCCAATTGTTGGTTACTGTTTGTTTAATTAATTAAAATAACATTATATTTAGTAATTTAAATTGTAATACTGTATAAATTAAGTTCTCATACTATAATTTGCTCGCTTTCTTAAAGATAATTTGAAGATGTAAACATACTATCATAAGTCTTCACATAAAAAATGATACATACATACACATGCACACACTCACATCACCAACACGTTCACCCAAATATTTAATTGTTTCGTTATGTTTGATATTTCTATTGTATTTCATATACAGGTCCTGAAGATGACAATAAATATTGTCGAAACGTCGACGCAAAATAACTAAAGTTGTATTATATGACCGATCCTCACTAACCATCCACTAAAACGTCCTTAATACTATTTTTCCTTATCTAATAACATTGGTTTTGTAATCTAACAATAATATAAATGTTTATTTACATGGGTTTATACTTTAGTATATGCACAAGGTTGTGTTTCATATACTAGTAGTATTATTTAACTACCTTCCTATCTCTTTTCTTCAAATTGTCACTTTGTTTATGGTTTTTCTATATAAGGTATATTATGTTGTAAATGCAACTAGTGTACAACTATAGTACCTAATTCATTTAATATATTTGTTAGCTTTTAGCTATCTGAGAACCCTTCAATTTCTAGTAATGGGTTTGTTTACATTAGGTCATGACATGGTAGTCATTTATTTTTTGATAAATCAATAACTAAATTGTTAATATTATATTTGACATAGATTCTCAAAGTAGTATCAGACATCCTTCTGATCATTGATAACATTTTTATTTACTTTTGAACAAGTTTGTATGTTGCATTTTGCATAAATAACTTGCTACATATTGTTTGTTTACATTCTGATTCCACCATCATGGTCATTTAGTTTTTAATAATTTATCTATAAAATTACTATTCTTATGGTTCTGGTCTGTTCTCATAGTAGTATTAGGTGTCCTTCTTACTACTGGTAACACTTTCATTAATCTCTGTTTAAGTTTTAATAAGGTATTTTGCTTAACTAGTTGGTTACATTGCCTCTGCTCACTTCTGGCTATGCATTCATAGTCAGCTAGTTTACAATATTTTGATCATAAAACTATTATCATTATACTTATAATCTGTTCTCATAGTAGTACCAGATGTTCTTCTAACTACTGGTAATACTTTCATCAATCTTTGTACAAGTTTTAACAATGTATTTTGTTTAACTAATTTGGCATATTAGGTTCCCTTTCATCTAGCTTTGTGCTATCATATTTGGTCTGCTTTATTTGCAGTGTATTTCAATATAATACACTGTTTATTAGGGTGTATCATTACTTATAACGAATCTTTGATTGACACAATTGTTGATGGTTGTTTGGTTTAAACTAACATGTATGATTTTTTGTTTAATAGGTGCCTTTCCTATGGGGTTATGTAACAATGTACAACATATTCTAATGCAGCATTTTGTTACTACTATCATGACTTCAGTATGGTATTCTATTACAATAGTTTAATTGTTGATTAATACACATGTTTACACTACTTCTTCTTAAACAATAATACAAATATTCGTGAACTAATGATAATACCTTTCTTGTCATGGTTTGTACCTAATTTCTGTCACATTTGTTTGATATTTAACAAACTACTTTGTTTGTTATTATTTTTTCTGGCCTTTCTTTGTATTGTATTCTGTTTTGCCGTGGCATTCAGTTACATTTCTTTTGAAATTTACAAAGGTTTTTATTATCAAGTTCTATGAACAATAATATAACTCTTATATCTTGCATTGTTTGGTGGTCTTATGATTATCTATTTGGATCACAATCTTCATTAAACTAGTCACACTAACTGTCTGTGTATTTTTGACTATTTAATCCTTGATGTTTCCACTATGAAAGTAACACATTTTCTTCCGCTATAAACCTTATCACTGGAATTGTTTGTGGGGTTTATTAGGTTAAAATTAGTTAACTGGTCACAGGTTCTCACACTTACATTAAGTATTCACTATAACTGTTTGTGATTTCTCAAATATGTTAAACACTGTTTCTTCATAGTTGACAATCGCTATTCTTTTGGTTACTAGTATTGTCTCTAGTATACTTGATGAATGATGATTTCTTGTATGGTCTATCCATTTTCTTCTCTCTTCATGTCATGTTTCCTTGTCCTTCTTCTTCCTTTCTTCTTTAGGTTTGAACGTCTTCTTCAATATTTCCATTGTAGTAGTCGTTGTTTCATAATATTTATATTTGTAAATATATTGGTTTGTCTGCCATCATTGTGGTTGCTCCTGAGTTGTTTCTTCCTTTATTTTGCATAGTCATTTTATTGGTTCCCCTCACTGTTGGAATCCTGTTGTCTTCTTTTACACTTTTATTATTTATTATTTTTGTTGGTTCCCCTCACTGTTGGAATCTATTGGGCCTGGTTTCTAACATTTTATTTTGGCTCATGGTCATTTTCTTTCTCTATTTCGTGTACGATGCTGCTATGTTACACTTTCTTCTTCATAGTTGGAACTTTACACTAATATATCTGTAGATACACACTTTTTGTTCACATAGTTTTACTTATCTAGAAATACTTTCATGCTTTCCCGTCACTTGACGTAATAATTGCTTACTTTATGTAACTACCAAATTTGGTAACGTTACATATGCCTTCCTATAAGAATTGATTAATTCTGAATCAGTATATTTATTTTTCATTGAAGAATTAATCAATTGTTGTACGTTTCCATGTCGATTCATATGCTTTTTTATATATATCCCTTCACTTTCTTCTATTTGAATCATAATTATTTCTCTTCTATGTAATTATCTCCCTTGTTTATTTAGTTCCCTAATTCCCTATCATAAGCTTAGCTGGGGCAGTTCAGAGCGGCTCACTTTGGCATTCAACTCCACTGGCCATACTAACTTCAATAAATACGGAGGCACATCATCTCCATCAATAATAATAAATGATTGCTGGCATTATTCATCAGTCAATTCATCTCAAATAATTAAAAATATAAAGTGGTCGTTCTTCCGACAAATAATAAATATTCTTGGGATTATCTCACGCATCTGCGGTTTATACATTGTTATACTCTCTTTTTCTTGATTCAACTCAGCTAAATTCTTCACATATTACAGGGATATTTTGTTTTACATTTCATCACTGGTATACTCTCATGATTGTCTTCGTTAATATATTACTTTTTATTCTTCTTCATCATCAATTAATCTCTTCTCTTTGTATCACATTAAACGTCATCTCATAATATTCTTCATTTCGGGGTTTACTTCCCTAGATATAATTCATGAATATATATATTTTTTACTTCCATATTCCTTAAGGAATGGAAGTATGGTGATGGCAAAAAAAATCGTGTTCGAGATTATTGCAGATTCTGATTGTACTACACTCAAAACATGAAAAAAAGTCGTTTTCCGAAAAGTGTCTGAGTGTGTGTCTGTCTGTCTGTGTGTGTGTCTGTGTGTCTGTCTGTAGATTTTTTTTCTATGGCAAACGATAACTGCCGCAAATTCAAACAAAATCAAATAATTTTTTGCATACAGCTCTGATTTGTAGAGGACTCGCGACCTATTGTTTTTGGTGAAGATCGGTTGAGGGAAAGGGGTAGTTTACCTGCAACGGTTTTTTTTTATCAAGGGAAATTTTTTTTTTTTGGCAAACGATAACAGCCGCAAATTCAAACAGAATCAAATAATGTTTCGCATACAGCCCTGAATTGTAGAGTTCTCAAGACCTATTGTTTTTGGTGAAGATCGGTTAAGGGAAAGGGGTAGTTTACCTGTAACGTTTTATGTTTTAACAAGGGTATTTCCTATGGCAAACGATAACATCCGCAAATTCAAACAGAATCAAAAGATTATTTGCATACAGCCCTAAATTGTAGAGTTCTCAAGACCTATTGTTTTTGGTGAAGATCGGTTAAGGGAAAGGGGTAGTTTACCTACAAGGTTTTTTTAACAAGGGTATTTTCTATGGCAAACGATAACAGCCGCAAATTCAAACAGAATCAAATAATTTTCTGCATACAGCCCTGATTTGTAGAGTACTCAAGACCTATTGTTTTTGGTGAAGATCGGTTGAGGGGAAGGGGTAGTTTACCTGCAACGTTTTTTATCAAGCGTATTTTTTTTGGCAAACGATAACTGCCGCAAATTCAAACAGAATCAAATAATTTTTTGCATACAGCCCTGATTTGTAGAGTACTCGCGACCTGTTGTTTTTGGTGAAGATCGGTTGAGGGGAAGGGGTAGTTTACCTGCAACGGTTTTTTTTATCAAGGGAAATTTTTTTTTTTGCAAACGATAACAGCCGCAAATTCAAACAGAATCAAATAATGTTTCGCATACAGCCCTGAATTGTAGAGTTCTCAAGACCTATTGTTTTTGGTGAAGATCGGTTAAGGGAAAGGGGTAGTTTACCTACAACATTTTTTTAACAAGGGTATTTTCTATGGCAAACGATAACAGCCGCAAATTCAAACAGAATCAAATAATTTTCTGCATACAGCCCTGTTTTTCATGGTTTCAGTTGAGATATAGTACATGTGGTATTGGCTTTCTTCTAGTAACAAACACTAAAAAACATCGTGGTTGTGTGTTGTTTCTTATCTACGTTAATACATTTCTTTGGGTTTGTTCCTCCATCTTCTTATTTTCTCCTTCTTTTTTTTTTTCATTAGTAGTACGGGTAGGATGGTGAGCTTACTTGTTGACGTGGCTCTTGGAAATATTTGTGCCATGGTTGGTATGCGTCAGTCTCGTATATTATATTCCTTTAGTAGTACGGGTATGATGGTGATCTTACTTATTGACGTGGCTCTTGGAAATTTGGTGCCGTAGATGTAGGTTGTCTTTCTCGTATATTATATTCCTTTAGTAGTACGGGTATGATGGTGATCTTACTTGTTGACGTGGCTCTTGGAAATTTGGTGCCGTAGATGTAGGTTGTCTTTCTCGTATATTATATTCCTTTAGTAGTACGGGTATGATGGTGATCTTACTTGTTGACGTGGCTCTTGGAAATTTGGTGCCGTAGATGTAGGTTGTCTTTCTCGTATAGTATATTTTTTCTTTCATTGGTAGTAGTGCTATTATTTGTAAATACAATTTTCTTGATCCTTTACATAACTTCTTTGGGAACATATTTTTCACATTACAAAATTACAATATAGTCAACGTTCTTTTCATAGTTATATAGTTACTCCTTATTTAATATAAACACATAATAATCTTCATAGCAATATTCCATCCTTTCTTCATTAGTTAACATTTATTTTCATAATTATATTTTCATTTTTCACTTACTAATAAACAACAATCTTCATCGCCTCATTTCACTTTTTATCTTTATATAGTTAACAGTTATATTCACAAGTATATTTTCATCTTTCATTTAATATCCATAACAAATAATTTTCATCGCTATATTTCACTTTTAATCTTATATTTTAATCTCCGATATATCGTTTCATTGAAGCTTGGTTGTATGTGCCCTTTATCTTTTTGGTTATTGGGTCTTGCAATTCATAAGTATTATTGAGGTTGTTTTTGGTTACAGTATATGGGCCTGTGAATAGCAGTAGCAGTTTTTTCGCAATACCTGCAACTGTACTTGGGAGTTCTCTGTTTTTTATGAGTACTCTGTCTCCCACTTCATACCTTATAACTTTAGGTTGCGATTTCTTGTATTTGAGCCTAAGTTTGTCAGCTCGTTCAACTGCGTTATTATAAAATTTTGTTTTATTGAATTTGAATTAATTTTCTATTGGAAAGTTTTTGATTTCTGTAATTTCCCGGGGTGGTCTTCGCTCATATATAGCCATATAAGGTGTCTCATCTGTTGATTGATGATAGGCTAGGTTCAGGAAGTCTTCAGCCGGGGATAGATATTCCTCCCATTTCCTCTGCTGGCTGTGACAGTAGGTTCTTAAGATCCTTCCTACTTCTCTCAACACTCTCTCAGCAGGGTTGCTGTTGGGGTGATACACAGATGTTTTGTAGGTCTTTATGCCCTGATGGATTAAAGTTTCCCGCCACTTTCGTCCTCGGAACTGTGTCCCATGGTCTGTAATTATTGATAGCGGTTTTCCCACTTCGGGTATATACTTGGATATCACAATGTCCAGTATTTTGTTCGTTGTAGCTCGATTTATTGGGTAAAGTTTGGTGAATTTTGTGTAGTGGTCGAATATGATTACTACATATTTGTATTACTGCCTTCCACCACTTCGTGGAATGGTCCACAAATATCTATAAATATTTTCTCCAATTTTGCTGTCGATGTTATAGGTATCATTACCCCTTCTCGTTTTTCATTACTACACTTTACCAACTGGCAAATATGACAATTTTGAATATACCTTCTTACTTTTCGGTTCATGTCTTTAAAGTGTACATGTTCTTGTAATGCTCTTACTACTTTGACTGCGCCCATGTGACCGTAGCGCACATGGTAATCAATGGTTAGTTCTTTTTCCATGGTTTTTGGTATAACCACCTTCCATTGTTCACCATCTTTGTTAGGTCTAGTGAATAGTAATTGGTTGTGAGTACAGTAAAATGGTGTTATTTTTTCATCATCGTTTGCCAATCTTTGAATGATTGGTGAGATTTTGGGATCGAGGTTCTGATGAGTGTTTATGTCTGATAGGATGTTGGTTAGTTCAGATGTGTTTTTTAATATATGGTAGACTTTGGCGATGGTTTCTTTTTCTCCCTCGAATGTCTGGGCGGTGATGTTCACTCGGGACAACACGTCTGCAGCTATGTTGCTCTTCCCTGGTATATATTCCCATTGGATGTTATATTCCTGGAGTGTCAGTGTCCACCTTGTTAATCTACCATGTTTCAGTCTGCAATTCTTGAGAAAGGAAATAGACTTGTGGTCTGTTCTCACCGTAATAGGATATCCCAATATGAAGGTTCTGAATTTCTCACAGGCAAACACTATACTCAGTAATTCTTTCTCAGTTGTGTGGTAGTTTCGCTCACATTTATTTAAAGTTCTGCTTGCGAAACTAATTACTTGGTGATTACCTTCTTGGTCCTCTTGGTATAGCACTGAACCAAGGCTAAGATCACTAGCATCACAGTTCATAAAAAATTGTCTTTCAAAATTAGGATGGTGTAGCATGACTGTATCGAGAAATTTTTTCTTTATTAACTCAAAAGTAGTGTCTTGGTCAGACCCCCACTTCCACTTTTCCTTTGAGGATAATTGTGACGAAAATCGAGCCGTTAATTCAGAATAGTTGCTCTGAAACTTTCTGTAATAATTACAAATTCCGAGGAACGACTGTAACTGTTTTTTATTTTTCGGTACAGGGAAACGCTGGATTGCTTCCATCTTTTCTTGGGATGGTGTGATTCCAAACTCTGATAAGTTGAACCCCCAAAATTGTACTTCCTTGGCTATCAACTGTGATTTGTCCAATTTGAGCGTGATATTGTTGTCTTCTAATTTCTTTAACACTTGTGCCACCCGGTTACAGTGTTCTTCCCAATTATCTGATGCTATTAATAGGTCATCGACATATACTGTCGTAAATTGTAAAGTATTATGGCCTAATATTTCATCCATGCATTTGACAAAAATGGCCACAGAGTTCACAAGGCCGAAGGGTAACCTTTTAAAATGATAATTACGGCCTTCGAAAATAAATGCTGTGAACTTCCTGCTATTTGGGTGTAATTCAACCTGCCAATAACCGCAGACAGTATCCCATATACTGTAATATCTGGTGCCATAAAATCTCTTTAATATCTCGTCGATTTCGCCAGGCGACGTCCTGTCATTAATTATGGACTTACTAATTTCCCGTGCATCCAAGCAAATTCTCACTGCACCGTTTTTCTTGGGTACAGCTACAGTGGGATTAGTGTATGGGGAATTGCTAACTTCAATGATATCGTTCTCAATCAATCTTTGTATTTCCTCACGAACGGCTTCCTTAAGTGAAAAAGCGATTGGATAGGACTTTCTCTTGAATTCAGTTTGGTCCTTAAATTTTAGTTCACACTGAAAATTTTTTATCTTACCAGGTGTATCGGAGAATACATGACGGTATCGATAGTAGATTTGTATGAGTTTGTCACGCTGTTTATAAGTCAACTCATGGTTAATGTTGGTTGTCTGGAATTCTCTAATTTCGTTAATATTTTCTACCCATAATGCTTCTTCTGGATTGCTGCGAATTTCTTGGTTGATGGACATTTTCTGATGTTCATGGCCTCCCCGTATATAATATATGACATGTTCTGAGGGTGCCTTCCTATGTTCTATAAGATTTGCAGTCCATTCAACTTCCTCTGCCTTCAGTAACACAGTATCTTCGTCCATATTAATTATGGCTGTATACTTCCGCAGTATGTCGCAGCCGATGAGTAATGTGAATGGCAGTCCACTAGCTACGAGGAACACCATTGGAATTGTTTTTCCATTACTCGACACTTCCAGCTGTACTTGGTGGCGAATAGTTTTATTTTGTCGCCCAGTGGCTCCAATAAGTATTATATTATTGATGGGTAGGGTTGGTATAGTAGTCTGATTTTCTGACTGTATCCGGTTCAATTCCAATCTGTCGATTAACGAGACATTAGCTCCTGTATCTACCATTGCTGTGGTATTTATTCCGTTGACTCTTACAGATATATATGCGATTTCGCTGTTAGTTGTGTCTCCGATACTGTCTTCTTTTTCCTCCATTAGGTCCTGCCTAATGTTCTTAAGATAATTATTATGGTACATTTTATTATAAGCCAATTTTGTTGCCAAAATGTTAGACCCAATAGTCCGGTTCAGTGAAGGTGTGGTTAATCTTTTCACTGCTGGTTCCCATTTAAAGGCAGGTCACCGTTTGTGTGCCTGTCTTGCGAAGTAGATGCGATGGGTTCCTGGGCTCCTTGCCCGTGTCCGTTGTGATAGGTCTCAGTTGTTTGTGCGACTGGTCTGTTGCCTTCACTACTGTTGCTCCTATTGGACCTATAACCTGACTCTCGGTCTTCTCGGTCGCTGTGGCTGGAGTTACTATGGTGGTTCTGAAAACTTCCCCGTCCTTGATAATAATTCCATCTATTTCCACCTCTGCTTGCGTGGGCGTAGTTTACTCTCCGGAACTGACTATTGGTTTGGTTCCCATTGCCATGTCGCTGTTGATTGTTGGGGGATTGATTGTTGTAGGGTCTATAATAATTATTGCCCCTCTGGTAATGTCCGTCCCGTTGGTATCCACTTGGTCGGGGGTTGTTAAAATTTCCTCTGTCCACATGATTGCCACCTCCATTTTGGCGTGGTCCTTGCTGGTTCTGGAACCGTGGAGGATTGTTGAAATTCCTTCCAGGATTGGTTCTGTCATTGTTATTTGTAGGGTTGACATTTCCGGGGCCTCCCCAATCATACACTTGTCCAGGACCTTGGCGGTTCCGCTGGTAATACCTCTCTCGTTCATGACCCTCTAGTAGATCACACATTCCCTGGATAGTCTTGATTTGCGAGTTCAGCCTACCCTGTGAAATTCCTTGGTTAAAGTGATATGCTAATTTAGTTACTAAACATTCTTCCGGGATAGCTGGCTCCAAATTTCTAGCCAGACAGATCTTGCCTAGAAAATATGTAGTCATTGACTGTCTGCCGTTTATGTCAAATTTTCCGTTCGTTATATCATCTCTAATTATGTTTTGGGTCGTCTCGGACCAGTATTTCTGTTTGAAGGCTGTTTTAAAGGTATCGTAACTTTCTACTTCATGACGGGTCGCCATCCACCAATTATCGAAAGTGTTCTTGAATGATTCGTCCAGCATTCCCTTGATAATGGACCACCTGTTTTCTCGATTCCGGTTTATGACTTCTTCTATTCTTTCCAAGAATTCTAAGGGATTCTTCACATATGCGCGGAAGTCTATTTGGTCTCTACCTTCCAGGTGAGTTAGTCCTGACAGAATGTTTTCGATTGTTCGTAATCGGTGCATCTCATCCCTAATATCATTAAATTCTCTCTGCTGGCGTTCCGTCAACTGGTCTTTGTCGTTACTTACTTGTTGTTTGATGGCATCCACCTTCACAGAAACCTCCTCACATTTTTCACTCAGTATCGATTGTGCTATCTTCATCTCAGTTTGTTCCCGCTCTACAACTCCTATCTGGGCGCTGTGTGTCTTCTCAACATCACTGATACGACGGTTAACGTCTACTTCTGTCTGTATCAATTTTTGACTAGTGCTGTCTCCCTCCTTCCGTATTTCTGAGATTTCTACATGAATTTCGGCTGTTAATGCGGCCATCCGTTCTTCTGTTTCCTCTAAATTTTCTCCTAATCTTCTTTCGACCAACTCGATCGTATTTTTGGTAGCTTCTTCCACCTTGTCGCTGTTATTGGCCATTTGTTGCCACAGTCTTTCGTTGTCGTTTTGCATGAGTTCAATGTCTCGACTAATTTTGGCATTAATCTCGTCGATTTTCTGGTTGGTTTGGTCGATTTTAATCCCCAACTCTGCAGATAAGTCTTCCTTCATTATTGCCATTTTCTTCTCCAATAGCTCTTCAGTCTTTTTCTGTCCGTCTTCCATCCTCCTGTTGGTTTCATTTATCTTGTCATTTAATTCCTCCTTCAATAATTCTATATTTTTCTGGCTCTCTCTCTGGCCTTCTTCTATTTTCTGGTCCGTGGATTTCTGGCCTTCCTTTAGTGACTCTATTTTTTGATCTGTGGATTTCAGGCCTTCCTTCAAAAATCGATTGTCCTCTTTCAATGACTCATCATCCTTTTCTGGCCTTCTTCCATCGATGCTCTCATACTCATTAACATTTCGATGATGTACCTGTCTTCTGGTTGCACCGGTCTCTCAGGTTGGCTATCCTCCGGTAGAATTTCTTGTGGTATGATTTCCGGCTCCTCATCAGGTTGCTGAACCTCCTCTGCCGGTTCAGGTTGTTTGTCCTCAATTTCTAATAGGATTTCTTCAACGTCTTCCGTTGATGTTGCCTCCTTCTCTTCCAGTCTGGCCTCCCTCTCTGCCTCTGCTGCTCTCTTTTTTGAGGTTGATCTCCTAGTGTACATCTTGTCGCTGGCAGTGTACTTGCAATCTCTCGACGGATTGGGTTATTAAATTATTGGTTAAATTGTCTGTTCTTTCCCTAATCCGCGCTCAGACGTTGGGCGCCAATCTTGTAACAATACAAGATTTATAGATAATTAGATAGTATTTAAGTGTGTTTTGATTGTGTTGCTTGTAGATACGCTCCGGTATCCACAATAATGTTGTACAATAAAATATCCAAAATTATAATTATTATTATCAGTCTGATTGTGATTAATAACTGTGTGGGTATCGCTGGTTAAATCTTTTAATTTAAAAGTATTTTTCGCACTCCGCTGGTAACCTCCCCACTTACCATATGCGGATATTGCTGTTCTGTTGGGTGACTGCTCAGCTGTAACATACACGCTACACATACAAGGAGATATTCTATTTGAATATCAAACGTGATTAGCATGCACAATAATAATAAAATAACAACTGAATAATGTTTTGAACTGGCTATGAAAAAATAAACTATTTTAAGTCTGAAATTAAACACTTTTTCCACTGGTAACAAAATATTGAGGTTTATTAACAGTTTGAAATGCTAGAAAATCTTTAAAATTTTAACAATCAGTCACTAATAATTTTACAGAAAATAATTACTATGAACAAATTTAAAATGAAACTCTTCTTAACCTCAAGGCTGGTAACACTGTAGGTTATACAATAGTTTTTATTTAGAGAGGTTATGTCCTCTTACATAGTTAAATTACCAATTTCGTGTGATCTTTTAAGTGACACATGATGCCAGATACAAGATGTGGTGTTTTATAATGATATTTAATGAACAATTAATAGAAAACAAACAAACAAATATTAAAATTGAAAATTGGTACCATATAATCGATAATTATGGTATTATCGTACGCGGGAATTAGTACCCAGTATAGAGTAGTTACTTTGATAATAAACAAGTGCGTTGATTTGCACTGCTAAAATGTACTATTATATTTTAATAGTTAACTATAGGAATTATTTATTTACAAGAGAAAAAGTTATAATAAAAAAAACTCTTGTTATAGCTTTCATCTGGTTTGTATTATTTGAGAACAGACTTATGACAAAAAGGTGACAAATTGTGGTTATTATTTTTAGGTTATCTAATAACGTGAATAGTTATTAGGGTTAATTATATTAAGCATTGATTTCTTCTTAATCTAAACATACATATATTATTTATAATATTTCTGATGCATAACTATCAGTAGAATAGAATATTCTTTCGCAAAAAAAATTAAAATATTTATTTCCACTAGTAAAATAAAAAAAAACTGCATGAGTCAATTGAGCGACTATTTGCGGCGCTCGTATTTTGTAATAACTAAAATAATCTTGATTCTTTTAATTATGAAAAGTATTAAAAACATTTATTTATCAAGTTAAAAATTGCGAAATAATTCTTTCGTCAATTCTGATAAATCTCATCAGCATTATTATACTTCGCTACTACTGATTAGCGTAGTATCCGACCAATTGTTTTTATAGAAATGATTATTTCTGTTTTATTGTTAATTAATGAAAAATATTGTACTCCCTGGTTTATTTTCAACACAACACTCGAAAATACGACCGATATTATACACTGGTCATATTTAATTCTTATTCACTCCGCACTGTACACACGTTAATTCTGTGTGGTATGTAGGTTAGGTGTATGTAGTTTGACTTCTGTTTATGTGTCGCGCACAATTCAAAATAAACTTCTTCATAGATTTGGTCCGTCGAATGATACGTCTTGTCTCGTTGATGATTGATAGATGACTGTCACGCTCCTCCGGAGCGTCTGTGGCTTGTCTGCCTGTTTTCATTCATTTGATTGGTTGAATTCTTTGAACTCTCCGACCCAAAGTACCTTGACTTAGTAAAATTTTTAATTTATTACCAATTTTGCATTTGGGTTCGAGATTAGAATGACGTAAGCACTGGTGCACAAAATAATTAAAAAGTTTATAATCGTTATAACTTTCTTATTATTTGTCTAATCGTTGAATGGTTGGTGCCAATAAATCGCGGACATCCTGAGCTTTAAATAAAGTCCAAACAAGATAATAATCCGTCCATTATTAAATCACTATATCGATTTCACAAATTTTTATGGTGAATCTTATAATTAATAAGTTTATTACACCAAAATTTAACTAATTACACTAAAACACTTTTGATTAAACGATTTGAGTCTATTTCTCAACTGTTTAATACAAAAATTTGGGAATAATTGTTACCCAAACAATGTTTGATCATGGCGTCTTTAGTGTCCATATTCGATTATTCATAATTGTCCTTAATACTATTTTTCCTTATCTAATAACATTGGTTTTGTAATCTAACAATAATATAAATGTTTATTTACATGGGTTTATACTTTAGTATATGCACAAGGTTGTGTTTCATATACTAGTAGTATTATTTAACTACCTTCCTATCTCTTTTCTTCAAATTGTCACTTTGTTTATGGTTTTTCTATATAAGGTATATTATGTTGTAAATGCAACTAGTGTACAACTATAGTACCTAATTCCTTTAATATATTGGTAGCTTTTAGCTATCTGAGAACCCTTCAATTTCTAGTAATGGGTTTGTTTACATTAGGTCATGACATGGTAGTCATTTATTTTTTGATAAATCAATAACTAAATTGTTATTATTATATTTGACATAGATTCTCAAAGTAGTATCAGAGATCCTTCTGATCATTGATAACATTTTTATTTACTTTTGAACAAGATTGTATGTTGCATTTTGCATCAATAACTTGCTACATATTGTTTGTTTACATTCTGATTCCACCATCATGGTCATTTAGTTTTTAATAATTTATCTATAAAATTACTATTCTTATGGTTCTGGTCTGTTCTCATAGTAGTATTAGGTGTCCTTCTTACTACTGGTAACACTTTCATTAATCTCTGTTTAAGTTTTAATAAGGTATTTTGCTTAACTAGTTGGTTACATTGCCTCTGCTCACTTCTGGCTATGCATTCATAGTCAGCTAGTTTACAATATTTTGATCATAAAACTATTATCATTATACTTATAATCTGTTCTCATAGTAGTACCAGATGTTCTTCCAACTACTGGTAATACTTTCATCAATCTTTGTACAAGTTGTAACAATGTATTTTGTTTAACTAATTTGGCATATTAGGTTCCCTTTCATCTAGCTTTGTGCTATCATATTTGGTCTGCTTTATTTGCAGTGTATTTCAATATAATACACTGTTTATTAGGGTGTATCATTACTTATAACGAATCTTTGATTGACACAATTGTTGATGGTTGTTTGGTTTAAACTAACATGTATGATTTTTTGTTTCATAGGTGCCTTTCCTATGGGGTTATGTAACAATGTACAACATATTCTAATGCAGCATTTTGCTACTACTATCATGACTTCAGTATGGTATTCTATTACAATAGTTTAATTGTTGATTAATACACATGTTTACACTACTTCTTCTTAAACAATAATACAAATATTCTTGAACTAATGATAATACCTTTCTTGTCATGGTTTGTACCTAATTTCTGTCACATTTGTTTGATATTTAACAAACTACTTTGTTTGTTATTATTTTTTCTGGCCTTTCTTTGTATTGTATTCTGTTTTGCCGTGGCATTCAGTTACATTTCTTTTGAAATTTACAAAGGTTTTTATTATCAAGTTCTATGAACAATAATATAACTCTTATATCTTACATTGTTTGGTGGTCTTATGATTATCTATTTGGATCACAATCTTCATTAAACTAGTCACACTAACTGTCTGTGTATTTTTGACTATTTAATCCTTGATGTTTCCACTATGAAAGTAATACATTTTCTTCCGCTATAAACCTTATCACTGGAATTGTTTGTGGGGTTTATTAGGTTAAAATTAGTTAACTGGTCACAGGTTCTCACACTTACATTAAGTATTCACTATAACTGTTTGTGATTTCTTAAATATGTTAAACACTGTTTCTTCATAGTTGACAATCGCTATTCTTTTGGTTACTAGTATTGTCTCTAGTATACTTGATGAATGATGATTTCTTGTATGGTCTATCCATTTTCTTCTCTCTTCATGTCATGTTTCCTTGTCCTTCTTCTTCCTTTCTTCTTTAGGTTTGAACGTCTTCTTCAATATTTCCATTGTAGTAGTCGTTGTTTCATAATATTTATATTTGTAAATATATTGGTTTGTCTGCCATCATTGTGGTTGCTCCTGAGTTGTTTCTTCCTTTATTTTGCATAGTCATTTTATTGGTTCCCCTCACTGTTGGAATCCTGTTGTCTTCTTTTACACTTTTATTATTTATTATTTTTGTTGGTTCCCCTCACTGTTGGAATCTATTGGGCCTGGTTTCTAACATTTTATTTTGGCTCATGGTCATTTTCTTTCTCTATTTCGTGTACGATGCTGCTATGTTACACTTTCTTCTTCATAGTTGGAACTTTACACTAATATATCTGTAGATACACACTTTTTGTTCACATAGTTTTACTTATCTAGAAATACTTTCATGCTTTCCCGTCACTTGACGTAATAATTGCTTACTTTATGTAACTACCAAATTTGGTAACGTTACATATGCCTTCCTATAAGAATTGATTAATTCTGAATCAGTATATTTATTTTTCATTGAAGAATTAATCAATTGTTGTACGTTTCCATGTCGATTCATATGCTTTTTTATATATATCCCTTCACTTTCTTCTATTTGAATCATAATTATTTCTCTTCTATGTAATTATCTCCCTTGTTTATTTAGTTCCCTAATTCCCTATCATAAGCTTAGCTGGGGCAGTTCAGAGCGGCTCACTTTGGCATTCAACTCCACTCGCTATACTAACTTCAATAAATACGGAGGCACATCATCTCCATCAATAATAATAAATGATTGCTGGCATTATTCATCAGTCAATTCATCTCAAATAATTAAAAATATAAAGTGGTCGTTCTTCCGACAAATAATAAATATTTTTGGGATTATCTCACGCATCTGCGGTTTATACATTGTTATACTCTCTTTTTCTTGATTCAACTCAGCTAAATTCTTCACATATTACAGGGATATTTTGTTTTACATTTCATCACTGGTATACTCTCATGATTGTCTTCGTTAATATATTACTTTTTATTCTTCTTCATCATCAATTAATCTCTTCTCTTTGTATTACATTAAACGTCATCTCATAATATTCTTCATTTCGGGGTTTACTTCTCTAGATATAATTCATGAATATATATATATATTTTTTTCATGGTTTCAGTTGAGACATAGTACATGTGGTATTGGCTTTCTTCTAGTAACAAACACTAAAAAACATCGTGGTTGTGTGTTGTTTCTTATCTACGTTAATACATTTCTTTGGGTTTGTTCCTCCATCTTCTTATTTTCTCCTTCTTTTTTTTTTTTCAATAGTAGTACGGGTAGGATGGTGAGCTTACTTGTTGACGTGACTCTTGGAAATATTTGTGCCATGGTTGGTATGCGTCAGTCTCGTATATTATATTCCTTTAGTAGTACGGGTATGATGGTGATCTTACTTGTTGACGTGGCTCTTGGAAATTTGGTGCCGTAGATGTAGGTTGTCTTTCTCGTATATTATATTCCTTTAGTAGTACGGGTATGATGGTGATCTTACTTGTTGACGTGGCTCTTGGAAATTTGGTGCCGTAGATGTAGGTTGTCTTTCTCGTATATTATATTCCTTTAGTAGTACGGGTATGATGGTGATCTTACTTGTTGACGTGGCTCTTGGAAATTTGGTGCCGTAGATGTAGGTTGTCTTTCTCGTATAGTATATTTTTTCTTTCATTGGTAGTAGTGCTATTATTTGTAAATACAATTTTCTTGATCCTTTACATAACTTCTTTGGGAACATATTTTTCATATTACAAAATTACAATATAGTCAACGTTCATTTCATAGTTATATAGTTACTCCTTATTTAATATAAACACATAATAATCTTCATAGCAATATTCCATCCTTTCTTCATTAGTTAACATTTATTTTCATAATTATATTTTCATTTTTCACTTACTAATAAACAACAATCTTCATCGCCACATTTCACTTTTTATCTTTATATAGTTAACAGTTATATTCACAAGTATATTTTCATCTTTCATTTAATATCCATAACAAATAATTTTCATCGCTATATTTCACTTTTAATCTTATATTTTAATCTCCGATATATCGTTTCATTGAAGCTTGGTTGTATGTGCCCTTTATCTTTTTGGTTATTGGGTCTTGCAATTCATAAGTATTATTGAGGTTGTTTTTGGTTACAGTATATGGGCCTGTGAATAGCAGTAGCAGTTTTTTCGCAATACCTTCAACTGTACTTGGGAGTTCTCTGTTTTTTATGAGTACTGTGTCTCCCACTTCATACCTTATAACTTTAGGTTGCGATTTCTTGTATTTGAGCCTAAGTTTGTCAGCTCGTTCAACTGCGTTATTATAAAATTTTGTTTTATTGAATTTGAATTAATTTTCTATTGGAAAGTTTTTGATTTCTGTAATTTCCCAGGGTGGTCTTCGCTCATACATAGCCATATAAGGTGTCTCATCTGTTGATTGATGATAGGCTAGGTTCAGGAAGTCTTCAGCCGGGGATAGATATTCCTCCCATTTCCTCTGCTGGCTGTGACAGTAGGTTCTTAAGATCCTTCCTACTTCTCTCAACACTCTCTCAGCAGGGTTGCTGTTGGGGTGATACACAGATGTTTTGTAGGTCTTTATGCCCTGATGGATTAAAGTTTCCCGCCACTTTCGTCCTCGGAACTGTGTCCCATGGTCTGTAATTATTGATAGCGGTTTTCCCACTTCGGGTATATACTTGGATATCACAATGTCCAGTATTTTGTTCGTTGTAGCTCGATTTATTGGGTAAAGTTTGGTGAATTTTGTGTAGTGGTCGAATATGATTACTACATATTTGTATTGCTGCCTTCCACCACTTCGTGGAATGGTCCACAAATATCTATAAATATTTTCTCCAATTTTGCTGTCGATGTTATAGGTATCATTACCCCTTCTCGTTTTTCATTACTACACTTTACCAACTGGCAAATATGACAATTTTGAATATACCTTCTTACTTTTCGGTTCATGTCTTTAAAGTGTACATGTTCTTGTAATGCTCTTACTACTTTGACTGCGCCCATGTGACCGTAGCGCACATGGTAATCAATGGTTAGTTCTTTTTCCATGGTTTTTGGTATAACCACCTTCCATTGTTCACCATCTTTGTTAGGTTTAGTGAATAGTAATCGGTTGTGAGTACAGTAAAATGGTGTTATTTTTTCATCATCGTTTGCCAATCTTTGAATGATTGGTGAGATTTTGGGATCCAGGTTCTGATGAGTGTTTATGTCTGATAGGATGTTGGTTAGTTCAGATGTGTTTTTTAATATATGGTAGACTTTGGCGATGGTTTCTTTTTCTCCCTCGAATGTCTGGGCAGTGATGTTCACTCGGGACAACACGTCTGCAGCTATGTTGCTCTTCCCTGGTATATATTCCCATTGGATGTTATATTCCTGGAGTGTCAGTGTCCACCTTGTTAATCTACCATGTTTCAGTCTGCAATTCTTGAGAAAGGAAATAGACTTGTGGTCTGTTCTCACCGTAATAGGATATCCTAATATGAAGGTTCTGAATTTCTCACAGGCAAACACTATACTCAGTAATTCCTTCTCAGTTGTGTGGTAGTTTCGCTCACATTTATTTAAAGTTCTGCTTGTGAAACTAATTACTTGGTGATTACCTTCTTGGTCCTCCTGGTATAACACTGAACCAAGGCTAAGATCACTAGCATCACAGTTCATAAAAAATTGTCTTTCAAAATTAGGATGGTGTAGCATGACTGTATCGAGAAATTTTTTCTTTATTAACTCAAAAGTAGTGTCTTGGTCAGACCCCCACTTCCACTTTTCCTTTGAGGATAATTGTGACGAAAATCGAGCCGCTAATTCAGAATAGTTGCTCTGGAACTTTCTGTAATAATTACAAATTCCGAGGAACGACTGTAACTGTTTTTTATTTTTCGGTACAGGGAAACGCTGGATTGCTTCTATCTTTTCTTGGGATGGTGTGATTCCAAACTCTGATAAGTTGAACCCCCAAAATTGTACTTCCTTGGCTATCAACTGTGATTTGTCCAATTTGAGCGTGATATTGTTGTCTTCTAATTTCTTTAACACTTGTGCCACCCGGTTACAGTGTTCTTCCCAATTATCTGATGCTATTAATAGGTCATCGACATATACTGTCGTAAATTGTAAAGTATTATGGCCTAATATTTCATCCATGCATTTGACAAAAATGGCCACAGAGTTCACAAGGCCGAAGGGTAACCTTTTAAAATGATAATTACGGCCTTCGAAAATAAATGCTGTGAACTTCCTGCTATTTGGGTGTAATTCAACCTGCCAATAACCGCAGACAGTATCCCATATACTGTAATATCTGGTGCCATAAAATCTCTTTAATATCTCGTCGATTTTGCCAGGCGACATCCTGTCATTAATTATGGACTTATTAATTTCCCGTGCATCCAAGCAAATTCTCACTGCACCGTTTTTCTTGGGTACAGCTACAATGGGATTAGTGTATGGGGAATTGCTAACTTCAATGATATCGTTCTCAATCAATCTTTGTATTTCCTCACGAACGGCTTCCTTAAGTGAAAAAGCGATTGGATAGGACTTTCTCTTGAATTCAGTTTGGTCCTTAAATTTTAGTTCACACTGAAAATTTTTTATCTTACCAGGTGTATCGGAGATTACATGACGGTATCGATAGTAGATTTGTATGAGTTTGTCACGCTGTTTATAAGTCAACTCATGGTTAATGTTGGTTGTCTGGAATTCTCTAATTTCGTTAATCTTTTCTACCCATAATGCTTCTTCTGGATTGCTGCGAATTTCTTGGTTGATGGACATTTTCTGATGTTCATGGCCTTCCCGTATATAATATATGACATGTTCTGAGGGTGCCTTCCTATGTTCTATAAGATTTGCAGTCCATTCAACTTCCTCTGCCTTCAGTAACACAGTATCTTCGTCCATATTAATTATGGCTGTATACTTCCGCAGTATGTCGCAGCCGATGAGTAATGTGAATGGCAGTCCACTAGCTACGAGGAACACCATTGGAATTGTTTTTCCATTACTCGACACTTCCAGCTGTACTTGGTGGCGAATAGTTTTATTTTGTCGCCCAGTGGCTCCAATAAGTATTATATTATTGATGGGTAGGGTTGGTATAGTAGTCTGATTTTCTGACTGTATCCGGTTCAATTCCAATCTGTCGATTAACGAGACATTAGCTCCTGTATCTACCATTGCTGTGGTATTTATTCCGTTGACTCTTACAGATATATATGCGATTTCGCTGTTAGTTGTGTCTCCGATACTGTCTTCTTTTTCCTCCATTAGGTCCTGCCTAATGTTTTTAAGATAATTATTGTGGTATATTTTATTATAAGCCAATTTTGTTGCCAAAATGTTAGACCCAATAGTCCGGTTCAGTGAGGGTGTGGTTAATCTTTTCATTGCCGGTTCCCATTTAAAGGTAGGTCACCGTTTGTGTGCCTGTCTTGCGAAGTAGATGCGATGGGTTCCTGGGCTCCTTGCCCGTGTCCGTTGTGATAGGTCTCAGTTGTTTGTGCGACTGGTCTGTTGCCTTCACTACTGTTGCTCCTATTGGACCTATAACCTGACTCTCGGTCTTCTCGGTCGCTGTGGCTGGAGTTACTATGGTGGTTCTGAAAACTTCCCCGTCCTTGATAATAATTCTATCTATTTCCACCTCTGCTTGCGTGGGTGTAGTTTACTCTCCGGAACTGACTATTGGTTTGGTTCCCATTGCCATGTCGCTGTTGATTGTTGGGGGATTGATTGTTGTAGGGTCTATAATAATTATTGCCCCTCTGGTAATGTCCGTCCCGTTGGTATCCACTTGGTCGGGGGTTGTTAAAATTTCCTCTGTCCACATGATTGCCACCTCCATTTTGGCGTGGTCCTTGCTGGTTCTGGAACCGTGGAGGATTGTTGAAATTCCTTCCAGGATTGGTTCTGTCATTGTTATTTGTAGGGTTGACATTTCCGGGGCCTCCCCAATCATACACTTGTCCAGGACCTTGGCGGTTCCGCTGGTAATACCTCTCTCGTTCATGACTCTCTAGTAGATCACACATTCCCTGGATAGTCTTGATTTGCGAGTTCAGCCTACCCTGTGAAATTCCTTGGTTAAAGTGATATGCTAATTTAGTTACTAAACATTCTTCCGGGATAGCTGGCTCCAAATTTCTAGCCAGACAGATCTTGCCTAGAAAATATGTAGTCATTGACTGTCTGCCGTTTATGTCAAATTTTCCTTTCGTTATATCATCTCTAATTATGTTTTGGGTCGTCTCGGACCAGTATTTCTGTTTGAAGGCTGTTTTAAAGGTATCGTAACTTTCTACTTCATGACGGGTCGCCATCCACCAATTATCGAAAGTGTTCTTGAATGATTCGTCCAGCATTCCCTTGATAATGGACCACCTGTTTTCTCGATTCCGGTTTATGACTTCTTCTATTCTTTCCAAGAATTCTAAGGGATTCTTCACATATGAGCGGAAGTCTATTTGGTCTCTACCTTCCAGGTGAGTTAGTCCTGACAGAATGTTTGGGATTGTTCGTAATCGGTGCATCTCATCCCTAATATCATTAAATTCTCTCTGCTGGCGTTCCGTCAACTGGTCTTTGTCGTTACTTACTTGTTGTTTGATGGCATCCACCTTCACAGAAACCTCCTCACATTTTTCACTCAGTATCGATTGTGCTATCTTCATCTCAGTTTGTTCCCTCTCTACAACTCCTATCTGGGCGCTGTGTGTCTTCTCAACATCACTGATACGACGGTTAACGTCTACTTCTGTCTGTATCAATTTTTGACTAGTGCTTTCTCCCTCCTTCCGTATTTCTGAGATTTTTACATGAATTTCGGCTGTTAATGCGGCCATCCATTCTTCTGTTTCCTCTAAATTTTCTCCTAATCTTCTTTCGACCAACTCGATCGTATTTTTGGTAGCTTCTTCCACCTTGTCGCTGTTATTGGCCATTTGTTGCCACAGTCTTTCGTTGTCGTTTTGCATGAGTTCAATGTCTCGACTAATTTTGGCATTAATCTCGTCGATTTTCTGGTTGGTTTGGACGATTTTAATCCCCAACTCTGCAGATAAGTCTTCCTTCATTATTGCCATTTTCTTCTCCAATAGCTCTTCAGTCTTTTTCTGTCCGTCTTCCATCCTCCTGTTGGTTTCATTTATCTTGTCATTTAATTCCTCCTTCAATAATTCTATATTTTTCTGGCTCTCTCTCTCTGGCCTTCTTCTATTTTCTGGTCCGTGGATTTCTGGCCTTCCTTTAGTGACTCTATTTTTTGATCTGTGTATTTCAGGCCTTCCTTCAAAAATCGATTGTCCTCTTTCAATGACTCCATCATCCTTTTCTGGCCTTCTTCCATCGATGCTCTCATACTCTTTAACATTTCGATGATGTACCTGTCTTCTGGTTGCACCGGTCTCTCGGGTTGGCTATCCTCCGGTAGAATTTCTTGTGGTATGATTTCCGGCTCCTCATCAGGTTGCTGAACCTCCTCTGCCGGTTCAGGTTGTTTGTCCTCAATTTCTAATAGGATTTCTTCAACGTCTTCCGTTGATGTTGCCTCCTTCTCTTCCAGTCTGGCCTCCCTCTCTGCCTCTGCTGCTCTCTTTTTTGAGGTTGATCTCCTAGTGTACATCTTGTCGCTGGCAGTGTACTTGCAATCTCTCGACGGATTGGGTTATTAAATTATTGGTTAAATTGTCCGTTTTTTCCCTAATCCGCGCTCAGACGTTGGGCGCCAATCTTGTAACAATACAAGATTTATAGATAATTAGATAGTATTTAAGTGTGTTTTGATTGTGTTGCTTGTAGATACGCTCCGGTATCCACAATAATGTTGTACAATAAAATATCCAAAATTATAATTATTATTATCAGTCTGATTGTGATTAATAACTGTGTGGGTATCGCTGGTTAAATCTTTTAATTTAAAAGTATTTTTCGCACTCTGCTGGTAACCTCCCCACTTACCATATGTGGATATTGCTGTTCTGTTGGGTGACTGCTCAGCTGTAACATACACGCTACACATACAAGGATATTTCTATTTGAATATCAAACGTGATTAGCATGCACAATAATAATAAAATAACAACTGAATAATGTTTTGAATTATCAGGAATATTCAAATTCTTCCGCCACCTTTTGATAGAACTGGCTATGAAAAAATAAACTATTTTAAGTCTGAAATTAAACACTTTTTCCACTGGTAACAAAATATTGAGGTTTATTAACAGTTTGGAATGCTAGAAAATCTTTACAATTTTAACAATCAGTCACTAATAATTTTACAGAAAATAGTTACTATGAACAAATTTAAAATGAAACTCCTCTTAACCTCAAGGCTGGTAACACTGTAGGTTATACAGTAGTTTTTATTTAGAGAGGTTATGTCCTCTTACATAGTTAAATTACCAATTTCGTGTGATCTTTTAAGTGACATGATGCCAGATACAAGATGTGGTGTTTTATAATGATATTTAATGAACAATTAATAGAAAACAAACAAACAAATATTAAAATTGAAAATTGGTACCATATAATCGATAATTATGGTATTATCGTACGCGGGAATTAGTACCCAGTATAGAGTAGTTACTTTGACAATAAACAAGTGCGTTGATTTGCACTGCTAAAATGTACTATTATATTTTAATAGTTAACTATAGGAATTATTTATTTACAAGAGAAAAAGTTATAATAAAAAAAACTCTTGTTATAGCTTTCATCTGGTTTGTATTATTTGAGAACAGACTTATGACAAAAAGGTGACAAATTGTGGTTATTATTTTTAGGTTATCTAATAACGTGAATAGTTATTAGGGTTAATTATATTAAGCATTGATTTCTTCTTAATCTAAACATACATATATTATTTATAATATTTCTGATGCATAACTATCAGTAGAATAGAATATTCTTTCGCAAAAAAAATTAAAATATTTATTTCCACTAGTAAAATAAAAAAAAACTGCATGAGTCAATTGAGCGACTATTTGCGGCGCTCGTATTTTGTAATAACTAAAATAATCTTGATTCTTTTAATTATGAAAAGTATTAAAAACATTTATTTATCAAGTTAAAAATTGCGAAATAATTCTTTCGTAAATTCTGATAAATCTCATCAGCATTATTATACTTCGCTACTACTGATTAGCGTAGTATCCGACCAATTGTTTTTATAGAAATGATTATTTCTGTTTTATTGTTAATTAATGAAAAATATTGTACTCCCTGGTTTATTTTCAACACAACACTCGAAAATACGACCGATATTATACACTGGTCGTATTTAATTCTTATTCACTCCGCACTGTACACACGTTAATTCTGTGTGGTATGTAGGTTAGGTGTATGTAGTTTGACTTCTGTTTATGTGTCGCGCACAATTCAAAATAAACTTCTTCATAGATTTGGTCCGTCGAATGATACGTCTTGTCTCGTTGATGATTGATAGATGACTGTCACGCTCCTCCGGAGCGTCTGTGGCTTGTCTGCCTGTTTTCATTCATTTGATTGGTTGAATTCTTTGAACTCTCCGACCCAAAGTACCTTGACTTAGTAAAATTTTTAATTTATTACCAATTTTGCATTTGGGTTCGAGATTAGAATGACGTAAGCACTGGTGCACAAAATAATTAAAAAGTTTATAATCGTTATAACTTTCTTATTATTTGTCTAATCGTTGAATGGTTGGTGCCAATAAATCGCGGACATCCTGAGCTTTAAATAAAGTCCAAACAAGATAATAATCCGTCCATTATTAAATCACTATATCGATTTCACAAATTTTTATGGTGAATCTTATAATTAATAAGTTTATTACACCAAAATTTAACTAATTACACTAAAACACTTTTGATTAAACGATTTGAGTCTATTTCTCAACTGTTTAATACAAAAATTTGGGAATAATTGTTACCCAAACAATGTTTGATCATGGCGTCTTTAGTGTCCATATTCGATTATTCATAATTGTCCTTAATACTATTTTTCCTTATCTAATAACATTGGTTTTGTAATCTAACAATAATATAAATGTTTATTTACATGGGTTTATACTTTAGTATATGCACAAGGTTGTGTTTCATATACTAGTAGTATTATTTAACTACCTTCCTATCTCTTTTCTTCAAATTGTCACTTTGTTTATGGTTTTTCTATATAAGGTATATTATGTTGTAAATGCAACTAGTGTACAACTATAGTACCTAATTCATTTAATATATTTGTTAGCTTTTAGCTATCTGAGAACCCTTCAATTTCTAGTAATGGGTTTGTTTACATTAGGTCATGACATGGTAGTCATTTATTTTTTGATAAATCAATAACTAAATTGTTATTATTATATTTGACATAGATTCTCAAAGTAGTATCAGAGATCCTTCTGATCATTGATAACATTTTTATTTACTTTTGAACAAGTTTGTATGTTGCATTTTGCATAAATAACTTGCTACATATTGTTTGTTTGCATTCTGATTCCACCATCATGGTCATTTAGTTTTTAATAATTTATCTATAAAATTACTATTCTTATGGTTCTGGTCTGTTCTCATAGTAGTATTAGGTGTCCTTCTTACTACTGGTAACACTTTCATTAATCTCTGTTTAAGTTTTAATAAGGTATTTTGCTTAACTAGTTGGTTACATTGCCTCTGCTCACTTCTGGCTATGCATTCATAGTCAGCTAGTTTACAATATTTTGATCATAAAACTATTATCATTATACTTATAATCTGTTCTCATAGTAGTACCAGATGTTCTTCTAACTACTGGTAATACTTTCATCAATCTTTGTACAAGTTTTAACAATGTATTTTGTTTAACTAATTTGGCATATTAGGTTCCCTTTCATCTAGCTTTGTGCTATCATATTTGGTCTGCTTTATTTGCAGTGTATTTCAATATAATACACTGTTTATTAGGGTGTATCATTACTTATAACGAATCTTTGATTGACACAATTGTTGATGGTTGTTTGGTTTAAACTAACATGTATGATTTTTTGTTTCATAGGTGCCTTTCCTATGGGGTTATGTAACAATGTACAACATATTCTAATGCAGCATTTTGCTACTACTATCATGACTTCAGTATGGTATTCTATTACAATAGTTTAATTGTTGATTAATACACATGTTTACACTACTTCTTCTTAAACAATAATACAAATATTCTTGAACTAATGATAATACCTTTCTTGTCATGGTTTGTACCTAATTTCTGTCACATTTGTTTGATATTTAACAAACTACTTTGTTTGTTATTATTTTTTCTGGCCTTTCTTTGTATTGTATTCTGTTTTGCCGTGGCATTCAGTTACATTTCTTTTGAAATTTACAAAGGTTTTTATTATCAAGTTCTATGAACAATAATATAACTCTTATATCTTACATTGTTTGGTGGTCTTATGATTATCTATTTGGATCACAATCTTCATTAAACTAGTCACACTAACTGGCTGTGTATTTTTGACTATTTAATCCTTGATGTTTCCACTATGAAAGTAACACATTTTCTTCCGCTATAAACCTTATCACTGGAATTGTTTGTGGGGTTTATTAGGTTAAAATTAGTTAACTGGTCACAGGTTCTCACACTTACATTAAGTATTCACTATAACTGTTTGTGATTTCTCAAATATGTTAAACACTGTTTCTTCATAGTTGACAATCGCTATTCTTTTGGTTACTAGTATTGTCTCTAGTATACTTGATGAATGATGATTTCTTGTATGGTCTATCCATTTTCTTCTCTCTTCATGTCATGTTTCCTTGTCCTTCTTCTTCCTTTCTTCTTTAGGTTTGAACGTCTTCTTCAATATTTCCATTGTAGTAGTCGTTGTTTCATAATATTTATATTTGTAAATATATTGGTTTGTCTGCCATCATTGTGGTTGCTCCTGAGTTGTTTCTTCCTTTATTTTGCATAGTCATTTTATTGGTTCCCCTCACTGTTGGAATCCTGTTGTCTTCTTTTACACTTTTATTATTTATTATTTTTGTTGGTTCCCCTCACTGTTGGAATCTATTGGGCCTGGTTTCTAACATTTTATTTTGGCTCATGGTCATTTTCTTTCTCTATTTCGTGTACGATGCTGCTATGTTACACTTTCTTCTTCATAGTTGGAACTTTACACTAATATATCTGTAGATACACACTTTTTGTTCACATAGTTTTACTTATCTAGAAATACTTTCATGCTTTCCCGTCACTTGACGTAATAATTGCTTACTTTATGTAACTACCAAATTTGGTAACGTTACACTGTCAATAAAGTTAATGATTAATAAATATGTCATTAACTAATATTATGTATAACGATGAGATTTTATGAATCTAATTCAGATATTTTTATCAGTTAACTTAGAAAAATTTTCATTCTAACCTACCTGTTGTTGAAATGTACACAATTGATACAGTGCAATGCTTTCAATTCAAGAAAGCATAAGGGCTGCCATCATAAAGAGGGACAATTTAAGTCCCAAGCTTGTAACGAAATAATTGTAATATTTTTAGTATTAAAAATGGTATGTATTTCATAAATGATTGTTTTGAAAACATTATACCCACTTACCTGTTGAAAAAAGCAATAAAACGTAACAAAAACAAATTATGTAATGACGTTTTGTCCAATCGGTCACTGTCCCTACCTTGAACATACAATTTCTTTTGCGAAAAAATATATATATGAAACGTTTTATTGTGAATTTGTATAATGAATTAATAATACACTTTCCATAAAATGGAATACAGTTGAAATTATAGACCACGAACCTGTCGAAAATTATTATTTTAATGTAAATAATGATGTCTCCGAAAATCGTAACCGAGCTACGCAAATTTAAAACTCCTGCCAAAAGTTCGAAAGAAGAAGAGCGCATTATATCCAGCAGGCAGTTCCATTGTGTGATAAATGCTTTCGTTGGTACATGTGGGTTGTTTACAGTTTACCTTTAATAGTTTTGAGAAAATATAAAAAGTTTTGGTAAGTATTTTACAGTATGTTTAATATGTATCCTATCGGTCACTTTAATATCTTTACAGTAATAATATTACGTGTGAATTTTAATTGTGTAAACGAACTGCGACGAAAAGCCGCAAGCCTAACCTCAAAAGAAGTCACGAGACAAGCAACGGCAGCGAGTTGACGCGAAATAAGTGCCGAATGTCCAATCGGTCACTGTCCTATCGGACGCGCATCTGAGTGAGACATAGCGCGACCGATAGGACAGGTTGCTCCATGTTCTTTATGAATGCTGTGACAATTATGCTTTAGGGACGAATAATAGTATTCTAAAGCATTTCTAGCCAAATTAATATTTCTTTTTCAGAACTGTTAATAAATTAAGCTATTTTATAAATATCTATTATTTTGAGTATGACAAACTTTGCAATAATATGTGCTGCAAAATAATATAAAATACTATTAAAAATATGAGTCAAAACTATTTCATTTCTGAACTTACTCATTTAAAATTTTTGAGTGTCCATATAATCTATCCTACCAATTCTTTTTTCAATATAATAGCAATTTTAAAAGCTGAAAAATTTGAAACGCTCTTAACTAAATTTATCTGAAACTTGCCACTTGTTTAGTGTACGACTAAAGGTAACAGAAGGCTTGTCTTGTTTAAATTGTTGTTTCTTTTACAAAAAAATAAATATTGAAAAATAACTGACTTACAATTATTTTGCTGCAGTATTGTTTTACTTTTGTGCCACAGGTAACTCTCAGTTGTCATGATACTTTTCATTTGTAACTTTGATGTTTAATTGAATACACTTATTCTAATCAATCTCTGCATAATTTATTTAGTATAATACATTCCAACAGTTACTATAGTTATTTAATATGTTTATTGACATCACATCATTGTTTGTCCAATTGGTCACGGCAGGTTCCACTCGGTCACGGCCACGATTCGGATAATTTCAACTTTTAATCCGAGAAATTTTGTTCATTTTCACTTTTGGTGATATTATACAACACTGATTGTTACTATGCTGATGTGTTTGGAAATATCTCCTGGTATGAGGTTAGTTTATTGTTAAAGTTGCCTTTGTAAACACAACCAAACTGAAATTGTTAACATTTTATTGAAAATTTCCTTAAAAATAAAAACAAATATATAGCAATTTCACCAGAGGTCAGTTAATGACAATGAATTTTAATTTAATTCATATAATTACATCATTCTAGCATTGTTTTATGAGGTTTTCCTCTGTGTTTAGAGGTGTGACCGATTGGACATTTTCCTATGTAGTACTTCAGGATAAAAAAATCTTCAAAAATTGTATTGCAGTATTTCAGCTCTGCTCTGCATTTTGTAATGTTCTGTATACTATTGTACATTTATTCCAATATAAATATTCTTAAAACTTGATATTTTTTTTTTATTTTGTTCAACATTTGGCTCTCTTTATGATGGCAACCCATAACTATTTTTAATTGCACTGAAATTATAAATCAGTCATTTTATTTTGATTTTTATAACCATTAACGGAATTTTATTCCGATATACAGAAATAATAATCGTATTGCACATGCGATACCATAACCTGCAAATTTAGATGCAAGCGTGTCTTGTACAGTTGTTTACAATAATAATTAACCTTTTTCTATTTTTTGTAACCACTCTCCATAATACGTCATTATCGTATTTAAGCATTTTTTTGTAGTAAGTATCTTGTATACTCAAAGAACTCTAGATTTTATTAATTATAAATAAGAAATCTAACTAAATCATGTTAGAGAATCACAACATAGAAATCAGTGTTACCAGCCCTGAGTTTTAAGAATATCTGTAACGATTTTGAATTGTTTTAATGTTTTAAAAAACTTTTGTGAAGGTTTTAAATTGAACTTTAATTGAATTACATTGTTAATAAATTACCATTTAATATATAATTGAGTCAGTCCATTATTTAAAGGTAGACTATAATAACAACACAACAGAGCATTTATTTCACAGATTGGCAGTAAGGCAAGTAAGCAGCCAAGCTTTTGAATAATTTCAAAACAGTCTTATTTACAGATTAACTTTATTTACACAATTTTAACATACATACAAGTGGTAAATATTATATGAATTGTGTAGTGCTGTTTTCAATATATTACAGAAAGAGAAGATCTACATTAGATGATTGACATCGGTAAGTAAGTGGTAATTAAAATCTAAACCAACCAGTGCTTTGAAAAAAGAACTTAAACATTTTTCACCATTTAAACCTTTTTTGAAACAACTTGAACTATAAATTAAATCTTCATAATAATAATTCTAAACTGACCGAACAGAACGTCTAGTTATAGAGTGGCGCCCAACCTTCGAGCATCGAATTAGGTCAACTATACCTAACCAAATAATTAAATAAATAAATATTAAATATTTTAAACTTAATTTGAGCAGTAGTTGCAATACTATACTACGAAAATGCAAAGGAGAGCGACTTCCAAGAAGCGAACGGCGGAAGCCAAAAAAGAGATTAGAATGGAGGAAAAAGAAACGACATCGGCTGAAGATATAGAAGAAATCCTAACCTTAATGGAACCTAAACAACCCGAACAGGTGGAGGAACTCCAGCAACCGGAAAACTAGTACAGCTTGAAGAACCAACACAACCGGAAAAATCTGTACAACCGGAGGTACACACCCAACCAGAGAATGTGAGCTTACAGGATATGAGAAGACTCATGAACAAGTTCAGCAAGACAATCAAGGAAGATAACCAGAAGAACATAGAATCAATAAAAGAAGATAACAAGAAATCCAGAGAAGATACAAACAAAAATATGGAGTTGCTGAATAAGAAAATTGATGAAGGCCAAAAAGATAACAAGAAGGACATAGAATCGCTGAAAGAAGACCTAAAAGGGGAGTTAAACAGAAATATTGAATTATTAAAAGAAGATAACAATCATACCAATAAGAATATTGAGAATCTGAATAAACAAATTGACGAGAAGATCGAATCAATCAAGCTCGATAATCAAAAAATATGGCAACAAATGGCCAATAACAACAAACGGACGGAAGAGATCACCAAAACAACCAGAGAAACACTGAACAAAAATATGGAAGAAAATAATGAGGCGATGAAGGAAAATATGGAGACGGCCGTGACAGAAATCAGAAAAGAAATTTCTGGAGTACAAGAATATTGTGAACAGAATAAACAAGAGATAACACGGACTAAGGAGGACCTCAACACACGAATAAACACGATCGAGGAAGTTCGAATAACCCAAATGGAATCAATCGAAACCAGACAAGCGGACCTGGCACTCGCACATACCACCCTGGGAGAGAAATGCGAAGCGTTGAACGTCACCGTGAATGCAGTCAAGAACCAAGTGAATAGTGATAAAGAATGGATGACCGAGCAACAACAACGGGAATTTAACAACCTCCGGGAGGAAATGAACACACTTAGAACATACCCGATTCCAATGGCAGGGATACAACATCTAGACAACCGAGAAAGCATCGACTTCCGAACGTATAAGAAGAACCTGATGGAATCCTGGAGAGGGTTGACAAAGCATTAGCCAGAAGTCGAGAAAATCGGTGGACGATAATAAAGGGGATGCTGGACGAGTACTTCAAGAACGTCCACGATAACTGGTGGGCGGCAACCAGACATGAAGTATACCAAACTACTTCAAGGCGGCCTTCAAAACCAAATATTGGTCTGAATCCACGCAGAATATCGTCCGAGATAATATCTGTAATGGAAATATGACTACAACAACGGAGTGTCAATGACTGCATACTTTTTGGGTAAAATATGCCTCGCGAGAAACCTATAGCCCATGATACCGGAGGAGTGCCTGGTAACCAAGTTGGCCTACCATTTCAATGAGGGGGTATCACAAGCTAGATTGAATGGACAGATCAAAACAATACAAGCGATGTCTGCGCTCCTAGAAAATCATGAGCAGGAGAGATATTATCGAAGAAATCGCCAGAGACCAGGACCCTAATATGACCAGAGTGGACCCGGTAATAACTACAATAACCATGACAATGACCGACCAAACTACCGGGGAAATTTTAATCACCCAAACCGGTATAATAACGATCAGAATCCATGGCCAAATAGTAATAATAACCATCAAAATAATAATAATAATAATAATAATAATAGCCGTGATAACAATAATTCAAGGCCGAATAATAATAATAATAATAATAACAACAATCACCGGCCGAACAACAACAACAATAACTACAGGCCAAACAATAATTATTACCGGCCTAACAATAGCGGCAATTACCGGCCAAATAATGGAAATCATAACAACAATAATAATTATAGAAGAGCACATTATGCCCAAACTAATCACAATGACAATGGGAGACGATACTATCAAGGTCGCCGGAGTTACAATGGACATTATAGCCAAAGCAGCAGCGACGGTGAAAGGCCAGAATCCGGATACAACACAAGCAGGAGCCAAAGTTGTGAAGATGCCCAGCGGAGATCAGACCATGGGAGTGATTATCATTCTGGGAACCGGCCAGAGTCATGAGAGCAGCACGTATCCAACACAACAGAAAAGAACACCGAAGATGGTGATCTACCTTTAAACGGACAGCGGCAGTGAAAACCATAAGAACATCCTCACTGAACCGATCTATTGGGTCTAACGTAGTGGAAAATGATCAGAAACCAATTACAATCATTAGAAACAATTATTTGAAAGATATAAGAAAAGACTTATTAGAAGAGAATCACAATGATATCAGCGAAACCACTAATAATGAAATCGCCTATGTGGCAGTAAAAGCTAACGGAATACCTACCACTGTAATGATTGACACCGGAGCGAATGTCTCGCTGATAGACAAGGTCGAACTGAATCGCATCCAGGCTGAAAATAAAACCACAATACCAACATTGCCAATTAATAGTATAATATTAATTGGAGCAACAGGTCGACAGAACAAGACCATACGGAACACAGTTCAAAGGAAGGAAATGGAAGGATACATTGCTAAATCATGATGTCAAAACATACAAAACTTCAGCTTCAGTATACCATCCAAACAGCAATCCCGCTGAAAGAGTCCTAAGAGAGGTGGGAAGAGATTTGAGAACCTATTGCCATAAACAACAACGAAAATGGGAAGAATATTTGTCTCCAGCTGAAGATTTTATTAACTTAGCATATCATCAGTCAACAAATGAAACTCCATACACAGCTATGTTTGAAAAGAGACCACCCAGAGAAATAGTCGAGATGATCAACTTTCCTCAAGGAGATGAATACAAATTCAATCAGTTAAAATTCTACAATAATGCAGTGGAATGAGCAGAAAAACTCAGAATTAAATATAAAAAATTATAACCTAAGATCATCATATACAAAGTGGGAGACAAAGTATTATTAAGGAACAGAGAACTCCCAAGTGCTATTGAAGGAATTGCCAAGAAATTATTACTGCTTTACACGGGCCCATATACTGTAACAAAGGATAACCTGAATAACACATATGAACTACAAGATTCAGTGACGAGAAGAATAAAGGGAAATTACAACCAAACTTTATTGAAAAAATATGTTGAAGCCTGACTAACATGAAGAGCCTGACTATTGTTTTGAGAAATGCATAATGATAATATTAACTTTGAAAATAATAATTATGAATATGAAAATGAATGTTAACAAACTGCTGATATAATATAATATAATAATGTACACATTTAAGAAAAGAAAGAAGAATACTATACGAGAAAGACACCTACCAACCATGGTATAAAATATAACTTCCTAGAGCCAGTCAACATGTAAATACCAGCTTACCCGTACATACAAGAGAATAATAAGAAGAATATCAAGAGAAGATACCAACGATGAACTGTAAACAGAATTATCCTAGAGAAAAATATGAAGAATAAGTTAAGATGAATCAAGAAGAGAAGAATATAATTAAATATAAACCGCGAATGCGTGAAGTAATCCCAAGAATGTTTATTATTAGTCAGAAAATTGACTACTTTTATATTGTATATTGTATGATATGAATTGACTGAAGAATTATTCCAACAATCATTTATATTTTGAGCAGAGATGATTTACCGCTGAACTTATGTGATATTAATATGGCCAGCAGAGAATGTTGTAACGGTATTTATCTTTTACCATTATAAAAATAATGCAATAATAATCATAAAACTCACTGCTGCCAGAATATTACTTACCGTCATACTCCCGTTAAACTTACCTTATTAAACTGCCCAGGTCGCCACGATATTTTATGGTTTAACATCGAAACCTTTACACTCTTTCCCTTATAAAAAAATTAAATAATCCCGCGATCTGACCACCTTAAACTCAGAAAATTCCACAGAACGTTAGACGAGGTTTTCCGCACAGAATACGAAATGGTTATGGCTTAATAACTTACCACTAACACATGTTTAAGTAAAATCGAATATAATTTTATTAATTCAAAAGTTGTAGTCTGTCTCGTTATTTCTTTTTAATGGTACTTCTCTAACTAACCTCTATTTTATAAAAATGTTCTTATGCTAATCTATACTTACAACCAGTACTCTCGTTAACTTTTCTCTTTCTCCCCATTTTATTTCACACACACTCGTTCTGTTTACACTTTTTATTTACCACCTTTTATCAAGCTCTTTTAACACTTATTATTCACTGATACACTTCTGGCCAACATAAAGGATCGTTTACATTAACTACGTCGTGGTACCGGACGATGCGAGGTTCCCGGTGTTGCACACTATATTGTTTAACTGCTTTTCACGTAAATATTCAAACTTCCTCTCTTCAAAACCTTTTTTACACAAACTGTTTGTTGTTACATTATTGAACTCCACTCTTTGGTAGACCTACTTAGACATTTCGGTCTACCAAAACTTTCCCGAGGTGGACGTTACGTTTACTCTGGTTAACGACTGCTATTCAACTATACTGTTTAACTATACGGTTTGGCTACTGGTAATGAACTGCCAACCTCGTGCGCACGGTTGCCTACCCACCAGGCGTAAGGCGTCACCGTCACTCGTTCCGTGATTGGTTTAACGGCGGTTAGCGGGAATAATTCGTCTTCCTTCCGTTATGCATTTTGGGTTGGAGAATACATATTTTCTCATGCCCTTTTGTCCTCTGAGCACATGTCGCCAAAAAAGCAGCACACATGCGCGCTCTTACACATTCCCAGACACTTAATTGTTCTCGTACCTCGCTCGGCCTGATACCGAGCTAACCACAGGGTGTTAAACAAATCAAGCTTTTGTGATAAAAAATGTTGCCCAGCCGAGTTGGCCCCAGATTATGACAATTATTATGAAAAATAGAAAAATAAACCCTCAGCTTTATTTGCCCCGTTACAATACCCCCCCAGTGAGAGGTTTTCTGTCGAAACAGAAAAACTCTCATTGCCTAAAAGAACCTAAGAGGACCAGCTAGGATATGGCGCCAACAACCCCCCTTAAATCCTCACTAAAATCATGGGTAACTTACCCCCCTAGTCTGGTGACTGCGGTCGCACCTGCATGACTCTACTGGACTTCTCTGTTCGAGATCCCAACACCGTAAAATCAGACAGGCACCCGCCACAGTATCACCAAACTCTGTTACATTCAATAAAAATATCAATTACTGGCTTTTCAACATACCCCATCCTTAACTGACTTGTTTCCCCGTAGTCGTACTGGTTTGCCTTTTAGCAAAATAGTGGTTGTATATGTCAATGAACTACCTAAAGAAACAATATTTTTTAACACATGTATCCTTAACTTAAACTTATTACATTTTCCTGTATTATATATTCTTGATTATTTTTACTTCTGTAACCTATACACTTTAGGTTAGACACAACAAACAAAAAAACAAAAATTTAAACTCCAAAATCATTCAACTTCGTTTACCAAATCCAATTAAAATTCCATTTTGACTTTAGTTACCAAGGTAGATTAATATTACTATTTTTACACAATACAAAGTCTGATGGTAAAAAACAGCAAACTATTCAATACAATCAGTACACAGATAAGCAAACAATCTACTCCACTATTCTCAGCACCATTACTATTATTCATCAATTTTATCTTCTTTTTATTCAATCAGAAATTATTTAGTAGCAATTTAAAAACCTTCTTCCACACTTCATCAACTTATACTAATCCCCCCAACTTAAACTAATTTCCCTTAACCCCTGATACCCCGCGTTACACATTTGTCAGTGACCTCAAGGTCTTCACCCATTTTGATATGACACTATTACTTCTGCCCATGAGGACTAGGTCCCCAAAGACGGAGTCGCACCCTCGCAGCATGTAATGTTGCCACCGGCCATCCATCTCTCTATGTCCCCCCATGACTGGACTGTGGCGCCCAGTTGCTTCCACAAGGACTGAAGCGTTAAGGAGGAATTTTGTCATCTCCTGTCCTTGCTTTGGCATTACAAATAAAATTCAGATTATCTGACCACTAGGGTTTACAATAAACTTGCATACAAAATTATAAACATTACACTTTGATTTCAGTTGAACTTTTTACTAATCAACCAGCATTTATTTATCATATTTTATTGTACCGATAAATTCTCCAAAATTTTCAAATCTATTATCAACATTCATTATACAGGGTCCGCCAGTGAAACGGGAAATTTTGAAAGTCCAATAGTTCATTTTCTGCTCACGAGAGGGCGTGGAGGTTTTCGATTGTTGTTTTACATTTAATGCCATTTGTTAAACATGGATCAGTGGTCCGGTGCACAGCGTGCTTTCTGCGTAAAATCGTTTATAAGAATGGTGACTGTGTGACTTCTGTACAACGATTGTTTCGTAATCATTTCAATATTCCACGACATGGAAGAGTGCCGTCCGCTTATGCAATTATGTCATGGGTGAAAAAGTTTGAAGAAACTGGTTCCACATTAAACTTAAAGCATAGAGGAGCAACAAGGTCTGTAAGAACAGAGGAAAACATTGAAAGAGTTCAAGTAGCATTGACGGATAGTCCACAACGTTCTGCAATGAAACATGCATCCGCACTAAACATTAGTGACACATCGTTATGACGAATTTTGCATAAAGACTTATCTTTTCATCCTTACAAAATTCAAGTAATCCAGGAGTTGAAAGATGTGCTGGCTCGCAGGATTTTCAGCGAAGAAATATTGCGACGTGTAAATGATGATGAAAACTTTATTCACCGCATGTTTATGTCAGATGAAGCACATTTTCATTTGAATGGATATGTAAACAAACAAAATAGTCGATATTGGAATGATGAAAACCCAGGTGAGTTGCATGAAAAGCCATTACATAGTCCGAAAGTTACGGTGTGGTGTGCAGTTTCATCACCTGGCATTATTGGGCCATATTTTTTCCAAGACAATAGAGGAAACACCACAACTGTCAATGCAGACCGCTACACACACATGGTCAGAACATTTTTGATGCAACAGCTCCCTAGGTTTCCAGAAATTAATTTTTTCTAGCAGGATGGGGCCACAAGTCATACTGCTCGTGTGTCCATGGCTGCTTTAAGAGAACTCTTCCCGGACGGACTCATATCCAGATATGGCGACATCTCGTGGCCTGCAAGATCCCCAGATTTGTCCGCATGCGACTTTTTTCTTTGGGGATTTCTGAAGAGCAGGGTGTACATTGATAGACCGCACACCATACCGGAATTAAAAACGAATATCAGACAAGAAATTGCACGGATTCAACCTGACCTGCTTCGTCGAGTGATGGAAAATTTTCGGTCAAGATTAGAAGAATATTTATACAGAAATGGCTCTCACTTGAGCGGCATTATTTTTAAAAAGTAAAATAATGGAATACTTTACTCAACTCAAATCTGTAAAAAAATTCTGATAATAAATGTTTCATGAAAAAATTGGGTACTTTTAATTTTCCCGCTTCACTGGCGGGCCCTGTATATAACATTTCAAATTCAGATTTTATCAAAAAATGTACACATCTTACAACTTTATTTTAGCTTTAAATTCTATTAACTCTTTAACTTGTTACCTTTATTATTACATTTCAACTATGAATTTCTATTTAACATTTTCATCATTTATTTGTTTGGGTGACTCCCAGTCATTCACAATGATTTGATTTATCGAATGGGCATTTAGATATAACCTTACTCACCTTCTTCCTTCTAACGACCACTAACAGATTTACATAGGGTGACACCAATCTCTCAATGATAACCCCCTTCAACACTTTATCTACTCTACTTATATCATTCTCCTCTTATTACAAAATACCTGATACCCTCTTTGTACCTAGGATGTGTGTTCCCTTCCCGTATACTCATTCCCTTATTAGTTCCTGGCCCTTTCCCAGGTAACTCCGCCAAACCCCATTTAAAACTATTCACCTCCTACCACAATGCCTGTCGTTGAGGACTCCTTACCACACCACCCTCTTTACAAAATTTCACCACCACCTGTTTACTCTCCAATTACATTACTCTCACTTTCTCTACATACATGCACTATCGCTACTGTGTCCCTACTACTGACCCGTTTCTGCATTATTTTTATTTCCAAAAATCCTTATTTTGTTTAATACCCATTTAAGGTTAACTCTGACTGACTCAATGCCTTATTGAAATAATCATCACCCAAACTCTATCTTTTACAACATTTTACATTAAGTTAATCATTGAAAATTACACTAGAAAATTCATAATTACCTCAAATTAATTTAATCACCTAATTTAAAACCTTTTAAATTCCTTTGATTTCATTGTTAAAAAATTAAAACATTTTACTTTACTTCAATTGCATTATAAAATTCATACTTAAATTATATCACTCGATTGGATAAAAACATGATTACTGTCATAGATTCAAAATTATAAACATTCATTACAACAAATATATTGTACATAACCCTATGTACTTTCTGATACATTATAACAACAATATGACTCAACAACTAAACACATTCTACCCTTACTCATTTACTATTTATTATTAAGTTCAAATCTCAGAAACATCCTTTAAATTCATTATCAAAAATTATTTATACAACATTCATTAATCAATTAATTCATCTCAAATCATTTTAATTCAATCAATTATTTAAAACACAAGTTATTTTAATTACCTTACTCCAAAACAATTACAATTTATTTACATTATAATCTTCATAATTATTCTCGTTATTTGTTTAGTTTGATAAAATATTATTATTATTATCATTATTAAGATCAGTTCCTACTACATACACAGATTGTTTACATCAACTATAGAATACACATAACCTATTATATAAACACAATTAACCTCACTATAAATTTATTTACAATTTTTTGTCATTATTTTTCTGTTTACCACACCTCATTTCATAAGTTAGCCAGGCCATCACCATAAACTAAAATAATTAAATATTCATTCACTGTTTGTTTAACCACCATCATCGTAAATCCATCTTATTTTCACATAACAATTATCATCTTCAATTACACTTCTTACATTATAATTATTATTGTAATGACCATTATCATTAATTATATCAGCATAGTATTTGACACCATTTTTGCCTATTAATTCATAAAACCTGTCTACCTTGGTAATTTTCGTCCTGTCTCCATCAGTATTTTTGGTTAACATAAGATAATTGATATTATCATATTCCTCCACTATATCCATCACATCATAAGGTAAGTGTTTACCATCTACAACGGTATCATCAAAATAATCATCAATCTTTATTTCACAAGGTAAGTCGACAATATCGTCTATTTTCTTCAATTCTAACCTCTCTATCAACTCTTTATAACTTCTACTTAACGTAAACATCTCTATCATTCTCTCTGTCTCAAAATATCTCTCATCATCATGCCATTTCACATTTTCTCTATTAATCCATGCAGAAGGTAATACAACTTTATTACTGCACCATCTACCAGATGCACAAAAAATCAAGGGACAACTATTTGTAGACCATACGTCTCCCAAATACACTCGTGAAGACCTTTCTTCACCCCCCACAACACCACGGGAAAAATTTACCGTCTGCAACCCCTCTCCTCCTTTTTTTTTTTCAGCATGCTCCATTACAAATAAAGTAATACTACATGCTATATATAAACTTATTACAAGCCGATTCTCAATACATATAAAGACAACTCCAGTAGTACAACAATTACAAAGATTCAAAATAAACAAGAAAATAAAAATCAATCATTGACAATGATACAATGAATTAGTACTACATTATTAACATGTTAAAACTGTATGCATGTATGTATCGCATGCATGATAAAGCTGTTCGACCAATATGTAAGTTAATTCATAATAACAAACGCATACAATGATTCAAAATAGACAGACAAGCACAATAACAATAAACACTACAAAGAACCAAAATCAATGTTATTAACATATTTAATAAACTGTCTAACATATTTTGATGTCAATTCACTTCTAATCGGAGGCCATCGTCCACCACTCCTTAGTACACTATTTTTGAAAACCCGTCTTTCTTCATTCAACATATTGCACTCATATAACAAATGTTCCACTGTTTGGTCACCGTCGTTGCAGACACATATTGGATCATCTTTTATTTTGAAACGATAGTAGTAGGCTCTAAGCCTGCCATGACCAGTCACCATTGTGGTAAAATTAGGAGACAGTGCAAACCTTGAGGACAGTCTGTGCTTCACACTAGGGAAAAACAACTTAGTCACCATTCCATTTAATGTTTGTTCCCACTCACTTTGCCACTCCATTAGGCTCACCTCACGGAATTTGTTAATCATTGCACTTTTTGGTATTCGTTCATAGCACACCATACTGCTACTGGACGCAGCTTCTTTAGCCAGATTGTCAGCCAGTTCATTACCATAAATACCCACATGTGCCTTAACCCAACCAAAATCAATTGACCAGTTGACCGCCTTTAAACTTCTTAACTTAGTCCTTATTTCTTCTATCAAGTAGCTATGATTCCTCGATCTCCTAAGTGAGTCCAGTGTCACTCTGCTGTCGGTGTAAACAGCTGCCGTTCTCAAATTAGGTATAATATAATTTAATTCAGCTATCTTTTCCAGGGCCTTCAAGACTGCCAGTTGCTCAGCCTGATTATTAGAGCACCCAACACCCAACTTATACTGCATCTCATATTTGAGCTCACCATTAACAAACAAAGCTATACCCGACCCAACCCCATTGTTGTGCTTACTGCCATCTGTATATGCTTGTACTGTGTATACTGTACTTTCGTGGCTCGAGTTTATAAGAACTGCATCTGCTGGATGAGGCCAATCCTTGAACGGAATTACTGTGTCCATCAAAATATTAGCACCATTTATTAGCAGCCTCTAGCAACTCTGTAAGCACTAACAATCTCTCTCAACTTTATTATTATTGGAGTCAGTCCTGTCAAAATGCACAAAGCTTCATGGGACACTGTACGATAAGCCTTCGCAATTTTAATATTGATGAGACGTTGCACTCTTTTGAACTTCATCTGGTTACTTTTCCTTTCTAATGCGTCTATCCATACGGGTGCTCCATATGATAAAAGGGGGAGAATTGCCCCCTTATATATTGTTTTAAGTGCCTCATGCCCCAACCCCCAGTTTAATTTTGCAGATCTTGATATCATATGAATCAGTTTTGTACACCTTTTGACCACATACTGGATATGCTCATTAAAATTGAATTTTGTGTCAATAATGAAACCCAAATATTTTAACTTATTAACTTGTTGAAGTTTTTTAGAATTAAGGTAAATGCTTAATTCTGAATTCTGAAGTCTTTTACAAGAAATCAAGAGTATTTTTGATTTTTGTTCATTAAAAGAAACTTTGTTATTTGTTAAAAACCCCTCTCCCTGTAAACTGTCTCTACACTCTCTCTTTAACTCATCAACACTCACTAACATTTCATTATTACACTCTACTTCAACTAAAATGTCATCAGCACTCTCATTATCTACAACCTTACTCTCTAACACCACATTTTTAATTATATTGTCATTTTTCTCACCCCTACTTACCGTATTATGCGTTAACTGATCATCTTTATTTTCGTTTAATTTCTCGGTCTCTTTACCACTTTCTGCCCCACTATAATCTCATAATTATCGTCACTATTCAATATTTTATTCCCTAACTCTACCACTTCCACTATTTTATCATTATTATGATTTGTCATATTTCTAACACTGTCACTTACCTGTTTTGATTCACCTATATTCTCCTTTAATTTATCTGTCTCTCGTTTCCACTTCTCATTTCCTCCTTTCATATCATTATTTAATCCCTTGATATCACTAATCATGTCATCTAACATTGCGTTTTGTTTATTAAACATTTCGTCTAACATTACTTGTAACTTTTTCATCAGCTCTTGATTCAACTCACTCATATTAGCATAACTTACATTCTTATCTGCCACCTGATCGTCTTTATTTTCGTTAAATTAGTCTGTCTCTCTACCTTTTTCTACCACCACTACACTATCATCATTATCATTAGGCCTATTCACTGTCTTATTCTCTACTCCTATGATTTCAGCTATCTTACCTTTATCCTCACTATGTTTTTTAATTTCGGAGAATATTCCCTCTTCTTGTTTTTCCATCCGTCTCAAATTATTGTCCAAATTACCCCACTCATCGTCCATCATTCTATCCACAATGCTTTTGAATTCGTATTCCCATTCATCCCACGCGAAACATATATCGTTCACTTGTGCCTCGGCCATGTTCAAAAGAATTATTATATAATACCCCTTTTATAAAAACTACAATAATTATTCACATTAACTACAAATACCCACTACATAAAATCGTTAGTATTACGTGGAAGTAAACCCAACATTTACGCTACCAAAACATAACCTAATTTACACAACGTAATTGTATACGATAATTCTTCACTCATACGCCGTTACTCAAATCCTATTTTCTGTGCCTCAAAACAGGTCTAATTTATATAATATTTATACGAACATCCTGGCAGCGAGTCGCCATTGTAACGGTATTTATCTTTTACCATTATAAAAATAATGTAATAATAATCATAAAACTCACTGCTGCCAGAATATTACTTACCGTCATACTCCCGTTAAACTTACCTTATTAAACTGCCCAGGTCGCCACGAATTTTATGGTTTAATATCGAAACCTTTACACTCTTTCCCTTATAAAAAAAATTAAATATTCCCGCGATCTGACCACCCTTAAACTCAGAAAATTCCACAGAACGTTAGACGAGGTTTTCAGCACAGAATAGGAAATGGTTATGGCTTAATAACTTACTACTAACACATGTTTAAGTAAAATCGAATATAAGTTTATTAATTCAAAAGTTGTAGTCTGTCTCGTTATTTCTTTTTAATGGTACTTCTCTAACTAACCTCTATTTTATAAAAATGTTCTTATGCTCATCTATACTTACAACCAGTACTCTCGTAACTTTTCTCTTTCTCCCCATTTTATTTCACACACAATCTCGTTCTGTTTACACTTTTTATTTACCACTTTTTATCAAGCTCTTTTAACACTTATTATTCACTGATACACTTCTGGCCAACATAAAGGATCGTTTACATTAACTACGTCGTGGTACCGGGCGATGCAAGGTTCCCGGTGTTGCACACTATATTGTTTAACTGCTTTTCACGTAAATATTCAAACTTCCTCTCTTCAAAACCTTTTTTACACAAACTGTTTGTTGTTACATTATTGAACTCCACTCTTTGGTAGACCTACTTAGACATTTCGGTCTACCAAAACTTTCCCGAGGCGGACGTTACGTTTACTCTGGTTAATGACTGCTATTCAACTATACTGTTTAACTATATGGTTTGGCTACTGGTAATGAACTGCCAACCTCGTGTGCGCGGTTGCCTACCCACCAGGCGTAAGGCGTCGCCGTCACTCGTTCCGTGATTGGTTTAACGGCAGTTAGCGGGAATAATTCGTCTTCCTTCCGTTATGCATTTTGGGTTGGAGAATACATATTTTCTCATGCCCTTTTGTCCTCTGAGCACATGTCGCCAAAAAAGCAGCACACATGCGCGCTCTTACACATTCCCAGACGCTTAATTGTTCTCGTACCTCGCTCGGCCTGACACCGAGCTAACCACAGGGTGTTAAACAATTCAAGCTTTTGTGATAAAAAATGTTGCCCAGCCGAGTTGGCCCCAGATTATTACAATTATTATGAAAAATAGAAAAATAAACCCTCAGCTTTATTTGCCCCGTTACAATGTATGCCGAATGAGCCACTCTGAATTGCACCAGCTAAAATGATAGGGAAATAGTTAGGGAATGAAATAATCTAGGGAAGACAAATTCAAGGGAAAAGTAAAGTATGATTCATAAAAGTAAAATGGAAGGATACAAGAAGAACAGAAGATTCAGTATAAAGAAAAGTACAACAATTGATAAATTCTTCATTAATTTAGTATAGGGATTCAGAATTAATCAATTCTTATAGGAAGGCATATGTAACGCATCAAAAAATACCGTTACATAAATATAATAAAAAATACCCAAATGAAGATCTACCATAAACATATCTCAGGTAATATAGCCAAACACACTAACAAGAGGAAAGACAACACTAAAATGTCAAAGTCAAACCTGTATATCCATGAATAAATAATGTTAAGGAAACTAAGCACCCTAGAAAGGAAGGAGTTGTGATTAAATAAATCGTCAATGTTATAACAGAAGGAAAAGTGAAACCAAGTAACTAACGTTAGCAACCAGGACCCAATAGATCCAATAAGTGAGGGAAAGTATCTAATAAGTGAGGAAAATATCCAACAAATAAGAAGAAAATATTACCAGTGTGAAGAGTACCCAATAAGTGAGGAATAATACCACAACCAGGAGGAACCTGAGAGGAAACTCCAAGTGACCAAGAGCAAAACTCTTGACAATATAATACTTCAATAAGCAACCACAGACAATAAAAGTGTGCTACTTAAAGTGAATTAAATAATATTATTATACAACGAGCTAAAATAAACCAACACAAACAATGATAGTGTAGTATTTACAGAAAGTGGAAATATTAAGTGACAACAATTTTATACAATAATCTCCAATAAACCAACACAGACAATAAGTGTATTATTTATGAGTGAAAAGTATAATATAATAAAATATAATAAAGACAACAAGTGAACTGAAGTTAAGTGCAGAAATAATTGCTCCAATATGAAAGTAAATGGAACTGATTACCTGTAACTACCATGACTGACTCTAAATATAAAATCATTGCAAAACACACATTTAAATATCAGGAGAGTGGAAAGTAAAATCAACAGAATGTAATTGTTAGAATATCAGAAATAAGACAACATGTATTAGATTAAAAACAGTCAACCAAACCAAATGTAACCATCCAATATATATATACCAATAACCAATTATAATTAGATAATGCTATGTAAACAAATAGTAATATATTTAAAATACAGAAAACCATTGTACTAGCTAATAGTAATACCAATTATGGTAAATATGTAAGAAAATACACAAGAAACCAAACTAACACGTATAGGCATTGTTGTAATCCAGTGATATACACATAACCCCAACTGAGCAGAATTTGCAACAAAGAATCATTATTAACGATTAGTTAGAAAAACACTGATAAAAGTATTTACATAATGCAACAACCAAACTAGAATAAATAATGAGTAGAATAAACCCAATATGAACAAGAAAACACAACAATATACTTTAAATTTTATAAACAAATAGCAGCCAAAATACCAAACCACAGAGTAACTGACAGAATTACATAAAAAACTATCAATTAAAACTAATCAGAAAGAATAAAATAGTATAACAGTAGTTTCAAGAATACTCGATACTTCTTTGAGAACACTTAACAAACAGTAAATGCATAAATTTATGTAATAATCATGAAAAACAATAGTACATGTCAGATGAAGCTAGATGAAAGTAACAGTCCAGCAGAAACTTGTGAGTAATTAGCCCAGCAGGGAATACTAAATATCCAAAATAAGATGTAAATGATCATTAAATACCAGTTAATGGAAGAAAATACATCCATAATACAAAACTATTTGTAAAATAAGAGTGTCAGAATGACAGGACACCTGACATGGTATGATAAAACCATTTATTGTAAATAAACTAAGATGTGTTAGTAACTACAAAACTGCACCAAATGTGTAGAATCGTTTGAGGTATAAACTAAACACAATAGAATTGTGTTAGAGTGAAATATGTATTGTAAATAATAAGAAATAATGCATGGACATTTAAGGCCTACTCGCCTGAAAAGTGTATTATTGAATTTTGTAAATATTTAGCATTTAAGAAATAATTAATGAGAAAAAATGACTTGAAACATAATCAACAAGTGATATATGTATTATGTGATACAATAAAAGTGAAAAAACTTAAATGAGAAATGAGACTGTTTAAATAAGAAACACTAAAAGTGCATCAACGAAAGTCTAAATAGTTTAATTATGAACGAAAATAGTGCTTGTGTGGACTCAAAATAAAGAGCAAAGCAGCCGAAATAACATGATACTATTAGTTTTCGAATACGAGGTACATTAAGAAGGTTATGAGCAATCATAATTATTCAGTCAATTTCAAAAGAAATGGTGGCTTCCTTTTTATACTCTCAACCCCAAAAACAGACGCTGAGAAATAAAAATTATTAATTTCTTGTGGCATATGGGGACAAGATTAAACGACTTTCAGCTAATTAGAGACGCTGATTTCAAGCAGACGCCAGCCAAAGGAGCTAAGCGTGGCTTCACTAAAAAACTGGACATCGACGCCAATAGAATGTTTCTCCGCTGATAGTATATTAATAACAATGTGCGCGATTCCCCCCCCCTTAGTAGACAGATAACTAACCTAACGTCATAACCTCCAAAACGTGTGAAGTGTAAATAGTGCTACCAGACTTAGTGTATTATCATTGCTAGTGTATAGTCCCAGCAATGAAAAGTGATAATAAGGGAGTATATTGAATTAACAATATTTAACTGAATTTTAAATGATTTTGAAATAATAATTTTTGTGTTGATACTATGTTAGTCAAATGCGATCACACGTGACTAACATAACTAATAATTATGAATTAATGTATTATTGAATACAAGTTCTCAATAATATTTTTTTAAATAAAATATTATAAATTTTAAAAAGAATCAAACGAAAAACTACTAATTAATTAACACAAATGTATTTGAACATAGATTCTGATTTGACTTTAATGATAACGAAAGACAATTCGATTCTTAATAATATTTGAGAACTGTCAATAAAGTTAATGATTAATAAATATGTCATTAACTAATATTATGTATAACGATGAGATTTTATGAATCTAATTCAGATATTTTTATCAGTTAACTTAGAAAAATTTTCATTCTAACCTACCTGTTGTTGAAATGTACACATTGATACAGTGCAATGTTTTCAATTCAAGAAAGCATAACTATTTTTAATTGCACTGAAATTATAAATCAGTCATTGTATTTTGATTTTTATAACCATTAACGGAATTTTATTCCGATATACAGAAATAATAATCGTATTTCACATGCGATACCATAACCTGCAAATTTAGATGCAAGCGTGTTTTGTACACTTGCTTACAATTATAATTAACCTTTTTCTATTTTATGCAACCACTCTCCTTAATACGTCATTATCGTATTTATGCATTTTTTTGTAGTAAGTATCTTGTATACTCAAAGAACTCACGATTTTATTAATTATAAATAAGAAATCTAACCAAATCATGTTAGAGAATCACAACATAGAAATCAGTGTTACCAGCCCTGAGTTTTAAGAATATCTGTAATGATTTTGAATTGTTTTAATGTTTTAAAAAACTTTTGTGAAGGTTTTAAATTGAACTTTAATTGAATTACATTGTTAATAAATTACCATTTATTATATAATCGAGTCACTCCATTATTTAAAGGTAGACTATAATAACAACACAACAGAGCATTTATTTCACAGATTGGCAGTAAGGCAAGTAAGCAGCCAAGATTTTGAATAATTTCAAAACAGTCTTATTTACAGATTAACTTTATTTACACAATTTTAGCATACAAACAAGTGGTAAATATTATATGAATTGTGTAGTGCTGTTTTCAATATATTAAAGAAAGAGAAGATCTACATTAGAAGATTGACATCGGTAAGTAAGTGGTAATTAAAATCTAAACCAACCAGTGCTTCGAAAAAAGAACTTAAACATTTTTCACCATTTAAACCTTTTTTGAAACAACTTGAACTATAAATTAAATCTTCATAATAATAATTCTAAACCGACTGAACAACGTCTAGTTAAAATATTCATTGTACCAATTTAATGAGCCATTTCTTTTGGAGTTATTTATAACTCTTTTGGAGTTAACCTCCCAAAAGTCGTCCATACGTGAAGCTACATAGCTTAGCTTTCTTAATTTTTTCTACATTCATGGGATCAGTTCAAAACACAATATCTCATCAAGAGGGCCAGGTTTCACATTATAGGATTGACTATAGGATTCACATTCCTTAGAGAACTGCCTTTGCCATTGTGTTCTCACACTATCTAGACTGCAATATCTCATTCTCTTGTTCATTGATTTATTCCATCACAGGGATTGGTTATTACCCCTCTTTTAGTAGGTTATTTGTCTTAACATATGTCATTGCCAAATAGGGGAGACTGTTGAGATGAAAAGAATAAGTCTTCACTCTTCAGTAAAAACATTATTTCCAATATCTCTTTAGGCCCAGTTGTTATTATGCAGTTGTGTGAATTGGGATGAGTATGAGATCTACTCTAGAACTTCTTTAGACGATGGCTTTGATTGATTGTACACATTTGAATTTGAATTTAACTCAATGAATTTTTGCCATCACAGAAAAATATAGAACTGCAATGTTTCAGCCATGGTCTAACTGATCGTCATATGGTACAGTGAAAAACAAAATACAAGACACCAGTGAAGTCACTAATAACCAGTTTTAATTATCACAAGTACAGTTTATAATCAACAAGTTATTCAACAAGATTATACTCGTACAATAATTCAAATTAATCTGTCCACACGCAATAATAATGCCAACTAATAGAGTCCCGCACAATTATAAAACACATAACACTTCGCCACAATACTTCAAACCTCACTGGAATAAATTGCCACTCAAACTGAAACAAAGCATCGCTGAAGTCTTGCATTTATACCTGGCTGAGATTCCAGGATAATCCATAATATGCGTCTACTAGAAAACACTAGAGCGTAATTGAATGCGGCCTTGAACACAGTGCGTGCAGACCTGTATGGTCTGGAATAGTCTTGTTGTGGACACATGACAAGTGTCACGTAACTGTCCTTCATCTCAAAGTAGCAGCAATATGTATGCACACACACATTACAGCTGGGCTCTACTGGAATAACTGAGAAACATGTAGAATGTTCTGTAATGGCATAACAATATGTAAAGAAATAAATAATACTCTGTCAGCCAGAGATAGAGAATCAACAAAATAATAATATCAGAACTTCACATAATATATAATTAAAAGATAAAATATTCATATGAGTACTTACTATAAAAAAACACAAGCACAATGCGCACCACCCAGGTCAACAAAACACTATGACAAAGACACAGTGGGCCCAACACTTTTATAGTAAAAGTGAAAGTTGGTGGCAAACACCACCTATGCACAAACCACTAAGGCCACCCACCGACTAAAGTGCTTTGAAACAAATGCAACGACAAATGCAATGAAACCAACTGTTAGGAATTTTGCTGCTAACTTGACTAATGCAGTTAATATTTGCAACAATATAAGCAACTTCCTTAAATCTTCGTTTGAGCCATTTCTTTTCTTTACCAATAATTTTTGCTTCCTGCCATAAAACCTTATGTCATGCCTCCCATACATGTTCAGCCAACCTCTCTGGACGTTCACTCTATGCTCATTCGTACAGACCTGCAACGGGTAGGTACATTTAAATTCAAAATCAAACCTATTCTTGAATCAGATGCCTTTCTGTTTTAATGTTAATGTTATTATATCAATAAAATAAGTTTATAATTATTGAAGGTGCCTGATGAGTTTTTTTTTTTTTTTTTTTTTTTTAAATAATTGATCAAAAAGTTCACAGCCTATTCTTCAAGAATTTCAATGGAAACACCACTAGTGACAAAACCATAGAAGTATAACAAACTGGCATTAGTTATGAAGGGCAGTGTGTAATATGTCTATGGTTTAACATAATTTATTTTAAGAGATATTAAATTAGTGTTGTGCACGAAGACTAAGAAATTAAGATAAGCCACAACAATTTTTATTTTTTGGTTTTATTTTTGTATGTATAATTGCTTATTTTCTATTATGTAATATTTAAGTATCCAAAGTTTGATTTCAGGTTCCACTTATAATAAAATTGTACATCAGTTATTTAAAAAATATTTAGTTTAATCAGTATTGTTTATATAAACTATTTAATTGTACAATTTGATTAGTATTTGTTGTGCGTTGTGTTATGTTGAAAGATTTGGTGTTTTACTTATCATTACTTAAAATTATTAACTGATTAATATTTAACTTAACTGGCTGTATTGGAATGATTTGGACATGTCTAATATTTGTGTATATGTATGTTTTGTGATAAATATCTTGTGAAAGGATGTATCTGACTAGTTCATATATGAACATAATAAATTAACTGATGCTTTTACTATGTGATTTAACAGATTTTACTAACATAAACATGCTTTTCAACAATATAAAGTAATTCATGTTTAGATGGTGTGAATGAAGTGAAAGCAACAATGCAGTTGTCAGTAAGGCTTGTAACAGATGATATGCTATTGAATTCAGTAACTGTTAGACTAGCCGATATGACTGAAGAAGCTTTTCTTTCACCATTGCTAAGTTTCTTTGTTGAGGGATTGGCAGCTATCATTCCATGTCCAAAGGATAATGTGTACATATTTAGTATTCAAGTAAGTACATAATAACTTTCTATGCTATCAGTGAATTTTACAAGAAGCATTACAATTGTTATGTCTTGAACAGTTGCAAGAGGTAGAAGATATTTATTAATATGAAATTACTTTCCTTTTAGGACGATACTGACATAACATCTCGTATCTTGAATGTAAGCTTCTCAGCACGTCGCCCTGATGGCCAGTTTTATTCACCGCAGTATTTACAAGAACGTGTATATCTAAATAGGGCTATACTTGCAAGATTAGCCACTGTCCAGGTAACAATAGTTTATATAAACCATTTATAAATTTATATAGACAGTTTAATAGCATAAAATAATCAATTAACATGCTTCCTGTAATTTTACTAAAAGTATAAGTGATATTCAGTACATATTGATACTAACACATAATTGAAGTACAGAAATTAGTGTGGGAATGGAAATTGGAAAACTACCCTTTGTTTAATTTTATGACAGACTTGCAACTATCTAACCCCCATTTATCCAGTCCTCTGCACTATATGGCCCCAGTCTGTGTGACATATTAAAAAAGGTAATATATTGTACTGTTGTAATCTTATAGGCCAGAAATTAAAATAAAACACTTGTACCACTGTTGGTACCTTGTTTATTTACAGAATAAAAAATAAATTTTACAAATATAAATATAACACACAAAATACAATTTTCATCCATAACTGTTATATTGATTATTAACATAAATGTTATTTATACAAACATAAAGATAACTCACAAATGTTAAATTGGATCACAAATGTGGTATCAAACAAACGTACTAACTATAAGCCATTTAACTGAACCATCAGTCAATGAAGTCTGATTCTCTCTGTCTTTTACTGTATATAGTTGGTAGTGGCGTCATTCACCAACATGCATCACTAGTAGAATAGTCCAGGACATTCTTGGCATATATTTGAGAACCTAGTAGAACAAACTATGTTTGTCTATAAATATATAGTACATTTATACAGAACATTTTAGTGTATTCTATAAATAGTGTTTATCAATATTGTAACGATTAGTGGTGGACGTCCGTCTCGTTTAAGCCCCGCGATGGAAGCCAAACTGTGACGATTAAATGTAGTCGTCTCTGTAAAACGAAGTGTATGGTATAGTGTAGTGTGTTCGCCTCACACTGGAGTCGTTACATCAATCCGTGCGCTAACGAAGTCCATAGCGATGCTATAATTACCAGTACAATGCGGTAGTAACCTTACCTGTTATTAAATAGGGGTTTGTGAATCCCGGGTGGCGCCAAATTGTTTATTGAAAACAATTAAAATTCTTAAATAATGTATTAATAAGATGTTCTCGGCAATGACAGCCAGGGCATTCAAATAATTCCCGCCTTGGTTAGACCGACTGACTCGATCAGGTAGTTTGTCGACTTGCAGCGTGAGCGCTGGCCGTCAAATCTAGTTCGCTAACAAACACAAATTATATGATACCACTCCCTATGAAATAAGAACAATGGTTACACTCTGTACTAGTTATTTTAATGGTTGATTTGTAATGTTTCAGTTTGACAATAATATTATGCTTGTTGATTAATAAATTTGCACCGACATTAGTTTTGAGACGCTTTTCTCTAGGGTTGAATCGATTTTGGAACGATATTATCAGTCCAGCATGGCTGCTGTTTTGTTAGTGGATAATTGTATTCGTTCAAAATCTGGAGTTCTTTTGATTATAAGACAAATATTTTCTATGATTACAATAAAAAGTACATTACCTTACTTTATTGGTACTTAAATAATAAGGTGTGTGGTTATAATTTGTTCTGGAGTGTAGTTAAGTGTGTTTATAAAGTTCGTAATAGATCAACAGGTTATATTCTAAGTTAACAAATTTTCAGTGTCTTGTTTTTCTTAACTAATCTTTGAAAGAGAATATTCGGTTTATAGTGAGAGTTCAAATTACTTTTAGAAATATTTAAAGTGAGTTTATTTTTGGAATTTGGGTAATTCAAGGATACTTATCGAATCAGACGACTTGGTATAATCAATCATTGAGTCGTAATTGGATTGGGCTGCAATCGTATTCAGTTTTCATTAATCTTGGGGCTTAAGTATGTCTTGCGTCCTTTTCATGTTGGAGGTAGTCATATTTTCATTTAAATTCCTGGTAAAATGGTCCTTGGCATCAGTTAAATGTTCTGGTTGTTCGTCTGCTTCTTATTGGTTCATCGTTTGGAATTTTGTTTACTTTTTTGACATATTAAATTAAAAATTTTGGCCATTCAAAATTAGGCTTCTGTTTTACAAGAGCATCACTTTACGAGTAACGATATTCAACCGTAATTTCGTAACTAACGGTGGTTGTCAAGGTTACTAATTAAATCTGATTGGCTTAGATTGACAAAAAACCATTGTTATCATATTTGAATTCTTTTCAAAATCCTTGTATATCTTCTGATTGCTTTTATTCTTCTATCTTCCTTCCTAAGTATTAACTATTATCACTGTTATTTGTATTTCCTTCAAAGATTATTTTGATATCCCATAAGTTTGGGTTATTTTATGTTTTATAATTTTATAATTATTTTAATATTTGCTAATTACATTTCTCTTTTAATTTAAATCCTTATTCTAATATTTTGCTTTTAATATGATTTACAAATTATCCTTGGTTAGTTATTCGCCTTGGATTTGCTAATTTCTTTGTTAATTTATTACAATTTGTAGTTGTTTGTTTTTGACAGTTAGGCATTTCATAGGCCTAAGTAGCCATTATTGGTATTTACTTATTTCGTACAAATTACATCTCATTTTAGCCTAATGAGCTTAGTTTTGTTATTATAGTTGGTTGTGTTATTTGTTGATGTGTTTTGGATGTTTTTGTGTTATTAGTATGTTACTATTATTTTATACATCATGAATTGCTAATTATTTACTATCTGGTTTTCTCGTTTTCTAAGTCATACATTGCTTTACTTTCTTACTTACTTAATTTGCCAATAATAACAATGTGGCTATTATTTACTATTTTTGATCACCTAAAATACAACATCTAGGCCTATGGTCTGTATAATTCCTCCAGCCATATCCTCTTCATAAATTTGCTTAAACAATTATTAGATAATATTTGTTTACATTTCATTTTATATTATTTTTTGGGTGATAAACAACATCACACTTTTTGAACTTACTTAAATAATTATCCCTTATAACATGGGGTGTTTATTGATTTGTCTTAACTTCTTATTTTTTAACTAATCTTTACCTTCACTCCATGGTAACACTATCTGTTTCCTCTTTCATGGGATTCTCCCTTTTAAATACTATTGGATACTTTTAATCTTAATAATGAGATTCCTTTTTAAATTAATACTGTTATCATCACTCTTCAGTGTTCATTACATCTTAATTAATTGTTTACACTTAATACTATTCTTAACAACTTTCTTCATTACTAATATTTTTGTTCACCGTTAATCCTTTAGTGTTTCTTATTGATTTATTAAGTGTTTATTTTTTTATCCTTCACTATTTTTCACAACTAACATTCTTTATAATACATTATTCTTATTTATTCATCACCTTCACTTTTAAATTATCTATTGTTTATTATAATTTATTTAGTGTTTTTTCTTTATCACTTTACTTTGGGGTTTTTACACTTTCACTTTTGCACTTCTTAAATGTTTTTGTTTTAAGTGTTTCTAAATGGGTAATCCCTATAATTACTTTCTCACTACCGTACTATCTCTTTCATTACAAATGTCATTGACAATATTAACAATTTTATGTCTCTATTGATTTTATCATTACATCTAACTCTAATTTGTGGGTTAGTTTGCTTTTAACATTCTTTAATTGAGTTTCATCAAATATCATTTACCTTTATTACTTAATTGATAATAATATTTATTTATTACTTAGGTTAGTCATTGGTTTCTTTTCCAATATTACATTTGAGTGTACCATTTCTCCTGCTTGTATTCTATATTACTTGTTTGTGTCTTATTGTTTGATTTCCTTTTTATTTTCCTTTATCTTAGGTTTGTTTCTTTTTCATTTTCCTCTTTCTTCACTTTCAGTGTATTTGATTTATATCTTGGTTCTCCACCTTCTCCTTTGGTTTTATTTTATTTTGTTGCATTGAGTCATTCAATTCCTTGTTTTGTTTCCTTTTGTTGGGTCAATCACTTTCTTATTTGGTTTTATTCTTGTCTGGTTTCGTTGTTCCCTTCTTCTTTCTGTTCTTCTCGTTTGGTCAATCACTTTCTTATTTGGTTTTATTCTTGTTTGGTTTCGTTGTTCCCTTCTTCTTTCTGTTCTTTTTGTTTGGTCAATCACTTAGGTTAGGTCATGTCATCGTTTGTCATGTCATTGTCATTTTATTTTCTTTATATTAAACATTTTATTTTATACGAATTACTTTTTTATATTCATGACTTATCTTTTTTATCCCTGGTATTGGGGTAGCTCATTTGTGTTGTAACAATATACATAAGTTATACATAAAGTGTGGTAAATGTGTAAATACACGTGAGTAATATAATCTATGCATTTAACCTGTCTGTATTCTAATGACAAATAGTTTTAATAATACCAATTACAATATTCATAATATTACTTTGAATGTGAGTTGGAGATTCTCTAGTATACAACATTGTACAAATGTAAGTGCCATCCAAATGGTGCAGGTGGACTGCTCTCCTGTGTTTACAAGTGGTGTGCACTTCTGTACAGGCAAATTATGGTTCTGCTGCATTCATTTGTTTGTGAGGTCGTGTTGCACGCTCACAGTTCTGAGTTTATTGGTGAATGTTTTTTTCTTTTTGTGATTTATGTGAGTTTGTGTGTACTGTTTAGTGTTTCTAGTTGTGCAGATAATTTCATATAAAAGTTAAGTGCAAATATAAAATATAATATGAGCGACTAAGTGCAAATATAAAATATAATATGAGCGACAAATATAAGAAAGTGATGGTGAGTTGTTCCTATTGTCATACACACATCAGTAAGAGGCATGGGTGAATGGAGCAATTTTTAAAATATGGATTCAACAAGAATTTGTAGCAGCTGTTGAAAAGCATTTGGCTGCCAGTAGTTTACTGAGGAAAGCAAATCTTATACCCACCAACGTTCCTTACCATTTAGCCAGTGAACAATTAAAAGCTATAAAAGCATTGTTTATGCTTGTGAATGTAATGTCACTTTGTCAAGCGATAGACCAAGGCATCTTTGAAGCGCTGAAGAAAAAAGTTTGGGATCGATTTCTCAGCTATCTCATATCAGCAGTTGATGACTGTAGACTGCACAATTGCTTTGAAGAAAGTTGACCTTCTAGAAGTGATATGATGGGTACCTGAAGAATGGGAGGAGGTACCGCTATTTTGTTTGTGCGCTCTTGGAAAATTTTACTAGATCATAAAGCTAATGAAAGTGGGAGTGGGTCGAAAACCAGTGTGATACTGAATTGACAGATGAGAACAATGAGCTCATTTCATTATTATAAAAAAATTCCTGGATGCCATAGTGTTGACATTACTGAATGACTTGCAAACAATGAAGCTGAGGAAGTACCTCATCATGATATTGTGTATCAATAACAATGGTGAGTGGTGATGGTGCTCAGTGAAAATAGTGTTGAAGAGGAACTTATTGAAGAAAGCAGCAATTACGTACTGTACTCCGAAGGTTTAAAGGCAATTGAGATACTGCTGGATTGTATCAGTCATTAGGAAGAGGCTAGCAGGCATCATTTGTTTATGGGAGTGGAATTATATTTCGACACAGAAAAAATATAGAAGGGAAAGCAAAAAACAAACGCTTCTTTAACCCTTTGGGTGCGAGCATATAGTTCTTGTCTCCATCCCTTGTGGTGGGCCATTTTCTCTGAAATTTGCATATATTTGGTATACTGTGTCATGTACATCCTTATATGTATTAAGCTGTTTATCTTATCTTCTTAATTGTCATTATTTTATCTTAAAAATTATGTAACTCAGTAATTGATTATTAATTTTATATAGATTTTAAGTGTAAAGTTTTGGTCCAGGAATTCGTTTAGTGTACTTCAGCAGAGAACAGTGGGCAAATACAAATAACAAAATGCGTATATCAAGTAAAATATAACATTATTTATTTTCTTTTGATAACATAAAAAAGATCATGAACACTCTTATTCCGCCTCGAAGCGTAAAACTGATTTCCAATAACTATTACATCAAAATACGAATACGTATATCAAGATTACGCAAACTCAACACTTCTCGTTAGGCCTATATTTTTTCATTCACTCAGTCATACAATTTTACATATGGTTAGATTTTGTTGAGCTCAACTTTAAAATATAGTGAAAAGCCAGTAGTTAATTATTGTTGAAATGTCTACTTCCCTTTAATGTTGCGTATGGTTTCATCCTACGAGACGTCTCCTGTTGCGTGCACTTTTTGTTGTTTTCACTTTTATACCTTACGGCCGAACTGTCAATTTAGTTTTACTGATCACTGATTAATACATTATTTATATTGTTTTAAATTCCAATACTAGGTAGAAATTCACATTGTTTTATTTGCGTTTTATGCTGTTTATACGGTCGATGCGGGCGAGATGAAAACTATTCAGCCGGCGGCCGAGCGAATTGCTCACGTCCGCTTTGTTTAGATGTTAATTGCCGACTGGCATTCAGTGTTACAATTTCCGTTTGTGTCGTCTTTGAACTGGTTCACTCCGCTCCCCGCCATACGTCTTGTCCTCAGTATTGAAAAGTTTTGCTGAACTTAGTATCACCTTTTTAACTCGCCACGAACTGTTTTTCGTCAACAACATTCCTTCGTTATTAATCACTGACTGCAAATAAACTCGAGATTTGCTGCATAACCATATATGGTCGTGAAAACATTTACTGGCAATCGTCTCGCCTTAAGGGCCTCATCTGCACATGTTATAGAATTCATAAAATTTGAAAATAATATTTATGTAAATTTAGACCCATTACAGTATGTTGCTTTTCTACTCGTTTTTGTGTTTCTGAATTATGTTTGTTTGTGTAGAAACAGTTTTTGTGAAAGTAAAATTAATGTGAAAAAGAGGCCGGGTAGTTGTGAGTTTACTGTATTTTGAGTGACAGTGGCTATCACTAACTAAATGTACTGAATCTTATTCTAGGTTTCTGCTCTGTAAAGCAGTGTTCTCATATGAAAGGGCCATTTACATGGTTATCTACACTACATATTTACTAAAAATTTATGTTCAAAATTTGAATCCAAAGTGCTATGTGGGTTGTCACTGACCACTAATGAGACTTTTGTGGTGTTGATATCATGTAGCTTCTTCCATAAGCAGCAGTTGTGAAATTATGGAGCAAATTGCATCAACTCATTCACAACATTACAGTTGTGTAGCATAACCTACTGGTTGAAGTTGCTGCGCTGTCTGGACACGAAATTGATTTAGTTTATGAAAATGTACTGTTCACTTTAGTTTGTGGAATAAGTTGTGTATAAATTCTTTGCAAACTTATAGTAGGACTACACTTGAACATTGCAGATTATTTTCACCTTCATGTTCAAGCCAACATTTAGGTGAAACATGTACACAGGGAAAAATACCACTCAGACGCAAGTTTTAAAAATTCTACCAAAAAGCTTATGGTCAGGATCTGAGAGTCTAGAATATCTATATTGGTCAGTGACCTGCAACTGATGCTTTAGCATTTCTTTTGCAAAATACATACTCCTAAATTATATTAGTATATGTATATTTGGCCTGTGTGAATAAGTAAGGCATTTATAAAACACAATTGAAAGAGAATTGTAGTTCTTTCAACATAAAAGAACTATGAATAGCGAGTCTTCTATGAATAAAACAAGCGTTTACAACTGGTACAAACGTTTCCAAGAGCTCCGTGAAGACGTTGAAGATGATGAGTGCCCTGGACGCCCCAGCACATCAACAATTTATGAGAACGTCGAAAAAGTGAAGAAAATGATTATGGACAATTGCCGAATCACTATCAGAGACGTTGCTGATGATGTTGGCATATCATTTGGCTCAAACCAAGCAATTTTTTTGGATGTTTTGGGCATGAGACGTGTGGCAGCAAAATTTGCCCCGAAATTGTTGAATTTCGACCAAAAGCAGTGCCAACAGACATTGCTCAGGAGTTGCTGAATGAAGTCAATGACGAACCAGAACTCCTCAAACAGGTCATAACTGGTGATAAAACATGGGTGTGCAGATATGACATCAAAAGTAAGGCCCAATCGTCCCAATGGATACTTCCTGAAGAGCCAAAATCGCAAGAAACTAGTCAAGTTTGATCAAATGTGAAGGTTCTGTTCACTTTTTTCTTTGATTTAAACGGCATAGTGTACCATAAGTTCTTGCCATCAGGTCATACAGTCAATAAGGAGTACTACCTGGAAGTTCTACTCCATTTGCATGAAGCAATCTGAAGAAAACACCCAGATTTGTGGTGAAACAACTCATGGCAATTGCACAACGATAATGCACCTGCTCACAATTAACTGCTTGTTCTTGAATTTTTTGCCAAAAACAACACCGTTATGATGCATCAGCCTCCGTATTCACTGGACATGGCCCCATGCGACTTCTTCCTATTCCTAAAGATGAAAAAAAAACATGAAAGACGTTTTGCCAGCATTGAGGAGATAAAGACAGAATCACTGAAGGAGCTAAACGCCATACTGAAAATTACATTCTAGAAATGGTTCGAAGATTGGAAAAAGTGGTGGCAAAAATGTATTATATCTGATGGGGACTACTTTGAAGGGGTCAGAATTAAAATTGATGAATAAAAAGATTTTTTGAGAAAAACCAAAATTCCTCATATTCATTGATCAAACCTTCTATTCATTTCTTTCCACTTGAGATTTCCCTCATTTATGAAATTGTTATTCGTACACTCATATTCATATGTTATTTACTGTTTGTTATCAATAAAGGACAAACTTCACGTAATAGTAAACATATGTACTCAGATTTTCTTTTAAGAGTTTTTGGCAGTACCTGTTGTAAATTCCAACCATATCACCTGATTGAGAATGTCCCAAATGTTTTCCATATTTTCAGGATTTTGTTGGTGATTGGCTGCCTTAAACGGTCATTGTCTTCAAGTGACAATGCCCTTGTTTGAAATGCATGTTTCATTGGTCCTGAAACACGCATGCCACTCAGAAACTCTGTTCGGCTTTAAAACATATCTGTAAATATCTGACAAAATAGTTGAAAGTTTGCAGTAACCAATCTACTGGAGTTCACCCAAATTTGATGTACTAAAAACATTGTTTAAATTTATTAGCAAATGCAAGCTGGTACCAGGTGTGAAGTCCCACACAGACTGGTATAGACTGCACACATTTGCACAATTTGATGCTACTTGGCAGACTGACAGAAGGATTGGGAGTAATGATGATCTTTTTTATTATGCACAGTTTCATCATAAAATCCAGTTGTTCAAGGACAGTTTGGAACTGTCCAATTCCATCTTATACTACATTTGTACCTACATAATTTAATTATTATATCATAAGTGTATTAATTGTAATAAGGGGAAACTGATTGAGTTCGTGGTATAGATAAAAGTTGTATAGATGTCAATAGAACATTTGTAACACAAGGTGGCATAAATGTTAAAATTTAGCATGTGCTGTGGGTAAACTGAACTAAATGTGAAGAAATGAATTGAAATTAGTCATTACGATGTAAAAAGTGAACACACATACACAAAATGTTGTAAGATATACTTAATACATGTATGTAATAGTATGTAGTATTATGCATTACAAAGTCTAACTGTGTGCAGTAATGGTTTTTACTTATGTATGTACAGGTTTTGCCGTTTGATGACAATCTGTGTGTACGTGAGCCTTGTCTTAATTTTGAACAGTGTTTAACTGTACTTAAATTTGGAAATGCATCCGGGTTCATCAGTAGTGACACTGTACTTTTCCGACCAATATATCCTGTATCTACATTTGCATGCAGGTGTCCTGAAGGATTTACTGGTATGCTCAGTTTACATTCTTATGCACTTTACTTTCATAATAAACGATAATGCAAATATATCGTAAATAATAAATGACTAATTGTTTGTTATAGGAAGCAGAGAACATTACCTTTGTGACACTGAAGTTAATTTGTGTTATTCAAATCCATGTGGAAATAATGGAGTTTGCCACAGAAGGGAAGGTGGTTATACCTGCGTCTGTAATACAGGATTTACAGGTTATTCTTTGCTTTTGATTTGGCTCTTAAGATTGCATACATACATAGTTCATCTGGGAACTGTCCAATTCCATCTTACACTGCACATTGAACTGACATAATTTGATTATATTATATCATAAGTGTAGTAATTGTAATAAAGGGAAACTGATTTAGTTTATGGTGTTATAAAAGTTGTATAGATGGTAAGTATCATCTGATATAATATTTTACAATATATTTTACAAATATAATATAGATATTTAACAACTGATGATGATAATTCAAACAATAGAAATATTGTAAAATATTAAAAAAATAAAAAGTATATATATTCAAACACTTTTTGCTATACAGTCCATTTCTTGATGTATATAATATATTTAATATTTATAGTAACTTTACCTTAAGATGTTTTTCTTTATTTGGAACATATTTCGGGACATCCAGTGTTCCCATCCTCAGCCTTCTTAATTTTGGATCTTGTGGAGTACTTGTGTGTTATTTATTTTGAACATCTAAATACATACAAAAAACCAGAAATATATAAATCTAATTTGGTCACACATGGAATAAACACTGGACATGAATTCCCAGACATAACCAACATGACACTAATAAAACACATACCACACAAAGGCACCATAATGAAAATTTGGAAAAAATTTACAAATATACAAACATAAAACACAAAACAAACTAATACATGAACAAATCCAAATCAGTACAAAACAAGACACAATCTTCAAAGCACTCAACATCGAAAATACACAAAATACTAATATATACACCACAATCACACACAATAATACCAATTTAAAGTACCAAAAACCAACAGGAAACTATAACAACAACCAAACAACACACAAGTACTCCACAAGTCCAAAATTAAGAAGGCTGAGGATTGGAACACTGGATGTCCCGAAACATGTTCCAAATTAAAAAAAAAAAATCTTGAGGTAAAGTTACTATATATATATTACGACGCCTTATTTCATCTAACACAATTATCTAATATTTGTGGATTTCATTGTCCATGACGTGTCCGTTACTTAACTAAATATCACTATAGTATTGATGACTCGGAACACTAAGTTTTTTATAAGTAAAAACGTAAAGTTTTACCTTACAGCCTAAACCGGCTTTCACCTTTAGAAGGCTTCATCAGAGGCTGCCATAGGTAGCGTTGTCCATCTTGTTGTTGGCGACGGGATAGTTATTCGAAAGATCGAAGCTGTGTGTGTGTGGTGAGATGTGTTCGAATAATGCGTGCGATTTGAATTGTGTCTGTTCGTTTAGGATGTCTAGAAATGTCTAGTGATTGTCTAGAACAATTAGAAATATACAAACACACAAAAACAAATAAAAACGACATCCTCAAATTGTTTGTTTGCTCAAACAATTATTTCTTTATGGGTCAATATTTTGTTTATATTTCCTTAAACTATCCCCATGGTACTTTCCTATAATTTTATTTTTCTCCACATCTTTTAACATATATGTGTACCTTGCAATCTGTTTTTCTATTCTATAAGGTCCCATGAATATCGGAAAGAACTTGGCCGTGGTATTATCTATGGCAGAGGATACAGGATTCGCTTTCACTAGCACTTCCTCTCCTTCCACAAACCTTACCAACTTGTGAGTTCGATTATATCGTTCTACTCTCTTTTGACCTTCTCTCTATATTCTTTCTTCTGCTATCCTGGTTTTTACCTCATATGGAATAGGTAGATTGTAGTTGGGTGGACTTTTTATGGTTTTGGTCCATACATGTACAGGTTCTTTATTAATTACATTAATCCTAGGGTCTTGTTGTTGATGAGTCCCTATTTCCTTAAGTCATCTAACTACTTCAGGTTTTGTTATATGCTTTACCGCGTAAATACCAATATCATTGCTACTACATTTAATATTATCTGTTTCCATGTTGTTTTCTGATGGTGGATTTCTACTGAGTACATCTGCTACCAAGTTGTCTTTCGCTTTATAATATTGTATTTCAAATTGATACTCTTGTATAGCCAAGATCCAACGAGTCAGACGAGCACCTAGCAATTTACACTTTAATAAAAATACTAACGGCTTATTGTCGGTGATTATAGTAAGTTTAGCACCCAGAATATAACTTCTAAACTTTGACAGGCTATGCACTATCGCTAATAGCTCTTTTTCTGTCGTAAAATAGGTTAATTCTGTCCCTTTAAGTGTGCGACTTACAAATCCTAATACCGCTTTTTGGCCCTTCTCATCGATCTGATACAAGTGTGCTCCAATAGCAATATTGTTGGCGTCTGTTTGCAAGTAAAATCTTTCTCCTATTCTTGGATGATTTAATACAACAGTATTTATAAAAAGACTTTACACTTGTTGCAGCGCTTCATCGTGGTCCTTTGTCCACTTCCATTTAATCCCTTTGTTTAACAACTTTAACAATGGAACAGTACTTTCCGCGTATTTACTTGTAAACTTCTGATAGTAGTTAGCTAAACCTAGAAATGACTTTAGCTGCTTGCAGTTCTTTGGAGTTGGAAATTCTTGTATGGCTTTTACCTTCTCTGGGTCCGTGGTTATCACTGAGATTCGGTGACCTAAAAACTTAATTTCCTCCTTACCAAACTCTGATTTCCGTAGATTCAGCGTCATGTTGGCTGATCTTAATTTTTCAAAAATATTCTTTAAATGTTTTAAGTGCTCCTCGAATGTTTGTGACACACATAGAATATCATCTACGAACACTAATGTATACTTCTCTACCTCATTACCTAAGGCACTGTCTAAACACCTTACCATTGCAGCTAAGCTGGTGCTCAGGCCAAAAGGTACCACTTTAAATTGGTAGCACTTATTTTTATACAAAAATGCTGTATACTTTCTATCACATTTTCGGATGAGAATTTGCCAAAATCCTGATGTTAAGTCCAGTTTGGTCATATACTTAACCCCATTACATTTTTGAAACAATTCTTCCACACTCCTAGCGCACTCATAATCTGGTACTAATAAAGAATTTAGCTTCCTAGCATCTAAACATAATCGGATACTCCCATTCGGCTTGGTGACAACTACTAAAGGATTTATATAGGGACTACTTGCTCTCTCTATAACACCATTCGCTAACATCTGTTGGATCTCTTCCTCCACTTCATCTCTATAATGTAGAGGGATTGGATAAGTCCTTTGTACAAATGATGCATTTTCAGTTGGTGTTAACTGATGTTCATGGAACCTAGCTCTTCCAGGCTCTGTTCTGAACACATCACTATACTCATAAACGAGTTGCTGAATTTTGTTCTGTTGCTCGTTGTTCAACTCAGTCCCAATGTTGATTTCTGGAGTATCATCAATACAGTGCTGGTCACTCCTAACGTCAACTACAGGTTTCTCTATATACCCTTTTATGACACTTACCGAGTTCCAATGCTTAAACTCTTTAATGTTTACATTAATTTTATTTGTATTAATTTCCATCATAATGGTATTTCTTTTAAAATTTATTTCCGCTTTCCATTCAAGTAACGTATCTACCCCAATAATACAATCATGAATGAGTTTCGGGACTATTAGAGCTACAATTTGGGTTTGGTTACCATTTAAATTGACAGGTAAATATATTTGTTCAGTTATCTTTTGCATTTTGCCTCCAGTGGCTCCCTGTACATTACAATGTTTTACGGGTAGTCTGGGACAATTTCGCAACTGGCTGTTATCTACAAACTTTGAGCTGACACAGGTAACTTCACTGCCAGTTTCTATAAGCGCTCTTACCAGTAGATTACTGATCTTACAAATTATTTCCGGACATTCAGGATAATGGTTTCTACCCACTTCTTGCTCTTCTTTTAACAAGAACTCCCTATCGCTCACTTGTTTTATATTATTAGTTACGTTCTTTTTACCTGTTTTCTTTGGTTGTTTCACTGCAGGTAATGGCAGGTTTAGTTTTGTTTCTTTTCTACCTGCAGTGGTTTCCCGTTTCCCGTATTCATTTTACTAGTCGACGGTTGCTGCTCGGTAGAGGTTATAGTTGTTTTACATACTTTATACCCTTTATTTGGTTTGTTTTCTACACTCCTACTTCTACCCTTCTCCTCCAATTGCGGTCAATTTTGTGGTTTGTTACCCGGATATGGGGTAAACCTTTTTTCTTTCAGGCGTTCATTGTCTCTCCTCTTAGTTGAGTAGAAAGTTGGTTCTTGATGATCGCCTCTAGAGTAGTTACTCAGCTGATTACTTACACGCTGTAGGTCCCTCTCTAAATCTTGACACTCATCTACAACCATTATGAACTTTTCTAGAGTATCCACTCCTCTAGTAGTGGTTGCTACTCTAGTGCGTTCTGAGAAATGACGCGCTAGCTTATATACTAGGTCTCTCTCTTCTATTGGTGGTGTTAGATGCTTGACTTGCGCCATTACATTTAGTACATAATTGGTGGTTGTCATATTCATTGATGGGTGATACTTACCAAATTCTAGATGATCGCGTACCCTTCTTTGTATCTGAACGTTCCAGTACTGAGCTAGAAATTTTTCTCTGAAGTCTGAGTAGGTTTGGACTCTGTCCGAGATGACTTTCCACCACGTACCTGCCCAATTCTTGAGAAATCGGCCTAACATGTCCTTCTTGTCCTCGTCGTCCATCAGTGGATTTACACGAGTTACATAAGCTTCAAACAGCTTTAGGAATTCCACAGGATTCTCATGTGGGTTTCCTGAAAATGCAAGGTTTTCCGGTTCTTCCTTATAGCCGCCACACCTCACTACATTGGTTTGCTGTGACTTCATTGCTTTAGTCAGATCTTCCCGCATTACCTTCAATTGCTATTCCACCTTTTGATATACTTCGTCGCTGTTAGCCTTACTCTCTACCTGTTTCTTAACTTCTCTAATATTTTCTCCCAGTTGGGTACACTCTTCCCTAGTATTCTGGATTTCTTCTTTATTTAGAAGCGATTGTGTTTTTAATTCAGCAGTTACTTCACTGAATTGTTGATTAATGAGGGTTACTTTTTGTTCTAACCTTTCATGTAATTCATTTCTAAACTTATTTAGTTTTTCGTCTTGACGGCGAAAATTAGTGTTTACTTGTTTTCTAAACTCTTCTAGCATAGTTTTAACCTCTTCGGTATGTTTATCAAACCTACTATTACTTTCATCTATTTTACCAGCTAAATTAGTAGCTAAATTTGCTATTTCTTCATCTATTTTAAATGTAGCTTCTTTACTACTTTGTTCTATTTGGCTAGACAAATTTTCATTTATTTGTTTCATTTCACTAGATAAATATTTATTAGTTTGCTCTATTTTATTATTAACATCAGTTATTAATTTCTGATTACTTTCTTCTAAACTTTTATTATTTTCATCAATTTTCTTTGTAATTCACTATTTAAATGACTATTTGTACTTTCAATTTTACTTTCTATTTTTTCAATTTTATTTTCAAGTTTATTGTTAGTATCTTTTATTTCATTAGACAATTGACCCTTTGTTTCTTTTATTACAGTTTTAGTTTCTTCCATTTTAGTGGTCAACTGCTTAAACATTTGCTCAATTGCTGCCATATCTACTGCTGATGATATAGCCATTTTTAAAATTTATTTTTAACAAATTAATTTAACAATTATTTAACAGTTATTTGTAACCTTGAATTCCACTTCTTTTCAAATGTATTAATATTACAATTTAACTAATCACTTGGGTAAAAGCAACACAAAATTATATAACTTTCTTTTGTGTTTAATCGAGCTTCTTAATTGGCCGCGCCAAATTTATACAAACTTATTTCTATCTATAAATTTGGTGCTTTAATCGGGCCCCACGTTGGGCGCCAAATCTATACGACGCCTTATTTCATCTAACACAATTATCTAATATTTGTATGTTAGATAAAATATTACTTACCCATGATATTACTTTACCTGGGCGCCAGAACAAATCCCAGATACAAATGACACGGTTTCAGCTTAGCTCAGCGCATGGAGACACTCTTTCTTAGGATTCGTTCAGTGATTGTGGTTTTCAAGGGGAATCGTTACAAATAACACTTTAATATTTGCTTGATTATTTTTAATTAACGTTTTAATTAATTATTTTTAAACTTGATTAGGCTAATGGTAGGACTTATTTATACCCTAACACTTATAATTACTGAGTGAGTGTGAAAAGTAACGATTAAGACGTTCAAACGACCTATGGCTCTTATCTGGTTTAATTAAGAGATTGCTATCTCCCAAACCAGTGCTAAAGAACAGGTCTGCAATAATTTGCACGTCCAATACTACACCCCACTTTCCATTCAACACTCCTATACTATGTTAGAACTAATCTTATAATTAAAATACAAAGTGTGAAATGCTTAGTGTCTTTTAAAAATTGTTTATTGCTTTTATTATTTATTTAATGCTTATTTCATTGATCAATGAATCTATTTCTTACTGTTTGTTGCGTTGACCGAAGATAGGAATCCGTAGAGGTCCTCCTTTTGATGGTTTTGCACAGAAGAATTGATGTTGATCAATGCTGTAGAAGATGCCCTGGCAATTACAGATGCTGTGTAGCCTTCTGTCGCACAGGTCCTTCACGGCTGATGATTAATTAATTAAAAATTTAATTAATTAACGTTGTTTTACGCAGCTAGTTGTTGAACGGTATTAGTTCATCTACACTGCGGACTACTTCTCGAATTTGATGCTTAAATTACACTTTTGCGTGATTGAGAATTTTCTGTACGTAATTTATACACGTCTAGCGCATTGAAGATCTGATCGAAGAGTGATGCTACCCCTCGCTTTGAGTTGGCGTCAGTTTTAAATACTGGATGCTGATTGGTTGTTCAAATAAATCATGCGTTTTTCCAGTTTTGACAATCTCGAACAGGTCGAGCAAACACCCCTTGACAGGTTTGAAACGGCAGAGAATTTCTAGTTAAAATCGTACTTCCTGTGTTTGCAAATCGATTGATTACAGGCATTTGCAAACGTGTTTTCAAAGATCTGACCACAGAATATTGTTGCTTAGGTCTTTATCTGTGTGTGTGTGAAAACACCTAATTCCTACGTAGCATAATTCTCTGGTTATTCCTTTTGGCGTACATCTTCCGTATAACTTTGTCAATTCTTAATTATATTAACTGAGATTGCGGCTACTTATAAAGCTTCACTTGCTGAATACAATGCTGTTTTCAGAATTGCCGTATATTTATTAGTTTTTAAGTTATCACATGTTGAACTGATAATTTGTATTGAGTAAAATTTCATGTTCGTACCAGTATCCGATGTCGCTATGACGAGGTTAGAGTGAGATGGCTGCGATTGTACGCTCTCTCTCTTGCTTACGCTGCACTACTCCCTCCTTCAGACACTTTCATATAACGCTCAGTTAGGACGCTAATATGAATCGTTATAATATTTAATATTTATAAAGAAATTACCTCAAGATATTTTTTTCCTTATCTTGTTACATAAAGAAACGGACTGTAGCAAATACAGTGGAAATCGTTTAACGCGAAAACGGTTACCACAAAATATCGGTTAACACGAAATACCACTCGGGTACCAATCGCCGTTTGTTATATACAGTGTATTATTTGTACGGTTAACACGAAAGGTTTACCTGAAAAATATCGGTTAACACGAAAAATGTTTGTTAAAAATAATTTTTTTTTTGGCTGGCTTTTAAGTAACTGCATACAAAATAAAGTCACACAAGTACGCCCAAAAGCTTGTTTTCGATGTAACGGAATCCATTCTTCATCTCTAAAAGAGAAAGAGCAGGTAGTGACCATAGTTTGTTTTGTCTACTTGTTTTGTTTTGTCTTCAGTACAGTACCAAGTTCTATTTACAGTACGTACTGTATACAGTGTACCGTTGTTTACGAGAAACCATAGCCTCTCCTTCAGCACCAAATGTGTTGTTCATTGACCGCAAATAAAGCGTTATCGCTTACATTAACTACCTACTCTATAGGGTGTGGTGAGTTCAGTTCAGTTGTATTCTGTGCGTGTACAGCGGTGGTAAAGTTTGCGGTACGGTACCGATAACATTTTATTGTAAAAAATTTACTCAGTTGTGAGGATTAACTGTTTATTTTTTTACTGTACAAACTTCTTAGTCTTTTACAGCCAGTTAAGTGATGTTAAGCGTGTGACGTGTACGTGTTAAGTGAAGTTACGCTTTCGTAAATTTCGTTTTTGCAGTCCGGAAGTAAAATGGAGAAGCAAGTGCGTAAACAAAGTGCCCTCTCTTTAGAAAAAAAAGTTGAACTCCTCCAAGCTGTTAATGAGGGTATTCGAACTAAAACAGAAATCTGTAAAACATTCGGTATACCAAACTCGATGTTATCCACGATTATAAAAAATAGAGATAAAACTTTAGAACTGTATGAGTCGGGCAAGTTTGAACCAGGCAGAAAACGTTTCCGTAAGACAAACCATGAAAACTTCGAGGCTGCTCTTCTTGTTTGGTTTAAGCAAGCAAGATCACAAGATGCTCCTATTTCTGGACCACTACTGATGGAGAAAGCAAACGTTTTTGCTGAACAGATGAACTTGAATTTCACTGCAAATCCTGGCTGGCTAGAAAGGTTTAAAAAACGAAATGGCATAACCTTTAAAAACATCTGTGGCGAATCAAAACAGGTGTCACAAGAAATGACATCATCGTGGTTGCAATCTACACTGCCTGCAATTTTAAAAGACTATCCACGTAAGGATATTTTCAACGCCGATGAAACAGGACTATTTTTCCATCGTATGCCCGATAAAACACTTTCATTCAAAGGGGAGCAGTGCTCTGGTGGTAAAAAGTCCAAAGAGAGAGTGACAGTGATGGTAGGTTGCAATGCTGATGGGTCAGAAAAACTTCCATTACTTGTTATAGGAAAAAGTTTAAAGCCGCGCTGTTTTAAAAATGTTAAAAAGTTGCCAGTAGAATATAGAGCTAACAAACGAGTGTGGATGACATCTAAAATTTTTACCGAATGGCTGGTTTCGTTAGAAAAACATTTCACTTCTCAGAAGAGGAAAATTGTGTTAATTATTGACAACTGTCCTGCCCACCCATGTGACCTAAAATTGATGGCAATTAAACTTGTTTTTCTACCACCGAACACGACTAGTGTCCTACAACCTTGTGATCAAGGTATTATTCAAAATTTAAAATTTCAGTACAGAAAGTTACTTCTGCGGAAATACTTGGCCACTATTGAGGGGAAAAAAGATTTCTGTGTAAATGTTCTGGATGCTTGTAACTTGTTAAGAACAGCGTGGAACCTCATGACGCCTACAACAATTCAAAATTGTTTCGCTCATGCTCGATTCACTTTGAATTCAGAAACTGAACAACCCGAAGAAAATTAAATTGATCCTACACTATCTGAAATGTTTAATCGTGTGTCATCTGTATTAAATGTTTCAATTTCTCTAAATGAGTACGTGACTGTCGACGAGAACGTAACTATGGCTCCCGTATTAACAGATACCGATATCGTGGAAACAGTGCAAGTTGACAGCTGTGAAGGTGATGATAGTGACGACGAACTTGACACGGAAAATGATAGTGAAAATGTTCCTACCGCTACCGATATGCTTTCGTTGCTGAGCCGTGTTCGTCGATATTTTGAAGCCAACTCGGAAGGTGAAATGTTTGAACACGTTGATAAATTAGAACAATTTGTTGAAAATAAAATAGTGCAAAATTGTGTGCAAAAGAAAATAACGGATTATTTTAAATAAAGATAAACACGAAAACTACGGTAAAGTTGAAAGACATACAGTAGTCTATAAGAAAACCTAAATCATAGGACTAAATTTAGAACAGCTAATAATAATTTTAAGAAAAATTAACAATAATAAACCATGAGGATAAATAAAAGGTTGTATTTGTTGCATTTTACTAGACAGTACAATAATCTACAGTACACTATTTGTTCACTTCCTCATTTTGTTTCACTTTTTGTTCGCTTAACGCGAAATTCGGTTTACACGAAAAAAATAACTGGTCCCCGTCATTTCGTGTTAACCGATTTCCACTGTATATATATATATATATATATATATTTTGTAACGTCTTGTCTTTTCTGTTACTTATTGATTATATTTGAGAATGTTCAAAAGCCCCACTGTTGGGTTCACCATCTTGTAACGTCTAGCGGATCTTATCTCAGAGTATTTATAGTACTTTACTTAGTTAAATTTATGTTTTATTAGCCCTTCGAAAATCTCGCTTTAATGAGAGTCACAGAATTTGTTATAATTTATGTTCAATGTTTCCAAAAATCGAGTGTGTGTGTGATTATGCAAATATTTCCCTTAGATTTTATTTGAGTGAAATCAATACTGTAGCTTGACTGTAGTTAGGAGAGAGAGTGTAAAGAGAATTACTCTCTTAGCATACGATTAATTAATTTAAATTTCTCCTCTCATGAGACCAGCTGATTGTGACATTTACAAACACATTTGAGGTTAAATTAACCCCGAATGGTATGTAATATTTTCTGGTTGTCTGTTCTCTTCTCTGTCTCCAGACAATCTGTAACCAACTACCATCTACTGAAAATAATACACATTTTTATTCAAACAACAAAGTATTCATTGGATTTATTTAGCAAATTTTTGTTTTATCTTCTCCCAAAACAGAAAGGGATAATCGATTCTTACTGGCAAAACAGCACTAGTTCGATCTTATTTTTAAACATATAATGTATAACAAATATTTTAATTTTTTATTTCAATAACAATAAAGAAACAATTTATAAATTTCCCAGGGTTATTGCAGAGTTCTTTGTACTATGAGAAGGTCAGAAATGAATATTTTAATACCAAGCTTTACAAAAATACAGTTTTATAATTTGTATTATTTATGTTATGTAGTTGCTTGGTTCACCGCTAGATAGCAGATTACGTCTTCACTGAAAACACGAAATTTATTTAATGGCAGCAAGAAATTCACAGGAATCCGGTCTGCTGGTTTTTTGGTTAACAAAAATAATAAAATTTGTTTTCACCTCTTTTCCTGAAGTGTTTAAAGATATGGTGCTATTTCTAGTGTTATGAAGTTATAGTTGAGATGTAATTTAGTTAAATTTTTACTTGGTAACGATCTCACCAAATGTCGACGTCCTGCGGACTAGGCCTGGATCTCGGAAGTTGATTTATCAAAGTTTCATCAAATTACGGGCGTGAATGGTTCTATTCGAAGGAGTCCTGATATGTAGTGGACATCACTTGTCAATTTTATTAATTTAGCACTACTTATTCCAAATGGTATTCGTTAATTTCTCAAATTTTTATAGGCATTACACTTTTTCAAACGTTCACTTCCAAATCGTTTTAACAATTAATTTCCAATCTTGTTAGTTGGTTACTGTTAGTAACCAAGAATTTCTATGGTTTTTTATTGGTGAATCTATATACTTTTTAGTATATAGGCTATTATTAATTATTATAAATTTATTTCTTCTTTTTATAAAAATAATCCTTTTTAGATTTTATTTATAATTGAATTTAATTTATTTAAGGTTTTTCCTTATATTTTTCCTTAAACTTGTACATCGGTATTTTATAAAATAATCCCTTTTAATTTGATTTATATATGATTTATTATTTACTTAATGTATCCTTACTCTAAACTATTTTTCCTATGCCATCTTGCTAACATAGTATTATTTTATATTATTATTATTTTATATCTAACCCTGGGTTATCTTATATTTAAACAAAATCATTATATTAAACACAAAGATTATTCCTAGGTACAAGACCTTTGTGGCCTACACAATACAAAATTACACAAAATACAAGAAATACAAAATTTGTCAGCAGCAATATAGTCCACTGCTACAATACTGATCGTTTTTTCATCTACAGTATCAATCTGTGAGATGGTCTTTTTTCTTTTAAAAGTTTACACTTTCACTATGTACGCTATATTTCACTTTGTTATTGTTTACAGTGTTTTGTAGTCCAAAGTTTTTTATAGCTTGGTACATAATACCCATTTCTGACTTTTAGAATGGGGTGATTATTGGTTTTAACGATGATTATTGTTATCATATTTGGGCATGGGTTATGTAACGTTACAATATATATATATAATGCAACGTGTTACAGATACGGAACGAGATGAGAATAGGCCTATTTATAGTTTGGAATTTATTTCTATCTTCCTTCTTGGTAGCGGATTCCTTTAAAATAATGCCCCGCGTTTGGACGCCATCTGTAATGAAACATGTTACGTTGCCAAAAATAAAATGTTGATTTAAATTTGTTTATTGAAAAAGAATTGTTAAGAAAAATGTATTCTGAAATGGTAAAAACAGCCTTGTTGCTGTAATCGATTTCAGCTTCGACCTGCTAGACGTCTTGTTCGCTGGTTACACAGTCTGGCTCGTTCGTTTGTCCACACTCCTTGCTGCTGCCTGTAATTTTTCTGAAACTGATCTAATATTCGTACAAATAACAACTCTTTTTAATCAGATTGATGATATTTATTCTTATTTCAGTTATTCAAAATAAAATAGTCGACTTTTTGGTCGAACAAGGTCATAGTCGGGTCGACTCGGTTGCTCAATTCGATTGTGCAAGGATACAAATTTTATAAAACATTAACTTTTAAAAAATAATAAAAATCTCAGGGTTCTGGGTTCTCTAAGACTGCTATGGAAGTCAGAAATGCAAATAACAAGTACAATACATCACAAATGTCGGTAAAATTAAAATCGTATTAACTAATATTACGAGAAATAAAGTTTGGTTGCTAGGTAACAGCGAATATTGTGGTTCACTCGGGCTAGCTGTGAGACGGACAAAATGGCCGCTGATGTAGTCAGCTGAAAACGCTTACCGAAAATGTTCTCGCTCCGTCCCTTTGGAAATAAATGATTTTTAGTCTGTTCACAGTTTTAATTTAAGTTTATTTCTTTTGTTGTCACTTCTGTTCAGTTTGTTGGTATTTGTTGAGTTAACCTGAGTTTTGTGTAGTCGTAGTTGTAGGTTAATTATAAACTCGAGTGATCTCACCCACACAGAAGTGTTCAAATTTTGCTTTCACTTTTGGTGATAGAAGTTTTTCCTGTTTCTTGGTGTTTTCATCTGTTAATGGCAGTTAGTTTATTCTCTTCTTTTATATGGTAATTAATACTTTGATTTGCAGTTGTTTATACTGTTCTACTCGTTCAAAAACTGATTCCTTGTTTTACAATAAATTTTTTATTATACAGAGCTCATCTGCCCTCTCTTGAAGTTAACAATGGAATAATAATTTTCCGTTTCTTCGTTAACGGTCTTGACCAAGAAACTCTGGCCTGCTGTTGGTTAATACCTGTGAACTTTGGGGTCACATGACCAGTTTACAAAAATCAAATATCCTTACACCTATGCTAAAAAATACTCCTTTTCTAGCTTTAGATCATATTAAATTTAAGTTACATAGTGTTTTTCCATGTAAAATTATAGTTATTTTGATACCTCATTTTACATGAGTTGGTCATTAAAAAAGGATGATTTCTCACCTTACAAAAGTTCTAGTTTTGGGCCTATACTTTACTTTTACATTTGTTATATCACTTTACAATTCTTTAGATTAATCTAATATGTAATATTACCATTAAAACAATTAAGTTCATCACATAAATTTTGTCCCTTTCCTGTTTTATCACATTGGTTTACTAATCTACTCATTTCTGACATTATTTCCTTTGTATTGAATTTGTGGCCTAGGCCATCAATAGCATTTCATTAATATATTCTAATTTATATTTATCATTACCTAGGTTTTTGGTTTTTAACCCTTTTTCCTGAGTTACATCTTATTACATGAGTCTTGACCCTTAACTTGTTTTAACAATAGTTACAATAAAATCTTTTGACATATTACTTAAAGTAGTGTTTACATGGCCAAGTTTACAATCATAAATTAACAAATAATATAATTAGAACATAATCTTTTAACATGTTACCTTTAAGGAATTGCCTTCATGGCCAAATTCTACATTTATAAATTGACAAACAATCACAAACTACTTGGTGTACCATGCTTCCATCCCATCAATCTTATCAAGCATTACTGGCTAATGAATAGATTATTGTTCATAGGTCCTGGTTTCTAGTACACAATTTCTTACTTTGCCAGTAGGCTCAAACTAACTTACAATGTAGTTTATAAATGTTAATAACTATAGGTTTTGGTATAGAACACAAATACAACTACTTATACCAAAGCCTTCACTAACATCTCAATCTGAGATGAAACCCTTCACCACAATTCACTATTGGTGTTATTTATGGGTTTTCCTTTTTTTAAAAGTAATTAATCGGCACTTATGCTGTCACCACTCCACTGACACTTATTGTATTTATAACATATTTGGTGTTTCACTGGCATCCTATTTGCCTAGTGTTTGTTTGTTTTTACATCAAGTAATAATAGGGATCATTAATTTTTACAGTCCTTTTCTGTTTAACTAGTGATTACCCTTGTCCCCCACTCTCTTACATCAACATTCTTTTAACAAGTTTGTATTTTAATAATTTATTATACATTTTATTTGCTTACTGCACTCTTGTATTGTACTTTTATTTTTATTACATTTTATGACCTAGTTTTTAAAATTTTACTATTCGTTTAAATTGGTAGAATAAGTGATCCTATCCATTCTGACTTCTACTGAATTGAGCAATTCTTTATTTAAGACAGGACTATCATTATGTCGCGTTACAATATATATATATATATATAAATAATATTATGTATTATATTACGTGTGTGTGTGTGTGTGTGTGTGCCAGTATATATATAATAATAATAATGTAATAGAATTCTAAATAAATTATTCTTGTTTGATTGCTTTGCAATATTATTTTTAATAATATTTTATTCGGTATTGTACAAATAACAATTACAATTGAGTTACTCAGGGTAGTGGGTTCTTTGATATAACCAGGCTTGAGTCATGTCCAGAACCAACAATAAATAAGAAATAATATTTCTTAAAAACTAACATGAATTAACTTACAAATATCTATATCTATAAAAATGAATGTTTGTTTCTTTCTTTCTTTGTCCCGTATGCGTTCCTATACCATTCATCCGATTGCGATGAAACTTCGGTGAGTTGTTGTGCGCACGCCCGCGAAGGTTTATGAATTTTTTTCGATGGGGTCCTATGGGGGGTTCTTGGGGTCTTCCACATCTCCTCCTAAACCACTGGACCGATTTCAACCAAACTTGGCACAAATATTTTACGCAACGGGAGAACCAACTTAGGGTAGGTGTTTTTTCGATGGGGTCCTTTGGGGGGTCCTTTGGGGTCTTCCACATCTCCTCCTAAACCACTGGACCGATTTCAACCAAACTTGGCACAAATATTTTACGCAACGGGAGAACCAACATAGGATAGGTGTTTTTTTCGACGGGGTCCATTGGGGGGTCCTTTGGGGTCTTCCACATCTCCTCCTAAACCACTGGACCGATTTCAACCAAACTTGGCACAAATATTTTACGCAACGGGAGAACCAACATAGGATATGTGTTTTTTCGATATGATCCTTCGGGTGGTCCTTTTGGGGGTCCTTTGGGTCTTTCACATCTCCTCCTAAACCACTGGACCGATTTCAACCAAACGTGGCACAAATATTTTACGCAAAGGGAGAACCAACATATGATAGGTGTTTTTTCAATGGGGTTCTTTTGGGGGTTCTTTGGGGTCTTCCACATCGCCTCCTAAACCACTGGACCGATTTCAACCAAACTTGGCACAAATATTTTACGCAAAGGGAGAACCAACATAGGATATGTGTTTTTTCGATATGATACTTCGGGGGGTCCTTTGGGGTCTTCCACATCTCCTCCTAAACCACTGGACCGATTTCAACCAAACTTGGCACAAATATTTTACGCAAAGGAAGAACCAACATAGGATAGGTGTTTTTTCGATGGGGTCTTTTGGGGGGTCCTTTGGGGTCTTCCACATCTTCTCCTAAACCACTGGACCGATTTCAACCAAACTTGGCACAAATATTTTACGCAATGGGAGAACCAACATAGGATAAATGTTTTGTCCGACGGGGTCCTTTGGGGGGTCCTTTGGGGTCTTCCACATCTTCTCCTAAACCACTGGACCGATTTCAACCAAACTTGGCACAAATATTTTACGCAAAGGGAGAACCAACATAGGATAGGTGTTTTTTCGATGGGGTCCTTTGGGGTCTTCCACATCTTCTCCTAAACCACTGGACCGATTTCAACCAAACTTGGCACAAATATTTTACGCAACGGGAGAACCAACATAGGATATGTGTTTTTTCGATATGATACTTCGGGGGGTCCTTTGGGGTCTTCCACATCTCCTCCTAAACCACTGGACCGATTTCAACCAAACTTGGCACAAATATTTTACGCAAAGGGAGAACCAACATAGGATAGGTGTTTTTTCGATGGGGTTCTTTTGGGGGTTCTTTGGGGTCTTCCACATCTCCTCCTAAACCACTGGACCGATTTCAACCAAACTTGGCACAAATATTTTACGCAAGGGAGAACCAACATAGGACAGGTGTTTTTTTCGATACGATCCTCTGGGGGGTCCTTTGGAGTCTTAAAAAACTAACTTATTAGATCTGGTTACTATGGCAACCCAATGGAATAGATTCTGTTCTAAATATATTATCGCATTAAATTGAAGACCACGCGAACGAAGTCTTTATATATTATATATATACAAACACTTTCTTTCTTTGAGTGGCATTGCAACGCATGCCGGGTACTCGCTAGTTAATAAATAAATAAATATTTTCGTCTGTACAAAAATAACATCAAGTGTACACACAGTTATGCTTTCAACTAGTTGAGTTTACTGCCACCAGGAGCTGGGTTTGCTGCGGTTAGTTTACAATACTAATACTATGTTTCGTTTAAGATCTCAAATAATTTTCCCTATTTACTCTATATGCAGTGAAAACAATGTGTCTTTTGAATAATATTAAGCGTTTCACTTTTTTATGTTCAACACTAATTGTCACTGTTCATTCTTATTTTTTCACAAAGTTTGTTGTGATTCAATGTTTTAAGTGTTGAGGTTATGTGTAAACACAGTTCTGTTAAATGTTTAGTTATTTCGTATTAGAATATTTAGGTGATGTTTCAAAATAATAATTGATTACGTTACCAGTAATTGATAACAGTTATATCTCACCAATACAATGTACAGTAGACTCTCGGCTATCCGACTCCCGACTATTCGACCTCCGGCCTATCCGACCCGCTCTACTAAAAAAAAAAAAGTATTTTTTGAGTACGGTACATATGCAGTATTTCCGATCCGATTACTAGCGCCTTCAAACGTCATGTGAGCAATCCGGCCACGCAGGTGAAGGCGCTTACGCGTGAATCACCAGTTACCAATACAGTACGCCAATTGATTCATGTTGTGACAGGAAAGTTTCGTGTTCCTACTTGAGTGTGTAACAGGTGCATCAGTCAGTCTGTATCCAGAAGTCAGTCCGTGCGGTTCAGTCGTTCGTGGATTGTTAATTTGTTATAAAGTGTGTATACAGTATTGTTGGTGGCTTTTATTTTTAAGTGAAATATGGGTGACAAACGAAAGAAAGTGGTAGTAACTTTGGAAGAAAAAACTGCAAGCAATAAAAAGAATGGATTCTGGTGAGTCAGTAAACAAAATTGCACTGGAGTTAGGAGTTGGAAAAACTACTGTGGGTGATTGGCGAAGAAATCGTGCAGAGATTGAAAAATGGTGTTCTAAGCAAGCAAGTGGCAGTGGCGTGAAAGTTAGAAAAACTATGCAAAAAGGAAAACATGTGGAAGTTGAAGAGGCTTTATATCTGTGGTATGAAAATGTGAGTGGGAAAGGATTGACGGTTTCAGGCCCCTTGCTCCAAGAAAAAGTGATTCAGTTTAAAAAACAGATCGAAGGAGACGATGGTGAGTTTACTGCCAGTGACGGGTGGCTTGATCGCTGGAAGAAACGTTTTGGTGTTCATCAGATGACGATTAGTGGTGAAGCATTGTCTGCTAATAAGGACGCTGTCCCTGACTTTAAAAAACACTTTTTTGACCTGCTTGATAAGGAAGGTATTTCCGGAGAACAAGTGTACAGCTGTGATGAGACGGGTTTGAATTACCGTATGTTGCCGTCTAAAACACTAGCGTCTAAACAGGAAAAGGCCACACCAGGGTTCAAGAAGAGCAAGGACCGCGTTACAGTTTTAGCTTGTAGTAACGCAACCGGAAACCACAAGTTGAGACTGACCTTGATTGGAAAATCTCGCAAGCCTAGGGCTTTTAAAAATCTTAAAGATTTAAGTTTTTTGCCCCTGCATTATACCCATCAAAAAAAGGCGTGGATGAATGGAGAAATTTTCAAAAATTGGTTTGAACAGGAATTTGTGCCACAAGTTGAAAAACATTTAGCTGAAAACAATTTAACAAGGAAAGCAATCCTAGTTTTGGATAACGCTCCTTCACATCCAGCAAATGACCAATTAAAAGATGGAGACATAAAAGCTTTGTTCTTGCCTGCAAATGTTACATCTATATGTCAGCCAATGGATCAGGGAGTGCTCCAAGCTTTGAAAAAGAAATATCGACGTAGGCTAGTAAGCTATATCATCGCGACAATTGATAATACAGAAGTTGCGACGGCACTACAGTCAGTAGACATGCTTGACGTCATCAGATGGGTGTCCGAGGCATGGGATGAAATTCCATCTTTAACGCTTGTGCGATCGTGGAAAATTTTGCTAGATCACAGAGCCAGTGATAAGTAGTAAGAGGTAGAACAGCAATGTGATGTGGAAAATGCATCTGATAACACTGCGCTTGTATCGCTGTTAGAAAAAGTTCCCGGATGTGAGGAAGCTTCATTGGAAGACATCACAGAATGGTTGGCAAAGGACAAAATCGAAGAAATTGCAGACGAAGATATTGTAGCGATGGTATTAAATGAACAGCCGATTGAAGAGGAACAAGGTGATGAACCCTCCGATCGTATAACCCACTCCGAAGGCCTGAAGGCGATCGAGACGGCAGTGGAATACATTGGCCAGCAAGAAGAAGCAACACCAGCAGACATCATATGTTTACGTAAGTGGAAGGATATAGCAGCGAGGAAATTAATGCGAGGAAAGAAGCAGGTCTCAATTACAGACTTTTCAAACCTTAGACAATGTAAGTTTCACTTGTTCTTTCATTATACAGTACGTAGTTTTAGGTTATTATAATTTGATTTATATTAACAACTAATTTGGTTGAAAGCTTTCGTATAAATTAAAACTCATTCAACTTATTGTTAACTACACATTTTGTTTCGTCCTTCAAATAAAGGTTTTGTGAAAGATACTGTAGTTGCGAATTCTTATTTCATTTCTTTCTAATTCATTTATTACTGTACGCCATTTATAAGGACAAACTGACATGACGTACGCATCCAAATAGCAACAAGTACATTCAACGCAATAGGGTGGCGGTCATTGACCTTACAGAGGCTGGTATGCCTACGGCTCCGGTGTATCCGACTTTTTTGCTATCCGACCCGGCCGACCTCCACATTAGGTCAGATAGTTGAGAGTCTACTATAATTCTCACCAATCAGACGTTGTAATTCCTTGAAACCTTATTTAATGTAAAATATAGTTGCGATATAGAATTAATTCTTCGTATCCTTATTCTTGGTTAATGCTTAATTTTTCTTCATTAATTCGTTTAATTTCATGTATTTTTTGTTATTTTTGCTCTTATATAATAGTTTGGCATCAGAGCACAATCAAATAATCCTATTCTGGACAAGAGCTATACAATTAAAAATTATTTCGTTATGTAAAGAAAGTGTCACCTTATTTTTCAATTATGAATGTCATTGGTTAAAACTTAAATCTATGTTATACATTATGCACAATAAACATCTCAAAATTTACATTTTTTTTTCAAAATTCCGAGATAATGTATATCTTGCCCCTTAATCAAAAAAACTAAGCCCAGATCTTAATTTCCCATGACATTTTGATTAAAATGAAATGTCGACATTTCTAGGCTTAATATTAAGCTAAATATCACTATAATATTGACGACTCGGAACACAAAGTTTTTTATAAGTAAAAACGTAAAGTTTTACCTTACAGCCTAAACCGGCTTTCACCTATAGAAGGCTTCATCAGAGGCTGTCGTTAGTAGCGCTGCTCGTCTTGTTGTTGGCGACGAGAAAGTGTTTCGAAAGATTGAAGCTGTGTGTGTGTGGTGAGATGTGTTCGAATAATGCGTGCGATTTGAATTGTGTCTGTTCGTTTAGGATGTCGTTTTTATTTGTTTTTGTGTGTTTGTATATTTCTAATTGTTCTAGAGTGTCTAGTTTTCGGCCTTTTGTGTATACGTGTAGTATGTTCATGTTATTGTCGATGTTTTTATATGTGTGGTTTGCTTCAATGAGGTGGTTTGCGAAGGTAGATTCTGTAGTGGTGTGGAGTGCTTTTGTGTGTTCAATGTATCTCTGTTTGAAGCTACGTCCTGTCTGGCCTATGTAGAATTTACTGCAATTTGAACAATTTAGTTTATATACACCGGGTAGATCGAATTTGTTTTGTGCTTTGGGCATGCGTTTTGATAGTGTGTGTCCTGTTTTGTTAGTAGTTTTGTAAGCAATTCTGTATCCTGCTTTTTTGAACTTGTGGGCAATTTTTTCTGTTTGTTTGTTGATGTATGTTAGTGTTATGAATTTGTTGTTTTCTGTCTTTGTCTGTTGTTTGTTTTGTGTTTTGTGTAGGAGTTTACTGACTATTGTTCTGTCATAACCGTTAACAACAACTGTCTGTTGTTAACAACATCCCCTTAGATGAAATAGACTACAAAGACGAACTAAACACGATAAAATAGCTAGCAGAATCTAACGGTTATGACAGAACAATAGTCAGTAAACTCCTACACAAAACACAAAACAAACAACAGACAAAGACAGAAAACAACAAATTCATAACACTAACATACATCAGCAAACAAACAGAAAAAATTGCCCACAAGTTCAAAAAAGCAGGATACAGAATTGCTTACAAAACTACTAACAAAACAGAACACACACTATCAAAACGCATGCCCAAAGCACAAAACAAATTCGATCTACCCGGTGTATATAAACTAAATTGTTCAAATTGCAGTAAATTCTACATAGGCCAGACAGGACGTAGCTTCAAACAGAGATACATTGAACACACAAAAGCACTCCACACCACTACAGAATCTACCTTCGCAAACCACCTCATTGAAGCAAACCACACATTTAAAAACATCGACAATAACATGAACATACTACACGTACACACAAAAGGCCGAAAACTAGACACTCTAGAACAATTAGAAATATACAAACACACAAAAACAAATAAAAACGACATCCTAAACGAACAGACACAATTCAAATCGCACGCATTATTCGAACACATCTCACCACACACACACAGCTTCAATCTTTCGAAACACTTTCTCGTCGCCAACAACAAGACGAGCAGCGCTACTAACGACAGCCTCTGATGAAGCCTTCTATAGGTGAAAGCCGGTTTAGGCTGTAAGGTAAAACTTTACGTTTTTACTTATAAAAAACTTTGTGTTCCGAGTCGTCAATATTATAGTGATATTTAGTTAAGTAACGGACACGTCATGGACAACGAAATCCAAGAATTTAATATTAAGCTTTTTGTATTTTTTATATAATACATTACTTTTTAACTGTAGAACTGCATATTGTGTTTTAAAACTACATTTTACATCACTTTTTATGGTTTCTATTTCGCCTACAGCCTACATATTATTTGTTTTCCAATCTAGTTTAATTTTATATGTTATATTCTTCACCATAGGCCTAAAGTTACCATTCTAGCTAATTTACAATATGTTTGCGTATTACTTAATTTTTATACAATTTATTTGGTCCTATTTTATGATCTAACAGTTTTACTATCTAGTACAACAACATACAAAACAATATTACATAACTATTTACATTTGTTGTCTAATTTTACAAGACTCTATAATGTATTTAACATCAAATCCAAATGTATTCCTCAATGACATATTGCTATTTATATTCCAATATTTTAAATGGCTCAGTGTTATTAGGTGGTTATACAATTACATAACTGTTATTATTTTGGATACGTAATTCAACCTAACCTTACAGTTGTTTAGTTAGATTAATACTTTTTACACTGTATAATGTTGATAAATTATATCACATTAATTATGTTTACTATATTTTAACATGTTATCTATGATATATTGTTTTTCACATGATTATTTTCTTATATTGAGGAGAAAGAATTCCCTTTTTAATTTAATTTACTCTGGCTTTCATATGCCATGTTATGTTACAACACACACACACACACACACACACACACACACACACACACACACACACACACACACACACACACACACACACACACACACACACACACACACACACACACATGTATATTTGTATAAGAAAAGTGCTATTTATTATTAATAATAATAATAATAATAAAATAAAAAATACACACAAATAATGTGGGCAGTAATGAATGTAATGAGTATGTGTTACATTTCAACCAGATCTATTTAAGCAGTATCTGGGACCTAAATTAATTAAGTAAATGAATTAACAAAAAACTACTTTTAATTAAAAATTGAATTGTATAATGTAAATGGGCTTGGTTTTAGAGTTGTTATTGTATTGTCTATTGTATCTCTAACCGACAGACAGTATAGTGAGGGGGGGGAATTGTGTAGTAGGAGTGTTTTTCAGTACAGTGCAGTAGCTGTTACATCTCTGTGTTATTCACTTACTTTTGTTCATTTGACACTAGAGTTTGTTGTGTTTGTTACTTTTGTTTGCATTTGTTTTGTTTGTAATCCTATCATATCAGTATGTCTAAATGTAAACAAGCAGTTCTTACAATAGAAAAAAAACTACAGATTTTTTGACAGTTTGAAAATAAACCGTGAAATCATTAATGAATGAGTATAATATTGGTAACCAAACTGTAAGGGGTATTAAAAATAGTCTGTGGGTTTAGAGACAGTGTTAGTAAAATGTCAAGATGGAAAACAATGAAGCAGAAGTCTGTACAAAGCCACGTTGATGTGGGTTAATCAACAATGAGCTAATGGAAATCTGGTTTCAAGCTCTGTTTTGGCTACTAAAGTGTTAAAATACCTGGAGAACCTAATCCATCTTCTGGGTGGCTAATCAGATTCAAACAGATAAATGGGATATGTTATTTCACAATCCAAGGGGAGAAACTTAGTTTTAGCGAACCAGCTGCTGAAGAATTCAAATCTGTATTTCAATTATTTTAATGATAAAGAAGGACTATCATAAGAACGACTTTATAATGTGGGTTGCATTGGAAGTTATGCCATGTAAAAGTATAGTGTATGAAAAGAAAAGAGTACATCTGGTCAAAAACTTCAAAACAATGCTAAACATTTATGCTGCTAGTTCACACTTTGTAAAAATGTGTTGTAGAATCCTATAAAAGCTGAAGCCTTTTCAAAAGTTAATGATGCACGTGAATTACTAGTGAATTTTTGTCACAACACTGCAGCTTTAATGGACAGAGAAGTGTTTGAAAACTGATCTTAAACAAAATTTGTTCCACAGTACAACAGCATTTAACTACAAAAACGGCTTTACTTTTGGATAATGCCCCTTCTTGCTTATCATCTAAATGAAGATATTTTAAAATCCAATAATGGCAATCACTGCTCTGATGCAGTCTATGGATCAGGGAATAATTTATGCAATCAATTTATTGCTGAAATTTTTAATAGGGGGTGGTGATAATTTACAAACAATATGGAAAAACCTGACAGTACTAGATGATATTTACAAAATTTGTAACAGTTAGAAGTTTATAAAAAACTTCAATTATAATTAAGTCTGGATGAAAATTCAAAAGAATGTATCCCATGTATAGAAACACTTTTATAAACAACGTTTGAGAATAATTTTCTTAACATACAGAGTAGTGAAAGATAAACTTGGTTCTTACCTTGGTTTTTACCACCAGTCTGTTTTAGAAGGTCACATGATGATTATTGTCAGAAACTGCTTCAGTTGTAGCTCTGAGTCAGGATAAATCAGGTGATTTGTGAAGGCGAAATGAAGTCATATTGGTTATAGAAAATGATTTCAGTGCAACCTTTATAAATTAATAGAGAGTCGTAAGTACAGAAATATAGTAACACTGAATGACAGAATATGAAGTTAGTTCATAAGAAACAAAATTATGTTTTTTATTTCATTTTTGGTTTGGTCTCCAAGTTGCGTATTTTAATAAATTATATAGACTGGTAATTACCTTTATCTAATTCCTTCCTTGCAACTTTTGATTGTTTGCGTAACGACGCGTTTCAGGAACACAGTCCCATCATCAGGTTATAAAAATGAAATCATGAACTAATCACTCGTCATTAAGTTTAAAATAAAACCACTGCACAACATTCGAATTCACGCGAACACATAGCTATGTGCATTCACACACGTGCATGTCGTCGTAAAGTTAAAAGTCAACTGATTTGTTATCGCAAACTTACACAGGCAGTCGTCTGCTTTCTTCTTGTTGTGTGTGTATTACTGTGTCATAGACGTTGGATTTAAATGACAACATATCATTCAATAGCTCGTCATGCTGGAATTTACTTGCTTTGTAAATTATAAATTCTTCCATTGCATCCATGAAGCGTCCTTTCTTACAGTAATGTAAAGGTTTTAAATTTTGTGCAAAACTGGTATAATTATGGTTGTATTCTATTAAGTGCTGCGCGTAACTGGACTTTATATTATTGATATTCTTCCTGGGTAGATGTTCTATATATCTATCTTTAAAACCTCTTCCTGTTTGTCCAATATAGAATTTATCGCAGTCATCACATACAATTTTATATATGCCGGAACATGTTTCAGGATTTTTGTTTCTTTTTGTTCGTAATATGTTTTGAATATTATTGTTTGTTTTAAAGGTTACTGTAATGTTATATTTTTTTAATGGATTTTTAATGATTTGTGGTATCAAGTTAGTGTACTCAACGGATATAAATTTATTGTCATGTCTCGGTTTGTTTGTTTAGATTCTTTTTGCGTCTGTGTTTATCGATCAACTTGTTGACAGTCATGCTGCTATATCCGTTGGAGATTGCTATGTTTTTTATGGTGTCAATTTCTTTGATAAAATCCTCCTTCTCTAGGGGTACATTAAGGAGTCTGTGGACGAACGCGTTATAAGCAGCCATTTTTTGTGACCATGGATGGTATAAGTCTGCATGTATGGTAATATTGGTTGTTGTAGGCTTTCTATAGATATTAAGCTTAAAGCAATCTTTCTGTTTAATTAAAGTTAAATCTAAGAAATTCAAACAATTATTATCTTCGGTTTCTAGATTAAATTTGATTTGGGTGTTTATACTATTCTTCTCATGTTTTCAAGTTGTCTTAATGAACCGTTAAAAACACAAAATGTGTCATCAACATATCGATGATAGGCTATAATATTCTTATGATGTATATTGTTGTTCGATAATAGATATTTATTTTCAAAATGGTTGAGATACACTTCTGCTAATATACCACTTAGGGGAGAACCCATAGCGAGCCCCTCACTTTGTGAATAAAACTGACCGCTGAAGGTGAAATAGTTCTGTTTTAGGATTTTTTGAACCAATATAATGAGTTCATTTATTTCTTGAATGTTCATTGTGGCTTTTCTTATTAAATTTTCTTTTAGAATTTCAATAGTATCTGTGACTGGCACATTTGTGTGTAAGTTTACTATGTCGAAAGAGGCAATTTTATATTGAGGTAGCAATTTTGTTACCTTTATTTTATTTATGAAATCAATATTATTTTTAATACTACGATCATTTTCAAGAGTAATATTATTTTTTATAATTTGTTGTAGTAACTTAGCTATCTTGTAACTTGGGGCTGTTGTGTAATTAATAAGCGGTCTTATAGGGATATTTTGTTTATGTAATTTGGGTAGGCATGTAAGCTGTGGGGCTTGTGCATGTATAGGTTTTATGTACCTGCGTGTTCGTTTGTCCAACAAATTAGTGCATTTATTAATTGTTTCGTTCAAAATCTTAACATAACATTTAGTAGGGTCATTGGCCAATGTCTCAATATTATTACTATCGATAAACTCATGGATTTTATTTATGTATTCTTGCTGTGGTAATAAAACCACTGTGTTGCCTTTATCTGCTTTTGTTATTATGACATTACTATCATTTATTTTATCTTTTGTATTTCTGATGTGTCTATAGTCGTTGCTGTATTTATCTTTAAGTCTTTGGTTTAGATTATTAATTTTCAATAGTCGGTTGAGTTTATTATTTATTATCGTACGGGCTTCGTTTTGTGTATTTGTATCAGATAACATTCTTATGGTAGCTTCTGCATTCACAACCTCATGTACAAGGTGATCTTTATCAAGTCTAGGCAAATTGTACGTTAAACCTTTACTTAGTAATATTTTTTCTGCGTCTGTTAGGTTTATATTAGATAAATTTGCTATGCGTCTATAGAAAGTATGATGACTTCGTATGCTTATATTGTTCTGTTGATTATCGTGTAGAGAACGAAACTTTTTATTATGGGTAAATAATATTTTTCATGTGATGTGTTTGATCTGTTGTTCGATTACTTCGAACACATTGTTACTAACCACAGGGTGCATTGAATTAAGCAATTCCAAATGAAGTTTATACAACTCATGATTGAGGTTGATTTTCTTTATATATAAACTATTAATCTCTTGTTTTATCCAAGTTTTTTGTGCTGTTTGTTGAGCCAAGTATCCCGCCTTTGATTTGCTATTGATGTTGATAACAGCGTTTTTAGGGGTTATGTTGTTTCGCAGACAAATTTTATTAAATTTAATGTTATTAGTGGTTTTTATTAACTTAACTTTGGTGTTCTTGTATTTATAGACCAGTAATGCCGGATAGGCTTCAAAGTTCATTTTTGGTTTGGTCTCCACGTTGCGTATTTTAATAAATTATATAGACTGGTAATTACCTTTATCTAATTCCTTCCTTGCAACTTTTGATTGTTTGCGTAACGACGCATTTTAGGAACACAGTCCCATCATCAGGTTATAAAAATGAAATCATGAACTAATCACTTATTTTATGTTTTTTATGTATCTACAACATTTGCAATTATGTAGTCTGTACTTCAGCTTCTTTTCTTCTCTCTGTTCACTTGTCAGTTTATGATGTGGAAATTTTTAATAGACTTTTAAAACATTTTCAGAAATGGGCCTAATGGAATTTTTGGAATATGATGTAACAACATCCCTTACACCTATTTCTCAGAAGACTAGTGCACAGATAGTGTTATTAGTGTTAAGTATTATTTATCTCCAATGCAGTTAACAAATTTTATGTATTTCTATAAATAAATTGAAAGAGACTTCCATTAACATGTGACGGAACATTAATTTGTCCACAAGCATTGTTCTTTGATATCCATACACTGACCTTGGCTCTTAAAATAAAATGAACCAAGTGATGGTGCACTTAACTAACTCTTTCCAAGTTAAACTGCTCTTATTAAGTTAAATGAAGTGATTGTAATGAAATATGTTTTTTAGTACACATTCTTGTTTTAAGACATTAAATAAATAAGGAAATTGTATACAAGAGTATTTGCTTTGTACTTACTTACTTTATTTCACTGTTCATGTATTCCACTGTTATTATGTAGTTGTGAATCATTTGAATTCTCCTAGAGTTGTATAGGAATATTTCATATTAATAAGTTAGAACATCTAAATTAAGTCAAAACACTTTTATTGGTCAAACTGTTTTCCAATAGAATTATTTAAACAGTTACATTTTTTTCATACTTGTTGGAATTTTTTTGTTTTTATATATAAAACCAATTAATTTTTATTGCTTTTATAAAATATGAATTTTTGTAGTATTTATGTTTTAAATAATTAAACAAAGAAAGTTTTCATTAATAAAGATCATTTCATTGTAAAGATAGTTTCTTTTACATACTCAGAATGACACAAAATAAAATGAAAATGATATAAACATGATATAAACATTTCAAAATCAGATATAAGTTTAAAGTATACTGCCTGAAATATACAGGCGGTTTTCTTACTATTAAATTTGTGTATTAGCATTTAAGTAATATGTGTTTAAATATCATGTCGAAACTGTATTATATTATGTTACCATTTGTCAATACACTAAGTCGTTTTTAGGGAAGAATTGTGAGATTGATTTATCACTAGACACATGCCAGCCTGGAATTTGCCATTCTGGATCTACATGTTCTCCTCTTGTAAAAGGTGGATTTGTGTGTGATGATTGTGCACCTGATGGTACTTTTGAGCATTATGATAGGTTGTGTCAGTTGCGGGGCAGAAGCTTTCCAAAAGATTCTTTTCTTACATTTCCTGCTTTAAAACAACGCCATCGTGTACATATTTCTTTAAAGTAAGTAAATCAAGTTTATCCTTACAAATAATTAATTTTATCATGTAACACAATGCATTTCTTTTTGTTTGTAATAAAAAAGAAATATTACAAAAAATAATCACTGATCAGCAACGTCATCATGGCACAATAGCCTTAATTAAATTCGTAATAACTCATTGAATTTTAAGTGACATTCCTTACAAAAATGGTTTTTAATCTTAATTCATTTTTTTATAAGAACTAAATGAAGTAGATTTAATTGCGTTCATAAAATTTTGTAAATTTCATAACAAAAAATACTACATTTAGGTTAAATACAGTATATAATTTTTAATTACATTTGCCTATTGTACAGTGAGTATATAGTATGTTAGTATGTAGACTGAAATGAAACTTACTGGTAATTACCCTACCATACCATACCCTATCCTCACCCTATCCATATTCATACAGTAAACTCCACCCAACCATTACAAGCAAGCCAGGCATTAACAAGACAACAATTCCTGAATGTATAACATAATGCAGAAAAATAATTGTGTATACCCGTATTACAGTTTGCAATAATTATAATAGAAAATGTAACAGTGATTTAATAGTACAATACATGGGATTAGATAATTTTTTGACAACCTGCATCCCAGTTGTGCTCCAAAATTGTTGAATCTATGTATATTGGTTTCTTTTGAACCTTATGGATACCTTCACTTGCATTTTATCTGTGTACACTTCACCAAAACTACACATGATCTTTTATATCCCAGAAATTCACAAGTTATTTTCATAAGAAGTAAAAAAGTAGTAAATATTAATTTTGTTTAATCTGACATGCAAACTATCTTGATTCAGATTACACTATTGTGGAGGATAATACGATAATTCATATTTTTAGTACAGTCAAAGTTAACATAACATTTTTGTTTTTAAATTAATAAATGATGTATAATTGTATCTAATTACAAGTACATACAAGTTTTGCTTAAATAAGAATGTACATATGTGCTTAAGTAGTAAAATTGTTAGTAAAATTGAGTTTCAGAACTGAATTAGACAAAGAGTATATGCATTTTCTGGCATATTGTGTAAGACACCAGTATGACTTATCACCAAAAGCTTGCACATTTAAGATATCGGAGGTGACATCTAAACTACTTTATTACATTTTTCATACTTTTAGTTCCCACTTATAAGTATATGTGAACAAATCTACTTTAAACTCTCTGAAGATGTATAGTATTTTAAGACAATTGTGGAACACTGGGTAAAAATTAACATAGCTGAAATAAACTAATTGTGTTTTAATAAATGAGATTAGTAATTGTAGCATCAAGTGTTTCAAAATTAATTTTAACAGTTTTTACAGATTAACAGATCTTTGTGACCAGAAAGTTAGTTACACTTTTACAATGCAAGTTTATTAACATTGAGTAAAAACATTGCTATTTGGAACTTTGAATTGAGAAAAGACGAGCATTACTAAGTTGTTAATTACAATTGATTTCAGTTGAATGACTCCAGGAACCAGCTATAAATTAACACACAAATAAACATACAATAAGGGATTCATTATTATTATGAATCATTTTGTCTTTATCTTTGAAAGAAAGATGAAGAAACATCAATTGTCTACGGAATATTAAAATCTTTTGTGGGTCACCTAGAAAATTGTGTTGTCTGTGGTCCACAATTTTGTCATTTCTTGTCTTAAACATAGTTGATTAGTGTTGTGCAAGATATTTTGTTTTTTAGTTTTTATGTCATTGCTGTAGTTTAATCCTTACTTTGGTACCAAATCGTATGATAATATACACAGTTGTATGCTGTCAGTATATGTGTTGGTGTGTTGTATATATGTGTGTGGTAATATAGGTGTGTAATTTTCAGGTTCGTAACATTAGCTGAATATGGCCTTCTACTGTATAATGGACGTTATAATGAACAACATGATTTTATTGCACTTGAAATAGTTGATGGTGGGGAAGGAGTACAGTTTTCATTTTCTCTTGGGTCAGATGTAACAAAGGTAGTGGCTAAACTTAACAGAGGAGTTAGTGATGGCCAGTGGCATACTGTTACTGTTGATTATTTTAACAAGGTAAAATTTAATGTGCTATTAACTAATATACGATTATTGCATTTGTGAGAAGTCTATAAATATTTATTTTGTGTTTTCAAAATTTGTAGAGTGCCACAGTGAGTTTGGATGATTGTGACACTCATTTAACCATTAAACATGGTAACAAACTGGGCCAAGCTTGTGCAAATTATTCTACACAGATACTAGAGAGCAGGTAAATAATATTTTCTTAGTCACATGTATGTAATAACATCATACTTGTTATTTAATGCTACAAGGTGTGTAGCCATAGTAATTTTATTAACCCTTAATTGCCCGGGCGGTTTGGCGATACAATTTTGCCCGGGCGGCGTACTGAGTACGCCAGTCCATTTGTTGGTCTGTCCCACCAAATTATCATCAACTGCATGTAATTTTTTAACACGTTGACTGTGAATGACACACCGTGTGTCATTTTGATAACAATTCCAAGTAATTCAGCTCCAGAAAATAAAACAATTTATTTTTCTCTGCTCTAGAACGTTTTTCGTTTCATAATATTATTTCTTTGTCCTTCAATGTAATTATCTTGGTTATAAACAAAATTGTAATTATCGTTTGTAAACAAACGAGCTAAGCCGTTGAGATAAGCCGCAACAAACAGAACACTACCAAGAGAACATGTTTTTTTTTGCACAACGAAGTGAACGTGATAACATTGTAAAAGCGAAATAATAAAAAAAAACATGCGGGTAATTATATGCGTTTATTGAAACGAAATATGAAAGAGGAAATGGCTGTCCTACATATATACGTATTACTATAATACTTATAACTAATTTACCTCAAGATATATTTTTTCCTTTAGGGACATGTTTCGGGAGATCCTGTTCTCCCATCTTCAGCCTTCGCCATCTTGCTTCTGGTGCAGTATTTGTGTGTTGGCTTCTGGATGTTATTATGGTGGTTTGTTGGTCTTTGGTCCTTCAATGTTGCATTATTAAGGACCAAAGACCAACAAACCACCATAATAACATCCAGAAGCCAACACACAAATACTGCACCAGAAGCAAGATGGCGAAGGCTGAAGATGGGAGAACAGGATCTCCCGAAACATGTCCCTAAAGGAAAAAATATATCTTGAGGTAAATTAGTTATAAGTATTATAGTATTATATACATCAAGAAATGGACTGTAGCAGAAAGTGATTGAAATATATACGTATATATATTTTTATCTTACAAAAAGTTTCAAACAACATTTCAAACATAAAAACAAGAGCACAAACAACGTTTTCAGTAATTATTGTCAAAAACTTAATCTTCGTCATCCAGTTCATTTTTATTGGCACATGTTCCGCAGAGATAAACTGTTTTCGCCAAATGAGTTTTGCATGTAAAAGCAGAACATTCTGAGCAACTAATCGTAGTGTAGTTGTTTTTGGCTCTTCCGCATGAAGTGCATCGTCCTTTTCCCTTTTTTGCGGGTGGTTGTATTTCCTGCTCCTCGTTTATTCCGTCCGAAGAAAGCACTCTACGAATTATTGCTTTTGAATGCAGAGGTAGACTTCGTAAGTTTGCACGATCTTGAAGGTGTGGCTTCATAAGAGACGTCGCTAAATTTTTCAAAAATATTCTTCTAAACTTGGGAGAAGCACTGGGTTCAGAGAAATTCAAAAGGATTTGTGCATTTATGCCTGCCACGTTTTGAAGCGCAAAAAAAGTTGCCATCGTCCATCTCTTTGTTTTACGGGCTACGGTGTAATTGCCACCGAGTTGGTCTACTACATCCACTCCATCTTTGAACTTATTATAGTCCATGATTATTTTTGGTTTTTGTGTCTCTGAATCAATTTCATCATCGTCGTGTGCGGTGCTGAGAAGAATTACACATTTATTTTTTTTGGTCGTGTAAGAAACCATCGTGACATCTTTTTGAAAACAAAAAATTGAAGTTCCAACTTCTCTTGTTTTCGTTGGCTGTAATTGAAAAGGGATTTCTTTTTTCTTCTTTTTTAGTGTACCCACGAGGGTAATACCACTGGCGAGGAGAGATTTGGCTAAAGGATAACTAGTGTACCAGTTATCGGTAGTCAGGTTTCTGTTAGAACCTTTATAGCGGCTAATCAGCCTATTGACGATATCCAAGCTCGCATTCGAAGCTTCATACGGTCCAGGAGGTTGAGTGCCACAGTACATTTCCAATTTCAAGCAATAAAAAGTTCGCGAATCAACAACTGCAAATATTTTTAGGCCATACTTGGCCGGCTTATTAGGAATGTATTGAATGAAAGAGCACCTGCCACGAAATGGCTCTAACTTTTCATCAACCGTCAGTTGATCCCCAGGCGAATAAAATTTATCACAGTTGTCATTGAAAGAGTCGTAAAACTCCCGTATTGCGGCTAACTTATCGGTTGTTTTTCGAGTAAGTCTTGTGGATGTGTCATCGAATCTTATGGAAGCTAGAAGGTATCTGAATCGTTTCAGCCCCATCACCCCTTGCAATATTTCAATGCCAGTGCCATCCCGAGCCCATGCTTCGTCGAGATGTATTTTAGACATTTTTTTGTATCCTAATAAGAATAAAATCCCAATGACAGCCATTATTTCTGATCTGCTTGTGTCCTTTGCACTATTTTTTGAAATTTTCTTAGGGTCCTCCATTGTTCTGTTACGCTGTATGTACATGTTACTGTATTTCACTAGAGAATCAATCATGTCTAAGTTTATAATCTTCAAGAAAGCGGAAATTTCGTCTTTCACGTCGGCACAGTCTTTGGAAGCCGGAAGTACTTGTTTCACAATATTTTTACTAGGCGTACGCGAAAATTTACTTTTTATAGGGCTCTTCTTCCATTTATAAATTTCACTGATTTCCATTACGACCCTTCCTCTTACTTTCTTCTTTTTGTAAATAGTTTTAGTAAAAAAATCGTTGTCATCGGTATCGCTTACCTCGTCGTCAGAAGTCCTTGGAAGTGGTTGAGGAAGATCACCATCTATTTCGGAATCACTATTGTGGTCACTCTGTTCGATAATCTCACGTTCGTCAATATCAGATGATTGAATGTCAGTGTCAACGCCTGAATTTTGCTTCTCTTCATCCGACAGTTCACGTAAAACACGTTCGAAATCTTCGGGCCGCACAATTTCATTCCGCGACATAGATGGAGGGGCGGCGTACGGAGTACGCCAAACCGACCGGCAAGTAAAAGACGTCACTACTTCGGCTTGCGATAACAGACTGGTGAAATTCAAACGGATCATTGTGCTCGGAGGGAGTTGGTAGGAGGGTACTAAGGGGGCCGTGCCTTGATGATTGGTAGGTTTTCATTTAAAGCAAAACTTGCGTGACTGGCGTACTCTATACGCCTACCCGGGCAATTAAGGGTTAATAACGTTAAAAAAATAAAGATTGCATTACATGGAGACTGTGTGTGTGTGTGTGTGTGTGTGTGTGTGTGTGTGTGTGTGTGTGTGTGTGTGTGTGTGTGTGTGTGTGTGTGTGTGTGTGTGTGTGTGTGTGTGTGTGTGTGTGTGTGTGTGTGTGTGTGTGTGTGTGTGTGTGTGTGTGTGTGTGTGTGTGTGTGTGTGTGTGTGTGTGTGTGTGTGTGTGTGTGAAAGAAAATACGAAATTACACTACTTGCAGAAGAAACAAATTGAATAACATCACAACATTATATAATTGCTGCAAGAAACTTCGAGTTACCTATATAGAAAATTATGTATATACTAGCCGATTTACCCAGTGTTGCTCGGGTTATAATGTATTCATAGGCTCATACATTTCTTTTTTAAATATTATCACCAACTTTCAGCGACGAAAAATAAACCTTTTTTCCATGCTATTTTAAATTTAAATCTTTCAAATGTAGCTTGAATACTACAATAGTTATTACAATAATTTGTTATACAACATTGGAACAATTTGAATAGAATATTACAATAGTTTTTGTTTAAATGAAAATGCATGTAGTTTTAAAAGAAACATGTATTTGAAACTTACACAAAGGTACAAAAACAATAACTTATACAAATATACGATATGCATACAAATAAATACAATCTTCAAAATACAATACAACAGTAAATTTTAGGGTGCAACGACAAAGTCTATTGCAAAGCTTGCATGTAAACGACAGTTTTCGTCTTACCTCTTGGAGCTCTAATAAAGAGGTTTTTTTGTGAGCCAACTGGAGCACACTACATAGAGCTGTCCGTGAGAAAACACGGGGGTTCTAGGTGAACACCACACCACTTGATTGATTGCCCCTGCGCCTTGTTAATTGTGATGGCAAAAGCAAGTCACACAGGGAATTGTAATTGCTTGAAACTGAAGAGCATATCAGTTGGGATCAATGGTATTCGAGGAATGAATACGTCCTCACCTTTTTCTTTGCCTGTTAAGATTGTAGCTTCTATGACGTTAGCTAAAAGTCTTTTCACGCTGAGTCTGGTACCATTGCAAAGTTTCAGTGGTTCTAAATTACGTAACAGCAGGATAACAGAACCGATTTTAAGCTGAAGGCGATGTGGTGGCATTCCAGTAGGGTCTAGTGAGTTCAGAAATTCTATGGGAAAATTCACTGCGTCATCAGCGTCCACTACTGTATCTATAGATTTGTACTCAGTGACTGGGCCTGGTATCATATTTTGAATTCGGCTGTTCAACTCGTGCATGGCATTGTTTTTAGCAGCAGAATGGCTCTTTCGCATAACCATTCGTGATTTCTGTAATTTTCAGGTATACCTGGATAACTTTTGTTGATCAGTTCTTCAACCATTGCAACCAGAGTGCAAAAATCATGTGGAAAGCTAATTTTGCCGTTTGATTCAGTCGGAAATGTCCCTTCACCGATTTGTAGAAGTTTATCTGCAAAATGTTGGACCGTCTCGTCTCCAAAGAGCCAAACTCTCATGTTTGTTTTTAATGTGACTCTTTTAACAAACTTCCACAGAGACGAAGTTTTCAGGCAAGCATTGAGTTCATCCTCCAGAGTTGATTTCGGTATGACTGGAAGAGTTTGTCGAAAGTCACCAGCAAGAACCAGCAGAGATCCTCCCAGCAACTGATCATTCTTTCTCAGGTCCCGCAGAGTCCTGTCAAGGGCTTTGCCCCAGTGTACATCATCTTCCAGCAAACCCATTTTTTGACCGGCTTCCCTGAAGGTGTTGCATACTTCACCATTCACAGTTTTAAGCATTTCGTAAGAAGCTGGTCCCCGGACTGTATGAAGCAGCATTCTTAAGAAAAAACATTCGGCATTATTTGGGTGAACAGCGTAGACACACCCTAAAGCCTCACTTGCAATGATGTCACTGCCCAAAACAGGTACCCCTTTTTTTGTTTTAGAAAAAACTTTCCTTCCAGAATCCCAGGTATAGTAGCGAGGAACTTCCGAATATAACAATGTCCTTGCAAATGCATCCTGTTGACATAACTGAAAGAAGGCTGTCAAAGTTGTCCTGGGCGGTTCAGCATCAACTGATTGTGCATTTTCTCTTGTGAAGTAGACTCTTTGGCCATTCTCTAAGTGTACGTTCAGATGAAGGACTGTAGAATGCCTCTCATAAATGGGAAAACTCAGTATTCGCCAAACTGCCTCATTGCTGCTTATGTATCGTCCCAACTGATAATTTGATATCTCATCATGCTCATTGGCCTTCGTCAAACCAAAGACAGCCATATCACTGCCCTTGTTGATATATTTGCATATGTACTTTATATAGATTTTACTGAATTTTACAGTATTCAACATTTATGTGAGCCTGGAACATTTTAGAAAGCATAGGTGAGTATGGAACTACCCACTTGTTGTCGATCGCGATTTCCTCGCCTCGAACACTTAATTTTACTGTGTATCCACCATCTTCTGGACCCGTTCTCCTATACTTGGGGTAGCCATCATCCCCAGTTTGTGTCTCCTTAACCAATTGTCTAGGATATTTCTTGCTACATCTCCCATCATTCATGCAAGGTGGATTCTGGTTAATGTTTCCACGTGGCCCATGCACCATGTTTTTTTTTTACTACATCTGAAAGAACTTGATCTACTTCTGGATTTTGAAACTCTGCAGAAACAACATCATCTATTTGGGTGGGATGAATTTTTTTCTTTCAGCCAGATTAACTTATGAGAATGCGGAAGTCCTCTTTTCTGCCACTCAAAAGAATACATCCAACATCTGGTTTCTCCAAAGACGTGGCTCTTGGTAAATACATTGATTAACTTTTGTTTTTTTTTGTCCAAAACTGGCTAATAAGTCATGACGATCATTTGATGGTTGCCCATGAGATAGTTCTTCCTTTAAATCTGGCCAAGCTGGATTTCATGTAAATGTAATAAACAGGTTGGGACGTCTGTATGATCTGACGTAGGTCATAGCATCTTGAGCGTACTCATGCATTTGCCTGGGACTTCCTGTAAAAGTGGTGGGCAAAATCATCATTTTCCCAATATGTCGACATTTCTCTCACTTGCAATGGCATCTCTTAAATGAATGTATTCTTCACTCCGAAGCTTTTTTTGGTTGTCTTATGAAAAGAAGACGCTCAGCCTCAATTTTAGCATATATATTGTAACGATTTAAACTCTGTCGTACTCTTTATATGTACGTTTATAATTATTATGCCACACGTTGTTGGCATAAATTTGTAATGTGTAAACTCTTATCGTCTCTGTAAAAGTGTGTTTTATTGTGTGTTAGCCCCACACGTTGTTGTCGTTACTTCATGTTTATCTCTAACTGTCGTACTTTTCCTAACTTCTCACGCTGACAATGTCCGTCGCGAACGCATGAATTACCAGTACCGATATCTCACGAGTGTAATCCTTACCTGTCCTTCAATGAGTAAATTTATTTCCCGGGCGGCTCCAAATTGTTTATGAAAACAATTAAAAAAGTTAACCTGAGCGGTCGTTCTATGCGGTGATGACTAATTCAAATTACCCTCACAAACTGGTGGGCATTTGAATCTCGCTTGTAGTTCGTCGTGCTGCCGACGTCTAACGCTGGGAGACAATTTTGCTCATCGCTAAAGTACACAAACTTTATAATACAATTTATAATGAAATAAAGGATGGTTATTACTAATCAGTACTAGTTTATTAATGTGAAATAGTTAATAGTTATTCAGTTAGATACAAAAATATACTGTTATTAAATAATGTTGCTCCGGCAATAGATAGACAATATCTCAAGGTTGGCTAAGTTGATTGAATCGTTTCTAAATCGACATGGCTGCCGTCAAAGTTTATTTTCTACAGTTCATTCAATCATTGAGTCCTTTTGATTACGAAAAAATATTAATAAGATGTTAATAAAGTACACTACCTTACATCAGTGGTACTTATATACTATTAAAGTTAAATACAATTCGTTTTTTTTTTTAGTGTTAAAAAGTGTTTGTTATAATTTCGTACTTCCTACACAGGTTAAAATTATGTTTACATACAAGTTTAATATTTATTATCAATCAATCCTTGAAAGAAATTTAGTTACCAAGTTCGAAGTGAGAGTTTTTTGTGTTGTGAGAAAAGTTAATTAATTGAGTTCGTAAATTCGGGTAGTTTAGATATACTTAACAAATCTTGTTGAATTCTTGTGAAGAGTCACTTTGTTCTTAGTTAGGCTAGGTTGGGTTGATACGATCATTAATCTTCCATCATTTATACTTTGGATTGCATTTGGCTTCTTTTTCAATTAATTTGTGTAAAATAAGTAGTTTTGAATATTAAAATCTGGTTTATTAGCTCTCTTGGGTTAACTAATTCTTTATTAGACTTCTTACATCCACATCTCGTTAAATTTTGCAGTGTTTATTATTATTTTAATTGAAAATTGAGTCGAATATGGTTTGGCTTCTGTATCTCTTGATCGTCAATAATGGACTAAAGTTTTATAACGGCATTCAATATAATAACCTTCCGTTGTTATGGCAACTGTCTATACTCTCATTGGTTGATTACATTTATGTCTATTGTTATAATATTTGAATTTTAATTCAAAATGAATAAATATTTTCTGATGGCTATTATTCTTCTGTCTTCTTATCAATGGATTAGATATTATCATAACTGTTTCTATTTTCTTTCAAAGATCATTTTGACATCCCACAAAGCTGGGTTTGTTCATGTATTAAAGTTTTGACAAAATGCTAATATTATATTATTACATTTCTTTCTTATTTTATGTTTTTAATCTAACTCGGACATCTTTATATGGTTAACTAATTGTAATTAATGAGTTACTTGCCCTGAATTTTCTAATACAGTAGTTAATTTTGTGATGTTAAATTATTTTATACAAATACAAATACAGATAAATAAAATTATTTCTCTTTCACCTACCTTGTTTTGTCCTCTCATCCCAGAATCCGTCACACGAACATTGAGATGCAAGTATGATTATAGGTTGTATTAATAACAGACGCAACTCGCCTTTTGTGGAGAGAAACAAACTGAACTTTATTTTATCCTTTAAAATTTTTTAAACTTCAAATTGTTATTTATTCATTTATTTGCTTCTTAGCTCAAGTGATTACTTCTTGTGAAATTTAAAATACATAAATTTTTTTAATAATATTTACGACATTGATTGGATTATAATTACAATTACGATTACAATATTATACTTAACATCTTACCTTACATTGGCAGCCCAGCCTGCTCACACACACACATTCGTACATTAAAATTCCCCTTATTATTTTATTGCGAGCTCTTTTAATTAAAATTTATTAATTGTTTAAAATGAATTTACGTATCGTGATCTCCTTTTCTGCCAATCTAGGGGTCACATGTTTTGCTGAATCATTTCCGAAAAGTTCTGCTGATTGAATTCCTACGTAATTTAATTATCACTGTTTTCACGTTTTATTTATTTCACTTCATATCTTTTTTAGTTCATATCCGGGAAGTTTATTACATTTTCAATTCCGGGCCTTTTATGTCGAATCGGCCGTAGCCGACACTACGTACCTACAAAACTGTTCTATATTCACATTTTTATATGCTGGCGAGATGGAAAACTGTCCAGTCGGCGGACACACCCATGACCCACGTCCGGCACTTCTAGATGCTATTTTCCGACTGCCGTTACATGCGGGCGGACATCACTGCCTTGCCTGCGAACCAATTTCGTCATTGTTCACAGCCTTCGTTCTCAAAGTCTCATTAGTTGCACACACGACACATGGGATTTTCGTGTGTTGCATGTTGACGATATTTGTTGTCCAGTGGTTTACGTCACTGTAGTAGGCGTGTCTTAGTTTCGTTTCCGTCGTGTCCCTGACCACGTGTTGGACAAAATTCTTCTCCGGGCCATGTTGTTTTAACAATGCGGTGTCGCTTGCGCGTGTGCTGGTGTTTGCGCGCTTGTGGGTGTGTGTCACACAGTCTCAAAATTCTAAGAATGGTATTGCGTGATTGCACGTTGACGCATTCCATTGTATTAACTTCGCCTTATGAGTTCTTGGTTCGCTACGATGTAGATTCAACATGTGACTGGCCACGCATATGATATAAATTGTTGCAAATATTTAATAAAATAAAACCCCTCCCTTTTGCCCCGTTACAATTTCTTACAATTTGTGTATTTTGAATTTATACAGTTAGGCATTTTATAGGCCTAAGTAGTAATTGGCTATATCTTCTTATTTTATACAAATTAAAGATTATTTTACATTTATATATGTTTTGCTTGGTGTCACTTGTGACTTATTTACTTTTTGAATTAATTTGGGCTGCTTTACAATAATTGAATGTTCTTATTAATTTACAAAATCATTGCTTGTCTGTTATTCTCTTATTTCTTTTTCTGTCTTTACTCTAATAATTAACATTATGTTTGTACAATTTATCTCCTTTCTTATCTCTATTGCCATTTCTTATAACTTGTTTATCATTTAATATTACTTATAAAACATAACACACAAATTAGGTTTATGGTCTGTTTACTTTTCAGCCATATTCCTCCTTACAAACTCAACTCTTTTAATTGAACAAATAACTATTTTCGTGAATAACATTATCACACCATTTATTCTATCTTGATAATCATCCCTTGAATTTTATTATTAACATAGGATGTCTTATTTTCATTGCACTCCATAGTACTAGTTTATTATGAATTAACACTATTATATTAATGGTCTATCCATCTTTTACAATCTGTTTTATTATCTTTGTTTCCTTTTTCTTATTATTGTGAATTGTTTACTCTCTCACTTCTAACTTCTAACACTTACACGGTTTATCACTTTCACTTCCTACCTATCTCTCACTTTTGGGTTTTTATTATTTTATACACAATTGATAGTTAGTCTGTTAACAATTTTATGTTTTGATTTTCTTATCATCATAGGGTTATTAATAACATACTATATCTATTACTCTGGTTAGTGTACTTTAACTAAGATTATTTAATTTAATTTTAATACTTGTTACTAGACATTTATTATTTGTTTGTGCTTTTTTATCATTATTTGAGTTTATACCTTCTCATTTTATTTTCTTTATTATTGGGTCAATCACTTGGGTTGGGTCATAGTCATTTGTCTCGTCATAGTAATTTTCTTTTCCTTAGTTTAATATAGTTAATTCATTATAGTTTTTCTCTGGTATGGGGGCGGCTTTTGGTGTCGTAACATAATGCCTCGCCATCAAAATTGATCATTTTGGTAAAACACTAGCATAATCTTTTATGAAATTATCAGTTATATATAATTGTTTCCTTTTTCTTCTTGTTTATTTCTCCTTTCTTGTTTCTCTTCTTACTTGTTCCACTCCTTTTTATTTAGTTATCTTTTAGATCTGTATTTTCTTATTTCCATTAGTGTGTTCTCCCTGTTATATATAATTTCCGTAACTTTTAGTAGCTGGTTTCATCCATTACTACCTTTTATTCTGAGATCAGAGGAACATCATCTCTGCTCAGTTAATTGATTGCTGGACCTATTCTCAGTCAATCTTAAATACCTTTTTGTCATCCTTTGACCTTCATTAATAATAATAATAATAATAATATTTTGGGGATTGTCCACTTTATGGTTCTTTAGATCAATTTAACTTTTTTCTACTCCTTCTTCCTTCCGCTATACCTTTGCTATATTCTGTTATATATGTTGATTGTTTTTATTTATTTATTTAGTTGTTAATTTCATTATTTCTACCTTTTGATTAGTTTGTTTTTCTTTTCTTCTTGTGATCATTTTTAATTATTTTAGACATTTTGTCCTTTCTTCTGTTGATTACTCTTATTTTGCTTTAGCTACCTACTGTATTTGCTTTATATTTTTCATTATACCATTTCTTTTCTTTTCTCTGAATATGCTATATTTTTTACAATTTTATTTATTTGTCTTAGCATGTCTTGCTTGGTTTTATAATTGTTTATTTTAATTAATCTCCTTTCTAATTATCTTGTGTTATTAATTCTTGTTTTCATTTTGTTTGTTTAGTTTATTTCATCTCATATATTTTCTAAATATTAGTGTAAGTTGGTCTTACTCATTATTTTCGATTTTGTAGTTTTATTCCTTTTATCTCTTATCTCATATGTTTCCTCATTGGTGGTGTAAGCTGATCTTACATATTTCTTTTGAATTTTGTTTTTTATTATTATGGTTGTTTATCCATCCTCGTAGAATTTCTTGATGGAACTTTGGTTATATACTCCCTTGTGTAACGGTACATAAGTCCGTAGAGGAATTTGTAGGTACATGCAAATATAATTTTATTGTAATACAATGTATTAAACGACATGAGGTTAAAATTTCCAATATATATCATACAACGCAGTTTGCCAGAACGAGTTGACGCCAAGGTCACTGGTGTACGTGCCAAATGACAGCAACGCAGACAAAACAACAAACGGACACTGCTGAAACGTCATCAAAAATACGAAAGACGTAATAACTGAGCCATATAACAATGCCGTCATCACCGCAAAACAATAGAATGATGATGAATTATCCCTTCCACCTGGCGGATATACACCAAGATGTCTGTCTCAGTCGCCTAATACCTTCCGTGCGAACTGCACGCTGCAAAAATTGCTGGCCAGCAAACATTCAAAAGTGTTCAAAATAGCAGTAAAAGTTAATACAATGTGAATTTAAACCTTATAAAACACATTTAACAATATCGAAATGTAACATAGAATCAGTGAGTGCATAAAGGAACAGTATAATAACTCGGCAGGACACCAAGCAAGAGCACGAGGGACGCATAGCTGCATCTGTAACCGACGAGGCAGGGAAGTAAACCAGTACCCATTTTATACAATACCGATCTTTATAAATTATGTTGAGCTTAGTAATCTAAAAATGTACCGTTTCAAAAGTGTGTGTGTGTGAGTATGGGTGTGTGTATACCGGTGTGTATATATATATATATATATATATATATATATATATATATATATATATATATATAGATGTTGTAACGTTACATAACCCATGCCCAAATATGATAACAATAATCATCGTTAAAACCAATAATCACCCCATTCTAAAAGTCAGAAATGGGTATTATGTACCAAGCTATAAAAAACTTTGTACTACAAAACACTGTAAACAATAACAAAGTGAACTATAGTGTACAAAGTGAAATATAGTGTACATAGTGAAAGTGTAAACTTTTAAAAGAAAAAAAGAGCATCTCACAGATTGATACTGTAGATGAAAAAACAATCAATATTGTAGCAGTGGATTATATTGCTGCTGACAAATTTTGTATTTCTTGTATTTTGTGTAATTTTGTATTGTGAAGGCCACAAAGGTCTTGTACCTAGGAATAATCTTTGTGTTTAATATAATGATTTTGTTTAAATATAAGATAACCCGGGGTTAGATATAAAATAATAATAATATAAAATAATACTATGTTAGCAAGATGGCATAGGAAAAATAGTTTAGAGTAAGGATACATTAAGTAAATAATAAATCATATATAAATCAAATTAAAAGGGATTATTTTATAAAATACCGATGTACAAGTTTAAGGAAAAATATAAGGAAAAACCTCAAATAAATTAAATTCGATTATAAATAAAATCCAAAAAGGATTATTTTTATAAAAAGAAGAAATAAATTTATAATAATTAATAATAACCTATATACTAAAAAGTATATAGATTCACCAATAAAAAACCATAGAAATTCGTGGTTACTAACAGTAACCAACTAACAAGATTGGAAATTAATTGTTAAAACGATTTGGAAGTGAACGTTTGAAAAAGTGTAATGCCTATAAAAATTTGAGAAATTAACGAATACCATTTGGAATAAGTAGTGCTAAATTAATAAAATTGACAAGTGATGTCCACTACATATCAGGACTCCTTCGAATAGAACCATTCACGCCTGTAATTTGATGAAACTTTGATAAATCAACCTCCGAGATCCAGGCCTAGTCCACAGGATGTCGACATTTGGTGAGATTGTTACCAAGTAAAATTTTAACTAAATTACATCTCAACTATAACTTCATAACACTAGAAACAGCACCATATCTTTAAACACTTCAGGAAAATAGGTGAAAACAAACTTTATTATTTTTGTTAACCAAAAAACCAGTGAGATATTTCGTTTTACTGATAATTAATTTAATTTATTCTAAAGATACTGTTCACTGTTTACTGCCGGGCGCCATCTTGTTTTTATTAATTACAAGAAACATAATACAAAAAAAAACTAGTACTCGGGTTCTTTTCGGCGAACATGAGATCAGAATTGGTTGTGCAAAGAAAACTTTATATTGTTTCCCATAATTACGTTTTATTAACAATTGGATATTCACATCATTTAACTTTTAAAAGATCATTAACACACTACGTCTTTACCTCCCTCATCTATTATTCAATTCTCATTATTAAAAAAACTCACATATAATAAAATTAAAACATAGTATACACTTTTGAATTACCACAAAAAAATCAAGATATTAAATAGAAATAATTTTTATACCCACAAACCAGCCTTCTTAATTTACATGATTTCACTCACATACTCATGCGCACACACACACACACACACACACACACACACACACACACACTTATTTTATGACCTGAGAGCTCTCATTTTATATTTTATACTTTATTAAAATTTATTTCCCCATTATGCAAGTAGCAAGTAATTTCGAAAAAAAAACCCTGGTTAAAATTTATGGATACGTTTCTACTTAGCTGTTCAGTTGAGTTGGTGGCGTCACACTTTTACGCGCACATTGTTCAGTTTTTAATGAGTAATTTCCGAAAGAAAAAAAAAACTGTTCTTTTAATGAAGAGAAAACTGTTAGTTATTTTACATTTTCGTCACATTTTATCTGTTGTATGCGGGCCCGCACTTACGTTCCGGAACTGTTACATGTAACTCGCGCGAGTTGTTATTTCAGACTGGCAACAGGCTACCGGCGCTAATTTGTGAAGCGGCCGTGGTTGGATGATCAATTTCCTTTGTTTTAAAGTTTGTATCATTACGCCAGCAGACTGCTTTTGTTACATAACTGAATTCCACAACAAGGATAGGCTCTGACGTATATACTGACGTCAGATGGTCTGATGTGGTTATATAACTTGTTTACAAATTTGGTGTGTCATTTGTTGACCTTGGCACAATTCCAGCTTGTTAAGTCTGTTCGCTTGAGAAATTTACATACAATATTGTCAATCAGTCGTACCACCTTCGCTACCGTCGCCTACCACTAAATTTACCTTTCTTTATAAATTTTGTCCCTATCATCGAAAAATGTTATTTGTTTAAAAAAAAATATACAAATTGCTTTATTACCCCAAAATAGGCCCGTTACAATACCCCATCAATGAGATATTTTATGTCGAAGCATAAAAAATCTCATTGACACATTCATACTTGCTAAAGGGATCAGCCAGGATATGTCGCCACAACCCCCTTTACGGTTTACAAAAAATATAATCAACTCACCCTTGGTCTGGTGACTGTGACCGCATCTGAATGACAATACTGGACTTCTCTCTCGAGATCCCAACACCGTAGAGTCAGACAGATACTTAACGCCCCTGCTCTGACGCGCTGGCCAGCTCAGGTTCGCCGCCACAGCATCACCAAACACTGAAACAACAAATCAAATATCAAATAGTGGCCTTATACAACACCATATCCCCAACTGATCTGTTTCCCCCTAGCGGTGCTGGTTTGCGCTAAGAAGCACTGGTTTTGTTTGTTACTTATTTCTAACATATATATCAGATACCTACCAACAACATGATACCCCTTTTAAAATTCCATAATCTCATTCTATCTACTTTCTCTTGTTAACTTTATCCCAAAATTCAAAATCATTGCCCTGATTCCCATCAGAATTTAAATAAACAGACGACTGACTCACAAACATTTCCCATTACCATTTTACATTTCTCTCATCCCCAATTTAAAATGCATTTAAAATATTTAACTTCATAAAATTCTCTTAAATACTAACAAACACAATATAACCTAAGAAAACATAGTACATTAATAATTCACACTGTTATTATCATCTTAAAATAAACAATTTACTCTAACGCTCCCTTACAAAATCTTTAACTAGTATGACACCCCTCTCTACCAAAAAATCTACTAACCCTTCTCTACCTCTAACTACTTACTACTTTAACTCAATTCGCCACCTTCTCTCAATATATATATAAAAAAAAAATACTCTCTAACCCTTTGTACATAGGATAAGTGTTTCCCCCCCCAAAAAGCTCAATTCCCGTTCTCTGGTTCCTGGATTCTACCTAAGGCAACCCCTTCCCACTAAATCTATACCAAATCCCGTCCCAACTTATCATTATTATGTTGCGGACTCCCACATTACAACACCCCCTACTACAAAATCGCCATCCCCAAAAATCTCAATCTCATTACCTTACTACAACTTCAACAAAATAACAACATTAATTAATAACATCAATGTTACATGACTCAAAACTCTACATAAATTCTCCAATTCTACTGTGTCTCCACTTATACTTCTCAAAATTCTATAACATACATTAACTCAAAACAACATTGCATTATTTGCATATCTACTATTTCTTTAACTTTGACTTCAATTTGGACAGATCTATATGTCCCACAAATATTCAACTTGGACTGACTCAAACATTTTACTCAAATAATTACTATCACCCACTTCTATCTTTTGCAACCCATTGAAAATTTTAACTATCACACCTTTATTTCATTTTATTTTAAAATCTATAAACACATTGAAAACATATTATCATATTTTTATAATCCTTATTCCTAACATACTAAATGCAATTAACACAATAAGACATAATAAACACAATATAGGAAGTATGTAGTGCATCTATTATTCAAATCAAAAACAAAATTATTTAGTAACGAGTCATCATTATTAAAATACAACAAATTTCTAATACGTTATCCACCTGGATAACCTCCCAGCCACACACATCTTGTATAATACATTACATAACATCATAAACAAATAGAAATTAACCTGGATTATTAGCATACATTAAACAAACAATTATCTTTTAAACAATTTACAGAAACTTATAAACACTCTTGTTTAAAATTTTTCATTAACTCTTTCATATATCATTATTCCATTATTTATCCTGTGCTGTAATTAGATTCCTCAACATTTCCAAATTTATTATTAATCTATATTTTTAACCATTATGTTATTCCACAAACCAAACCATTTAACATTTATTTATTTATTCATTAATTATTATTAAATTAAAATCTCACCAAACAATTTAATTACCTTATAAAAATTCAACCGTTAATTCAATCACAATATCTAAACATCTCCAATTATTTACTTCAATTGATTATTCAAATAGAACATATTTCAATTATTATCAAAATTTACAAACCATTAGTTATTGTTTTCATAATTACTTTTATTATTTAATTAGAATGCAAAATATTAATAATATTATCATTATTATCACAACATTTTCTAATACATATACACCTAACATTTCATACTACACACAAATGAATTCACTATATTATTTACAAAGTATACGTCAATAACTGTTCAATTGTTTCACACTTCACTGTCCAAATTTGCCATGTCAAAAACCATCAAACACAATGTTTATACTGTCTTTTATTGTTTTAATAGTTTACCCTCCATCGTCCCAGATAAGTCTTGGTTTTACATAACATCGTTCAATTTTATCACTACACAAATGACTGTTTTGTGTGTTGTAACCATACAAACTAAATTCATTCAGCTTATTCAAATACTCATGAAACCAGTCTATGTTAGGTATTTTTGTTAAGTCTCCGTCATTAAATTCATTCACTATCGGGTTAATTATTTTTACCAAATCATTGTAATCATTGTTACTCAAATATACTTTTAAACTTTCCTTCCATTCACCATACTTTCTATTTAAGTTATATAATTCTGTTACTTTCTCCACGTACACTACTCTGTTTAACTCTCTCTCATCACAAGTTACTTTCTCCACATACACTACTCTGTTTAACTCTCTCTCATCACAATACCAAATCATGCTTTCAACATCATTATTACAGACAGAAGGCACAACATTATACAACATCAATATACACTTCAATTCATCTACTAATATGGGTCTCTCGCCCTTCAAAAACAACAACATTTGTGAACACTCTGGTTCAGAAAAATTAATGAAAAAATTTACCCTCTGCCCACATTCAACTACTATATTATTTTTCCACTCTCTCTCTACTTCATCAACACACCTTAACATCTCATAATCACATTCTACACATTCATCAATACTATTTTTGATTATATTCTCATCATTTATCTCTCCATTATTCTTCACCCCCACTATACTCTCAGAATTGTAATTAATATCATTATCTTCCACTATTTCGTCATTTTTAATATTCATAACATTGTCACCTAACTTTTCAATACTCTGTTCTAATCTATTAAATGTATCTTCTATTATGTCATCAATTCGGTTTAAATGCTTGTTAGTTTCTTTAATTTGGTTTGTTAACTCATTCAAACTATTCTTTTGAACATCGAATTTCTCATTTATCTCGTTTTTCTGTTCATTAAAAAGCAATTTCATCATTTTGATCATATCATTATCTTCAGCCTTTTTACTCGTGACTGGTGTTGAGTGAACACCTTCATTCATGATTTGTGATTCCGTTACGCTTATCTGGCTTTCATCTACACTGTCAGTGACGCTGACAGTTTCATGATTGTCTGCCATTTTCTTAAATCTTTTAGACATATAATTCTTTGCAAAATATTATTATATGTAATACATACTTATTAAAAAAAAATATTTTACTCACCCATACATAATCATCACATAACCTTACTACTTATACGTCTATTTTACGTACCCACAAAAATTTTCTTTCCTATTCCAAACAACCATTCTGCTCTCCACGTGGCCTATATTTATATAAATTGTCCCTACGTTCGGAAGCCATTGAGATATTTCGTTTTACTGATAATTAATTTAATTTATTCTAAAGATACTGTTCACTGTTTACTGCCGGGCGCCATCTTGTTTTTATTAATTACAAGAAACATAATACAAAAAAAAAACTAGTACTCGGGTTCTTTTCGGCGAACAGGAGATCAGAATTGGTTGTGCAAAGAAAACTTTATATTGTTTCCCATAATTACGTTTTATTAACAATTGGATATTCACATCATTTAACTTTTAAAAGATCATTAACACACTACGTCTTTACCTCCCTCATCTATTATTCAATTCTCATTATTAAAAAAACTCACATATAATAAAATTAAAACATAGTATACACTTTTGAATTACCACAAAAAAAATCAAGATAGTAAATAGAAATAATTTTTATACCCACAAACCAGCCTTCTTAATTTACATGATTTCACTCACATACTCACGCACACACACACACACACACACACACACTTATTTTATGACCTGAGAGCTCTCATTTTATATTTTATACTTTATTAAAATTTATTTCCCCATTATGCAAGTAGCAAGTAATTTCGAAAAAAAAACCCTGGTTAAAATTTATGGATACGTTTCTACTTAGCTGTTCAGTTGAGTTGGTGGCGTCACACTTTTACGCGCACATTGTTCAGTTTTTAATGAGTAATTTCCGAAAGAAAAAAAGAAAACTGTTCTTTTAATGAAGAGAAAACTGTTAGTTATTTTACATTTTTACATTTTCGTCACATTTTATCTGTTGTATGCGGGCCCGCACTTACGTTCCGGAACTGTTACATGTAACTCGCGCGAGTTGTTATTTCAGACTGGCAACAGGCTACCGGCGCTAATTTGTGAAGCGGCCGTGGTTGGATGATCAATTTCCTTTGTTTTAAAGTTTGTATCATTACGCCAGCAGACTGCTTTCGTTACATAACTGAATTCCACACAAGGATAGGCTCTGACATATATACTGACGTCAGATGGTCTGATGTGGTTATATAACTTGTTTACAAATTTGGTGTGTCATTTGTTGACCTTGGCACAATTCCAGCTTGTTAAGTCTGTTCGCTTGAGAAATTTACATACAATATTGTCAATCAGTCGGTACCTTCGCTACCGTCGCCTACCACTAAATTTACCTTTCTTTATAAATTTTGTCCCTATCATCGAAAAATGTTATTTGTTTTAAAAAAAAAATATACAAATTGCTTTATTACCCCAAAATAGGCCCGTTACACCAGCAGACCGGATTCCTGTGAATTTCTTGCCGCCATTAAATAAATTTCGTGTTTTCAGTGAAGACGTAATCTGCTATCTAGCGGTGAACCAAGCAACTACATAACATTAATACAAATTATAAAACTGTATTTTTGTAAAGCTTGGTATTAAAATATTCATTTCTGACCTTCTCATAGTACAAAGAACTCTGCAATAACCCTGGGAAATTTATAAATTGTTTCTTTATTGTTATTGAAATAAAAAATAAAAATATTTGTTATACATTATATGTTTAAAAATAAGATCGAACTAGTGCTGTTTTGCCAGTAAGAATCGATTATCCCTTTCTGTTTTGGGAGAAGATAAAACAAAAATTTGCTAAATAAATCCAATGAATACTTTGTTGTTTGAATAAAAATGTGTATTATTTTCAGTAGATGGTAGTTGGTTACAGATTGTCTGGAGACAGAAAAGAGAACAGACAACCAGAAAATATTACATACCATTCGGGGTTAATTTAACCTCAAATGTGTTTGTAAATGTCACAATCAGCTGGTCTCATGAGCGGAGAAATTTAAATTAATTTATATATGCTAAGAGAGTAATTCTCTTTGCACTCTCTCTCCTAACTACGGTCAAACTACAGTATTGATTTCACTCAAATAAAATCTAAGGGAAATATTTGCATAATCACACACACACTCGATTTTTGGAAACATTGAACATAAATTATAACAAAATCTGTGACTCTCATTAAAGCGAGATTTTCGAAGAGCATAAATAGACGATAAGAAACCTTTTTAGGAAACATATATTTAAAGACTCCGAGAGTAGACCCGCGAGACGTTACAAGATGATGTACAAACATGGGGCTTAATTAGGAAAGCTTAACAAGGATTAGAAAAAATACTTATAAGACTCCGAGAGAAGACCCGCGAGACGTTACAAGTTGGCAAACCCAACAGTGGGGTTAATAAAACATCATGTCATTAAATAATTACAGTGACGATCGCAAGGGAGACAAGACTTAAAATTTCTAGACACTCTGAGATAAGACACGCGAGACGTTACAAGATGGCGCTCAACTTAAAAGGGCTTTAGTTAGGAAAGAAATTTTGAGATATACGAAAGATAATATCACAAAAAAACTAATTTTCGTCGGCAACTATGAGAAAACAAGAAATGCATAATACCAGAGGCAGATCGAAGAAGAGGGCAGAAGACAAGGAGAATGAAGAAGGTGGACAGGAACAAGAAATAGAAGTAGTCATGGACAGTGAAATGGAACAACCAATGGGTGATAAAGAAGAAACCGAAGTAGTCACAAACACGGAAAAGGAAAGAGTTGAAGAGGATGCCCAAGGGGACCAACCCGATAAAACGGAAGCAAGAAGAGAACCAGTTTGGCAAGAAATGATGAGGCTAATGATGGAGAAAATTGATAGCATTAAGGAAAGCAATAATGAAAACTTTAGGAAACAGGAGGAAACTTCAAAGAAACAAAACGAAACTTTGAAGGAACAAAACAAAATATCGGTATGGAGAACCATACATGACTTCCATATTCTAAGATTTATATTTAAAATCATTTTCAGCCAAACAGCCAGGCTGTGTTTTACCTGCCTTTTTATTGCTGTATTAAATGAAAAATATTATATTACATTAAAATGAAAAAATTATAATTTTATTGCCTGGCAACAAAATTATTTTATTTTTAACAATTACCATTGTTTCAAAAAGTTTAAATAAATTTTCAAGTACTTTACTCTTGTTAAAACGTAAAAGGTTGCAGGTAAACTACCCCTTCCCCTTAACCGATCTTCACCAAAATCGAAAGTCATTGAGACCTCTACAATTCAGGGACGTATGCAAAAAATTATTTGATTCTGTTTGAATTTGCGGCTATCGTTTGCCATAGAAAATACGCTTGATAAAAAAACGTTGCAGGTAAACTACCCCTTCCCCTTAACCGATCTTCACCAAAAACAATAGGTCTTGAGTACTCTACAAATCAGGGCTGTATGCAAAACATTATTTGATTCTGTTTGAATTTGCGGCTGTTATCGTTTGCCATAGAAAATACCCTTGTTAAAAAACGTTGCAGGTAAACTACCCCTTTCCCTCAACCGATCTTCACCAAAAACAATAGGTCTTGAGAACTCTACAATTTAGGGCTGTATGCAAATAATCTTTTGATTCTGTTTGAATTTGCGGCTGTTATCGTTTGCCATAGGAAATACCCTTGTTAAAACATAAAACGTTACAGGTAAACTACCCCTTTCCCTTAACCGATCTTCACCAAAAACAATAGGTCTTGAGTACTCTACAAATCAGGGCTGTATGCTAAACATTATTTGATTCTGTTTTAATTTGCGGCTGTTATCGTTTGCCATAGAAAATACCCTTGTTAAAAAAACGTTGCAGGTAAACTACCCCTTTCCCTCAACCGAACTTCACCAAAAACAAAAGGTCTTGAGAACTCTACAATTTAGGGCTGTATGCAAATAATCTTTTGATTCTGTTTGAATTTGCGGCTGTTATCGTTTGCCATAGGAAATACCCTTGTTAAAACATAAAACGTTACAGGTAAACTACCCCTTTCCCTTAACCGATCTTTACCAAAATCAAAAGATCTTGAGAACTCTACAATTCAGGGCTGTATGCGAAACATTATTTGATTCTGTTTGAATTTGCAGCTGTTATCGTTTGCCAAACAAACAAAATTACCCTTGCTAAAAAAAAAACCGTTGCAGGTAAACTACCCCTTTCCCTCAACCGATCTTCACCAAAAACAATAGGTCGCGAGTACTCTGCAAATCAGGGCTGCATGCAAAAAATTATTTGATTCTGTTTGAATTTGCGGCAGTTATCGTTTGCCATAGAAAAAAAATCTACAGACAGACACACAGACACACACACACACAGACACTTTTCGGAAAACGACTTTTTTTCATGTTTTGAGTGTAGTAGAATCAGAATCTGCAATAATCTCGAACACGATTTTTTTTGCCATCACCATACTTCCATTCCTTAAGGAATATGGAAGTAACAAACCAATGATAAAATAGCTGAAAAGATTAATATTAGATTCCAGAAGTATGAAGGAAGAAAACAGAAGGAAGATAGCAGACAGAAGCTTAATTGAGAAAGCAAATTTATAGTAGCAATTAGAAATATGAATGTTAAAACAAGTTTTTTATGATTAGTGTGACCAGCCCTTATCAAGTAATATGTGAAAGACCACTACCCAGAGAAATTAAATCATTAATGAATTTGCCTCCAAGAGAGAGAGAGAGTTGAGTAGGAAATTAAGTCTATTACCATTAACCGAATAACAGGTGAATAACCAATCAGAAATAAAAAGATATTATGAAGAATAATGAAAGAATCCGAAGACTGAAGAGTTCAACGATTATTTTTTAAAACAAGTAAACAAAAATAAATCTATTCTAGTGGGGGGGGGGCTTTATGTAACGTTATATAACCCATGCCCAAATATGATAACAATAATCATCGTAAAAAACCAATAATCACCCCATTCTAAAAGTCAGAAAAAACTTTGTACTACAAAACACTGTAAACAATAACAAAGTGAAATATAGTGTACATAGTGAAAGTGTAAACTTTTAAAAGAAAAAAAGAGCATCTCACAGATTGATACTGTAGATGAAAAAACAATCAATATTGTAGCAGTGGACTATATTGCTGCTGACAAATTTTGTATTTCTTGTATTTTGTGTAATTTTGTATTGTGTAGGCCACAAAGGTCTTGTACCTAGGAATAATCTTTGTGTTTAATATAATGATTTTGTTTAAATATAAGATAACCCAGGGTTAGATATAAAATAATAATAATATAAAATAATACTATGTTAGCAAGATGGCATATGAAAAATAGTTTAGAGTAAGGATACATTAAGTAAATAATAAATCATATATAAATCAAATTAAAAGGGATTATTTTATAAAATACCGATGTACAAGTTTAAGGAAAAATATAAGGAAAAACCTCAAATAAATTAAATTCGATTATAAATAAAATCTAAAAAGGATTATTTTTATAAAAAGAAGAAATAAATTTATAATAATTAATAATAGCCTATATACTAAAAAGTATATAGATTCACCAATAAAAAACCATAGAAATTCATGGTTACTAACAGTAACCAACTAACAAGATTGGAAATTAATTGTTAAAACGATTTGGAAGTGAACGTTTGAAAAAGTGTAATGCCTATAAAAATTTGAGAAATTAACGAATACCATTTGGAATAAGTAGTGCTAAATTAATAAAATTGTCAAGTGATGTCCACTACATATCAGGACTCCTTCGAATAGAACCATTCACGCCCGTAATTTGATGAAACTTTGATAAATCAACCTCCGAGATCCAGGCCTAGTCCACAGGACGTCGACATTTGGTGAGATCGTTACCAAGTAAAATTTTAACTAAATTACATCACAACTATAACTTCATAACACTAGAAACAGCACCATATTTTTAAACACTTCAGGAAAAGAGGTGAAAATAACCTGTATTATTTTTGTTAACCAAAAAACCAGCAGACCGGATTCCTGTGAATTTCTTGCCGCCATTAAATAAATTTCATGTTTTCAGTGAAGACGTAATCTGCTATCTAGCAGTGAACCAAGCAACTACATAACATAAATAATACAAATTATAAAACTGTATTTTTGTAAAGCTTGGTATTAAAATATTCATTTCTGACCTTCTCATAGTACAAAGAACTCTGCAATAACCCTGGGAAATTTATAAATTGTTTCTTTATTGTTATTGAAATAAAAAATAAAAATATTTGTTATACATTATATGTTTAAAAATAAGATCGAACTAGTGCTGTTTTGCCAGTAAGAATCGATTATCCCTTTCTGTTTTGGGAGAAGATAAAACAAAAATTTGCTAAATAAATCCAATGAATACTTTGTTGTTTGAATGAAAATGTGTATTATTTTCAGCAGATGGTAGTTGGTTACAGATTGTCTGGAGACAGAGAAGAGAACAGACAACCAGAAAATATTACATACCATTCGGGGTTAATTTAACCTCAAATGTGTTTGTAAATGTCACAATCAGCTGGTCTCATGAGCGGAAAAATTTAAATTAATTAATCGTATGCTAAGAGAGTAATTCTCTTTGCACTCTCTCTCCTAACTACGGTCAAACTACAGTATTGATTTCACTCAAATAAAATCTAAGGGAAATATTTGCATAATCACACACACACTCGATTTTTGGAAACATTGAACATAAATTATAACAAAATATGTGACTCTCATGAAAGCGAGATTTTCGAAGAGCATAAATAGACGATAAGAAACCTTTTTAGGAAACGTATATTTAAAGACTCCGAGAGTAGACCCGCGAGACGTTACAAGATGACGTACAAACGTGGGGCTTAATTAGGAAAGCTTAACGAGGATTAGAAAAAATACGTATAAGACTCCGAGAGAAGACCCGCGAGACGTTACAAGTTGGCAAACCCAACAGTGGGGCTAATAAAACATTATTTCATTAAATAATTACAGTGACGATCACAAGGGAGACGATAAGACTTAAAATTTCTAGACACTCTGAGTTAAGACACGCGAGACGTTACAATGTAAGGATCACAAGCATTGGTTAACGTTTTCTGATCTAAATAACGTAACAATTTAAAAAATGGTAACTGCAGTATGTTTTGAATTCATTTTAGAGTAAACCAGGGTGACTTGAACATATATACATGTCATGTAATTGCGCCACAAGTAAGGCTGAAGCAGCGAGAATATTGTGCAGCCATTTTGTTTTTTATGTTTTCATGACTCCATCTTGTTTTTGTTTATATAAATGTTTAAGATATTCAGATCATTAAATCCTGAGTTTGTAATCAAATAATATCAGTGTTGATTATTTCTAATGACCATTAAGTCTCTGCGATCGCTTAATAAGAACCTTGGACCCGAACACAAAATACTTAATGTTGGTAACACAACAATGGCGTCTGAACCCGTATGTAAACAAAGTGTTAACCAGATTTCAAAAGGTAAGTCACTTATAAAATCTATATATAAAAGTAAAGTAACAAATGACGGCCCTAACTGGGACTTATATTTGTTTGTAAGTTACAAATGGCGCCCGAACTGGGACTTTATATAAATAAAAATTTTATATAAATAAGCCGGATACAGAGACGAATGGTTGTTGGAAAAAAAAAGTGAATTAATATGTAAAATGTACCTAGTACGTAAGTAATAAGTTAGATTATGATTGTTAGGTTATGTTGTTGTTATGTCAGATATATAACAACAGTTTTATATATATATATATATATATATATATATATATATTGTAACGTAAGAGATTTGAGGTCCCCAACGTTACATAAAAAAATGAAGTAACTATGGTCAAGAACCATACCCCAATATTAAGGTTACTCAGTAATTAATACATCTGAGGTGTACATAAATTTAAAAGATGTAATAAATAATATGGGGTGTAAAATATAAACATTGTATCAAATGGGAGGAGTTTAATAGGTAGTAATGAAGTATAAAATACTATTCAAATTAATGGTTAATGTGTTACAAATTGTACTTGTTGTTATGTTGTAGCATGGTAGTGTTTACAGGATATTTATTTTATTTTTTGTGGATAGTAAGAGGGAACTGTTGTTTTATAGAAGTACTTAGTCAGTGGTACTCCTTTTATTTATGTTAAAATTGTCTTTAGACAATTAAGTATAAATACATGTGTTAGGTATTATATTATGTTAAATGTATTGACTGAAATTGATTAATGAAATTGTTTTGAATTAATGTTTGTAAATTTGGCCAGGATGGCAATAAGTGTTTGAAAGTTGACAAGTAGTTCTTATAATTATGTTATAAAATAATGAAGGGTTCCAGGATGAATTAATTAATATAATAAATTAAAACCAGGAAATATAAATTAATGTAAGTAGCCATAAACCAATGACTATCTGTACAGTAGGTCAGGTAAAGAAAATTAAGTTAAAAACCAAACAATATTATAACAATTGTAAGAAAACCTATAGGCCTAAATTGAATATTTGTAAAAGGAAATTAATACCTTTTTAATAAGTCCAGTCCAATGAAACTATAGTAAAACATATACGGTTTAATAAGGTAGATTGGGTGAGAGTTTTAGGTAATTTGGTATAATTCCAAGCATGGAGTATTTTATTAAAAAGGAGTAGTAATATTTTATAATTCTGGCTCTAGGATATCAAATATCATCCAATGACAGAAAGTAGTGGTTGTTAGGGTAACTAAAATGTAAAAAATCTTGTTGATTTTCAATTATTCAATTGTTATATGCTATTGAGTTCAGATGAGGAGACACTTTTAAAAAAGAATGATACAAATTAACAAAAATGAATCAAAATTAATAAATTAAAGTCGAAACCTAATCCTATAAAACAAACTGATGAATAATAAATTAAATTAGATTTCAAAAATATAACCAAATACCTCCAAAAGGTCGAGAAATTCTTACTTCACTCAACAAGATAATTCCGTTGGATTTAGTATTAAACCCGATTTCCCATCTAACCAGGAGACTAATTGATGGAAGAAAAAAGCCTAAATTAATGGAATTATAGAAAAATTATACAAGGACCTGTTTCTGAAGAAATAAACCTCACTTTCAAGAAGGAAGTTATAATACGACTCCAATTTCACCGACACCGACAACCACAAGGATCGTAAGGGAAGAACGAAGGTCAGAAGAGTTCCCGGGGCTTTCCAGTACATCACACCGTCAATTTTATTAAGAATCGGAACACTTTTTCTTGATGGAAGTAACCTAAATCGTAATCCTAAACTGTTTGCAGACGTGCAATGCTGCCTTGAGAGTCATCAACCCGGTAACACCAGCTTATTTTTAATTTCAATATATTAAGAACTAATAACCTTTTGTAATACTAAGTAACCTTAATTTTGCATTACCTGGCCTTACTAATCGTTAAAAGAATCGTATGTACCCTGGGATAAGAGATATTTAATATTATATTTAATTTGTATAAAATAAAAGGAACCTGGTCAACTACACAATCGATCCATCATTGTATAATCGATATCATTCTATTGTAGTAATGAAGAACACTGTTAGTTTGAATTAAAGTACAAAATAAATAAAGAATCCTTCTTGTATATGATGATGTTTTAAGTTATTGTAGAATAGGTACTATATGTTGTGGGTGAAGTAATTTACAGGTAAAAGGGTGATTAAAATCTGGTGAACCAGTTAACCTAGAAGCAAGCCAATTACGAATGACAGCGCTCATAGTCCACAGCTGGAGAACGTGAGATTACCGAACTAGCGTGTTTCCTGTATAATTTTTGAATTGAATTACACAATACGGACTTACTAGGGTTGGCGAGAATTCTTAATTCATCAAGTAAATACATGAAGTATATCATTGATATTGCGTAACATTGAGTAATTAGGTAAAACTGTGTTATAGTATACATAAAAATTATAATAACCCCATAATAAATATATTTGTCTATTAAATTTGAGTTACAGGAGGTCACCTATAAGACTACATAATAAACATTTCCTTATAAACAGAGTTCTTTACAATTTAAAAATAAAAGTAGCTATTGGTTACAAATTGGTGAACCCAACAGTGAGGCTTTCAAACATCCTCGAATATAATTAATAAAGTAATAAACTAAGTTATTACAAATTGGCGCAAACCAACGTGGAGCTTGATTAAACACACGTAACATCGGCTTGTTGTTACAATATATATATATATATATATATATATATAGCAACAGTTTGAAAAGAAAAATGTTTAAACAAAATTTTGTTTCTCAAAATGGCAGACAATGATGAAAGTGTCAGCTTAACTGACACAGAAACAGAATCAATGATCATGAGTGGGGTCAATGCGAAATCAACACCTACAGTTAGTAAGGTGTCGTTAGATGATATATTCCAGTTGATGAAAGCTCAAAATGATAACTTAAATACCAAATACGATGAAAAGTTTGATGAAGTAAAAACGAAATCAAAAACAAAATTTTAATTTTGATAAACAAATTAAAGAAATAAATATACGTTACGAAAATATTCAAGAACAGATCATAGAAGTAGTCAGTGAGAAATTTGATATACAAATAAACAGTTTATATGACAAAATCAGTAAAGTAAATGAAACAAAAATTGAGAAAGTTCAGAACCAAATTGTAACACAAAGTAGAGAGATAGAGAATAAATGTTTAGCTGCAGTAGATAAACAAGTAGAGATTAAAACCAAATTTAAAATAAACAAACAAATAGACATTAAAACAAATGGTGCCCAAACTGGGACTTATATTTGTTTGTAAGTTACACTTGATCTTTTTTGTTACTGGCTTGCTTACTTCATACGTATTGTTACCATTGTCTTTTGTTATGATATAAGGTCCTACGTATAACAATAATAGTTTCTTGGCTATACCTTCGAATGTCCTAGGTAGTTCACGATTTTTTATTAAAATTTTTTCTCCTAAGTGATAGTTAATTACTTTTGTCCTGTTCAGTGAATATTTGGTTTTTTGTTTCTCTATTTTCTCCATGATCCTGTTGTAGTATTTCCTTTCTTCACACGGTTCTTCTGGGTTAGTTGGAAAGTCAATCAAATCTTGTATCTCTCTATGTGGCTTTCTTCCAAACATCATAGAATATGGGGTGTTTTCAATGAAATGGTGGTAACTTATGTTTAAAAATTCTTCTGTTGATATTAAATACTTTTGCCATTCTCTTTGTTTATCATGACACTATGTTCTTAAAATGCATCCCACCTCTCTCAATACTCTTTCAGCAGGATTACTGCGTAGATGGTACACGGACGTTTTGTATGTTTTGACATTTATTTCCAATAGTTTTTCTCTCCACCTTCTCCCTTTAAACTGTGTTCCGTGATCTGTTATTATAGTAGATGGTTTTCCAATTTCAGGTATGTATTTGTCTTTAATTATATCCAAGATTTTCTTTGTGGTTGCTCTGTTAATAGTGTATAATTTGGTGTATTTAGTGTAATTGTCAAATAGAATTACTATGAACTTGAATCTGTGCCTCCCCCCGCTATGTGGGAATGGCCCACATATATCAAGAAACACTTTTTCAAGTTTATTATTTGATGTGATGGGTATCATCTTTCCTCTCATTATTGGTTTTAACCATTTGACAAATAGTGCATGTTTTGATATTTCTAATCACTTTTCGGGTTATACTTTTAATAAACATTCCTTCTTCCAATGCTTTGACTATTTTTAAAGCTCCCATGTGTCCTGTACCTGACATGGTAGTCTTTGATTAATTTATTTTCTAGAGATGTTGGAACTTTGTGACGGTACAATTCTGGTACCCTAATAATTTTGGGAAACTATGGTTCCAAAACATAATTATTGTATTTTATTTTATATTCGCTTTGGTGAGAATTTTCAACAACGCAATATTGAGTTAACAGGATTTGTGTCGAATTCAGTGGAAAATTACAAAAGTAGCAAAAAACTGTTTGTCACAATAACGGGTAAACAAGCCAAGCCCATGATTACGTCAGACGAAAGCATGCAAGGCGCAGTATTATACAATTGTATTTAACTAGGCTGGGCAGTTCGAACAAAGAACCAGTGACTTAGTTTTGCCCCACCTCTGCAATGCTTAGTGGTGAAACGTGGTCATTTTCGTCCAGACCGTGAAGTGGGCCAGCAGGCCAATTCACACGGCCGGCGAATTCACGAAGTGTGATTATCTAAATTTTACACCACCAAAAGTTTATTAATAACAGTTATATATTAACATTTTTTGAGTTAAACATCGGAAGCGTGTAATCCACGATGGGATGCTACAGATTTGGCAAAAGTGAGATCTAGATGGGACGCTACAGAATCGGGAGCGTGTGATCAACGATGATGAGACAGTCCAGATTCGAGAGTGTGTGATCAAGATGAGACGTTTTCGATAACTCAAAAGTATAGGAAGTGACAGCTAAGTACAAATTGGCTGTAACCAAATTATATAAAATTTGTAATATTCGAAAGTATACAAAGAATCTTTCCTAATATGACCAAAAGTAATCAAGTGACAAAATTAACTTAAATGAGCTCATAATAAATAATTGTACCAGAGAGAGAGAGAGAGTGAGAGAGAGAGGGAGTGAAAGAGTGGATAATAATATATATTAAAAAGTGCTGGGTTGTGCCACTGTAAATTTATATATATATATATATATATGTTTAATATGTTTAACATTTTAATATTATAATATTATAATACATATTTGTTTTGGAGGGCTTGTGAAATGTTTAAGGGGAATTTAACTTGAAGAACTGAATTACGCCTCATGGCGGATAGTAGCGTGTTTGTTTTGCACACAGTAGAGTCACATTCATTTGTACGTAATTAACAATAAAAGGTAATTTCAATGGTAACAAACAGAAACACGAGTGAATTATTTCAGGTAATATATTCCTCGACTCTAGTTCATATAACACGAATTCTGACCTTAGGTAAGTACTGTATACATAATTTATTTGTAACATGGCGCCCGATAGTAATATTACATCAGATTAAATATAACCAGTTAATTACAAATGTAATTAAAGTCAATAATTACAAATGGCACCCGAACAGGGACTCTACATAAGACCTAATTTTATGTAGAGTATATATACTGGAGAAACGGAATATTTACCTGAGATAATTGGGAAAGTACGTAAACATGTGCGAAAAGTAGGGTTACGTTACGTTATAGACCTATATGTGTTAAACATATAAAGTAGCAAAATGAATACTGGTGAAGGTGATAATGTAGACGAAACAGTTACGAGTGAGATGGACGTTAAATTGAACCCAATTAGTCAGATCAGTGAAACCAGAGACACTGAATTAAATCCAGTTCCATTAACACCCATCTCAACTCGGGACGAAAGTAAAACAGATGAGATTAGTGCAATGATGCAATTATTGTTAAAGTTAGACATGAAGTTAAATGAGCAAAAAAGTGATTCTAATGTTAAATATAATAACTTGAATGACAAATTTGATTATTTTGATAAACAATTTAACGAGCAGAAAAATGAAATCGGAAATAGTTTTGATGTAAAGTTTGATGAATTAAAGACTGAAATTAAAAACGTAATGATAATTTTGATAAACAATGTGACAAAGTGATTAAAAGGTTAGATGAGAGGTTAATTCAAATAAAAAATCAGAAAGTAAGTAACAGTGAAAATATGACAAAAAACAAAGTGCTAATTAATAAGGTGAGTAACAATGATAATTTGAATAATGAGTTTACAGGTAGGAACAATGATATAATTAAGAATATGGTATTAGAAAATGATGATGAGAATATTGGGAGTGATAATGAGATGTTTGTGTGTGTTGAGTTAGAGAGAAAGTGTAGAAAAAGTATATTTGTAAAAGGGATGCAGGGGGTAGAATTTTCCTTTTATGTTGTAGTAGGGGGTGAAGAAAAGTCTTCACGTATTTTTAGCAAGGACAAGAGTTCCTTAGATTTATATTTGGGAGACGATAGGTCTACAAATAGAGTTCCCTGGTGTTTTTGTGTACTTCATAGGTGGTGCAGTAATTGTGAGTTAGTGACCCCTGCATATTTGGAGAGAGAGAGTATAGCTTGGTGTTATGGTGAGAAATATATTGAGAGAGAGAGAGAGAGAGAAAGAGAGTAATAGAGGTTTTTAAGATAAATAGAAAGTATAGAGAATTTGTAGAAAGGTTAGGAGTAGAGATGGTGGATGATTATAGTGAATACTTACCTTGTAGTAAAATTGAGATATCAATAATAGTAGATGATGATAATAATGATAACAATCACTTACCTTGGGAAGTAAAGGGTGTAGTAGTAGACGATAGTAATGAGTATATGACTTGCATGTTTATGACAGATAATACTGAGGTAGACAGAACCATACCCGATCATGACATGGTATATGATAAATTAATATGGAATACACCTATTAATATTAACGAGATAGTGGAAAAATATAAAAATGTAAACAAATATTATATTGATAATAAGAATAATATCATTTATTTACTAAAAAATAAGTTGTATAGACCTAAGATTCGACTGTTATTCAATGATGGAGGATAGATTGTTTAATGTGTATGAACATTAATATATGTGAACAGTGATTTTGAAATGGACTGCTTATGAACTGATTTTGATCAATGATAAAATAATAAGTTGGAATGTATATTTTGTGTGTATTAATGTCAATGTATTTATGTATTTTGATGTTGTGTATTACGGGTAATGTTATGCAAACTATATATGTAACAGTAAATTATAGTTAAATTGTTTTAATAATTAACAATTAACATGTTTTTGTTTTGACTAAACAAGTGAAAGTAATAGTGAAAGTTTAAATTAAACAATTGAAGATCAATCACTTAATGAATGTGGTACAAAAGAAAATTTGTATAATGAATTTAAATTATTAATTTGTAATGAAGAAAGTTTCTAATGAATAATAAATGAGTAAGCATATATATATATATATATTTGAATATTAAGATGTATTGTTATTAGTAGGTGAGGGATGAATTTTATAATGCAATTGTCAATGATCATAGTAATGTAGAATGTTTAAAAAGGGATAGAGCCTGGGTGTATTAGTAGATAAAGGCATGTGAGTTAGTCAGTTAACGTTAATGGGAGTTAGGTAGATAAGAATTTTAAAGAAAATAAATACAAAGAGAGTATTAGATGTTTAGGGACACAGTAGTAGTGATTATTTGTAGAGGTGAGTAAAGTAAAGGGTAAACAAATATTTGTTGATGATGATATTTTGTAGTGGGGGTGAGGTGATAAGGAGTGACCAACGTATAGCGTTGTGGCAGGTAATAGCGTAGTTTAAGGGAGTGTTTGCCGATATTTTGGAAGGGCAAAAAATTATGAATGTATATAGCCAGGTAGGGAACACCCATCTTAGTACAAAGATGAGCGGTGCCATAGGATTTAAAATGGAATTAGTGAAGGTGTTTATAATTGAGAAATTGGTGTCATAATATGTAAATCTGGTTGTTAGTAGTGGTGGTTAGTAGAAAGAAAGGTGAGTAAGATTATAAATGTTAGCGACTATGATTTGAACATGATGTATAGGAAATAGTGTGTGTGGAGGAGAAAGAGGGGTAAATATTGTTAACAGCGCCAGATTACTTACTGTTAATAATAATAGTATTAATAATAATAATAATAGTAAATTTTTTATATAAAATGTTTGAGTAAGAGGGAGATTTTGGTAATTGTATCCATAAACTTTGGATTATATGTTTCATTTATATAAAAATTTTTGTTTCTTCTATAATTATATTAATTATGAAAACAAAAAAGGGTTAATTATTATCGATGGGAATCGAAAAGATTTTATAATGTTAAGGGTAGTCAATGAAGAGAATGGCACTTCTATATAATTCTTGTTGAGTTGAAGCAAACCCAGTGCTTCTTAACACAAACCAGCACATAGCTAAGGGGAAACAGATCAGTTAGGGATATAGTATTATACCAAGCCATTATTTTGATATTTTTGATTTATTGTTTCAGTGTTTGGTGATGTTGTGACAGCGGTCCTGAGCTGGCCAGCGCGTCAGAGCAGGAGCGTTATGCGCCTGATTGGCCTTATGGTGTTGGGATCTCATAGGAGAAGTCCAGTAAGGTCATGCAGGTATGGTCATCATCATCGGACCACGGGTGAGTTATTGTATTTCTTTTCATATAAATAGTAAGGGGGTTGTGGCGACATATCCTAGCAGATCCCTTTAGGAAGTACGAATGTGTCAATGAAAGTCTTTATGCTTCGGCATAAAATCTTTCATTGAGGGGGTTTTGTGACGGTACAATTCTGGTACCCTAATAATTTTGGGAAACTATGGTTCCAAAACATAATTATTGTATTTTATTTTATATTCCCTTTGGTGAGAATTTTCAACAATGCAATATTGAGTTAACAGGATTTGTGTCGAATTCAGTGGAAAATTACAAAAGTAGCAAAAAACTGTTTGTCACAATAACGGGTAAACAAGCCAAGCCCATGATTACGTCAGACGAAAGCATGCAAGGCGCAGTATTATACAATTGTATTTAACTGGGCTGGGCAGTTCGAACAAAGAACCAGTGACGTAGTTTTGCCCCACCTCTGCAATGCTTAGTGGTGAAACGTGGTCATTTTCGTCCAGACCGTGAAGTGGGCCAGCAGGCCAATTCACACGGCCGGCGAATTCACGAAGTGTGATTATCTAAATTTTACACCACCAAAAGTTTATTAATAACAGTTATATATTAACATTTTTTGAGTTAAACATCGGAAGCGTGTAATCCACGATGGGATGCTACAGATTTGGCAAAAGTGAGATCTAGATGGGACGCTACAGAATCGGGAGCGTGTGATCAACGATGATGAGACAGTCCAGATTCGAGAGTGTGTGATCAAGATAAGACGTTTTCGATAACTCAAAAGTATAGGAAGTGACAGCTAAGTACAAATTGGCTGTAACCAAATTATATAAAATTTGTAATATTCGAAAGTATACAAAGAATCTTTCTTAATATGACCAAAAGTAATCAAGTAACAAAATTAACTTAAATGAGCTCATAATAAATAATTGTACCAGAGAGAGAGAGGGAGTGAAAGAGTGGATAATAATATATATTAAAAAGTGCTGGGTTGTGCCACTGTAAATTTATATATATATATATATATATATATATATATGTTTAATATGTTTAACATTTTAATATTATAATATTATAATACATATTTGTTTTGGAGGGCTTGTGAAATGTTTAAGGGGAATTTAACTTGAAGAACTGAATTACGCCTCATGGCGGATAGTAGCGTGTTTGTTTTGCACACAGTAGAGTCACATTCATTTGTACGTAATTAACAATAAAAGGTAATTTCAATGGTAACAAACAGAAACACGAGTGAATTATTTCAGGTAATATATTCCTCGACTCTAGTTCATATAACACGAATTCTGACCTTAGGTAAGTACTGTATACATAATTTATTTGTAACATGGCGCCCGATAGTAATATTACATCAGATTAAATATAACCAGTTAATTACAAATGTAATTAAAGTCAATAATTACAACTACTAGCTTCCAATTTCCATGATTCCCTTTGGTTTTAATAAATAACACATCTTTATGTATTCAATAAAATTTGTTAATGATTTCTTCTGATTCCATTACTCTCCTTCGTATGTTTGGTATCTTGTTTCTGCTGTTGTACGATCTCATAGACTATCTCTTCCAGGTCCTTTCTATCCTTTAATATATAATACACTTTGGCGATTTTCTCCTATTCTCCTTCAAACATTCTGATTGTTAACATTTATTCTGGATAATACGTCGGCCACTACATTTTTTCTACCTGGAATGTATTCCCATGTGATGTGGTACTCCTGCAGAGCAACGATCCAACGGGTGAGTCTACCATGGCTTAATCTACATTGTTTAAGAAATGATATCGATTTATTGTCGCTTCTGTCCGTGATATGGTACCCCAGGATGTACATTCTAAATTTGCCGCACGCGAACACTATACTTAACAAATCCTTATCCGTAACGTTGTAGTTATGTTTGCAGCTATTTAACACTCTGCTGGCAAAGCTGATGACCAGGTGGTGTCCTTCTTTATCCTCTTGATACAATTCAGCACCCAGGCTGACGTCACTGGCGTCGCAATTCAGATAGAAGGGTTGCTCTAAGTTGGGATGATGCAGCATCATGGTTTCTAAAAATTTTTGCTTTATGAGTGTTAGTACAGCATCCTGTTCGGATCCCCAGGTCCACTTGTCCTTAGATGAGAGTTGTTTTGAAAATTTGGCTGTCAAATGGGAGTAGTTATTCTGAAATTTACAGTAGTAGTTGCAAATACCCAGGAAGGATTGCAACTGCTTCTTATTTTTTGGGGTAGGGAATTTCTGGATGGCTTCTACCTTTTCTTGGGATGGAGATATTCCCTTCTCTGTTAGATTAAATCCCAGGAATTTTACTTCTTCCGCTATAAACTTGGATTTATCTAGCTTCAGAGTGACATTGTTATCAGAGAGTTTGTTCAGTACTTGTTCTATTCGGGCACAGTGTTCGTCCCAGTCCGATGATGTTATTAGTAGGTCGTCCACATATATGGTTGTGAATTGCAGAGCCTCTTGACCTAGGACTTGGTCCATGCACTTCACAAACACTGCGACGGAATTGATGAGGCCGAAAGGTAACCTCTTAAATTGATAATTCCTCCCGTCGAAAATGAAGGCCATGTACTGTCTACTGTGTGGGTGCAGCTCTACCTGCCAGTACCCACAAACGGTATCCCACGTACTGATATATTTTATGCCGTAGAATTTTTTCAAGATTTCTTCAATTTCCCCTGGCGAAGTCCGGTCATTAATGATCATTTTATTTATTTCCCGGGCGTCCAAACAGATTCTGACTTTACCACTCTTTTTGGGTATTGCGACGACAGGACTTGTGTATGGGGATTGGCTATACTCGATGATGTCCTCCTCCATCATTCGATTAATCTCAGCCCTGACTTCGTTCTTAAGGGAGTATGCAATAGGGTGAGATTTTCTATGAAAGTCCACTGGTTCCAGGAAATTGATTTTACACTGGTATCCCTTGACCTTGCCTGGAGTGTTGGAGAAAACGTGTTGGTACTTTTGGTATATTCTTATTAAATTTTCTACTTGTTTTTTGCTTATTTCTTGGTTTGGCCTATTTCTTTGAAATATTCTAATCTCCTCGAGTTTCTTCTCCCATAATTCACTATTGTCATCTTCATCATTTTTTATCATGGATGTTTCATGGTTTTTACAATAATAATTCTTCAAGACTGGGTCTTGGTTCAATACTGCCAGTGTATGATTGCAGTTTATCACCTTTGCTGACCATATTCCTTTTTCTGAAGTTAAAAACACTATCCCTTGTTGTAGGTTTATTATGGCTGAGTGTTGTCGCAAGACGTCGCACCCTATTAGCACATTGAACGGTAGTCAGCTCGCTACCAGGAAAAACAATTGGTATAGTCATGTTCTGGCTAGTTATGTCCAGTGAGACTTGCTTTCTGACAGTTTTGTTCTGTTTTCCTGTTGCTCTGATAATGATTATGTTATTAATTGGCAACGTTGGTATTGGTAGTTTGCAGTTTGATTGGATCCGTTCTAGTTTGGTCTGATTTATTAAGGAGATGTTTGATCCTGTGTCTATCATGATGATTGTTATCGATTTACTGTGGCCTGTATATAAACTATTTCGCTATTGATTCTTGGCAACTGGTTGTCCTCTTCTTCTAAGAGTTCTTCTCTTATGTTTTTTAAGTAGTTATTGGAGACAATTGTTATTATTTTATTATGATTTTGTCGCGTCATCTGTCTTTGTAACCCAAGTGATTGGTCATGTGAAGGGTGGTCCTCGGTTCTCACTGACCTTTTTAGTTTAAATTTTGCGGTTCGTTGTTGGCCCGATTATCTGACTGGTTCATCGACGTTTCAGGTATTGGCTCTTGTCTGCTATTCCTATTATTTTCAGACGATTCAGTGGTCCTATTTCCTTGGTATAAATCATTATTTGGTGCTGCTTCGTAATAACTGGAGTTTGCTCGTGTATTCGGGTAATACACTGGTTTGTCTGGCTTCTTCCATTTATATAATTGACTTGTTGCCGATTATCTCTGGTTCGGTTATTCCCGTTTCCTCTATTGTACTGGTAATTCGGGTTGTAATTGTTCCCGTGGTACTTACTGTTGTTAGGGTGGCCGTTCGGACGCTGGTTTGGTCCATTTCCCCGGTAACTGTTGTTGTTGGGATTGCTATTCTGATTGTTCCCATTATACTGTTGATTAACCTGGTTGTATTTTGGGTGATTACCCCTATATTGGTTGTTGTTAAAATTCCGGTTTGGGTCATTTTGGTTGTTATTCTGGGGGTTGTTTGATGGATTGTAATTCAGTGGGTTACAGTTCTCATTCCATCGGTTGTATTTTAAATTGACCATCCTGTTGCGCTTGTATAGTCCGTCATTCTCATGATCTTCTAACAGGCTTGCCATACCTTGTACGTTTTGATTTGGCCTTGTCTTCTGGCTTTTTGGACCGCATCCTCATAATGGTAACCCAATTGTATGACTAACGATTCTTCCGGGATTCTTGGTTCCAAATTACGTGCTAGGCACACCTTGCCCAGAAAGTATGAAGTTAGGGTGAGTCCTGCTTGTGGTTCATACTTCCCATTACTTATGTCGTTCCGTACCACGTTCTGGGTCTACTCCGACCAATACATGTCGCGGAACTGTGTTTTAAAATCCTGGGTGTTGTTTATTTCCGGTCTTGTTGCCGTCCACCAATTGTCGTGGGTGTCTCCGAACATCTCATCAATCATGCTGCGCACCGTTGTCCATCGAGTTTCCCTATTCCTTTCAATCATCTCCTCGACACTTTTCAGGAACTCCATCGGGTTGCGCCGGTAGCTTTGGAAGTTTATCAGCTCCCGGTTCTTGCTGGTTATTGTGTGGGTGTTATTACAGGGTTTTTCTCTCAATGCATCTAGTTCTTCCTGCATCTGTCTTTCCCGTTGGTTGAGTCCGTGGATCTTTTCTTTGTTTTCTTTGATTTGCCCGTCTACTTGGTTGAGTTTGCTATATACTTGTTCCACCCTTTCACTGACATCGATTTGTATTTCTTGGTGTTTTTCTTCCAGCTTTTTGAGTACTTCTTGTTTGTTTCTTGTACATTCTGTTGTCGTGACTTGTTGAAGTTCCTCGATCCTATTCTTACTGTCGTCCTCGACTGCTTTAATTATGTTTAGTATTTCCTCCTGGGCCTTCGCTACCGTTTCACTGGTTGTTTTTATTTTTTCATTAGTTTCTGATACTTTCCTCATAATATCTTCACAGTATCCCTCTAACTGTTGTTCTGATTGATGTTTCAACTCTTCTTTATTCTTCTCATGGTCCTCCTTCAACTGTCCCCTCAATTCTTCCTTGAGTTCTTCATTACTTTTTTGGATGTCCTCCGTTAATCGCTGTTCTAGGGTTTCTTGGTTCTTCCATAAAGTATCACTGTGTTCCTCCATTTTCTTGTTTATCTGTTGCTTTAATGTCTCATTATTGCCTTCGATTTTATTGTTCAGTGTCTCAATATCTTCCTTTAGTTGCTTCTTCAAGTCTTCACTTAAAATCTCATTTTGTCTCCTTGAATTTTCATTAATTTTTTCCTCCATTTAGTCTATTTTTTCGTTTGTTTTCTTTAGTTCTTCGTTATTTTGTCTTAAGAATTCCCTGTCTTCCTTTCTTTGTTCTCTAGTTTCTTCCTTCTGCTTCTTAAAATTGTCATTCATACTATTCATTAATTCCATTAATTTTAGTAGGTTAGGGTCTCCTGTAACTTCTTCCTTGTCACCCTCCTGTTGTTCCATTTCCCTGTCCTGAATTGGTTTCTCTGGTTGGTCCCCTTGGGCGTCCTCTTCGATCATTTCCACTTCTTCGACCGGTGTTGTCTCCTTGTCTTCCTTATCGGTGTCTTCAGTCCTCTTCTTTGGTCTTCCCCTGGTGATCATCTTGTTGTCTTTTTATTTTTTTGTAACCGCCGCTAGTCTTTAATTCTAGCCACACTAGTTGGTCACCAATTTGTAATGATTTAAACTCTGTCGTACTCTTTATATGTACGTTTATAATTATTATGCCACACGTTGTTGGCATCAATTTGTAACGTGTAAACTCTTATCGTCTCTGTAAAAGTGTGTTTTATTGTGTGTTAGCCCCACACGTTGTTGTCGTTACTTCGTGTTTATCTCTAACCGTTGTACTTTTTCTAACTTTTCATGCTGATGATGTCCGTCACGAACGCACGAATTACCAGTACTGATATCTCATGAGTGTAATCCTTACCTGTCCTTCAATGAGTAAATTTATTTCCTGGGTGGCGCCAAATTGTTTATAAAAACAATTAAAAAAGTTAACCTGAGCGGTCGTTCTATGCGGTGATGACTAATTCAAATTACCCTCACAAACTGGCGGGCATTTGAATCTCGCTTGTAGTTCATCGTGCTGCCAACGTCTAATGCTGGGAGACAATTTTGCTCATCGCTAAAGTACACAAACTTTATAATACAATTTATAATGAAATAAAGGACGGTTATTACTAATCAGTACTAGTTTATTAACGTGAAATAGTTAATAGTTATTCTGTTAGATACAAAAATATACTGTTATTAAATAATGTTGCTCCGGCAATAGATAGACAATATCTCAAGGTTGGCTAAGTTGATTGAATCATTTCTAAATCGACATGGCTGCCGTCAAAGTTTATTTTCTACAGTTCATTCAATCATTGAGTCCTTTTGATTACAAAAAAATATTAAGATGTTAATAAAGTACACTACCTTACATCAATGGTACTTATATACTATTAAAGTTAAATACAATTTGTTTTTTTTTTTTTAGTGTTAAAAAGTGTTTGTTATAATTTCGTACACAGGTTAAAATTATGTTTATATACAAGTCTAATATTTATTATCAATCAATCCTTGAAAGAAATTAAGTTACCAAGTTCGGAGTGAGAGTTTTTTGTGTTGTGAGAAAAGTTAATTAATTGAGTTCATAAATTCGGGTAGTTCAGATATACTTAACAAATCTTGTTGAATTCTGGTTAAGAGTCACTTTGTTCTTAGTTAGGCTAGGTTGGGTTGATACGATCATTAATCTTCCATCATTTATACTTTGGATTGCATATGGCTTCTTTTTCAATTAATTTGGATAAAATAAGTAGTTTTGAATATTAAAATCTGGTTTATTAGCTCTCTTGGGTTAACTAATTCTTTATTAGACTTCTTACATCCACATCTTGTTAAATTTTGCAGTGTTTATTATTATTTTAATTGAAAATTGAGTCGAATATGGTTTGGCTTCTGTATCTCTTGATCGTCAATAATGGACTAAAGTTTTATAACGGAATTCAATATAATAACCTTCCGTTGTTATGGCAACTGTCTATACTCTCATTGGTTGATTACATTTATGTCTATTGTTATAATATTTGAATTTTAATTCAAAATGAATAAATATTTTCTAATGGCTATTATTCTTCTGTCTTCTTATCAATGGATTAGATATTATCATAACTGTTTCTATTTTCTTTCAAAGATCATTTTGACATCCCACATAGCTGGGTTTGTTCATGTATTAAAGTTTTGACAAAATGCTAATATTATATTATTACATTTCTTTCTTATTTTATGTTTTTAATCTAACTCGGACATCTTAATATGGTTACCTAATTGTAATTAATGAGTTACTTGCCCTGAATTTTCTAATACAGTAGTTAATTTCTTACAATTTGTTTATTTTGAATTTATACAGTTAGGCATTTTATAGGCCTAAGTAGTAATTGGCCATATCTTCTTATTTATACAAATTAAAGATTATTTTACATTTACATATGTTTTGCTTGGTGTCACTTATGACTTATTTACTTTTTGAATTAATTTGGGCTGCTTTACAATAATTGAATGTTCTTATTAATTTACAACATCATTGCTTGTCTGTTATTCTCTTATTTCTTTTTCTGTCTTTACTCTAATGATTAACATTATGTTTGTACAATTTATCTCCTTTCTTATCTCTATTGCCATTTCTTATAACTTGTTATCATTTAATATTACTTATAAAACATAACACACAAAGTAGGTTTATGGTCTGTTTACTTTTCAGCCATATTCCTCCTTACAAACTCAACTCTTTTAATTGAACAAATAACTATTTTGGTGAATAACATTATCACACCATTTATTCTATCTTGATAATCATCCCTTGAATTTTATTATTAACATAGGACGTCTTATTTTCATTGCACTCCATAGTACTAGTTTATTATGAATTAACACTATTATATTAATGGTCTATCCATCTTTTACAATCTGTTTTATTATCTTTGTTTCCTTTTTCTTATTATTGTGAATTGTTTACTCTCTCACTTCTAACTTCTAACACTTACACGGTTTATCACTTTCACTTCCTACCTATCTCTCACTTTTGGGTTTTTATTATTTTATGCACAACTGATAGTTAGTCTGTTAACAATTTTATGTTTTGATTTTCTTATCATCATAGGGTTATTAATAACATACAATATCTATTATTCTGGTTAGTGTACTTTAACTAAGATTATTTAATTTAATTTAATACTTGTTACTAGACATTTATTATTTGTTTGTGCCTTTTTTATCATTATTTGAGTTTATACCTTCTCATTTTATTTTCTTTATTGGGTCAATCACTTGGGTTGGGTCATAGTCATTTGTCTCGTCATAGTAATTTTCTTTTCCTTAGTTTAATATAGTTAATTCATTATAGTTTTTCTCTGGTGTTGGGGCGGCTTTTGGTGTTGTAACAATATCAACGGTAAACTGATGAAATAGCTGTCAAGCGTTTAAAATATGATTATATGAGTTGTTTCGAATCATTATCTTGTATGCATAAAAGTTCATCATTGAAACTTTCTTATCAATCGTTGACTCCGTATTTGGATTGTATTGCTTGATGTTAAAATGATATCCATCCTCACCTAGTCAAAATATAATGGGATACTACAGAGCATCATATGAGCGGTGCGTCTCTGCAATGCATTGTAGGGAGCCACCTCGTCTTTGTATTATTATGTCCCTTCTGTCCCAGTCACTGGCGGCTATGATGACAGCCACCTCATTTATTTGAGGACTTTTGAAGCGCCGCTCGTGTTCTCCACCTGGTCTTTTATCGGCATGGATGACTAATTTACACTCATCTGAAGGCATATCCTCTAAAGCTGTCTTGAACGTTTTTATGAGTTGGTTATGTTCGTGAAACATTCGTTGGAGATTTAACACAATATCACGTCACCCCTGTTGTGTATTCACATCGTTGATCCACTTCCAGATCTTCATTTCCGAGAAAATAAATTTGTAAAAACTTGGCATTTTCACTCGGAAGAGGGAGGAGAGAACCCGCCTTATGGTATATTTGACCCTGAACCTTGAAGGTGGTTTGAAACCCACTTTGTCCTTCTATGGATGAGGCTCCAAACGAAGTCATTTGAAAACATGAATTGTACCTCCTGATATTCTTGAGGAAATGTTTGGAATGTGAAGTAGTCCCAGACATGTAAGAGAGTAACGGCTCTGGTGGCGTTTCGAGTGGTGGTAGATGGACTTTTCCGCTGCAACAGCACATACCCTGAGGTTCGCCTTTATATTTTTTGCCAAACAGCACTTACATATTTGGTCCATTCCTCCAATAACAACGCTTTTATGTTTGCTGTACTCTTTTCTTGGATTGTAATGAAACCTTCGAGAAATAAATTTGAATGCCATTCAGCCGCACGATGTGCTAGCGTGTTCCCACATTTCTTGAAGACGGCGTTCACGTTGGTCATCTGATTTAGTGGCCCACGATGAGCTAGCATGTTCCCGCATTTCTTGAAGACGACGTTCATGTTGTTCCTCAGATTCAGTCGCCCGGATGTGTTAGCATGTTCCTGAATTTCTCGAAGACGACGTCCGCGTTGATTCTCAGATTGAGCCGCCCACGATGTGCTAGCGTGTCCCGCATTTCTTGAAGATGGCATTCACGTTGGACATCCGATTCAGTGGCCCGCGATGTGCTAGCATGTTCCCGCATTTCTTGAAGACGACGGCATTGATGCTCAGATGTAGCCGCCCAGGATGTTCTGGCACATTCCTGCATGTCCTGAAGCCTTTGCTGTCGTTGATCATCTGTTTTGTCTGCTCGCAAAAGCTTGACTTTGTTTGCTTTCAGTTGAATTTGACCGATGGAGTTTCTTTTCATTGTAGGCATCACCAGATAACAACGCTAAAGTATATACACTGATAATATTGACTGAACACTATAACCTGATTTCACGCGCTATCAAGTAATTGATTTTTATGCTCGCTTATATCTTACTTCAATTTGCAGCGCACCTGCTTAATTCACGCGCTATACAGTATGAACTTAGAAACCTTGGTTAAATTGTCGGATATAGTGCACGATTTTTTGCCAAGCAAAAAGAGCAACAATAATATTAGAAATGTAAAGTTAACAGAAACGAGAAATTTTCTCATTAAACTACAAAGGTGTTTATTTTGTTGTTTGCTATGGCAACCAGAATGTATTCTGTTGGGTTGCCATAGTAACCAGATTTAATAGTTTTTTTTAGACCCCAAAGGACCCCCCAAAGGATCGTATCGAAAAAAGAGGTTCTCCCGTTGCGTAAAATATTTGTGCCAAGTTTGTTTGAAATCGGTCCAGTGGTTTAGGAGGGATGTGGAACATACATACATAGATACAATGACTTTTATTTATATTAAGATATATATTTTCAAACACAATGCTTTCTGCTACAGTCTGTTTCTTGATGTATAATATATATATATATATATATATATATATATATAATTATTAATAATAAAAAGGCTTTTAACAAGAACATATTTTTTATTTTGTAAATTACAAATTTTTCGATAGTAATCCAACTATCATCAGATAAAAATTAATAAATTTGGATTACTATCGAAACATTTGTAATTTACAAAGTAAAAAATATATTCTTGTTAAAGTTTTTTATTATTAATAATAATATAAAATAACAAGAAAGATTTGTGTGTGTGTGTGTGTATTGTAACCATACGTTACTAAAAATCTTCAGTTTCCTCTCTATTTTAAAATTAGTTATCTTTTGCTGTATTTATTTATAATATAAATTTTTTTTTATTTTGTTTAATCGTATTTAATTTATATGAATTTGATTTATTTCATTATTTGAATTATTTAATTCGAGATTATATGGTTAAGAATTATTAATTAATGTTTACTTGGGTTTCATCAGTTCGGTAAAATTTTATTTTAAGAAATGTTCTGAGGAAGTTCAGTTCGATTGTGGAATCGACTCGTAGAATATAGGTTATCTGCTTGTTCACTCTTTCTCGAAGACGTTCCAATCACCAACATGTGTTCTTCCTTCCTTCGATACCTAAAATCCTTTAAACTAAATTTATTTACCAAATAAAACTCAATTCAGTAGTAATTAAGTCTTTTTATTTAATTATAGGACTCTGGAGTCGAAAGTGTCATTTCCTGGATCGACTCTTTACCTCGGGTTGATTTTCACAAAGTTTATTTTTTACTAATTCTTATTATATTAATTTTCAGGTTCTTTTTTAACTGCTACGAAAAGTCAGAAATGCATTTAAGAAGTACAATACTTACAACTAATTATGAACCTTACTTACTAATACATAAATAGTTGATTTTGTTTGAAAATATAAATTAATAGTTATTTAATTCGTTTAACCAGAGTTCATAAACATGGCGTCGTTTGGCCTCGTTTGAAACGATGACGAACTGTTTTAAAGATGTCCACCTATGTTCCACCTTGATTAATACAAATGTTTTTCCATCACTTTTTTATTTAAATAAATGAATTTTTTTTAAGTGTTCACTGTAATAATAGTTATTTATTCTTTTTCTTTCACTGTGATGCTGTTTAAAAGTGTCTGGGAAGTTATTCTTGGTGTTATGTGGTCGTTAATAGTGTCTTTAGAATAAGGTTATTCTTACCATATTTAGTTGAAACAATTTCACTTTATTTTTATTTTATACTTTACTTATTACTTGTTCGAAATACCTTTGGGTTACATCTCCAGAGTCCTATAGACGAAAACCATTGCAGAGGGATTATTTAGGTTGAGTTGTGAAATAATTATGTTAACACAGTTTATGCTGGCTAAAACAAATTATTTTTCTTTTATTAAATGAAATTATGTTTTTCTCCCCTTGTATGACAATTACAAAAATTTTTATCCTTTCTTGTACATTACGACATTTATCTCAAACACAAAATTAGATGCATAAAATTGACCAAAAAACAATTCTTATAAGACTATAACAAAATGATCTGTATGATTACTCAACCAGTACTTTTCTTTTGTTTTATTTCATTCACTCTCACTCTTTTACAATTGTATATTTAAACCCCTTAAAATTGAGATCTCATTAATGGATTACTAAGTTCTGTGCAGTGATTTTCATTCTGTTGATAGTTTTGCGTTAGCAAGTTTGTTATATTGGTACTCATCCTTAATGTAGACTTCATCCCATGGTGTGGTCCAGGCTCTGTTTTGTCACATTTAACTCATTAATTGTGTCGGCCGACGTGACTTGCTCGCACACTAGTTTGATTTTTTATGACCGCACGGTCTGAAAAATATGAGTTGACTGCTATATTGTTCACACACTGTATACTAGAACCGCGTGCTCCTTTACTTCCCTACGCGGCTCTGCTGTGTATACTTCACTGGTCCAATGATGACTACTGACTAGAGGTGGGCCGGTATACCTGTAACAGGTATTTTGGAACGATATTTTTGTGGAACGGGATGTAACAGTGACTGAAAAGTTGAAATACCTGTTATTCGCGGCGACGCTATTCCGAGTCGAGGCACACCCCCTACTCACCTACACAGACACACACACACAAAAAGTACCCAAGATCATGTAAACGAATACGGCAAGGCCAAATATTAGGCGTACAAAAATATCGCTTGAATGCAAGGAACAGCCAGTAACGCGTATTTAAAATACTAGGTATTTCAAATACTAGTGGTATCACCGATACACAAGGAACAACGTGTTCCAGAGGGACAGTAGTATTTTAGGAACACCTAGTATTTTAGGAACAGGTAGTATCAAGCATATTTCGAGTAAGAACTAGTATGAGCCACTTTTTCGTCCTGTATACTTCATTCTGCGCAAAGAGACGGAGCTGTTTTTAATAAAGGAAAAAATTCATCCTGATGTTACATTTATTCTCGTGTGGTATGCAGATATATAATACAGATTATATGCTAATAAATTATATATTATACTAGTCACCAACTTGTAACTAAAATCGGTTGGTAAAACTTTGTTTTTACTCAAAAAACTTTGTTTTCCGAGTCGTTAGTGATATAGTTGTATTTAATTATATTGAGTTATAACCTATAGAGTGGCTGATGTTGATAAGCTATATTATACTTTTTATTAATGTGATTTTAACTTCACTACACATCTCATATAAATGATGAGATTGTTGTAATGGACATTTATGCACTTTATCTAGTCCTGTTCCTTAAATATCTGTAATGCATTTAATTTACTTTTGTTGTTGCTTATTATGTATAAGTTTTTATTTATGTATTTATATTTATTTTATTACAATTTGTTTTTTTATTTTTATTTGTAAAATTTTGTTTATTCTCATTCACTCTTGTGGCTTACTGTTATGTTTTTATTATACGTTTCTGATGTTTTTTCACATTATTTTTTGTGTTATTACGTGTAGGCCTACTCTAAATTATTTAATTGCCCCGAGTTTCGCAGCTGATTTGTCTAACCAATGTTAGTTTGTTTACTACTAGTGAAAACTTAAATTGGTATTCCCAAAGGGAGATAGGCCTATAAATTCTCTTGTTTGTTATTTTCATTTAACAGTAATAGTTTAATAAAGTCACAGTGTAAAGTAACACTGTTAATACTTTTAGTTTCAATTTATTTCTTATAACAAATTATATAGTATAGGTTATATAATATCTTCAAATAAATACACAGCAAGTAGGTTTATTAATATATTAATAGGTTTATCTAGGTGAAAATAAACCTACTTGCAGTGTATTTATTTGAAGATATTACATAGGAGACCTGCAGGAAACTCAAAACGTGTTACTTGCAAAGGACAATATAGGTTATGTATATTATAGTATATAATAACAGGTATTTGTACCTGTTATTTTTTTGGAACGGTATTTTCATACCTAGTATTTTAAAATAACAGTGTAGCCCACCTCTACTACTGACTATTGTGTCCTGGCTTGTCGTAATTACGTAGTTTTCTGTGATTCACGGGTAGCACAAGCTGCAGGCGGTTACGTAACTCGTCTAGCCGGGCTGGCTCCAGACATAAACAGACTGGTCTCTTTCAATAATTGTATGCAGGGGTTTCCAAGAGGTCGTACTCTGTTTGAATTGACATTTATTAAAATTCTGTACCACCCAATTCTGTACCATTACAATACGTCCCCCAAAATTGTTATTTTCCCCACTTGGATGACAATTACTCAAATTCTTATCTTTTCTTATAAATAAAAACATTTATCTCAAACATAAAATTAGAGGTATAAAATTAACAAATGAACAATTCTTACATAACTATTACAAAGTAATTTATATGATTAATCAACCAGTACTTTCCTTATTTCACTCACTCTCTCACACTTTTATAATTTCATTTTTAACCCCGTTTATAGAGCTCTTTAAATCTTTATTTTTCAATACCGTATTGAATTATTTATTTGGGATGCTTAAGATATTTAGCTGATAGTTTGTTATTGGTACTTAACCATTCCGGAGACGTTCCAATCGATTTCACCACCACCACGTGTTATTTGCCATTTCCCTAATCACTCCGAACTTCGGTGTTTATGCAGTTAAAAGTTTCTCATGGTAGTTTTACTCGTTCTTCGGTAGTTCACTCCGAATTTATAACTGACGGGTTATAACATTTCGTCGGTCGACGTTAATTTTTCTGAAGCACTTATTTTTTATTTGACCGCGCGGTCTAACGGAGTGTTGTCGACTGCGGTATTGCTCGCACATACAGGCCCGTCCCTAGGGGTCTAGGCGCCCGGGGCAAGTTTACGGGGCAGTCTTCCCTTCCCATTTTCCGCCTTTGAGCCCCTGATTGCTTTGAGGACATTTTTCTTATTTGAAATCTTGGGATATATTGTTCAACCAAAATTCAGTCAAAAGTGTAAGATCTTCATTTTATTTTAATAACTGGAAAAGAAAAAAAAGTCACAATCCTCATTGAATAGGTTAAGGACTTTCATAGTTGGCAGTACAAAAAATAATTAGGCCTAACATAATAATTTTCAGTTAAAAAAAACAGAGTTAATTCGTATTTATAGTTAAACAATGATACAATTTCCAAAATGAGCTCTCAACCCAAAGAGCGCTTTATTACACAAAAAAGATTTAACCTTCTATTTAATACTTTTGAAAAGTATTAAATCTACGTTTAATTCTTTTTAAATTTAAATCGAAACGCACTTTTAAAAAAGTATTAATTTCACGTTTAATTCTTTTTTACAATTATTTTATCGATGTGCACTTTTTTAATCATTACTTTATCAGAGCGCACTTTAAAAATGATTAATTGCATGTTTAGATCAATCATTTTTAAAATACTCGACTAAAAAGAGAATATTGAGCATTCACTATTATTTCACCTGCATCTCGCACATTAAAATTATTATATAAATACACATTATATTATGTACACGCACGAACACAAAAACAATATACACTACACGCTCGTTTTTATAACATACACTATATACGCGAAATTTTACTAAAACCTATAGTGTAGAGTGATGATCATCTAATATAAGACGACAGTAAAGAAAGCATTTCGTAGAAGTATATAATAATATAAAAATAAAAAATGTAGGCTAATGTAATAACTGGAAACTCATTGGTTTCCTTCTGTTTATTTACTAAGACATATTTTTATTCTAGAAATGCTTAGTAATATACAATAGTCAATATGCATAATTATAATAATGAGAAAAATATTTAGTAGGCCTAAATGTATCATGTAGGCCTAACTTACCTTTCTAGGTTATGTATACACACTATAAACATCCACATTATACACACTATAAACATTAATATTCACTATAATACACTAACAAAATACAAAGTAATAAACAATATTTATACAGACTGGATAGAATAAATAAATTTTATAAACTTCAAAACACGAAAGATTTACTGAAAATTTGACGTAAACAACATCGAGTACTGTCAGCTGTCAACCTACCAAAATTTCACAAAGAAAACAGTGTAAAATCGGCCGCGGGGCGTGAATAGACGAAGCGTCGTGCAAACGTAGTGGGGACTGCAGCAGGCAGCAGAGATTAACATTCGATTCTAGTAATTGGAAGCTTTTGGAAGCGTTTGGTACTGGTACTATTACAAGCCAGTATATTATATGGCATAACGACGATATATGCGAAATACAAATTTCTCCGACTCGTGGCGCCCCCCCTGACGCGGCGCCCAGGGCAGCTTGCCCCACCTGCCCCCCCTAGGGACGGCCCTGCGCACATATTAATAGTTACTGGAACCGCGCGCTCCTTTACTGCCTCGCACGGCTCTTCTGTGTGTACTTGAGTGGTCCAACGATGACCGACTGTTGCCTCCTGGCTTGTGGTAATTACGTATTTTTTCTGTGATTCACGGGCAGCACAAGCTGCAGGCGGTTACGTAACTCGTCTAGCCGGGCTGGCTCCAGACATAAACAGACTGGTCTCTTTCAATAACATTGTATGCAGGGGTTCCCAAGAGGTCGTACACTGTTTGAATTGACATTATTAAAATTCTTTACCACCCAATCTGTACCGTTACATTGTCTTCATTTTTTAATAACGTCTTGGTTTATATAATTATTTCTTCTTTTTTGATACACTTGGAATTGCTACTTGGTTGAATTTTTTGTTCTTCACTTCACAGAGTTGACCTGCTTGCATTTAAGTCTAACAATCAATTAATTTTTCTTACTCTTTCAAACGGTCTTGACCAAATTTTGCTAATTCCTCATTGGTCAGTTCAGCTGAACTCTTGGTCACATGACTAGTATTATTTCAAATAAATGGTTTTTTCACCTTCCAGTATAAATTACTCCCTAACTATTACCTAATTTTACTTATTTTAATTTACATAATGATTTTTCTTATTTTATTACAAACAATTTTGTGCTATAATTTTCTACTCATAATTAGAACTTAGTTAATTTTAATTTTATTCACGGTTTTCTTTCTAATTTCTTCGGGCGCCATCTTGTTACCAACTACAAGAAAAAAAATATGTACTCACCATTCGGGCCAGGTTCTTTTCGGCAAACTCAGGAGATCAGAATGGTTTATTTGCAATAAAGAAAACTTTACTTGTTCCCATTAATTAAGTTTTATTGATATTATTTCTCTCATCATTAAGTTTCCATCATCAACCAACTATTTCTTCCCCTCCCTTAATTATTATGAAATTCACAGTACACAATATATTTTGCTTATTTAGTTATTCTGATACAATGAAAATTAAAAGACGATATATAAATTCCACAAAACTAAAACATCAAGAAATTAAATAACAACTAATCTTAAGCAACACAAACCAGACTTCTTAGTCTAACATTCTTTTACTCGCGCACTCACACACAATTACCCTTTACCCTTAGAGATCTCATTTAGTTTAGAAAATTTAATTACATTGTAATTTTCATTCAGCCCTTGTTAAAAAAATTTACTCCATACATTTGTTACTTAGCTGTTCATTTGAGTCCAGAAGACGTCACATTGCTCTACGCGCACATTTTTATTTTAACTGATAATTTGTTTTAACTGATAATCACCAAAACTGTTATTGCATAAAGAAAACTGCCATTCAAATCACTGATGGTTAAATTTTGGCTTTATATCACATTTTCTAAACTGCGGGCAAGACGAAAACTACGCCCAGCCGGCGGACGCGCGGACTGCTTTCGTCTGTATCCTTGAGATGTTATTTGCCAACTGTCCTTTGTTTTCATCACCCTTTTGGCTCTGGAATGTTTCGTACGTGTTTCTCACTATGTTCTCACACTCATGCGCGCATACGCGCGAATACGCCCCCCTTGGTGCTAACTTTCGCATTCCCAGACTCGTTAATGGCTTTTGTGCAACAACAACACCTACGTACGGCTTGGCTTGGAACCGCACTGACTGCAAGGTGTAAAAAAAAAACTGTCCAGCGTTTATGATTCAAACGTTGTTCGGCGGGAGTGGCCATTACATTTTACAATTATTTTAGAAGAAATAAATCCCAATAGTTTGTCCCGTTACAATTTGATACCTGATATGACCTGTGTGTGTGACCTAATAAGTTTTTTTGTGATTTACAAAATCATGTTTTATAGGCCATTCAGTCATTTGACTTTCACAAAATCATATTATAATTCCTTAAACTAATTACTACATTGTGATTACTATAAAAAAGAAAATCTATTTAACAATTCTGGCTTACTTTCACTAATTCACAGTGGTTTGACTTTTTGTTAACTAATTTTGATACTACTTTTAATGTTTAACATCTGCCTAGGCCCTGTTGTTTCTTTAATTCCTTGTTTTGTTCTTTTACAATCATTATTTGTCCTGTTAATTTAACGTCTTATGATTAATTACAAATTTTCCCTGTAATTCTACTACATTGTATTAAAATTTATTATACCCTTATTCTATTTCTTCATTACATTTTTTTTTTTCTTTTTTTTGTTTTTTTTCCTTCAGGGCAGGTGAAAATCTCTATAGACACACTGGAGCCCCGTAGCTCCAGGTAGTGTGGGACTCTAACCCACTAAAAACACCTCCCTTTGCAACAACTGAGCGAGCCCAACAAGTTGCTTTTCTTTAATATTACGTCACGGTTTATGGGGTAGAAGCCCACTGGCTGTTCCCCGGGTTGAGATTATTGTCTTTCTCTCTTTTAGAGTTTTACAGATTTAAATGCACTAATGTGTCACCAAATCTTGGGGCTTCAATCTTTTAAGCCTTCTTAGCGTGTGCGGAGCTTCTTCCACCACGCAAAGCATTTCAGGATTTATATGAGTCTGAATTCTCATGTCATGGTTAACTGCATATTTTGTTACGATTTCACTGACATATTCTACTTTGAGATCTTTGTGCAGATTGTCATTCCTAATATACCAGGGGGCATCAACGATACTCCTAAGTACTTTGTTTTGAAAAGTTTGTATCATTTGAATGTTAGATTTCTTGGTGCATCCCCAGAGTTGTACACCATAAGTCCACACAGGTCTCAGCACTTGTTTATACAACAGCAATTTGTTTTCAACTGTTAGTTGTGAATTCCTACCCAACAGCCAGTACAATTTCCTGAATTTTATGTTGAGTTCCTCTTTCTTTTTTTTTACATGCTCCCTCCATTTAAGTTTTGCGTCCAGAGTCATACCCAAATACTTAGCAGTGTTAGAGTATGGCACTTCTTGTTCATTCATGTAGATCCTTTGTATTTCTATTTTTCTGTTGGTAAAATTGGTGTGTATTGATTTCGTTTCATTGAGTTTGATCCTCCAGCGTCGAGTCCAATCCCATACCTCTGCGATTGAAGTTTGCAGTTTATTGGCCGCTGTCTCGGCATCATTACCTACCGCCAGAACAGCAGTATCATCCGCAAAAGTCGCAACGGTTGTTTCCTCACTGTTTGGTAAATCTCTCGTGTATAACAAATACAAAATTGGACCCAATACGCTCCCTTGGGGAACTCCCGCGGATATTTTCTTTAAAGTTGAATATTCATCCTCATGCTTCACCCTAAAGTATCTTTCTGAGATGTAAGACTTTAGTATCAGATAGAATTCCTCTGGGAGATCCCTATGTAACTTGTACTCAAGCCCATGATGCCAGACCTTATCAAAAGCTTGCGCTACATCCAGGAAGACGGCTGAGCAAATGTTCTTCCCTTCAAGAGCCTTTTCAATAACATGGGTGATTCTTTGTACCTGGTCAATAGTGGAGTGCTTTTCTCTGAATCCGAATTGATGATCCGGCAACAGGGTTCTTTCCTCTAACAAAGGCTTTAATCTCTTCAAAAACAGTTTTTCAAATAGTTTTGAGATCACCGGTAGCAGGGAGATTGGCCTGTAGGACTTTTTATCTGTTGGTGCTTTGTCAGGTTTTAGAATCATGATAACCTCAGCCACCTTCCACAGACTAGGCACATACTTCAGCCTGAAGGCAGCGTTGATCAAATGGAGTAGTTTTCTCATGGTTCATTACATTAACAAACTTTATAAACGATTTAACTTCATGCCATGTTTCCATGACTGATATTCTAACAAGTTTTCAACATTTAAATTAACTTTCAACAACTATAAATACTGTTTAACATACCATAACATTTTCTTATTTCTGCAGTTTACCATAATTAGTTATATGACCAATCCTAAAACACTAGTATTGGCCTATTGCTTGGTATACTGCCTTAACTTTACCAACTGTATTGTTTTTTATTACTTTGTTACCTTCTGGTGAATTATTTAAGTTATACTCTTCATTACATTCCTATTTTGTTACATTACAATATATATATATATATATATTTTACATTTAATATTTATAACTAAATTTACCTCAAGATGTTATTTTTACTTATTTGGAACATGTTTCGAGAGCTCCCGTGCTCTCATCTTCAGCCTTCGCGATCTTGTGTCTGGTGAAGTATTTGTGTGTTGGCTGCTGGATGCTATTAAGGTTGTTTGTTGGTCTTTGGTATTTTAAAGTTGTATTATTGTGTGTGATTGTGGTATATATATTTGTATTTTGTGTATTTTCGATGTTGAGTGCTTTGAATATTGTGTCATGTTTTGTGAATATAAATGAAAATACATTTTTCACATCATATGACATCACAAACATGTACACCAACATCCCAGTAGAAGAAACAATAGACATAATAATAAACAAACTTAAAGAACAAAATGAAAACAAACAATATATAACCGAAATAAAAAATAGCCTCCAACTAATACTAAAACAAAATTACTTTGAATTTAATAGCAAAATTTATCAACAGCAAGAAGGTTTAGCAATGGGATCACCATTATCAAGCATAATAGCAGAAATATTCCTACAACACATAGACACCAAAATACAAAATATTATAAAATCACATGACCCAAATGGCATATGGATAAGATATGTAGATGATGGGCTATATGTATCAAATAACAAAAACACAAATGCAGAGAACATACTGAAACAAATCAAGAACATACATCCTAAAATACAATTCACAGAAGAAAAAGAAAAACATAACAAAATCAACTATTTAGATATAACCATCACAAGATACAACAACCACATACAATATGCAATATATAGACAACCAACTTCCACTAACATCTTTATACCTAACCATTCTGACCACCCACCACAACATAAAATGGCAGCATTCTATTCGCTATTTAACAGAATGTACAAAATTCCCCTAAACAAACAAGAAACTGACAAAGAAAGAAATATAATATACCAAATTGGTTATGAAAATGGATACAATAAAAATACTGTGAACAAAATAGAAAATAAAATCAAATATAAAATAAAAACTGAACAATTAAGAATTAATCAAACTGAACAACACATAAATAATAACAACAACAAAAATTGGCCACATTCACATACATAAATAATAAAATGACAAAACTAACAAAACTATTTAAAAACAGATATAAAAATAGCATACAAAACTAATAAAAATAAATTACAAAATCTAAATAGCTCACACAACAACGATAATACAACAACTAACGGTATATACAAAATTGAATGCCAAGATTGCAATAAATTTTACATAGGACAAACAAAACAACAGCTGAAAAAAAGTTATTTTGAACACCTAAACGCATACAAAAAACAGAAATATATAAATCCAATTTAGCCACACATGCAATAAACACAGGACATGAATTCCCAGATATAACCAATGTATCACTAATAAAACATATACCATACAAAGGCACCATAATGAACATTTGGGAAAATTTACAAATATACAAACATAAAACACAAAACAAACTAATACCAGAACAAATACAAATCAATACAAAACATGACACAATATTCAAAGCACTCAACATCGAAAATACACAAAATACAAATACATATACCACAATCACACACAATAATACAATTTTAAAATACCAAAGACCAACAAACAACCTTAATAGCATCCAGCAGCCAACACACAAATACTTCACCAGACACAAGATCGCAAAGGCTGAAGATGAGAGCACGGGAGCTCTCAAAACATGTTCCAAATAAGGAAAAATAACATCTTGAGGTAAATTTAGTTATAAATATTAAATGTATTATATACATCAAGAAACGGATTGCAGCAGAAAGTGATTATTATATATATATATATATATATATATATATATATATATTATAACTCTACTTATATGCGTTATTGTTGTGTCGTGTTGTGTATGAGTACCTACCTGCTGTCCGATCTTGCGGATTCTTCCGGCTAGGGCGTGTGGATTTTGGATTTGAAGTTCGCAAGCTAGTAATCTCAAATTTATTGCAACAACACATAAAATAGGTTACTTTAAAGGGGGAGAGTTTTGTGAGACTGGTAGGCTTTATCGTACAACAATAAAACACTGTTATATGGGGTAATAAAACGTTGTTTATTACTCCAACAACACACAAGAAATAAATGGTTATTGTATTATAAATTTCTTACAGTCTAAACAATGAATCAATGTTTTTCGATTGGTTAATAATTAAAAAGAAACTAAACTCGTTCTTTGGCGAGTTATTTGCAATTTAAATTTTAATTAATTAATTGATTTGATTTGATTAAATTTCTTTTACTAAATTGAATTTAAATGTTCATGAACCAAAATATAAAACTCTGAAGTTAATTAGAATAATTTTCCAAAATGAATTAGACGTGACAGTCTAGTTCACGTTATTTCATTTCTAGTGATTCGACTTCTGTTATACTGCAGTATGAACTAATAATTAGATTGTTAGTTAAGATTTGTATAGCGCTTTTATACTACTTCTATTTCTTAACTATAGCATACTAATGACTTAAACTGCAATACAGATTATCACAATGAATTTATTCTTAATTACTAGAGTCTTTGATTTTTGTATGGCACCTGAATTATTTGAATTTACAATGTTTTAAAATGAAAAATAGAAATTTAATGTTGAAAAATAAATAAGTGGATTTTGCTTTCCTGTTATTGAAGAGGATGTCGTTCCGATTTTCCCTCGTCGATTCGAGTCCTTCGCTAGAGAAAGTAATCTGCTTAGAGCTGCTGGATTCGGTCGTGGAGTTCAAATTTCGGCAACACTCTGCTTCCTTGCTGTTTGTGAATATTTTAACGTCTGCGGCTGTCTGCTGGAACTGCTTCCTGTCCCTCGTCGATTCGCACGTCGCACGTCAGCGTGTGTGTGTGTGCTTCGTTCGAGTGGTAGCTCTGCTCGTCAGCTGTTCACCAATGATTTAGACGGCCTCTCTGCTGTATTCTTGAAGTCTGGTCTTGAAGTCTGGTGGATCTCTTGCGTGCTTATGACTAACTGGTAGTACACAATAAGCTTGGTTGATGTTCTGAAGAGTATCTCGCCTTTACGCAACAATTACGAGCTATACAGTTGATCTGTAATTAGTGTGTTCGTAATTGCGTGTGTGTTGACCACGTAGAGTCTTCTGTTTGATCTTCACCACTATGGTTACTAGACGATCGAAGAATTACGTCTTTACTTCGTGAGTACTGGCAGAAGAGAGATGTTTCAGCCCGCAAACACTACGCTGGTCGGGGTTCGCGTCAAGTGATTTGATTGGCTGACACACTCTCCCTACTACATAAAATTTGAATTCCCTTGGTCCGTGAGAATGAAGTCAGATTCCCACAGACGGAGAGTTAATACTATTTTTAATACTGTTATTACCAGCGGAACCAAATTGTCGGTCCGGATTTCCTGTGCTTATTTAATTTTGCAATAACTTGGTTGCAAACCAAGTTGTGTGAAATCTAAAATATACAATCTGTCAGAAATTATTATCTTTATAACATACTAAAATCTCATTAATGTAACTCTATTTTTACAGAAGTTATTCAATTATATTTAATTAACTCTTTCATTTGTTAATTATATTGCATAAAATTTGCACACGTCATTATTAATATTTCGGTAAACATTTTGGCTATCTTGGATTTCGCCTTAATTCATTAGTTTCCGAGATATTAATAATTAACAGATTGGGTGTGGCCGCTCCTTGTACAGCGAACTGATTACATAATGACCACGTGTGCGTCGCTTTACTAAGCATTATTTTCAACGCTCTATCTTCAAATGGAGTTTTGACTGTTATAATTTATTTAAATATGCTTTCAGTATGCGGGCAACATATAACCCCAAATAGTTAATATTTTGTGCTGTTATATATTCCCACACCCGTTTAAAAAAAAAAATGAATGTAATAATTACAGTTATTTTTTTTTCTTTATCATTACACACGTATTCTGTAATCACTATACTTCTTACCTATACATTGTATTACTTATTCAAAAGAAAAACATACATGTGTGTTAATGTTATTCCATTATATACAACTTAATTCTAATACATTTATTAATAATATTATATTTGCAATTTATTCTGTATTAATGTTTTTACAACGGTTAATAGCTAACTGCAGCGTTTAAAAGGTTTGTTTGTAAACAGTGGCACGCGTGCAAAGGAATTTGCTGACACTTTATTTACAGCCGTTATCGCCTGCCGCGCGGCTAATTGCTTGACCTACTTCCAAACGCGGGTCGGCTGTTACCGCGTGTGTCTTAACTATTTCCTGGCGGTGCGTTTGTTCCGTTGTACACGCCCGTTATTTACCGCTTTATAAATGCGTTATTATTAATACACAAGCTATCTACAATTATTATTAATAATATTATAAAACACAAGTTATTTATTTTAATTTTACTTATTATACTACAATTATTATTAATTTTTTAACTGTAATATTTCGTAACCATTTTTACGAACGGTTCTACAGTATTTCGTTAACCATCGGTCATTTTCGTCCCCGGATTCGTCGTCCACGTCTTCCCACGCTGACTGTGTGAGAATGTCGTCGTCACTTTCCTGTTGCACCGGACGTACAATTGTCGGAGCCCATTGTTGTATTGTGTTGACGGCCAACCACGGTTCCGTACCTTCCGGTTGAAATACTTTGTCAACTGGCATACAAATTTCAGTAGGAAAATCACTTTTCTTAAATCTAACATTTTTCTTATTTTTACCTATTTTATTGCGATACATTTTAGCATGATTTATGGCGCTTCCTCCCTGGAGGCGCCCGTTTCCAATTTTTTTGGAAACTTACGATTCTTTTTCCTCTCATTGGGGTCTTTATTACTTGGAGTATCGCTGTCTTGCTCTATAGTATCCGTTCTAGCTATCTCAACCGTTTGCATAGTTCTAATCGGGGCCCCATCGTTACCCTTATATTGCCCTTTCGGTCTACCAATATTTTGTTTGCCTTTGTATTCAAAGGTCTTATCTGGGGGTTTTGACGATGTCTGGGGTGGAGTAGAACTAGTACTCGGTCTCTGATCAGGTTGCTGATGGTACTGTACCCGCGTATTCTGCTCTTCGTTATTTCGGCGAAAATCGGGATTATAACGCCACCCGCCCAAATCAAAAACCGTCTCACTTTGGGACACTAGAATGAGGAGTTCATCGACCGTGCGAATACCCTGCGTAAACACGGCTACTCTAATGTTATGATTAAAGTGATAGGCAAGTTTCGTGACTATGTCAATCTCCGAAAATGCTGGGGTTAAATGCTTGGCGCGTTCAACCTGCTGGATTATATAATTTTCCGCGGTAATACCCAATTTCCTATCAAATCTGCCATATTCCAGTTCATTGCGCAGAAGTCTTTGGGTATGCGAGTTCCAGTACCGGCTTTCAAATTTTTGTTTGAACTCCGCGTATGTGGACACTATCGCGTACAATGTTATACCACTTACGCGCCGAATCACGCATCGCGTTAACTACCCACTGTATTTTGTCTTGATCTTCTAGTCGGGAACCTACTCTAGCCATTTCACTCTCACACGCTAATAAAAATTCAATAGGGTTTTCGTTATTTTCCCCCGTAAAATACACGCGATTTTTCTCGTCAACAGGACCTTGTACCAAAATATTAGGAGCAGATCTCCTCCGTACCTCCTGTCGTACTTTCAAAATCTCGTCGTTTAACGTTTGTAAGACACTCTCTTTATTAGAGTCTATGTTAGATCGCGTCTCTACAATTGAAGCGTCTAATCTATCTACTCGTCGTTGCGTTTCGGTCACGTCAGCCTGAATCTTTACCTCTAGAGATTCGACCTTTTTTGAGACGTCTTGCGTTTGCTTCTCGCAGCGGCTTATATGGTCCTTGAACCGGCCCTCCATACGTGTTACTTGTTCAATAAACGATTTTTGCATAGTGGTCTCAAAAACCTTAAACCGTTCATTGATCTTGGTATCAACCGTATTTACTTTTTCACCGATCTCAGCGACTTTCACCGTTAACTCGTTTATGCTTTCGTCTATTTTCGCGGTTGTTTGTTTATTACATTGTTTAATTTCCGTATTTATGTCGGCGTTGCTAATTTATAATGCCTCTGTTGATTAACTTTTTGTGCTTCGATTTTAGACGTTAATTCTGCGATACTGAGCTCAGCTTTGGCTGCGCTCTGTTCAAATTTCGCGTCTATTTTAGCGGTCAAATCCGCGCTCATTTTCTCGTTCATTTGCTGTATTTGTTTAAGTATTTTATCCATATCCATTTTAAATACAACAATTTCAAATATAAACACTTTCAAATACAGAACAATTTAAAATACACAAAATAATGTCACTGCTGTACGAACACCAGTCACAAAACTCTTTGGGGATTGTTTAGTTGGACGCCAGCTGTTTTACGAATTAAAACAGCAAAGTTTGTTTTACACGTGAAAATTAAATTTAAATTGGTTTTAATTAATTTAATTTAATTTGATCGTGCCCCACGTTCCGGGCAAGCCATTTATAACTTGTTCGGAACGTGAATTCAATTTAATGTACGTTTGTCGTGCCCCACGTTGGCCGACATTTATAACTCTACTTATATGCGTTATTGTTGTGTCGTGTTGTGTATGAGTACCTACCTGCTGTCCGATCTTGCGGATTCTTCCGGCTAGGGCGTGTGGATTTTGGATTTGAAGTTCGCAAGCTAGTAATCTCAAATTTATTGCAACAACACATAAAATAGGTTACTTTAAAGGGGGAGAGTTTTGTGAGACTGGTAGGCTTTATCGTACAACAATAAAACACTGTTATATGGGGTAATAAAACGTTGTTTATTACTCCAACAACACACAAGAAATAAATGGTTATTGTATTATAAATTTCTTACAGTCTAAACAATGAATCAATGTTTTTCGATTGGTTAATAATTAAAAAGAAACTAAACTCGTTCTTTGGCGAGTTATTTGCAATTTAAATTTTAATTAATTAATTGATTTGATTTGATTAAATTTCTTTTACTAAATTGAATTTAAATGTTCATGAACCAAAATATAAAACTCTGAAGTTAATTAGAATAATTTTCCAAAATGAATTAGACGTGACAGTCTAGTTCACGTTATTTCATTTCTAGTGATTCGACTTCTGTTATACTGCAGTATGAACTAATAATTAGATTGTTAGTTAAGATTTGTATAGCGCTTTTATACTACTTCTATTTCTTAACTATAGCATACTAATGACTTAAACTGCAATACAGATTATCACAATGAATTTATTCTTAATTACTAGAGTCTTTGATTTTTGTATGGCACCTGAATTATTTGAATTTACAATGTTTTAAAATGAAAAATAGAAATTTAATGTTGAAAAATAAATAAGTGGATTTTGCTTTCCTGTTATTGAAGAGGATGTCGTTCCGATTTTCCCTCGTCGATTCGAGTCCTTCACTAGAGAAAGTAATCTGCTTAGAGCTGCTGGATTCGGTCGTGGAGTTCAAATTTCGGCAACACTCTGCTTCCTTGCTGTTTGTGAATATTTTAACGTCTGCGGCTGTCTGCTGGAACTGCTTCCTGTCCCTCGTCGATTCGCACGTCGCACGTCAGCGTGTGTGTGTGTGTGCTTCGTTCGAGTGGTAGCTCTGCTCACCAGCTGTTCACCAATGATTTAGACGGCCTCTCTGCTGTATTCTTGAAGTCTGGTCTTGAAGTCTGGTCTTGAAGTCTGGTGGATCTCTTGCGTGCTTATGACTAACTGGTAGTACACAATAAGCTTGGTTGATGTTCTGAAGAGTATCTCGCCTTTACGCAACAATTACGAGCTATACAGTTGATCTGTAATTAGTGTGTTCGTAATTGCGTGTGTGTTGACCACGTAGAGTCTTCTGTTTGATCTTCACCACTATGGTTACTAGACGATCGAAGAATTACGTCTTTACTTCGTGAGTACTGGCAGATGAGAGATGTTTCAGCCCGCAAACACCACGCTGGTCGGGGTTCGCATCAAGTGATTTGATTGGCTGACACACTCTCCCTACTACATAAAATTTGAATTCCCTTGGTCCGTGAGAATGAAGTCAGATTCCCACAGACGGAGAGTTAATACTATTTTTAATACTATTATTACCAGCGGAACCTAATTGTCGGTCCGGATTTCCTGTGCTTATTTAATTTTGCAATAACTTGGTTGCAAACCAAGTTGTGTGAAATCTAAAATATACAATCTGTCAGAAATTATTATCTTTATAACATACTAAAATCTCATTAATGTAACTCTATTTTTACAGAAGTTATTCAATTATATTTAATTAACTCTTTCATTTGTTAATTATATTGCGTAAAATTTGCACACGTCATTATTAATATTTCGGTAAACATTTTGGCTATCTTGGATTTCGCCTTAATTCATTAGTTTCCGAGATATTAATAATTAACAGATTGGGTGTGGTCGCTCCTTGTACAGCGAACTGATTACATAATGACCACGTGTGCGTCGCTTTACTAAGCATTATTTTCAACGCTCTATCTTCAAATGGAGTTTTGACTGTTATAATTTATTTAAATATGCTTTCAGTATGCGGGCAACATATAACCCCAAATAGTTAATATTTGGTGCTGTTATAATATATATATTAATTAATCAAAATGAACAACACATAAATAATAACAACAACAAAAAATGGGCCACATTCACATACATAAATAATAAAATGACAAAACTATTTAAAAACACAGATATAGAAGTAGCATACAAAACTAATAAAAATAAATTACAAAATCTAAATAGCTCACACAACAAAGATAATACAACAACTAACGGTATATACAAAATTGAATGCCAAGATTGGAATAAATTTTACATAGGACAAACAAAACAACAGCTGAAAAAAAGTTATTTTGAACACCTAAACGCATACAAAAAACAGAAATATATAAATCCAATTTAGCCACACATGCAATAAACACAGGACATGAATTCCCAGATATAACCAATGTATCACTAATAAAACATATACCATACAAAGGCACCATAATGAACATTTGGGAAAATTTACAAATATACAAACATAAAACACAAAACAAACTAATACCAGAACAAATACAAATCAATACAAAACATGACACAATATTCAAAGCACTCAACATCGAAAACACAAATACATATACCACAATCACACACAATAATACAACTTTAAAATAGCAGAGACCAACAAACAACCTTAATAGCATCCAGCCGCCAACACACAAATGCTTCACCAGACGCAAGATCGCGAAGGCTAAAGATGAGAGCACGGGAGCTCTCGAAACATGTTCCTAATAGGGAAAAAAGTATATCTTGAGGTAAATTTAGTTATAAATATTAAATGTTTATATATTAATATAATATACATAAAGTTATATATTTAATATTTATACTGAAATTACCTCAAGATATTGAGGTACATTACCTCATGAGAACACAAGGGTTCTCGAAACATGTTCCTAATAAGGAAAAAAAAATCTTGAGATAATTTCTGTATAAATATTAAATATAATATAATTTATATATGTGCAGTAGTTTTATTTTCTGTTAAAAACAATTATTGTTTGTTTATATTACTAGATGCGCTGTGCTGACAGAAACATGCCATCGTTTCCTTGACTTAACTGGGCCTCTTCAAATTGGAGGATTACCTGCTTTACCTGCTTCTACGAGCTTTCAGGTTCACAGTAAAGATTTTGTTGGTTGTATTGCTGATGTGCATATTGATCATGAACTTTTGGATCTTAATAGGTCTGTTCTTGTACAGTAATTACATGTTTTGCATGAAATTAACAAAATAATTATTCTTGTCATAATCAATGCCAAAATTTTCCAATTAAAAATATGTGATTAACAGTTTTTATTGTTTTATCAGTCATCATCAATGAGTGCTATAATAGTGTGTTATGTAAAACAAAACTTTGTGTAATCATGTATGTATTTTTCCTTAAAATTTCAAAACAGTAGATAAACTTCATCTTGGAAAACCTTAATCATAGTAATTTTTGTTTTGTGTTTTGACCCCCCAAAACAAAAATCTGTTTTCTGCTTCTCAGCAGTGTTGAGTATTGGCAGAAGAACCTCCTGAGGTCTTTGAAAAATGTGTTTCAACCACAACTCTCAGGTAGAAATGAGAAGTTACTATGATGGAAGTACTCAAACAAGAAGTTTTCTACATGTTAATTGGTTGTATGTTAAAAACTTTTTGTACAGTGACTAATTGCATATGTCAAGTTCTCACAAAATAATGGAACTGGCGTGTATAATTTTTGATAACGATATAGTCTCGTTAATCTGAATACCGCTAATCTGGACTTCCAGATAGTCTGGATGAGAAAGTTTTTAAAAGACAAAAATCTGCCAAAACGATGAACAGATATTAGAGGGCATTGAAAAAAATTGTAGTTTTGCCGGTGCACATGAATATAGTATTTATTTCTACCAAATACTATGTGAAATTCCTGTTCATAAACCGAAAATGTAAAATTTTGTAGTGCAATGTGCTGCATAAGTGATTTTTTGGTCGCTAACTGCAATGAGCATGTTGATGACATGTTGAAACTTGCAGAGCAGATTGTACTTAGGCCTACTATAAAACAACAAGGAAAATAGAACCTGGCCACATGTTCTTTTCTTGGAAATGAGTCATTTGTCCCACCAACATTCTTTTACTGAATTCTTTTGCTGCCTCATGCAGGTGTATATCAACAGCTATGGAGTACGCATGTACCTAATAACCTTATCATTTGCGATACAGTGACTGCTGGTTTGTGTTGTGTGCACTATGGTAACTAAGCATAAGAAGGTGACTTTAACAGTGGAACAAAAAACTTCAAACAGTATAATATTGTATTGATAAAGATGAAATATCAACAAAAATCATGCTTGAGTTGGTAGTGGGGAAAAAAATTAAATAAGACTAGAAAAAAATCATAAGTAATCGATTTTTCTGTGAAAGTGGTGAGTATCGATAGTTTATGAAATAGAAGTACACACAAAAAAAGCAAAAAAAAACAAACAAAAATTTAGATGAGGCTTTGTGCATTTGGTTTTGCCAGAAACGAGAAATGGGTGTTCCAATATTGGACCCATCATTGGAAATAGTGGCACTAAAACTAAATGAAAAATAAATGTGCTGACTGCTATAATTTTTTATTGTTCGACTAAGCTTTTCGTCATTGCTGACATCTTCAGGTCAGCAATGACGAAAAGCTTAGTCGAACAATAAAAAATTATAGCAGTTAGCAAATTCATAAAAGAAATAGTAAGGATGGCTGCTAATTTAAACAATACGAAGAGGAAAAATAAATGGTTAGCTTTCTTTTACTGCAAGTGTAGGCTGGCTGTCAAGATGGAAGGAAAGGCATGGCATTCATGAACATTCATGTAAGTGGTAAAATTCTATCAGGAGACACTGTTGCTAGTAATGAATTTAAATTAAATTTTGAAAAATTTGTTAGCGATTGTGAAACTAGAGCCCACCCAGATTTTTAACAACAATGAAATCTGCTTAAATTACAAAATGTGACCAGAAAAAACATTAGCCTCAAAATTGGATTCTGCAGCGAAAGGGCCTAAAGTAAAAAAGGAAAGAGTAGTGTTACTGCTTATATGCTGTAATGTGTCTGGTACATTTAATATGGCACTTTTGGTGATTGGCAAATCAGCTAAGTTTAGAGTGTTAAAAAATGTCAATTTAAATACTCTTCCAGCACAGTACACGTCTTAGAAAATAGCATGGATTGATGGCGTTTAAAGATTGGTGTTTTAATAATTTTGTTCCCGGTATAAAAAAATTTAAAAGCATGACGGTTACCAGAGAACTCTTGGTTACATTGCTGTGCTATGTAATACAAGGCAACAGTGTGAGAGAGTGGTCCATTGATAGAACTTCAAAAACATCCTGGAGAAGAAGAATTACGAGCTGGAAACATTTTTGTAAAACATCTGCCACCAAACATCACAGTTTTATTGCCATTGATGTATGAAGGTGTGACTGAAGCAATAAAGTGGTACAGTAGACTCCCGAGTATCCGGCTTAATGTGGCAGAAGGACAGGCTGGATAACAAAAAGGCCGGATAGGCCGAAGTTCTATACTTACTCACTTCCTGCTCCACCCATACCATTAAAAACTTTTTATACCAAAACCCGCTCTTATTCATATTTTCTTACCTCTTAGTACAGGCCAGTACTTTATAAATGTTTGTTATGTACTGTACTGTACGTTTTAAAAATTTATTACAGGAGAAGAAAGTCCAAGAATAAAAATATTGTATACACATTTTAAGATAAATTTTATAATGTCTAACTTAATTGCAGGAAACATAAAATGATGTACACTGTACAGTATGAATACATACAATTTTAAAATAAACAAAACAACGTAGGCCTAATTCTTAAAAAAATTGATTATACAGTGGAACCTGTTTAACACGAAATGACGGGGACCAGCTGTTTCTCTCGTGTTAACCGATATTTTGTGTTAACCGAATTTCGTGTTAACAGACAAAAAGTGAAACAAAATGAGATACAGAAGTACTGTACTGTAAATGGTCAAATTCTGAAGAGATTACTTACTAAATTGTGTAGTAAAATAAATCAATAAAGAATATTCAAACGGTACTTGCATATGAACGTTTTATTTATCCTCCTGGACTATTATACAGTAATTAATTTTTCTTAAAAAATATAAAGTTATTGTAGTGACAATGTTCAATTCTTTTTAAAATAGTCCGTTATTTTCTTTTGTACAGAATTCTGCACTACTTGATTTTCAATAAATTGTTCTAGTTTATCGATGTGCACAAACATTTCACCTTCCGAATTGGCTTCTAAAAATCGACGAACACGTCTCAGCAACGAAAGCATATCGGTAGCGGTAGGAACTCCTGTCATATCATTTTCCATGTCAAGTTCGATGACACTCTCATCATTTTTACAGTTTTCAGCTTGTACTATTTCTACGATATCACTGTCTGTTAATACGGGAGCCGTAGTTATGTTCTCTTCGACAGACATGTACTCATTTAGAGAAACTGAAACATTTAATGCCGATGATACGCGATTAAACATTTCAGACAAGGTAGGCCCAATTTCACTTTCTTCGGATTCGGTTTGTTTAATCTGTGAATTCAAAATGAATCGAGCATGAGTGAAACAATTTTCGATAGTTTTAGGTGTCACGAGGTTCCATGCTGTTCGCAACAAATTACAAGCGTCCAGTAAATTTATACAGAAATTGTTTTTCGCCTCTATAGCGGCCAAGTATTTCCGCAGAAGTAATTTTCTATACAGGAATTTTAAATTCTGAATAATCCCTTGATCGCAAGGTTGTAGGACACTAGTCGTGTTCGGTGGTAGAAAAATAAGTTTAACTGCCATCAGTTCTACGTCACTCGAGTGGGCAGGACAGTTATCAACAATTAACACAACTTTTCTCTTCTGAGAAGCGAAATGTTTTTCTAACGAAACTAACCATTCGGTAAATATTGTAGACGTTATCCACGCTCATTTGTTACCTGTATATTCTACTGGTAACTTTTTAACATTTTTAAAACAGCGAGGCTTTAAACTTTTACTTATAACAGGTAACGGAAGTTTTTCTGACCCATCAGCATTGCAGCCTACCATTGCTGTCACTCTCTCTTTGGACTTTTTACTGCCAGTGCATTGTTCACCTTTAAATGAAAGTGTTTTATCTGGCATGCAACGGAAAAATAGTCCTGTTTCATCCCCATTGAAAATATCTTTTCGTGGGTAGTCTTTTAAAATTGCAGGTAGCGTAGATTGCAACCAAGATGATGTCATTTCTTGTGATACCTCTCTTAACTCGCCACAGATGTTTTTGTACGTTATACCATTTCGTTTTTTGAATCTTTCTAGCCAACCACTACTTGCAGTGAAATCCAAGTTCATCTCTTCAGCAAAAATGTTTGCTTTCTCCATTAGCAGTGGTCCAGAAATAGGAGCATCTTGTGATCTCGCTTGCTTAAACCAGACAAGAAGAGCAGCTTCCAAGTTTTCGTGGTTAGCCTTACAGAAATGTTTTCTATCTGGTTCAAACTTGCTCGACTCATACAGCTCTAAAATTTTATCTCTGATTTTTATTATTGTAGATAACGTCAAGTTTGGTATACCGAATTTTTTACAGATCTCTGTTTTAGATAGAATACCCTCGTTAACAGCTTGAAGGAGTTCAATTTTCATTTTTAATGATATGGAATTTTGTTTACGCACTTTCTTCTCCATTTTTTACACTTTGACACTGCAAAAATGAAATTTACAGAATCGTAACCTCACTTAGCACCTGTATGTACACGTAGGCCAAAGTCACTTAATACTGTACCGAAGACCGTAAAAGACTAAAAATAAAGGCTTAAACAGCTACTGTAAATCTTACAGCTGAGTAAATTTTTTCACAAAAACGTTATCCGTACCGTACTGCGAACACCACCACACGCACAGAATACTGTAAGTGGACTGAACTCACTAACTTCCCAACAAACTGCACCCTGTAATGTAACGGAATGGCAGTGTATTCGGGGAAATGAACAACACATTTGGTACGGAGGTAAACAGGTTGGTACTGTACTGTATATAATAGCAGGTATAAAGACGTAACATACCAAGCAGTTGTTTATTCTTTACACCTACACGTAGCACAGATTCCTTTACATTGGGACATTGTAAACACGTTTCAGGGTATGGATGTATGTATTTATTTATTATGCAGCTAATGAAAAGCCAGCAAAAATTTTGTGTTAAGCGATATTTCATAGGTTATACCTTCGTGTTAACCCATACAAACTGTAACTGAAAAATACGTACAGCGATCGGGACCTGAGTCACATTTCGTGTTAACCGATATTTTGTGTTAACCGTTTTCATGTTAAACGGGTTCCACTGTACTTACTTTAGTGTTCATTGATAAGTGATTACACAAATGTGAAAAGGTAGGCCTAAGATAAAAGAATCAAAACGTACAGTTTTTGAAAAAGTCCTTGATAGATGACTGCTTCTCCCTTTTAGCCCTCATCTGCGACACAATGTTCCTTCACTTAACGCAATCAGATGATATCAGCTGGTGTCGCTTCCTCCTGCTGACTAATGTACTGCAATGTTGCTTCAATTGTCTTGAACCCTTCCGAATGTGGGATGAGATTTTTACTGTCATCTAAAGATGCCTTCTCCTTTTCTTCTTCTATTTCTTCTCCCTGTGTCACCATTTCCACAATATCGTTGTCAGTTATTGCATCAACTTCGTCGTTTGCCATCCATTGTCTAATGGCCTCTGCATTGACATTGTCACAGCCTGGTACTTTTTCCAGCAACGAAACAAGTTTATTGTTTTCATCTTCCACTTCATTTCACACACGGGTTCAAAGTTGAAATGTCCACCTTCATGGTCCAAATAATTTTCCAAGACCTTACAAGTGATATGTTTGGAATCTCTTCCCATGCTTCGGCCAACCACCTTATGACATCTAGCCTATGTCAGTCTTTTTCAGAGTGGTTAACTAGTCTTCATTATTATCAATCGCTGATATCAACGAACTGAGAAGACGATGGCAATACTTTTTCTTTAGCATTTCAAGGATGCCCTGGTCCATTGGCTGACAAACAGCCGTCACATTCCCTGGTAAAAATAAAGCTTTGATGTCTCCATCTGTGAGTTCATCAGTGGCTGGATGCAAAGGTGCATTGTCAAGAATTACCACAGCTTTTCTCGGCAAATTGTTGTCTTTCAAATGTTTATCTACAGTCGGTAAGAATTCATTTTGGAACCAGGTTTTAAAGACTTCTGAATTCATCCATGCTTTCTTTTGATGTGTGTAATATAGGGGTAGTGATTCCTGATTTTCCAGTTTTATAAAAGCTCTAGGTTTCTTTGATTTTGCTATTAAAGTCAACCTAAGCTTGTGGTTGCCAGTTACTGCAAGCTAAGATGGTAACTCGTTCCTTGCTTTTTTTGTATCCTGGCGCAGTGGCTTCTTTTTCTGGTGCAATCGTTTTTTTAGGGAGCATCTTATAATTTAAACTGGTCTCATTGCAGTTGTACAATGCTTCCCAGAAATTCCTTCCTTTTCAATAAGCTTAAAAAGATAGTCTTTGAACAAAGGTACAGCCTCTTTATCAGCAGATAAAGCCTTCCCACTTACAGTAATCTGGTGAATACCGAATCGTTTTTCCTCCGATCTAACCACCCGTCACTGGCAGTAAATTTTCAGTCTTCTCCTTCTATTTGTCGCTTAAATTGCAGTGCTTTTTCCTGCAATATCGGTCCATTAACAGGCAAGCGTTTTCCTCTTAAGTGTTCATGTCACAAAAATAAAGCTTCCTCAACTTCTTTATGCTTACCTTTCAGCATGGTTTTTCTTACTTTCATTCCACTTCCACAAGCTTGGGCAGCACACCACTTTTCAATTTCTGATTGATTTTTCTTCCAGTCAGCAACTATATTTTTCCCAACTTCTAAATCCGAACCAATAGTTTTTGCTGTTACACCAGAGTCCAGTCGTTTTATTCCGCGTAGTTTCTCCTCGATAGTCACTACAACCTTTTTTTGTGTATCACTCATTTGGTAATCTTCGTAATTAAAAAAAAAAAACAATGCACACCAAAAAGCAATTTACGAACGTAACCAAGAACAGTGGCAAACATATTCTGCACTTGTTGACGTCCGATACACAACTGACGAAACAAAGAGCAGGTAGCAGGGCGGGGGGAAATCCACGCTTTTCATATCGCAACTTGTGTTTTGCACACAGCATGTAGGTTTAAAAATAGGCCAGATAGTTGCTAGGCGGATAGTCGAGAGTCTACTGCACTACAAAAAAAAATCTTGTCATGTTTTTAAAACAAGACGCAGAACCATTAGTCAATCTCATGGACTTCATAAAGTGACATTAAAAAGTGTCATTTATCTGGCTGCAGAATTATGGGAAGAAATTGAATGGTCAACACTCTGGAAAATTTTGAAAAAATCTGGCCTAGTATCCCAGAAAAAAGTGAAGCCATACTTGAAAAGATAATAAAAAAACAACAAGAGATCAATGTAATGACACTGATTTTGTACAAATTTTTTATCGGTTAAAGGGTTGTGCTGAGGTTGAAGAAAGTAACGTTTTACCTTGGATAACTTGTGACAGAGACATGGGTCATTAGATCTTAATTGCAGAAGAAATTGTGGAAGCATGCTCATCAGGTCAAACTACATCAGGTGACAGTTCTGACGAGGAAGATTTTGAAATGCAGAAAGCAGCTGATCTAAGTAACTAGAATGCTGGAGGAAAAACAGTGTGACACATCAGCCATCGAACTGTTGACCTCGAGGCATTTATGAGGTCGTGCTCCAAAACGGTCAGAGTGTTCATTAAAGCAAAAGAACATGATGGACTATTTTAAGTAAGTTTAAGAATTCAAATTTTTGTTTCAACTGTCTTTACAGTTTATCAATATATAATGTATATAATTTAGTTTTCTATTGTGTTTTAATTTAATTTAATGTGTTTGTGAATTAGTACACATTTACTGTAAATAAATACAGTATATTTAATTTGTGTACTACAATATAATTTTTTTGTCCTAAGGTATTTTAACACTTTCCAGAAATTGGTACATATCATATTCTAAAAATGGAATTCAATAGTTTAAAAGCTATTTATTCCATTTATAGCATCTTTTGTAACAGTACTGATAATGCAGCAATTAAAAATGCTTTAAATTCGTTTTTAAAGGAATTCTGGGTAGTGTAGATTTTTGATGATACGGACAGGGCTCGGTCCCATCAAGTCTGGATGAACAAGACTCTTCTGTGTATAAATTTTGTGATAACATTTTTTGTGTTATTTTTTTAACAATGTATAGAATTGCGTACTGGAACTGTAAAGAATGCTTTGTTTTTAATTAAATGTGAGATTTAAATACCATTTTGAATGTCATAAAATACTTGCATTTATGTATTTGTATGTGTAGCTAAGTACATTTACTTCTACTTGTGTGTGCGTGTGCGTGTGCATGTGTGTGCGTGTGTGTGTGTGTGTGTATGTGTGTGTGTGTGTGTGGTACCAAGCAGGATGCTCAATAGTAGTTGGGGTAATTGGAATTTAAAGTCACAATATTAATAACAATTTTATCTTGTTTATTTATAATGGATCTTTGTTCCCTATTCCTGCAAAATAAAATTGGTCTTATGTATTGTGTATTCGTATTTTGATTTATAAATTGTAAATATGAAAACAAAACTCAAGTGAAAAGATATGGAAACATATCGCTGTGTAAGAATTCTATTTAGTAATTGCTATTTACTTAGAGTATGGTTTATACGGAAATGTAAAACTAATTGTAATTTTGATTACAGTTTTGTAGCTGACAATGGGACAGTTGTTGGTTGTCCAGAAAGAAAGTCATTTTGTGTATCAGCACCATGTCAGAATGGTGGAACTTGTACTGACAATTGGGCCACGTTTCATTGTGAATGCCCTGATGGGTGGAGTGGAAAAGACTGTAGCCAAGGTATCGTATTGTTACTAAAACCAGGATAGAAATATAGTGTGAATTTTAAGGTAAAATTAGCTACTAGGAAACAGTATCAGTACTTCTACACTACATTGTGTTATGTGGGCAAAATTATTACAATAATTATCACTTTCAGCATGGTTCCTCCTAGAGAAGTTTTGGATGTGGCAATTTGCTGTAAATTCAAACTTGTAAATTATACATTCATAACTTTTAACTTTTAATTTTTGTTTTGAGAGTGTTTGTAAAGAAAATGTATATTATCCTTGTGTGTGTGTGTGTGTGTGTGTGTGTGTGTGTGTGTGTGTGTGTGTGTGTGTGTGTGTGTGTGTGTGTGTGTGTGTGTGTGTGTGTGTGTGTGTGTGTGTGTGTGTGTGTGTGTGTGTGTGTGTGTGTGAATTGCATATGTTGGATATCAAAACACAGATAGTAGTACATGTAAGAATTGTGCTTTATGATTAAGTTGTTTGTAACTGCTGAATCCATTAATGTTACAACTTTATGGGGTGTTAGGCAGTGGTGCAGAATATCTATATTTAGTCAATGTTTCGACTATGCCTGTGATGGACACCTTCACTAGTGCAGGAATAGAGATCTCAATGACCACATAGGACTACAAGCATAGACTGCTGTCCTCTGTTGAGGCAATTCTATTTATTAATTTTTTTCAGGTATCAAACTACACTCACTGCTAGTTGGTCAGTATTTGGCCAAACACATCGTTCTCATTTTTTGATTGGTCTGGCTATCTTACCATGTTTCAGTGCTGGTAGCCAGAAATTTATTCAGCACTTACGTCTCCTCTTGCTGTGTTTACTGTTCTTAAGTTTTCAACATCGATGTATAATATATGGATTGCGTGCTGACGGGTAAAGTGACGGCAGAATTCAGTCTGAAACACGTACAGCTTGCCCCACCACTGGTAGGGAAAAGCATTTGACGCTAAGTTACCATGTGTACTAAATCAGTCATTCAGTCAGTAATGCACTTGATTTGATACCTTACAATTATTACATTTGGGACAGTTCTACTGAAAGTGTGGCCTTTAAAGATTTTATTATTATAGACCCTGAACAGTTCATTTTTACTTTCGGTGTATCTCTTAAATAAAAAATCTAAAAGTCTAGTTGTTAAATCTAATATCAATCAGCTATATATGTTGTAATGTAGTGAAAAATAGATTCCAATCTGTAACGAAGTGAAAAATAGATTCGCTCCTTTTTACTATATTATTATCAGTTTATTACTGTACAAGGTATGTTGAGTTTTGGTAAGTTGAAATTCTTTTACTTTTAGTATAATGCGTTGGAAGCGCCAATCTGTAACGAAGTGAAAAATAGCAGTCGTCGTGTTCTTCTCGTATATAATAATAATATCTGGGTATGGATTACGTGTAGTAGTAAACTTCAATTCCAATTGTCAGTTGTATATGGTAGAGCCCCGCGTTGCAGGCGTCAATCTGTAACGTTTTGCAATATGAGGAGTGTTGTTTTACACTTTAATTATTTATTTTAAAACTTGTTAATTGTTTGGATTTTGTTTATTTAAAAATATAGCCTAGTTAACCTCAATGAGTTAGTGAGTTATAGGATTCACGTCGATCAACAATCTTATTTGCCATAGCTTAATAATGCAATACTATCTGTTCGATATTTCGGATATCGAACCGGTCAAAAATTAAGTTTCCGAGGTTGGCACTATGGCTTTTGCGAAGCCGATTCATGCACCGGGCCTGAGCCCGTTGTCATAGCCTGAGCTGATCACATCCACGAGCCGGATTCTTCGGCAGGTAGAAATCCTTTTCATGTAACCCATCCTCTTTTCAACCCGACTTTTCTGCCTGAGTGTCAGGATCAACCTTTCGTGGAATTTCAGTAAGTCATTTTATTATTAATTATTTGTTGATAGCAATTCTGCATGCTGCTCTGCTAAGGAGCTCACCAGAGGTTAATTTTATACTGTAAGAGAAACCGTTGTACCTTCAGACTGTCAATCTTTCAAATAATATCGTACACTATCCATTAATCCCTCTTCCTTTATTTATTTTGTAAAAGGAAAATAATTATTTATTTGTCTAATGGTTTAAAAATTAATAATTATTTCGTTTGTATGGTGGGACTATGCTTGTCAATTTTCGCGTTCGATTGTAGTTTCGAGTTGCCTATTGGAGGTTATCTTCGTGATCCTTTATTTACGATGATGTTCGAATCGCCAATACTGTTTCACTCTTCTTTTCTCGAACCAATTACCTTTAACTTTATCTTACCCTATAAATAAAACTCATTCACCATTAATTAGGAATAATTATTAACGTTTTTATTTTCATTAATTCAGTTAAACAACTCTAAGGTCGAAGTTATTAATTGACTGTATCGATTCTTGCTTTCAGTTTGATTCTAAATTATTTTCATGTAATATCTCAGTTCGGGGTTCTTTAGACTGTTATTAAAGTTCGAAATGTCCACAAAGAAGTACTATACATTACAATTATTCAATTCTTATTGACTAATATAAATAAAATTAATTTTAATAAAGTGTAACAAAATATTTGTTCAGTTCAGTTTGCCAACGCAATGCATCATGGGTCTACCCAGCATTCAAAGAAACATCTCAAGATGGCAGCTTGTTGTTAAACAAAATTATTGTGGAATGTATTCACAACCAGTTTTTACAAATAAAATAAATTACACAAAATGTTCACTGTGTTTGAATTAGATTTTGTTTTCTTTTCACTGGTGTTCTATTGAAGGAAAGTGTTAGTTAAGTTAGTCTTGGTGTCGTGTAGTTGTAAATGTGGTATTATAAAGGTTAAGTCTCACCCAGTTCTTTGGTTGAAATTAATTATTCACTTTTCTTTAAAATATTATTTTTTCTTGTTCTTCTTTTATTTATTATTTCATATTATCTTCATTTATTCCTTCTTTAATTCAGATTCCAGGTTTATAAAATTTTATACCTTTCTTTCCACTTGGATTTGATTCTTCGTTATACTTTGTGGCTCATAGCTGCACAGAGGTGTTCTGGATACTTTCGAGTCTAACAGTAGAATAGTGTATTTTTCTTTTTCCTTCAACTGGCTTGACCAAAATTAACTAAATTCCTATTGGTCAATACCATTGGGTTCAAGTGTCATGTGACCTGATTATTTGATATACCTAGTTTTTACATTTTATAATTGGAATTACTCCCTATTTAATATTTAATAAACCTTAAATTAGTTAACAGAATGATATTCCTAATAAAAATACAAACATTTTGACACCTCACATGACACATGTGAGTGCCCTAATAGTTAATTTAGAAATTTACAAAATTTTATCTTATAGATCATTATATATAAGTTCTGACACTTCCCAAATTATACTACAATTATATTAAACTATTAAAATGTTGTTGTTAACATTTAATTAAGGCCTATTTTAGTATTTATATCACTTCTTATTAATTTACAATAATGTGGTAGTTTACTTTAGATTTACAATAATTTGTATGTAGACATTGGCCTATTACTTAATACTTCTTCATAGTACAATGTTTCAACTTACAAATGTTATATGGAATGGTGGCTTGGTATATTATTATTCCTATTACATTAAATTAAATTGTCCATTGCATACTTATTTTTTGAATTGCTTCTGATAAAATAATTAACATGGAACAAACATATTAACATAATGTTAAGCCATCATGCTCAAACTCTAATCAACATTGAACAATAGAACTATTTTGTTTAATAACTTCTTATTACTATAAACAAGTTTTGACATATTATTTGTAATGAAGCAAACGATAGCATTTTCCCTTTAATAACAAAATAGGGAATAATTAGTAACAAATATTAAAACTTAAAAGTACTCTATGAACATTAAACAATTGACTTACTCTACCACTAATGTTACCATTTAGTTCTTTACATTTTGAAACCTTTAAATGAATGGTTACTCCTAAGGTATATTAAATACCAGTCCCTTCACACTCTACATTTTCTTTTCATGTAATCACAATTTGTTTTTGATTTGTTGCGATTGTATTCTGTTCACTATACACTGCCACTAATACTCACACTCCTATCTGTATATTTAGTGACTATTATCTCAGTTATCTTTGCACTTCATAACTGATTGTCCTGATCACATATAATCATTAATAATAGAAATAGTTATTTCTTACTAATTTAACATACAGTTTATTTTATCCTACATTGCATTGTACTTCCTTATTAGCCATTGTGGTCTTTTTCTCTTTTATTTATTTTATACCTAGGTGAATTATCTTACTAAGGGTTTTTTATGTTAGAGTTCATCGTTTAACAAGTCCTTCATTTCGTCGCGTTGCAATGTCCATAATGTTACATTTGATGGAACACATTCTAATATAACAGCATTTATGAAACTTGGTGCCAGCTCTCCAAAAAGCCGTATTTCTTTTTTGTTAAACCAAAAACTGTTATGCTCAAAGTTATGTTATGTTAGACACCTGTCACATGTGAAAGTTAGCTTGCATACTTTAGGTGATAAGGGTACTATAGTGTCTAATCAAGGAATTATAGATTTTAAGTACAGTATATTAAAAGATTAAATAATCTGCAAAAAGAACAAGGTTTAAAGTTTGCTAATAAGTTAGTTGTCAGAGAATCACATATTGTATGAAAATAAAAAAATGAACGTGAAAATGTCACAAACACTAAGGGCAGAGGTATCTAACGCAATAGAGTTTTTAATGAACAAAAACCTTGTAGAATTTATTGGAGCCAAACCTACCATTGAGTTTATAAGAATATTAGATGCATTGTTTGATTACTGCAACAGTAAGGATCCTTATGGGAAAAACTCTAAAGGCCCCATTAAAAAATTTAATTGGACCATGACAACAAAAATTATTTGAAAAATTTTTTCGAAGTTAAATTGTGAAGAGTGTATTCATTTACTGATAACAAATGACAATAACTTTACACTCATTTTACTGACTTTTTGTCAAGTGGAAAGAGCATCAACAGATGTTTCAAAGATTGTAAAATTTATGTATGATTTGTTTATTATATCTGACAGTAAACTGAATAACAAAAAAATGAATATATCAGCTTGTAAAAACTTTGCCGGCACATTGTTTAGAAAACATATTTCAAACAATGATTTTTCTGAAGACAGCCATGAAGTGAGGATTATTAATATTAATAATAATAGGGACATTATTTTATAAAATCTTGTGCTATGATATTGCTAAGGAGAGAACTGCTGCAGCTACATTTTCTAAACGTGGTGTCACCAAAAGATAAATAAATTTGTATTATTTGGTAATGTTTAATATAAATATGTTTATGCAATTAATATGTAACTAATAAAGTAAAATAAAATAAAAAAATTTATTGTAAATTAGCATTGCTAATTGAACACTTTAACGACATGGCAAGTGTATAGGACCGCTTCTTTTACGTAATAAACATTTAAATATTTATGGCTCATGTCTTTTATTCTTTGTTTCCTTTATTTTTAATATTTATTCACCTGAAATTGCATTATTCATCTTGCTTCAACATTAAATGTTCATAAATAAATATTTATGAACGCAACAGAACTTAGCAATAAACTGAAATAATGTGTCAGAATACTGAAATCTTACAGTGAAACAAATGTGTTTATTTTGGAAAAGAACTTATTAAAACCTCTCACTTTGGAGTCAAGATGGAGTTATTTTAATTAATGTTAACATGTGACATAGCTATAACATTTAATGCAAAATATTGCTATGACGGTCTACTGAGCGTTGTAAAGTGGAAAACAAAATACAAGACATCAATTAAATCACTAATCACTAGCTTTAATTATCAAAATTAAACAGTTTGTAATCAACAAGATAGTCTCTTACAACAAATCAAATAAAAATTGTTCACACGCTATAAAATTTCAACTAATATAAAACACAATTGTATTACAATTGTCCCACATGATTATAAAACACATAACACTTTGCCACAATACATCGAACCGCACTGTGTAAATCGCCACTCAAAGGCACAGTGTACTTGCTCGACAATAACTAACTGAGTGTTGCAGAGTACTTGTATTTATAACCCGCTGAGGTTCGAGAATTTTTGCTAATAGGCGTCTACTAGAAAACTCTAGAACGTAATTCACTGCGGCCTTGAACACAGCACTCGCGGACCGGTATGGTCTGGTATAGACCCGATAGTTGACGTGTAATTGTCTTCACCGCAAAGTAGCAGCATTATGTACGCACACACACATTACAGGTGGAATATTCGGGAAAATTGTAGGACTTTCTGTATTATATAACACTTTTTCCGCATTACGTAACACTGCCCTCTCCTAAAGCCTGTTTGTCCCGAAATGGCAAACCATCTCTGAAGTAATACTTAACCAGGCGATCTAGGTGGACAATCTTGAACTTTCGGTGTCCTTCCTGTTGAGTCTGATAAACAACATAGTTGAGTCTTTTTTTCACAGAATAGGATCCTTCCCAGTTAATCTAAAGCTTAGGTGAGCAGTCGTTCGAGCCACCTTGCCAACTGCCCTTCCGGATTTTTAAATCTCAAGAGCGATGCAAGCGCGGCATGGTCTGTGCGTAGTGAAAACTCCCTTCCAGAAAGGTACATATGGAAGTCCTCTAAAGTTCGGACGATTGGCAGCAACTCTCTCCTTGTAACGCAATAATTTCTCTCTGGTTTAGAAAGTGTCTTGCTGTAATACGCTGTTACTCGTTCTTCACCGTATCGCACTTGAGACAAAATTGCTCCTAGACCAGTATTGCTTGTGTCTGTGTCTATGATGTACTTCCCTTTCTGAAGCTGGGAAAGCGTGAATTGGCTGCGAACATAATGCAATTTTCAAAGTCCTAAATGCTTGATCACACTCTCTCGACCACTGAAAGTTTCGTTTATTTTCTATTAGCTCATATAGTGGTTTACCAATAGTAGCGAAGCCTTTCACAAAATGTCTGTAATATGAGCATAACCCCAGGAAACTCTGAACTTCGGGTTTACTCTTCGGAACTGGCTAGTCTCTTACGGTGTCTACTTTATTAGGATCCATGCTAACACCCGCTGCCGAAACCAGATGGCCCAGATACTGTACTTCCTTCTGGAACAGAGAACACTTCTTCGGGCTCAGCTTCATTGGGCACCGTGAATTCTAGTTAGAACCTCATTTAGGTTTTCCAAATGGTCTTTGAAAGTCTTCCCAATGACTATGATATCGTCTAAATAAACAAGGCAAGTTTTCCATGTCAGGCCTCTGGAGTACCACGTCCATCAATCTTTCAAATGTTACTGGTGCATTAGAGAGTCCAAATGGCATGACGTTAAATTGGAATAAGCCACTTGGGGTAGAGAAACCGGTCTTTTCCTTGTCTTCTTCACGAAGACCCACTTGCCAATATCCATTCTTCAGGTCCAATGTGGAAAACCACTGTGCTCCAGGCAGCGTAGCGCGTGTATCATCAATGTGAGGTAATGGATAGCAGTCTTTCTTTCTAATGTCATTCAACCTCCAGTAGTGTACGCAGAAATGCAGTCCACCATCCTTCTTCGCTACCAGCACTACCGGAGAAGAGCAAGCACTTGACGAAGGTTCGATTACTCCCTCCATGTCCTGTACTAACCGAGACATTTCCTCTTGCTTAGACAATGGAGGCCTTCGAGGAGGTTGGCATATCGCTGTTGTGTCCCCGGTATTAATGCAATGTTGTACAAGAGAGGTTCTTCCCAATGACTGGCCCCGAACTGCAAAAGAATCTTTAAATTCATGTAAAAACTGAGTTCTTTTACCTCACCACTTGAGAGGTCATTAGAAGATCTGTTCAATAATACCTGCAGTTCCTCTGGTAATTTGGAAGTGACCGTAGTACTGCATCTTCTTTGCGTCATTCCGGCTACCCAAGCTACAGGAGTAAATTTTCCTAGGAGCGTATTGCTTTGCAAAGTGACAGCTTGATCCAAAATAATCGCCACTCTAATAGGTACATTTCTGGTTTCATCAGGTTTTACTAAACTGGCAATTAGTATGCCCGGTGTGCTGACTACCTGGGGACCTTGGTTCTAACCGTGATGATCTTTTCGGAGTTTGGCGGAACAGTTGCTGCCACTTGATTTATCACGTCTATTGATTTTTCTGATGTATTAATTGTGGAGGGCATTACCTCTTCTTTTCCGATTGTCAAGACATTGTTTTTGAAGTCAACTATAAATCCATATGTGTTCATAACGTCCACACCAAGAATTGCTTCATCCACAATGTCTGCAACAAGTACTTGATGATCAAACTCAAGTCGACTGAGGCATAGGTATATGTCCACTTTTCCAAACACTTCTACAGGCTGTCCAGTAGCTGTTCGCAAGCTGCAAGAGCACCAGATTGGCTCGAGATCTTTCACCACATCGGGGTGTACAATGGAAACTGTTGTGCCTGTGTCAACTGTAATCGAGGTTGGCCTTTTTTGAATGAATCCGGTAACCACCAAGCTCCCGCTGATTTTCTGAAGTGTAGAAATTGTATATTGTCTAGAGGCTTTGTTCCTCCAGTTAGTCAGCACACACCCCAATGTACCGACTATTGCTCATTTCCCTGCTGCTGAACTTTAACCCAACAATCCCATTGTAGATGTCCAGGTTTTCGACATCGATAACAATTCGGTCTTCCATCCTTTCTTACTTTATTCCGTGGCGCTGCTTGTTGGGTCTCTGTTCCGTGCTCTTCTTCTGCATCGTCTGTGCCAACGTGATCTTTTAGTGCACACTTTATGACTTGCCCAACCAGAGGCTGACTTTACGGCCTCCCATTGCAAAGCATGTCCGCACTGTTCTGGTGTCTTGCCATTCGTAACACTTGCTGTAGTTCATTATCTCGGACACCATCAGTAAATATCTGCATAGCAAACCTCGTTCAGAAATCTTCTGGGGCTTCAGTATAGGCCAGTCTAATTAATCTGTCAATACTTGCTTCAAACTCTTGAAGACTCTCCCCGGAATGCTGTCACCTTACTCTCAACTGAGTGCAGTATACATGTCACAAATGTTTATCACCATACCGTAAGTCTGGAGCTTTTATCAATTTGGCATAGGTGTTCTGGCTGTCAGGTGGCACTTTCTGTAGTAATTCTGCAGCAGGTCCTTTTAATGAGAGAACGAGTGAAACTGCCTTGTCTTTCTCTGTCCAATTATTTGCACATGCATCAGCTTCAAATTAGCGAAGGTACGTTGCCCAGTGACTGCTTCCGTCAAAGGTTGGAGCTTTGACATGAAATGTTCCTACTGGAGGCAAAGAGACTTTCTCTGCTGACTTATTTTCTGTGTCTTTTTCTGTCTGTATGATTGATACAGTCTGTTCAGAAATTTGTTTTGGTTGTATCTTCATGAACTGTTCAACTTCACTTTTCACTTGTTCTCTTATGTTTGCCATGGAGTTTTCTACTGCAGATATTTTATTTGACACGGATTCTTCTATGACAGATATTTTTGTAGACATCGAGTCTTCAACACCTGAGACAGATTTTTCTACTTCAGCTATTTTGATGTCATTGATTCTTGTACCTCTGATATTTTATTAATTTGTTTATTAAGCTCACCTCGTAGGAGACCCAATTCTGTGGTACTATGTTCTTGCATCAGTTTCTGCTCCTGTATTAATGCTTTGATGTCTTCTGTTTCACGCTTCCATTCCTCTGCCTCCTGCTTACGTTTTTCATCCTGTCGTTTTTCTGCTTCTTCCACCTCATGTCGTCGTCGTTCCTCGGCTTCCAGCAGGAGGGTTTTCTGTCTCGCTTCTGCTTTCTCATCTTGTCGTTTTTCTGCTTCTTCTCTTTCTTGTCTTCGTGCCTCTTTTTGTTGTTCCTGTGTCTGCCGCAGCAGTGACTGGAAAGCTTCCATATCATCTGACTGGCATCCATTGTTTACGATTAATTATAAATTACGTTTGTCTTGTAAAAAGTGTCCACTGTTTTCACTGTTAACGGTTCTATCCCACTTCTGACACCACTGCTACGATGGTCTACTGATAGTACAGTGGTACAGTGGACGGTCTGACTGGCGGTCGTGGTACAGTGGAAAACAAAATACAAGACATCAATTAAGTCACTAATCACCAGCTTTAATTATCACAATTAAACAGTTTGGAATCAACAAGATAGTCTCTTACAACAAATCAAATAAAAATTGTTCACACGCTATAAAATGTCAACTAATATGAAACACAATTGTATTACAATTGTCCCACACGATTAAAAAACACATAACACTACGCCGCAATACATCGAACTGCACTGTGTAAATCACCACTCAAATGCACAGTGTACTCACTCACAATAACTAACTGAGCGTTGCTGAGTACTTGTATTTATACCCCGCTAAGGTTCGAGAATATTTGCTAATAGGCGTCTACTAGAAAACTCTAGAACGTAATTCATTGTGGCCTTGGACACAGGATGCGCGGACCTTTATGGTCTGGTATAGACCCGATAGTTGACGCATAATTGTCTTCACCGCAAAGTAGCAGCATTATGTACGCACGCACACATTATAGGTGGAATATTCGAGAAACTTGTAGAACGTTCCTTATTACATAAAAATATGATCTGCTAAAGCAATAACAGCTATAACAAAGCAGAAAGTCAGACTTTGTACAGGTACAGTATATAGCATAAGCAGTATTCTTGCCCCCCATTGGTGGGGAGAGCACTGAGCAAAAATGCCCAATATAAAAACATTGCTTGAATCCTAAATTTAGTAACTCTACTTTCTGTAGTTTATTTGTATCTTTACTAATAACCCCCCCCCCATATCCCCACACACATGCACAACACCATAAATGCAGTTATATATTTACTTTAAATTTGAATGATTTGAAAGCTGTTAATTTGTACTTTCCCATAATGTTAAAGGATGTTTGTAGTCTGATAATAGAAGAATATTTATGTAGTCATAATGTTGTACATTCAGTTAAACATCATTTTGTCTTTCATTTTGTGATGCATGCAATTTTGTATTGGTAGCAATACGGCCACCATGGAGATTTCATGGAGACAGCATGTTGTCTTTCAACCCATTACTGAGACCCATACAACTTCCTTGGCTTACAGCTTTGTCTATCAGAACACTTCAGATTACCGGCTTTGTCATGAGTGTACAGATTGGACAAAATAGTTCTGCTATTCTCAGTGTAAGTAAAGGAAATTTTTGAATTTGATTAGTTTTTGTAAAGATTTGTATATTTTCAGTTAAAAGGGTTTTTAATTTTGGGTTCATGTAATGGATCTGTAAGGTTTTATATTAATGGTTGTATTAGTAATCGGCCTGTTGAGAATTTGATAGGGGTACCATGTTGCTATTTATACAAATGTAGGTGTGATTGTGGGTTTTCCAAAATTTTTTTTTTGAGGTATATTGCATCACCACATCACCATACCATCATAATACTGATTTATGGGTTACCATACTTCTGCTGTTTAATACCTCAATATTGACGATAAAGTGTAAGAAAACCCGGGTAAAAAGAAGTATCACTAATCATACTGTGATCATAGAACAAGCTTATTAATTGCAGCTTATAAATTTTACAGTAAAATATAGATGTAAACATAAAAAGGAACATTTGTTATGACTTTTTGTGGCTTCTTCAGTAGCAAAAAAATTAAAAAAAGTTCGACAGTGGATGGTAGGCTGAACGTGTACCCCAAGTTGAGGTGGACGCAGCAAGTTCATGGGGAAACAGGATTTTTTAATTAATTTTTTACTACTGATGAAGTGTCTCTGGTGGGTGGCCGAAACATCTAGTATATAAAATAAAATGACAGCAGAAACAAGCAATCAATTAGAGCCCAGTAGCCAGGAAATTTTAAACTGTATAAATAAAAAAATCAAAATCAGAAGTGAAAAGGGGAAATCTCATGCTCAGTTTGACAGCAGCTTATTAGCACATTTTATGAACATGGCAACTGATAAGCCAATACCACCTAGATCACCCTTTTACTGAAGGTCACAGTGGCACTGGCTGTCAGTGAAAAGAATATTATGATGTAAATTATTTTCCACAACTACCTCCTATGAGAATCATTTAAATTAGAACATGGAAATCATATTTTCATCTGAATATTATGCTTTCATCAATATTAAAAAATTTAGGTATTTAATATTTTAAAATATCTATGTTTAAATTTCTGCTATTTCAACTAATTTGTAGTTGACGGTTTTTGGTGTTCTAAAGTAATATGAACAGCCAAATAAATACAGGCCTGCAATAAATATGATTAAATTGTCATTTACTTTAAATTTTTAGTGACTTTCCACAACTGTTATTATCCCATATTCATCATTTTGATCTTCCATTCGTGTCAGAAACAGTCATCAAGGTTTTATTGTATTTTCCAGACCCTTCAAAACACAGTGTATCACTATTCAGGATAGTAACCTTGTAACATTATTATTTAATTACTTTTTATTATTTTGTAATATCGATAATTTATATTTTGAAATTTTCATCGGGCGCCATGTTGCAAACTGAAATACACAAAATATGTATACTTACCTAAGGTCAGAATTCGTGTTAGCGAACCAGTACTTGCGGAATGTATTACCTGAAATAACTCACTCTGGCTTATATTGTGTACCAATGACATTACCGTTTATTATCAAAAAGACTCTACGTACATATGAAAATGACTCTACTGAACTATGTGCCAAACACGCACGTTACTATGCCTCGGGGCGTAGTCCCATTTATTTTGTAAACATATAATATCCCTTAAACATTTTATAAGCCCTCCAAAATAACATGTTTTATACTTGTTATATAATAAACATAATATATTGTTATTAAAATGACTTCACAACCCAGCACATATTAATTATTGTAATGAAACATTCTCTCTCTCACTCGCACTCTCATTCGTGGTACAAAGTTTTAGTTAATTGACTTCCCCAAAACTGAGCTCATTTTAATGAATTGAATTTAAAAGAAAAGATTATTTAAACCCTTAGTTGGACTTTTGTACCCCCCCATTTTTATGACTTAGCTGGAAATTCTTCGAAGATGTCCCATCGTTGATCTCACACTCTCGATGTTGTCGTAACCCAAAATTTGGGGTTTACGTCGAACTGTTATTTTAAAAATACTGCACTTTCACATATTTAACAAAAACTTGGTTGTGTAAAATTTAGATATAAGTAGCTTTTAGAGAATTCCCGGCCGGCACGCTACTCTGATGAGACGAGACTGTCTTTGTTCGCAACGCTGCAATACAGAAGTGGGGGACAAACTACGTCACTCATTCCTTTGTGTATCTCGCCCAACCCTATTTGTTTACAAACGTATGTATTACGCCTTGCATACTTTTGGCTGACGTAATCATGGGCGCAGCTGGTTGACACATTGACATGACGAACTGTTTTTGCTGTTTCTGTGAGTCTATCCCTGACCTTGACGCAAATCTTGTCCACTCAATATTACATAGTTAAAAACCCTTATATAACTTTACTAGGTTTTATTTATATGACTTTAAATAAAATTACCATTTATATCCATTATTCCCCAAAATATAATAGGGCCAGAATTGTACCGTTACAGCTTATCTGTCCTTAGTGGAAGCATTAGTAAAATGTCTACTTAATTATGAATTTATATGTACAAATACTAGTTTAGTGAGTAATAAATACAGTATCATTTTTTCTACAATATCTGACTAATTAAAGTACTAATTAGTAATCTACATGAATTTGAGGTGAATTGAATGGCTTGTAAAAGTCATATAAAATAATATTATACAGTTGACTTGCCTATAACAATACTAATTAACATTGCAAAATTGAAATTGTAAAATGTAGGTAAACATTTTTAGATCACACTTATGCATTGTATTGGAGGCTATGGTTAGCGGTATTCTTTTTATAGGGAGCTAATAACCAGTAATGGTGACAGGCTTGATGTAACGAATTAAGAGCTTATGAAACAAATTATGTGATTGACAATAAAATAGAATTGCACAATTTTTGTAACCATCTCAAAATGTTATACAGTACACACTATAATTATCATTGTTGAATTCCTACAGAATAATGTAAATATAACACATTACAAGTACATGAAAATCAACGAACTTCAACTGAAGAATGGTTTTGCTAAGCCAAAATTTTGTATCGTTTTTTTCATAACCACTTTCAACCACTGTTTGATACAGTTTGAATAAGGTACAGGTGTAGTTTAGGGGTGGGGTATGCAAAGTTAATGACTGGTGGCACTACCTAGAATTTTACCATACATTCAATAAGAAGGCATTCAGGGTTTATTTTTAGCCAAAAGGTGAGCTTTCTCTACCTGTGTAAGGGTGCCCAAATAGACTACTGAGATAAATAATGAATAGAATTTGTGAACTGACAAATTTGATGTGCAGTTGTATTCTAAAATATGAAGCAGGTAGTCTCCAAATCTGGGTTAGCATGTTTTACAACATTACTCTTATGGGGATTTTGGTGGGAATTCACAAAATAAGTGTTAAATGGAGAATGGCACCTGTATTGGGGAGTGCTACATCGGGGTTTCAGTGTGTGTGTGTGTGTGTGTGTGTGTGTGTGTGTGTGTGTGTGTGTGTGTGTGTGTGTGTGTGTGTGTGTGTGTGTGTGTGTGTGTGTGTGTGTGTGTGTTTATAAAGACTTTACCTCAAGATGTTTTTTCTTATTTGGGACATATTTCGGGAAGCCTTGTGTTCCCATCGTCAGCCTTCCTGATTTTGAGCCTTGTGAGGTATTTGTGTGTTGGTTGGCTTTTGCTGTGGTTTCCTGTTGGCTTTTCGTTCTTTAAATTGGTGTTATTGTGTGTGATTGTGGTGTCTATATTAGTATTTTGTGTATTTTCTATGTTGAGTGCTTTGAAAATTATGTCGTGTTTTGTATTTGTTCAGGTATTAGTTTCTTTTGTTGTATGTTTATAAATTTGCAAATTTTCCCAAATGTTCATTATGGTGCCTTTGTGTGATATGTGTTTTATTAGTGGCATGTTGGTTATGTCTGGGAATTCATGTCCAGTGTTTATTGCATGTGTGGCCAAATTAGATTTATATATTTCTGGTTTTTTGTATGCGTTAAGGTGTTCAAAATAACGTTTTTTCAGCTGTTTTTTAGTTTGTCCTATGTAACATTTGTTGCAATCTTGGCATTCAATTTTATAAATATCATTGGTTGTATTATCTTTGTTGTGTGGGTTATTTAGTTTTTGTAAATTATTTTTATTAGTTTTTTATGCTATTTTTATGACTGTTTTTAAATATTTTTGTTAGTTTTGTCATTTTATTATTTGTGTATGTGAATGTGGCCCATTTTTTATTGTTGTTATTATTTATGTGTTGTTCATTTTTATGAATTCTTAATTGTTCAGTTTTTATATTGTATTTTATTTTATTTTCTATTTTATGTACCGTATTTTTATTGTATTCATTTTCATAAGCAATTTGGTGTATTATATTTCTTTCTTTGTCTGTTTCTTGTTTAGGGGTATTATATACATTCTGTTAAAAAGTGAATAGAATGCTGCCATTTATGTTGTGGGTGGGTGGTCAGAATGGTTAGGTATAATGATGTTAGTGGAAGTTGGTTTTCTGTATATTGCATATTGTAGGTGGTTGTTGTTTCTTGTTGTTCAAAAAGAACTTACCTATGAACAGTAAAGAAATTAAAGTTTTAAATTTAAATAGTAGTTAAATAAAAGAATTTAATTTAACAAGAACATTTAGAAAAGAAATACTAATCTTTTGTTGTATGTTAAAATTTGGGTGTCAGTAGAAATAAATAATAGATTGGAAGTAAATGTTATATTATTTTTATTTTGTTTATAGCAACAATTAATTTTTTCTTGTGTTTTAATATTATTTTGTTTGTAAATGAGTTGCTATTATTATTTAAAATTTGAGTCAAAATCAGACACACTGAAATAAAAAAAGATTTAGATAACTTGTTTAACATGTCTGTTTAGCTAGTAAGATTATATGGTTGTTTATTTTTTTATATGTTATGAACAGCATACCAGATTACATTGTATTTGTGAAGCTTTAAAAGAGAATATTAATTTATCTAATATTTTAAATTTTAATATTTGAATATTTTTGTATTAATATTAATAAATCATAGAATGCTTACTTTGAAACGGTTTTAATTAATTATTTCATGTCAACAACATCTCACTCCTCTTTGAAAATTATTTAATTATTGTGCAACTACATATACTTGACGCAACAAGAAAAAAAATCCTGCTACCTGGCCGGTGTAATACACTTTATGGTTGCGTTGAGTACATGGTAATGTATTTGCGTAATTGTGTATAATACTTGTAACGTTGCACATTTAACATTTTAACTTCATAGATTGTAATGTATATATTTGTACTTGGATGTTAGTAATTAAATATCATTACTATCATTTTACAAACAAAGATTTAAGATTTTAATTTTGTAATTAGTTTTTTGTTTAACAGGTATATAGAATAGGAATATATGTGTGTTTTCTGTATTACACATTGTTTTAGTTGAGAAAGGTTTAAGTACTCTAAATGGTAACCGTAAAGACACAAGCTTATGTATGGTGTGGAAAGATATTGTTACAACGATCTAACTGATTGTCGTATGTTACAGTGGAAAACAAAATATAAGACACCATTTAAGCCACTAATCACCAGCTTTAATTATCACAATTAAACAGTTCGTAATCAACAAGATAGACTCTTACAACAAATCAAATAAAAATTGTTCACATGCAATAAAAATGTCAACTAATAGAGTCCCACACAATTATAAAACAGATAACACTTCGCCTCAATACTTCGAACCTCTCTTGAATAAATCACCACAAAAACTGAACTAAGCGCCGCTGAATGCCTATATTTATACCCTGCTGAAATTCCAGAATAATCATACTACACATTAGCGCTACTAGAAAACACTATAGTGTAATTGATTGCGGCCTTGAACACAGCGCGCGCGGACCAGTGGTTCTGGATCAGTCTTAGCTACAGATGCGTGACAAGTGTCACACACATAATTGTCCTTCATCTCAAAGTAGCAGAAGTATGTACGCACACACACATTATAGCCGGGCTCCACTGGAATAGCCAAGAAACACGTAGCATGTTCTGTAATGTCGTGCTCCCTCCTTAAGCCTGTTCATCCCGAACTGGCGAACCATCTCTGAAGTAATACTTGGCCAGGCGATCTACATAGCTGGTCTACTTGCGAAAGATAATTCTCCGGCTCTTCGAATTCAGTCTCGTATGACCCGAACATCACATTCCCAGGAATATGAGTCTTCCTCTCAAACACTAGTTTTGCGAGAATCACTCATGTTGCGTCATGTACTGATAACCTATACGCCATTAGCTGGTCCAAGTAGTATGACTTGTACGATTGGTTCTCGTCAACAACCTCTTGCGCGTGACTTCATCTTCAGCAATGTTTCCCCCGGGTGCTTCCATTAACTCTTGACACCCATAGTTGCCTTTCCAATCACTTCTTTTATCGTTACACTTATTTGTATTTCCACTGCTAGTTCTTCCTCCATTTCCGCTTGCAATAGGAAAGGTTCCTCTTAACCAGACCTGTTGTCTTTTTCTTCGGCCAATGCCACTTGATTAATCGAATGGCTGGTAGACCTGTCATTTTAGCCATGCAAAGTTTTATTTTCTCTTGGCTAACCCTCAGGACATTCTCTCTTAAGACCACAATGAATCCATAGGCATTCATAATGTCCGTGCCAAGAATCACTTCATCGACAATGTCTGCAACGAGCATTTGGTGGCTAAACTTGAGAAGACCCAGGTGTACACATACGTCTACCTTTCCTAATACCTTGACGGGGCTTCCAGTCACAGTCTGTATTGTACTAGAGCTAATTTGAGGCTGGTGGGTGCTGACTAACTTGGGGCGCTCAGTGGACACTTGCACTCGTGTCAACTCTAAATGATGTTGGTTTACCTTGCGCAAATCCATTAATGATCAAGTTTCCACTGGTCTTATGTAAAATGGAAACTGTGTGCTGTTCTGGGGCTTTACTTCTCCAATTGGTGTGATCACTCTCTTCTCTCGGTATTTTCTTCTCTTCTCCCAACAGCCTACTTGTAGGTGACCACGTTTCCCACAGTTGTAACACTTCGTCTTCTGTCTTTTTCCCATTGTTCAAATCGTTGCAGCGCTCTTGAACTTCTGAATTGTTTGTCCGACAACATTGTTTTTTCTGCACCCATCATAATGGCAGTGTGATACTGGGATTTTCTGACTACAATGTGATGGCATAAACCCATTAATGTAGCGGGACACTGACTTGGCAGCTTCAATCTCTAGGGCGTGAACAAGAGCTTCTGAGCTATGTCAGTGTCTTGCTATTTGTAACACTTGCTGAAGTTCACAATCTCCGATGCCATGAATAAATGTCTGCACCTCAAACCTCATTCGAAAATCTTCTGGTGCTTTAGGATAGGCCAATCTAATCAGTCTGTCGATACTTGCCTCAAACTCTTGAAGACTCTCCCCGGAACATTGTCGTCTTGTTCTTAACTGAGCGTAGTACACATCTCTAAAATTTTTATCACCGTACCATAATTTTAGAGCTTTAATCAATTCATCATAGACGTTCTGGCTGTCAGGTGGCACTTTCTGTAGTAGCTCTGCGGCAGGTCCTTTTAAAGCAAGAAAGAGTGAAACTGCCTTGTCTTTCTCTGTCCAGTTATTTGCGCATTCGGGGGCTTCAATTTGCCTAAGGTACATGGGCGCTTCCATCAAAGGTTAGGGTCTTATAGCAGGCCAGGTGACTTTCTCCAATGTCTTTTCTGTCTTTATCATTGGTAACGTCTGTTCAGAAATTTGTTTTGGTTGTGTCTTCATGAACTGCTCAACTTCATTTTTAATTTGTTCTCTTTTGTTTGTAATTGAGTCTTCCACTCCAGATATTTTATTTTCTGACATTGTTTGTTCTACATTTGATACAGATTTTTCGACTGTAGATAATCTTACCTCTTGACCATTCAGATCACAGCGTGATCTTCTAAGTCACCACATAGGAGACCCAACTCTGCGGTAGTATGTTCTTGCAATTGTTTTTGCATAGCTTCAGAAAGAGCTTCCGTTTTACCTGCTTCCTGCTTATGTTTTTCTTTTTGTCATCCTTCAGATTCCAAAATTAGTGCTTTCTGCTATTCCACTGCTTCTTCTCTATCCCGTCGGTGTTCTTCTTTTGTCTTCTGCCTCTTGTTGTCATTCTAATTTTTGTTGTTCTTGTCTGCCGTAGCAGCGCTTGGAAAACTTCCATCATTTGACTGGCATCCATTGTTAATTAGATGCCTATTAATTACAAATTACACTAGTATTGTACAAGTGTCCACTGTTTCCACTGTTAACGGTTCTGTCGCACTTCTGACCCACTGTTACGACGGTCTACTGATTGTTGTATGGTACAGTGGAAAACAAAATACAAGACACCAATTAAGTCACTAATCACCAGCTTTAATTATCACAATTAAACAGTTTGTAATCAACAAGATAATCTTTTACAACAAATCAAATAAAAATTGGTCACATGCAATAAAAAAAATGTCAACTAATAGAGTCGTGCACAATTATAAAACACATAACACTTAGCCACATACTTTGAACCTCTCTTGAATAAATCACTACTTAAACTGAAACTAAGCATTGCTGAATGCTTATATTTATACCCCGCTGAGATTCCAGAATAATCCATACTACGCGTCAGTGCTACTAGAAAACACTAGAGCATAATTGATTGCGGCCTTGAACACAGCGCTGGTTCTGGATCAGTCTCAGCTACAGACGCGTGACAAGTGCACGTAATTGTCCTTCATCTCAAAGTAGCAGCAATATGTACGCACACACACATTATAGCCGGGCTCTGCTGGACTAGCCGAGAAACGTATAATATGTTCTGTAATGTTGTAACAATATGAAGAAACTTATTAATGAAGCTTATAGTTGGGGTGTTCATTCATAATATTTCCATGTATAACATTTCTTTCTAATGTAATATTTTGTACATTTTCATTTTTGTTTTACAGCTGGACAATGGATATATTATGTATTATCTGGATGGTCAGAGTGCTAGTCTAAACACTGTACGTGTTAATGATGGAAAGTGGCATCGGATAGAAATACAGTGGACAGTGTCAGGAATAACTTTGTCAGTTGACTATGGGTTGAGAAGTTCTACACGAACCCTCAATGCTAAATTACAGGGTCTGTATGTGGGGAAAATTATAATTGGTATTCATGAAAATGAAAATGAAAAAGCAGTTGGATTTATTGGCTGTATTCAGGTATAATTTTAAAGTAATCAATATTAAATATTACAAGCTAAGTATGAAATAACAGTTATACAACATTTATAAGATTGCCATTGGCATAAAATTACAGCAAAATGGAAGATTACAATAAAAACTGTTCATTAAGAAATAAAGAATGTTGTGATACTTTTTCTTTCGACTTATATTAGCAAAATATATATAACAAAATAATTAATTGATTATTCTTTATGGAGAAGCAAAATCATATAATGTTATTTTGAATGTTCATCCTCTTCATTCACAACACTTAATGAATATTAATTGCTACACTTTCACATGTGAAACTTACTTTGTTTATTTTCCTCCCTAGATGGACTCCCCATGGGCTCCCCCATATCAGGTATACTAGCTGAAATATTCATACACAACATGGAACAAAAACATATAATAAACAACAACAAATACACCAACAAAATCATTTATTGGCACAGATACGTAGATGATATATTACTTTTAATGGCAATACAAGACAGGTCGAAAATTTCCACAAATACATAAACACAATACACCACAAACTAAAATTTACACTTGAAGAAATAGAACAAAACAATAGTATAAATATTCTTGACCTAACAATTAACAAAACAAGCAATACACACACGTATAAAATGTACAGGAAACCAACCACAACTGACATGGTCATACACAACACATCAAACCATCCAACGCAACACAAACATGCTGCATTCAACCATATGCTCCATAGACTAACAAAAATACTACTAAGTAAACAATATTATAAAGAAGAACTCAACACAATCAAATACATAGCAATAAAAAAACGGTTATAACCCTAATTTAATAAACAAACTACACAGACACATCCTAAACAAAAACAACAAAACAAAAAATACCAACAACACACAACCAAATAAATACATCACACTCACATACTACAACTCCAACACACACAGAATCGCCAACACATTCAGGAAACACAATTGCAAAATAGCCTACAGAACCAACAATACCATAAAAAAACACAGCAATGATACAAACACGGACATAGACATTGTAATAAAACAAAATATTAGATTAATTTATGTATGTAGGAATGTGTAGTAATGTTCCACTTTGGAAACGTCAATTTGGTAACGTTCCTGGTCTTCGTGGTTACAAAATAAAATCTGTTTGAATGTTATCACAATTTGAAATAAAAAAATTTTAAAATTTATTTCAAATAAAAAATTGTCTGAAAAAATTTTTTCTGAGTATTTAAGTTCTTAAAATTTAGGAACAAATCGAGTTTATTGGTTGTAATTAAAATTATGATGGTATTGTTTTTATTTTGGTAATAGTGTCACTTTCAGTAAATTTGTTTAAAAGACAATCTGGTTAACTCCAAGTTTAGGCGAAAAAACGGCTCTCTTCTTCTTCTTCTTCTTCTTCTTCTTGAAACGTTGTTGTTTCGTATATACCGCCTTTCGGTTAGTTGGGTTTCTTGATTAATTTACCTGTTAAGCCTTTTTATAATAAAAATCAACTCCAAATTACCAAAACAGAACGTTTATTAATAAAAATGATGAATTTGTTCGATTAAAATCGATGTTACTATGTAGTATCGACTCACTCAGGGCCGGTCGATACAAACAGTTTACATTAGTATTATAAAAATAGGGTTCTTTAAACGGTTATTTAAGATATAGCCAGAGAAGGTTATGGGCAGGAAAGTATAACACTTACAATTATAAAATGTCTTAATATTAAACAATACAATGATAATTAGAAATAATAAAAGTTTATATATGATTTTTATTCAAACCAATTTCAGCCAAATGTCGTTTTTTCACAGCGGTGAGAATGGATCAAAATGGCCGACTGACGCATGCGCGATGAAGCCTCTAACATTGACGAAGTTTTTGTTGAAATAAAGATGTCCTTTCTTCGTGTAAATGGTCTCAGCAATTGTATATGATCGTACTGGATATATTTGAATGTAACTGGTGTATGATGGAATAGTTCACTTGGTGTAAAATGTTGTTATTGGATATATCTCATTGTGTCTATGTGTGTCGGTTTAACCTCGAATTTCCAGTCTGTATATGGTGTGATATCAGTGTTATTCAGTTTAATTAGTTTTATGTGGTTCAGTTTATTGGTGTTACGTTGTTCATAGATTAACTTCACCACTTCACAATAAATAAAATAGTTCAAAATAATTTTATACAAATTTTCACTGAACTCGGTTTATAACGTAATCGCCATTAAAGGTTATTTCTAGCAAAAATTCACATTAAGTGCACTCGTCAACGTATAATAATGAACTGTTCTGATTTCCTTCGTCTCCTGAAAATCTTAGCCTATTTAATATATCTTATACATTGTTTCAAATTATCTTAGCTTCCGATACATTTTATTTTTATACATTATGCTCAGAAAATAATTTCGTTATTAGTTAACTGTACGAAATATTAAATACATATTCGGTTTCATTATTCTATTCTGCTTATTTTGCTAGTAATTAATTTAGTGTTACAAAGTTTCATTAGAAAATTATATTTCTTACATTTTTGGCAGGTAGGCCTAAAATTATACTTCCTGTTGTCTAAGCAAATAATAGCCATTTTCCCTAATATAATTATTATTCTATTAAATCTGAAATTGATATAATTGTCTATTCTTACTTAATTTACTGCAATTTAGTTTATTAATGATGGTTTTTAAATATAATTCATTTGTATATGACTCCTCCTATGATAATGTCAGTTAGTCCATTCCAGTTTTAATGGTAATTTTATTAGATAAATAAATAATTTTACTTATATAATGACCATATCTTTAGAAAGCCTTATTTACATGGTATACTATATGTTGAGTTTATTTTGCATAAATATTGTCAGTTTAACTGGCTTATAAGACTAGATTTATTAATTATTCTGCAGTTTAAATTCATTATATGGCCTAGATTTGATGTGTTGCTATTTGCAAAATTTTTACCAATGTAGTTATTTTATATCCTTCTCTGACTTCTTATACTTATATACTTTATTAACAATTAGTTCTTTGACTGGTATAACAGTGATTATTGATTGTACAATTAAAATATAACACCTATCTCTATCAAAACTGGTACCTTGAATAATACCTTTGATGTGTATTGATTACCTAGTAACATAATTAAAAATATTTTATAACATTGGGAATGATATCTACTTTTAGATAGGGTATTCCAAATTTAAATTGACAACAAAATAACAGCTTATAACCATAATATCCCTTACTCATAATTCTTATTTGTCTAATTATTATATGGAACAGGAACATAACATCTTGGTTCCATATAATGGTTAACACTTCTTAAAACTAATTATTAACAGTCTGCTCTGTATTTCCCAATTTTAAAAGTTTATTCCCCCTCTTTAAGTATAACACTGGCTATCTGTTTCTTATTTCATTCTATGGAATGTTCATATAGCTTCAGTAGCCTTTCATTAGTAATATTACTATTTCATATCAAAATAGATACTGTTCACAAAACACTTAAAGTTTATTACTTTGTACTGCAACTCATGCACCTTTAAAAGTTTATCAGTTATAATTCGATAACTTACACTTGTCCATGGTGATTTATTAATATTATTACTAGTCCTTTTCTAGCTTTATAACATGAAATATTCAACCATGGGGGGACTGTGAAGATTTGTTCATACAAACTAAACAATAACTTTTTTGGATGCACTGTTATTTAATACTATTAACACTTTTGGTTTTTTGTCAGTTTTACATTGTGATATGGTTTTTTGGGGTGTTATACTTTCTCTTTTGACATTCATTTATTTTTGGGGTTTTTGGGTTCTCTCCCTATGGGGTTTCTATTTTATATGGGTTGTCTCACTTCCTTCTTCTTTCTTCAGTATTTTTGTTCATTCTTCTTTCTTCTTTCTTCAGTATTTTTGTTCAGTCTTCTTTCTTCTTTCTTCAGTATTCTTGTTCATTTTATATTTCTTCTTTCTTCTTTCTTCAGTACCATTTCGCTGTGTATGCTTTTGTTTCTTCTGGTCTGGTTTCTTTGTCGGGGTATCTTAATTGCCTGCTTCTATCTTACCTGGGTAATTTTGTTATTCACATTTTTAGTTTGCTGGGTTTTTAAATTTGTAGTATATATATTATTTGCAGATTTTTTCTTTATTTTAACTTTTCTTGTGAGTATATTAATTAATAGTGCCTTTTAATTGATTCTCATCTGGATATTCCATATATTAGAGCTTTATTAATGATCATTGAGTAATGTATTTGTGTGGATTATCTGTCATGCTACAACATATACAACAAAACAGGGGTATACAAATTAAACTGCAACGATTGTAATAATTTCTATATAGGCCAGACGGAAAGATCTTTTTCTTCAAGATTTTCTGAACACCTAAAAGCTTTATCCAGCAACAACATACACTCCGCGTTCGCCACACACGTACAGACAAAAAACCACAGCTACACCAACATAAAAAATAATCTTGAGATCCCACACTACGTACCTGAAAGTCGAAAACTTAACACAGCAGAACAATATGAAATATACAAACACTATACAGTACAACCAAACAACATACTTAACGACCAATTACACTTTAAATCACACTAACTCTTTGACACAATTATACACAAAACATACAATAATTCGGAATCCCGCGCCAACACCCTTCCAGCTCCACACCCTCCCACACAACCTACCAACTAGAAAAAAACTGTTACAAGTTCTGTATCATACCTCGCTGAGGAAGGCGAACATCACGCTGAAACGCATACGAGGAAAATAAACAAAGTAAGTTTCACATGTGAAAGTGTAGCAATTAATATTCAAAAATCATATAATTATTTTATGGTTCTATTTAAGTCCTATGGTAATACAGGTATACCATTTTGTGGTGATGATACAGTGATTCCAAATAAGAACATAATTTGTAATCATGTATTACAAATACATGAAATGTAACAACTTTCATGAGACAAAAATATGAAATGTCACAACTTGTAAGAAAAGCCAGATGTTTATGATCATAATACCGTAATTATGCACTTGGAGACTGATTTTTGTCATTTTTATTTTTTTTGTGCATGTGTGTGTGGACTTGCAGGCTTGTGTGATGTACAGTAGTCTACAGAAGGCTGTTTCACTATTTATAAACTTTATTAATACATACAAATTATTAATTTATCATGTTGTTGTATTATATATTTTAGGAATTGTGGTCATACAATTGTAAATTTAAAATGAAAGTAATATCCAATTTCAGTACATTGCAGTAAATAAAAATTTTGTATATACTGTACAGCACTTTGATTTTTGGATATTTGAGTTTTGTACATGTTTTTAGGGACGCAGTGTTTACAAATGTTGAGGACCTCCTGTATATGATTTCAGACTAGCAACTTATATATTGTGCTTGGTCATACATTTATTATTTGTGATAATTCAATTAAAAAGTTAATTTATACATGGACATGGTTGCTGGTATAAATTGTATGAATGTTTCATTAATCATAAATCAAATAAAAATATGTTATTGTGGGTTAGGATGTACGAGTTGGAACCACACAAACAATTTTGCAGCGTGCGACAGTAAAATTGAGGGTAACAGAGGGATGCAGTAATGAAGATCCATGTATTAGTAGTAATTGTCCACAACATAGTCAATGTCAGGCTGATTGGGAGCAATATAATTGCCATTGCCATACAGGTAGTATTTAGATATAATGCAGGTAGTTTTGAAATTTTAATTGTAATATTAATACTGTTTTGAAAACAAAATACACTATTTTTTATAGGCATTTTAAAGTACTAATAGTTTTAACCAGTACAGTCTAGTTCAGAGGACAATCTGATGTTTAGTTACTCGAAAACAGACGTGTTACTGTAGTATTCATTTTTATGATACACATGTAATATAGCTAGTTTGTGTGTGTGTGTGTGTGTGTGTGTGTGTGTGTGTGTGTGTGTGCGTGCGCGCGTGCGTGTGCCTGGAATTTCCCTATTTTAACACACAGAATTTTCTCACAGTGCAACTTGTGGATAGCTCTGTCAGTTCTTTAGTTATGTCTGAAATCTCAAGTCCTGCCATACAATTTTTCTGAGTATGTAACTGTAAACTTTCTTCAGATCTTTAAACCATAGGGGTGCGCTTACATTGCATCAGAATTTGTAGTCGTGCGAATTCGTGAGAACTCACGAGTAACGGTTCGTACGAAATCGTAAGAATAGCGTGAAAAAACTTTCTTTCCAAAATCGTATGAGTGTTGACTGGAATAGAAGGAAAGGTTCCAGCTGAACTTGATTTATTTTTGGACTCTCCTGCCATAAGGTTTCTTGTAGTGAAAGGTTGAAAAGACGTGAGTTGGTTCAACAGTATTTTGAATCGAGAAGTGAGAATGGGGAATTTGGAAGATCGCATGACGAGCTCAGAAGAAATGATGAAAAGTTCTTTGAATATACCCGAATGACATGCTCTACTTTTTTGTCAATTCTCGGTTGTGGTATTGTTTGCGTTTTTGATCCCACAGTGATCGTCTTTCCTTGATGAGAGTGATAAGATTTTCACAATCCATTTGAAGAATACACCCTCCTGGACTTTCAGAGATGGCAAATTTCATACGAAAACTGATGAAAAACAAATTATTTGGTTCGCATACGACTAGATGTACGACTTCGTGAGTATTCGTACGCAGAGGTCAGAAGCAAACTAATCGCGTCTATGAACAACAACAACAACAATGGGTTTATTCACTTCTGACGAATTCTCACGAAGTCTCACGATTTCGTACGACCACATTTTCTTATGAATTCTGATGCAATGTAACTGCCACGTAGGTGTACTGGCCTGATCTTTCCCATTCTCCTTTCTATTACTTATTGTAGTGTATAAGTGTGGTCTATACATGACCTTCCTGCAGAAAACTCTGCTTGGTCATCTCCAAGTTTCCATTTGATATGCTCTTCCAGTTTTTCTTTCATAACTTGTCCATGAAGCCTTCCCATTGACGCTGACACCAATGCTTCTGTAATTTTTGTGTTTCCTTCAAGTGCTTTTCTTAAATAATTGGTGGTAATGTAAGTCTCTAAGTCTCCGTCTATTGCCTTGCTATCTTTTTACCAATTATCTTTGACTATATGATAAATCATACAAAATAATTTATCTAAATTGTATTTGATAAAGTCCGGACTGTCCCTCCTTGCATTTATTGTTTTTTAATGATTTTATGGCCTTTTTGACCTCAACTTTTGATAGCCGTATTTGTTGCTCTCGAACATGTAGTCTTTCTGTATGAATAGTAGTCTTCTCTCCAACATGGATATCTTTGCAAAATCCCTCCCACTCTTGTATGGTAATACAGTTTACATATACCTTTTCCTGTATATCCTTTGTCGTTGTTTTTAAAACCTGCCATGACTCTGAACTTCAAAGATGCAGGTTAATGTTGATGTAAACTTACTTACTCTTTATGTTATCTTTCAATTTGTTTTATGTATGTACGTGAAGTTTAATTTATCAGATGAAAATGTTTCCCCTAAAAATATTCATCCATTCCCATTTAACAAATTAAATATGATAGTGACCAGCTCTGGTGCATCACATCATATGTTAAAGACGTCTACTACTTTTTTATCTCTGTGTGTGTGTGTGTGTGTGTGTGTGTGTGTGTGTGTGTGTGTGTGTGTGTGTGTGTGTGTGTGTGTGTGTGTGTGTGTGTGTGTGTGTGTGTGTGTGTGTGTGTGTGTGTGTGTGCTGAGGAGTAGGCCTATGTGTTATTATGCACCTGAGCACATTATTGACTGTAACACTTATATGATTTTTTCTTTATGCTACTTCAGAATTGATACAGGAAAAGCTAGCAATTTTACCAAATTTCTTCAGAATACATTCTTATGTATGAACAACTTGGTTGAAATATTTTACTGTCAGAAACAGCTATATTATGCACAGAGAAATATCCACACAGCATAAAGAAAAAGACAGCTAGAACTATGTTTACACAAATTTTTTATATCCTGAATCTTGATTTCATATGTAATGTTACTTCTCAGGTAATGAAGATTAATGATGCTTAATGAGACTTAATGCTTAATAATGCATAATTATTCTATTCCAAGTATACTAACTGTGTCTTTTTCAAAATGCTTTTTGTTTTTTTGATACGACTTTAAAACTTACAGCTGTTTTATTAAAACACAAATCTAAAAATTTATTAACAAGGTACCATGAAGTGGTATATGTTTGTTGTCTGAATCTTAATTAGTTTATTATTTGTTTAAAAGTTCTGCAGACACTGAAAATTAATAAAGAAGATTTAAGATTTTATAAATGTACTATCTGGATACCCATGCTTCTTCGCTATGGTGATTATCAGAAAAAAAAAACAGAATGTAAAATCAGAAAATAGAAATAGGTTATTTGTGAAGCTTAGATACTGGTATTTTGAAACTAAGAGAAGCTATTTAAGCTCGATCAGTTTGAAGTTGATCAAGCTTGAAGATGATCAATTTGATCAAGCTTGATCAATCAACTATTAAAGCTTGAAAATTAATGAGTTGTTAAAAATGACGCTGTATTATTTAGTTAGAGAGGGTAAGCTAAGCTTCTCTTAGAAATTAAGACAGTCCTTTATTGTCAGTCTAAGAGCAATAAAATAGATGGGCTTAAGCCCTTTGATCCCACCACCACCCCTGGTTTTTTGGTCTACGTAGCGAGGCTAATAACTTGCTTAGCATATACTTTCAATGTTCCCTCATATTAAGTGCTCAGAACCTCCCTGTAAACAACATCCCTGCTTTGCTCTCTGACTGGAGGATGACCAAGCTGTCATGTGAACTGACTCTGGAGAACACCACATACAACTGGCCATGGGAGAAACAGTCACTCCTCAGATCCACATCAGCCACTATCAAACTCTGCCCCAGTGCCTTATTTATGGTCATGGCATCCTGCAGGAAGGATACAACTAAAAAAGCGACATTATCAGTGTTGCCGTTTTCGCGTTTTAGTGCGATATGCGTTAAAGCTTTCAAAACTCTTTCTTAGTGAGCACCCAGAATCCAAGAGGAATATATGTGCCGAACATAAAACGCAAAATAAACCCTCAACGCCACATAGCAAGGAATAGAGGGACATGGTGAACTGTTACGCGATTATTTTTGCGCCTCCTCATGGTTATAATTTAGATGAAAAAATACTTGTTTAGTAACTCCCCAAAAGCCTAAAGCAAAGTAAAAAAATAAACATTAGACTTCCAGGAAGCATACAGTTGAAAAAAAAGCTGCATTATTGCTGTCACAGTTTTTAGCGGTTTTTCGCGGTTAGGCATTAAAGTTTTCAAAACCCTTTCTTAGCGAGCACCTAGAAGCCAAGAGGAACATACGTGCCGAATTTCAAGTTTGTAGGCTTTATAGTTATGGAGATTTCGTGATGAGTGAGTGTATGAATAAGTGAGTGGTATTTCGCTTATATATATATAGATATAGATAGGCCTACATATAGGTGTGTTGCACCAACATTGAACCATCTGTAGTACAATCAAAACAGGATTCATTTGGTTTGCTTGAACGTTTTTCATATGCAACTGGCCAAAGAGTGTCTCCGGACCCTTTTCGGAATATATATGCCGAACGTAGAACTCAAAATAAACCCTCAACGCCACATAGCAAATAATAGAGGGACATGTTGAACTGTGTCGTGATTATTTTCGCGCCTCCTCGTGGTTATAGGTTAGATGAAAAAAATTATTGCTGAGCAACTCATCAAAAGCGTAAAGGAATGTAAAAAATTAACATTAGACTTCCAGGAGCGTACAGTTGAAAAAGCTGCATTATCGGTGTCATGGTTTTTAGCAGTGTTCCATATTTTTCGCGGTTAGGGGTTAAAGTTTTCAAAACCCTTTCTTACCGAGCACCTAGAATCCAAGAGGAACATATGTGCCGAATTTCAAGTATGTAGGCTTTATAATTATGGAGATTTTGTGATGAGTGAGTGTATGAATAAGTCTGGTATTTGGCTTTTATATATATACATAGGCCAACATATAGGTGTTGCACCAACATTGAACCATTTGTAGTACAATCGAAACAGGATTTATTTGGTTTGCTTGAAAGTTTTTCTTATGCACCTGGCCAAACAATGTCTCTGTTCGGAATATATGTGCCGAACTTAGAACTCAAAATAACCTCTCAACGCCACATAGCAAATAATAGAGGGACAGGTTGAACTGTGTCGCGATTATTTTCGTGCCTCATCGTGGTTATAGGTTAGATGAAAAAAAACTGTGTAGGAACTCCCCAAAAGCCTAAAGCAAAGTAAAAAAATAAACATTAGACTTCCAGTAAGCGTACAGTTGAAAAAAAGCTGCATTATCGGTGTCACAGTTTTTCATGTTTTTTCGCGGTTAGGCATTAAAGATTGCAAAACCCTTTCTTATCGAGCACCTAGAATCCAAGAGGAATATACGTGCCGAATTTCAAGTTTGTAGGCTTTATAGTTATGGAGATTTCGTGATGAGTGAGTGTATGAATAAGTCAGTGGTATTTGGATTTTATATATATAGATATAGATAGGCCAACGTATAGGTGTGTTGCACCAACATTGAACCATTTGTAGTACAATCGAAACAGGATTCATTTGGTTTGATTGAACGTTTTTCATATGCAACTGGCCAAAGAATGTCTCCGGACCCTTTTCGGAATATATGTGCCGAACGTAGAACTCAAAATAAACCCTCAACGCCACATAGCAAATAATAGAGGGACAGGTTGAACTGTGTCACGATTATTTTCGTGCCTCATCGTGGTTATAGGTTAGATGAAAAAAATACTGTTTAGCAACTCTCCAAAAGCCTAAAGCAAAGTAAAAAAAATTAACATTAGACTTGCAGAAATCGTACAGTTGAAAAAAAGCTGCATTATCGGTGTCACGGTTTTTAGCGGTTTTTGCAGTTAGGCGTTAAAGTTTTCGTGATGAGTGAGTGTATGAATAAGTCAGTGGTATTTGGATTATATATATATATATATATATATAGATATAATACAGACACGATAAAAACAATTGTACTCCTTGACTGCTGATACAAAAAAAAAACATGTATAAATATGATAATTATAATTGCATTATTTATTTAGCATTATGTAATTATGCTGGTGAATATGTATAAACATGTGAAATATGTATAAAAGTATGTTTAAGCACATGATAGGCATGTTATGTAGAATGCACATAATCTAAATATCTTTCTTAAATTATTTAAAATTTTAAAGGTTATGTTGGGCCTCACTGTGGAAGTATATGTCAGCTAAACCCATGCGAAAACCAGGGTGTTTGCATCCAAGATAAAGGTTCACTGAAAGGTTACTTTTGTCAGTGTAATTCAAGCTTGTATTCAGGTATGTTTTGGGATAATCTGCACAATTTGTTGTTCCAGAATGTATGCTGATTGTGTGTGTGTTTACCATAATACTTTCAAGCAATTTATAATAAATAATTTTTTAATATTCTACAACCATAATATTAAGCTAGTTGTACTGAAGTTTAGATAAGTTTGAACAGTGTCAATAATTCTGTAAATTCAATCCATATATTTTTTTTAACAGTGTAGTATGTTATCTGAGTTTTTAGTACTCTAGCTGAAAATGGATGTTGCCTGTTATTCATCTAAATATTGTGATGTGTAGGAGAGTACTGTGAGATGGAAGTGGAGCAGTCATGCCCTGTTAGCTGGTGGGGACATCCTGTATGTGGTCCTTGCAATTGTCCAACAGACAGAGGCTACAGCCCAGAATGTAACAAAACAACAGGCTCATGTTCTTGTAAGGTAATGAAATCACCTGTTTTGTTAAGTTTCTCTTTTGTAGTTATGTTTATCAGTGTAATTTTTTAGGTGTTTTCTTTAAATAAAAGGTTATTTAAATGATAAAAATTTAATTTTCAAGTGTAAATATATTATATTTACATCATCTAAAGTGCTCCTAATCCCAAGGAGTTGTTTCTTGCTCTGATCGTTTTAGTTTTATACAGAAATTAACATATGCGAGTTGTGCACAGGTTATCGAGAGAATGGAAGAAAAACAAACTGATTGTGTCTTGATGTAAAATATTAAATATAAATATGTATGTGCACATAGACAAAATTACTTTATTGTGTATTACATACAGAGAGCACAAACAAACCAATGGTACATCATATTGTTTCTTTACCATAACATATTTTTTAACAAAATATCTAGTAGTGAATTTCTTGGAATTGTAAACCATTAGCTCCAATGAGTTTGGACCAATAGGTCCAGAATGTTTTTGTAGTTTTCTCAGAAAAGATAGAATCATTCTAGTGAAGATTAAAATAATTTTTAAAACAAAATGCAAAAGGTACTATATAATTTTTGTTAGTGTACAAAGGATGTAAGTCAGACCAGATTGAATTTTCCATCTTGTGGTTCTGCTCTCTCCAGCACCTGCAGTGTTTATCTGTAATTTATTATTTATTTTATTTGATTATTTTTTATAGTGAAATATTTTGCAAAGTTCAGTCAATGATGCTATGCACTGTTTGACTGTAATAATGCCATGCTAATGGTTATTATTATTTTACAGTTAACATTATTCTGCTATTGTTTAGAATCTATTTGAAATTTGTTATCATATCATATTGTAAATAATAATGAAATGAAATAAATAAAACTTTCAAATAAAATACATATCACAACAATCAAACCTAAGAAGTGTTGATTAATAAGCCTTTAAATTAATAAAGCTTTTGTGTTCCATTTAACCTTTAAATCATGCTAATAAATACATTATAAATGCATTAATTTTTTTTTTAGATTTCTATGATCTAGACCATATAGTAAAATTTTAATATATTTAACACTCGATGAGTATAGGGATACTTGCATAAAAAAAATAACTTGGATAAAGGGATGCATGGTTAATTAATTACATCAACATGAGTATTGAAATTCTGAGATTTCTGTGTAACCAGATTTTGCATTGCCTTGACATGGATAATCCATAAATGATTTCAGAGTGGTGTCAGTATTCAGATCAAGTCATATTTTCAGTACATTCAGACTGTTTTGTAATAAAAACTTTTATATTTTAATATGTGTTTAAACGCACATGCGCACGCGTGTGCGCGCACACACATACACACACACACACACACATGTTCACATATTCACAAATATTTTTAATATATGTGTAAAATTTTGAGATGTTTACATGAACTCATGTATCTTGTTCAAGGAAGACAAAGTATATTGATTATTATGCATTTATGTGTTAATAAAACCTACGAATTTCAGGTGTGAAGCAGTTATGAAGCCTGCATGGTAACTAGAAATTTGGCTCCTGTACTTTACCTTCTTTCTGTCAGTGACAGAATATATTAAATTCCGATTTTTGTTATATTATATTGTCTGATTCTTGTATATTGCTATAACAGTTACGTAATGCTCTCAAAAAGACGAGAGCATTGTTCTACACACTTCTTGACTAGTGCATTGTGAGGCATCTGTGTCGAGGCCATTCACTCACATAGCACTCCAGACTGTTCTAGTACTTGTAACTAAGCAAATTATGCCAGAATGCCACCAAAAGAATGGAAAATTATTCTGGAACTTCTGCAGGCTATATGTAAGCAACAGCGGCCAGTTTAGTTAGTTAGTTGCACCTGGTGTTATTGTAGAGTGTGGATCAAGTGATTGTTGTGGATTAGTGGAAAGTGATTATTGTGTTATAATTAGTGTGGAACTCTTAATAGTTGTCAATTTTTATTGCATGTGGATAAATTTAACTCGTACAAGAGTACCTGTTTGATTACAAATTGTTATTTGTGACTAATTAAAGCTGGTAATTCATGACTTCATTGGTGTCTGTGTTTTGTTTCCACTTTACGATACAATGATTCGTAAGACGATTATAACAGTAGGTCAGAAATGTGGCAGAACCTTTAACAGTGGAAACAGAGGACACTTTGTAGAAGAGGAGTTATATTGTAATTTATTTGCAAATGGATACTAGTCAGATGATGAAAAATTGAGCCTTCGTCAAGTAGTGCTGGTAGTGAAGAAGGATGGTGGATTACATTTCTGTATAGACTACCAGAGGATGAACGATGTGACAAAGAAAGATCTAGCCCATGTGGTCTTGGCAGGCTGGTGTTAGTATGAATCCCAATAAAGTAGACACCATAAGAGACTGGCCAGTTCTGAAGATTAAACGTTCAGAGATTCCTGGGTCTATGCTCATATTATAGACGTTTTGTAAAAGGCTTCGCTACTATTGGTAAACCACTACATCAGCAAGTGGAAAATAAATGAACCTTCCAGTGGTCAAAAGAATGTGATCAAACATTCAGGACTTTAAAAATTGCATTATGTTCGCAGTTAATTCTTGCTTTCCCAGCTTCCGAAGGGAAGTACATTATAGACACAGTTGCAATATTGACAGTTGCATATGGACAAATTTAACTTGAATTATTGTATGAGACTACCTTGTTGATCACAAATTGTTATTTGTGTCTAATTAAAGTTGTTATTATTAGTGACTTCATTGGTGTTGTATTTTGTTTGCACTGTACAAAACAACGATCTGTGAGACCATCGTAACAATATTTTACTAGTATATGTATTTTCTTTTTACTTTAGGAAAACCATTATCACCCTGAGGGATCAGACAGATGCCTGCCATGTGCTTGTTACAGTGTTGGTTCATTTGGTCATGAATGTGATAGCATAACTGGACAGTGTAAATGTAAAAATGGTGTCATAGGACATGCTTGCGATTCGTGTCCAAATCCATATGCTGAAATTACAGTACAAGGGTGTGAAGGTATGTACATTTACTGTAAGTGGCAATATCAGAGCAGTAAATTGCATTTTGTTTATTCTGAGTTTGCATGGGATCATATTCTGTGAAAAAGTACATAGTCAACACAACAATTTGGGTGTTATTCAAGGTTACAGAATGTTACATATAATGTATATAATCACAGTTAAATCTAATTATCTGAAACAAAAATTGTTCACCTGTTTCAGATTACTCCTTTCATGGAGTATTTAAAACAATGTTAATAAGGAACATTAATATTTGATTATAACAGAATTGTACATGAGTGTACAACTAATATAAAACACCTCCCAAATGAAGGATTTTTAATCACATAAATGATTAACACATTAAAATATTATGTCAGACCTCAAAACATTCTCTAAAATTGAAGTTAGTTATAAAATAAATTATTCAACTAGTAACACTGAATGTTATCTTATCGTTTTAAAGAAAAAAGTACTTTTTTTAATCTGTTCTATATATTCTAACTTGTATTTCTTCATATTGTAAGTCTCTACCTTTATGGATTTTGTTAACAACTGTCACTGTTAAGGAAATCATTTTGTCACATTAAGGCTGTACATTTTGTTGTGATACTTTGTCAAGTCCTAGGGCAATAAAATCCTAACTGTCTACGAAGAAAAATTCCACAGTTTTAAAAAACTTGGTTTGCATTTTTTTTTTAACATCAGTTGTACAATGTGAAATAAGAAACTTTTTCAATATTTTAAGTCTACATTTAGAACAATGTTTGTAATGCTCTGAACAAATTGGATATAGCAGCACATTGCAGTTGGTTGACAGAAAGATTTTTATATGAGGAGAAGTCAATAAGTTAGTTCCACTAGCATAAAAAACATATGTGGAATATTTATAGAAATTCTTTTACTTATCAGAAAATACAACTGAAGATCTATTTTTATGCAAAACTGGCCAGTTTCTTTAAACATTTATCATTGTGACACGAATTTTTTGATGCCATTACTTAAAAAATCCCATCTAATATCCAATAACCATTCCTGTGCTGCATTTTGGACTTATTCGTTACTGTGACAACACCATTTCTCAGGGGCCTCATTTATAAATCTAAATACAGTACTTAGAAATCACACAGCACAAGAACAGTACTGTAAGGAGGGTGTTCCCTCTCCTCCTACTCAAATTTTTCAAATAGTTCCCACAAGACACATGCCAAATAATGTGTCCAAATTTTTGGACATTGCAGATGCTCAGAGATGATGTAATGCACACTATAGTGCGCATATACCAAATTCAGCCACAGTTTTGTCCACTGTAATTTGCCTATTTGCAAGCAACAATTGATAAACATATTCAACATTTCATCCATTGTCAGAATTGATGGCATTCTGGCAGTAATCATTCTTGATATCTGTGGGGCCATTGTCAAACAACTTGCGCCATTTTGTGTGATGTGAAAATGTCATGTCACCATACACTTCCCTTAGCTGGCGATAAATATCAGTAGGGTTACACATCCTTCCTAACAGAAAACAAGGAGTCATTGCGTGAATTTCTAATTTGGACACTACTTGCAAATGACTTGACATGGCTAACAATGTACTAACCATTACAGTACTACCAAGTGGGAAACGTTACTACAGCTGACAGAAACAAAAGTTTACCAGTTGTGCCAACAACTTTTATCATAATCTTTTAGAATAAAGACTGTGGAAAATGCAAATAACTTTTCCGACTGCCCATCATATTATTAATGTGACTGCTTTTGAACTCTTATGGGTATCTGCAGGACCTCTACATAGGACAAGAAGTAGATACTGGGAAATACTTTAGATATTAACAGAATAAATTCTTCATATGGACTATTCACCAAGTAAAGCTTAATTTATGTATCCTTTCTTTGGTAGAACTGGAAGTGCCTATTTTATATGCTTTTTTTGTGGCTTTTCCTATCAGCAGTAGATGTAATATGTGACTTTTTGTTTGAACAGAAGTGAATACCATTCACTACTGTGAATACAAAATCCTCTTTGCATTCCTTAGTTTGTTTTATTTAGGCCTCTCAGAATAGACCAATTTTGTGTGCAGTAAACATAGCCATGCCTTTGTTGTTAAAAATTGTATACCTTGTGGAATAACAGTGTATAAGAAATTCACAGTGAAAAGATTTTATTGTGTTTGTGTTATTTCCTCTGTTACAAAAAAGTCTTATAATTTACTGTTACTTTTTGAAAGTGTAAAAACAGTGATAACGATTTGTAACTTTCTTTTTGTAGTAGGTTTGGGAATTTAGATAATTTGCCTTTTCTTGTATGTTAAAAATGTAGGATTATGTCAAAATCATCTATACAGATCTCTTCCAGCTAAAGAATGTTAAGTTGTTTAATAAATTTTAACTCACTAAGGACCTTGTCCATTCAAAGATATAAAAGATCAAGTGTTTGTTTATTTTTTCATGTTATTTTCTCATGTCAGTATGATCTCCCATATCAGTATCATAATTTAAGGTTTCTAACAACCACATAATACAGTATATTACATCAAATAGTTTATAGTTTCTCACATACTTGACCAAAAGAGTGTTTTGTTCATCCATTCAAGTTTTTAATCACATCCATTATGAGTAGAGTAAAATGAATCACAATCATACGATGTGCACAAGAGTAACCATATATGACTGTTACACTAGTTACAGTATGTAAACATAAACACAATGGTAGTATAAACCTATACACTGTCTAGACAGGCAAAGTGGGTAAAAGATTAACAGACCTTTCATGAATGCATGCACAACAGTGAACTGGGACTGGCTGTCTAACTACACTAATGACTCAATGAATACAATCCATAATATGTCAAATTGTAATATTATTCATAACTGTTTAACTGTGTTTATTACATTGATTACCATGCATGACTTCATTTAAAACAAGTTCAAACATGATGTAATTATGGTAAGATTAGTAAAAACTATCCTTCAGATAATTTTTAATAAGCAACTTGTGGTCATTAATTTAGTTTTAAAACTAAATACAACAATTAACACGATTTTCTAATTAAAACTCAATGAACCAATGTTGTTATATAAAAGTTAAAATAGTTCTACTTTATGTTTTGTTAGATATACCATACATTTTTGATGTATTTATTGTATATTGTCTCAATAGAAGTTGTTAATAGGAATCTAACATAAAAAAAGATAGCTTGTTTAAGGTTGAGTCCCCTTCGCTGCTGGGGCAAATTATATGAAGGCAGGGAGGAAGTATTTGTTATATGAGCTGAAAAAAATAAAATAAAAATCCAGATGATCTGGAATAATTAAGGTTAATTATATCTACATGTTAGTACATATTACATGTTAAAGCTGCAGGTTACCTCAGTAGTGGTTGATAATCGATATAAAAGGACAAAAATTTATACAGAATAGAATTCAATTACAAATAACTGAATTGGACACAAATTTAACTAAATTGAATGTGTATTTCAGATTTTTGTTAGATACTGATTACCAGCTTCCTTTTGAGTGACTATAAAGTAATGTATAAAAATGTAGGTTAATCTAAGAAAACATAAAGTGGAACTATTTCAACTTTTATGTAACAGCATTGGTTCACTGAATTATGTCACTGAGTAACAAAATTGCGTTAATTGTCACATATGAGCTTTTAGTTTTAAAAACTAAAATAATGAACACATGTTTTCTTATTAAAAATTATCTGAAGGATAGTTTCTACTAATTGTGTTGTAATTACTTCATGTTTAGACTTATTTTAAATGAATTAACATGTAATACAAAGGTTTTTAAAATATATATAAACACTTGATACGTTTCACAGTTTTTATTTAACTCTGACAGCTGTTTCAGCTTATTAAGCTATTGTCAAAGAGATCAGTGAACAACTAAACTAAACAAAGAAGTAAGGGTGGTGAACATGTGTTTAGGGCGTGTATCCGGACATGTGTGGGATGTGTATGATGGAGGGGGTGAGGAAGGTTAGGATGTATAACAGATAGGATTAATAATAGGTTAAAAAAGCATGGTCTTGACATGGTATCAGTAAACAAACATAATCTTTTTTCATTACTAGTAAACAATAAAGGAAAATCAAACACAGTAGAGAAAAATGGAGTTTATCAAATAAACTGTGCAGAATGCTGTTTATATCGGACAATGTGGCCATGCTCTGAAAATCACACTTCTGAACATAAGAAAGCGATTTTAACTAATATAGCCAAAACAGGTTTTACAGATCATTGCTTACAACACAATCGCTTCATAGATACAAAAAACATAACACTACTGCACAACATACAAAAAGGTAAGGAAATGGATTTATTAGAAATTCTAGAAATTAGAGTGAGCAATAAAAGTAACAAAAATTTAATAAATAAACTGAATTCTGTGTATCCCCTTTATTATAAGTTGTCATTTACTTTAGTTAATTTTTATATTTTGCCTTCCAGTTATACTTAGTTTTTACAGACACTTGACCTTTCCACTACCTTCCTCACCCCCTCACCACCACAATCATACACACCTCACATCTGTCCAGATACACGCCCTAAACAAATGCTCACCACCCTTACTTCTTTGTTTAGTTTAGTTGTTCACTGATCTCTTTGACAATAACTTAATAAGCTGAAACAGCTGTCAGAGTTAAATAAAAACTGTGAAACGTACCAAGTGTTTATATATTTTAAAAACATTTGTATTAATATGTTTCACCAAGTGCCCAATGAGTCATCAATAAATATCATGAAATTATATGTAGTAATCAATGCAATGAACAAAATTAAAAAGTTGTGCACAATATTAAATTGCACAAATCCAGCCACTTCCCCTGCCTGGACAATATATAATCCTTAACTACAATAATGAGTTATCATATAGAAATGTAACCAACTATTCAACCAAACAGAAATACAGTAATACATTTAAAACATTGCAGTGGCCAGTTTGCAAGGAAACTGATTTGTTTCTTTTTGGTTCAGTTTTTTTAGGCTTTATGTATACATGTTTGGTTTTATGTATAAATGTGTTTGAAATTGTTATTGCCAACCTTTGTTTTTACATTTTTATATGTGTTTACATGTGTTTTTATATTAGTATTATGCTCTGAAAGTTATAAAGATATTTAAAAATTGTAAATTAAAGTAAAAGATAAAATAATAATGTAATCCACGAATTTTATCTTTTTTCAATATAGTAACAAAATACAATTATTTTTATAAATGAAGTAGTTTTTCTCAAAAAATTGTTTTGTATTATTGGAAGTATCAGTATTCATAGTTTGGAAATTAGGCTGTCTGTCAATGTTAGCTAATTTTCGCCAGCTTGAAAGTTGCTAACAGCTGCTTATTTTTGGTGAGAAGGAGACAGGGTCAAAAAAAGTGGTTCCATAAGAAAGATGGACACACATGTGAGAGTGTGCACTGCAGTGTCACAGACAAACACAGTAGTGTGCTAGTCAGCAGATGCCTATATCAAAAAACGTATAAAAGAGGGAAGGATCTAAAATAACTAAAAACATGCTGATGTAACACTAGAAACCCTTATTATTTTCCATGCAAGTTTATTTAAACTACTGTTTAAACATCGTGTTTGCTTAACAACATATTAATTAAACAGATATCATTATTTGTTAATATCAGAACTGCGGTTGTCTCCTCATGAACAGCACATTCTAATTTAAAGAACTTAAAGCATTAAAGTTGAACATGACATGCACAATTAAACATTTCACATCCTTCAATCCCTTCTTCCTTGTGTTGTTCAAATTTTAAACCCAAAAAAAAGAATCTAGCATAATGGAAACAATTTTGAATTGTTGCTTCTCATGCTGTTCATAACAAGTTACAAGCATCCAGCACATTTACACAGAAATCTGTGTATTATAAATTGAACTTGGCATTGTATAATGTGTACAATAGAAGGTACTGCTATGAAATTTCAAACATAACATACTAAACTGTACAGTGCTCTGTTATCCTTGCCTGTAACCATTACATCAAAAGTACATTTGTGGGGATGCATTGTTTAGATTCATTTATTTAGTAAGCAATTATTTAAAAGGCAATAAAAACTATTCATGTTAATCCTACAAATCACAAATGTACAGTAAAGCAGCAATGGGGGAATAAGTTTTTGTATTATCCAATATTTTTATATACCTTTTTCACATTAAACATATTCTACTGTCTCACTAAGTAGTCATTTAATTATAGAATGAAAAGACTATTATTGACTTGCAGAAGATCAAAACAAGCACAATACTCCACATAACTTAAAGAAATTCTAAAGAATGTTTCTCATCCACCAATTTAACTCTGACCTCCTGTTCTTATTTGCCAGTGTATTGTACCACTAAAACAGTAGTTTGTGCTTGCACTAAACACTATGTTTTACATGAAATGTAATGCATGTGTAATATTCTATAATTATGTGTTGCTTAATTTCTCCATACAAATTTAGGTTTATTACTTAATTGTTGGATTATACAAGTGCATGTGCATGTGCATGTGCGTACACGTGTGTGCATACTTATTTGAATGTAGCATATAATTTCTATGTAAAGTGTATGTTTGGATGGAGAATAATAATTTTAAACGATTAGTTTCCATTTGTGAATTTGAATGTGTTATGTTTTTAATCATGGTGTTCCTAATAGTAATGGAACTTCTTTTTGTAAGAGTATAAGAGTACTGAACAATATATAATTTAAAATTTAGTAATACTCAGGGATACTGGATACATAGGGTCAGTTGTTTTCAGTAAAAACATAATGTTATGGTGTTTAAAACTTATAAAACTTTATATGATTTTCAGTTGTGTATGATGGTTGCCCTCGAAACTTTGCTGAAGGGATATGGTGGCCCCGTACCTTATTTGGGCATGAAGCTCTTGAAAATTGCCCCATTGGTTCACAAGGTAAAACAAAGTTATACTTATTTGTTTGTTGTTTGTAACTAAACACATATTTAGAAGTAAATATTAAAACAGACTGAGATATATATTATAACAACACACATGTAGTGTAAATTTACGAATTTAATGCAATGAGATTTATGCATGTGTGAATTATATAACATAACAATGTTGTTAGGTGTAATCTTAATAACAAGAATGCGTAATACGTTTTTCAAATATTTACATTATGTATTTAACAACCTCTTTACTTATTTCGGAAAACAAAAATATTCATTATGTGCGATCTTATGCATGTGACTTCTTATGAACAATTTACATTTAAACAGGTTATACAGAAATCTTTAAATACTCTTAACTATCAATTATTTTTGCTCTCGGCTTACTCATTCAGTGTCGTCATCTTTGCAATTGCTTATTAATTTATTTCAACAATGATTTTACTTTTATTTCAATTCCTTTAATCTTACTTGGCTTTAATACTTTTCTACTGCATATGCATTGTACTTTTATCAAATAAAGATTTTATTAATTACTTTAATTTACTTCGATTCAATCAGATATTGCTCTTATAGCATTTATGTTATCTTCAAATCCTAATTGCTATACATGAGATATTATTCTAAATTAACAATCTGCCTTTACACTACTATATACAATTTAATTATTTTTATCAACAGTTCGAATGTCTTTCATTCTAGTTTTAATTATTGTCTTTCAATTTCGGTAATTATTATGGTTTTTTATCACCTCGTTTGATATGGTAAATTATCGGTGTGTCCTCCTCTGGTCCTCGTCCGTGTCCTTCGTGTCCATAGAACCTCTGCATATGTGCTCTGCTACTCTGCTTTGACTTCCAGTTCGTCCTGTGACTCTTACAGTAGATTCAAGACAGCGTTGTTGACTGACATAGCCTCCAGCGGCAACGGTTGAATTAAGAAGAAGGAACTTTATTAGCGCGACCTGGTATTTATAGCCACATTGTGCAGAACTCCTGTCTGAACAATATCGGTCTTGTCAGAGTTTGTCGAAAGAGTCCTTTCTCCCACTGTCGTTCGATACACTAATTTCGCTTGACTTCGCGAATTGCAAAGTCTGTTTTACACTACACTCTGTTCAATCCATCGCTAATTTTCATATGTCTATTATGTGTAACTTACACTTCTTTGTTATAATTATTCAGGGAGTTATTCACTTTTTTATTCATTGTAATTTCACTTTACGTCACTTTTAACGGTTTTTTAACCCTTTGCGCATCTTTATAAAATACATACTTTGGTGCATTTAGTTTTACATTATTGTACATAGTTTTCTCATAATTAAAATAATACTTAAATTCTAGCATCATTTGAATAGGGGTGGTTACTGTCCAGGAACAGATAGGTTTCACGCACACAAACAAAATATACATGTACACACAGCTAGCGCCAGGTGGCCAGATATGCGTGTATATGCCTGAACTGTGCGTTCCCTATATTTTAAACCATCCAGCTTGCAATCTGAATCATGTCTATCAATTATAGATTTATTTATTTTTATTAATTCTTTTAATTATTTTGGCAATGCACAGTACCATATATGGTTGTACTGTCGCAATATATTGAGATTTTTTTCGAGTATAACATTAGTACTGTACACCGCTAGTGTGGTAACAAAACATTTTATATTGTCTTTAATGATTTTGTTTCTTACTTCCTCACTAATTCATCTTTTTCACTAACTCATCACCACCTTTGGTCTTGTAGGTGACGAATTAGTGAGGTTCTGCTATATATCACTTTGAAGAAGTCTGATATTTCAGTTTCAAAAACTAACTCCAAATTTTCTTAGTACTTGTAATTATTGGCAGTCTCTCCTATACTTACTTGCTAAAAAATGTAGTAATAATGGATACACCTGGTCTTTCAAGGATAATGTAATGCACTAGCATGACCCATATTTAACCTGGTACTATAACATTCGCTACACATTTGTGCATTTTATTCTTTTAGTGTTGTATAGAAACATGTGGACTATTCAAAACTTAATCTCCAATTGGCTATTTACACAAACAGGTTGCCATACTGTAACAGTACAGAATTGTGTGCTACCCCAGTTTATTTAAATCAGTTTTAATTTTCAATTGCCAGCATCCACCTGTGGGGTGCCCCAGTTTAACAAGCAACACAATGTTAGCATAAACAACCGTCTAGACATCTTATGTAATAGCTTGCCAGCAGCAGTCTTTGTGAATCACAGTATGCAGATGAACATCAGACAGTAAGCAGCAGCATACAGTGCAGCTGGTTAAATAAAACGGTGGCCTCGGGTGCAAGATAGGCCGTAAAACAAATTTGGTCTATCTATCAAAGTAATAAAACACGCATAAAAGTGTATAAACAGTATAGAGCGCAGCCAACCTAAAAACATCTAAGTGCGATAAAGTTGCATTGGCCGACTTAATATTAACATACGGAGACATTAAATCAAACTAGTTAACATTTAGTTAAAATCAGTGAACTCATCAGAAACAGTTGTAGGAGTGCGTACGAACTAAGAAAGCAGTCAACTAATAAAAAGTGATCAGTGCCCGTACCGATGAAGTTATGTGGACCGATACCATTATTAAACGTGAACAATGATTTTGGTAATCAGTAACAGCAGAGATAAAATTATACAGCAATTTCTGAAGTGAGGGATAAAAAAACGCACATCCCCAGTTGAAGCGAAGCCACTGCCAGGATGAGTACCATATTATTATTTCAGAATTTTTAACCACTATACGGTAATATTTATTTACAGACACTTTATTAAAAGAGATCTCTAAGGGAAAGATATAAATTAAACAAACAAAAATACACGCACTGATTCATTAAAATATAAATTATTTGTCGTAGTTTAAGAAAGGTTATATTAAGAAATGTTTATCATTAATTCGTTGGATTTCATATGTTACTAATGAAGATTATATATCTTTATATAAATTATATAAACTAAAAGAAATTAAAACTTTAATTGTTATCAAAGGAAGATGAAGTACTTAATCGCCCAATAAACCAGACGTTATTTGTTTAAATGTAAACTGTGTATTGATCTTTATACCGTTTATCTCAAATAATCCTTTCTGCAGCTGTGTTCGTCTGTAGAACCTTGGAGATATCCATAAGGTAAGAGTTTAATACCTGCACTAATTAATAGAGTTTCATTGGCACCCGAACAGGGACGGCGAGTGTAATTTTATTACATTCACCAGACCTAATTAAGCTGCAGAACAGGTTATTTGGAAGTGAGGGCGTAAATAAAGTAATTTCATAATGGAGAATGAAAATATGTCAACTGAGTTGGCCAATAAGGGCGATTCAGGTATCCAAACAGAGTCACTGTCAATAAGTGACAGTAATGTAGACGAATCTGTAATTAATGGACCGGGAGCGAATTCCACTCCTATTACAACTAAAACAAATATAAAAGAAAAAGAATTGTCATTGGAGGACATATTTGATTTTATGAAAAATAATTTCAGTAAAGTGAATAGCAATTTCAATACCAAATTTGATGAACTTAAAATTGATATTAATGAAGTAAAAATTAAGTGTGAAGGTAACTTTAATGAATTGAAATACGAATTAAGCAAAATAAATGAAATATGTAGTGAAACAAAAAGAAAAACAGATGAGTTAGGAGAGAGTGTGTGTGTGGTAGACGGTAAAACAATTACAGTAAATGACAAATTAGAAAGCTTGGTAAGTAAAGAGAGTAATGATGTTGAAAATGTGGTATCAGATAGTGATGATACAGAAATAGTCAGTGAGATAGTGAGTGAGAATGAGAGAGTAATGGGTTGTAGATGGGGAGAAACAAATGTTAATCAGTAAGAGAGAGAGTACGAAGAGAGTGTACAGAGGGCAAAATTTTCCCGTGGTGTGGTTGTGGGTGAAGAAAATGCTTCACGAGTGTATTTGGGAGACGTATGGTCTACAAATAATTGTCCCTTGATTTTTTGTGCATCTGGTAAGGCCAGGATGTGTTGTAACAATGTTGTGTTACCCTCTGTGTGGAATGAGAATGTGAAATGTTGCGAGGAATGTTGTGATGAGAGAGAGAAAGAGTTAGAGTGGTTCAAGCTAAATAGAGGTTATGGAAAGTTGATAGCGAAGATGAATATTAAGAGAGTTATGATAAATAATGTAGACATACCTTGTGCAGTAGTAGACAATGATTATATTGATGATGAATATGTACCTGTAGGAAGAATTAGTGTACTTGTAGTGGATGAATATGATGAGACAATAACTTACCTGGGTGTAACAACAAATACTGACGGAGACTTGACAAAAAATATTAATGCAAACATGGTTTATGATAAGGTAATTATGTGGGGTTACCTTAAAAATTATTATGATGGTATATTGGAAAAAACAAAATTTTATGGTTACAACACAAAAAATAGCCATATGATGAATGCAAATAAAATTGAAAAATGCTATGTGAAAACAAGACTTAATTTTTGACGATGGAGGTTGAGTATAAACTCAATGAATGGACATTTTAAATACTTTAGTATATGGTAATGACCTTGCTGATTTAGGAAATGAAGTGTGGTAAAATTGAACAATTAATGATGAAGATTTGTAAATACATTATAGTGAAATTAATTGTGTGTGTATTGTAAAATGTTTTATATAAACCATGTGTGTATGTAGTAGAAATTGATTTTAATAATAATATTATTTTATTAACAGGAGGTATTAATGAATTTAATTTTGCATTGTGTGTCTATATTCAAAGTGCTTTAAATAATATAACTAAAGCTAAATTGTTTTGAGTGGAGGTTAGTAAAATAATTTAAAAAGGTCAATTTTATTAATGAAGCAAAAGTAATTTTGAACATGAATTGTAATAAATAGTAATTGATAAATATGTTAAAACAAAAATTATAGAAAAAAAAGAAAAAAAATTTGTAGGAAGCACATGTGACAGTAGGTGTTGTAAGCAGAATGTTTAGACTGAGTGAGTTTTTATAACAATGTTTATAAAACAAGTCTGGCAGACAACTGTTAATGTAAACCGGTGTGTTGTATGTTTTGACTAATGTTTACAGCCAGGTGTTGAAGTTGATAACTATTGTATTCTGCTGAATCATCGCCAGCAGTGAAACCTTATTATGAAACAAAAGAAATGTAAGATGTGCTGAAATGGAGGTACCCTTTTATTGTAATACAATTAATATTTTGTGTTGAACAAATGAGATCGATACAATGAGGTTTTGAGAAGTTAAATTAAATGAAATTGGTAATTAAATTAATGAATTTAACTTTATTTTGATTCAAATTGAAACTGTAATTATAAAATAAATAATAATTGATGAATAAAATATGTACTTTACTTAAATTGAAAATTGAAGGAAATTTTGTATGGATATAATCAAAAATGTTCAGGCTGAGAAGTATTTGCAAAATAGGATGTGCATATAACTGTTCATGTAAACTTTTATCAATGTCAATCCATATTTTACGTTTAACTGTAGATTCCCCACCTAAGTGCGGCCATGACATCACCGGATCATGACCGTGAAAGTAGTTAATTGTGACAAATCATAAATATTACTTGATATAACCGGCTTGTGGTTTGTTTTGTTTTGTTAACCCGGTGGTTTGTTAGACTTAGTAGGGGGGTTATTTTTGGGGGGAATCTACCAAATTTTGGAACAGGGCTATTTTCACCCAGATAGGGGTGGTAGTCCATTAGGGGCGTATCATTCAATAGTAGTAAGTGCAATACTGAATTTTTATTGTAACGCCGAAGCAAGGATGGGGGTGGAATAAAAGAAAACATGTCCACCCCTTCCGCATCAGTCCTTGTGGAAGCAACTGGGCGCTACAGTCCAGGGGGGGTAATAGTGAGTGTGGATTAGGGGGTGACCCAGTTACAGGTCACGAGGGAGATGTGATTACAGCTAGGTTGAGGTCTGCAAGGGCCAAGAAGCCTAGTGCTGCACACAGCAGATTGTAATGGGTATCAGGGGTTAAGGGACTATTAGGGGGGTAAAAAAAAAAAAAAAAAAAAAATGTTCTATATAAATATAGTAGTTAAGGATATAACTTGTATTTTAGTTATAATTGTTGTGAGTTAATGCAATTTTGTATAATTAATGTTATTTTGGCTGGGCAATATTGTACTGGGAACATTATTTAATTTGTCTGGAACGCATATGTATTACTGTAAACTTATATTGTTTTGCTAACACTGTATCTTCTAGGGTTAAGCTATATTGTTGAACCATGTAACTTGTTGAAGAAGAGCTGATGGGCCTGATAGTTAAATTTTAATTGATCCAGGTAACTGTTGGACAATTTAGAAGCTATATTACAATGTAGTCAAATGCATATTATATTTTATAAGAAAAAAATGAACCAGTACTTTGTTAATGAACCAGTACGACTAAGAGGAACCGATCAGTTGTGGATATGGAATAATGGAAGTCCATTTATTTATATTTTAATTAAATGTTATAGAGTCAGGTGATACTGTGGCGGGTATCGGTCCGAGCTTATGGTGTTGGGATCTCGAGTAGAGAAGTCCAGTAAGATCGGATGGGTGCTGCCGCAGTCGCCAGACTAGGGGGGTAAGTACCCATGATTTTAGTAGAGAGTTCAGGGGGGTTGCGGCGCCATATCCTCACTGATCCTCTTAGGTTTTAGGCAATGAGAGTTTGTATGCTTCGGCATCCAATCTCTCATTGGGGGGGGGGGTATTGTAACGGTACAGAATTGTGTGCTACCCCATTTTATTTAAATCAGTTTTAATTTTCAATTGCCAGCATCCACCTGTGGGGTGCCCCAGTTTAACAAGCAACACAATGTTAGCATAAACAACCGTCTAGACATCGTACATAATAGCTTGCCAGCAGCAGTCTTTGTGAATCACAGTATGCAGATGAACATCAGACAGTAAGCAGCAGCATACAGTGCAGCTGGTTAAATAAAACGGTGACCTCGGGTGCAAGATAAGATCGGGTAAAACAAATTCGGTCTATCAAAGTAATAAAACACGCATAAAAGTGTATAAACAGTATAGAGCGCGGCCAACCTAAAAACATCTAAGTGCGATAACGTTACGTCGGCCGACTTAATAAACATACGGAGACATTAAATCAAACTAGTTAACATTTAGTTAAAATCAGTGAACTCATCAAAAACAGTTGTAGGAGTGCGTACAAACTAAGAAAGCAGTCAACTAATAAAAAGTGATCAGTGCCCGTACCGATGAAGTTACGTGGACCGATACAATTATTAAACGTGAACAATGATTTTGGTAATCAGTAACAGCAGAGATAAAATTATACAGCGATTTCCGAAGTGAGGGATAAAAAAAAACGCACATCCCCAGTTGAAGCGAAGCCACTACCAGGATGAGTACCATATTATTATTTCAGAATTTTTGACCACTAATATTTATTATTTATAAAAATAATATTATTTATTATTTATTTATTATTTAATATTTATTTATTTATTGGTAATATTTATTTACAGACACTTTATTAAAAGAGATCTCTAAGGGAAAGATATAAATTAAACAAACAAAAATACACGCACTGGTTCATTAAAATATAAATTATTTGTCGTAGTTTAAGAAAGGTTATATTAAGAAATGTTTATCATTAATTCGTTGGATTTCATATGTTACTAATGAAGATTATATATCTTTATATAAATTATATAAACTAAAAGAAATTAAAACTTTAATTGTTATCAAAGGAAGATGAAGTACTTAAATCGTTCAATAAACCGGACGTTATTTGTTTAAATGTAAACTGTGTATTGATCTTTATACCGTTTATCTCAAATAATCCTTTCTGCAGCTGTGTTCGTCTGTAGAACCTTGGAGATATCCATAAGGTAAGAGTTTAATACCTGCACTAATTAATAGAGTTTCAATACTAACATGGCACATGTGTGGTAGCAACCAGTGTCCTGTTAGATTCTTACTTGCAGGTCCATAGCCCATTTTGTTTATTTGTGTTTGAGTAGTGATGTACAAAATATAGTATGTCATTGCCTCTCCTGCCAGCTGAAGGTGTCTGGTGATGTATATTGGAATATCCCATCATGTACTGGGTACTTTCAGGGCTGTCCTTTTATCTACTGGATGGTGTTGAACAAGAGGCTCTCGGTTGATGGAAAAGTGGGAGTGAAAACAACTGGCTGCTGCTGGTGTACTGAAACTTGCTCAAATGACCTGTGTGGACAGCAATCGACCTGACCAATTGTGGCCCAATCAAAGGTGGTCGACAGCTTTGCTGGGTGTGAGTATTGCATAGGGTGGACTTTGCGCACTTGGAAGGTGTACACTTAAGTGATATTCACAGACAGGAGTAGATGATAATGTGGCCTGTTGGCAGCCAAGTGAAGACCAGTACACCACTGGACTGAGTCTAGACAAGATTGACATTTTGTTACCCAGATGAAGGTCTGGCTAGCTACCCAGCACTCTGAAACAAATGAATATCTCATTAATGGCATCAACTCTTGGCTAGGACATTGGCAGCAGACTTTTTCCACGAGGGACCGCAAAAGCTGGTGCAGTGATATAACAAGTGTCTGTATGTGGATTGTGATTATGTGTGAAAATAACATACATGTGTATGTAACCCTTGCATATAATGTTTTTCTCTGTCTTCATCTTTACTTACCAGGCAATCAGAGGTTAATCTTCGAACAGCCCATTGACTAAGCAATTGCAGCATAGAGGCTAGATGGAAATAAATGTGACAGAGTTGTGAGAACTATTGTACAAGAAGTCCTGGAAAAGAAAGACCTCCATGGTTTCTTAGGGATTGTGAATTGGTAACAAACTCCATAAGATTGAGGCATGTAGATGTATGATTCAGAGGAGGTATATGTTTAGGTCATGCAAAGAATATTGTACCAGGAGGAGGATCTAAAAGGATGAATAACGAAAAGAGCCTGGGAATATTAGAAACAGGAAGAAACAGAACCTGGAATGAATGAATCTGGAAAACAGAAATTAATCTAAGAAGTTCCTCCAATAGAGAACAGTGGTTGATAACTATTCAAGTCAAGTACAACTCTGTGCAGAGGAGAGAATTGTTCGTTATAAATACTAATCGTGGCAGGATTGAAAGTTTGCTTTTAAAGAAGTTCTGCCAGAAACCATAGAACTTTGATAAACAATTAAAAGCTAAGTATTCAGACTAGAGAACCTATGGATAGATCTGCTTTTTTTAAGTAGACTATTATAAGTCTAAATGGGCGAATGAGGAGTTTGTGTACTTCAACTCACAAGCAAATGCAAACAATGTTATGTCTTCAGAAATGCTAAGGAGAATATTGACAGCTAATCAGTGGTACCTTGGTCAGCAGAAGCATTTGGAAAAGAAGCTTATTTCTCATTACACCAAGAGGAGGCTCTGCAGTGCTCTGAATGTCCAGTATTTGAGTATGGCTCAGAAACTTGAGCAATCTCCATGTTCCTTCTATTATTCTATAATCATGCTCTTCTATTAATTAAAAAAAAAACGATTGGGTGCAATACTGGAGAGTAGCAGTACAGGATTGAACGAGGCTCCTTCAGGAGGCTAAGATTTGTTGGTGGGTTGTAGTGTTGTTATTGCTGCTGTTGCATGAAAAAAAATGTTCATCACAACCACATGGCGTGTTACTACTGTGTAAATTTCTATTCTTAAAGGTCTACCCGATTTCCCTCCACAGTCTATACTAATTTTAAGGAGTGGAGAACAGGCTTAACACCAGTCATCACAGTAGACTTTTTATGATTTTTTAAAATTATTGTTACAAGGATTAAAGAGAAATCTTTAACAGCTTTGCACATTATTATTATTATTATTATTATTATTATTACTAAATTTCATAAAAAACTAAACTGACTGTTTTTCAAATTCAGCATATTATGAACTGATTCAAATCATTAAAAAGTTGAAAACTTGTGTGAAAAATCTATATATTCTTAGCAAATTGGCTAATCAATATTTTTAATGTCAAAACTATTTCAGTAGTCACACCAAACTACAAATCACCTATCAAGATTTATGTTCTCAACTGAACACATCTCATAATAACAATTTAACATTGCTGAAGTAGCACAACTATTTCAGCCAAAAGAAACAATTTGTGTAATGCAAATTGGGTTAGATAAACTGAGTTATGAGTCCAGCCATTTTGACTGGAAATATCAGACCATAAAGTTCAGTGCATTAGTATGTCACCATCTCACTGAAGAATATCTTACTCCCTAGTTCACCAAACATCTGTGTACAGATGTGTAAGCATTTCTGTAACATATCTAAATTATTTAGCATTCTATGAATATCTGAAAACATGCTTGCAAGCTATAAAGTCAACTTTTGTAAAACTGGCTTTTGATACTGTATGTTGAGTCTTTAAAATTTTTGTAAAATATATAAAAACACTTGGTAAGTTTCACAAATTTTTTAATTAACTCTGACAGCTGTTTCGACTAGCTAAGCCATTGTCAAAGAGGCGAATGAATGAAAATTATTAAAATTATTAACAAATCCATTTTTTTACCTTTTTGTATGTTGTGGAGTAGTGTTATGTTTTTTGTGTCTACATCTAATACAGGTTTTGCAGATCATCGCTTACAACACAATAACTTCATAGACACAAAAAACATAACACTACTCCACAACATACAAAAAGGTAAAAAAATGGATTTGTTAGAAATTTTAGAAATTAAAAAAGCAATAAAAAATAACAAAAATTTAACCAATGAACAAACTGAATTTTGTGTATCCCCTTTATTAAAATCTGTTATTTAGTTTATTTTATATTATTTTGAATGTTCATCATTATTTTAAATTTTGCATTCAGTTTATATTTAGTTCAGATAATTTTATATTTTACATTCAGATTATATTTAGTTTAGTTAATTTTATATTTTGCATTCATGATTGTATTTAGTTTTTAAAGACACCTGACCTTCCCTTGTCTCTTGCACACCCCCCCTCGCCATCACAACACAGATGTTCCAGATACGCCCTAAACAGATGTTCACCACCTACACTCCATCACATCCTGTGTTTAATAATTTTCATTCATTCGCCTCTTTGACAATGGCTTAGCTAGTCGAAACAGCTGTCAGAGTTAATTAAAAAAAAAATTTGTGAAACTTACCAAATGTTTTTATATATTTTACAAAACCTTTGTATTAATATGTTTCACCAAGTGCCCAACGAGTCATCAATTAATTTTAAATTTTTGTTGTAATAGCCTATGAAATTTAATAAGGGTGTAGATATAACATTTCATATATCTGTATAGATGTCTTGCCACAAAGTAGATTTTTTTTGCATTCAACCAAAATATGCTTGAGAACATTCATGACAGAAGACTGGTAGTTTCTTCAAAGTAAAACATTTGTTTATGTAACAAAATGAGATGTTAAGGTAACACATTTTCCATTTATGGTGAGTTTTATTGAATACTTCATACTTGGTTACCTTGTTATGTTCTGTTAACAGTATAGTTTAGTTTAATAAATTAAATTGTAGTAGTTTCATATGGTTTTAAATAATAAAGAAACCAGTTGTGTTATCACCTTACAAAATTTTTAATTTAAGGAGCTTTACTAAAAATTATGTTTTTATGTAAAGAAATTAAAGAATAACAGTGACTAGTTAAGTAGTGTCACTGTTATAATTCTGAAGTAATGTTATTAATTCAGCTGAATTACACTATCAGTTGTTCTAATCCATTTATTTCTGTTATTGCAGGTAAATCTTCAAGGTTGTGTGACTCTGTTCTTGGCGAATGGATGAAACCAGATACCTTCAATTGTACGTCAGATAACTTTATGAACTTGAAGCGATTGGTAAGATATTTGTGTGTATTAAAGCTTTATAAATTTATAAATATATAATGGCTTGAATACATTTTTTATAGAGGATGTTATCTGTTTTACGTAACCATTTGTTGTAGACTTATTTGTAAACTTCAATTATCTATACATCTTTATTTCTAATTTGCATTGAAAATCTTTATAGAATAGAAATCCTATAAAGATGACTTTATTCCATTTGTAAAGCGCTTTAGTTGTTGGGTGGCCTTAACAGTTTGTGTGTAGGCAGTGTTGGATGAATACTTCCACTTTTACTCTAAATGGGTTGAGCTTATTGTGTCCCTGTTGCAGTATTGTGTTGATCTTGTTGGTGTGCTTGAGTATAAAGCTAATAGTTACTATCATCCTGGCAATCAAATGCCATCAGAAGCCGAAACCATAATGTATTCAGCAATATTGGTATGAAATGTTGTACATTACAAAAACACTTTGCTAAAGAAAACATTCCTCTTTACACACAATTAAACTGCATCATTTGTTTACTTGTCTGTATATCTGCTAGCTTCTTCGAAACCCAATACCACTGAACATATTTTGGAGAGAGAGAGAGAGAGAGAGAGAGAGAGAGAGAGAGAGAGAGAGAGAGAGAGAGAGAGAGAGAGAGAGAGAGAGAGAGAGAGAGTGAGACTTTACATACAAATTAATTTTACTTTTATGCTCAGTTTTCTATTAATTTTACAGTTATTTACAGATTATGTAGATATAATTATAAATAAATACAGGTGTAACATAAAAGGTGTCCTCACTATACACATTTGGATTCTATGCACCAGTATATGAAAAAACTTTTCTATATAGGTCTAATAAACATTAAGTTCTCCATATGACCACCATTTTGTGTTTTTAAGGAAACTTTTATATCTCAAGAAAGCATTTAGGTATTTTAATGAAATTTAGTACACTTGTTTACGTTAATATTCTTTAATAAACAAAAAATCATGGTTATTTTGTGACATCAAATTTGAAAATAGTGGCCACATTAATTATTTGATCACTAATAGCTCTGTAGACTCTAATTTTATAAAATGATGGTTTATTAAGTAAAATATTATGCATTTTATTATGAACACGACACCTTGCTAGTTCAAATCCAATAATAAATAACAGAGATATGGTGGAAAATAACTTGTCCATAATTTCTGTCAACTTGTTTTTTTAATGCAAGATTTCAATTTCTCCCATATAGGAAACATTTATTTAAAGTTATTACTATTTTTCCAAACTAACCTACTAACAGTGATTTATAACAAAGTAAAGAATTGATTTTTTAATGGAATTAATAACCTTAACATATTTAACTGCAAGTATGTACACATCATATTTGAATCACAACAATTAAAACTATCTGAAATTAATAGTAACCAACAATGGCATGTTTTGACTTGTAAACCACTGTTTAATTTAGTGATGTCAGTTATAAGATATGTACAAGGGCTATCCAGAAAGTAAGTTCTGATAGGATATTAAAGGAAACTAAGAATATATTTATGAGCCATCACATTTTCCATTTATGGTGAGTTTTATTGAAAACTTCATACTTAGTAACCCTGTTATATTATGTTAACAGTGTAGTTTAGTTTAATAAATTAAATTATTGTAGTTTCATTAGGTTTTAAATAATAAACGAATATATACTTGTACAAAACATTTTTATTGATATTTGAAGTACACACCTTAAACTACTTTTCTATGTAGTTTCCATCATTTTTGAAACATTGTTCATAGCTAGGCACCAAGCGTTGTATCCCTTCGTCATAGAAATTTCCTGCCTGTGATTTGAACTATGTAGTAACAGCTTGTTTCATATTGTTGGCTACTAAGGAAGTTTTTCTCATGCTTGAAAAGGTGATATTCGCTTGGAGTGAGGTCTGGGTTGTAAGGTGAATGATCAAATTAATGCCAGCCAAACTTTGTGAGATGTTGCATTGCAGCGGCAGTGTGTGTGCAGTGCCATGATTTATCACAGTGTCCTGGGTCAGCATCCTACATCGCTTACTTTGGATCGAACTAACCAAAACAGTTGTATCCATCTTGGTACCATTGAATCGCTCACTGCTTCTTCTCCATAAATTTAAAATCTGCTGGTAAATATCAGTTGTTTTAATGCCTTTCCTATTGCAGAACAGAATCACATACCTACTTCATGGCAAGTGTCTCGAATTTCTTCGACATTATAAACACGTCCAACGAAGCTTACTCGGTGCACATTGCCAACAAAACAACAAACTGGTTGCGCATCTGCAACATCGTAACGACATCGATACCTCAGCAATATTAAAAACGGAACTTACTTTCTGGATACCCCTCATAGTTTTAACTAAATAATAGTCAGTTACTTTGTTCTATAATAAATTAACACATTTATATAATAATATAAATATAACTCCACTCACCTTACTTCGGTCCAAGGTTACGTCTCACGAACTGCGAAATACAAGTATGATTTTTAGGTTACATGAATAATGTATGCTACACTCATTTATATAATGGAACTCAAATTGTATTATATAGTTATTTCATTTTATATTCCTTTAAACTCAACTTCTCTCTCTCTCTTTAAAACGTTACGGGTTTCTCAAAATTACGTTGAACCAAACATGGATTTCTACTTGCTACTTATACTAATTATTATTCTAAGTAAAGCAACCCAGTTTGCGCACACACGACATTCATACACATTTAACTCCCCATACTTTAGAGTGCTCTTTGAATTTTAACAAATAATTAAGTCGGGAAATTGCTCGTCAATTACTTAACTTTCGTCATGGTCATTTCTCTCCTCACCACGTGCCGCACTCGATGTATGTCCGAATATTTGTCCATTCAACACATTTATTTTTCCTTTCTTCTTTCCACTTACTTTTCTTCTGAAATATCGTCACTCAGTTACGTCGGATTGTCATCGTCCATAGTAAAGAAAAATTTTGATATGCACTAGTTCTTTGTGCTGCCGGCCAGCGAGCGTATTTGTTCGAACTGACATAGAGCGTAACCAACCAAACTCCCACCACGTCGGGTTGCTGGACGGGAAACCAATGGCTTTTTGTGTCAAATTGTTCATCACTCTACACAAAGTACGGTGTTGTCCATGTGCATTGGGGTTGACGATATTTTCATGCCACTAGTCACATGACTCAAGTGGGCGTGGTTTTGCCTGTATTTCCGCCGTTCCAAAACCACGTGGCAAGAAAATTTTACATTTTAGCCATGTTGGCTAGCGTCGTTTCAGACCAATGTGCGTCTTATCCGCGCGCGTGCTCAGGTTGCGCGTTTGAGTGCGTAACACAACACTGAAATTCTTGGAATGATATTGTGTTCTATTGTCACACCTCGCTCACACAGCTATGTTACTGCGTTCGTTGTTTGACTAAAACCGTTTTATGTAGGTGATCACAATTGAAACTTAAATAAAATTAATAAAAAATAAAATCTCCCATTCTGCCCCATTACAACTTTTCTTAAAACAGTTGTTAAATTCATTTACTTGTGTTTCTTTCCTTATTGTTTATTGAGCGTGGCTAACTACAGTTTTGATGAAATGTCATATTTCTCACTACAGCATTTTTTTGTTACTGAAATTTTTATATTGTTACTGAAGTTTTAAAATTTATACTAACAGAATAGTTTTTATGGGATTAGCTGACAGTTGCAAAACTATTTTTTGTTCAGCTTTGGCAACTTGAAACAGGAGATGTGGGCATTACTACATTTGTAGCAGTTGAAACAAGTAACTCACTGAGTAAAGCTGTCAATACAACAGATGGTCTGTATGGAGCTGATATAGTAATTGCACAACAAATACTCGACAGACTCTTGAATTACGAAGTGTCACAATCAGGTTTGAACTTAACGCACAGTCAGGACAAAGATTACATTCAGGTTAGTGTATTCACATATTATGCTTGCAGTCATCACTTCTAATCATATTAGTAAAATATATTATCAACAAGTGTATAGGTAGTTATAATACTGTTATGTTCATACTATTAATAATATAATGGTAATTAGTAATAATATTATATTATTGTATAATATTATCATATTAATTAATATAATAATAAACTAATGTACATTTTAAAGACATTGATAATTAAAATGTTATTTAATATTGTACAGAATATTGTAACAGCAGTTAGTGCAATCTTGACAGCTGACAACTGTGAACTTTGGAATCATGTCCAAGAATTGACTTCACAATCACCTGAAACACTCATTACATCTATAACAAAGTACCTGGAAACCCTTTCCATTAGCCAATATGATACATACACTGATCCATTTGAGACTGTTTCTCCAAGTGTGGGTAAGTGGCTACCACAGATGCATAAAATTTGTTGCCTGAACTATAAAGCATATTTTTTGTTTATTCGTATAAATTTGTATCTGTAGTATATCTACTATAAGGCTTGTAATGAAATTAATGCCTTACATTTCATTCTAAATTATTTTATTGTGTGAATGTGTTTATATGTTTTTATACAATCTGTCTTTATAAAGGTGGTTTAATTATATATTGTGTGAGAACAATCATATTTTGTCTGGTAAATATTCTCAGTTCCCAAGTCTCTTAGACCATAAACTTGTCTAACCAAATCTTGTGTAAATTTGTATAATATATAATAGATTTCATTCTGGAAAATTGCATAATAGATATTATTTTAGGTGTTTTGTAGTTTTAGGTTTAGATGTAATAACACCAGAAAGTTTGTTTGGATATGAAACTGAAGGAACAAGTCATGATACATCTCCAGGTGCTTCAGGTCATGAAGAGGAGAAAGTTATTTTACCTGACACCTCCAATATATTACAACCAGGAATTGAGGTAACCAAGAATGTAGAACTTGTAATTATCTACAATGTTATTAATTGTTAATAAAATTATAATTTTTATTTATAATTTATTTATCTTAGTTGTAGTTCAAATTGAGTACAGGCTCCCTCCCACCTTTCTTACTATTAATGTGCTGGAATTCTACAGAATGTAAATATCATGTTTGAGTGGCAAACTATATGCATACTTTGCCACTTTTTCTCAATCATGGGTGAATTCCTTTTTACAAAATTAAAATAACATACTTAAAATTTATAAAAACTGTTAAGTATTGTTGTTACAATATTTTTAACAATACTTAAATATTATTGTTATTAAGTAGTATTATTTTCTGTTATTTTAAATAACAGCCAGCAACTACCTTCAATAAGTAAATTAATATTTAAAGTTGTTTTATAGTGGATCAAATAATTTCAGTTTTGTGTAGAACTAATTTATTTTTGCAAGTATTCTGTAAATTTCTTCTTCAAACTGGCATTCTGATTTTAACAAATATATTGAAGAGATTAAATGATAATACATTTCAGGTAAGGTAGCTACTAGTTACATTGAAGAAACTAAAACAGAAAGTCATCCTAATTGTCTGATAGTTTTGAACTTACTTTTGATAATAAAAGTATTGATAAACATTTGTTATTGTTTGAGATTATTATTACAGCTGCATCATTTCTTCCATAATATGAAAACTTCTAATGTGCCATTGAAAATTATGTAGAAAAATATGTCAAGTTCAAATTAAACAATATTCTTCTAAAAATCATTTTTATAGCTAGAGGTATAGTGCTTTGTAAATAATTCATATAAATAATGATCAGTTCTGATACTTCTGATAAGGCGAACATTTTTAAAGATTCTTTGTTTTTGTAGTATGGTAGTCTTATTGGAGTTCCGAAGGTGACAGTACTTAGCCCAACGGTTGTTCTTCCCAAATATAATAATTATCTTCAGAACCCAAATAAGTTTGATCCACACAGCCAGATTTTGATACCAATAGATCTTCTTGGAATCAAACTAATAGAGCATGGTAAGTCTTTGTTTAGACATGTCACATTTAGTTTGATACTATACTTATGCATTTTATTATGTGTGTATGTTTGTGCATTTGGATTTGTGTAATGATTAACCTTTCTTTTTTATTTTATTTTAGCACTATTTTGCCGTATTTTATTTTTATACAGTTCCTCTACTTGTGTTGTGATGTTTGCATGGATCGTGGATATGTAACAGTGGAATAAATCTGTGGTGGGCAGTATAAAGGTCTTAAGTCAAAAACTCAATTTTTTCAGGAGAGCAAAAACAAAGTTTGAAAAATTCTGCAAAATTTTTAAGATAGATTACATTTTCAAAAAATAGCTCTTTTTATTCGTCTTTTCTTTATCTTATGATTAGTGTGTGAACTTGTAATTTATTTATTTTTTAATATTATTTTTCAGTGTTTTTCAATGGCTATGTGCCGACTTAAACCCTTTGTACCAATTGAAATTTGACTTAAGCTCTTTTGACCAAATTTCCTACTATAAAAAATATACATTGCTATAATTATTTGGTTACAAAATTGTAGGATAAGTATTTAAATAAGCTCTTAAATGACCTTTACTAAATTATTTTATTTTATAATTATTATTAATTAATACAAAACAGTATAAGAAAAAAATTATACGAATTAAAATACAAGCATAGAAAAAAATCCTGATTAGCAACTAGAGTAATCAATACAATACAAAAAATAACCATGATATTAGTAACATGTAAAGCATTATACTTCAAATCGAAAGTCATTATTAAACTAAACATTTGTACATGTACAAAAAAATTGTTTTCAAATTTATTAAAAAAATATCAGTGAATTCTATAAACTAACACTACACAGTATGATTATAATAGTGTAAAAATAAAAATAATGACCATATGATTAACACACAAACAATGACAATAGTCTCTTTCGTCATGTTTATTATAGTAACCACTTAGATAACATTTATGTTATTTCAAGATACACAAAATTTTATGTGTCTTCTGGATCATCATAATTAATTTCTTCAAGATCTGGGTCAACATCTACAATATCACGAGCTGTTTTCAACTTTAAGTAAAAGTTGTGGAATACAGGGGGTACGAATGGGAGAAGATCTATTAAATATTTTTTCTTTTCTTCCGAAATTGCAACCATTTCGGAATTCGTCTTTTAAGTTGTGTGTCACGAATATTTCCACTCTTACCCTGACGACGAAAGCTTACTTGCTTGAACTCACTCTCATCCAAATATTCTTTATAATACAAAATACCTTCATCCTTGGAATAAGACAGCCACCGGACACTGTGCCATTTGAAAGGTGTGCCTTCTATATTTTTCTTCCTGTTTACTAAAACATTTTTCAACAGCCCAGAAAAGTCAAAAAAATTATCTTGTGTCATTTCACAAACAGTAAACTGCTGCTTCTTTCCAGTGGTTCTAACTAACTGAAACCAATCGTGTGGATGGAAGATTGGCATAGAAAGTTTCTTTTTTCTCTTTTCAATTAGTCCATGGTCAACATCACACTCCATATGAGAGTGACCAGGGATCAAAAATTTGTGGTGTATGACATTAAAATTCGGAAAGTCAGCCATTGCTTTTAGAAACATAGCAGATAGGTGGGAGTTTCTATTCTGGCCACCACATGTGTCAGAATAGAATGTCACCTCTTTAACATTTTCAGGAATTGTACTTAAGTGACAATAAACGCATGACGCAATTTCATTTGCTCCCCTTCCAGCTAAACCTTCATGCCACATGTAATGAGTTGATGTACCAGTTGTTGTATTGTGGATAGTTAAATTAAATGTCCACAACTGGCGTTTATAAAATGCCACAGAAGTACAAACAAAGGGTGTTGGTAAACACTGCTGAAGGTCGAACACAAAACACATCTTGTTTTCATTATTTTTTGCAGCTTCTTTATCAATCCTCTTTGCATTATATGCTCCATCAGCAGCTTCATGATGCATTTTAAGTTCATATTCAGCCTCTGATTTAACTTTGTCATCTGAAGTTTCACTAGCAACTTTGATTTTCATCGTGAGTACATCACATTTGTGACAAGTGTCGACTTTGGGTTTTTTGAAGAACAGTTTCATGTTATGGAGTTCCCTCTCATAGATTTTTCTACTCACCGGCTTGTCTGTCTTCTCACAGTAGAGATCATACATGATTCGTAAATTCAAATGTGATGGGAGATATTTCTTATCATTTGTCCTTCGCGTGTAGTGACTTTCAAAGGAAGGGAAAGATTTTATATGGGATCTTACTTGCTCTATTTCATTCTGTGTTTTTTTGTTAACTGAAGCAAGCTTGCCTCGCTGATCAGGTTTTGTAATACCAGACATGCTTAACGATTTGTTCTTTAAAGCATTTAGAATAAACTTTTCTTTTTCATCAAGGGTTTTGATGAAGCAGCCCTTGCAAACAACGTGTCTTACTCCTTTGATTTGGAAAAAATATTCATAAGTTATGTTTCTTGATTTTAAGCTTTCAGGCTTTCTCTTTCGGTTGCACAGTACTTCTTTGCTAGTAGTGTGGGCAGCTATAAAGGCTACTCTTTTATCACAGGAACCTAAGCTCCAGTACTCATCAAAAATGGCAGTGCGTACTTCCTCGACTAAAAATTGATAACATCGTTTTCTGCATTCTTTTAGTGGTTTCAGTTCTCTTGCAGCTTCTTCTCTTCCCCTATAATTAGTATAAGCCTTACCAGTGTGCATTTTTTCTTTTCGTTCTTTACGAATTTTTCTAGCCCATTTCTTTGACTCTTTTTCAATCTGCTGATCTGATAGTTCCCCTTCATGAACTACAGATTGTCTTTATGAACAATTTTCAGTCTTGCTTATATTATCTAAATCTGCTTCATCAGTTTCATCTACAATAATTTTAGACTTTTTTTTAATTTTACTTTTTTCTTGACTCTTGGGTTTTCTCTGAATTACTTGAACAGGATTTTATTCACTGAAATCACTTTCTGAAGAAGGGCGGTATGTTTCATCATGGTCAGTATCATCTTCCATCTGTTCCAATAAGTCTACATTTTCATGCGGTGACAATGAATTGGTATCAGAATCGCTTTCGCATATTTTTTCCAAGTATTTTAAGACTTTTGCATCCATTCGTACTGGTGATGTACTTTGTGAAGTTATGGATGTATCCGTGTCTGAAACAACAAACTAGATATTCTATTGTGCAAGGCAAAATTTAAAAGTTTGTGCTAGTTTGGTAATAAAATGTTGATATCTGAATATTTTGTACGCAAAATTAAAATTTCAGTTATTGCAGTTTATAAAATTTACTGTAAAATTAAGGCTTTATTTTATAATAACCAATAATATTTTTAAAAACTGTATTTACCAGACAAATATAGGCCTACATTACATGGAAACTTATTAAATTAAATTCTAAAAACTGGATAAAATTAACACAGAATAAGAAAAAATAATGAACATATTATATAGGTTAGGTTATAAACTAATATAGGTATGTATTTTAGAATAAATTTTCCAGTGAGCCTATATTGAATCTAGCAATTTTAGGCTAGGCTATATGAAACAGTTATCATTAGCGAGTGATGATGAAACCTGAACCAAGTAAATAAATAGATGAATCATGCTTGCGTGTAGTACAAGTTACGTCTCAACGATACACAGCCACTCCGACAGAGTGGATTAAACACATCATGTATATAAACTATTTTGGTTATGTTTGTGTACTGGACAGTAGAAAGAAATCTTCTATTAAATAAATTTGGATTAGTGAAACAGAAGTATGATCAAAAAATGTTTCATTAAAGAAGTAATCTTTCTCAAAGAATTGTTATACAGACCCTACTAAACAATTCATTATTTTCATAATAATTTAAATTAAAAAATTATATTGCTTACCTGAAACCTCTTTTTCCTTATTAATTTTCAAAGCCATTTCTAGAATTCGTCCCGAGCGCTCTCCCATATTTAATATTTAAACTTTAAACAAATAAGTTTCTAAATAATATCTCTTAACCAAGAACACTACAACTTAGTACATACCTAACCTCTCACAAAATATCAGCTGTTCAGTGCCAGGCATACCAACACAGGCATATCATATACATCATCAGCTATGCTTTGAAATTGTAATTATTACCTATAACAGAATATTGTAAATGAAATACGTAAAAAAAAGCATATAATATATTTTTGATCAGACCAAAAACTAATTTGAAATCTGGTCACAAAGAATTATGTTGACTTAAGACTTTTATACCGACCTTAAATTAATGGATAAACGTGGTCAAAAAGAAGTAAGTTGAGTTATAACTTTTATACCATCCAGGTTACAAAAACTATACTGATCGAAAAGACACAAGTTGACTTACGTTTTTTATACCAACCAAACACTTCAGGTTTTGACTTAAATCTTTTAAATCACAGTATGTAAAATCATTTAAAATAGGAATTGACTTAAGTCTTTTATACCATCCGAAAGAATTTTTTTTTTCTATATATGTCTGCACTAAAAACAAAAAATCACTTTTTTTGACTTAAGACCTTCATACCGCCCACCATAGAAATTATTTCAAACCAGGAAAATCTGTAAACTTTATTTATACTTTTAATAAATAAAATTACTTATACACGACAGATCTAGTTGTGCACTTGTCCTGTACACACTGTCACTATAGATAGTAGATGCTACCCAATTGCAGTTATCCACACACAATAATTAGCAATTAAGACGTGTACACTGAACATTAATGCCTAATGAGATGCACTAAATTGCAAGACTGAACTTGAACCATATAATATTTCTTGGATTCGCCAAACTTAATTAATTGAGAGGCACAGTGCCTTAGGAACAGGACAAACTTCATTATATCTTACTATCACAACTGTTGTGTTATGAAATTATTTACTTACCATATTATTTAGTTTGCACAATGTGTATGGTGTCTGCAGAATTAATGAAAGTTAGTTGTTTATAAGCTTTATAGTAATATTTTATGGAATACATAATTGTCAGTAATAAGAAAGTATACTACAGTAAAACCCCGGTTAACCGAACTAAAGGGGGGGAAGCCGTTTCGGATAACAAATTTTTCGGTTAAGCCATGAACATCTAATACTACAGTATTTTGTATTGTAATTACAGTACGTATTTTTTAAAGGTTTTGAAGGTCAAACGAATTAAAAATTCTTTGTAGGCTACACTTATGTTCTTTATTAAGTTAAAATTACATTTTTAGGATTACAGTACATCAATATACAGTATACAGTCATCCCCCGAGATACGTAATTAATGCAGACCATAGACTTTTGCGTAACTCTAATTTTACGTAAGTCGAATTTGAACATTGCTTAAGTGTACCTACGTACTTATTATTATACAGACATATGTATGGGTATGTACGTACATACATGAGTACGAACAAATCACTCGCGGCAAGCTACACTAATGACGTGAAACAATAACTCTAGAAAAACGAGCGATAAACGTGTGCTCAGTTCCACTGCTCAACCTTCACTGAGTAGAAGAAGTTTCCGAGAAAGAGTGCCCGGTACGCTTGCGTTCGTGCTTAGACCGAAAAGTAAAGGATTAGCAGAGCAATAAAGTAAGAGAGAGTGTGTGTGTGTGTTTGTTTACAAAGAGAGAGTGAGAGTGAATAGTGTATTGACGCAGTCGCTACAAGGTACAGTATTGCATGCTTGAAATAGAATACAGTACAGTAATTCTTTGTAAAATTGTATGTTACTCTACTCAAACATTTTTCCCTTTTTTGAAATTTTCATTTTACGTAACTGCGAATTTACGTAAGTCGCGTGTTACGTATCTCGGGGGATGACTGTACTGTACTTAATAGTTTGGAGCATATGAATTACTACTCATTTAAAAAACTCAGTAATTTTTGTTTGTTTCTTGCGTCCCTCCCAACGTTTTCGAGCAGCGATGTCCCGCCATCTTTTCATTAGAAGGACGTCAGCCGGCGTTGACTCACTACATTGTTCAACAAATCTTAGGGCAACCTAACAACAACACATGTACTGTACTGTAATTTTTGTGTTATACTATACCCAGTAGGTTTTTGAAAGATAACAAATTCTTAATTTAGGCTTACCTCTAGTGCTCGAAAACCATCGTCAGCTGTCACTCCGTCATCCACGTCATCTACTTCCGGTCTCTTCGATCGCGTCAGCATTTGACTGCAACACTGTTTCTACAATTTCTTGGTCTGTGATTTCTTGCGAATCGTCCGCGACAACCCATTCATCCACCTCGCACGTATCCATGTGTTCGCATCCGGGAATTCTTTTTACCATTTCTGTCAAGTTTTCAAAATTTTCTGAGTCGTCTCCCTCAAGCCCATCATACAGTTTGCTCCAGCACCTTTGAAGAGTTTCTGCTTTCACATTATCCCAGGCTTGCACACACCAATAAATTACGTGTTTCATATTTACTGCCTTCAGCGCTTCATTCATGTTTTTGTTTTGCATGTCACTATCTTGCAGGATGGTTCTCAAAAATAGCCCACTGTAGTGCCGTTTAAATGTCGCTATTACGCCCTGATCCAGTGGCTGAATTAGACTGGTAACATTTGGGGGAAGGAAACGCACAACAATATCGCCACTTTTTAACTCACAAGGATGCGTAGGCGCATTGTCAATTAATAAGATCGCTTTTTTAGGCAGACCTTTTTCAGTTAAAAACTTTTCAACTTTCGGTACAAACTGATCACTAAACCATTCAGCAAAGAGTTCACAAGACATCCAAGAACTTTTTTGGGCTCTATAAAAAACTGGTAGCGCATTTCGGGCAACATCCTTCAAGGCCCGAGGTTTTTTCGACTTCCCGATACACATTGGGGGCAGCCTATGTGTGCCAGAAGCGTTTGATGCCAAAAGAACAGTTATCCGTTCTTTTTGCATTTTGTGTCCTGGGGCAGACGTTTCTTTTGAGGAAGCTAAGGATTTTGTAGGCAACATCTTGAAATTAACACCCGTTTCATCGGCATTGTAAATTTGGTCCTTAGTGTAGCCTTGGGTGTAATCTTCAAACTCTGTTTTGAAAACAGCAACCACGTCTGGGTCTGCAGATAACTTTTCTCCACATACATTCAATTGCCGAATGCCGTATCTGTTTTTAAACCTGTCTAACCACCCAGAGCTTGCACAAAAATCTTTTCCTTCCTCACCTAACAACTCAGCTAACATTTTAGCTTTTTCTTGCAGTATCGGGCCAGTCAAAGGCATGCCTTTTTCTCGTTGTTGGGTGAACCAAAGATAAAGAGCTTCGCCTACTTTTTCAAAGTCGGATGTTTTCAGTGTTTTTCTATGAGGATTTTTCACAGCTTGCTCTAGAAATTTAGATTTAGACTTCACCCATTCTGAAACGGTAGAAACACCAACTCCGTAATTAGCCGCAACAGTTTTCAATAAACTTCCTTTTTCAACTTCTTTGATAGCAGCTAATTTATCAGCGAAAGTAATCACAACACGCTTCCGCTTAGTCGCCATAGCACAAAAATACACACGCAACGGAAATAAACAACCACTTGAAGGCACTATTGTATCACAGATCCGCACTTGTGTGTTGACAGCTAGTGACTGATGCGGGCGTCATGGTCTTGGGAGGGGTTGGAGAGTTGGCAGTGTAGCTATATTTAGACTGGTGAGCCGGTGGCTGGGGAAGTAACTCAAGGTCGGGCATTCACCTCTCCCCGCTAGCCATAGCCCAGCACACTCTCGCCCTCGAATTATTTCCGTGCAGTACAGTACTATATTATTTTTTGGATTTGCGATTTTCGGAGGCATTTCGGATAACCCGGGTTTCGGTTGACCCGAGTTCGGTTAACCGGGGCTTTACTGTATTTATTAATTTCAGTAGATAAAATAAATTTTAGTGCAAAATCCCTGTAGTGGCATGTGCTTTCTATGTAGCAAGCCTGTTGCAGTTACCAGCCAAATATAGTTTGCTTTATTGTTAGTTGTGTAATCAGGCAGTTTAACACTGACAGAATATGATTTCTTAAAGTATGATTAAATATAATGTAAAACGGTCAAATTTTATAGAGAAAACTAATAGTGTTTCTCCTTATTCCTGTAATATTCTAAAGAAAGCTAATGTTTTTTTTTTTTGTAAATATAAATAAGTAAATAAAGGCCTGAAAGAAATGGATGTTTTTATCATCAAAGTTTTAAAATTTGAGTTCCAAGTGAGTTGTAATCGTGTGTAGCAACATACCAGGCTCCATTGTTCATGACAAGTGTAATGTTTGTTCATTATTTTACGAGAACCAAAGTCACTAATGTTGAATCATGCATATTGACTTGACAATCATGAATCATTGAACCAGTGACAATACGTTTGAGGAATTTATCACTTTCAGCACAGTACTGATCCTAAAACTTATATCCATCACCCTCACTGAGCATTTTTTGGCACCTGTCTGCCAAAGATTTTGTGGTAATAATGCTTTTCTGTGATGATTTCGTACAGCAAAGTACATACTATTTTAATGAAAATTATCACTTACTTATTGCAAAACATATGTTTATGTGAACTTGGTCATTGACATTGTTACATAAACTAATCAGTGACAAGTGAAGCTTGGTTACTGTTGTCTTCATTGTGAATATTTGTGTGGCTGTGAGGAAACTCCCAACACCACTCATACATTTTACAGTCACTCATCGTGTTTTCACTACAAACATCAGTACTTGGCAGCAAATTTCTTCTGCACTTACATTTTGTATGAAAAAGTAATATCACAACACAGACTTTACGCTTGGTGAGATTTTCAGTGAGATCATTTATTTTCCATATTGTTATCGCCTGTGTACACAAAGGAACTATGTTTGCTAGACTCTTCATGAACCAGACTAATTTACTGAACTTGTCTGAACTCTAAATTGTGTCACGTCCACAGAAGTTATGCACAGTCAGAATTAATTTATGAAAAGTAATTCGTTTTCTGAATGACCCTTGTAGATTGTTTTATTATAATATTGTTTATAATTATGAGTCCACTTACTTTACTAGTTCATAATTTTTCATTATTTCAAAAATAAAAAGAAAATCACCTAATAAAAATATGATAACTTTTTATGCTGCCGTGGAACAGCCCAGGCAAGTAAGTAACAAGTTTGATTTATTTTGTTTTAGTGTACAGAAGATTAAATTTTAGGCACAGTTTTTCTGAAGACCTTAGTAAAAGTAACCAACATCATATGCTTTATAGAATAGTAGGAATGCTTTTTGTTTTTGGGGAAAAATCGTTAGTAATCGACATTATTAATATTAAGCAATTAATATTAAAAGCGACAGTGTTGACAGTAATGGATGTCAATTACCTGTTCATTGTGTTTCAGATTTTATCACAGCCATGAGTAATATTTTAATGTTTTACTTACAAGTTATCCTTGTTTCTTTGTCATTATCATTTTTGTTTTGTTGGCTAGATGTATTTTAATATTTTATTTATTTAATATTAATTTTGTGTCACCACTTATTATGTAATAATAGTAAATAAATAGGCAAATATTGTCATTGATTATAAGAACAATGTGTAATGTGACAGCACTACTGTAAATCTTGGAAGCACCAACTGACAGTAATGGTGCTTCCAAGACAGTATGCAGGCAAGGGCTTCCAGAAAAGCACTTCTGAAAATCAAGAATTTTATTCTTAAATACATCGTTTTTTGTGTGTTATAAATGTGAAAATTGTATTATTTGTATTTTGTCGTGATGATTAGACTATTTAAAAAAAGGCAATAAAATAGGATTTGGATGTCATCCTTAATGTTACAACAGATTTTGAATTTAGTTTAAACTAATGTTATTATCATATCAGAGATGATCTAACACCCTTACCAATTGTTTCACTATTTCAGATTTCATGCATGCTTCTCAAACCACCTGTGTTTTCTTTCCGCAGACTTAGAACCATATCTCTAAACTGAACCATTTCTGGTTTGTATGCAATACAATACAGTGGATTTCTCTTTAACATGCTTTTCATAATAATTGTTATTGTTACACTCTCTAGTCATCAGTCTTCTGACTAGTTTTATGGGATCCTCCAGTACCCCTGTGCTGAGCAAATCTCATCGCTTCACCACAACTTCCATAGCGTATGGTGGCAGAGATATGACCCATGTAAAGCTTGCTGTTATCTTACTCTTCACTGTTTTCTATATGCCATCCCCTCCAGCAGCGTATTAACTAAGGATAGAGTGCCTCAGAATATGTCCCATCAGTCTACTGACAAGAGTCTTCAACACCAGCCCTTCTATTAGCACCACATTTCCAAAGCATTAATTCTTTGTCTATCTGATTTCCCCAAAGCTATATACCAACTTACTGTCGGATTTTTTATTATGGATACTCGAGTTTAAGCGGTAATTACAAGGGAACCTGTAGGTCTACTTATAAACTAGTTACATCAAATTTTTGCGCATTTAATTTTACGTTGATCTGTGTAAGAAACATATTTTTTGAAGGTTGATTTAAATTTTTTTTCGCGGTTAGAGTAAAAAAAGTCCATGTTTTTTTGTGTTTTTCAAGAAACCGCTCTCTTTGAAATTATATAAATTAAAAACCCTTGGTCCAATCATAACTAAAGTTTTATACAGTATGGGCACAAGTCTTTTCAATACATTACTTAAGTTACAAAATTGTTTTGTATCCAAAAAAAAATTTTTATCAGTTTTGTGAAACAACTTTTTCTCGGTACAGGATAGCCGTACAAAGGCAGACCTGGTCTTGTTTTGAAGCTCTTGATCGTGGTTATCAAAATCCACAACTGCTGCAAACATACATTGAGATACCGATTTTATACAGAGTGATATTCATGCAAGGGTGTGTGTGCTCTGGACCGTGTGTAAGCGGGCCTTCCGGCGTCGAAAGCGGGTGCCGTGTTGCCACGTTCAATCACCCCGGCCGCTTCACTGCAGTTGAACAGTTGCTGTTTGGATAATTTTAACACCTTATTAATGTTATAACATTGTTTTCTATTATCCATTTCCCATCACCCTTTCTCATGAGGGCCGTGTGGTAAGCGGGCCATACGGCAGTGAAGGTGGGTGCGGTGTTTCCGCGATGATTCACCCCAGACCCGGACTTTGCCCTGGATTTTGTGGTCTACCCCCAGACACATATGATTTGCTTGTTAAAAATGATTCATTTGAACATTGGTCAGTCTGAGTCATCATTTCTTTAAATCTGCTTCGTCCGAATGCCACTTGTCATTCTGGCTGTGTTGGTCGTTGTGTTTATATCACGTCAAGATGCCTCCGAGACCTCTGCTCTCAGAGGGTGAAGTTGCGATGATTTTAAGTGCTATATGTTTTTTTTAAGAGTGAAGGGGAAAAGGTTGGCGACAAGAGGTTTCCTGTATACCAGAAAGTATCACAGTGTCTTGGAGTATCCTTAGCGTCTGTGAAGACAGTGAGTGCCTCTACCAACGAGAACGAAGAAAATACGTCACCTGGATCAAGAAAGAAGCAGTGTGTCAGGCGAGGACGTCCGAAAATCCAACTTGATGACTTCACTTTGGGCACAATACGAAGGAGCATACATGATTTTTACATAAACAAGATTTTTCCCACAATCAAAAACTGTAACGTGTCTAAAATATGGGGTATTTCATTTATCTCATTTTTTGGGTTTTTGTAAAAAATATTGTGAAAGTTTTATTTTCCGACAAACGTTAATTCCATTGTAACCGACCACGTGTAGAAAACAGTGTTGAAACAAAGGCAAGACGCAGTAATCAGTTGCGAAACCAGGCAGAGAATTTGTGCCACCCTAAATTTCTCAGAACTCTGTATAAATGTGACGGCGCACGCACGCAACGACTCAAGTATGCGCGCTGTAGGGACGCCAAGAGAAACAAACGGCGCTGTAAAAAATGGCGCATGAACGAACAGTTTGTGAGATCAGCAAGACGACTTACAGGAAACATAGTTAAGGACCGCCTACTGTGAGTGACATCAGACTAGCAGTGTCTAGAGATCGTCGACACACTTTGCTGATATAACCATTATGTATCATGGTCATAGCTCATAAGCCACAGCAAATCAGCTATGCACGGCGACGAAATCTGTTGGCAGTGGATACGAACTTCCTACCGCCCAAGAGAGACGCCAGGCAGTCCACGAAAACCTACTACGGGCATCAGACGTAGTTAGTGCGACTCGGCCCCGGTCGGTTGAACGTTCCAAAATGTGATCACTTCCAAATAATACCGTTTTAGTACCGACCGGGACCCGCGGAATTAACGCAGCGGAACCAGTGTACAACTAGTGACGAACGACTGACAATGGAACTGAAATAACGGGCAACGGGCAACTAACCAAGTCGGTGAATGCACGTGTTCGGCCGGTGATGCGTTTGTGAACCGTGGCAAAATATTAAGTAATAAAGAGATTACAAAACATAATAAAGGGTAAAATGGCATGTGTGTGTGAGTGATGCAGAATGGGCTACCTTAATTAGTACTTAAATATGAACGATAAATGTATATTTTATAAACTCGCTTTCCAGTGTCTGTGTTTAACTCATTAAAAATTATTTAGTTTACTTTGAACATGTGTTAGCCTAAGTTATTTCGTCATTACCACTTTCTCATTTCTGTGTTGCAAAATTCGTCTAATGTTTCGGAATCTTTCTGAATTATTAACTGGGTGTGGTCAGATAGCGAAATTGTCCTTTTTATTTAAGGTGGAGTGTAAAGGTTTTCGATATTTTACCTATAAAAAAATAATCGTGGCGACCTTGGTCTTCTGAAGAAATTTTAATATGGTAAGTAGTTGAATATGCATACAGGTAAGTTCTGGCAGAGTGTATTTTATGTATTAATATATTTTGGCTTCTTATTTTTTATTGTTACAAATGGCTTTCGCCTGCCAGGATTTTCGTTTAATTTTATTTATACGAGATAGACCTATTTTAATGCACAGAAAATAGGAAGTGGTAATGACGAAGTTGTAAACAATATTTAGAGTACGTATTTACGTGTTAGTAGGTTATGTTTGTGTTGTGATTCACAGTAGTATTAGGCGTTTTGATTGTAGTAAATAGTGGTTTTTTATGTATAAAAAGTGTTGTATAAATAAACTTTAAACATGTCTCTAATACAAGATAATGATATGTTGAGTATTATACTTAATCGATTAGAAAAAATGAATAGTAAATTGGATAGTCGTTTTGACAGTAATGACATAAAATTAGACAGACAAAGTAGGGATTTTAATGAGCTAAAAAACCAAATTAACGAAATTAATAAATGTTGTAAAAATACCCATGAAACAATAAGAACCAGCTTGAATAAATTAGAACAGAGTGTTGAGCGAATGGGAGTACATGTGATGAGGACAGAGAAAAATAAAACAAAGGAAAATTGTAGTGACAAGTGTAAAAATATGATACCAGATAAAGAGTTAACAAATAATAACAAGAATATCGAAAATAATGAATGTAATATTGAGAATAATAATGTGTTTGAAGACGTGGTATCGGAAATCGATACGGTGAAAATAAATGATGAGAGTATTAATGAAGTTGTGGAATGTGATAATGAAAGGTTAATGTGTATTTATGAGTTAGAGAGAGGAAAAATAATGTTGTGGTAGAGTGGGGACAGAGGGTAGATTTTCCCTTTATTAGTGATGATGATGATTATTTAATGTGTTCACAAGTGTTGTTTAAGAAGGGCAAGAGTCCCGTATTGGTAGATGAATTGAAGTATTTATTTTTGTTGTGTAATTTTGTACCCTCTGTCTGTAATAATTTTGAGAGTGTGATATGGTATTGTGATGAGAGAGATTTAAGTAGAGAATTGTATGTTAATAAAGAGACGGAATTGTATGCATTGAATAGAGAGTATGATGAGTGGAAGGGGAGGTTAGAAGTGTGTCTAGATAATAATGATTTAATTGACAATAAAAAAGTAAATAACACAATAATGAATATAATTACTGATGGAGACTTAACAAATGTACCTAACGTTGACTGGTTTTATGATTATTTTGGTGAAATGAATGAATTTGGTTTTTTTGGTTACAACACACAAAACAGTAATTTGTGTGCGAATGAAATTGAACAATGTTATATAAAACCAAGGTTAATCTATGACGATGGAGGCTAAACCATAAAACAATAAAGGACAGTTAAATATTTTGTTTTACGGGTTTTAACCTAGCTGATTTGGACATTGAAATATGATAACTGAATAAATAATGAATCAGATTTGTAAATAAATATGTAGTGAATTCAATTGTATGTGTTGTAAAGGGTTAAGGGAACAGTGTATAGGTAGGTAATTGTTGTAATAATAATATTAAAATATTTGCAATTTAAATAAATAAACCGAATTAATTTTGAAAACAGTAATCAGAGAATTGTAATTGTTAATTGATGGTAAGAAATTTTGTATTGTTAATAATTAAATTAATTAAAACAATTTGATATGTTTTAAATATTTTGATTGACTATTTAAATGTTGTGTAATTAAATTTTTTAACGAATTTAAATTATTTTACGAGCTTTGTGAATTTGGTAATTAAATGATAAATTGTTTGATTTAAACTAATATTTGTGTTAAATGTTTCAGAGGTGAGGTGAAAGTAATGTGGTATGGTGAATATGTTTTGTGTATATCATGTTAAATGGACTGTAAGTATAGAACTTTTACAGTATGAATCATGTATAATAAAAATGTTTACAGGTGTAACTAAGATTTTAATTCAATAGTGAGACTATTTGAAATAATTGTGTTCAATAAAAATGATAATTAAAAAATTTTAATAATAAATGAAAAATGATATATACTAATTATTAATAATAAATGTTGAAAATTTTAAGAAAGTCCAATGGTAGAAAGTTATGAATGAGTTAAATGATTATTGATGAAAATATTATATTAGAATGTATATAAAAATTTAATTAGTTAGTTATTAAGTTGCTATTGCGGGGGTGGCCTGTGCTCTCGTAGATAGTGAAATGGGTTGGGGGTAACAGAGAGTGTTACCTCCATCGGAGGCCAAAATGGCGAAAATGTGCGGCACATATTTTTTTGGTACACATTCAATTGGTACCCTGATAGACGCTCGTGTCGCACATAGCAATGATGAATGAAACAGGCGTTGAAATAAAAGTTAGATTTCCCCGACTTTTCGGGCGATTACTGCCTTACCAGCACTAATCGTGGATTTGGCTGGCGGCCAGCTATGGTCATACCAAGTCCCTTGACCATAGCTGACTTGAAATTGGTATATAGTAGAAATTAAATGGGGGGTGAAATTTAGGGGAAATCCAGGTACTATGGAACAGCGGCTACCACTCTGCCCGCATGGGGGCAGCAAAGCCAGGTGGTAGACCCATTTAAGGGCGTTTAATTATAGACAAGAATATGCTGATATTCACAGATTTTAAAATATAACTGCCGAAGCAAAGACACGGAGAGGTCAGACTACTCCAAAATGTACAGTCTTTGTGGAAGCGAAAAGGCGCCACAGTCTTACATAACCTGCAATAGAGTGTGTGGATGGGAGGTGACTCAGGTGAGTCACGAATTTAAATTTTATAACATGAAAAATTGCTAACTCAAATTTTGATCCAATAAAAATGCGTGTGCTCTGTTTAAATAACTAGCTGCTCATACATTCACTATAAGGTGGTCATTGTATAAATTTTTAAAGGTAATATTGTATTTTAGCAGGTTAGATATAAGAATCGATAAAAAATATGTTTTATATAATGTGTGTATTTTTTAAACTAAGCAGATAATTAAACCGTCTGGCAGGCGGTTAACATAAATTATCAGAATCAGAAAAAGGGGAAACAAGGAGGTGAGAAGTAATGATTGATAAATATATATATTTCATGTAATTTGTTCAATTTTGAGATGTGTTTTAATTATGTTAGGAATATCAGCTGATCAGCAATAAAATGTCACTGGTATATTGGGTGTAACTGTTCCAAGTAATTAATATGCTATTTAAAGTAATGAGAAAAGTAATTTAATAAAGTGAGAAGTAAAGTAATAATTTATGCAAGTTAATAAAAGATAGTTTTTGGGTGATGAATATTTTATGGGACATGTAGATCAGGCCAAGGTGAAGTTAAAGAAATAGTAGAGATGAAAATAATGTAATGTTGTTTTGAGTTAATGTATGTTATAGAGTTTTGAGAAGTATTGATGTTGACACCGTAGTTGTGGAGAATAATTGTAGAGTTTTTGAGTGAGATATTGATGTTTATAATTAATGATGTTATTTTGTTGTATTTGAAGTAAGGTAATGAGATTGAGATTTTGGGGATGGCAATTTTGTAGTAGGGGGTAGTGTAATGTAGGAGTCCGCAACATAATGATAGGTTGGGACGGGATGGGATCGATTTAGTGGGAAAGGGGTCGCCTCAGGTAGAATCCAGGGACCAGATAATGGGAAATGAGCTTTTTTTGGGGGGGGGGAACACGTATCCCAAGTACAAAGGGTTAGAGAGTACTTTTTATTTTATGTATAGAGAGAAGGTGGCGAATTGAGTTTAATGATAAGTTGGGGTTAGAGAGTGTCTTGATTGGTAGAGGTTTTGATAGAGATGGGTGTCAGGTTAGTTAGTGGTTAGAGTCAAAGGGAGAAAGATTATATATGTATACAGAGCAAGTAGTAAATTAAATTGTGATAAGTAATTCAATCACCCAAAGTAATGGAGAATAAGATTGTTAAGTAAAGAAAGATATTTATAATAAAAATATAAAATTTTTTAACTAAAACCAGTGACAATATTTTGATAGAACGTGTAATGTAAAATTAAGAATTGTTTATTTGAATAATTTAAATGTCAATTTGCTTATTATTTATAATAATATTTTGTTAATTTTAAATGTTTGTTTTATGATATTTTGTGTGTCAAGACAGAATTTTACAGATGTTAGGTGTATTTTCAGATATAACTGGTACATAACACATGTAGGTCAAGGTTGTGGACTTGACCTAGTTTGGATCAGCTGACATTGAGGTCATATAATTTCATAGTAAGGAAGTTAATTCAACTTTTGTTTTTTGATCAATTTAAACAAATTTTAAATAATTTCGATATGTAAAGGAAACATTTTAATAAATTTAAATTTTTTTCTTTGAATTTTAAATTTTTTGGAAAATGATTTTTTTGAAAAAAAAAAATTATTTTGCGCCTGCCAGATAATGGATATTTTAAGCTTTGATTATTGTATTGTTTGTGTACTAACCATGTTTATGATTATTGATTTATTTTGTATTGTTAGACTATAAGTGATCACATGTTAGGTTAAGGATGTTCTTAATTATAAGAAATGTTTAAATCAACTTATTTTAAATAAAAACAGAAACCAGGGAAGAGAATAATTTAAAATTTATACAAAATTTATGAATCGATTTTACATGAAAGCAACCAATGGGTTGTAATTTAAATAACTTTTGAAAATTTTTCAATTTTATAATAGGTAATGTCAGTATGTAATGTGAGTGTGTATGAGCCCAGTATCTGCTAAAGGCAGCCCAGCTTGCATACAAGGGGAAACATATCGGTGGAGGATCTGGCATAGTCTAAGCCAGGGATTGAGGATTTTGGGGGGTAGCATGTTAGAGGGTGAGGCGTGCTGTGGTACTTGTCTGTTCGATTTTTCGGTGTTGGGATCTCTTACGGAGAAGTCCAGGGATCTCGTTCAGATGCGTCCATAGTCGCTGAGCCAGGGGGGTAGTGTACCCATGAGGAGTAAGAACAAGGGGGTTGTTGGCACCAGTTCCTCACCGGTCCTCTTAGGGGTTTTATCAATGAGATTTCTTCTGTTCTGGACAGTAGAATTCTAATTGGGGGGTATTGTAATGTGTCTAAAATATGGGTTATTTCATTTATTTCATTTTTTGGGTTTTTGTAAAAAATATTGTGAAAGTTTTATTTTCCGACAAACGTTAATTCCATTGTAACCGACCACGTGTAGAAAACAGTGTTGAAACAAAGGCAAGACGCAGTAATCAGTTGCGAAACCAGGCAGAGAATTTGTGCCACCCTAAATTTCTCAGAACTCTGTATAAATGTGACGGCGCACGCACGCAACGACTCAAGTATGCGCGCTGTAGGGACGCCAAGAGAAACAAACGGCGCTGTAAAAAATGGCGCATGAACGAACAGTTTGTGAGATCAGCAAGACGACTTACAGGAAACATAGTTAAGGACCGCCTACTGCGAGTGACATCAGACTAGCAGTGTCTAGAGATCGTCGACACACTTTGCTGATATAACCATTATGTATCATGGTCATAGCTCATAAGCCACAGCAAATCAGCTATGCACGGCAACGAAATCTGTTGGCAGTGGATACGAACTTCCTACCGCCCAAGAGAGACGCCAGGCAGTCCACGAAAACCTACTACGGGCATCAGACGTAGTTAGTGCGACTCGGCCCCGGTCGGTTGAACGTTCCAAAATGTGATCACTTCCAAATAATACCGTTTTAGTACCGACCGGGACCCGCGGAATTAACGCAGCGGAACCAGTGTACAACTAGTGACGAACGACTGACAATGGAACTGAAATAACGGGCAACGGGCAACTAACCAAGTCGGTGAATGCACGTGTTCGGCCGGTGATGCGTTTGTGAACCGTGGCAAAATATTAAGTAATAAAGGGATTACAAAACATAATAAAGGGTAAAATGGCATGTGTGTGTGAGTGATGCAGAATGGGCTACCTTAATTAGTACTTAAATATGAACGATAAATGTATATTTTATAAACTCGCTTTCCAGTGTCTGTGTTTAACTCATTAAAAATTATTTAGTTTACTTTGAACATGTGTTAGCCTAAGTTATTTCGTCATTACCACTTTCTCATTTCTGTGTTGCAAAATTCGTCTAACGTTCCGGAATCTTTCTGAATTATTAATTGTGTGTGGTCAGATAGCGAAATTGTCCTTTTTATTTAAGGTGGAGTGTAAAGGTTTTCGATATTTTACCTATAAAAAATAATCGTGGCGACCTTGGTCATCTGAAGAAATTTTAATATGGTAAGTAGTTGAATATGCGTACAGGTAAGTTCTGGCAGAGTGTATTTTATGTATTTATATATTTCGGCGTTTCTTTTATATTGTCACAAAACCTCCACACGAAACTTGTTGAAAATATGGCAGATTTTCCTGAGATGTCAAGATCTACTCTCTTGAAGATTGTTAAAAGCTTGGGATTTAGATATAAGAAGCTTAATAAGAAGCCAGTCCTGATGGAATCTGTGACAGTAGAAAACATAATGTTATAACATTAATAAGGTGTTAAAATTATCCAAACAGCCCAAACAGCAACTGTTCAACTGCAGTGAAGCGGCCGGGGTGATTGAACGTGGCAACACGGCACCCGCTTTTGACGCCGGAAGGCCCGCTTACACACGGTCCAGCGCACACACACCTTTGCATGAATATCACTCTGTATAAAATCGGCATCTCAATGCATGTTTGCAACAGTTGTGGATTTTGATAACCACGATCAAGAGCTTCAAAACAAGACCAAGTTTGCCGTTGTACGACTATCCTGTACCAAGAAAAAGTTGTTTCACAAAACTGATAACTTTTTTTTGGATCACAAAACAATTTTGTAACTTAAGTAATGTATTGAAAACACTTGTGCCCATACTGTTTGAAAATTTAGTTATGATTGGACCAAGGGTTTTTAATTTATATAATTTCAAAGAGAGCGGTTTCTTGAAAAACACAAAAAAACATGGACTTTTTTTACTCTAACCGCGACAAAAAATTTAAATCAATCTTCAAAAATTATGTTTCTTACACAGAGCAACGCAAAATTAAATGCGCAAAAATTTGATGTAACTAGTTTATAAGTAGACCTACAGGTTCACGTATAATTAACGCTTAAACTCGAGTATCCATAATAAAAAATCCGACAGTAGACACACACATGTATGTACTGCAATGGTATGTTGTTCTGCTGCTTGCATATTCGTGTGTTGAATGTATCTCTAAGGCATTCACAGACCCAACCAGGCAATGGGATTTGAGCCTGTTTGAGTTATGTTCAAATAATACATCATATAAATAGATTAATTTTGTAGAGAGGAACAAGTATCGAGAGATAAAATAATTAAGATGAATTTAAAGACATTAAAATTGTGTTTTACTTACAAAACAATTTTATGAATGTATTTTAAATGCAGGCCCCTTTCATAAATTTGCATGTATTATAATCACAATATGTAAAATCATCATAAATAAAATTTATTTTACTTTGGGTGCTGACAGACATTAAGGTATCAATATATTAACAATAATTATAAAAATTTGTTTTAAATTGCTAAATTGATAGTTGTGTTGCTAATTATTATCAGTAAGATATAAAATTTCTTACTTTAAATTCATAAATAAAAATGTTATAACGATTTTATTGGTTACAATTTATGCAAACTCTTTACAAATTTATACATTTTAAGCTTATTCTTTATTCTATTATTGTCTTTATATATAATATTATATGTTGTAACAATACATATATTTGTGTATTTACCCAGGGCAGTATTATGTAAATAATTAGTATAGAGAAAGATATGATAAATAGTTTTAAAAATTATTTCATGTAAGTACAGCCAATATACATGCAGAAGCCTGTCGAAAGTGTACCCTCGTCCGACTGTGTTACAGTGTAAGTCGTGTGTGTGTGTGTGTGTGTGTGTGTGTGTGTGTGTGTGTGTGTGTGTGTGTGTGTGTGTGTGTGGAGTATATGCAGATTATCTTTATTTTTCTTAATATAATCTTTAATATGCACATGACAGACACTTTTTATATGTATTAATTATGTATATATTGACCGTATGTAGGTCCTGATGATGACAATCAGTTTTGTCAAAATTTGACACATACTATAAAAATTGTGTCTATTTAATGACCAATCGTCATGAATCCTTTCATGTTAATAGTAATTCACATTCGCTGTTAAACTAAGGATTTATAACCAAATGATTTTTGTCAAGTGACGTATGGCCCACTCTATATACATATGTATAATAATAGAGTTAAAAAAAAATATTGTAGGTAAAATTAACAATAGAAATGTTAGTTTTAATTTCTGTGTACTTTAAGAGCTATATAACAGTCATATATTTATCATATAGTTAGGAAAGTAATTTTTCTTCAGAACTTAAATGTATGGTTTACTGACTGGCAGTCTGTATAAATGAAATCTCAAGCACATTCTCGTATTTTTTTATAGATTTAAATAAATACAAAAATTTCAGATTTTCGTTATCATTGTATTTTTTTTTTTAAATTTCAGTTAGCACTATTTCTAGAAGCTAGCAGTTTACATATCTTTTCTCTTTCAGTGTGTATTTAAGTGTATTTAATTACTCATCTTTTACATGTTCATTTCTTTAATATGAGGCTCCTTTAAAGAAAAAAATAAGTGAAAATAAAATTACTGTAATCCTACCAAAGCTCAAACGTTCATTACCATTTTGCAGAATTTTCATGAGATGAAAATAGTATTAAGTTGCAAGTCATTGGTTCACCAGAACAGTGACCTCCAAAAGGATCTATAAATAAGGTTACATGACAAATGAAATCGAAAGTTTTGCAAGGAACAATAGGAAAGTATACGTTGCCATGAAAACATTGAACTTATGTAGCTGCTAAGTAATGTGAAGATTGTGTGATACCTTAAAGAAAAAAACTCAGTGTAAAATGTTAAGTGTTAAAAGTAGAGCAATATTGTGTAGTGTACAATATATGAAACTATCAGATGTAGTGTGTATTAGAGATGCAACTAGCAGATACCAATGAGATAGTTCTAGGTCAAGTAACTGTTTAGGATATATCGTTCACTAGTCGTATGAGTAGATTGCAATTATGTACAGTGGTAAAATATTCACATACTATTTAATAGTAATCAGATTGTAAAAATATGTTAACAGCTGTTCTCAAAGCATAATTAAGTTTATTTATACAGGAGAGACGTCTGTAAAGTGGACTCCAAGCAGAGGTGCAGTCATTGGCTATGCTGAGTACAGTAGTGTAGGAGCTGTTTTACCATTACGATATGATGAAACTGTCCTTACTCGGTGGGGAGTAGATATTATGGTAGGATCACCAGTAATAACTGTTACGGCAACCCGTGCTTCAAAAGGTAAACATTATACACATTTGTTGTTTAGTTTTGTAATTTTTGTTAGAGACGTGTGTGTGTGTGTGTGTGTGTGTGTGTGTGTGTGTGTGTGTGTAATTTCTTATTTATACATAATATAAGTTTTTATTTTTAAAGAAAGTAAATAAATAAGGAATTATATTTTAAGTGTTTGTAAAAATAAGAAAATAAACAAATAAAATAATAAAAAATATAATAAGCAAAAAAATCTTATATTTTAATGAATCTTTCAATTTTCGTCAAGTATGTTGAAATGATTAATCAATTAATAAGTACAAGTTTAGTGAATTTATTAAGATTATTATGATGCCCAGATTATGTTGTTCAGAGTGGAATATTGAATCATAGAGAGAGAGGTGTGTGTGTGTGTGTGTGTGTGTGTGTGTGTGTGTGTGTGTGTGTGTGTGTGCGCGCGTCTCTCTCTCCCCTCCCCCTCCCCCTCCCCTCACTTCCCCCTCCCCTACCTCTCTCTTTCTCTCTCTGTATCTTCTTCTTGTTCTATTACATCAAGCGTCAGGCTTCTTCTGTTAATCCACTCTATCATGAGCAAGGTGTTCGACTTCTAACATGGGCTTTCCTTTCTGTTAGTCAACATCTCAGTATAGTTGACTCATTCCAATCTTGGCCTTCCTTTCTTTCTTCCTCTATCTGGGCACACTTCCATGATAAGCTTCGGTTTTATTTTATCAGCCCTGATTTGGTGACATATTACATGACCAACCCAATTCAGTGCTCTTCTCTCTACTAACTAATTCCTGCTGAAACAGATTTCTGGTGGTCATATTTGTAATTCATTCTTGTTGAAATTAGTGCAAGATATAAAATCTTATATGGTTTTATAACCTATAAGGTTCTTAGTCCATGAATTTAAGTCTTGCTTTCAGTGCCTGTCACCAAAGATACTGTTCTCTGTAGCCATATCTAATAACCAAATCCCATAATATGGAATATTATTCACACTTTAGTTATCAGTTTATGGCAAGGTATACAAACTGTAACGGTAAACAAGCAACCAAAACAAGGAGGAAGTGTATAGAAAAATGATAATGGTAACTATGGCAGAGATTAAATAATTATAAAAAACTGTTATAATACAATGAGAAAATTATTGGGTATTGGAGACATTATGTATGGATTAAACATTGTGTAGGGTGGAAGATATTGGATATTGGTTGAAGTGGAGGTAAAAATTGAAACAGTAACATTAAATATTTATAAAATATATAAATATAATTTATATAAATATATAAATATAATAAACATATATATGCCAGGTTGAAAAAATGTATCAGCAGACCTATTAAAGCATGGGAAGATTCAGACATTTGAGTTTAGTGCATGCTTATTCAGAGAGATAGAGTATAAGATATAGCAGAGTATAGGCACAGTAGCACAATATAGTATCAAAAAAAATTAGGAACCGAAGTTTTTCGTTTATAAAAAATAAGATTTATCTATTTTTGTGTTTCAGGTTTAATCGAAAATGAGTCAAGAATTTTAACTGATACAGTACCATTACCATCACCCATTCGTCTGAGAATTTGGCTGGATAAAGCAGCACAGACCCCAAGAATTAATCCTCAGTGTGTACACTGGTCAACTAGGAGAGGGTATGTCCATTATATTAATTAGTTGTTATGATTAACAATTACTAGCTGAGATCTGGAAGCCACCTTCTCTTCCTAACATGTATAGTGAAAGCGTATTCACAAAAATTGTTATATTGTGATTTGCCTGTACAGTATTTGCTTTCAAATAGTTTTTGTTTCCACTTTTGTTCTTAACTAAGAAATATTATTGATAAAGTCAGTGACTCCCTATCAGTGGGTTCCAAAAAGAATCCCTTGTCTCATTATATCCAAAGTAGCATCATTCTCTTACTCTTATGTTTTATAAACTATCTATAGTGTTGCAATGGTGAGGATTTAAAAGAGGCCCTGAAACCTATTCACGTTTGTGTGTGAATAAATAAATACAATAAAAATGTATACTGACGTTCATCACAATACTAAATTCAGTTTGCCAGATTGTCAATAATATGAAAAGTAGCAAAAACTGGTCTCAGAGTTGTTTTGTCACACACTAGTAATTATTGACATCCAGTTACTACTCGATATTACAAAAAATACAAAAATATACCTAGTAACGTCTTACTTTCGCAACAGTATTGTAACATAAACATAAAATTAAATATACGTATAACTTGTTCCTTGAATCTAATCGATGCAGAATAATAAATAACATGTAATAATTAAGCACTCTAATAAAAACAGGTTCAAATGGAACCTTAGTACCATAAAACCTCCTCAGTGGATCGTCAAAAAAGCTTTATGTGGGAGCCACATTAAAAAATATGTTTTAACTAGCTACAAAATGTGTCCTTATCTTATATAACCATAAGTACCGAATGTAATAAGTCTCTGCTGCTCAATTAAAAGTTAAAAGAATGTCATAAATTCAAATACGCGGTTGTTGCTTTAAACACAATAGTCTACCCCTATCAGTGGGTTCCAAAAAGAATCCCTTGTCTCATTATATCCAAAGTAGCATCATTCTCTTACTCTTATGTTTTATAAACTATCTATAGTGTTGCAATGGTGAGGATTTAAAAGAGGCCCTGAAACCTAAAGCCTTCATAAAACAAAAGTCTAGAGTTGCTATTGGGATTTGACAAGTCAGTTCGTGTAACCTGATCACCGTCCTTGTTATTTTCAATTTGACATACTTTCTGCCTTCAAAGAAGTCCATCCAGATCCAATTTAGGTGAACCCGCTGAACATAAAATAGAATATGGTAGGGTGATGTCTAAAATAACTTAACTAGTACTTTTTCTCAGTGGTGGAAAATAAAAAATGTAAATAACCCATATAATCGATAGATTATAAAATTCTAAGAAAATAGTTGGTATGCATTTTTTAATATAAGCAAATAGTTTTCGAGTTATTGTAAGTTAAAAATTGTGACCCCCACCCCAATCATTGCCTCGTGACAGTCTGTGTTAAATAACTCACAAAATATTGAACCTATTATAAAATTAATATGAACTCACAATAAAGATCATTTTACTGGAAACAAGTTAAGATTATTTTTATTACTGTAGATTTAATATTTTGAGAGATGTGATTGTTTAAAGATGGAGCTTCGATTTCTTTTCCATCAAAAACGATTTAACTAGATAATTCCGTCTAAGTCTGTCTTGATAACTTAAAAAATGGTTTTGAAATAAAGTGTCTATAAAATGTAAATTGAATGTCACAAAATTGTCTTCACAATTATTTTGCTGTATCATAATATCAATATTTCTGCATGTAATGTGCTGCTATGTAAAAATTAAAAAAAAATCTTGCATATCATTAAAATCCATATTTTCAGTATGGTCAGACATTTTTAAGTTTTTTCAATATCATCGTTTTGATACTATTAGACTTTGAATTTTAGATCAATTTATTGATTTCAAATCAAATATTTTACCAAATAACCCCAAGAATATTAAAATTAGCAAAATAAATATAGATATACAAAATAAAGTGTTTTGTGGCAAATAATTTACTTTATCACACTTTCTACTGTTAAAGTTAAATATTTAAAATACAAATCTTCACCACGTATGAGTTTAAACATTACCCTTCAAAATCTCAACAAAGAATCCTGGGGGAGCTTTTTTTCTATTTCATGGAATCCATTTCTTCTTATCTTTTTATTACAGTAGGCTTAACACTTCAAGAGACATGATTGTTTAAAGTTAGCACTTGAATTTTTGTACCCACCCAAAAAACAAGATTTGGGTTTGAATAACTCCCGAAAACCATATGACTAATGGAAACAGTACTTATAAGTTAGATTGAATGTTACTCATAAGTTAGATACACATATAGTATCATTCTAGTGAAGTCTGTTTGACTGTTTTACTATAGTATTATTAAAAATAACAGTTATAATAAAAAAACTGCGTTATTCATACTGTTTTCAAAAAGTTGGAAATTTTCCAGGTATAATTTGTCACTTCATTAATGTTAAAAAACCCTACCCAGTATCGTTAACTTACATAATTTTGACCATCCTTAATATTCTTAAAAATTTTTATCAGATATCACTTTTTAAAACATTAGACTTTTAATGTTAGATTAATTTAGTGAAGTCATTGAAAAATTTACTATTTCCACTAAATAACCAGAAAAATATTGAATTTAACAGAGAAAGGTAGACATAGAAGATAAGTCGTATTAACAAATAACCATGTTAATTTTTGTAGAACGAATATTTTGCAAGATATGATTGCTTAAGTTTAGTAGGAAATGTTACTGAATTGTTCTACACAACTATACAGGTCAGCACTGAAATGATCTAAGGAAAGGTGTATTTTTAACCACTTATAAAATAATAGAATATTATTAATAAAGACATTTAACTATTTTCTTAACTGATTCCATTTCTCTTTTATGTTGCTTTATTTGACTATCATAATAAAAGTGAATTCAAAGATAAGGATGTTTCAAAAAATTTCATCCCCCTTTTAAATTGACCATTTTGACTTCACTCTGTTTTACTATATTTTTGACTTTACTCTCTTAATAAGTAGCCTCGAAAACCAAATTATAAAATTTTTAACAATTTATTCCAAATAATTTACTACAAAAGAAGTTTCCAGCGTTTATGGGTGCTTTCAATCCTGTACTACCTACTTTGACCGCCATTAATCTTACTTATGTTTCCGTTTGAAATTAATTTATGAATATCCTAAGAAAAAATTGTTTAATCCCAATTTATACATTTCATCCCCTTTAAATGCCCCTTTTGACTTCCCTAAATACTGTACAATAAACATGCCATTAAGTTCTTAATTAGCAACCTCAAAAACATTAATTGTAGGCCTACATAGTTTCATCAGTTAATTAAATAATAATAATTTTTTGACATTTAAGGGTTGTTTCCACCCTTTAAAGGCGAGGGGACCCATAGTGTTTGTTTTAACTTCTGTCTAGACACTATATAGAAAACATAAAGTTTCTTGTTGATTGGTTGTACTGTAAAGAATTCCGAGCTTTGGCAGTTTTGTATTTATATCTTATAAATTTCATTGATGCCGTTTTAACAACAGTTGAAATGTTATCCACTTTGAAATGTTATACATTGCAAATAATAACTGTCATTGTTAAATAATTAAATAATAATGTAAACATAATTTATGAAATCTTACATTTATAAATCAATGAACGTAAACTTTTGTTTGTAAACTCAAGAATGGTTCCGCTAAGCCAACATATCGTATCGTTTTTATCACAACCACAACAAATCAGTATTTGAAACAGTTTGAATGAGGTACCAAATGTTGTTTAGGAGTGGGGTATGGAAAGTTGATTGTTAGCACCACCTAGAATTTTACCATAGATTCAACAAGAATGAGTTCTCTAAGTTTATGTTTAGCCAATGGTGAGCTTTCTGTACCTGATGAACAGTACCTGACTAGAGTACTGCACACTTATAATGGTACAAAGATAAATAAGTAATAGAACTTGCATGCTGACAAATTTTAATTCATTAGTATTCAAACTTGAAACACATAGTCTCAAAAATCATACTAATCCCATTAGTATGGCATTTTATCGGAGACTTTATAACATTGCACTTATGGGGATTTTGTTGGGAATTCACAAAATGAGTGTTAAATGTGGGATAGTGTTATACGGGGGACGTGCTAAACTGGTGTTACACTGTATTCCTAATAATATTTCAAGATATATCAAACCCAGATATTAAATAAATTTAACTAATCTGATTTTAGTGTTTATCCTGTTCATTGAGGTCTTGTCTTATGGACAGTATTACTTTATCACACTTTCTACTGTTAAAGTTAAATATTTAAAATACAAATCTTCACCACGTATGAGTTTAAACATTACCCTTCAAAATCTCAACAAAGCATCCTGGGGGAGCTTTTTTTCTATTTCATGGAATCCATTTCTTCTTATTTCTACAATATTAGTTATTCATATTTGTTGTGTGTGTGTGTGTGTGTGTGTGTGTGTGTGTGTGTGTGTGTGTGTGTGTGATCTTTAATTTACAACACTTTCTTTTATAATGTTTTATCTTAATCTTAAACACATAATTTCTTATAAATTTTAATCAGTTGCCTTATTTATTTCATGTCTTATTTTAATATAGCCAAACAGTTGTTAATATCATACATTTTTCAGGGTAGGCCATGTGCTTTGATGGATTCGCCACATATTCTGTTTGCTTGGGTACTAAAGCATGACTGACTAAGTATACTTAGTGAACACAACCAGAAATTCCCGACTGTGTATGTTATCTATACATGTATTATGCAACCAGAATGCTGACCAGTAATTTGTAGAATATCAATATTTTATTCTCTCTCCCCTCCCCCTCTCTGTGTTTTGAATAATTGTTTGACTTTTCTTGAATATGCAAGTATTTTTTATTTTATTTACTATCAATTTACAATGCAATTGTTTTTTTATTTTGTTTTTCTAATAAACATTTCATTGTACCTTACTGTCCAACATCAAATAATATTGTTAACTTTTAATGTAAAAATGTGTAATATATAAGTAATCAAATTAAACAAACAAAATTTTACATTACAAATGATAACTCTGAACATGTTCAGTGAAATCAGAAAACAAATGTATAAATAGTGTATAGTAAAATGTTTTAAATAAAGGAGGCTGTTACAGTTTTTAAGACAAGTTAGAAAATATTGATAATTATTCGAGTAATGAAGGTAAATGGTTAGGATTGAAAAATAAATAACATGTTTGACCGTTAATAAAATATTAAGTTCTATAGATTGTAAGTTGTGAGTGTAGCAGTATATGCTTGTCATTATCATTTTAATTAGATATAAGCAAAAGTTGTTACTTTTGAAGTATTGCACTGATAATTAGATAATAATAAGCATTTATGTAATGCATAATAATAAATGTTTATTATTATGTGAATACATATATAAGCAACTTATTACTTTTATTATATTCTGAGCCACAATTCATTTATTTGTACACGGCCATTTACAGCTAAACATTTAATTTTGAATTGCCCTAAAAATCCATTATAAAAACTACAGTTGCTCAGAAGCATATAGTTTTGTATATTTTCAGTGTTATTAGCGATTATGAAATTATTATAAGACATTTTTGTAGTATACTCTGTACAGTTTGCCAAAGTTAGGTAAGCATGAAGTGCGCCATTTAAGTACAACATAGTGTTTACAACGATGGTGAGGATATTCAACTCACAAAGTACACATAACAATACAAAGGCTCATTGGCCAGCTGTGTGCATTACATTGAAAGGTACGATAAGTACACTCTTAAAACACTTTATATTAAACTCTGAATAAAAAATAATATTGTTATGACATGACAGAACAATCTGCGTGTTTATCGAATGTTCCAGAGGGATCCGGAATGCAACGTGTGTGGCGTAACTTGTTGACACACTTTCTAGACTGTGCCAGACTTCGCGCGGGCGTACAGACTGTGTCAAGGCCGCAAGTAATTACATCGTAACTATACAGGGCTATCGCACATTATGGAATAATCTAGTAATTTTGGGAGATAGAAATACCAGTACTCAACGATGTTCAGTCAGTTTAGCAGCGATATATTTTCAGTGCGGTTCGAGTTATTATCGGGCGAGATTACTGTGTACGTTCAAGTGGTTATTAGTGAAGTGTTGCGTTTTATAATCGGGCAGTATAATTGTAATACAATCGTGTTTAATATTAGTAACATTTTATTGCGTGTAAACAATTTTTATTTGATTTGTTGCAGTAGACTGTGTTGTTAATTATGAACTGTTTAACTGTAAAAATTAAAGCTGGTGATTAGTGACTTAATTGGTGTCTTGTGCTTGTTTTGTTTCCATTGTACCTACGACAATCAAGTAGACCAACGTAACAGTGGTGTCAGAACTGGGAAAGAACGGTTAACAGTGGAAACAGTGGACACTTTGTACAAGACGAGTGTAATTCGTAATTAATCGGAAAACAATGGATGCCAGCCAGATGATGGAAAATTTACAGGCGCTGCTGTTACAGACGGAGAAATGACAGGATGAAAAACGCAGGCAGAAAGAGAAGAGGCTGAGGAACGTCAGAAAGCACTAATGCTAGAAACAGAAGAAAGACAAAAAGAAGAATGAAGACAAGAAAGGGAAGAAACAGAGGAACGACGTAAGCAGGAAACAGATGACATCAAAGCCTTAATTCAAGAGCAAAAGCAGATGTAAGAACATACTACAGCAGAATTGGGTCTCCTATGTGGTGACGTAGGTGAATTACAAGGTGAGCTTAACAATCAAATTACCAGAATATCTGTTTTAGAAGAATCCATGTCAAATAAAATAGCTAAAGTAGAAAAATCTGTCTTCACTGTGGAAGAAGCTATGTCAACAAAAATATCTGCAGTAGAAAACTCAATGGCAATCATAAAAGAACAAATTAAAAGTGAAGTTGAACAGTGCATGAAGATTCAACCAAAACAAATTTCTGAACAGACTGTATCAGTGATAAAGACAGAAAAAGGCACAGAAAATAAGTTAATAGAGAAAGTCACTTTGCCTGCAGTAGGGACAGTTCATGTCAAAGCTCCAACCTTTGACGGAAGCAGTCACTGGGCAACGTACCTCCGCCAATTTGAAGCTACTGCATGTACAAATAATTGGATGGAGAAAGACAAGGCAGTCTCACTCGTTCTCGCATTAAAAGGACCTACGGCAGAATTATTACAGAAAGTCCCACCTGACAGCCAGAACATCTATGCTGAGTTGATAAAAGCTCTAGAATTATGCTACGGTGATAAACATTTGCGAGAGGTGTACTTCACTCAGTTGAGAACAAGACGACAGTGTTCCGGGGAGTCTTCAAGAGTTTGAAGCAAGTATCGTCAGATTGATTAGATTGGCCTATCCTGAAGCACCAGAAGACTTCTGAATAAGGTTTGCGGTGCAGACATTTATTGATGTAATCGGAGATTGTGAACTTCAGCAAGTGTTACGAATGGCAAGACACCGAAATAGCTCAGAAGCTCTTGTTCACGCCCTAGAGTTTGAAGCTGCCAAGTCAGCGTCCCGCTACTTTAATGGGTTTGTGCCATCACATTACAGTTAGAAGATCCCTGTATCTCATTGCCGTTACGATGGGTGCAAAAAAACAATGTTGTCGGACAAACAGTTCAAAAGTTCAAGAGAGTCACAACGATCTTTCGAACCAAAGGATAAAGACAGAAGACCAAAGTGTTACAACTGTGGGAAACGTGGTCATCTACAGGTAGATTGTTGGAAGTAGAAAATACCAAGAGAAGGGAGTGATCGCACCAATTGGAGAAGTAAAGGCCCAGAACAGCACACAGTTTCCACGCTACATAAGACCAGTGGAAACTTGATTGTTAATGGATTTGCAGAAGGTAAACCTACATCATTTACAGTTGCCACAGACGCAACAGTGTCCATTGTGCGCCCTGACTTAGTCATCAACTGCCAGCCTCTAATTAGCTCTTGTACAATACAGACTGTGACTGGAAGCCCCGTCAAGGTGCTAGGGAAGGTAGACAGACGTATGTGTACGCCTGGATCTTCTCGAGTTTAGCCACCAAATGCTCGTTGCAGACATTGTCGATGAAGTGATTCTTGGCACGGACATTATGAATGCCTACGGATTTATTGTGGGCTTAAGAGAGAATTCCCTGAAGGTTGGCCAAGAGAAGATAAAGCTTTGCATGGCTAAAATGACAAGATCTACCAACCATTCGATTAAGCAAGTGGCATTAGTCGAAGAAAAAGTCAACAGGTCTGGTCAAGAGGAACCCTCTCTATTGCAAGCAGAAATGGAGGAAGAACTAGCAAAGGAAATACAAATAAGTGTAACAACAAAAGAAGTGATTGGAAAGCCAACTATGGCTGTCGAGACAAAACTCTTGCTTGTTCCTGAGCTGATAGAAGCACCCGAGGGAAAAGTGGGTGGAGATGAGGGTACGAAAGAGGTTGTTGACGAGAGCCAAACAAACTTGGATCAGCCAGTGGCGGTTAGGTCATCAGTACATGATGCAATGGGAGTGATTCCAGCGAAACTAGTGGTTGCGCGGAAGACTCGCATTTCTGGGAATGTGATGTTCGGATCATACAAGACTGAATTCGAAGAACCGGAGAATCATCTTTCGCAAGGACGTCCACCTAGACTGCCTGGTCAAGTATTACTTCAGAGACGGTTTGCTAGTTCGGGACGAACAGGCTTAAGGAGGAGGCAGTGTTACGACATCACAGAACAATCTACGTGTTTATCGAATGTTCCAGAGGGATCCGGAATGGAACGTGTGTGGCGTACGTGCTTATTGATGCACTTTCTAGACTGTGCCAGACTTCGCGCGGGCGCACGGACTGTGTCAAGGCCGCAAGTAATTACGTTGTAACTATACGGGGCTATCGCGCATTATGGAATAATCTAGTAATTTGGGGAGATATAAATACCAGTACTCAACGATGTTCAGTCAGTTTAGTAGTGATATATTTTCAGTGCGGTTCGAGTTATTATCGGGCGAGATTACTGTGTACGTTCAAGTGGTTATTAGTGAAGTGTTGCGTTTTATAATCGGGCGGTATAATTGTAATACAATCATGTTTAATATTAGTAACATTTTATTGCGTGTGAACAATTTTTATTTGATTTGTTGTAGTAGACTGTTTTGTTAATTACGAACTGTTTAACTGTAAAAATTAAAGCTGGTGATTAGTGACTTAATTGGTGTCTTGTGCTTGTTTTGTTTCCACTGTATCTACGACGATCAAGTAAACCGTCGTAACAATATGTAACTTACTGATGCTGAGAAAATCTGTTCAATTGCATCCAGCTGTTATCCTGATCATCAGATCAGAAATTGAGATTTGTCATCAGTAGTATTGCTGTTGTCATCAAGTCTTATGATAAATTACACTATTTTAATGGCCATTAACCTGTATACTTCTGCATATGTTGTTCACAATTAACAATATGATCACAACATTTTTTGTACAATGTTCACTTGTCAATTCCGAAAAAAAAAACATTCAGTCATGTCATGAATCACAACAATTGGTTGGACATGTTGTGAGCTGCTATATCCTTTTTAATAATAATAATGGCTCCCATGTGTAATACCGAAGTAGCTTAGGAGTAGGCAGGGTAGGCTGCCTAATGTAAGCCATACGGCATACAAGGAAGCCAGTGTAGCCAGCACTACGCTTCAGCTGCCCATTATTATCCCCAGGATGTTATCCCAGGTACTCAATTTCAACAGTCTGAGTCGACCTGGGGGCTGAAAAACACACCTTGATTTTATGATGCGGGCCTGGGAATCGAACCCGGGACCTCTAGATTAGTAGCCAGGTGCCATACCCACTAGTCTACTGAGCCGCCTTATATCCTTTTTACCCTTGCCAAAAATATACCAGATATTCCACATGTCAGATACTTTATTTAAGATTTCCGAACATATTATTGTAGGATTGAATTTTGAAACTGAATTATCTACCTGCTTTGACTTCTTAACTATAGAATTGTGTTCTGGGTGATAAGGGAGAAATTTGAGAACATCGTGACTGTATTGTTCCAAAATAGAATCTATGTAGAACTCTTTATATTTGGCTTTAGATTTGTTTTAAGTGGTATCGTTCATGTTTATATGTATTTTCATGACCAAAAATATTTCATAACACCAAAATATTTCATGACTCCAATTCTAACATTTCTGACTTTCTAGAAGTGGGATTAGGTGTTTCTTTTTTAATAATTTATTATTGTCTGGGGCATTACTATCTCTAAAACTAACCCGGGTGATAGGTTTTGAATAAGTTTCATTTTCAGCCACTTCTCGTAATTTTCTGCATTCCTACACCTCCTATACCTGTCCCCATATGTATTGTTGTTAATCTTTGTTCTTTTGTTATTTTTTTATAACCACTCAACCATACCTTTTACTGGATGGAATGTGTGTATGATTCACCTGATGTTATAATTAGTTGGCCATTTTTTTCTGAATTCTTGAATTGCTTAAACACATGATGTGTTTGAAATGAGTGTTTTGTTAGTTTTTATATAATGTTTCTATTGTTGACTGTTTTCTTCTGTTTAAACCCAATATTTTGTAAGGCTTTCTAAGATATTCATAAGGATTGCAGCATTTTATGAGTCACATGACAATTATGTACCTTGCAAAGCACTTTTGAAAATGATCTAAATTCACTTTAATTGATATATTCAGGGTTTTTACAGGTGTTGTAAAAGGTTCATCTGGTCCCAGTTTATTTGATTGTATTATACATTTGTTAGAGAATGAAAAGATATTTCACTTATCAGGTACTTTATTTCACATTTCTGATCTTATCATTGTAGGATTGTCTTTTGAAACTGAATCAATTATGCACTTGGTTTAACTTCTTAATGGGACTTCTTTTCCTGTTGAGATATTGTTTGGGACATTGTGTATTTATAAAATATTTTGCAGTGGTAATTCAAAACCGACTGTTGATAGATTACTAAGGTTATTTACTCCACTCCAATATATCCCCAGTCCTCATACTTACTCTGAACCCACTGTGCATAGCGCTTTTACAAAATATGCTTTCTCCTGAAAGCAAAAATGTAACAGACTGGAATTTGACAAACCAATGCTGTGTTGTTTGTAGAAAATATATTATTAACAAACAAACAATTTAATGAAACAACGTATATTGATTATTTACTTCAGATAATTCATCAGCCATGATCAGAGTTAATTGCTTTGTGTCTGTGTTTGTCTGCTTTTCAAATGTTATGTTTGCTTTGCTGGCAGTATTGAGCTAATGTTTTGTAATTATTAAAAATGTAAGCACCCAGTGTACTTTTTAGCACCAAAACATAAACATTCATGAATACAGTTGACAATAGTAAAAAAATGCAGAAGACCATTTATAAGATACTTTTCAAATTATTAAGATACTTTACAAAAATATGGTAAGAATATATAAATACTTAATGTGACATGTGAGGTCTGTTCAGAAATAACCTGAACTATTTTGGGGGGGGGGGTGTAATGTATGTGAATGTAAGGGGTAAAACTTGGCAGAGTGCAGCAGTAATATCTGAAGTGTATGAATAATTTTTTTTTGTAACCTCATATAACTTTAATCAGTTGTTGTCCAGCAGCCATTGTTTGCCAGCAGTGTAACAGGTGTTTGTCAAGTCTTATTTTATGCATAATGGCAGAAAGGTTTGAAGAATGTTACTGCATCAAGTTGTACTAAAAACTTGGTGATAACCAAAGAAAAACAATTTGTAAGATTAAATAGATAGAACATTTGGAAATGACAGTGTGGGATTACAAAAATTAAAAGAGTGTTATAACAGTTTTCAAAATGGCAAAACGTCAGTCAGTAGCGTTTGTACCAATAGGACGTCAACAAGCGAAAATCCATATATCAATTAATGTGTGGATTTTTTAATAATGGAAAATCTTTGCCTCTCCGTCTGAGAAATTGGAAATGACACAGGTTCAGGACACGTGATTTTAATGGACTGTTTAGACATGCACAGAATCTTCACAAAATTTGTACTGACCTGCTTTATCTCTTGAACAGGAAGAAATTCATGTTGACATTGCACGGTACATGCTATAGTGTACCACAGTTATCCTAACTATCTTAATACCATGATCCCTGGTGACAAGTCGTGGGTGTATGAATGTTTCTCAGAAACCAAGACTCAGTTGTCACGGTGGAAGTCACCATCACCCTTTAAGATGAAGAAAGCTAGACAGGTGAGGAGCTTACTCTATGACATGGATCCTTATAATTTCTGGTTTCCCAAACTGAGAATGCTGCTGAAAGCATGCGTATTTGACAGTTGGGAGGGCATAATGACTAATGCGGGAGCACAGCTTATACTCATACCAAAAGATGTTTCCATCAGTGGAAGGCTTGGTGGCCTAAGTATGTGAAGTTCAAAGGGTATATTATGAAGGTGATTAGGATCCACTATTAATTTTTCCCTAGACTATGGTCCAAGACTTTTTGAACAAACCTTATAGAATAGGCAATAAATAAAGTGCAAAACAGAGAAATAGTGTAATGCATTTTTTATATTTAAAAGTTAAGTTCTTGTTAAAATATAAACATTATATGGTTGAATCAGTTTTCATCTTATCATAGTAAAATTTAGAAAAAAAAATGCAGTGGCTATTTGCAGTTTGAAAAAGGAAAGTACTAATACCATTCATACTTTACAATCCAATCTCTTAATTAGCTGTGTAAATCGTGCATATGTGGATGACATTGTTTGAAACTGAGCTGGTTAGTAACACAGAGCACATCATTGTGTAAGAAAAGTAATACAGTTAGTAAACGACTTGTACATAGTTCACTTTATTTATTTTTCTGTGAGTTAAGGTTGTTGTCTGTTGTTTTTTGTGCAGATAGATATTTTGGGAACAACTGTGGTAGTATGTCTTCGTTGACTATCTTGTCCTTATTAGGGCCAGTGGTGACTCTACTTACTGACTATTTATAATAATTGAGCTGCTCCATGGTGTTTTAGATTGGTGGGAGCTTGCCGTGTCGTATAGTAGATATGTATTACCATGTTGAAACAGTGTTTGGCCAACTTCTGTAGCAAATGTTGCCCAGGTTTTTCCTCCTTGACTGTGGCTGAATAAATGAAGGTCAGACAGAAGTCAGAAAAACTGTTTTGCCCATGGCAATATATCTGCCTCACGTTTGACCAAACTTCCAGTAATCAGAAACTGAGAGCCAGTTCAATTATTGTAAGTAACCAACAAAAATCAACGGGTTTACCATTGTCACTGACAGGATCAAAACAATGACAGTCATAGCTGAAACATGTGGCTAAAAAAGAAGGTGACGGAGGGAGAAAATAACACAGTTAAATGTGGTAAAAGAAGGAAATTAATATAAGTAAATCCATGACTTAGATGAATATGTGTAGTATAAAGTTAAAATGTACAGAAGGGAGTTTATGATAAGATAGTTGGTTGACATGATCAGAGTATTGAATATACTGGCACTTCTTAAGAAGTGACAAAAATTTTGGCTTGTACACTGGAGATTTAGAAAATATATGGGCTGTTTCAAAATTAATCTCTGATTTGCTGATATACACAAAGTGGTTCCTACAACAATGCAGTAGCAAGCAGTATCCTGTTACATTGTTACACACAAATTCGCTGATTTATTTTGATAACTTCTTTTGAGTAGTGATCAGCAGAACATGGAGCCTGTCACTACACATCCTGCGAATTGATTGGTGTGTAGTGGTATTTGTTGAAACAGTCCATCTTCTGATGTGTCCCAAACCATTTGGGACTATGCTGCAAAGTGTGAGACAGCATTGAGGGTCTTTCAGTCAATTGAAAAGTGAAAGAAAACAATCTGGCCACTGATTAGGCCGTGGCAGGACTGTGCCTTAAAAACGGCCCAGTGTAGACAATGGTTACCACAAGCAGTCACCATTGGATCAAAGGTAATTCAGGGCACAAAAGCAATTGATATGGCTTCATTTCTTTGGAACCTGCCATCATGTGGGGGCCTGAGTGTTAATTACAGGGAAATTGACATACAGGACTAACAGATGTATCATGTGTGAGCCTTGTTGGTGGCCAAATCAAGAACTGGTGCACTGCTGGTCCAAGCCCAGGCAAGGGTGCCATTGCTTACCAAGTTGAAGGTCTGGTTAGCTAATTAGTTTCAGTGAGGATCTTATAAATGATTTCAACTTGTAGCTGTGTACCGTTGTGGCAGTGTTTCAATTATTAACCTAATGTACATTTTTAACCATGATCAGCAGAACATGGAGCCTGTCACTACCCATCCTGCGAATTGATTGGTATGTAGTGGTATTTGTTGAAACAGTCCATCTTCTGATGTGTCCCAAACCATTTGGGACTATGCTGCAAAGTGTGAGACAGCATTGGGGTCTTTCAGTCAATTGAAAAGTGAAAGAAAACAATCTGGCCACTGATTAGGCCGTGGCAGGACTGTGCCTTAAACGGCCCAGTGTAGACAATGGTTACCACAAGCAGTCACAATTGGATCAAAGGTAATTCAGGGCACAAAAGCAATTGATATGGCTTCATTTCTTTGGAACCTGCCATCATGTGGGGGCCTGAGTGTTAATTACAGGGAAATTGACATACAGGACTAACAGATGTATCATGTGTGAGCCTTGTTGGTGGCCAAATCAAGAACTGGTGCACTGCTGGTCCAAGCCCAGGCAAGGGTGCCATTGCTTACCAAGTTGAAGGTCTGGTTAGCTAATTAGTTTCAGTGAGGATCTTATAAATGATTTCAACTTGTAGCTGTGTACCGTTGTGGCAGTGTTTCAATTATTAACCTAATGTACATTTTTAACCTAATCTATAGACAAAATTATTAACAATTAAAAATTATTTTAAATGGCGAATTATTTTTAAAGATGAGGATTATTTATAAAAACATGATTGTTATTTATCAAAGTTGTCAGTATCCCACTGTAATCCATCTGCCTGATGAATTAAACCACTAAATTTTATTTTACAATATTGTTAACAATGATTGCACGGGTCATGATATTTAACAGTAGAGAGAATTTGAACACCAGATAAATGAACACTCACAAACTTTTAATAACACTTTTATGAAACAATAACACTTGTATTACAATAATTATAGATTTACAATTATTCAATGCACACTATGCAAGTAGTAATGGTTCCCACCAAAATATAAAAGAACATTGTCTGCACACAGTAACTAACACTTTGACATTAGATAATCATTCTCTTAACAGTATGTCTACCACTTAGATCAATTACAGTTGGCTAGCACATTTGTGAATAGCACCTAGCTAAAGTTGTCTGTGTGTTTCATGAAAGTACTAGATCTCTGGAGAACAATTGGGGAAAGTTGAGAATCTGTAACCATTGTTTTGTGCTGATTGCACAATACTTTTAAGGGGTTTACAAGTTATAAGAACCACGCTAATCACATACACACATCATCAAAATGTGTGTGTGTGTGTGTGTGTGTGATTGGAGACAGTGATTATATATATAATTAAAATATGGGTCTTACTGAGTCTGTATTTGCGTTTTTCCATAGGTTTAACTGTATCTATTTGTATGTTTCTGTGTAAGCAATAGTATGTAAGTAGTAAATAATTAATGTAGAATATTTTTGTTGACTAGTGGAGAATGGTCTAGAAGTGGATGTCATACAGATCTACCAGACAATGAGGAATGGTGGAAACAGTCTCCTGTAACACCTCCATTATTAATAAACTGTACTTGTAACCAGTTTTCTACATTTGCTGTTCTTGTTGATGTGGTTGGAGATGAGGTTGGTATATAAAATTATGCACTCTACATATGAATGTAATTAACTCTCATTAATTTACTATTGTGTAAGAATGCAGATTTTAATTGAAATACAAAATATTAAAGAGCATGCAAAGATCATAGTATTATAATTTTATAAGGTATTATATGAACAAAATTGTACATGAGATATATAGTGGTGTGCGTGCGCGCGCGCGCGCGTGTGTGTGTGTGTGTGTGTGTGAAGGAGTAGGACATTGCAGAAACATCAGGTTTTGAATCTATTCAAAGTAATTAAATTGATGAACTGAAAAGAGGCAAAATATTTTTTTAATTCTCGTGCAGAGTGTGACTAATTTGTGATCACTTATCTTACAACTATTTTTGTTTCATATAGTATATAATGGAGACAACACCAAGTGAAGACATAGCTGTTTGGATTGGTTTTTCATTGTCACTCTGGGCATTAACAATGGCAACTTTGATTTTAAGTTTATTGCGTGCTAACACTAACTCTAGTATAGTGTACACAAACCAAGCCCTGTGTCTCCTGCTGGCTGAAACATTATATCTTATTGCAACAAAAGCAAGGAGCTCCCTTGTAGCTAATGAGGTAGGCTATTCTGCTAACTTTCAAATGTTAGAGTATGTAAACTTGTTTTTGTTAAAAATCAGTAGAGATGAGATGCATGTCACTACTAAAAGTGCCATATGTACATAGAATTAAACACGTATACATAATCGATATAGAGTGTGTGGAAAACTAATATTTAAGATGTATTTCTTGACACTGAATAAATAGTTTGAGTGTGAGGTCCAGTGGGAACTGGCTGTTAGCTTCCTCATTCATTAACAGACAACACATTCACAGATCTTGCAAAAGATATTGTTTACAAGATCATGTTATGCATAAGTTACATTGTACTTTATAAAGAGTGTAATGAGCCTGTAAAAACAGTCCATACTTATGGACACTTGTAGTTTTCAAATACAGTGCTTTTAATATTATAGAACAGTCAAAGATTTCTATTATCTGTCTGAATTCAGTCAACAGTCCAAGGTCAAGCAGCATCCTCCTGCTTCCTTATACCACGTCTACCATCCTGCTTCCTTACTGTGCCTTAGCTGGTCTGAATCATAACTCTTTTATTTGTTTACTTTTCATCTGTCCTACTTGACCCATAATCGTAAAAGTAAGTTTATGACAAAAAGAAAGTAGATTAATTGTAGATCATAAATCTCACATTAGCCTACAAAAATAATTGTAAAATGAAATGAAACAAATGGTGTAGATAAAAAAGTTCAATTCTGAAATTTTACCATGCACCCAGTATACACACACATATTGCATATTGTTCATATTTAGTACTTACACAGTATCGCTTCTCTAATATACCTAATTAATATTTAAAAAATAATAAAACAGTCTTTATTTAAACAATAATTCATTCATCATATTAAGTTGAAGTAAACATCATAATAATATTAATTTACAACTAAAAAAGGGAAAATTGTTGATTCCAACCATTTTCCAGTACACAAAATCCAAATCAGTTAGTGAAATACAATACAACTTTGGCAATATACACACTCATGAATCAGAACTGTGTAGAGCACCAGCTAGGCAATGTTGGCAGCGTGAGGAAGTGGCTGAAGCTATGCTTGGCCATGTACCACTGACTGATTTCAGACAGATTACAGTTATGTACATTAAATAAATAATAATAATAATAATAAATAATAACATATTGTGTTAGTACAAATGTACTATTTGTAACTAATTACCGTATTGGTGTGAAAACAAGATGACCTCGAATTTTTTTAGTTGTATGAGAAAGAATGTTCTAAATACCATGCCTTGAGATGAAACTAAATAAATATGGCTAGTTTACATTAAAGGTGAAATTATAAGTAATAAAGTGCCTTATTATTTTTAGTCCCAGTCTTCATCCTCGTTTTCTTCTTCTCAAAGTTCATCTTCATTACTGCTACTGAAATCAGAGTCATAACTGGAGTATTTCCACAAAAATGTCATCCTCACTTCCATTTAAACCAATCTGCCATAAAGTCTACCATAAATCCACCACTTTTCCTGTGGTCTAAAAACATTCCCAGCTGGTAACTGTTCTTTTGGAACCATTTCTTCTCTTTAAAATAATGTATGGTGGAAGTCTTCTACCATCTGAGTTACCCCAGTATCACAGTAATGTGTGATTTTTCATTGCCTGTAGATCTAACTGCAGTAGAGTCTCGGTTATCCGCCCTTCGATTATCCGCCGTTCCGTGTTATCCGCCGCCCAAGCGGCGTAAAAAAACGTAAAAGTAAAATATATTTTCTTTAATTACTGCAACGAAAATAGTGTGCCAATAGTTTGCGGGCGTGAGTGTACGTGCTCTCTTTGTGATTGCTCCTGACTGTACCGCAGGAATATGGCCTACTGCCCATCGTCTATTATAGCCTAGCTGTGACTCGTGTCATTCACCCCACCCCACCCCCAACATCCAACGCTATCGCTCACATGCTCATCGCTTAGTAGACTGCAGTTTCTTGTTGTGTGCTGTAGTGAGCAGTGAGGCTATTTTTATGCGGTGTGTCCGTGAGTGACTAGTGCAGTTTTGGTGAAAGTGTCGTAGTATAGTCTTGTTAATAGTGTTGCAATTATGGCTACGAAAAGGAAGAAAATTGTTTTATCAATAAAAGACAAGCTTGAGGCATTAAAAAGACTGCATAAAGGGGAAACGCTGCAGAAGGTGGCTGACCACTACGGCGTCGGTCATCGCACAGTTGGAGATTGGAAGAAGAGACGATTAGAATTAGAAAAATGGTGTTCCTCACGAGTTACTGAGACTGCTTTTAAAGATAGAAAAACTATGAAAAATAGTGATTATGAAAAAGTTAGCGAAGCGTTGTACATTTGGTTTACACAGTTCAGGGAGAAAGGGGTGCCTATTTCGGGACATATCTTAAAAGAAAAGGCGTTGCAGTTTCAAAAAGAATTTAATGAAGGTGATGCAGATTTTACAGCAAGCGTTGGCTGGCTTGATAAATGGAAGAAGCGTTATGGAATCCGTCAGTTGAATATTTGCGGCGAGAAACTGTCATCAAACTTTCAAGAAATGGAGCAGTTTAAGAAAAAATTTCAAGACTTTGTTAAAACTGAAAGCTTAACAGGAGATCAAGTATTTAATTGTGATGAAACAGACCTTAATTTCAAAATGTTACCGAGTAAGAGCCTTGCAGCTAGAACTGAAGCTGCAGCCCCTGGGTATAAATGTAGTAAAGAGAGAGTGACTATTTTAGCATGCAGTAATGCCACAGCAAACCATAAAATGGACCTGGCAATTATTGGAAAGTCCAAAAACCCTAGGGCTTTTAAAACCATTTCAAAACATGCTCTTCCAGTAAAATATTTCAATCAAAAAAGTGCATGGATGACTAGTGAAATTTTTAAGGAATGGTTTTTTAAAGAGTTTGTTCCTTCTACAGAGAAGTTTTTAAAAGACAACAACCTACCCAGAAAAGCAGTTTTACTGCTAGACAATGCCCCAACTCACCCTGATCCAGACGAACTTAATGATGGGGACATAAAGGCTATGTTTTTGCCACCAAATGTGACTGCCATTTGTCAGCCTATGGATCAGGGTGTTTTGGAAACACTTAAACGAAACTATCGAAGAAAGCTTCTGTCAACTGTCATACAATCAATTGAAGATGGGCAAAACTTGATTAAGAAGTTGAAAAGTATAAATTTGAAGGATGTCGCTTATTGGGTCGCAAAGGCCTGGGCCGACGTCGGGGCACAAACAATTGCGAAGTCGTGGCATAAGCTGTTGGGCGAGGACGAAAATATGGCTGAAAGCATCCTGGATGAACTTCATGAAAGTATTTTGCCCTTGGTGCAACGTATCCCTGGATGTGAGGATGCATCGTTGGATGAAATAAGGAATTGGTTTTCAGGAGACGACCAATATGAAATAACTGGCGAAGAAATTGTAACACTTGTTAATAGCGATGATGTTGTTGAAGATCAATACTCTGAAACTGTTGAGCCCCAAAAGATCAGACACACAGAAGGGGTTAAAGCTCATGAAGCAGCCATTTAGTACGTTGAGCAGCAAGAGGAAGCCAGGGTTGTCGACATAATGATGCTCCAAAGATGGCGAGACTTGGCAGCAAAGAAGCGGGAATCATCAGGGAGGCAGTTGAAGATCACTAATTTTTTTCACTCATCATGAACTGAGCTCTCACTTCCAACATTTCTGACAGTGTAAGTCAATTTTATTACGTACACATTATAAAGTAAACTTTATAGATACAAGTGTAGATTTATAGTGGTGTAGTAGTGTGAGTGTAGATACGCACTGGTATCTACGGTAATGTTGTTTTTTACAAAATGTCGTAATTGTAACTATTATGGTTATTAGTGTGATTGTAATGTTTAATGGGTGCGTATTAATAGTCCACCTTTTTGATTTAAAATGTTTCGCGCACCCTGTTATATACCTCCCTCACTTACCACACGTGGATATTTCAGTCCTGTTCAGTGACGGTTCCGCTGAAATACATACACTTTACATGCAGATAAATATTCAAGTTGAATATTCAATATAGTTGTCACACACAATATAAATGAAATAATATCTAAATAATACTCTGCACTATTAGATCTATTTAAATTCTTCCGCCACCTTAGGTAGAACTGATTAAAATTAAATGATTTAATTTACTTTTGAAATGATACTCTTTTTCACTGGTAATAAAATGGAGGTTTATTAACAATTCGATATGTTATAAAATCTTTGAATAATGAACGATCAAGAACTAACAACCTTTTAGATAATAATTACAAATAAAAATTCAAAATAAGACTCTGTTCAGACTCAAGGCTGGTAAGCCTGTTAGTTGTACAATAATTTAATTTCAAGAGGTTATGTTCTCTTGTATCAGTGAATTACCATATTCGTAAGGTTCTTTTAGGTAACATGATACCAGGTACAAGATGTAATATTAGTAACGTTATAAAATGAACGATAATTAATGATAAACAAACAAATATAAAAATCAAAATTAATACCATATATCTGATATTTATATCAGAATGGGGAATGCGCACGCAACTTTTAGTATTCTTCTGACAATAAACAAGCTCGTTGGCTTGTACAGTTACAATGTATCACTTTATTTTAATAATTCGTTTTGATAATTATCTATTTGCAAGAGAAAAATTTCTAAAAAAAAACTCTTGTTATTATTTCTATCTGGTTTGGATTCTACTTGAGAACAGACGGTAACAGTAAAACTGGCAAGTTACCGTTATGATTCTAAGGTTATGTTATAATGGGTAATGTTATAATGGTTAATTGTCTCTTAATATTTATTATTTCTTAGTCTAAATATAAACACATTATTCGTAATATATTGATGTGTTATTATCAGGATTACATTTATTCTTTCGTATTAAAGTTAATAATGTTTACTTTAAAACATCGAGAAGTCAAGAAAACAATTTTAGTCAAATGAGTGACTATTGTAATTACTCGTATTCAGGAGTAAATGCTTCTAATATAATTTTTTAATAATGATAAATAATTAAAATATTTTTTCCAATATTTTAATAATTGAGAATTAATATTTCTTTTAATTCTGATAATTCAATCATGGTTTTTGATACTTCGCCTTTTCTGACTTGCGTAGTATCAAAGTTATTTGTTACGAAATTATTATTTCAGTTCAATATTATTTAAATAAAAATTGTACTCCCTGATTTTTATTTTTCACAACACTCGCTAGTACGATTGATATTATACACTAATCGTACTAGTTTAAATAAATAACTCCGCACCTTTCACTCGTAAATATTGGTGTAGTGTTAAGGTTATGTATGTTGATGTACTTAATGTCAATGCCGCGCACAAATTCAAAATTAAAACTTTTTCATGTTGGCGAGCGGCGTGGCCTCTTCGTCGAAAGACTGATCGTGAACTGTAATGCTTCGCCGAAGCGTCTCCTTCTCGTCTGCCGAAATTCATTCATTTGATTGGCTGAAAAAACTATACTCTCTGACCCAAAAGCCTTTGTTTTCTTAAAACATTTAATTATTTAACAAATTCGTTTTTGAGGTTGAGGCTTTTTGACGTCAGCACTGGTACAAAAATTTAATTGAAAAGTTTAAAATTACAATAACTTTCTTAATCTATGTCCTATCGTTAAATGGTTGATGTCAGTGACTTGCGGACATCCTACGCTTTAATTTAAGTCCAAGAATGATTATTTTCCGTCCATCACTTTTATCGCTATAACAATTTTATCAATTATTTCTGGTGTATCTTATTTTTATAAGTTTGTTACACCAAATTTCACTTATTTATATTAAAACACTTTTTAAATAAACACTCTGAGTCCATATCTCAATTGGTTTGATTCAAAATTTGGGAATAGTTGTTCCCTAAACAATATCTCGCTATGGCGTCATTAGGCGTCCATATTTGATTTTTCAAAAATGTGCTTAAAACTAATTTTTCTTATTTAAAACAGTAATATTGCGATCTAATAATACTAGTAATGTCTATTTACATAATTTTACACTAGAATATTTGTACATGACTGTGTTTAATCTACTATTTACATTATTTTGGTCCCCTTCTATTTTTCTTATATACAATTGTTACCTTATTTTTGGTTTTTTCTATATAAATGATATCATGTACTAGTTGTAATCAGTGTACACACATTGTACCTAATTCATTATACATTATGGTTAGCTTTTGGCTAGTTCAGAACCCTTCAATTTTTCAGTAATGGGTCTGTTTATGTTGTGTCATATCATAGTAGTCATTTATTTTTGTTAATACAATAACTACGTTGTTATTGTTATTCTTGGTTTGGGTTTCCAAAGTAGTATTAGACATTATTCTAATTCTTGATAATGTTTTCATTTACTTTTAAACAAGTTTACATGTTATATTTTTCATAAATAACTTGCTCCTCATGGTTTGTTTACATCTGGATGCTTTCATTATAGTCATCTGGTTTTTAATTATTTGTATATAAAATGACTGTTTTTATGGTCATAGTCTGTTCTCAAAGTAGCATTGGGATTTCCTCTTACTACTGGTAACAACTTTAATTATCTGTGTTCAATCTTTGATACAGTATTTTTCTTAACTAGTTAGTCATACAATGGTTCAGCTTACTTCTGGTTATTTGTACATAGTTAGTTAGTTTACAATATTTTGGTTACAATATTGTCATTATTATGTTCAGAATCTGTTCTCAAGGTAGTACCAGATATTTATCTCACTACTGGTAATACTTTTATTAACATTGGTATTTGTTTTGATATTGTATTTTGTCTAACTAAATTGTCATACTTGTTCCATTTTCTACTATCTCTGTGTCATCATATTTGCTTTGTTTTATTTGCATGGTGCTGCAATATAATACATTGTCTCTTAGGATTTATTATTATTTATAACAAATTCTTGATTGATATCATAGTTGATGATCAATTATTTATATTAACATGTATGATTGTCTGTTTCATAGGTGTCTTCCCTATGGGGTTGTGTAACAAAGTACCACATGTTCTATTGCAGTATTTTTCTACTACTAACATGACTTCAATATGGTATCTTACTATAATATTTTAATTATTCTGTTACACATGTTTATACAACTCCTTCTTATACAATAACACAAATCTTTTTGTATTAATTACAATATTGTTCTGGTCATTGTTGGAATTTAATTCCTGTCACTTTGTTTGATACATAATAAAGGTTTTTTATTTATTATCATTTCTCTATGAACAATAACATAATTGTTCTATTTTATTCTATTCTGGTGGTCTTATGATTATCTGTAATGATCACAACTTTATTAAATCAGTCACACTCATTGTCTGTGTTTATTTGACTATTTTAATTCTTGCTGTTTCATTATGAAATTAACATATTTTCTTACACTATAAACTTCAGCACTGGGATTGTTTGTGTGGTTTATTCAGTTGAAATTAGTTAACTTTTCACAGGTTTCACATATATATCAAGTACTCACTGCAATTGTTTGTGGTTCCTTAAATGTTAAACACTGGTTTTCTTTTCATATTTGATAATCATCACTTCTTTTGGTCACTTACATAGTCTTTAGTACACGTGGTTTATGTTGAGTCCTTGCATAATCCATCCATCTTCTTCTCTCTTCATGGTATGCTTCCTTGTCCTTCTTCTTTCTTCTTCTTCAATATTTTCGTTGTAGTCATTATTTTTATTTATTTCCCTCGCTGTTGGAGTTTGTTGGTCCTTATTTTGTCGGTTCCCCTCACTGTTGGAGTTTGTTGGTCCTTATCTTGTCGGTTCCCCTCACTGTTGGATCCTGTTGGGTCTGGTTACTGATATTTTGTTTTGGCTCATGGTATTTTCTTTCTTCACTTTGTATTTGATGTTACTATGTTAATATTATCTTCTTCATCGTTGGATTTTTATATTAATATATTTGTAGATACACACTTTTATACACTTATGTTTATTTATCTAGACATACTTCCATGCTTTTCTCTTATTTGACGTTATATTAGTTTATATTATGTAACTACCATATTTGGTAACGTTACATATGCCTTCCTATAAGAATTGATTAATTCTGAATTATTATTATACTATATTTTTCATTGAAGAATTTATCAATTGTTGTACATTCCATGTTGATTCACATGTTTTTTCCATATATCCCTTTAACTTTCTTCTATTTGAATCATATTTATATCTTCTCTATGTAATCATCTCCCTCGTTTATTTAGTTCCCTAATTCCCTAACATAAGTTTAGCTAGGGCAGTTTAGAGCGGCTCACTATGGCTATTCAACTCTACTGGCCATACTAACTTCAATAAATATGGAGGCAAATCATCTCCTTCAATAATAATAAATGATTGCTGGCATTACTCATCAGTCAATTCATCTCAAATCATAAAAAAATAATAATAGTGGTCGTTCTTCCGACAAATAATAAATATTCTTGGGATTAATTCACGCATCTGCGGTTTATACATTGTTATTCTCTCTTTTCTTGATTCAACTTAACGATATTCTTCACATTATTATAGGGATAGTTTGTTTTACACTTCCTCACTGGTATACTCTCATGATTATCTTCGTTAGTATATTATTTTCCATTCTTCTTCATCATTGATTAATCTCTTCATTTTGTGTCACATTGAACGTCATTTCGTCATATTCTTCATTTCAGGTTTCATTCTTCTAGATATAATTCATAAGTACATTTATTTTTTCTTCTTTCTCATGGTTTTATTTGGTATTTATATTCCATGTGGTATTGGCTTTTCCTCTAGTAAAATACACTAGAATATTGTGGTTGTGTGTGGTGGTTTGTCTACATTAATACATTTCTTTGGTTTTATTCTTCCAACTTTTCATTTGTTCCTTCTTCTTTTCTTTTATAGTACGGGTAAGGTGTTAAAATTACTTGTTGACGTGGCTCTTGGAAATCTTTATGCCATGGTTGTAGTGTGTCGGCCTCGTATATTCATCTTTATTCATTAGTACGGGTAAGGTGTTCTTGTTACTTGTTGACTAGGCTCTAGGAAGTATATATATTATATATAGTTATGCCATAGATCTCGGGTGTCCGTCTCGTAAATTCATCTTTATTCATTAGTACGGGTAAGGTGTTAAATTTTACTGGTTGACGTGGCTCTTGGAAATATATGTATCTCATATATGCCGTGGATGTAGGGTGTCGATCTCGTATTTGTACTTTTCTCTATTTATAGTACGCTATTATTTATAAATACAATGTTCTGAATCCTTTACATTAATTCTTTGGGAGCATGTTTTCTCACATTATAAAATTACAATATACATTCAATGTTCAATACATAGTTATATAGTCACTTCTCATTTGATATAAACACATAATAAGTTTCATAACAATAATACATCTTTTTCTTTAGTCAACATCTATTTTTATAATCATATTTTCATTTTTCACATTTTTAAATAACAATAATCTTCATGGCCACATTTCATTCTTCATCTTGATATAGTCAGCAGTTATATTCATAATTATACTTTTATTTTTCATAACAAATATTTTCATCCTTTGCATAATATCCATAATAAAGTAATTCTTATCGCTAACTTTTCACTTTTAGTCCCCTATTCTAATTGTCAATATATCTTTTCATTGAAGTCTGATTATAGGTACCCTTTATCTTTTTTGTAATAGGGTCCTGCAATTCATAAGTGTTGTTTAGATTGTTTTTAGTTACAGTATACGGTCCGGTATAAAGCAGTAGCAGTTTCTTTGCAATGCCCTCGATAGTACTTGGGAGTTCTCTATTTTTGATAAGCACTTTGTCTCCCACTTCATATGTGATAATTTTGGGTTGCAATTTTTTGTATTTGAGTCTCAATTTTTTAGCTCTTTCAACTGCATTATTATAGAACTTTGTTCTGTTAAATTCGACCTCTGCACTTATTGGAAAATTAATGATCTCTGTGATCTCCCGGGGTGGTCTTTTCTCGTACATAGCCATGTAGGGTGTTTCGTCAGTCGATTGGTGGTACGCTAGGTTTAGGAAGTCTTCAGCCGGGGATAGGTACTCCTCCCACTTCCTCTGCTGGCTGTGACAGTAGGTTCTTAAAATCCTTCCTACTTCTCTCAACACTCTCTCAGCAGGGTTGCTGTTGGGGTGATACACCGATGTTTTGTATGTTTTTATTCCCAGATGGATCAGTGTTTCCCGCCACTTTCGTCCTCGGAATTGCGTTCCATGGTCTGTAATTATCGTCAAAGGTTTACCCACTTCGGGTATATATCTGTTTATTACTATTTCCAGTATTTTACTTGTCGTAGCTCGATTAAGTGGGTACGGCTTAGTATATTTGGTGTAGTGATCAAATATGATGATAATATATTTATACTGGTGTCTCCCACCACTCCGTGGAAATGGTCCACAAATGTCCAAGAAAATTTTTTCTAATTTAGCCGTAGATGTAATTGGTATCATAACTCCTTCTCGTCTCTCATTGCTGCATTTTACAAGTTGACAAATATGACAGTTCTGGACATATTTTCTGACTTTTCTGTTCATGTCCGTAAAATGCACATGTTCCTGCAGAGCTTTTACGACCTTTATCGCGCCCATGTGACCATAGCGTATGTGGTAGTCGATGGTCAATTCTTTCTCTAGGGCCTTCGGGATAACTACCTTCCATCTTTCATCATTTTTATTATGTTTGGTGAACAATAGTTGATTATGAGTACAGTAAAAATGTTTTATGTTTGCATCATTGTTTGCTAGTTTCTGGATAATCAGTGATACTTTGGGATCTTGTTGTTGATGAATGGTTATATCCGATAATATGTTAGTGAGTTCAGATTTACTTTTCAGTAGATGGTAGACTTTCGCAATGGTTTCCCTCTCTCCTTCAAATGTTTGGGCGTCGATGTTTATTCGGGACAACACGTCTGCAGCTGTGTTGTTCTTTCCGGGTATGTACTCCCATTGTATGTTGTATTCTTGAAGTGTAAGGGTCCATCTTGTCAATCTGCCGTGCTTTAACTTGCAATTCTTAAGGAATGAAATAGATTTGTGGTCTGTCCTTACTGTTACTGTATATCCCAAAATAAAAGTCCTAAATTTTTCGCAAGCAAACACTATACTCAATAATTCTTTTTCCGTTGTATGGTAGTTACGTTCGCATTTGTTCAAAGTTCGACTTGCGAAACATATCACTTGATGATTCCCGTCTTGGTCTTCTTGGTATAGTACAGAACCAAAGCTTAGGTCGCTAGCGTCACAATTCATGAAAAACTGCTTCTCAAAATTAGGGTGATGCAGCATAACAGTTTCAAGAAACTTTTCTTTAATTAATTCAAATGTAGAGTCTTGATTTGCTCCCCACTTCCATTTTTCTTTCGATGATAGCTGTGCCGAAAATCGACTGTCAGTTCAGAGTAATTATTTTGGAATTTTCGATAATAATTACAGATTCCGAGGAACGACTGTAACTGCTTTTTGTTCTTCGGGACGGGGAAACGCTGGATTGCCTCCATCTTCTCCTGGGATGGTGTAATTCCATGCTCTGACAAGTTAAACCCCAAAAACTGCACTTCCTTTGCGATCAATTGTGATTTGTCTAATTTTAGTGTAATGTGGTTGTCTTCCAATTTTTGTAATACCTGTGCCACCCGGTCACAATGCTGTTTCCAATTGTTAGATGCGATCAAGAGGTCGTCGACATAGACTGTCGTAAACTGTAATGTGCTGTGGCCCAGTATCTCGTCCATACATTTTACGAATATGGCCACTGAGTTCACTAAACCAAATGGTAATCTCTTAAAATGGTAATTTCGGCCTTCAAAGATAAAAGCCGTGTACTTTCTGCTATTTGGATGCAGTTCGACCTGCCAATATCCGCATACCGTATCCCATATACTGTAAAATTTTGTGCCATAAAACTTCTTTAGTATTTCATCGATTTCTCCAGGCGATGTCCTGTCATTAATTATGGTCTTATTGAGTTCGCGTGCATCTAAACAAATTCTTACTGCACCATTTTTCTTTGGTACTGCGACAATAGGGTTGGTGTATGGAGAATTGCTGACTTCGATTATATCATTTTCTATTAATCTTTGGATTTCCTCTCTTACAGCTTCTTTCAGTGAAAAGGCGATAGGGTAAGATTTCCGCTTGAATTCTGTCTGGTCCTTGAACTTTAATTCACATTGGAAATTCTTGATTTTCCCAGGCGTATCAGAAAATACGTGACGATATTGATAGTATATATTTATTAGCTGGTCTCGTTGTTCCCAAGTCAACTCATTGTTATTCTGGTTGGTTTTAAATTCTCGGATTTCATTAATTTTCTCCAACCATAAAGCTTCTTCTGGACTATCGTGAAGTTTCTGGTTGATGGCGCCTTCCTGATGCTCGTGGCCTTCCCTGATGTAATATATTACATGTTCCGTGGGTGCCTTCCTATATTCTGTTAACTTGGCGGTCCACTCAACTTCTTCTGTTTTCATCATTACCGTATTTGTATCCATATTAATTATTGCTGTGTATTTTCTTAGTATGTCACAACCAATGAGTAGAGTGAAGGGTAGCCCACTGGCTACTAGGAACACCATCTGTATGGTTTTCCCATTGCTTGATACGTCTAGTTGTACCTGTTGTCGAATAGTCTTATTCTGACGTCCGGTGGCTCCGATGAATATGATGTTGTTAATTGGTAATGTGGGTATGGTAGCTTTATTTTCTGATTGGATTCTGTCCAATTCCATTTTATCAATTAATGATACGTTGGCACCGGTATCTATCATTGCTGTGGCACTAGTGTTGTTGACTTTCACAGATATATACGCAATTTCACTGTTGCTCGCATCGCCGATAACGCCTTCCTTCTCTTCCATCAAATCCTTTCTTATGTTCTTAAGGTAGTTGTTGTTATATATTTTGCGATGATTCGAATGTTTCGCCAAAATATCAGACCCAATAGTCCGGTTCAGTGAGGGTGTTCTTGGGGTTTTCACTGCCGGTTGGTGTTTAAAGGTTGGTCACCGTTTTCGTGCCTGTCTTGTGACGTTGAAGCTATGGGTTCCTGACTTCCAGGCCCATGTCCATTATGATAAACTTCTGTAGTCTGCGTGACCGTTCTATGACCTCCACTGCTGTCACTTCCATTTGATCGGTAGCCGGATTCTCGTTCTTCTCTATCACTATTACTGGAGTGATTGTGCTGGTTTGGGAAACTCCTTCGTCCCTGGTAATAGTTTCTACGATTCCCACCTCGACTGGCATGGGTATAGTGTACCCTGCGAAAATGACTGTTATTACCTCACCGAGTCAACAAAACATGCAGAAAAAATGTGAGCTAACTGAGTTCAGAGACAAATGCGCATGCGCGTCTCACCCAACCAAGCAGTTTACAGTCATACTCAAAAGTTTGTCATTTGAATGTATGTACTCCCAGCGGTGAATATCGTGAGGTCTAATATTTGCGCTTGTTCGTGTTACAGAGTTTGTCATTTGTATTTATATTTACTAATTGTGAGTATCATTGATCTGGGGTATAATTAATATTTGTGTGTGTGTTCGTGTTACAGAGTTTGTCATTTGACTAAATATCACTATAATATTGACGACTCGGAACACAAAGTTTTTTATAAGTAAAAACGTAAAGTTTTACCTTACAGCCTAAACCGGCTTTCACCTATAGAAGGCTTCATCAGAGGCTGTCGTTAGTAGCGCTGCTCGTCTTGTTGTTGGCGACGAGAAAGTGTTTCGAAAGATTGAAGCTGTGTGTGTGTGGTGAGATGTGTTCGAATAATGCGTGCGATTTGAATTGTGTCTGTTCGTTTAGGATGTCGTTTTTATTTGTTTTTGTGTGTTTGTATATTTCTAATTGTTCTAGAGTGTCTAGTTTTCGGCCTTTTGTGTGTACGTGTAGTATGTTCATGTTATTGTCGATGTTTTTATATGTGTGGTTTGCTTCAATGAGGTGGTTTGCGAAGGTAGATTCTGTAGTGGTGTGGAGTGCTTTTGTGTGTTCAATGTATCTCTGTTTGAAGCTACGTCCTGTCTGGCCTATGTAGAATTTACTGCAATTTGAACAATTTAGTTTATATACACCGGGTAGATCGAATTTGTTTTGTGCTTTGGGCATGCGTTTTGATAGTGTGTGTTCTGTTTTGTTAGTAGTTTTGTAAGCGATTCTGTATCCTGCTTTTTTGAATTTGTGGGCAATTTTTTCTGTTTGTTTGTTGATGTATGTTAGTGTTATGAATTTGTTGTTTTCTGTCTTTGTCTGTTGTTTGTTTTGTGTTTTGTGTAGGAGTTTACTGACTATTGTTCTGTCATAACCGTTAGATTCTGCTAGATATTTTATCGTGTTTAGTTCGTCTTTGTAGTCTGTTTCATCTAAGGGGATGTTGTTAAGTCTATGTATCATGGTTCTAAAAGCAGCTAGTTTGTGTTGTATTGGGTGATTGGAGGTGTTGTGTATTAGTGTGTCCGTTGTAGCAAACCACACATATAGAAACATCGACAATAACATGAACATACTACACGTACACACAAAAGGCCGAAAACTAGACACTCTAGAACAATTAGAAATATACAAACACACAAAAACAAATAAAAACGACATCCTAAACGAACAGACACAATTCAAATCGCACGCATTATTCGAACACATCTCACCACACACACACAGCTTCAATCTTTCGAAACACTTTCTCGTCGCCAACAACAAGACGAGCAGCGCTACTAACGACAGCCTCTGATGAAGCCTTCTATAGGTGAAAGCCGGTTTAGGCTGTAAGGTAAAACTTTACGTTTTTACTTATAAAAAACTTTGTGTTCCGAGTCGTCAATATTATAGTGATATTTAGTTAAGTAACGGACACGTCATGGACAACGAAATCCAAGAATTTGTCATTTGAATTTATATTTACTAACTGAGAGTATCGTAGCATTGATCTGCGGTATAATTAATATTTGTGCGTGTTCGTGTTACAGAGTTTTTTCATTTGAATTTATATTTACTAATTGTGAGTATCACTGATCTGCGGTAGAATTAATATTTGTGTGTGTGTGTTCGTGTTACAGAGTTTGTCATTTGAATTTATATTTACTAACTGAGAGTATCGTAGCATTGATCTGCGGTATAATTAATATTTGTGCGTGTTCGTGTTACAGAGTTTATTCATTTGAATTTATATTTACTAATTGTGAGTATCATTGATCTGCGGTAGAATTAATATTTGTGTGTGTGTGTTCGTGTTACAGAGTTTGTCATTTGAATTTATATTTACTAACTGAGAGTATCGTAGCATTGATCTGCGGTATAATTAATATTTGTGCGTGTTCGTGTTACAGAGTTTATTCATTTGAATTTATATTTACTAATTTTGTGAGTATTGTGAGTGTAATTTTTATACTGTTCTTTTTATACAGCTTAATTTCCAGACTTCAACACCACACTTTTAAAATTCATTAACTGTAGAATTGAAAGATGACAAGTAACAAACAAAGGCCTACAATTCGCAGTCAAGGACGCCAAATAGTTGGGCGAGTTATTGAATTTTTTGATGAAGAAAAGAACAGTGGTTGTTATAAGTACCCAATAAATAACGCGACAAAGCGAGCAGCAGCTGCAACAGGAAAGTCAGAAACCACCATTTGTAAGATACGGAAAGAGATAAAAGTGTCAAAATCTACTGGTAGAAAACTGAGCACTCCTAGAAAGACACGTCAGCAGAGTACAAGAAAAATTGTTTTAGATGATTTTGATTTATGTGCAGTCCGCCGTACGATACAGAATTTTTATACTATTAAAAAGCAGGTTCCTACGTTGCAATCGGTTCTTTCTGAATTAAAAAGTGACATACATTTTGAAGGAGGCAAGGAAACTTTACGCAGAATTATACATAAGCTTGGATTCCGATTTAAAAAATGTAAAAATAAAAGAAGTATATTGATGGAGAGAAACGAAACAGTTGGATGGCGAGCAACATACCTACGAAAGATTAGGAGGAATGACACCTGTGACAATAAGCGACCTGTTATTTTTCTCGACGAGACATTCATCCATCCCACTTACACAGTGAACAAGTGTTGGCAGGATCCTACGACTAGTGGAGTTTTAAAAAATAATAGTACTGGACAACGCTGGATTATTGTTCATGCAGGTTGGGAGAAAGGTTTCATTCCTGAAGCCTTTCTTATGTTCAAGTCACAAACTACAAGTGGAGACTACCACCACGAGATGAACTTTGAAAATTTTTCCCGGTGGGTTAAGGAAAAACTGTTGCCAAACCTTCCAGAAAAGTCTTTAGTTGTTATGGACAATGCACCATACCACAGTGTACAAGAAAACAAACCGCCGACTACAGCTTCTCGAAAAGCGGAAATCCAGGAATGGCTAAGAAAAATGGGAGTCAGTTTTTCAGAAGATATGACGAAAAGTGAATTATTGGAAACAGTTCGTTTTCGAAAGCCATCACCAACGTATAAAGTAGATACGATTTTTAAAGAAAAAGGGCACGAAGTGATAAGATTACCTCCATACCACTGTAACCTGAATGCCATTGAGTACGTATGGAACATAGTTAAGGGACAAGTAGCAAAATTCAACGTCGATCAGGAAGCAGGTGATATTAAAAACCTCACCGAAAATGTTATTGCTTCTATTTCAGAAAGTGACTGGAAGAAAGCTATACAGCATGTAAAAAGTGAGGAAGATAAATACTGGGAAACTGATGCTTTGATGGAAGACGAAATAGAGAAGATTATAATATTGGTTGGGGGAGAAGAATCTTCTGACACTTCCACTGATACAGACGACGACAGTGAATGCTTTAGTAATTTATCGGATGGATGTGAAATGTCTGGTGTTGAAGAATTAGAATAGAATGCCACTTAATATGAAAACTATATCAGTGCTTTCACAATATTAAAATTTGTGTTGAGAGAAGTGAATTTGAGTGAATAGTCCAACTATTTTTTTTTCCTACTAATTATTGACAATGTTATGTTTTTCCGGTACAAATTAGCATGTGCGTTTTAATTTATTTCTCGCGGTATTATGTTTTAAAAAATAAGACAAAGTTATAGTTTTAGTGATATAATTGTTTGAAAGACACGTGAATGCAACTTCTCAAGATACGCTTCTAAAAATTTCATCAAGGTAAGATTTTTTCCATTATTTATTAAAAGGTAATTTAATTCATAACCACGAATCAGTAGTGATAATAATTCTGTCTTTAATACTAACGAATAACACACAATAATTAGTATATGGGCATTAGCCAAACTGAGAATTACAGAAAACGTAAAAAGCAAAGTGTCATTACTTCATTGTTTACATCGAGTTCCAAATAAATACAATTATGACTTACTCAGTGATACTGATCATTGTTGTTTCGTACGTAAAACCTGTTCTGTTGGAGACAGAACAAAATCAGTCATTTTGTTTGAAATATTTCTCTTATATATCCTACCATAAAAACTATTATGAAAGTACCTTTGTAAATTGTCTTTGACAGAAATAACTTTACCTGATCCACAACAATAACGGCCTACCCTTTACCAATATACCGTTATTGCTTTGTAAAATTAGCCACTTTGTTCAGACTTATTAATACCTACCGACTTGTCAACCTGTCCTTTGTAAAATATTAGATCTTGTTGTTCATAACGTCCTGAAGTATCAGTAATAGGTAATTCATTATTTCCTAGTATGGAACACTTATTTGTAAATTAAATACTAAATAGAATAATACAGTGATAAATTTAAAGAATAATTAAAGTTCTCTATAGACTCATTAATTACATATTTTAATCCGATTTTAATTATTTCAAAAATCTAAGTACTTTACTCAATAAAAATAAAACAAAAAAGCAAACCAAAAATGGTTTAACTTTTAATCAGTTAATTTTGTTTTAACTTTAATCAGTTAGTTTTTGTAACTATTAACTGTAACTTTAACTTAGTTAGTTTGTTTGGACAGTAACTTTAACTTTGATCAGTTAACAATTATTATGATCTTTCCCAAGTCTGTTTATAAACTTGCTAATTGAATAGAAATTAAATTCACTTGTACCACATAATTTCACTCGTTTATAGAACTACTATTTGTAATAGCAAAACCTTTCTCTACCAGCTAACTATTCATGTTGTAATTCGAAAAAGCATGAGCAAAAGTAACATAAATTTATACATGTATGAAGAGTACAAAAAAAATTAAACATTGAATAGCCTTATTGACATATTAAGCTCCAAACTGAAGTAACAATAATCCATTTATGTTGATCAACAACAGAGACACAACTAGTTATGGTTTACAGGTCAATACCTAATTGAAATTGTGGAGTTTATTGCTCATATTGTTTATGTTTATGGTCAAAGTAATTTAATAATTTATGAAACGGTGTAGAATAACAATTTTGACACCATATGCGTACAGTTTAAGTATTAAAATGCTCTAACTTTAATTTTTGCACGAGTAAATTATCTAGTCGCGTATGAGTTTTACTTTGACTGTACAAACGTCAAGCAGCGTAGGGAAACGTACTGAACCCCCACGCAACTGGCAGTGCCAGTGCTGCTACGCTTCCCCTCTACAGATTCTATGTTAACGGAGCCATGTAGTATTTTGGTTACCGTTGCCTGATCGTGGTTGATGATTGGGAGATTGGTTTTGATATGGCCTGTAATAATTATTACCTCTTTGATAATGCGTATCTCTCTGGTATCCACCTGGACGATGGTTATTATAATTTCCTCTATTCACGTTGTTGCCACCTCCGTCTTGGCGTGGTATTGGTTGATTTTGGAATCTTGGTGGGTTGTTAAAATTTCTTCCTGGAGTATTTCTTTCATTGTGAATAGTGGGGTTGTTATTTCCAGGTCCTCCCCGATCATATGTTTGGCTAGGTACTTGCCGGTTTCGTTGATAATATCTTTCTCTTTCGTGGCTTTCTAGCAAGTCGCACATCCCTTGAATTGTTTTTATTTGTGCGTTCAATCTTGCTTGCGATATACCTTGATTAAAATGGTACGCCAGTTTTGTAACAAGGCATTCTTCGGGAATTGCAGGCTCCAGATTCCTAGCCAGGCAAATTTTTCCTAAGAAGTAGGTTGTCATCGATTGCCTTCCATTCACGTCGAATCTTCCATTTGTAATGTCGTCTCGGATGATGTTCTTGGTGGCTTCCGACCAATACTTTTGTTTAAGTGCTGCCTTAAAAGTGTCATAGCTCCCGACTTCGTGACGGATTGCTGTCCACCAGTTGTCGAATGTATTTTTAAAAGATTCATCCAACATCCCCTTAATTATGGACCATCTGCTCTCTCGGTTTCTATGGATTATCTCTTCTATCCTCTCTAAGAATTTTAGTGGATTTTTAGAATACGTTCGAAATTCAACCTGGTCCTTGTTTTCTAAGTGACTTAGACCGGATAGGAAGGTTGGTATTGTTTGCAGGCGATGCATCTCGTCTCGGAGGTCATCTAATTCTCTCCGTTGACGTTCTGTTAGTTGGGTCTTGTCATCATGCACTTGCTGTTTAATTGCGTCCACTTTTACAGAGACTTCTTCGCACTTTTCATTTAACGTAGATTGTACTGCCTTCATTTTGGTTTGCTCTTGCGCTATCACCCCTAGTTGTGTACTGTGGGTTCTCTCCACATCACTAATGCGTCGGTTGATGTCTATTTCTGTTTGTACTAGTTTCAGGCTGGTATTTTCGCCCTCTTTCCGCACTTCAGACATCTCAACATTAATTTCTGTTGTTAATATGGCCATTTGCTTTTCGATTTCCTCAACATTTTCTCCCAATCTCCTTTCAATCATTTCTACCGTATCCTTAGCGGTTTCTTCCATCTTGTCATTGTTGATATTTATCTGTTGCCATATTCTTTCGTGGTCAGCTTGTATGGTTTCAACATCTCGATTGAATTTAGCATTGATTTCATCAATCTTCTGGTTGGTCTGATCAATCTTTACTCCCAACTCTGCCGATAAATCCTCTTTCATTATGGCCATTTTCTTTTCCAACAATTCTTCGGTTTTCCTTTGCCCATCTTCCATCCTCCTGTTCGTCTCATTTATCTGGTTATTAAATTCTTCTCTTAATAACTCCATATTTTTCTGGCTCTCTCTCTGGCCTTCTTCTATTTTTTGGTTGGTGGATCGACTGGCTTCTTCTATTTTACTGTTCAATTCCTCTTTGGTGGATCGACTGGCCTCTTCTATTTTACTGTTCAAGTCCGCCTTCAAATTTTGACTGTCCTCCTTGGTGGACCTACTAGTCTCGTCCAGCTTCTTGATCAATTCTTCCCTTGTGGACTGGTTCTCCTCTTTAGTGGATTTCAGGTCTTCCTTTAGTGACCGATTATCTTCCTTCAGTGATTCCTGACCTTCCTTCAGTGACCGCAATATTTCTAAAATACTGGCATTCATTGTTGCCATTGACTCCTCGGGTTGGCGTATCTCCGGTAGGGTTTCTTGAGGCATCACTTCCAGTTCCTCCTCGTCTGGTTGTTGAACCCCCTCCGCCGGTTCAATTGGTTTGTCCTTTACTTCCACTAAAATTTCTTCCACGTCTTCCGTCGACATAGCCTCCTTTTCTTCCCTTCTGGCCTCCTTCTCCACTTCTGTTGCCCTCTTTCTCGACGTTGATCTCGATTTTAATTTGCTGGTGTACATCTTGATATGCTGGTAATGTACCTGCTGTCTTTTCACGGATTGGGGTGATTAGGTTACTTGTTATGGTATATTTTCCCTAATTCGTGCTCAGACGTTGGGCGCCAATCTATAAAGTAAACTTTATAGATACAAGTGTAGATTTATAGTGGTGTAGTAGTGTGAGTGTAGATACGCACTGGTATCTACGGTAATGTTGTTTTTTACAAAATGTCGTAATTGTAACTATTATGGTTATTAGTGTGATTGTAATGTTTAATGGGTGCGTATTAATAGTCCACCTTTTTGATTTAAAATGTTTCGCGCACCCTGTTATATACCTCCCTCACTTACCACACGTGGATATTTCAGTCCTGTTCAGTGACGGTTCCGCTGAAATACATACACTTTACATGCAGATAAATATTCAAGTTGAATATTCAATATAGTTGTCACACACAATATAAATGAAATAATATCTAAATAATACTCTGCACTATTAGATCTATTTAAATTCTTCCGCCACCTTAGGTAGAACTGATTAAAATTAAATGATTTAATTTACTTTTGAAATGATACTCTTTTTCACTGGTAATAAAATGGAGGTTTATTAACAATTCGATATGTTATAAAATCTTTGAATAATGAACAATCAAGAACTAACAACCTTTTAGATAATAATTACAAATAAAAATTCAAAATAAGACTCTGTTCAGACTCAAGGCTGGTAAGCCTGTTAGTTGTACAATAATTTAATTTCAAGAGGTTATGTTCTCTTGTATCAGTGAATTACCATATTCGTAAGGTTCTTTTAGGTAACATGATACCAGGTACAAGATGTAATATTAGTAACGTTATAAAATGAACGATAATTAATGATAAACAAACAAATATAAAAATCAAAATTAATACCATATATCTGATATTTATGGTACTATCGTACGCGGGAATGCGCACGCAACTTTTAGTATTCTTCTGACAATAAACAAGCTCGTTGGCTTGTACAGTTACAATGTATCACTTTATTTTAATAATTCGTTTTGATAATTATCTATTTTAGTCCAGTCGCCAGAGTAAAAATAACGGTAAAATTTCTTAAAAAATTGAGGCAAAGTGATATTTGGTATAGTTATTGAAAAAGGTCTAAATATCGGTTTAAAATCATCTTTGCATGTTTATAAGGTCAGGCTTTTTAAAAAAAACCCTTATTTAAGGCCAGCGCGCGGTAAAATAGATAAAAACGTTTACATTCAGTGAATTTCTTTCCTTACTACTAAATAAACCATTGGATCATGATAAAGTCTTCATTCTTTTTGTTTAAAATAGTTCAAATTTTAATAGTAATAAAATCAAAATAACGATTTTGTTATTATTTCATCGTTAGGAGTATTAAATCGATAGACGGAATGGTCGATTTTAACAAATCTTCCTCTGTTGAATAATATTATTAAATATGTGTATCTTAATATACATAAAAGTCATTGTGTGTATTTATATTCCACACCTCCTACTAAACCACTGGACCGATTTCAACAAAACTTAGCACAAATATTTTATGCAACGGGAGAACCAACATAAGATAGGTGTTTTGGGCCCTGGGGGATGTCAAAAATGGAAAATATGAAAATACCGCATGTAGGGTATCAAATTAAAGGGAATTTCAATGCAAGTAACACTTTTTCATGCATATAAGCACTATTGAAAATTCTTGGGCCCTGGGGCATAATAAATGGGTGGTTTTGGGGGAGGTCAAAAATGGAAAATATGAAAAATCACTGGACCGATTTCCACCAAACTTGGCACAAATTTTATACGCAACGGGAGAACCAACATAAGATAGGTGTTTTGGGCCCGGGGGGGTGTCAAAAATGAAAAATATGAAATATGAAAATACTGTGGAGTATCAAATTAAAGGGAATTTCAATGCAAGTAACAATTTTACATGCATATACGAACTATTGAAAATGTTTGGGCCCTGGGGCTCAATAAATGGGTTGTAATGGAGGGGTGTCAAAAATGGAAAATATGAAATACCGTATGTGACATGCATATACGCACTATTAAAAATTTTGGTCTCCGGGGCTCAATAAATTGGTGGAATTGGAGGAGGGGTGATGTCAAAAATGGAAAATATGAAAATACCGCACGTGGGGTATCAAATTAAAGGGAATTTCAATGTAAGTAACAATTTGACGTGCATATTAATTTGGATTATTATAAATATCCCCCCCTGCTTGGTGGATGTGAAAAAAACAGCATAAATGGTATCAAATTAAAGTGAATTTCCTAGCAAGTAAGAATATGACACCACTTTCTCCCAAGCAAACCCGGGCAAATCCTCCAGTAATAAATAAAATATTTCAAAGAAAAGCTCTCTTTTTAATAAAAGGTAAAACGAATACAAAGAATATATATATTTTTTTAAATTTGGAATTTTAAAAATTATTTATGTTGAGAATTTAGTTAGTGATTTCTTCTTCTTCTTCTTCTTCTTCTTCTTCTTCTTCTTCTTCTTCTTCTTCTTCTTCTTCTTCTTCGAGGATTTTTTCCTCACTATCATCAAAGTCATTATCATCAAAATCAATCTCGTCAACAATTGGAAAGTTTTTGCAAGTTTCAGTTGAGCATGTACCACAAACCGATGAACATAAAAGACCAGCGCTTCTGCATGTACACGATCCTTTTTTGCAGCCAGTTTTGCAATTACAAAAGATCAGTTTTTAATAAAGATTTTGGGGCAGCTGGCTGTGTCATTTTTATAGGCGTTAAAATTTCTCCAACATTCCAACCCCAGTCTTTTGGTATTAGATCATTGCCGAGCCATTGCTGGACTTGTAAATATACTCTGTAAAAGTGCTGCTTGGCAGCATCAGAAGTAGGTGGCAGACTTTCTAACTTTACAGGTTTTAAGCTTTTTTTCTTTTTTGAAATCGCTTTAGTAAAACTTGTATGTCTGTATTTATCAACACATGTAATTTTTTTTGGTGCATTATACATATACAGGAGAATTAATAGACCATTTTTATATATAGATGTTTGATGTTGATTTTCCAGTTTAAATGCTTCGATCGCTTCTTTTAAATCTGAGTTTATTGATTTTTTTTTATCGAATTAAAAACCGATTTTTTACCTTTACCATAAAAGCATGATGTTGTGTCACAGCCGGTTAGAGCATGCAAAAATAGTATATTCTCTTTGCAAAATTTATACTTTCTAAAGCTGTTATCAGAAGAAAATAGACTAGCACTCGTGGTACCTCTCGTGGGTTTTAAGAGAGAAATTTTCTTATTACTAGGTGTAAGCGCAGTAATGAGCACCAAAATATCTACGTCCTCTGCAACAATAACTGGAGGTTGTATATATAATAACTGGAGGTTTATCATATAATTCTAAGGCTGTTTTCACAATTAATAAGTCTGCATCATCGTCAGCTTGTTTAACGTTTATGCTTTCTTCTTCCAAATATCTCGTTAGAATTTCAATAAATCGAGTTTTATTAGTTTTATTCGAAAGAAATTGTTCTTGGGTCACTGTGACACACATATCTTCATGGAATAAAATATCTGGAGAGGAATTTTGATTGGTACGGCGATAACGCTCCATAGCTTTGATGCTGTTAGAATTGTTTGTATAGCCATCAAAAACTACAGTAACTTTTGATCCAAAGTGTCTCTTGACATAATTTACGTATCTTTGAAAAATACATTTGAACTTGTCATTTTTTGACCATACTACTCTATGCAGTAACATACCACCATCAATGACGTAAATGCAATCTTCAAGGTTAATCTCAGTGCGGTCTACTTCAAACATATCATATAGTTTAGACTTATCTGTTTTCCGAAATACACCTTCGTAAAACATAGATGTTGGGTACGGTGCAAGTTCATAACGCATGTAATCTTTTAATTCGTCGTCACTTTTTCTTGCTACACAAATGCGTTGAAATATAAACATTGGATCTATAGGGACAATTTCCTCTTGAATTTTCAGACTACTATTAACACTTTTTAATGACAGTACTCTATTTTTTCGTTTAAACGAAACTTTATGGAAGTTTGTACCAGCAATTTCTTCTAATCCTGCTTTTCCAACCTCAAAAGCATTATGACAGTTAATATTATTACCGCCAGTAACTCCAGTAGATATAGACATTATTGAATCTTGATAAGGAAATGGCTCGTGACAATCAAACCAGGAGTTTATTTTGAGAATATCTTCAGTATCTCGTTTTATTCGAGAATCTCTAGCATCTACATGCTGATCGGAAGTAGAAAATGTTATACCACAAAATTTTTCTACTTCTTCGCAGATATCATGTGTATATGGCATCGCTAAAATCCATTTATTTGCAGTACTGGTAGTTACTCCCCGTCCAATCATACCACCATCAACTTTCATGACTTTCATTAAGTCCTGTTCGATTGTCATATCAGTATGAGTTCCTGACCAGAATTTCTCAGTTCGTCTTACAGTACAAAATCCGTTATTTATAAAATTTTGAAGTTCTTTAATTTTTAAAGCGGTAGTTTCTGGAATTACATCTTGGTTTTGCATTGAGGTGAAAAGTTTTTCAGATTCTTTTATAAATTGATTCATATATTGTACATATAATAAGGCTGATTTCGTATAATTAAAATGTCCAGTTGCATAAAAATATGGTAACATTTGCTGAATAACTTGTAATTGAATTTTTAGTAAACCCATTTTTTCAGAGCGCGCAAATGCTTTTGCAATAGAGATCATTCGTATGTATTGTATCCATAATTTTGCAGTTTTACCGCGTTCCTCAATTTCAATCATTTTTTCTAGAAATTTACCATTTAAGATGTTTAAAAAATTATGATCTTGTACTTCTTTGTAAGTAAGATTGTCATCTAAACATTCTTGTAGTAAAGATTTCATATTTGAATATTCAACTTCTGAAAGATTCATTTCCTCAATAATCTTTTTACACAAAACTATCCAAATTAATGTGTGGCCTCGTACTGCTCTAGCATAAGCATGGCCATCTAACATCTTATCTACAGTTCCTGGCGCATAGCAACAGCTTAATGCTTCTTTTAAACCGCTTCCTGCCATCACATAACCGATTGAACCAAGAAAAGACATAAGCAGATGAAATCCTCCAAGTCGAACAATTACATTATGTATATCATCATCAGGTGAGGATTGGACCATTTCAAACGCTTTCTGATACAAAGGTTGATCGAAAGTAACAAAACAATTAAATAGATTTAAGTTTTTCACTAGTTTTACAGCGTATTTTAAAACGGTGTATATTGTATTTTTGTCAGTTGGAGGAGAGTGTACAAAAGGCAAGCAGACAATTCTAGATAATGTATAAGTCATATTTTCCAAAAGCTTGGACATAAAGGCATTCCAGCCAGTAATGCCTGGTTTGGTCACTCCATAAATCCAAAGCAAGTCAGCATTAGAAAAATCTATATTATTAAAACTCGGATTATCTACTTTTTCAAAAACAATGTTTTGGAGTGCATGTGTATTAATATTTTCAAAAATTTGGAATGGTATTTTGTCAATTTTGCTGATTTCTTTTGCAGTAGGCTTAACAGTCAATCGTTTTAAGGGAACTTTCTTATAATAACAATCTCTTGGACTTACAATCATAATACCTTCCATACTATGAAAAGTATTTTTCCCGTCTATAGTATTGATATTAATATCTGAATTGTCAAATGCCAATTGTGCAAAACAGCCAGATCTAAATGGAGAACGTGGACTAAGCAATACACTATTCTCATAAAGTGCTGCTTCTTTGTATGATGAACACACTCCCAGATGCGACAATATATCTATAATTCGTTTTGAAGCAAATTTCCTATGCAACATTACAGACAGACCAACTTGCAATGGTGATAGAAAGGTTCTAGGTCTTATGCAACTCATAATTGAATGAGTAATTGCTGTGCATTTTGTTTCATATGAACTAATATCACCTTTTTTATTTTTTAAAATTATTTCTTCTATCAGAAACTGAAGGGATTCTGGGATATTCTCATTAATATTTTGGAATATATTATCACTTGGAGGATAAAATTCTGTATTACTTTTCTTCAGATTAACATCGTTTCGAATAATTGCTGCTGCAGATTTTAAGATTTTTCTTTTTTCTTCATTTTCATCTTTTTTTGAGGCTATCCATGCTTGACGCATGACATTGTATTCACGATCTACAAGACATATGAGGGTTGAGCCACCTTTTCTGGATATAATTCTTATACAACGCCATAATTTTCTTTTAATTTAGCAATAATGGTATTTGGATGACAAGCATCATGTCCTGTTTAAGAAAATTAGATATTAAATAAAATAAACATGAAAATTTAATTTAAAAAATAGTATAATTATAATTTATAATTAAGCAATATATTTACCTAATAATGCAATTAATTCTGTGAGCGTAAACTGGGTATCATCACTGTCACTTAAATAATCAAAAATCAATTCCATTTGACGTGAGATTTTTACATCCTTGGGTCGACCTTTAGCATCACTTGTGTCACGAGTGTAACTGCTTCAAACTTTTTTGTGACAACTGCGGTGATATCTCGCTTGTACAGCTACCAAATCATCACAAGAAATTCGTCGTAGAATTGCTTTTCCTAATTCGTCATTATGTTCTGCAATCATTTCTGATAATTTTTCTTTAAAAGTAGGACTTTGAATTATGGAAATATTTTTGCGTTGATTAATACTTAATCTCGTATTACTTTTATCGGCATCTAATCCACAAATTATACAAAGTTTTTTGAAATTAAACAATTCTTTACTCTTTCTGACTTTACTCTTGACTGGGCTATATTTACTTTTTTTCGACAAAGTGCCTAAATCCTTATAACACAAAACATCATTCCTTTTTAACGTATATTTTTCTCGACATTTCCTGTGTACTAAAATTGAATCAACTTTTTTTAACATTTCATATTTTCCATCGTTTCTCTCAGAGCTAACTCTTATTAAATTCGGTAGTCCTCGAGTCACTTTTTCTGTATCTTCAATACAAAGAACAGCATTACAAATAAAACATATTTCAGTATCACACTGGTCCATATTTAATACCTAAAAATCAAAAAACCTTATGTAGCACTAATGTTCAGTAAAAGTATTCTTTAAAACTTCACCACTAGTGAAATCAAAATATCTCTTTTGAAAATTTTTTTATTTTCAATTTTAAATCCACAGTTTTTACCAAATTTGTTTTTTTAAATATGTGCCTTTTATAAACTTTTAATGTATGTAAAAAATGATCAGTACAAATAATTTTTTTTTTAGAAAAAATGCGTTCTTTACGTTTAATTTATTTAAATGGTCAAAAAATGGTGTCAGAAAGGGCAAAAAATTTTGTTAATTAACCATCCGAAAGTATTTTTAATAAGCTTTAATTTAAGCCGTCGTACACCTTTGTGCCACAATCTTGCCATACTTTATGAGCACTCAAAATTTTTTTGTGAATTGCGATTTTTTGAGGTTATATTCAACATTTCAATATGAAATTTGTGGGGTTTATAGTACTCCACAAAGGTTACCTTTCCCTCAAGTTTTATCAACTTTCAATAATTTGTGTTAAAACAACAGCAATTTGTTTATAAACGCCATCGCCACTTTATTTATTGATAGCACATTAACAATAATAATAATATCGACTTCCGTATTAAGGCTAAAAATGTTATTCATTTATTATAGAATACTGAAAAAAATTCACATTAAAATCGGCTTGTTAGGTCCAAAGATATTTATAAAAACGCTATTTTGCAACTTAAATTGTTAATAAAAAAATAAACGGGTTGATTTTACACAAAACTTAACTATTAGCTCAACTTGATCCCATTAACCAATTTAGCATACAAAAAATGACTCCCATAACAATTCACATTTGATTTTTATTTTGACTCCACTACACGTGTTCACAAATAAATAAATATTAGCATGTATAAAAAGTGTAAATAAAAACTTTAAACTGCAATTTTTGTTACCTGTTTTATATGATAAAAACAAAAATATTTGTAATGTTTTGATTATAACCTTTGAAGAAATATCAACTGCGTTACTGCTCCGTTCTTGTATAGCAGATGTTTGTATGGCATACCACAACAATGGGTGTTGCGCGCGCAGCTACATTTACAGTTGCACACTCGTGGGGAATAGAACGCCGCGCCGTTTAAAAATTTTACCTGTTTTCTAGGGTCTTGTTTTTAGAGTATAGGTATAATCAGGTAAGAGAAATAACATGAATAGATAGATTTAGCATTGTAGTAGCTATAACGTTAATTTCAAGTACTCAAATAAACCCACTTAAAAGATACATGTATGTAACGCAAAGGAGGCACCTTTTTTTAGTATATACAATTTTTATTTATTTTTTTAATTTTAAAAATGATTATAATTTTCATGAGTGTAGTTTTTGATGCAGAACACTTGCAGCTTTCAAATACAATTTTTTGTATTTCGATATCTATATTTTTAAGATTAATAAAGGCAGATAAACTCTGAATTTTAGAGTAAATTTAAAATACGTCGAAATACTCACTTTTGAAAAGGTTTTTTTTTTTAAATAACAACTTCAAAAGTAGTTTTCATTATTATAAAATAAAAAGTTTATCTCTTTTAAAGGTAAATTAGTAAAGAACTACTATTTTTTTTTAATTTTATTGTATAGTACTTGTAATTTTGTGGTTTCACTTCTTTTTGTATCTACAGTAAATATTTATACACTATATTCTTTATGCTCAAATAAAATATTTATGTAAAAATCAACAAATTTTGAAAGCTATACTGTTCCCCTTCAAAACTAGCCTTTATTTAACTGGCTACGCTTAGATTAAAGAAAGTTATGATATTTTTGAATAGACGCGCCTGGCTAATTTAGCGAATTACGCAGGATCGGGGGCAAACGCTCTTTTTAAAACGCAGCGCTCATCATTACCAATTTTCAGGAAAACAGTTCCATTAACGTAAAAATATGTAAGGAGACTTTCTGAAGGAAATTGTTTGCTCTTCAATATACACCTTTTTATTTCTTCCAACTGTACATATTTACGGAGTGGTTTAAGAAAATCTGTCTTTACGATTTTTCCAGACCATTTTCAGAAAACCCTAGAAAGGTAAACATGCAAAGATTTTTTTATATTAATTATTAACGTTTATTTAACACGTGCACCAAATATTGCTTTGCCCCAATTTTTTCTCAAGTCAAAATCTCTGGCGACTGGACTATTTGCAAGAGAAAAATTTCTAAAAAAAAACTCTTGTTATTATTTCTATCTGGTTTGGATTCTACTTGAGAACAGACGGTAACAGTAAAACTGGCAAGTTACCGTTATGATTCTAAGGTTATGTTATAATGGGTAATGTTATAATGGTTAATTGTCTCTTAATATTTATTATTTCTTAGTCTAAATATAAACACATTATTCGTAATATATTGATGTGTTATTATCAAGATTACATTTATTCTTTCGTATTAAAGTTAATAATGTTTACTTTAAAACATCGAGAAGTCAAGAAAACAATTTTAGTCAAATGAGTGACTATTGTAATTACTCGTATTCAGGAGTAAATGCTTCTAATATAATTTTTTAATAATGATAAATAATTAAAATATTTTTTTCCAATATTTTAATAATTGAGAATTAATATTTCTTTTAATTCTGACAATTCAATCATGGTTTTTGATACTTCGCCTTTTCTGACTTGCGTAGTATCAAAGTTATTTGTTACGAAATTATTATTTCAGTTCAATATTATTTAAATAAAAATTGTACACCCTGATTTTTATTTTTCACAACACTCGCTAGTACGATTGATATTATACACTAATCGTACTAGTTTAAATAAATAACTCCGCACCTTTCACTCGTAAATATTGGTGTAGTGTTAAGGTTATGTATGTTGATGTACTTAATGTCAATGCCGCGCACAAATTCAAAATTAAAACTTTTTCATGTTGGCGAGCGGCGTGGCCTCTCCGTCGAAAGACTGATCGTGAACTGTAATGCTTCGCCGAAGCGTCTCCTTCTCGTCTGCCGAAATTCATTCATTTGATTGGCTGAAAAAACTATACTCTCTGACCCAAAAGCCTTTGTTTTCCTAAAACATTTAATTTTTTAACAAATTCGATTTTGAGGTTGAGGCTTTTTGACGTCAGCACTGGTACAAAAATTTAATTGAAAAGTTTAAAATTACAATAACTTTCTTAATCTATGTCCTATCGTTAAATGGTTGATGTCAGTGACTTGCGGACATCCTACGCTTTAATTTAAGTCCAAGAATGATTATTTTCCGTCCATCACTTTTATCGCTATAACAATTTTATCAATTATTTCTGGTGTATCTTATTTTTATAAGTTTGTTACACCAAATTTCACTTATTTATATTAAAACACTTTTTAAATAAACACTCTGAGTCCATATCTCAATTGGTTTGATTCAAAATTTGGGAATAGTTGTTCCCTAAACAATATCTCGCTATGGCGTCATTAGGCGTCCATATTTGATTTTTCAAAAATGTGCTTAAAACTAATTTTTCTTATTTAAAACAGTAATATTGCGATCTAATAATACTAGTAATGTCTATTTACATAATTTTACACTAGAATATTTGTACATGACTGTGTTTAATCTACTATTTACATTATTTTGGTCCCCTTCTATTTTTCTTATATACAATTGTTACCTTATTTTTGGTTTTTTCTATATAAATGATATTATGTACTAGTTGTAATCAGTGTACACACATTGTACCTAATTCATTATACATTATGGTTAGCTTTTGGCTAGTTCAGAACCCTTCAATTTTTCAGTAATGGGTCTGTTTATGTTGTGTCATATCATAGTAGTCATTTATTTTTGTTAATACAATAACTACGTTGTTATTGTTATTCTTGGTTTGGGTTTCCAAAGTAGTATTAGACATTATTCTAATTCTTGATAATGTTTTCATTTACTTTTAAACAAGTTTACATGTTATATTTTTCATAAATAACTTGCTCCTCATGGTTTGTTTACATCTGGATGCTTTCATTATAGTCATCTGGTTTTTAATTATTTGTATATAAAATGACTGTTTTTATGGTCATAGTCTGTTCTCAAAGTAGCATTGGGATTTCCTCTTACTACTGGTAACAACTTTAATTATCTGTGTTCAATCTTTGATACAGTATTTTTCTTAACTAGTTAGTCATACAATGGTTCAGCTTACTTCTGGTTATTTGTACATAGTTAGTTAGTTTACAATATTTTGGTTACAATATTGTCATTATTATGTTCAGAATCTGTTCTCAAGGTACTACCAGATATTTATCTCACTACTGGTAATACTTTTATTAACATTGGTATTTGTTTTGATATTGTATTTTGTCTAACTAAATTGTCATACTTGTTCCATTTTCTACTATCTCTGTGTCATCATATTTGCTTTGTTTTATTTGCATGGTGCTGCAATATAATACATTGTCTCTTAGGATTTATTATTATTTATAACAAATTCTTGATTGATATCATAGTTGATGATCAATTATTTATATTAACATGTATGATTGTCTGTTTCATAGGTGTCTTCCCTATGGGGTTATGTAACAAAGTACCACATGTTCTATTGCAGTATTTTTCTACTTCTAACATGACTTCAATATGGTATCTTACTATAATATTTTAATTATTCTGTTACACATGTTTATACAACTCCTTCTTATACAATAACACAAATCTTTTTGTATTAATTACAATATTGTTCTGGTCATTGTTGGAATTTAATTCCTGTCACTTTATTTGATACATAATAAAGGTTTTTTATTTATTATCATTTCTCTATGAACAATAACATAATTGTTCTATTTTATTCTATTCTGGTGGTCTTATGATTATCTGTAATGATCACAACTTTATTAAATCAGTCACACTCATTGTCTGTGTTTATTTGACTATTTTAATTCTTGCTGTTTCATTATGAAATTAACATATTTTCTTACACTATAAACTTCAGCACTGGGATTGTTGTGTGGTTTATTCAGTTGAAATTAGTTAACTTTTCACAGGTTTCACATATATATCAAGTACTCACTGCAATTGTTTGTGGTTCCTTAAATGTTAAACACTGGTTTTCTTTTCATATTTGATAATCATCACTTCTTTTGGTCACTTACATAGTCTTTAGTACACGTGGTTTATGTTGAGTCCTTGCATAATCCATCCATCTTCTTCTCTCTTCATGGTATGCTTCCTTGTCCTTCTTCTTTCTTCTTCTTCAATATTTTCGTTGTAGTCATTATTTTTATTTATTTCCCTCGCTGTTGGAGTTTGTTGGTCCTTATCTTGTCGGTTCCCCTCACTGTTGGATCCTATTGGGTCTGGTTACTGATATTTTGTTTTGGCTCATGGTATTTTCTTTCTTCACTTTGTATTTGATGTTACTATGTTAATATTATCTTCTTCATCGTTGGATTTTTATATTAATATATTTGTAGATACACACTTTTATACACTTATGTTTATTTATCTAGACATACTTCCATGCTTTTCTCTTATTTGACGTTATATTAGTTTATATTATGTAACTACCATATTTGGTAACGTTACAACATTAGTCTGATTCTATATTTATTTTTAGTAAATTTTTCTTGTTAAATTTACTGAATTCTTAAACTTGAAGCGTGAAGTACTAAAGTAGGCGTAATTGTTTTCTCTTTTTTTGTAAGTGTATAACTGTAATATTGCTGCTTGTTCTCTAAAATGTTTTACTATAATTTTTTAATATAATTGTACAGTACTGTATTGGTTTCTCTATTGATTTGTTGTAAAACGTGATGTTTATTAATTACATTTACAAAATTACAACGTAATTTTATGATAAATTTGCGTTTTATTTAACTCTCCCTATTATCCGCCATTCCAACTTATCTGCCCTTCCGCCAGCCCGTTTATGGCGGATAACCGGGAATCTACTGTATAACCAATTTTTCACCTTCTTGTCTACAGTAACAGCATATTGGAGGTTGTAGGGGGCTTCAAAACTAAGACAGTGTTACCAGACACACATGAGGATGCTCGTGGGGAATTGCCTTCAGTCAGACAGAAAATCTGCACCCAAATCCAGCCAAACTGGATTCATCAATTTCCCCTAAAAGGGGAATGGGAAAATGGTTGTAAGTCATCCGGAAATCTTTGAACGAAGCCAGCCAAACAGATTTGTCAAACTCCCCAGATGATGGAGTGGGGCAGATTTCTAAAGTCTCGCAGAAACTCTACGAACAAATTTGGCAAAACAAATTTGTTAGACTCCCCAGTGATTAAGGGAGTGTTGGTATAATTTTTTGCAGACAATCTATCTCAGAATGCTGTGAAACATATTAAGCCGTGTCCTCTGACGCCACAATCTTGAGCTCATTATATCACGCGCCTGTAGATTCACACTACACACAACACAAGCCTATGCTGCTGGCAAATCATACAAAATACTGGTACTGTTTTGTAGGTACAAACACAAAATTTGTATATATTAGTTTGCGCATATAAGATGGATATAGTTTTCTGAAGGGCACTTCATGGAAAAAATCATGGTATAAAAAATGTTATTATGTTGATACTAAAATAAGATTCACACTACACACAACACAAGCCTATGCTGCTGGCAAATCATACAAAATACTGGTACTGTTTTGTAGGTACAAACACAAAATTTGTATATATTAGTTTGCGCATATAAGACGGATATAGTTTTCTGAAGGGCACTTCATGGAAAAAATCATCGTCCTATATTCAGGCCAATATGGTATAAAAAATGTTATTATGTTGATACTAAAATAAGATTTATACATGTTTATTCATTAAATTTAATATTTTAGTACTTTGTTGAGATAATTTATATTTGTTTTGAATATGATATAATAATATATTCTATCAAAAACATTTCTATACATACCAGTATTGAATTTCACATTTTTGTTCACATAAATACTTTAAAAATTGGGACTTCTAAATTTTCAACATTTTCATCATTTAAACTCCATAATGTTCTTACAGCAAATTTAATCTTCCTCTTTCCATTTCATTTACTGTCAATTGAGTTTGTTCCTGTTTACTTTCCTTAAACCTCAATGTTTCTTTTCCGCTTTATCGAAACTTGCCTTCTTATCCTTCTCTGTAATTACATCTCACTGGCTCCATTCAGGGTTTGTTCATCTCCAAGGTCCAAGTTTCACTTCTATAAAGGAAGGTCATCCAAACAAAAACTTTAGCAGAAGCTTTCCCAACTTATAAACCCGTATGATTACTTATGTGCAGATTCTTTTCATTCTGAAAGGCGTGTTTAGCAGGTGCTATTCTTCTCTGTATTTCTGACAGATGACTCTCGTCTTCCATAATCATATTTCCCAAGTAGTAAACTTTTTTCTCGTGGTCAGTTTCTAATTTTTGTCCATTTCCAAACAGTAAAATTCCAGTTTTCCTCCAGCAGTTGTTGGTTGGTGAACAGTTTGTAGTGAAGTAAATTACTTAAACTTTCTTTAGCACATTGAGGACTTTGCCTGAATGGTACTAAGGCAGAGCATTTTGTCGCTATGGACGATGCCTGAACAGAGCGTGTTTGTGTTTTTACACTCTTATTACCTCAAGTCTAATGAACGGAATTTGTTCGGCGTCTTGCACAGTTATGTTAGTACATTGTTTTGTTAGTTGTAAACCTCACCACTGATCATAGCACATCTCAATAACGAATTTGGGGGATAATAATTGTGGGCTTAGACACGTGTTAAACATTTATGGTGACTTGGCGAGAATGCACATAAAACAAGCCTCTGGATGACAGCGAAATATTGCACTGATGTGTGTATATAATATACCATTGTTTAGAGGATGAAAGTGACTTTTATGTGAAATAAACACAACATTAGTAGTGGTTTCAGGAAATAAGTAAAAAGAACAGATCCCCAAAATTACATTAAAATGCCCAGTTCACAGTGACTGCACAATACCTGAAACGTCCAGACGGCAAAGTGTTAAAGATGTATATGATTTTATTTATATATGCTTGATTGTTGTGTACTCATTGATCACTCTTCAGTTAAAGAATCAGTTTTGAGAAAATACTGTTCAACAACATTTTCTGCTGCAATTAGATTGTGATGGCAATGCTTTAGTAATGGAAGAAGTTACCATTTGTGAATGGGTGTGCAAACTACATTGAAGTGAATTATAAATTAACATGAACAAATCACTTCTCAGTACACAACACATATTCCTGTCTTCAGTACTTTGATTTAAATTTCTTTTATATTTTTTAATGAATTATTGTAGTAGGAAAAACGAATTTACCGTGCAGACAGATTAAATCTGTTGTTTTTGAGAGGCCTGTTGCAGAGTTTGTCATTATACTTTAACGATGCTTATATGTCATATACAGAAAATGCTGGCATCTCATAATTTTATCATTATCGAAAGGTTTATTGTTCTCATAATAATTGTTTTAACAAGATTTCATTAAAAATATTTTCTTACTATATCTTGGTACATAATGTTAACCATTGTGTTGAAAACTTCTGTTTTTGAGATGAGCTTATATGGATGGAATTAGTTTATACCAGCTTTTTTGTTAATTTTTTTTGTTTTACTTAATTACAGTTATTTTCTTTATGTACTTACAAATTATTATAGAGGGACCAAACAAATTTGAAGATATTAATACATATGTAACACAAAAAACAAAATAGGACAGTTGTTTTTCAGTATAAGGCATAAACTTTTAATTTTGTTGTTAATTTTAAAATATTATTCCAGGTTGCTTGTAAGTTAACAGCTATGGCTCTACATTACCTATGGTTGTCAGCCCTGAGCTGGTGGTTAGTGGGATCACTGCATCTTTACCGTATGCTGACTGAAATAAGAGATGTAAATCATGGGCCTATGAGATTTTATTATTGTGTTGGTTATTCACTTCCTGCAGTGGTTGTTGGGTTAGCAGTAGGTGTTCGAGCTGACCAATATGGAAATGTTTTCTTGTAAGTATTTTGTGTATACGTGAGTTTTTTATGGAAAGGGATGCAGGGATATATGGCTTATAATGATACTCACTTTAAAGAATTCTACAAGGTGTATTATAGAAATATTTAGTAATTTATTACATCAATCATATGATTTATGTGCACACTTTTCATGGATGTTTGTTCATGTAACATATAGTTGTAATGGACTTTTTTTGGCATGGCCAGTCAACACACTACTGTGTTACCATATCAAGAATGTACAAGGAGTCATAAGAACTACAGTAAACACTAATCCTATTTTATCTACTTTGTGTAAAAAAAGGTGGCAAATTTGGATAGTATTAACTGTAAATTGTTATTGTAGAATATGAACATGAAGGTTAAAAGAGCAAAAATAAAACAGTTAGATATGTGTAATCCCCTATTTAGAGTGTGTATTACACAATGCAATTTTACAGATTTCCAGAACTGTATAATGTAATTAATTCTACTACAGTTATTTGTATCATTAGTATTGTTTTTTAGTTTTTATTTTATTGAAATGATTATTTCTAGTTTTGATTCTGTTACAAAGAAAATCAGTAATCATAGTTTTACCTTTGTTAATTATTTATTTTATAAACAACTCTCTCTGAGGAGAGTATTTAGATTGTAGAATGGCTGCAAACAGCAGCAGTACAATCCACATTGTTGTAAAGCTACACAGCCAGGGTTACTAAATGAGATGATATATATTGATTGTTGTGTTGTAACATTTATCTTTAATTAATTAAATTTGGAAACATAAAATCTCTAAAAACTGTCAACTTCCAAAATTCTTACCTTACCGTGGTCCAGGGTCCTATATGCGAACTCGTGACCTGTTAAGAGTGGTCATTGGGTTTGTTGTATAATAATTCTCAACTCACATTTACCACATTTAAACAAATTCTTTTATTGTAATTACTTCCAACGTACTTTCTTTCTGATCTGACTTAACTCCTATTCATCTTTCAAGAAAATATCAATTAGCTTAATTATAAAATATATATATATATATCGATTATATAAGGCGATCCAGTACTTGCCCCCCCCCCTCTCTCTCTCTCTCTCTCTCTCTCTCTCTCTCTCTCTCTCTCTCTCTCTCTCTCTCTCTCTCTCTCTCTCTCTCTCTCTCTCTCTCTCTCTCTCTCTCTCTCTCTCTCTCTCTCTCTCTCTCTCTCTCTCTCGTCACCCCCCTAATTTAGAGATCTGTTTAGCTTTACATTTTTTAGTGGGTCGTTGTATTATACTATTAATTATTATTGAAAGTTTTAAATTGTACTCATCCTGTTGTTACACTACGATTTTCCTTTTAAATGTTCTGAAAATGTTCGAATGGTTTCACAAATTTAGCATTGCCTCTCTGTTGTCACTGTCGCACTCTCAACTATTAATTTTTGGATACTTACTAACACATTTTTAAGAATTTACTAGATTTTGGCTCGCAAGCACTATTACATAGAACCGTGCGGTTCCGGTGACTGACGCTAAGTGATTTTACCGCATGTTAGTTCAACTCTTCACTGTTATTGACACAATGTAAATAACTTTACAGTCCTAGCCGGTCCGTTTACATTGTCTTTAATACGGTTTTTTGTGAACCGCACGTTAACGCATCTGCGCGGTTCCGAGTTTAGACGCCGACTGGTTGCGTCTCAAAATGGCCAGCGTCCCTCTCAGCTCGGCAACTTGCTTTTTCATTGGCAGGCGAGCATCTTGTTATTTCTTGTATCTCGTAGCCGGCGGCAAGGAAAAACGATACATGCTCTTCACTCTGCTAAGGCCGGCACACGCGCACTCATACACATTCCAATGCTCCAGATTACGCCGCAACTTCCCTGGATTGTTTGTAGACTGACAACTGGGTGTTCACAAAAGTCAAGCTTTTGTGAACAATACGGGGCTCAGTGTGGGTGACTCCATATTATTACAATTATTATGGCATTAAAATGTATCCCCTAGTTTGTCCCGTTACAGTGTTGTATAAGTTACTGTCAATAATCAATCCCCACTGTTGATATTACAGATAAACTATGATCTGTAACAGCCTCATTCAAAACAAGACAAATTTCTACTTCATTCCGTTTTGATATTGTAAATAAATATACATTATAAACTGATAACGAGAAGAAGAGAAAACATTTTCACTCATTCATTCCTTGAAAGATCATTTCAGAACTGTTACAGAAAATACCTTCTGATAGCCAGAACACATGTGTTGAATACCACCATTTGAGCTAAGCCAAAGGACCAACACCTACACATTATGTACCATACAGCATGACAGTAAGATAACAGCAAACTGGGGAGAGCCTTCTGGAGATTGAGGCCAATGTAGGCTACTTGTTTAGAGTGGTATTTCCAAAACACCAGAAGATCTCTGAGTGGAGTTTGCACTCCTGAGACTTGTTAGAGATAGTATTAGAGACTGTGAGGCATAGCCAACCTTAAATGGAGAACCATACTTGCTTCAGTATGGTTCTACCATACTTCTCCTTAAATGGAGAACCATACATGACTTCCATGTTCCATATTTAAAACCATTTCAAAATGAAATATTTCGATAGAAACTACTTCTTTCTTCAGCCTTAACCACAGTACTGTGGTCACTTAACGTATACCACCTCACGTTAGCGTACTCGATTTTCACTGATGATGGCAGTCGATAGCACTGCCGAAACGTCTGGTTTTGTACAAAACATTGGACCACGGCCAAACAGCCCGGGAAGGAATTTTAACAACAAACTACTTCTTTGTTGTGGATAACGTAGTACACATGACAAAGAAAATTACCCCACCCCCTTCAACTAGCCTCTTCATTTATAGATATTCCATCGACGTTTCTACAGTGGATTATTATTATCTTCTTATCAGGATACTTTATTTATCAAAATTAAGTAGTTTACTCTTGCTAAAACATAAAATGTTGCAGGTAAACTACCCTTTCCCTGTAACCGATCTTCACCAAAATCAATAGGCTTTGTGTTTTCTACAATTCAGGAAGTACACACACACAAATTTGATTCTGTTTGAATGTGCGCCAGTTATCGTTCCTCATAGAAAAAATTACTGTTGTTAAAACATAAAGTGTTGCTGGTAAACTACCCCTTTCCCTTAACCGATCTTCACCAAAATGAACAGATCTTGAGTACTTAACAATTCAGGAACGTATGCAAAAAATATTTGATTCTGTTTGAATTTGCGGCTCTTATCGTTTGCCATAGAAAAAAAATCTACACACACACACACACACACACACACACACACACACACACACACACACACACACACACACACACACACACACACACACACACACTTTTCGAAAAATGACTGCTTTTAATGTTTGAGGGTAGTACAATCTGAATCTGCAATTATCTCGAACACGATTTTTTTCGCCATCACGATACTTCCATTTCCTTATGGAACGTGAAAGTAAAAACGATTATCCTGGGAGAATAGCAGAGTTGCTCTTGATAATTTATTCAGGTTTGAAGATACCAAGTTAGCATCTATCTACATGAATGAAGTTATTTCCTTGTGCTTTAATAAAACACCTCCATGCAAAGACAGTAGAGTAAATGTACCTGAAATATGAGAGTAGAGCTTATTGGCATGTAATTAATTGAGTAAAGTCAAAGAGCAGTGAAAAGTATAAGGTAAATTGACAAGGTTTACTATAATCTAATGGAATGCAATTTTGAGTGCTGGAGAGCATTTTTTTTTATAATAGAGAAAGGCATAACCTGATTGTAAACAATATCATGGTATACCTACCATGTGAACTAGAGAGATGCATTGCCAATTTGTGACAGCCAAGCTTAAAGAAGAAACAAGTGACAAAACATTGCTCCCTTGGAAAAACTATTTCCAATGTTGTGCATGCTGCTGACTGTGTAACGGAATGTGAAAATTCAACAGACAGCTCATATTGGGTTATAATACCATGACTGGAATATTATTGTAATTTTCACACAAAATTGAATAAACGATGACGGTACCAATATTCTTACATTTGTCACTAGTTGTTTTATACTGACATGGCTGTACTTTTAAGTAGTGTGAAATGTGTTAATTTGTTTCAACTATAATTTAATAAATTTAATGACTTATGTAACTGTTACTGTTTACTGTGAATAGTGCATGTGGATTATTGGCTGCAGAGTGATTCAAGTGTGCAATCAACTGATAAACAGGATACAATACAATACAATGACTGAAACTCAAATCAGATATTATTTAAACATTTAACACACCCAGTCTCTGTTGTTGAAGAAATTATTAATATGAAACACATCAGACAGTGTAATATTTGAACTTGAATGGAAAATTATTTTTTGTGAAGTTTTTAACATTCACATTTTCCAAATTGACACAATTAATGTAATCAGTTGGACAACCTGTGTAATGAATAGTTGGCTAATAAACTATTTCACCAGTGATAAAACATTAACCACATGATTGGACAAGTCACTGCCAATCAAAAACACCACAAGCTGTCTAAATCAGTATATGAGAGCTACTAAAAATTTCTGTAATTCATAAATAGCATGCCAACACATCATGGCAATATTGGATAAATGGTGCTGTTGAGCATTCTTAACTAACTTCCTGTTGGTTGTGTCATCCTACTGAGATTAGTCATCAAATTAAAGCTGTTGTTCATGTAAAGGTAGAATTTACTTTGTGGCATTTGAGGTGTCTAATTCTAATGCACAATGAGGTAACATTAAACTTTGTTTAAAAACGTGGTAAAATATTGACAGAAATTCATGAAGTACAAAACTTGTTTATGGTAATCATTGCAGGAGTTGTACACATTGTTATAAATGTGTCATTTAAAACTAGACAGAAATTGGGCCATGTTTAATACAGTCTTCAACAACGTCTGTTGACACTTGTGTTATAGATAGTCGTACATATTCCAATCATCATTTGACAGTCCAGGAAATAACAGAAGAGTCTAACATATCAATAGGTTCATTTCTTGACATTCTAACTATGGAATCAGAAATCCAATGCTAGCTGCACAGTTTGCCCCATATGACTGTGGCACAGACAGGAATGACTGGCTTCTGACTAGATCAGAGAATGTGACACATATTTAGTGTAGCTGTAGGTGGACTTGGGTGAATATAGATTTGATGTGGAAACAAAAATGCAGTCTTCACAATTTTTATATAATTTAGGTAAATGTTATAATGTATATATTGCAATGTGAGTAAGCTGTATACTGTGTGTGTGTATATACATATAAGTACAAAGTGTTTACATTATAATTAAAATTTTCAGTTGTTGGCTGTCTCTGTATGAATCAGTCATCTGGAGCTTGATAGGGCCAGCATGTGTCATTGTTTTCTTAAATCTTGGTGTGCTGATATTTGCTCTTCGAGCTGCTTTTACACTTAAGGACCATGTTGCAGGTTATGGTAATCTCAGGTAATCCTTGTTTTCAGATTGTTTAAGAGTGGTTTGAAAGTAGTGATATATACTGAGCTTCATAGAAAGTGTACACAATTATGATTTTTGTTGTATTTTTAAAGTAATTGTAGCTTTTTGTGTAATGTGTTAGATTTTCATTAATATTCTATAAGTAAATATTAAGAGAAGACCAATTACAAATTATGATTACAAATGCAGATTCATTGATCAAAAGATTGTAAGTATACCCTCCTGTTTGTGTTGTATGTTTTTGTTTATACTCATGAATATGCTTACCTTACTAGAAATCATTAATTTAAATCGTTATTCATTTTGTTTTAATTGTCTCCAAGTCACGTTACTAACTATTTAGAATTAATGTTAGGCAATTACCTGTATTAACTTCCGTCTTGTGACTTATTTGGTTTTTTCTTAAAACGACGTTTTCGATAATAAATTCTCATCATCAGGTTTCAATACTATAAAAACATCAAATTCACCCAAAAGAGGTCGTCAACTAGTTAAAACACACAAAAAACACCACACATAATTTAACACCGACACAGTCTCGGCACAGTCCGATGCGCATCGTCTCGTTGCCAACGACCAACTGTTGCACTTTGTCTTACATGACCGTTATCATTGCCCGCTGACCCATCGATATCGATGGCCGTGTTGTACAGCAGATTCGATCGGAACGAAACTTTGTCATTAAGTAGCTGGTCCGTTTGTAACTTAGAAGCCTTGTATATCTCATATTCCTCCACAGCGTTCATGTATGCACCTTTTTTACAATTATGAAGCAGTTTGTGTGGAAGTCTGAGTACTTATGATTATACAGCATTAAATGCTGAGCATAACTGGATCTTGTTTTCGAGATATCACTTTTGGGCACGTGTTCTTTAAAACGTTCGGCTGACGGCGTGCCCGTTTGTCCTATATAAAATTTGTCACAGTCATCGCATTCAAGCTTGTATACTCCAGTTTTCTCTTCAGCCGGGATATGAGTTCTTTGTCCCAAACGTTTGTTGATGTTATTTGTGGTTTTGAAGGCCACTGTTATTTTACGTTTTTTTAGCTCATTCTTTACAATGACTGGTAGTACATTTGTGTACTCAGTTACTATAAACTTAGTATCTTCTTTGGATGGGCCAGTTAATCTGCTTTTACTATTGATTTTTACCGAGTGTTTTCTTATAAGCTTGTCTACGATTCCACTGTTATACCCATTAGCGATAGCTATACTTTTGATTATATTAGTCTCTTCCACTCTGTCTTTTTGCTCAAGGGGAATAGCAAGCATTCTATGAACGAACGCGTTGAAGGCTGCCATTTTTTGGGAATATGGATGGTACGAATCAGCATGAATAGTAATATTCGTGGTGGTGGGCTTTCTATAAATTTTGAATCTAAAACGGTCATTATGTTTGCTGATAGTGAGATCAAGAAAGTTCAGGCAGTTATTATTCTCCATTTCTAGGGTAAATTGGATTTTCATGTTTATGCTGTTCATATATCCTTTCAAATTTTCTACTTGTCTACTCGTTCCATTGAATATCATAAAAGTGTCATCAACGTAGCGTACGTAAAATTTAATTTTATCTCGCTGTTTATTAAGACTAGACATTAAAAATATATTCTCAAAGTGGTTCAAGTATAGGTCCGCTAAAATTCCCGATAAAGGTGACCCCATTGCCAGACCGTCCTCCTGCATGAAATATCATTATCATAAGAGAAATAATTTTGTTTAAGTATTGTTTTAAGCAATTGCATAAGTTCATCAATTTCATTTCTACCTAACCTATTTGTATTAATTAAGCTATTTCTGAGAATTGTCATTGTCTCATCTACCGGCACATTGGTGTACAGATTAGTTACGTCAAATGAAGCCAACCTATAATGCGGTGCTGATTTAATAGTTTTAATTTTTTCAACGAGATCGTAGCTGTTTTTTATGCTGTAGTTGTTTACTATGTCAATGTTCCCTTTTATGATTTTTACTAATCTTCTAGCCGTCCTATAACCAGGGGCAGTCGTGTAGTTTACAATCGGGCATATTGGCATATCTTTTTTATGTATTTTGGGTAAACCTATAAGTTCTGGGGCCCTGGCATTTATGGGTTTTAAATAACGTCTAGTGCTTTCATTGAGGAGATTGGGGCATTTATTTATAGCGTTGTTTAATTCCTTGACATAGGCGCTGGTGGGATCCTTGTGTAGTTTTTTAATATTATTGTTATTTATGAATTCCTGTACCTTATTGGTATATATATTTTTGTTAATAATAACAACCGTATTACCCTTATCAGCTTTCGTGACGATAGCGTTATCATGTCGAAGTTTTTCGTAAACATTCCATGCAATACGCGCGTCACGTTTGTATTTATTTTGCAGGTTAGCGATGTGGGTATCCTTCTTAATAACTTTATTTATTTTGTTATTTATGATGGCACGCGTTTCCTCCTGATGCGAAATATTATCAATAGTTTTTATGGCAGCTTCTGCGCATATTATTTCATGGATCATAAAGTTCTTATTAAACGAGGGAGTGTTATACATCAAACCTTTCTTCAATAATGTCATTTCGTTATGTTCAAATTTAATTCCGGTGTAATTTGCAACCCGCTGATGAAATACGTGGCTATGTTCTACTGTATTATTATTGTCATTGTGTTGTTTTGTATACAGGTTTTGAAACTTTCTTAACTGTTTACGTTTAAGAGAACTGACGAATTTGTTTATCTGGCTATTGACAATGTCGAAAATGCCGTTTATTACTGCCGGATGAAACTCGTTTAAAATTTCCAGGTGGGCTAGATAAAGCTTAGTATTTAGACCACTTTTTAAAATATAAAGTCGTTTGATCTCTTCCTTAATCCAGATTGATTTTATTTTTTCGGAACAATGTCTGCTGTTGATGTTGGAACTTATGTACTTCGGTGTGATGTTGTAGTGAAGGCATCTTTTGTTATACTTGATGTTCTGCGATGCCTTAATCAATTTTAATTTGATGTTTTTAAATTTATAGACAATACGTGCCGGACTGGCTTCTAGATTCATTTTGTTTTAATTGTCTCCAAGTCACGTTACTAACTATTTAGAATTAATATTAGGCAATTACCTGTATTAACTTCCGTCTTGTGACTTATTTGGGTTTTTCTTAAAACGACGCGTTTCGAGAACAAACTCTCATCATCAGGTTTCAATACTATAAAAACATCAAATTCACCCAAAAGGGGTCGTCAACTAGTTAAAACACACAAAAAACACCACACATAATTTAACACCGACACAGTCTCGGCACAGTCCGATGCACATCGTCTCGTTGCCAACGACCAACTGTTGCACTTTGTCTTACATGACCGTTATCATTGCCCGCTGACCCATCGATATCGACGGCTATATCGCTGGTTATAGGACGGCTAGAAGATTAGTAAAAATCATAAAAGAGAACATTGACATAGTAAACAACTACAGCATAAAAAACAGCTATGATCTCGTTGAAAAAATTAAAACTATTAAATCAGCACCGCATTATAGGTTGGCTTCATTTGACGTAACTAATCTGTACACCAATGTGCCGGTAGATGAGACAATGACAATTCTCAGAAATAGCTTAATTAATACAAATAGGTTAGGTAGAAATGAAATTGATGAACTTTTGCAATTGCTAAAAACAATACTCAAACAAAATTATTTCTCTTATGATAATGATATTTCATGCAGGAGGACGGTCTGGCAATGGGGTCACCTTTATCGGGAATTTTAGCGTCCCTATACTTGAACCACTTTGAGAATACTTTTTTAATGTCCAAAGAAGATACTAAGTTTATAGTAACTGAGTACACGAATGTACTACCAGTCATTGTAAAGAATGAGCTAAAAAAATGTAAAATAACAGTGGCCTTCAAAACCACAAATAACATCAACAAACGTTTGGGACAAAGAACTCATATCCCGGCTGAAGAGAAAACTGGAGTATACAAGCTTGAATGCGATGACTGTGACAAATTTTATATAGGACAAACGGGCAGGCCGTCAGCCGAACTTTTTTAAAGAACACCTGCCCAAAGTGATATCTCGAAAACAAGATCCAGTTACGCTCAGCATTTAATGCTGTATAATCATAAGTACTCAGACTTCCACACAAACTTTAAACTGCTTCATAATTGTAAAAAAGGTGCATACATGAACGCTGTGGAGGAATATGAGATATACAAGGCTTCTAAGTTACAAACGGACCAGCTATTTAATGACAAAGTTTCATTCCGATCGAATCTGCTGTACAACACGGCCATCGATATCGATGGGTCAGCAGGCAATGATAACGGTCATGTAAGACAAAGTGCAACAGTTGGTCGTTGGCAACGAGACGATGCGCATCGGACTGTGCTGAGACTGTGTTGGTGTTAAATTATGTGTGGTGTTTTTTGTGTGTTTTAACTAGTTAACGACCCCTTTTGGGTGAATTTGATGTTTTTATAGTATTGAAACCTGATGATGAGAATTTATTCTCGAAACGCTTCGTTTTAAGAAAAAACCAAATAAGTCACAAGACGGAAGTTAATACAGGTAATTGCCTAATATTAATTCTAAATAGTTAAATCGTTAAATTTAATTTCAAGCATATTTAAATGAACTTTTATTGTTTAGTTCAAAATTTTTTAAATTTATTCTTCAGTGTGTGGAGTAAATTCATTCCAAGTATTATTTTAAAAAAAATACATTTATACTATGAATAATACTATTATTAAGAAAAAATAATTTTTATTATCGTGACGTATTCATAATATAAAGGTGGTATGACACATGAGACAGTACAGTAGAAAGGTAACAGTTATGTTTGTTTCATTTCAGAACTATATTATGGTTAAACACGATTTCTTTGCCAATGGTTGCTGCCTCCTGGTTATTGTGTTTAGTTTCTGCAACAGAACATTCACCCATTTTGATATATACCATGTCAGTAATAGTTGCTGTGCAAGCATGGTTCCTACTTTGTGGCTACTGCTTTGGTAATGCAAGAGTCCGATCTGGTTTGTTAAGAGGATTAATGCAATTGTTAGGTAGAAAATTACCACCTCTTGAAGAAGAGGATGTACCTCGGCCTAGTTCAAGTCAAATTTGCAGTCAGAATCCCACGGTAAGTGTATCAGTTGTAAATTTAAATGTTAGTACAGTAAGTGTAAGGTTTCAGGACAAGTGAGCAGAACACTTACGCTCATGGACTGGACTGGAGATAGAGTTGTGACATTCTGGTATGAGAGACAAACAGACATGTCATAACACACTCTTGTCTGGTGGAACAGTGCTGTTACTTTCACATGTGAGTGGTGTGTGAAGTTCAAAAAATTTGGAACTTTCTTCTGTAGGTAGCTTGTTATACAGATCATTAAATTTCACATTTCATTATGTTGATACTGAAAATAAGAACCATAAACATTCCGTAGCTCTTGAACTACTTACAGCAACATACGTTTTGTCATATTCCTTTTTTTTAATTCTTATTTGTCTACTCTCTGGATTTAATTTTTCACAGGCAGAGTGATTCTTAATTGGCATGTACATGCTCAAGTTAATTAATTCAGTGATAGTTTCTTTTTTTGTTCAACACAAATCTGTCATGATTTGAAACATGAACTCAAAAAGTGGCAATAATTTTGGTAATGCACCCACATTATGAGTTTGCCTCTTCATGTAATCACAAAGTGATGTGGAATAGCAAATGCAACAACTAACCATACTACTGAATCGATTCAAAACTGTAATTTACACTACATGTACCTACAGTTGTATCTAACCGGACAACTGCCAACATTCAAATCAGCATGCCAGCCTTGATTCTAACCTGTTATTAACACATACAGTTTTATGCATACAACTGGAATATTCTGCTTAGTTGTGCACACAAAACCATATGCCTGAAGCTTCAGTTTGTTTGTTGTCATGGCTAGGTTTAAAATACATAATAAGTGGTGAAATAATTAGTGAAGTAAGTGTTGTGAATGGGTTATAGTGTACCATAACCGTAAAGCATTTCAGTAAAACTTGTTCAGACAGAGTTACACCGTTTTGAAAGCAAAACTGTCAAAGTTTAGAAATGAGTAATCCATTGTGGCTGTGTTTGGTTAACTCTTCACAAAGATACACTTACTACAACATTTGTAAATCAGAGTTTTTGATTTTCCATGGTAGTCATGGTGGCTGTCAGTGTCATGTTGCTTGTGGAAAACATCTTACATAATAAGAGATTAAATTACCCCATTAAAGTATAGTTTCATTATGCAATTTAATGAAACTAACGTGCCATCAAAATTGAATGCCTAATTTATAAAGTTATAATTGAATACAACCTACTGCTTTTCTAATTGAGTACACACTGGGCCTGTTCACAAAGTTTTCCCAGACTCAAATAACTAAAAAAGTTCAGTAGCATCTGTAATAAAATCCATGAGGGCATGAACTGTAGCAAAGAATCTTCTGTTAATTTATGTTTATACATTTTTGCAATTCTTTAATATTTTTTAATTATTTTTGTAGTTAAAATTATTGTAATTATATAAAATTAAATTGTTACTTAGTTAAGTTGATTTTTGACTTGCAAATTATTTATTTTTAGTTCTGTTAGAATTACTACTGAAAGGCAATGTTGAAGTGAATTTAGGCATACTTCATTATTAGCTCATACAGTAGTTAAGATGTTTTGATTACTCATTCAGATATGTGATATTACAATAAAATATAGGAGACAAAATAGACCATTGACAGATCTTGAATATGTGTACTCCCCATATAGTTTTTCTTGTGTGTAGATATTTCCTTTATGATGCCAGTAAAGATTACAAATGATTTTGATATATTCCTTACGTTTATGGAATAATGATAGCCAACAGAACAGACAGTTATTTTTATATTTTCAGGTACAGTGAAACTTCAAAAATTCGGATCGATTGGGACCGGACCCCATCCAGATTTTTAGTTTGTCCGAATTTTTGAAATATACTTTAAACTGCTAGAATTTTTTGTCACAAAACGTTATAATCCATATTTTATTTTTTTTAATGGATGAGGTATTGAAATTAAGTGCTTGAAAAGTAAAAAAGAACACTTTTAAATTCCACAATGAACTCCTACACAATACACAATAGTACACTCACACAATAGTACTGTTTTAGTGATTTAATAAAATGACCACATCACTAAAACAGTTCTGGGAGTGTATGGAGGTGCATGCGCCTTGGCTGATTGACAGGTTCCAATTTTTTTTTGTTCCAATTTTCTGATTTTTGTTCACGTTCTATAACATCTTTACTTGCGTTATAACATAGGGAACCCGTATTAATTGGTTCTGCCAATTATACAGGCTGCCTTCGTTGTAACAAGCTGAAAATTAATCAAATCACTAAAACAATTAATATACAAGGAACTTGGGGGGGGGGTAGTCTGCTGATTTATGCACTCAATTTAGTAGTACTAAACATGACATCTCTTTATTTATGTCTATTTGATTATACATAACATATCAACTTTTAACTTACAGTGAAAATTGTAATGGGTTTTCTACATTAAGATTTATAATACAGTTAGCACATTTTACCTCGGATCCGAGTTTATATGTATTACTTAGGAATTTAAAGTTTACTCTACTCCATTAATGAATTACTTTATTACTCTTTATACCATTTGAGGAATGGTTTCATTTAGTAGTGCAGTGTTCCAACGCTACATCACACTTGTTACTTTACAACTTAAGGTTACTGAAGTTACTTGTTACAACATTTATTCTTAAACTTTAGAGATTGTCATTTTAAAGTCTTTTAGTTTACAATTACTTCTATTTCAAAAGATACGTATCCACGGAAGACAAGCCTCCGCGTCACCTCTTAGTTAAGGGTTTTAGTCCTTGTCCTCCATGCATGATTCTTCGGTCCTCTCTCTGTAGTGGGTTGTCATCGTGGTAGTCTTTCTGGTGAAGGTCCTCGGACTCAACTAATGTTGATTCGGATGTTACGGTGTCATGAAGTCGTCCTGTTTCTCGGTGGTGTTGTAAATACAGTTGAGGTCTTCGTCTTCACATTTTACAGTTATGCACATCACATTTGGTAATAGTACGGTTGTATCTGAATTTACATATACAACACTAAGATAACTTTAACTATATTTCTTACTGGGAGATGTCACCTTACGCACTTAATTTTCTACATTACTTTTTCTTTTACACACTACATTCTCGTTATATAACTCTTCACACGGTTATTTGAAACTAATAACCACATTTAACAAAAAGTACATATTTTGTACAGCGCTCTGCTTTGAGCTGTTTACTGGTTGAACGACGCATCATCTCTGCTCTGTAACTATGTAGGAAGGGTCAGTTAATCGCGCGGAGGTTACGCGTCGCAGCGAAATAGTTCCACATTTCTCCTTTATTTAAATGGTTAAAGTTTGGCCTTTTTAATTATTCAGAGATATTCTTAATTACAGACGTTATTAAAGTACACTACTGTGGTCTTGTTTAATTATTTAAATAATGTCAAATTTACAAGTATTATTAGTTTGTTTAGGGGTTGGAATTCAAGTTAATTCCGGTTAGCGCATGTCTATGCAGGGTTAATTAACAAGGGTTTCCCTATCTGTACACTCGCATTCCTTTTTATTTTATATTAAAACTCTTTATTAAATATTATTATAATTTATGATAGCGATAAAATTTAGTTTAAATGTGCGATTTTATTAAAATTTAAAATTTCTCAGCCTTTACATTACCTATTTATTAATTACTATATTTTTTATTAATGAAATCGTCACAGTTCCAATTCTCTGCAAGTGGAGTGGGCCCCCTCCCCACAGCACGACTCCCATTGACTCATTCTTTGTTTACATGTCATAACAAAACGTTAGATCAACTTACCTGCATGGTTTCCTTTCGCCATGTCTCCTGACATTTGCTCTGCTTCTGCATGCAATTACAAAGCTTACACATACAAAAAAAACTTTACATTTGATTATGTATTAAAAATTATTTAATCACTTTTTTAAGATAATGAACAAACTAAACAAACTCTTACAGAATGAAAATAAAAGTCCTTTTTACTCTCTAGCACAGTTAAACTCTACAGTTTTACTCTGTAGAAAAACCTACAAAATTTAAAAATAAATTCTCCTAAATTCTAAATAAAAAAAAAAATCCTTGATCGACTTTTGAACGAACATAGCACTTATTTTTTTTGGCAGCCATGTCTGTAATTCTTTTCAAAAACACCAGCTGAATAGGCTGTTTTCAAGCCATGATACCTGCTCTAAGAGCATCACTATGGGAAGGTTGAAACTACTCCTTTTATATCAATTAATAAAATATTCGAGTCCCTGTTCTCGGGCGTCAGTGAAACTATATAAATTACTTCAAATTAATTGATTCTTACATTAGGGTTCTTCTCCAGGGTTTTACAGACGAACACACTTGCAGAAAGGATTATTTGGGATGAACGGTACAAATATAATAACACAGTTTGTGTTAAAACAAATCGCTTCTGGTTTATCAAACAAATTAATTACTTCGTCTTACTTTGATAACAATAAAATACTGGTATATTATGTTGTATTCGTAATGCATTGAATTAGTAACGAATAACATGAAATCAAACAGATTAACAAATAAAATCTTTCTTACTTCTAACCTATGACAAATTATTTATTTTTAAAAGAACCAGTACGTATTTATCTCTTTTCCCCTTGCTATTTTCTTTTATAAAAGCCCCTTTCCCTTATTGATCTCGATTATTTAGGTTTACATGTAAACTTTTTCTTTTAAAATAAGCTATCATCCTTCATTTTAAACTGATTCAAATATGTATACTCAGGGTTGTTAGTTACCCGTCCGCCGTGTGTGTCCAGGTTGTTTGTTGCACTGTCTCGTTTTTACCGCTTTCTTGGTTCGAGCGCACTCACACAACTATTTATACTGAGTTTTTAATTAACTTGTCACTGCTTTGATTGTGTATATATATATATATATATATATATATATATATATATATTATAACGTAGCGGATTTTTCAAGAGGTATTATAATGCGAAACGTCCGTCTCATTCAAGACTCAATGCTGTAAGCGCCAAATCTGTAACGTGCGTTTGTTGTATCAAGGTTTCCACCTCTCCGCAGTCGCCACTAATGAATTATAAAGACCGAAGTTTAAATAAAGTGGTTGGTAATGTTACTCAAACAAAGCAGAAATCGAGGGTGTGTGATTTGGGTCAAGTAGAGAAGTTGTTTAGCCTGATTTTGAAGAGAGAGCTAGTACCGTTGGTTTACCCTCGGTTTGAACGATTTCTAAATTTTCAAATATTCGCCATGCACCGAATCAGCTGACTTTAACACTATTCTCCAAATATAGATTAAACCGACGACACTGTGGCCGTAGACAACCTGGTGGATCGTCTTCTTCTTAGCTGTTCTGAAACTTAATACAACTACCCACTACAAGAAAGTACACACATTTTTATTTTTAAATCTCAATTTTTCAATAATATTTATTAAAAATATTATTGGTTTTTTCTCTTCTGCCAAAATACAAATCTCACAATCGATCTTTTCCTTAATTAAAAACAAGATATCGACTTCATTGAGTAAACATGGAATTGTCAAAAAAAATATATATGGTTTTTGACCAAATTTTATACTATATTTAAAACGTCAATCAATACATAATTCTTTGTTATTTCCCCAGGGTTAAGGGTAAGTTCTTTTTGTTATGAGATGGTCAGAAATGGATAATTATACTACGCTTTACAAATACCGAAAAATATTCAAAAATTTGTTTATTTTTGCTTAGTACGTAGTTCCGGAAATGTCCGTAAGAGAGCAGAGTGCGTTTGTTTTCATTAGAACATGTGATTAATTTTTAATAGTTTTTGTTCTATACAACCATTCGGAATGAGTTTTCTTCGTTAAATATTAAACGAAATGTTTATATTACCTCTCTTCTTAAAGTTCGTACTTGAATGAAGCCGTTTCTCCGGTGGTGTCCGTCTTTTGTTGTAATTTCATTACCATCTGGAAAATATTCTCTCGTCAAACTTGACACATAGCGAAACTAGGCCTGATCGTCCAGAATTGATTTTCTTTCACTTTTATTATGTAGTATAGCAATTTGACTTTGATAAATAAGGTATTAGTATATAATGTTCATACTGTTGTTTAATTTTGTACCAATTTTACACTTCTCAAAAGGTTTCTAAAAGGATATTTTAATAAAATTGTGGTCTCATCATTTTGTCAACTGGACAGGTTTAATTTATAAATTCAATTAACAATACTTGTTATTTTTCGTTACTCTTAGTAACCCATAATTTTTTATATCTTTTTTTGGTTCTGCTATTTACTTTTTAGTATATAGGCAGTTTGTAATTATTATAAATTTATATTTTATTTACAAAAAAATAATTTTTTTTAATTTCGGTTTCTTTCCCAATTTGGTTTACATAATAGGTTTCTGTTCATTTTCTTATAACTCTGGATATAAGTATTTAATATTTTTATTAACTTTAAATGAATTTATATATTATTTATTAGTCTCTCATAGTATTCCTACACTGCACTACTTCCTTCTGCCATTTCCCTCATACAGTATTATTTTAATTTTTTATTATCATCTGATATTTAAATCTTTTATGTTTTTTAAAACGAACCCTGGGTTATCTTATACTATAACACAAATATTGTAAAAAAATATAAAATTAACTTAGGTATTAAACTTGGTTGTCTACACAATATAAACATTACAATAAATTAACAAAATACATAATCAGTTAGTAGCATTATAGTCTACTATCATCGTTTATCATGCTTACACCTACAGCACAATTCTGTAAGAAGTTCCCTGCACTTTCACTTTTTACCTCAATGGGTACACTATAACTCACTTGTCACTGTATATCACTCTAATTGTTTTTAATGTTTAGTGATACAATTTAATTTTGAGCTCGTTATAGTTCACCCATTTCTGACCTTTATGGTATTACAAGAGTTAATTTATTGGGACCGGGTTATGTACCGTTACAATATATATATATATATATATATATATATATATATATATATATATATCATAACATATACAGCATAGTCGGCCGACGTTAACTTTCTCGAGCACTTATATGGTTAATTTTCTGGTCGCGCTATATGGTTTGTACTTTAATAGTTGCACATGATAGGCCTACTTTAATTTCAGCCTATCTTACACTCCCGAGGCCCCCGTTTTACTTGTTAATGAACGGTATGCTGCTTCTGTCTGATGCAAACTCTGGTGATAGACTGCTTACTGTGATTTACACCCACAGAGACTGCTGGAGAGCTGTTGTAATACGTCTGGGCTGGGCAGTCCAGACATCAACAGTTTATGATAACACTGTTTGTTGCTGGTTACAAGGGGCACCACACAGGTGAATCCTGACTGCTTAAAAAATTTACTGATTTAAATTGAAACTATGGTAGTACACAATTCTGTACCGTTACAAGGTAGTGACTCCCTCTTCGTCACTTTCTTTGCACTTTCAACTACGGCGTCAGTCAGCTACCTCTTGATCAGTTACAATCGGAAAACCTTCATTGTTGGCATCGCAGTTTAGCCATTCTTCAGCGTCACTTGCTTCACAATGTTCAAAACCTGGAATGGCATCATATAAACTCTTCATCAATTTCGTCATTTTCGTTTTCAACAGAATTCTCTGCATCGCTTTCTTTGTCTGGCCACAGTTTGTTCCACCATTCCTTAAGTTTTCTTTGGCAAGGGTTTCCTAACATGTACACACAGTCCTTCACATTGATTTTGTTAGTAAAATTGGTAACCCTGTCTTTGACATGTCCAGCTAACAAGAGATGTTGGAGAAGATGTTTCCAGTACATTCTTTTCATTTTTTCAGTGACAGCCTGGTCCATAGGTTGGAGAACAGTAGTCACATTTGGGAGAAGAAATTGTACAACAAAATTTTTTATCAATGCTGTTTAACACTTCAAAGAGATGTGAGCGTGTTGGCGCATTGTCAGTTATGAGGAGCATTTTTCCTGTTTTATTTTGTTCTTTGTGAAATTTTTTCACACTTAGTATGAAAGAGTCATTTTCAAACCAGCCCTTAAAAATATCAGATGACATCTATGCATTTTTGGAGACTTATAAATCACGTGAAGGGTGTTAACATTTTTGAAGCAACGTGGCCTATTACTTTTTCCTGTCACTAACAGTTGCAGTGCATGAGAACCATTCACATTAGCACAAACCAATGCAGTCATTCTGTCTTTGGTTACTTTAAAACCTGGGGCAGAGTTTTCATGGTGGGAAGCAAGAGATTTTTTAGGCAGAGAAAGCTAGTTCATGCCAGTTTCGTCAGCATTGTGCTGAAACCATTCTTAAGAACCACATCAAGAAATTTTGGTTTGAATGTTTGGGCAGCACCATGAAATGTTTAGGAGATAACTTTTCTCCTTGAATTTCTAATTGTCGGATCCTGTGTCATTTTTTAAAATTGTTTTTGAAATCGGGGGCAGTTTTTGAATTCAAGGATTTATTGACTTCTAGTGCCTTTTCACACAACATAGGGCCTGAAATGAATTCACATAAGCTTTTTTTCTGTGTAAACCATATGTAAATGGCATCTTCCAAAGCTGTGTTTTGGCCGTCTACAATGTTTTTCTGTTTTGTGATACTTTTTCAGAATCCAATTTTTTGGCATATTTTTCCAGTTTATCTTTTTGCACTTATCTTTTAATGTCACTCTGTAGATTTTAGTGAGAATGCCCCGCTTTCACCTTTAGATAATCTTTTCAAAATTTCTAACATAGTTTCAATTGTCAAAAACACGCATTTTAGCATTCCTCTAGCTTTACTAACAGCCATTCTGAACAATACGTCTGTACTCAAACAAATATTTATGATGAATTGAAATTAATAACGTAAACAAACATATAAACATATTCGTTTTATATAAACGTACACAACATGCACAATAACGCGATCATGCAAAAGACTCGGAAGTGATTGACTGAGCAGGTGACAGGTGTAGACAAGCATCCGCTCGACTTATCCTTGAGTGGAGTGAATGCAGATGGGTAGTGTGACTCATTACCCCTCTCATGCCTAGCCACAACGCTGTGGTTACAGTACCGGCAAGTACAAAACTACACTCAGTCCGGACTCTGTAAAAAATGTATATTCATATTTTGTCAGATCCGGATTTTTTAGGTCTAAACTTTCGAGACTCCACTATATCTGCTGTTATTGTTATACCATACATAGCTTATTTCATTCTAGAGCTCTTCCTGAATCCATATTGTGATTTACTCAAAATAGTCATTTGTTGTATTACTCAATATCATCATACCGGATATTGCCTAGCTCTTAGCTCTATCACAACAGAAGTGAATAAAGTATTCATATGCCCAAGAGATAGGCAACCTGAGTGCTGTGTGCATCCTTCAGTCTGCAGGTGTACAAAGTTGCCAGTAATGCAAACAAGGTACCACTCCAGTGTTTTCTAGGCATCTTTTAAACTATATGATTATTCTCGACACGTGGTTCAGAAAGTGGTAGATTCATGTTGAACCTCGGTAAACTAAAAATATAAGTGGCTAACGGCTGACCAAGTCAGTTTTTCATCTGTGAAATTGGTGTCTGTTTTTGGATTTATTGATATTATGAATTGTGTGCAAATATCTGTAATTGAGACTTTATTATTTAATGCTGTACTGTTCAATAAGTGATGTTATTGTGTGTTGGAATTGTTGTGTACAAGTGTCTATTATTTTTTTATTTCTTTAAACTCTAATTAAAGTTCAAAATAGCAATTTCATATGGTGTCAATTATTTTTGTTTCATTGTTAAGACATCACAATCCGTGCAACTGTTGTAACAGTATATTTGGAACGACTGATATTCTTATTGGTAAAGATTATTAGTAATCAAGAATTAAGATTAAATTTCTAACACCATGCAGACACACATGTTGATATAACATAATTCTCTCAGCTTAAACATGTCAAATTTTAAACTCTTCCTGAAACTTTTTTTGCAGATAACTATAGTAACTGCACATGTCTGTATTATTTTACATGTGTAAATATTTCATTAAAATATCTGTTTTTTTTTTTTAATTTGCTCAACCCTAATTAAAAATTATTACAATAGTACAGTATATTCAGGATTGAGGGGGGTGACGATTTACCAGATGTGCCAGAACTTTAGCTGAATATAAATGAAAGGTTTGGCAGGTATAACTGAGAAAGTAAATAACACTACCATAAAAGAATAATGTCAATAGTATTTTATTGACTGTAGAACATTATACTATAGTGTACATGCAGACAAAATGTAAATGAATAAGGTATGGTTTAATATATGTGTGGTGTTATAGTAGATTTAAGTAAAGAATTTTTCTAAATAAATACAAATTACAGATCTTAAAAAATTAAATTACATTACAGTAAGTACAGATTTCAAACATTTATAACAGTTAGTGTTAAAAATATCGTTTAATTTCTTTTGGATTCAGTTCCCTTTTTTAAAAATGTAACTTTTTAAAATGTATAAACTCATAAGTACTGCTACATTAGTAATGGCTGCTGGACTGTGAAAAGTTTATAAAGATATTATAGGCAGCTGCAGTTTCATTCTACCTACCATGAGTTGTAGTAGCTCCTTCTGAGTTGAAGAGTTTCATCTGATTGAACCTCTTCCAAAGCGTAAGGTTCTGGTCTAACAAGCACTTACTCTAGTTACTTCTAGATATGCTATTTAATATTTGTTAATGCAAGATAGCATTGTACTTTAAAAATTTGTCTTCTCATAAAACATAGTCAAGATTCTTTATTATCAATCTTGACTAGTCAACCAGCTTTATTAGCAATTTAAAAAAAAAATGATATTTAATTATTTGAAGAAAAAATTAATAATGTAAGTTTTTAATTTGTTTTCAATTACATTTGTTGTGAACACGTTTACGAAAATCTTTGTTTTGTTTAAAATGTAACACTTTTGTGACACATTTTGGTCTGTTTTGTTTTCAATTAAAGTCAAATTTGTACTTATTTTTAATAGACATTATACACATCAATTTCTTCATAATTAAATTCTCTACAAGGTTGGTTAGGAACTTTTATTTGTTTATTGGCAAATTAATGAAGTTATTGTATCCCAAACCTAAAAATGTGTGTTTTCGACTCCAATGTTTTGGGTTTTACACAGTTTTTCTTAGAAACTAATTGAGGTAAAGCTCTGGGACCTCTTTTATTCAATTGTTCAGATCAAGTACCATAAGAAAACCAAATTTACCCTTCACTTTATACCAGAAGAATTTTAGTATGGTGTCATTTTACCGTGGGAGCAGAAATCAGGGCGAACTGGTTCGCGAGCCGTAACTTGCTAACGAACCGTTTTCAGACCTATGTTTATATTAACTTTTTTTCTTATTTTTAGCTATAGAATCAGCTTCTGAGAGATTGCCATTTGAATCACCCTATATATTGAATATTTTTTGAGTTAGATTATTTATTATTGTTTAAAATTTTGATGTACGAGATATTGAAATAATCTACCTAGATATTGAAGTTTATTAATTTTTAAAGTATAATAATATGGTTTTATTTGCACATCAACTGCTAACAGTAAGGTTAATGATGTTCCTTAGGTGTTAAGACACACTGAAAGAAATACATTGGATAGAGAGAAGCATGGCCCCAGTTGTGGCATGCGTGACAGTGACTGTAGCAGTACAGCCCGGGCCATGGCCCACAGTCAACATGTTAAAAGCTGCAGTTTGTGCGAAGAACCATGGATTTTGGAACAGAAACAAATAAATTGGAAAGTTTGGAATCAAGCCAGTATATTTAATCAGAGTGATGTTTGTACTGTACTATCAACCAGTATACAGTATACAAAATTTTACCAACTTAGAGATATCAGTCAGTAGCACATGCAACTTAGTGCGTACATTATTTTTTCTTTCCCTCTCAGATTTGTTTATTTGTTGATTGTTTTTTTAATTCAACATGTTATCTGTTCTAGTACGTAGTTTAAAGTTATTAAAACTCACAAAATGAAACCTAATTTAAACCCACTATTTGCCTATAGAGGTCAGCATTAGCATATCGCAATGCTGGAGTTAGTGCTGCGCCTGGTGTGAGTGGATTTAGTGTTGCTAGAAGACAATTGGGAATTTCCACATCCAGTACCACATCTCGTTCAACAACAAAAACTGGCAGTAGTCCATATAGGTAAGTTATGTACTTGAACAAATGTTAGGTTCTATTTCTTATTAATTTTGTAATGAACAGAGTTATTGAACAGTGAGGTATGTTATCAAATCCCAAATTATATATTTGTGTTACTGTGCACAAATAGTGCACAATTGTGCTCAAATATTAACATTTTCAAAAAATAAGTTTTCTGATTTAGAAGCATATAGTTTTTACAAAATTTGAGAAAAAATATATAAATATGTAAACTATTAAAGTTATTGTCCATGTATCTACTGTACAGTTTCAGATTTTGTGTTTTCCATTACTATCTAATGCAGTACAATTTGAAAAAAATCACAGAAATTTCTTTCTTTTGACATGTCAACTTTGTCAAGATTTTGTGAGTAAATGAGGCATAAGAAAAAAAATTCTAATTGAGTATAACTTGTACACTTGTCTTGTATTATGTGTGAAAATTTAGGTTTGTATTTGTATGAGGGTCATCTCAACAGTAAGTTTCTCTGTTTTAGGAAAAATAAAAAAAAATGTAAAAATTAATAGGAAAACTATACTTGTATTCAAAAACATGTATTTATTTTTCCATATAATCTCAAACTTTATCAATACACTTTCTGTAGAGTAAAAACAGTTTTTAAATCCCTTCTTTGAACCACTGTGTGCCCAGATTTCGGAGCCAGGTGTCAACCGCCTGTTTCACTTCCATATGCATTTCAAAACGTTGTCCTCCCAGGTGTTCATTGAGATGGGGAAGCAGATGGAAATCACTTGGAGCCAAATCGGGTGAATATGAGGGATGGTCAAAAATCTCCCATCGAAAGGACTACAACAAATTCTATGTGACTTGAGAAAGAAGAACTTTGTTGCTCAAGAAACCAGGCCGTTTCCGCTTTATCGCTGATCGCAGTTTTTTCAGAGCCTCGCAATGCCTCTCTGCATTTACTGTGACCCTAGTAGGCAGATAATCAACAAGTAAAACACCTTTAGCATCCCAAAAACCGTAGCCATTGTTAACTACCACACTTTCACTCCTACACACATTTATATTTGTATATATTTTTACTTTTACTGATATAAGGTAAACACGTGTACTTACCATTTCAATGTAGTTGTTAGCACGTGGTTCCGCTATAAATCTCTCTTTAAGGGGCCAGGGTTCATTCTCGGCGAGATTCAGATAGAAAGGGGTGATAGAAATGATAACACTGATTCTCATTTGAGTGTAATAACTAGGTTTTAATTGCCAGAATAAAATAAACATATATATTGAATGATACCCAAAACGGCGTCACATACTATTGCCAAAAACAAAATGGTGGTTACATTTCCTTAAACCCTATTCAGTCATAGTTACTTGGTATTATGGTGAATCTTGTTAATATATTTTTATATTTACGTCTGGCTGCAGCTCTGATAACACATAATTAATTATATACTTATATGCTACACAATTGACAAAAACTAGTTGGACAGATAGGAAGACGAATGAACAGATCTTAGAGGAAATAAATGAGAATAGAACACTGCTTAGGAGTATAGAGGTGAGGAAGATTAAGTTGATAGGGCATATGATCAGACATAGTGCTTTTTTAACTAACATCTTTGAGGGCAAAGTAGTGGGGAAGAAGCCCAAAGGAAGACCAAGAACTGCATACTTCCGCAGCACAATGAGTGTCGTGAATAGTGGGTCCTATGGAGAAATGAAGAATATCGCAAGGGATAGAGTGACATGGCTACAGCGACAAGGCATTGCCTTTAGGAGTTAAAAAAAAAAAAATGCTACACAAACCAATGCCCTCTTTAGTCATGATCATGGCCATGCGTTCATTCACTCCTACGCTCACTCACTCTCACTATTGCAAATACATTTATCAAATTTATCTTTATTTGAGCTCATTAATATGTAAAATAGGTGATAATTGTTTGACTTCTCTGTAAATGGACCCGAGTTGCTCCCTCGCTGGTGTTAGATGTGATGCAGTAGTATGGCAGATGGTCGCCTCATATTTATCGTTTATCTGTTTGTGTGCACTGATTCTACATTTGATGTTTGACTGTTTTATTATTAATTGAGTCTTTTACAACTCCACTGTCACATTTTTAATTATAGATAATAACTTTCTTAAAACATTTGTTGAAAACTGAATCGACAGCGATACATTGCTGCTGACCCTTTGGTGTGCTGTGCTGAACTGAGAACGAGGAATATGCAAATTTTTGTATGTGTTAGTGCATTTTACGTCACCGTCTTTTGTTTGATGGGCCAACGCCTCGCTACATACGTTGTTGTTCCTGCGTCATTGTCTTTTATTCATGACGACACAGCTTTATAAACCAATCACAATTGTTATTAATAGTCCGTCATCACATACACCGCCATCAACTCTGCCTGCTTTTGCTCGTCCACCGGTGACCTTGGCATTATGCTCCTCTCACTGAATATGCGTTGTTCCTTTTTACAGAGGGACAATGGACCTAACCATTCTTTATTCCACTGTGATACAATAAAACATTATAAAATAACCTCAAATCCCATAATTAAGGTATTGGGCCTTTATGTACTGTTACAAACCCCCTCAATGAAAGATTTTGTGTCGAGACACAAAAACTTTCATTGACTCATCATACGGTTCTAAAAGGATCAGCCTAGATATGTCGCCACAACCCCCTGTAATGTTAAAATATAAAAAATTTATAATCACTTACCCTTGGTCCCATGATGCTGATCGCACCCTCTGACCTTACTGGACTTCTCAGGCGAGATCCCAACACCATAAGGCCATGAGGCACTTAGCTCTGACGCACCGGCCAGCTCAGGACCGCGGTCACAACACCACAAAACTCTGAAACATCGAATACAAAATTTTAAAATAGTGGTCTGATATACTTCCATATCTACAACTGATATGTTTCCTTTTAGATGCATTGGTTTGTGTCTGGGCATTGGTTTGCTCAATTAAATTTTTCAAAACAACAACAAGAATTCGACCTAGACTGATTCTTCACCAACACCAAACTCCATCTTTTCTTTGTAAGAGAAAATATATATATTCCTACAAATAACATAATACATAAACAATTCTTTAATATTCCCCAAAACACCATCACCTATTTATTTCTATAAAACTCAACCTATAACTACTATGGCAGACAAGTTCATTATTTAAATTTTATTACTCAACTCTATAATTATTTTATATATTTTTTTTTTGCAATGACATCATGCTATACTTTGTTCAACACCATTTCTAACTTTATCTTTTTAACATTCAGTATTGTGTTATCGTTGCTACTAATAACAATAAAATATAACAAAACATGGAACATCAAACATTAACATCGTTACATTTACATTAAACAATTTATATTTACACACCTTGTACCAAAACTTTATAACATTTTTATCATCAATTCTCGATTAACTTTTATTTATTTAACATTTGTTTATATCAGATTCTATACAACAATTTCAAATTTATCCTTACCTTTCTGTTACCTCACCTTTCTACGATGAATTTTCTTTTTCTAACCCTTTTATTCTTACTAGTTTGGGTGACTCTCTATTATTCATTTTTCTCTATCTTATTTTGGCATTTGTCAATCTAACCTTACTACCCCTTTTTCTAACTAACAACCGCTTCTAACCATTAACATATTATGACACCAATATCTCAATAATAACCCCCTTCACTAATCCATTTAAAACCTCTGGCACCGCTCGTTTTTTGTACTAGTATGTGTGTTCCCTACTCTAACCAACTCATTCCCTTATCGGTTCCTGACCCTTTCAGGTAACCCTTTCCGGCACTAAACGGTCCCTTCCTGTCCCAACACCTTTCGTTGCGGACTCCCTACACCACTACCCTTACTACAAAATATCAACATCAACAAATATATATATACCATTCACATTACTCACCTCTCTACATATAGTCCCTAACTACTGTGTCCCCAAAATATCTAACACCTCTTTATATATTATCTGTATCTCAACATTCTTATTTTCACTAACTCCCATTAACTCTATTTAACTAACTCCAATGCCCTATTTATAATTATTACCCAAACTCTTTTACAACATTTTACATTAATATACCACTAGAAAATTCATCACTTACCTACTAACAACAATACATCTCCACATCCAAATATATTACCTGCTTCATCATTTATTAACCATTGGAATCTAAATCTCATAATATCATTTAAGATCATTATCATAATTAATTATTCTTGAATATTTCAAATTCTACATTACATGGTTTACACAAAATACACAACAGCAAATATACACAAATACATTGACATTAATATACACACAAAAAATATACAATCCAAATTACCAATTAATCATTTACCATAAATCAGTCATAAGCAGTCCATCTTAAAACACTGTCCACATAATTAAATGTTCATAACACAATAAAATAATTAACCTCCAGCGTCAAATAATAGTCGAATCTTAAAACTATATACATTGTTTATTATTAGATATCTTATACTAACATCATAAATACATATACAATTCAAATGTTCATCATTATCCTCAAACTCATTTAACCTGTCATGATTGGTCATTGTCCTGTCACCTCCTGTATAATCAGTCATAATTAGGTATTTTACAAAGTCATTATTTCTCTTATCTCCTACTACTTCAGTTTTATTACAAGGTAAGTACTTACTACATTCATTATATATCATCTCTCCTCCTAACCTTTCCATAAACTCTTCATAATCTCTACTTATCTTAAAAATCTCTACTTCTCTTTTTCTCTCACAATGCCTCTCACTTTTAAAACATCTCCCTCTATCACACCAAGCTACATTCTCTCTCTATATATTTGCATAGGGCACTACTATTTCATAAAAACACCCCCTGGCCTCACCAGGTACACTAACACAAAAAACTAAGGGATCATTTGGAGACCACACGTCTCCCACATAAACTCTAGAGGAACCTTCATCCTCAAATAACAATTTCGGAGTCTTTACTCCAACTATACCACTGGGAAAATTTGCCCTCTGCTCACTATACTCACTTAAACTCTCCTTACCCCCACTTTCACTCTCATCTACAACTGTCACCTCACCATTAACCTCTACTCTCATTAAAATCTCACTATCACTACCAACATCCACACTATTATCTCCTATTACCATATTTTTATTTATTTTATCACAATTTCCAGTACTACTTACCTTGTCTTTGTTTCTATCTAATTTGTCTATTTCTCTACTCTTATTTTCTAACTCTATCTCATTAATTCTCTTGTCAACATTAAAATTTCGTTTTTGCATTTCATTTTTTAATTCTTCTAATTTCTCCTCTAATTGATTCAATTTTACATTTTGCAAGTTGTTTTGTTTCTTTAGTTCGTTCTCAAAACTATCAAACTTTGCGTTAAATTTGCTATTCTGTTGTTCAAATTTGTCATCGAATTTACGATTGTGCTGTTCAAATTTTTCATCGAATTTAATATTCTGCTGTTCAAATTTTTCGTCAATTTGTTCTTTTAATACACTATTTTGTGTTTTAATTAATACAAATAAATCTTCTAATGATATCATATTTTCGATTGCCCTAGGTGTCGAATTGGCACTTATTCCGTTTAATAAAATTGACTCTGTAGCTGTATTATTTATTTCTATGCTGTCATTATTTTCTGCCATTTTGATAACTTTAATATTGAAATGACTATTTAATTACACTTGTTACAATTACACTATTTGATATATTTTTGTCAACATAACCTCTCGTATATCAGGTTATGCACTATTCTATCACTCTCCTTGTTTCTGAATCTGGCTTATATTTTATATAAAATAGCTTTATATAAAGTCCCTGTTCGGGCGCCAATTGTTAACTACCACACTTTTACTCCTACACACATTTATATTTGTATATATTTTTATTTTTACTGATATAAGGTAAACACGTGTACTTACCATTTCAATGTAGTCGTTAGCACGTGGTTCCTTTCCGCTATAAATCTCTCTTTAAGGGGCCAGGGTTCATTCTCGGCGAGATTCAGATACAAAGGGGTGATAGAAATGATAACACTAATTCTCATTTGAGTGTAATAACTCGGTTTTAATTGCCAGAATAAAATAAACATATATATTGAAAGATACCCAAAATGGCATCATATACTATTGCCAAAAACAAAATGGTGGTTACATTTCCTTAAACCCTATTCAGTTATAGTTACTTGGTATTATGGTGAATCTTGTTAATATTTTTATATTTACGTCTGGCTGCAGCTCTGATAACACATAATTAATTATATACTTATATGCTACACAAACCAATGCCCTCTTTAGTCATGATCATGGCCATGCGTTCATTCACTCCTACGCTCACTCACTCTCACTATTGCAAATACATTTATCAAATTTATCTTTATTTGAGCTCATTAATATGTAAAATAGGTGATAATTGTTTGACTTCTCTGTAAATGGACCCGAGTTGCTCCCTCGCTGGTGTAAGATGTGATGCAGTAGTATGGCAGGTGGTCGCCTCATATTTATCGTTTATCTGTTTGTGTGCACTGATTCTACATTTGATGTTTGACTGTTTTATTATTAATTGAGTCTTTTACAACTCCACTGTCACATTTTTAATTATAGATAATAACTTTCTTAAAACATTTATTGAAAACTGAATCGACAGCGATACATCGCTGCTGACCCTTTGGTGTGCTGTGCTGAACTGAGAACGAGGAATATGCAAATTTTTGTATGTGTTAGTGCATTTTACGTCACCGTCTTTTGTTTGATGGGCCAACGCCTCGCTACATACGTTGTTGTTCCTGCGTCATTGTCTTTTATTCATGACGACACAGCTTTATAAACCAATCACAATTGTTATTAATAGTCCGTCATCACATACACCGCCATCAACTCTGCCTGCTTTTGCTCGTCCACCGGTGACCTTGGCATTATGCTCCTCTCACTGAATATGCGTTGTTCCTTTTTACAGAGGGACAATGGACCTAACCATTCTTTATTCCACTGTGATACAATAAAACATTATAAAATAACCTCAAATCCTATAATTAAGGTATTGGGCCTTTATGTACTGTTACACCATCACTTTCCCAGCAGAGTGTGCAACTTTGGCTCTGGTTTTGGGTCTCACTCACGGTTTTCCAGACCATGTTTTGTCTTATCGTTTCAGGAGTGTAACGATGAACACATGTTTCATCTCTTGTTACAATGCGGTTCACTAGATCTTGTTTTTCCCAGAACATGTTTAGGAACTTGCGCACGGCAGCAATCCTCTTTTCTTTGTTCGTGGGACAACAAATGGGGTACCCACCGTGCGCAAACTTTTTGAAATCCCAGCTAATCACTGACAATCTTCCCGATTGATGCTCGACTTGTCTGGAAATTGTCAGGTAATCATGCAAGAATTTTGCCTAAGGTGACGCGTCTGTCCTCCAAGACAATCTACTTAATGGTGTCAACAAGAGCTGGATTCTCAGTTGATGTTGAGTGTCTCCCACTGCGCAGTTCATCGTGCACTTTTGTTCTCCTTTCAAGAATGATGTATGCCACCTGCGAACCATTTGAATGCTCAGCACTCAGGTTCGTACACAGAAACTCAGTGACGATGAATTTTAGCCACTGATTTATTTTTTGCAGCATAAAACCGAATCGCACTATGCACTTCGCAATCGGATATGCTAGTGAACTGAATGTCCTTGATTTTAAATTTCATGTTGTTATGTTGCTACGGAATGGATGAGTTTTTGGCACTGCTGCCACTACACACAAATAAAAGTTCTCCAACCTTCGTCAGTCTACTTGCGCAATTTCCCTTTGAAAGAAAAAATAGGGAAACTTACTTTTGAGATAACCCTCGTAATACATCAGGATTTATCAACATTTTTTTAAATTAATTGTTATCCAAAACGTAAAAATTAATACTCCACAGAAAAAAAAAGTACCAAATACTCTTGAACTCATAAACAGATCTCTTTTATGTTTACGTCCAGGCAGCATGTCAGATATTGTTGGTCTGTGCATATTAGGATTAACAATGTGTAATTCTAACATAAAAGAAGTACTACAGGAAAGCTTCGTTTTTCAGGAGACTTCAAAGAAAAAACGTATAAGTGTGAAATATGTGTAAGTGAAATAGAACACAAAAAGTATAATTAAATGGCGTATTACTGAGTAGAAATTACGCATTTTACAATTTAGAATAATACAATATAAACTAATAAAACAGCATGTGTGTGTGTGTGTGTGCACATATTTTTGCAGTTATTCGGCGGCCGTACATTGCACTGATTGCATAAAATTCGGCGGCCGGGTGTATTTGGCTGCCATATATGGCAGCTGAATGATCATGTCTAGTTATTTCATTTTCTTAACCTCCCAAGAACACAAAAAAATTAATTTTTCGAAAAAATGTTGGCCGCCAAATTTTATGTAGAACTTGTAATTTGTATATTTTTTAAGTTCACGGTATAACCGTTGGCAGCGTGACAATCGCCTGTGTATATCTTGACATGTATATGTTACGGCATGTTTTACGACATTTTGCAGCCGAAAACTGGCAACGCTGCGGCATTCGAATGTCTGTATGCACATATTTTCAGTTGTGTTTGTGTTATCACCGAGTTATGTTGAATGCTGACGCAAGAGTTCTTCCCGACTACACATGTTTATCTACGATATAATGAATTCTTCACACCGGATTACAGTAAAACCAAAGCTGAATTATTCATATACAGTAAAACCTGCCTAAAACGGAACGCGATCGTCTGGTATTTTTTTTCCATTTTCACAGGTTTCCGTCTTACAAAGGGTTGTGTTTTAATAAAACAAAGTACAAAAAATATGATCGCATAGAATTACAATGAAGGAATAATTTAAAATAAAAGTCTATAAATAAAAATTAGGTTAATATGTATTGTATTACTGTATTTTCAACTTACGTACAATAATTGCAGTTTCTCTCCTAGTTTCTCTGTCCCCACATGTCTTTCAAAGTGCATTGTCGTGACTTCTTCACAAGAGAAAGTTGTATGACTTCCTTTGCATCCTGCATCAACTCCAGGAGTTCTGGAACATTCTTGGAAGCTGCAAATTCCTGAAGGTCACTCACAACAGATAGTGCTTCTCCAAAAGTGCGTATTTTTAGCTCCCTTTCGTTGCCCTCGTCGTCGTCGTCATCCATTTCTTCCATGACTTCACACCTGCTGTTTTCGGCAGCAATATCAGCTGCACTTTGAATGTCTTCAGTCATGGCAAGTTCATTATCAAAATTTACTACATGTTCAGCTTCATCTGGCAGATTTCCTTGCTTACAGAGAATGGAAATTTCCTGTAAATTTTCCACTGTAACAGCTTGTGTATCCGCCGATGCTTGTGCAGGAAAACCAGCTTTAAGGAAACAGTTCTTCACTGTTTCGGGGAGAATTTTCTTCTTGGCCTGATGGATCCAGTTAACAGCATCAAGGATATTAATCTGTTTAACAAGCTGAGAAACATTGGTACTGGTGTTGATTTTAGCAACAAGTGACTGCAGTACAAACTTCCTATAAAAGGATTTGTGTGTATAAATTACACCCTGATCCATAGGTTGTGTAATTGAAGTTGTGTTGGGTAGGAAATAGGCTAGCTTCACATTAGACAAATCAATCCTTGGATGACAGGTTGCATTGTCCAAGAACAAAATGACCTTATGACCTTGACTTTTCATTCTTCCATTAAAAGAAAGAAGCCACTCTTCCATTATAGCACTGGTCATCCAGGCTTTTTTGTTAGATCGCCAATTGACTGGGAGGGAATTACGATCCAGGTGTCGGAAGGGCCTGGGACATGCTGATTTTCCAGTCACTATAGGTTTTTCAATTTCACCAGTCATGTTAGCACCAATAAATAACGGAAGTCTTTCTTTAGACAGCTTGCCACCTGTGCATTTATCACCACGTACAGTCAGTGTCTTTGAAGGCAACACTCTAAAAAACAAACCTGTTTCATCACCATTATACACATTTCTAGGTTCATATCCCACAACTGGATCTCCAATTTTCCCTTTCCATTCCGCTACTGTCTACATATCAACATCATTTGCTTCACCACACACAGCATTAAAAACAATGTTATGGTGATGTTTGAAACTCGCGAGCCACCCATTGGACGCTTTGAAATTGTGCTTGCCTAATTTTTTTGCTGTCTCTAAAGCTTCAGTCTGTATCAATGGTCCAGAAATAGGAATTCCTTTAGCGTGTGCACTAACGAACCACTCGAACATAGCACGATTTATTTCATCATAGTCCGTAGATTTTGTGATGTGTTTCACATGTCCTGCTGTTCCCTTTACCCACTCGTCTTTAATTTTTATTTTGTTTTTCAAAATGTCATAAATTTGAGTTTCTCCCACTTTAAACAACACGGTTAATTCTTTAGCTGGACGTTTGTTTTTTTCGTGTTCTTCAATAACTTTAATTTTCTCCTCCAGTGTAAGTGTCTTATGTTTAGAAGTCATTGTTACTGAATTACGTACGCAAATACAGTAAAAAGTAAATTTAAAAATCACTCAAGTTCGCAGTTTTCTTCCACTCGTACTTAATCACTTGTCAGAACGAAACTGAGAACGAATACACTATACAGTACCAAACACTTGTACCCTACCGTGTGTATTACAAGAGGGTTGGAAGAAGTAACGGTACATTGCTTTCACTTACAGATGTTACCCCATGTAGCGTACCTGCTGCATCCTTGAAGAAAGATTAGAGTTAATGGTTCCTAGAACTTCGGTGCAAGTATAGTCGCGCTCAAAATTAATGCCCATTACTTTTTCAAAATTTAAAATAATCAAAAAAATTTAGTACGTAGCTATGTATTACGCATAAAATAATCCGTCTTAGTCAGGTTATTTACGCAAACGGTTCCCAAAAATTATTCCGTTTCCGCGTTAGGCAGTTTTCCGGTTTAGAGTATTATTTTACATAGGAAATAACTCCGTTCCAAAATTTATTTTCCGTTTGTCCAGGTTTCCGGTATATAAGGCGTCCGGCTTAGGCAGGTTTCACTGTATCTAGATCTGTTATCCCGCTCCCAGAAATTTTCTTGTAAGGTCTTAGAATATAGGTACATTTTACAATGAAATGATTAATTTTACAATTATCATTGAGTGTCCATATTTTCCCTTAAAAATGGATCATTTTGTTTACATTGATCCATTTTTCTAGACATGTGAAAACGCATGGTAATAAAAGGAAAGAGAAAGGCAACACCAGTATTATTCAGTTTGGATGTTCAAAACCACATAGACTTAATTCTGAACGTAAGACGAAGTTTTGTAAATGACGAAAACAAGTATATTTTTGCACCCCCAGGAAGTGATAACACAATTGTCGGATACAGATTATTTAGAAAATATGCAATGCTTGCAGGTCAAAGACCTGATGCCATTCGACAAGGACACTTAGGAAGCACCTTGCTACTATCTGTCAACTTTTCCACATGTCCAACGAAGATATTGAACAACTTGCGACTTTCATGAGACATAGTTAATCGATACACCGAAGCAACTACAGATTATCTGATGACATATTCCAGACGACAAAAATTACAAAGCTCTTGCTAATGATGGAGAAAGGTGAAGGGGCACAATACAAGGGTAGGCCGCTGGATGAAATAGATATTCCTCTGGAAGATAACCTTATTACAAACTGTAGAAATGCAACAAACTTCAGTGACAGTTCAGATAGTGAAAATGAATATCCGGAAGATATTCCACTTCATGACATTTTATCAGGTACTTCAAGAAATGCAGACGGCAGAGAGGACAATGTAATTACGATGCCAGAACTCAGCGAGGATGTACTGCAGCCATGTAAAGACAAAAAAACCGGTACCAAAAACAAGGTAACTAAAAAAGATGTTCACAAATGGACGAACGAACAACGCAAGGTAGTTGGAGAGTTCTTTAAAACTCACACTAAAGAAAAAATTCTTCCAAAGAGACATGAAGGAGAACAGCTGTATGAATTATATCCACAACTAAAGTTACTAGAAAAATGGAGCTCAATAAAAGTATTTGTGCAAAATATTTACACACAAAAAACTGATGTAGCTAGGAAAAGAATAGGCTTAAATAATAGGCCTACACTTGCTACTTAAACAAAGCGAAACATGTTGCTGTAAATAATTTGTTTGATTATAGTTCTCATTATTGTATTATTAAATAATATAATACTGTATTATTATTATTATTATTATTATTATTGTTACTAGTGTAATTAATTACTTCATTGTTACAACTGTACTTACTTTAGTATTGTTACTACTAAAATTATTTACTATTAGCATAAGTTTATAAACAGTGAAACTTCTGAATACCGGTCAGTCACGCGGCCAAAACATTTGTCTGCTGTAAAGAAGTGACGGCTAATGGAAAACTGTGATAGTCGTTTTGTTAAATGTTGTGTGTTAATAAACCAGAGCTAGAAATTCACTAGACCTACTTCATGTAACTAAGTACGGAAAAATATCACATGTGGCACTAAAAAAGACAATTATTAACCTGTTGATGTAGACAAATAATATTTTATTACTGGACGTCTAGTAGGCTATTAAAAAAAGTAAAATAGAATTACTCAAGAAAACCAAAAACAGGCATGAATGGTAAAAACAAAAATAAAAATGTACGGGAATACCATTAAATCTATCAGAACAGTTCTAACGTTGTAGAATTATAATAACATCCCATTCTTTTACGTACAACAGTACCGTGTAATGCAGCAAATTTTATCAGTTATAACAAAATGAACTGTGTGCATCTGGGTGCACTGAACATCGATAATTGTGTCTTTAAAACTTGATAAGTCTTGTTCTAATGAAAACCTTTACTGTTTATGCTGTAATATACAAGTTGACTAATAGTCTAGTGATGGAATATTTAAATTCTTTAACGGTATGTTTTAGGTTCAATATTCATGATTTTTATTTATACTTGTATTTTTCTGTTATAAAAAGTAAAATACTGTCTAGTAAAAAGTATTTTTCTGTCCTAAGGTTTCCGTTAGATGGAGAAAATAGTACCAAAAAACAGACATTTTTATGTTTTCGACCGTTATTAGGAAATATGTGAGCATTGTGTCTTATGGTAAAATAGCCGGGATTACAGTAGTGTCCCCTATTAAGAGAAGCCCCTTAGCAGAAGTTTTACTGTATTTATAAAAAACGGTTAAACATAATTCTCTATGACAGTTTTCTAGTTTTGTATCGCTACGTATTATTTAATTTTTATTATTTCGTGTCTATTTCAGTAGTAGGCCCTACTTTATTAATAATATGTTCTTTTAACGTGTGCTTTGTTTTCATTTACATTTTTAGGATAGTATATATAAGCTTTTTAAAAATGATGTAACATAATGTTATCCTGAATGACAGTTTTCTAGTACATTTGTATCGCTATCTACAATTTCATTTTCATTATATGGTGTCGAATAAAGTGTATATTATAGTGTAGCGCCGATTGTCCATGGTAACTGGGGGAAGGATGATCACGGATAATCAGTATACGTTAGGTATTAATTCAAAGGAAAAATTACAAAACCTGTCATACAGAAAAAGGCCGAATGGGCTATTTCAATGAACAAATTGTGCGTATAAAATAATATAAATAAAAAAAGTAATTTCTTTAAAAAATGTTGGTAATTTTGTTTGTGCATTTTTTTTTATTATACACCCACAGACTTGCAAGCATCAACGAAGTCAACATTATCTTCATCTTCCATAAATTTTAGTACAGTCTCTGCAGATGTTTGAGATACGGAACACAGTACATTCGAGTTTGGTTGTACTTCGTCGAATCCACTTCCGCTTCTTGAGTGTTCACAACGGCTAGCAGTGATACATACTGGAATGTTTCTCTTCCGGTACATGAAATCTAATATCAGCATATTTATGTTAATGACATGAGATTTAATTATTATTAAACAACGATAACGAGTAACAGCTTACTTTTACAAACTTTTAAATATATGGTACTGACCGTATTTTTATTAAAACATGATTTTACAGCATTCACATGTGTTTGAATCTCTTTGCTGACACGTGTAATAAAATAGTAAAAGATAAACAAATTGAATTTTGTATTCAAATTTTCTAAACTTTCAACTACAGTAGGTAGAGTATACCGTAATTATATAATTGGTAAGGCCATGGTTAATCTACACCACGGATTAACGGTTCTACACTTTACTTTATTAACAGGACACTGTTTTGTACAATGTTCTACAGGTATGATATTCTCTACGATATAAATGTGTTTTTCTGTATGATATTCTTGTAGTACATTTGCATCATTATGTATTAATTAATTTCGATCACATTTTTCATCTGCATTAGTATGTTCTTCTTTAATACGTTTTCCCTTTCATTTATAAGACAGATTTTACACTTTTTAAAAATTATTTGACAAATTGTTGTCATTTATGATAATTTTCATGTAAATTTGTATCATTTGTTTATTATTTAATTTTGATTAAATTGAATTTTCCCACTTCTTTATATATCGTTATATATAAAAAATTGTATTTTATTATGAATTTTATTATTTTTTAGTATTTTTTTTACTTTTCTGCTGTAAAAGAATGTCGTTCTGTAAGAGTGAGTTATTAAATTGGATCATTTTCAAAATAACCAAAATTTGAGTATTCTTAACGTTTTTGCATCATCTCTATAAAAAAAGTAGTATATAGCGCCCGTTTGTGCGTGTGCATATGTGTGTGTGTGTGTGTGTGTGTGTGTGTGTGTGTGTGTGTGTGTGTGTGTGTGTGTGTGTGTGTGTGTGTGTGCACGCGCACATGCTATAAACTACTTTTAAAGCACGCACGTGTGAATTTATGAATGTATTGTACATACACTGTGGCAGGTCACATCAAAAACAGTTTTCAAATCAACGCCTAATTTTATACACATCTGGTCAGAAAATGGGATTATGGTATGGTTTGGTTTGGTCTTGGTCTCAGTTGGTTTGGTTTCTTATTCTATCATTGGTTTTTCTATTCTATCATATTTTAACAAAATTTCTTGAACCAGTTTCAAAATTGTGGCCGTTTTTTTTTTTTTAAAGCAGTCATGTTTTTGCTATTTCTGCGATAGTGGTGTGTTTTATTAAAAAATTGTAATAACAAATTAAATTATACAAAAATCCTGTAATATGTGTTCTTACACGGTTTATGATTAAAAGCACAAAAACGAGGAACCTCAAGGAACATGTTTCGACTGTATGTTATGTTTTCTCAGATTTCTGATCAAAACAGTATTACTTCTTGCAGCATCTGATAAATAAACTCAACACGTAAACTGTAAAAACCCTCTTCTCGAATATGTTATTTCTGTATGAACATTATGGTAGAATTGGTGGGTAAGTGCAACCTGAAATTTCAGCCCAATGATTTTCTTTCATTTTGGAGAAAGGACATGTAATTCTAATTAACAGTGAATATTAGTACGTACAACAGCATGACAATGACAAAAACAAACCAAGCGAATTGTGTTGAATAAACATATCAACAAAATTCTAAGACGATTATAGCAGAAGTACGTTTGGCAATGTTGCTGGCTTCCAAATATCATAAAGACTTCGAAGAAGTAAAATAAAAATAAAAATTGGCAGCCAAATATAACCTATATACGATATGCGCCAGATGACTGGAAACTGACGGCAGCCAAAATACACCATTTCTAAAAGCTTATTAGTTTACTAATTTTTTTTTAACATAAACATTACAGATGGGTTATTTAAGGTCTGGTAACACTATATACATCTTCAAATATATTTATATTTCACTCCTTCTCATGGCAGCTAAATGTCTTCAAAACTTAAGGCAGCCGAATTGATAGCGAGATGTATATATATATATATATATATATATATATATATTTTGTAACGTACCGCGAGCTTTCTTCCGTCTTATTTCTCTCAGTGTTACGTCTTTTTGATACTCTGACTATGTTATTTTTATTTATTGTGTAACTCTTTAGTAAAAATAAACCACGAAATCCTTTGCCGTTTTTTTATCTCCTTGCAGGTATTACAGTTCAGTTGTTATGGAGAGAGAGAGTTCCTCTCTTGGTGTACTGTTTAATCGTTTTATTTAAACGCGCGTTGCATCAGCTGTTTTCAATTTGATAACCAGTTACAGGTTATGTTGGCTGTTGTACTTCATAGGCTATGATGTCTGAGCTAACTTTCTCACTCTTCTCTGCTATTCACTTGTTTCCTGTAACAAATCTGCTATCTACAAAGAATAATACAAAGTCAGTTCCCTAAAAGAAAGGTATTTATTGATTGAAATTGGTTTATTTCCTGGAAACTATTACATCCAGTTTATCGATTTCCAGATCGACTGTTATCGAAATTACAACAGTTTTCGATATAAGTTTTTCTATAACACAACAGATATATTCAATTATAGTTGTCTTGTTTGTTCATCATCTTCTTTCACAGCACTACACTTTATATAATATTGAAACTTTCTCTTGTGAAAACTTACTTGTCTTATTCGTCGAATGCGTTTCTGCGTCGTATTCGCCTTCGTCAGCTTATAAACAGACTGCCAGTACTTAGTAACGGTTGTTGCTTGGAAGGTATAGTGGGGGTGGTGTGTAGAGGAAGGGGATTGGCGCGGGGATCCAAATTATTGTTTGTTTTTTGTATAATTGTGTCGAAAAGTGTATGTGATTTATATTGTAATTGGTCGTTTAGTATGTTGTTTGGTTGTGTTGTGTGGTGTTTGTATATTTCATACTGTTCAGCTGTGTTGGGTTTTCGACCTTTGGGTAAGAGGTGTAATATTTCAAGATTAGTATCTGTGTTGGTGTAGCTATGGTTATGTGTGTGTATGTGTGTGGTAAACGCAGAATGTATATTGTTGTTGAAGAGGGCCTTTAAGTGTTCAGAGTAACGGGATGAAAAAATTCTTCCCGTCTGGCCTATGCAGAAACTATTGCAGTTATTACAATTTAATTTGTTACACCTGTTCTATTGTATTTGTCTATGTCCGTGTTTGTATCGTTGATGTGTTTTTTGATGGTATTGTTAGTTCTGAATGCTATTTTGTACTTGTGTTTTCTGAATGTGTTGGCAAGTTTGTGTGTGTTGGAGTTATGGTATGTGAGTGTGATGTATTTATTGTGTTGTGTGTTGTAGGTACTTTGTGTTTTGTTATTTTTGTTTTTAATGCGTTTGTGTAGTTTGTTTATTAAATTGGGGTTGTAACCGTTTTTCATAGCTATGTATTTGATTGTGTTGAGTTCGTCAGTATAATCTTGTTTACTTAAGGGTATTTTAGTTAGTCTATGGAGCATATGGTTGAAGGCCGCATGTTTATGTTGTGTTGGGTGGTATTTGTGTTCTATTTAAACAAACAATAATTTGGATCCCCGCGCCAATCCCCTTCCTCTACACACCACCCCCACTATACCTTCCAAGCAACAACCGTTACTAAGTACTGCCAGTCTGTTTCTAACCTGACGAAGGCGAATACGACGCCGAAACGCGTTCGACGAAAAAGACAAGGAAGTTTTCACAAGAGAAAGTTTCAATATTATATAAAGTGTAGTGCTGTGAAAGAAGATGATGAACAAACAAGACAACTATAATACCGCAGACAGAGCGTATTTCATCAATAAGTACAGAAACGCCAAAAAACAAGTAACAAAAACTTCCTTACACATAGCCTTCAATAAAACTTGCCGAAAACACAACATCATACCAACACACGCACAAGTTACAATAAAACAAAACACACATACAGCACTTCAAACCAAACGAAAATTAGAACAATTTAACCTAAATAACATAATCAATTATTTATACCATAAAAAAGACACACTTAACAGACAGGCATACAACTTACACATGAAACTTACATAAATATTACACCACACAGAACTTGAAAATGTAATACAACACACACAATACAACATAGAAAAACTCAAATTGACAATACAAGATCGACACAACAACAAAATAATGAACCTCACAAAACGCGTAATAGAATCAATCCCTGAACCGGCACACAAATTCCACACACGCTCAGTTAACACAACGAACATTAATTTCACAACTGATGAAATGGATTTATTAAGCAAAGGACTGAAACATAATTTGAATAACAATACAACTAACAACAAAAACCACAATAGACACATACGTGACATAATTATAGACACCGAAACAGCTGTACAAAACACGCATATTATAACATCGCTTGAAAATAATATATTTTAATACATAAATAATGGAGAGAATAAAAATATAAAATGTAATTAAGAAAGAAGGAGGAAGAATTATAAACTAAAAGTGATTATTAAAGAAACTCACCGACTAGACTGACAGACAAACGACTTTGACCCAACCCCAGAGATTGGCCAGATAAGAACCAAAATAAAAGTAAACAAGATGAGAAGTGAAGGAGAAGAAAATTGAGAACCAAGAGGGAACAAACCAACGATGAAGAAAATAAAATGAAACAAGTCGAGAAAACACAGACAAGGAATAGAGAATAGAGAAGGGAGAAATAATGTAATCAAATATAATAAAGAAAATGAAACCGGTAAAGAACCAATATAAATAATAAATGTTAGTATTGATTGAGTGACAATTGTAATTAGTCATTAATAAAACACGATAGCTAAAAATACACTAGCCAAAGAATTAGAAGTACATGTAAATTGTTAATAGAGAAAGACATGATATTAATAAGTATATATATAATATGTATAGAGAAAGAGAAAGATATTGAAATAGTGAGAAGTAAACGGAAGTTAACATAGTGTAAGTGAAATTACCCTAAAGTGAAATGATAGAAAAAGAAACACTAAGTAAATTATAATAAACACAAAATAATTTAAAAGTGCAAGTGATGAATAAATAAAAATATTGTCAATGATAGTAATAGGGAAAATAGGGAAGGCTAAGATAAACACTTAGTAAAAGTAACAAACACTTAAGGTTTAATAGTGAACAATAGCATTTAAGAAAGTTGTTAAGAATAATATTTAAAATAAACCATTGATTAAGTAATAATGAACACTGAAGAGTGATATTAACTGTAGTGATTAGAAAAGAATATTATTGTAGAGCTTAAAAGTGTATTGTAGAATTTAAAGGTGAGAACCACATGACAAAATAATAAGATAGTGTTAACATGGAAAAGAAAGCAAAGAGTTTTTATAAAATAAGTAGTTTAAAACCATTAAAAAACACCCATGATATAAGGGAAGATTAATGAAACAAGTTCAATAGAGGTAGGGTTGCCATAAGGTTCAGGATGAAATTCAGGACACCAACATCGACAAGTTCCAACCATAGGCGCCGACTCCACGGGAGCACTTGCCCCCGTGCATATAGTGGTACGGGGACGCAATCGTGTTTTTGCTCCCGTAAAAATGTTTGATATTTTCATCCTTGCCCCCGTGCTCAAGACCAAAAGTCGGCGCCTATGGTTCCAACAAGTGTATTTGGGTAATTCCATGTGAACTGTCCCGTCCGTTACCAAAAGACACACTTGTTATATGATGTTAAAAGACCACGATTCGAAGTTAAGCCATAATTTCTAACGAGAATAAAAGTAAAAGTAGGCCTATTAAAAAAATAGGCCAAATTGTGAATACGGTTGTTCAGATTAACTGCAGTGAACGTTATTGGTCGGAACTGACTTCACGTTCTCGTAAATTGAAATAAATCTTATAAATGTCTAATCTAACCTATTCTATTACACCACAGAATATTATTTTCATTTACTTACTTGCACAAATCACAGTATGCTTCATGTTCATTTCTTCCACGCTTAACCGATGGAAAATCTTTTGTCCATGTTTCGTTGAATTTTGAAAGTCTCTTTTTCGACATAATGCAACTTTGAATACTACAACTTGTGAATAATACCTTTATAACTATTTTCCGTGAATGGTATATTACAGAAACACGCAAATAAACTAAAATAGACAAATGTTGAAGACAGATAATATGCTGAAACCACGTCGAGCACTGTGTAAAATGTCTGCTTAGCAATAGTAACCAAAGCGGAAACACGCTGCTCCCGGGCAAATTTTAAATAACTTGCTATGATTTTTAAAATTCAGGACATTTAGGGATTTTTAAAAATTCAGTCAGGACGTCGGGACACATGCTCAAATTCAGGACAATCCCGCTTTTTCAGGACGTATGGCAACCCTAAATAGAGGTGAAGTTGTTTATCACCCGAACAATAAATCAAAGGTAATGAATTGTACACCAATATTAGATAATAAGTGTTAAATAATTGTCTAAACAAACTTATGAATAGGATATGGATTGGGTAATTATCCCAAACATAGACTTAAATTCTTCGTATTGTTTAAATTAGCAGCCATCCGTACTATTTCTTTTATGAATTTGCTAACTGCTATAATTTTTTATTGTTCGACTAAGCTTTTCGTCATAAGGTTTAAGACCTGAAGATGTCAGTAATGACGAAAAGCTTAGTCGAACAATAAAAAATTATAGCAGTTAGCAAATTCATAAAAGAAATAATAGACTTAAATGTTATATGTTATATGATGAAAAAATAGTAATTAATAGCCATATTGTTGACAGTGGCTGAGTAAATAAGTAAGAAAAGAAAGCAATGTTTGAGTTAGAAAAGAGAAAACCAGTTAGTAAATAATTAGCAATAAATAATGAATAAAACAGTTGTAACACACAAAAATCACACAAAGACTGAACCAAAACACATCCATAGATAATAAACATAATTATAAGAACAAAATAAAGCTCTAGGACAAAATGAGATATAATGTATATGAAATAATCAAAAATCAGTAATGGCTACTTAGACTTGAGACAGGCCTAACGGTCAAACACCAACAAATACTAATTGTATGAAAATAGCCAAGTAATTAACAAATCCAAGGTGATTAATTAACCAAGGATAAATGGTAAATTTTATTAAAAACAAAATATTAAAATAAGGAGTTATATAAACAGAGAAATGAAATTAGTAAATATTAAATTAATTGTAAACTTATAAAACATGAAATAACCCAATATTGTGGGATACCAAAATAATCTTTGTAAGAAAATACAAATGACAGTGCTAATAATTAACATTTAAGAAGGAAGATAATGGAAGGAAGAAAGTCAGAAGATATATGAAGATTTGAAAATAATTCAAATTTTGATAACAATGGATTTATATCAAGCCAGGCCAATCAGAATTCTTTGGTAACCATAGAAACCGGACTGGTAGCGAAAATTACCGTTGAGTATCGTTACTCAAAAAGTGACGCTCATGAAAAACAGAAGCCAAAATTTTGAACAACCAATTTTCTTATTTAAAATGTTTTAAAAGTTAAACAAATTGTCAAAATTGAACGAGAAGGAGGCTGACTATCACTGAACTCAATTAACTGATGGAAAAGACTTTTTAATTCAAGACAAAGTGAATAAATTAATCCAAGTACTTTGAAAAGGATGCCAGAAGCCCGAATAATTGAAATCTGAATTCTATTGCAGCTATAATTCTTTGTTCCAGACCAACAGATTAATCACAGGCTACGAAGCTGTTAAGTATCCAATAACTTCCGTAATAACGCACTTTGAATATTTCTCACTATATTCTGAAATATCACTGAACCAATTTTATTCTTTTTCAAAGATTAAACAAAAATATTAAGACACTGAAAATTTGTCAAATTATAAAGTTAACCTAGTATTAGTTTACGAACCTTTAAAACACTACACTCCAACAAACCACCTATAGATACACGTTGTAAGATTTAAGTAGAAACATTGTAAGGTTGTGTATTTTTATTATTGTAATTGCATCTAAGCCTTTCATCGTGATCAAAAGAATCCATGCGATTGAACGAAATTATTTGTGACTACGTTGGTAGAACTCCATACTGTATATTTGTTACGTTCAAAATCGATTTGTTAAACCCAGAGAGAGCTTGTCTCATAGATAAATAACGGGTGCAAAATTATATAAGAAATCAAATATAACTTATGTCAATGAAAACAGTAATAACCATTCGTTAATAAATCAATACTGGGTATATCAAATGTATTTTATTTTCAGTAGGAAGGTGTATTATTAATGTTATAAATTATAGCGGACGTCTATGAATTGGTGACTAGCGCTCAAGCAGCAAATACAGCAAACTGCTGGCTTGATCATACAAATCGATAAGCGGCGGGACAAATTGAATTCTCCACACCGCCTGAGCGGAACCGCTGATAATAATACATTTTTAATTGTTTTAAATAAACAATTTGGCGCCACCTGGGAATTATACACTCCTAGTGAACCTCAGGTCAGGACTACGATACCTGGTTATCCGTACGTTCGCGACGGACTCAAGCATCGTAAGTTACGTTACCGAGCGAGGACGAATTGGTAAGACACATACACAAGTTACACTCTGACACTTCTACATTTTCCAGAGATATAATAACAACAATGGCACAAGTTGTATAAGAAATTGGCTTCCATCGCGGGGCTTGAACGAGACGGACGTCACACCCAAAGATGTATAAGAATATTAATGACCAGGATCCAATACATCACGACATAAAACGTAAGCTCCAACGCACACATATACAACTGAAAAGACACAGCAACGAGATAAAAACGCTTAACAATGTAAAACAAAAGTTGCATGAACACAACATAACAATATTAAAAGCTGATAAAGGGAACATAAATGTCATAATAGACAAACATCAACTTAACACTAAAATTGAAAATTTCTTCAACGAAAATAATATAACGGAAATAAATAAAGACCCCACACTAAAATTTCAAAAACAGATTAACAAATTTATAAACAACACAAAACATATAATCAAACCTGAAAGCACCAAGTACCTAAAACAAATAAAACCTAACCCCCCTATACTAAATGCATTACCAAAAATACACAAACCTAACATTCCCATCAGACCATTAATAAATAACACACAAGCTCCCTCCCACAAAATCGCCAAACACTTAGACAAAATAATCAGAGAAAACATTAATCTCAGTAACAACAAATCTATCAAAAACAACATCGACCTAGTCAAGAAAACTGAACACATCCACATCCCACACAACTCAACACTAGCATCTTTTGATATCACCAATTTATACACCAATGTCCCAATTCAAGAAACCATAAAAACACTAGAACAATTACACAGACAAAACAACACACCTGAAACACACATACAAGAGATCATCACACTTAGCCAAAATAATAACTGAGCAAAATTACTTTACATACAATAACAAGATATACACACAAACAGATGGTCTCCCGATGGGATCCCCCATATCAGGAATACTGGCAGAAATATATATACACAACATAGAACAGAACCACATAATAAACAACAACAAATACACCAACAAAATCATTTACTGGCACAGGTATGTAGATGACATATTACTTTTATTCAAAGGCAACATAAGACAAGTTGAAAACTTCCACAAATACATAAACACAGTACACCACAAATTAAAATTTACACTGGAAATTGAACAAAACAATAGTATAAATTTTCTAGACCTAACAATTAACAAAACTAACAGTACACACACGTACAAAATATACAGAAACCTACCACAACTGACATGGTTATACACAACACATCAAACCACCCAACACAACATAAACATGCGGCCTTCAACCATATGCTCCATAGACTAACTAAAATACCCTTATGTAAACAAGATTATATTGACGAACTCAACACAATCAAATACATAGCAATGAAAAATGGTTACAACCCCAATTTAATAAACAAACTACACAAACGCATAAAAAAAAAAATAACAAAACACAAAATACAAACAACACACAACACAATAAATACATCACACTCACATACCATAACTCCAACACACACAAAGTTGCCAACACATTCAGAAAACACAAGTACAAAATAGCATTCAGAACTAACAATATCATCAAAAAACACATCAACGATACAAACACGGACATAGACAAATACAATAGAACAGGTGTATACAAATTAAATTGTAATAACTGCAATAGTTTCTACATAGGCCAGACGGGAAGAATTTTTTCATCCCGTTACTCTGAACACTTAAAGGCCCTCTTCAACAACAATATACATTCTGTGTTTGCCACACACATACACACACATAACCATAGCTACACCAACGTAGATACTAATCTTGAAATATTACACCTCTTACCCAAAGGTCGAAAACTCAACACAGCTGAACAGTATGAAATATACAAACACCACACTACACAACCAAACAACATACTAAACGACCAATTACAATATAAATCACATACACTTTTCGACACAATTATACAAAAAACAAACAATAATTTGGATCCCCGTGCCAATCCCCTTCCTCTACACACCACCCCCACTATACCTTCCAAGCAACAACCGTTACTAAGTACTGGCAGTCTGTTTCTAAGCTGACGAAGGTGAATACAACGCCGAAACGTGTTCGACGAAAAAGACAAGTAAGTTTTCACAAGAGAAAGTTTCAATATTATATAAAAATATTCAATTATAGTTATTAGTAAAATTAATAAATTATTTATCTCAGGGTTATTTGGGGATTCTTTGAGCTATAAGAAAGTCAGAAATGCTTAGATAATAGTATCATACTTTACAATAATTAATATTTTTTTTCTTAAAGTCTGATTCAATAAGTTCGTTTTTTAGACGCCAGAGCGCAGACTACTCGTATTCACACCGAAGGCAAAAAATAAATATGGCTGCTGTGGATTTCTAATGAAACCATGTGTTTACTGTTTTGGGTTAAATAAATAAAGTTTAAAATGTTCACACTAAGTTTTCTTATAAATTGAATGATGTTGTACTGTTTCTAGTGTTCGTTAATTGGTGGTGATGTGTAGTTTTTTAGTTTATTAAGGTGGGCGTTCTCACCAACGTAATGACAGTTCAAATTTTTCAAGCGATCTGATGGTTAGACAATTTTTCAATGTTCTTGGATATTTCTGCATCAATTATTATTTTTCAATGTATGTCTCAGACGTAGTTTCTTGTGCTGAATCGTTTTGTCAAATCTCTATAATGAATGGTTGCAATATTTCGTTAATATTTTATAAATTTGTTGGACTTTATTTCTGTATCATCTACCCTCTGAAAATAAAATTTAACAATTACCCATCTTGTTAACTCTGTTACTCTTAGTAACCAAGAAATTGATGAGTTTTTATTGGCTAACCTAGGTACAGTTTTAGTAAATAGGCTAGTATTAAGATATTATTAGTTCTTCCATTTTTTAGGAAAAATACTCCTTTATAAATTTTAACTCTAATTACATTTAATGTATATAATGTTTTTCTTCATATGATTACATAAACTTAGATACTTGCATTTTATAATTTAGTGGTTTTTTTAACTTAGTTTATTTCTGACTTTTACTTCTGTAAATGTATTACTGCCCTAGGCACTATTTTATCTTCCACCATCTCTTTACAATTTATTCTAATTAGCAGTGATTAATTTCTTATATAACCCTGGATCCTTCAAACATAAACAAAATAACCTTTTACTTACATTGCTATTGCCTTTGTGGCCTGACAAAACAAAACTACGACAACTTGTTACTAAACTTATTGTTTATTACTATAGTTCTGTATCTTCATCACCATTTGTGATTGATGTCTTTTTTTTGTTTAAAATTTACATATATCATACTATGTTGCACTTTTTGTACACACTGCACTTCTATGGTAACACTTAGTACACTGTTTTTTAATTGCTAAAGTGTTTTATTGTTTGGTGTAAAGATTGTACAAATGTTTCATAGTATGATACTTAATCATTCATTTCTGACTTGGGGAATGGGGTAACTACTGACTTTTTTATTATTATTATTTTACAAAATAATAATAATAGGTATTTCTTTATTTTACTCAGTATTAGGCACTGATTATGTAATGTTACAATATATATATATAATTTGTGATGTTTTCAATTTGTTTCTTCTGCAAGTAGATAATATTGTATATTCTTTTTTTTTTTTTATCTATATTGTTATAATATTATCTACTTGCAGAAGAAACAAATTGAAAACATCACAAATTATATAATTACTGCAAGAAACATCGAGTTACTTATATAGAAAATAATATATATATATATATATATTTATTGTGGCGATACATATCACCACCATGCATAGAAGAACTATTCAGATAAAGAAATAATAAATGACTAAGTACTAGAACAAATAATAAATGAAAGGTAACTTACAAATAAATGTGTATTAAGCAGAGTATTCTGGTTCCATGCTAAAACAAAACAATGGATGAAGAAAGTTAAATGTTAAAGAAATGTAATATCGTAATTATGATGAGTATTAGAAGAAGAGAACTTAATAACGTGATAAACCCAATAAATATGGTGAGAGGTATAAACAAGTCTAACAACGAAACCACTAATTAAAATAAAGACATGCTAAGCAACAAGACAGTGAAGACCACATTAATTACCAAATAACATAAATGCATGAAGAACTGAAAATAAAAAATTAACAAAAGAAATAAACTAAAAACATGTTGATAACCAGGTAAAAAATAAATAAACAATAATTCATAAACTAATAATAATAATAATTAAAGAGAAAAGATCAGACAGTAGGTAGAGTTATAGAAAATGCAATGCAATGGTATAAATAAGAGTAAGAAATATATGCATTAGTCTAAGAAAAAATTGTAAAAACTTATATTATAAATGAGTGAAGTGATAAGTGTACAAAGAAGGAAATAGTGATGATCAAAGATCATGTTATAAACCAGTGGGGAATGGAGAATGTGAAGTAATGGTCTTATGTACAAAACAATATACATTAAGAACCAGTAAATAAAAAGTTATATGTGTTTAAAGGGTTCTATATACCCAGGAGTTACTACATTATAATTCATTATGTAAAGGGTTTTTGTATATCCACAGGAGGTACCATGTTATAGTTAATTGTTTGAAGTATTTTTTTACACCCATGATTTATTGTGTTAGAATTAGTTATTTAAAGGTTTTATGTATACCCACAGGATATTGTCTTATAAGTAAGTGTTTATATTTTATCATGTTATAGTTATTTGTTAAAAGATTTGCTCACTTTTCGAGAACAATAGTTATAAGTGCTGTTCAGAAATGTCAATATCAGGTACTTGGTGAAACATCACATTATGTAAAAAATGATTGTAAAGAAATGGCAAAATGCTAAGCCTATAGGCCAAACAAGATGAGCCATTGAACTGACATGCTGTCAATATTATTGTTACTATAAGAAAATGAAGAATAGGTATTTAAAATTGTAATGTTATATATAAGGTAAAAATATCAGACATTATTGTTATTAATAAGTACAACCCTATCAGGGCAGATTTAAATAACAAAGGAGGAAATAAGAAGTGTTGAGAAAAAATATGTAAAAGCCTAAAAACTTAAAATTTGTAAATGCGTTAGAATAAGTGACACTGGGCCAAAATGGGTCACATTCGGTATCAAAATAATTCTATTTTTCCAGACAACATCATCATATAACTCAAATTTAACTTAATCAAAAAATTAAATAAAGAGTAATTTGATGTGACAGATTTAAAATTTACATATGTCAAATAATTAAAACCACGTGACCGGGGTCAGGGGAAAATTAACCAATCATAGCCCATAAAACCTGGGGCAAGCTGTGTCATAGCCATTTTCTTTAACGGAAGAATTTTTTAGTGTATTGTTGAAACTCAAGCTGTATAGATGAACTCCATGTAACAGAGAATCGTATTTGCTGAATAATTAATGACCGAAAGTAAAAAAATAAAGAGATGACTATACCAAATTAAGAAAACACATTAGAGAACCACACATACAACCCCTACTAGAAATAATTGAAGACCGACCGAATAACAAGACGACGATTTATTCAAGTTAATACGCCGTGTGGTGAGGTATCTTCATAAACTCATATAACGAAACAACCTTAACACACACTACACGAGTTTCACCAACAACACCGTTAATCCAGACACTTGTGAACTTCAACAAACCTTTATTTAATAACATTGTGGACATAAAACTATTAATACATTAGTTAATTTAAAGAAATTGATTGAAGTAAATGCTGAGGTTGCTCAGATCCAGGCCGACGGCCATTTTGTATGACTTCCGCCATTTTGATTAACATTCAGATATAGACTCTGAATTCATACATTATTTTAATTGTATTATTTATTAAGAATGTTAACTAACCATTGTATTTTATCTGTAGGCATTTTCTGATCTTTCTTAGCAGCTCAAAGTATCCACGACCTGATATAAAAATAATATTGTATTTCATTTTAACATTGTATTTTTTCGAGTCGAGCTTGGTGAGCAAGTCGATACGGTTACTGTTCCGTTCGATTCATGAACCGTTTTACCCTGAGAATAAAAATCATCAAGTAAAGTGATTTATTAACTTATAAAGTATTTTATTTCTGGAAAGTAAATAACATAAAGGATTTGCAGGCGATAAACAAGAAGAGGAATACAGCGAGAGTGAAGAATGTCAAGCCATTACTAGAAAAGGCCAGGTAACCATAAAACTGAGTCGGATCATCAATCGATTGTGAAGAACCCACACAATCTATTTGTTTAATTATTAAGAACAATTATTTTTGTGACATTTTCGAAACCGTAAACTCAGCGACGACCTGTTTTCGCTTGATAATTCGTATTTATTAATCAAGGTAACTTAATAAAATAAACCAATTAATAAAAAACAATCAAGTAAAGATAAACAATAAATTTATTTCAAAAATTAACAAAATATTAAAGCAGACAAGAACTCGTAAACAGAATAATCCACTTGAATTTTAATTTATAAAAAATCATATTATAAATTGGCGATCAACGTTTAGGCCTGAAATTAGGGGAAAATTAATATAGTAGGAAATTGTAATTGTATTACAGGTAACGTGATTTTAGCTGGCAGCTGCTAGAAGAAACAGAAATGCACACAAGAGGCAAGTCAAAGCAACGCGCGGCGGAGGCCGGAAAAGAAGTCAGTATGGAAGAGAAGGAGTCAACATCGATTGAAGAAGTGGAGACAGAGGATAAGGCGGAAAATAGAGGAGAACCAAATGTGCAAAAAATGTTGGAACGGATGCTAGAAAAGATGGACAGAAATGAGGAGAATTTTAAACAAATGAATGACAAATTTGACCAGAATAAAGAAGAAACTAAAGAAAATTTTAAACGAATGGAGGAACAAAATAAACAAACAAATGAGAAGATAGACAGTATGGAGGAAAAGATCAATGAACACTCGAAGAAACAAAATGAAGCTTTGAAGGAAAATGTGATAAAACAGATGAATGAGAAATTGGACAGTACCAATAAAAAGTTAGAAAGTAAAATAGACGGTATTAAGGAGAGTAATAGTGAAACTTTAAGGGAAGATATAAAGGAAAATAATGAAGAAATGAAGAATGAGTTCGGACAAATAAATGAAGAAAATTTAAAACAAATAAATGAGAGAATTGAAGATGTCAATGAGGCAGTTAGCCAAAAAATAGATGTGTGTAATGAAGAAAGAAAACGAGAAATCACCGAAACAAATGAAAAAGTAGAAAGAACCAAGGAAACCATTGGACAGGTCAGAATAGATTTAGATACCAAGATAGGTCAAGTAAAAGAGAGTAGTCATGTCCAAATGCAATCAATAAGAACGGATTTCGGAGATAAATGTCGGGACATTGATACGGCCGTAAGTGAAGTACGTGGACAGGGACAACCCAACCAAGAGAGGATCGAGGGCCTCCAGCAAACGGTCAATAACCGACCAACTTCAATTTCATATATCCAACCCATGGACAACCGGGAGGCTATAAATTTCAAAACGTATAGAAGAAACCCGTTGGAGTTCTTAGAACGGGTCAACGAACAGCTGATTAGAAATGGAGAGAACAGGTGGCCAGTGATACGGAGTTATCTAGACGAGCACTTCAGAGAAATTAGTGATAACTGGTGGACGGCTTTGAGACACGACCTCCGGAATTACGATGAATTTAAAGTGGCGTTCAAAGCAAGATACTGGTCGGAGGCCACACAGAACATTGTAAGGGATAACATCAGCCATGGGAGGTATGATGCTAGCAGAGCGACCACGCTAACCGCGTACTTTCTTGGAAAAGTGTGTTTGGCGAGAAACCTGGAGCCAAAAATCCCGGAGGAAAGTCTTGTCACCAAGTTAGCCTACCACTAGGAGGACGGAGTGTCCAGAGCATGAACAGGAGGGCAAATTAAGATGGTACAAGCCATGTCGGCATTGTTAGAGGAATACGAACGCGAAGGGTATTATAGGAGAAGTCGGCAGAGGTACGAAACCAGGAATGTGCCAAGCAACGACCACCACAATAACAACGGAAACAACCGACCAAGTTTCAACAACCGGGTGAATCAAAATAACGAGGCGTACAGTCAGCCAACCTTCAACAACCGCAGAAATAACAACAACAAGGCGTATTACCCACCAAACAACAACAGCCCAGGAAATAACAGAGGCAACCGCGAGAATCGACTTAATATCCCAACTAATCAGTATAACCAGCCATACAACCTGAACTACCGCCAACAGAACAACAACAGCCGAAACTACAATAACAACCACAGCCTGAATAATCAAAACCAGGACTACCGAAAGGTCAACTATGAGCGAGCAGAGGATAATGGCAACGGGAGATCACACTATCAAGGATGCCAGAGTTTCAGCCAGGACACCTACTGGAACCAAGACGACCATGGCAACAGAAGGGGTGCCAGGACCAAAGGAGGTAGAAGTCGAAGCCACGAGGGTTACCGGCGTAACAACTGCGAAGATGACCATCTGCCAACCAGAACCTAGACCGACGGTGAATGAAGATACACACATAAACCAAAACGGCAGGCGAGACGAAGAGTCTGAGCCGGCTTTAAACTCCACATGACAGTGAAAAACCTAAGGGACCCTCACTGAACCAATCTATTGGGTTAATTAACACCGGACTGTATACCGTAAGCAAGGACAACGGCAATAACACATATGAAATTTTGGATTCCAATACATTGAAAAGGAAAGGTACATATAACCAATCATCCATGAAATGATATCATTAAAAGAGTTAGAACAGAATCACTGAGATAATAACTAGTACAAAATAGTATGAAACGAAAAAAAGAGAAGAGAAACCCTATACCAGTGGTCTCCAAACTTTGAAGCCACTGAGCAACCGAAGTACTGTTCCTCAGTCTTACTGTGAGCTACCAAAAGAAACCAGGACAAAAATAAATTTTTTTTCTAAATCACACATTTATTTATTACCTATAAACATACATTTCTAGTAAATATTGCATCCAATTGAATAAAATTGTTTATATTGTAAAGAATTTAATAAGAAGTGTAAGAACAAAATTTGTTTCATCTGACTAATTAAGTTTAATGAGAAGGATGGCTCTCTTTTTTATCATCAACAATTTTTTTAATGTTAGGTGAGTAGGTTGTAGCTGCCATTCGAATGCAGTTGTCCAAATGTTCATCAGTCAATCTGTTTCTGTACTTGTTTTTTATAAACTTCATACTGGAAAAAGAAACTTCGCACAGATATGTAGAGCTGAACATTGCCTTCACTCGTAGACCAACCTGAACCAAAATTGGATATTTTTCCTTAGGAACAAAAGGCCAAATATTTTCAGAGCTTGGCGTGAGTGATTTTAAAGAAAGGTCATTTTGAAAGTCAATCAGTTCCATCTCCACTGCAGCGTTGTCTTCTTCAAAATGTTGCATGACACAAGTAGAGAATTCTTCAGCATCAATCTCAATAAAAGGAGATTTGACGAACTGCGCTACAATTGAAATGCTTTTGAAGTCTTGAAAGCGTTGATTGAATTGACTTTTCAAATCTGAAAGAATTGCAATGTATTCTTTGTTGTTGTAATGTAAGCCCTCTTTATTTTTGTACTTTATAATTTTTTTTTTTTAAAGAGGGGCCGCTAGATATTTAGAACTAGGCAGAAGGCCTAGAAGAAGCATAAAATGCGCTGGGTCCAGTGAGACGGGACTTGCAATTAAACTTTCTGTTAACCAACAATAACAGCTTTTATTATATCTGCAATTATCCTTGCATACATTGTAAGCAGGACTAGATTACACTCCTTTGTTCTAATAAATAGTCACACGTTGGATGCGTCAATTCTGTAATGTGACTAGATTACGGTGTATTTAATTATGGTTTATTTAAATCGATTGTAGTAATTATTATTTATTTGATAGTGTCTGTTGTTATTATTAGTTTTTTCGTTTATTGATTTAATAAATCCAATTCAATCTATTATTGAATCCAATATAATAAAATCGGTTCACTTACACTTGTCGTCGTTTAGAAAATGTTTGTTTTTGATGAGTAAATATTTATTTGTAGATCCGTCGATGAATGTAACTGATGCGTAGAACTCTTGGAGTTGGTATTCTCTTCTGTTAAAAGTGTCATCTATGTATGTCAGAGTATTGTCTTGACAAGGTTATTAATTTAAATTGAACTTTCACGTACCTGTTTTGAAGTACTGGACGTTCAGTTGTTCACAGTTGGTTAATAAACTGTCAAGCCTTTGGTTGATCAGTATATTATTACAGTAAAAGCTTTTATAACACTTTAGTATTTACTTGGGCGCCATATGGGTTCTTTGACAGAAATGTCCCATAAAAAGAATGCTTCTGAATTATTTGATCGTTAGTATTGACTTTTAATGACTCTATAATTGATCAGTTATTTAAATTGAGATCATTCATTAAGTTTCTACTTGATTGTTCACTATCAAATGCACCTCAGTGATTTGTAATACTGATTGCCAATTATTAATTAAAATAATTATTAACAAATGATGTTGCTGTATAATACTGATGTTTATTATTCACTATTGAATTAGGTTAATTAAATACATTAATAGAATAACAATCAACAGATCACAAATCGTCCGGTTTCCTTACTTTGCCTAGCTCAGTTTAATTTACAATGAAAACTCTGATTATGATTAACAAATTATTTATATTATGTATTTACCTCAAGGGTGGCTTTGTTAAGCTACAGAATAGAACGTTACTTTATTTCAAAATACTAATATGATATCATTATGTTAGGTTAGACACCTTTGACAATTGACAGTTAATGAACGAAAAGTTCGTTTGTTCTGATTAAAATTGAGTTCAGTTATAAAACGTTAACATATATTTTCTTAAATCGGAATATGTTAATTCCTCTAAATAATTTCGATACAGTGTTATCTACTTAGAGTCTTATTGTTCTTGTGTCAGTACAATCGTGTATTATGTTCTATGGTTATCTGCTAAAAATGTAAACAAGTAATTTTGATCACTGTACTACCTGTGGATTAATCGTATCGATTAATTTATAAACACATTAAGGATCGGATTATAATGATCGTTATATCACTTCACTTAATACGCACTGGAACGAGTAAATTTGCTGCTTACTAAATACATAGGTTACCTACCGCCTTTTGTGGTTATGTTTATTAATCTCGTTCATATACCCGCACTGCTTGTTAAGGTTCACTACTAACTTTCGATGCACACAGGTGAAATTATACTTCTTCTCAGTGGTTGATTTCCAAAATTATGATGATTATTTTAATCTGGACTGTTGTTGCTGGTTGAGTGAGATTTGACAAAATGCCTCGTGTTTTCCACGCTTCTTGCTTATATAGTTTTCTATCAATCCGTTGTAGAGCGCTTTGCTGCTTACTAAACTCGTTCGGGATTGGTTCGAAATTATGTCATGGTGACGTAAATTCTATTAATAGACATTACATCTTCGTATTTTGCGTCTGTTTTCAACGTTGTTAGTATTTTCCGTATTTAATCGTAATTCGCCAAATTTATGATGCTTACGTTAATTTCTCGACTATTACAATTCCATTTCGGATTCTACTACTATCAAATTATAGCTTATTTAATTACCTTTATTTTGGTATGGCTTGATGCCCGTTTGAACACAGTTTTCATTAACAATTCTTTGATTTAATGTACTAAGACATTGTTTACTAGTGTCGTCTGCTAACACTGCAGATTCGACTTATTAACTTTTCTTTAATATTTTATTAATTATTCTTACCTCCTATTTTGAACATGATTAAATGATTAAAATGAATACATTATTATATCTAATTGCTGCATACACCTGAACAATATTAATTATTTGTCTATTTATGTTGATACATTTACATGAACTTTCTTAATTCACTATTTATATTTTGACATGTCCTTCCCATTTCTTATTTGTATAGTATCACCCAAGTGGTGGTACTTTACACTTTATTCATTATAGTTATGATTCTACTACTTTATGTTTAGTAGAGTTTCTATTTACCTATCATTTCATTGATTAAACTTGTTCATTCATGGCCTGTTCTCACCATGTTACAATGTTTTGTTCTCTGACTGTTATTATCTTTGTACATATATTACTCACTTAGGAAGTTACCTACATACATATAGTGTTTCCATTTATAATTATTCTTAATTTATACTAACACATATTTGGTTTTCATTCTATCTTTTACAGTTTTGTGGCTACATCTAGCATAGTACATTGTGTTTGTCTTTTCTATTCATGGTTCTACTTACATCAGCTAATATGCTGTTATGTATTTATAATACATAGTACAATATTATTCAGGTCAGTGGTTACTTTGTGTATATGGTTTGACTTATTTACCCAATGTTTTTACTGATCTTACTTGACAGTTTATTTGTGAAACTTGTCTTGTCAATTTGTCATAGTCAGTCAGTTCATTTAGGTTGTAGTGTCATTTGGTACATGTAGTGGATTCATCACTGTTTCCTTGGATTCCTTCTCTTCTTTTCTTCTTCAGTGGTTCATTATCTTCACTGTTACATTCCTTAAATTTACTCATTTATTGATCTTTTGGTATTATTCACACTTCTGGTGTTCCTTATGGTTATGGAACATTTTGTGATGTTACATATGCTCCCCTCTCAAAATTGATAATTTGAGAAAAACAAGTTCTGTGGTTTGATGAAATTATCACTTTAACTTGGTTTATTTATAAAACTACTGCTTTCTTCTTTATCTGATTAAATGGTTTTTTGGTGTGTTGTTCTAGACTAAGTTCACTGCTAGTACTACCTTCAGCTTACAAGTATTGGAAAAAATATTTTTTTTTTTTCTCTTGGTCATTTGGTTATATTATACATTTGTTCTTATTTTGATAATTTCCCTGTTCTCCTGTAGTAATACATTTTTTCTTCACATTATACATATCTTGATTCTTGTGACAATTCTCCTTTGCTCTTTTATTTACCTCAAAGTTGTTGATCTAATCCTTGAAATATCATAATTCCCTAACATTTTTTCCCTAACATTTATAGCAGGTTCGGAGTCAGAGGGGCTCTCTTTGGCATCCATTCTCCGCCGTTCCTTAACTATACACTCACAGATCAGAGGAATCTTCATCTCTGTCTGGGACAATAAAAAGTTGCACATAACAACAGTTGCACTATTACAACACATAAGACATAATATATTATTTAAATTTTAATATAAGACATTATATTCATTAGAATGCTCAAAGGATTAGAGGTTCCATTCCATAAATTCCCTAACTATATCACTTCTGATGCTTTATCAATTCATTTATCATATTTCTTCTCACAGGTCATTGTTAGTTATAACTTGACATATTTGTTATATTATCATAAGCTTTGTTGTTATTCATCAACACTAGGTTGCAAGTTGTTTTTGTAATTATTCATTGTTTTTAATTACACTTATCTTCATCACCATATAATTATGCAGTTAATTCTTAAATTCTTCATCACTTTATGTTAGAGTCTTCTATTCTTCTTCATTTTCACCATAATTCATTTTTAACATTGTTTATACACTAGTTTGTAACACTTTTATGTTGTTTAGTTTCCTTTAATTGTCTTTGGTTTTCACTTTTTCACCATATCAATTGGGTTAATTGTTGGTCAATTACATTTCGTCTAAGTCATTGTCATTATAGTTGTATTTAGCATTGTATGCTTCTTTAAATTTTTAGTGACCGTCAATCAGTGAATGTTTTAGTGGATGGTTAGTGAGGATCGGTCAATAATACAACTTTTAGTTATTTTGCGTCGAGCATACTGTAATTTGCTCACTTTCTTAAAGATAATTTGAAGATGTAAACAAACTATCATAAGTCTTCACATAAAAAGTGATACATACATACGCACGCACACACTCACATCACCAACACGTTCACCCAAATATTTAATTGTTTCGTTATGTTTGATATTTCTATTGTATTTCATACACAAGTCCTGAAGATGACAATAAATATTGTCAAAACGTCGACGCAAAATAACTATGTGATATATCGTTTTATTACATTAATTTTTTAATAACATATTACGCTTTGTTTACCTCTACACTTGCGGCTAGTTCAATATGATACCAACATGACATTAACTTACTAGGGTCCAGATGTTCGACTTAGGCGAGCTGAAAAAAACAAAATGGTTGTTTGAAATAATAGGCTAAACTTTAATTTCATTAGTAGTTTTAAACTTGTATTTATTAATTATCTGAGTATTCTATTGAGAACAAAACAAAATGTAATCCTTCTCTTTCTACAAATTTCAACATGGCTGCGATACATTTTCTTTACATCAAACTTTATTTAGGTTATATTTAAACAATATAATTAAAATTCATAATTAAAACATTGAAACATATGCTGAAAATTACTCCTACTTTTCCGTAATGTAAACCAGCGCTTTTATGTTATATTAAGATAGGTACCTACACACACCCACGCAAACACACACCCATACTATGTCATACTGCACATTTTTATTGGTTGAGCTCAATTTTGAAAAAAGAATTTAGTATTTTAAATGATTTGAAAAATGTTTACTTTCCTGCTGTTGCGGCGAATTTGACGCCATAGATCTCAACTCGTGGCTTACAGTTTGTTGGTCCTCGTACTTCACATTTTTTATGGCCGAATTGTTAATTTATTTCCAATTTCACTCACTGCCTCTACTTCATTGTTATAAAAGACTGTTTAAACACCGAAATATATAAAAATTTACATTTTTGTAGTTCTGCGGGCCCGCAAATTACATTCCGGAACTTATAGGTGTTACCACTCGCGAGTGATGGTGGAGTTAGACTGGCCATAGGCTACCGGCACTATTTTGTGAAGCGGCCTGGGTTATACGACCAATTCTTATTGTTTTAAAGTTTGTATCACTACGCCCGCAGACTGTTTTTATTATATAACTGAATTCCACCGTTAGGCTGGGCTCTGACGTATATACTGACGTCAGATGGTCTGATGTGGTTACATAACTTGTTGACACTGTTGGCATGTCCTTGAAGCTGCCCTTGGCACAGTTGTCGGTTGTTTCACTCGATATTTTATAAAATATTGCTGAATAGTGGTCACGTATAAAGTCACCAGCAGTGCTGCCACCGGCGCTAATGTTGCTTGCCACTGAATTTACCTCTCGTTTATATGTTTTGTCACAAATATTAAGAAAATGTTATTTATTTATGAAAAAATGTCCAAACTGCTTTATTACCCTAAAATAGGCCCGTTACAATACCACCTCAATGAGATATTTTATGCCGAAGCATAAAAAATCTCATTGACACATTCATACTTGCTAAAGGGATCAGCCAGGATATGTCGCCACAACCCCCTGTATGGTTTACAAAAAGAATAATCAACTCACCCTTGGTCCGATGATTGTGACCGCACCTGAATGACAATACTGGACTTCTCTCTCGAGATCCCAACACCGTAGAGTCAGACAGATACTTAACGCCCCTGCTCTGACGCACTGGCCAGCTCAGGTCCGCCGCCACAGCATCACCAAACACTGAAACAACAAATCAAATATCAAATAGTGGCCTTATACAACACCATATCCCCAACTGATCTGTTTCCCCCTAGCGGTGCTGGTTTGCGCTAAGAAGCACTGGTTTTGTTTTCTCACTAACTGCTAACATATATATCAAAATACCTAACAACAACATGATACCCCTTTTAAAATTCCATAATCTCATTCTATCTACTTTCTCTTGTTAACTTTATCCCAAAATTCAAAATCATTGCCCTGATTCCCATCAGAATTTAAATAAACACTTCCCATTACCATATTACACATCTCTGTCATCCCCAATTTGCATGTAAAATATTTAAATTCATAAAATTCTCTTATACTAACACACAATACAACATAAGAAGACATAGTACACTCATAATTCACATTGTTATCCTTATCTTAAAATAAACAATTTGTATTAAAAAATGTTACACACTTTACATCATTCAATTTGCATATAAAATCATAAAATTACCTTTTAATCTCAATTTAACTTTTATTAATTCGTTTCTCAAATTTTTTTTTTCTTTCAATCTTCATTTTACACATCATTTCATTTATTATTCCCTTTCATTAATAGTGGGTGATTCGACGTTATTCATTATAATTCACTTTATCAACTTGGCATTTACCCATAATCTTACCCCTTTTATTACTCTAACGCTCCCTTACAAAATCTTTAACTAGTATGACACCCCTCTCTCAAAAATCTACTAACCCTTCTCTACCTCTAACTACTTACTACTTTAACTCAATTCGCCACCTTCTCTCTATATATAAAAAAAATACTCTCTAACCCTTTGTACATAGGATACGTGTTCCCCCCCCAAAAAGCTCAATTCCCGTTCTCTGGTTCCTGGATTCTACCTAAGGCAACCCCTTCCCACTAAATCGATACCAATTCCCATCCCAACTCATCATTATGTTGCGGACTCCCACATTACACTACCCCCTACTACAAAATTGCCATCCCCAAAATCTCAATCTCATTACCTTACTACAACTACAACAAAATAACATCATCAAAAATAAACAACAATATATCACTCAAAATTCCACAATTATTCTCCACTTCTACTGTGTCTCCATTTCTACTTCTCAAAATTCTATAACATACATTAACTCAAAACAACATTACATTACTTACTTTCATCTCTACTATTTCTTTAACTTTGACTTCAATTTGGACAGATCTATATGTCCCACAAATATTCAACTTGGACTGACTCAAACATTTTATTCAAATAATTACTATCACCCACTTCTATCTTTTGCAACCCATTGAAAATTTTACCTATCACAACTATTTTTCATATTATTTTAAAATCTATAAACACATTGAAAACATATTATCATATTTTTATAATCCTTATTCCTAACATACTACATGCAATTAACACAATAAGATATAATAAACACAATATAGGAAGTATGTAGTGCATCTATTTTTCAAATCAAAAACAAAATTCTTTATTAGCGAGTCATCATTATTAAAATACAACAAATTTCTAATTCGTTACCCCCTTGGATAACCTCCCTGCCACACACACTATGACCCCCCCTGGACTGTGGCGTCCAGTTGCGTCCACAAGGACTGAAGTTTTGGAGGAATGTGACATCTCCGTGTCCTTGCTTCTGCGTTACATTTTAAAGGTATAGATATCAACATATCTCTGTCTATAGTTATGCACCCTTAATGCGGGTCTACCACCTGGCTTTGCTGTCCCTCCTCGGACAGAGTGGCAGCCGCTGTTCCCTAGTTTGGTGATTCCCCTTAATTTCACCCCCCATCAATTTCAAAATACACCTTGACAACGATAACAGCTATGGCCAGTATGGTCAGCGCGTAATCGTAATGTGCCCCAACCATAGCTGTTAAAGCTAAACCAATTCCACGGTCAGGGTTTGGTGAGGCCGTGACCGCCCAAAAAGTTGGGGAATCACAAGTAAAATATCTTTTGTAATACTAAACTTAATAATTTATACTTAAATGACATTATTAATTTGGATGGTGTTTAACCCCCTTTATATGTAAGATTAACCATCATGAACATAAAATATTAAATACAAAATTTACAACCTCCCACCATTGCAGTTCCACACTACACTGTTATGTCACTTCTTTGAGCACCAATCTACCCCCCAAAATGACCCCCACATCTGGTATTGATAACAAGTTTTTATTTTATTACACCTCTTTTTCAAAGCATTCCCATACTCACTGATACTAAAACTTGACAATTATATTTGGTCACTTAATTCTAAAATTTATTTAAATTTAAAATTATATACATCCAAAATTTTTTTTTTTTTTTTTTACATTGAAGGCTGACTCTATCTTAACTTTCAACATGTCTAGGAAGGTCGCAGTCGCCTGAAATGCCGGGTCTTGCTGCAAAAAGAATAGGAACAAGGTAGATCCACTACGTGATTCACGTCCCCCTTCTGAAACACACTACTCCCCTTCTCCTACCATTTCTTCTAACCCGCTTTCTACCTTGCTCCGACCCCTCTTGCCCCAAAACTCGTCTTTTCGGACCAAACAGAACTATAACCAATGGCTAATTTTAATTTTACCATTGGTTCTGAAACTTTTAAATTTGTACGCACTGCCTTATACTTAGGTGCAGCCTCCATTATATACAACACTCTAAGGCAGTGCAGGCACGTGACAGGTACACCGAGACCGCTGCACCTGGAGTGTATAAAAAAAATAATTTGTGTCACGTACCTGTTGGGGTCCCCCTCCCCGTTCAAATATGTAGTTAAGTTTTCTACTTTATACCAATTTTGGTGGAGCTGGACCATCGTTGTTTTCACCGCCCGAAGGAAGATCTGCCAACCGTGGCCCGCCTCCGAGTTCCGAATTCCACGGCCAGGACTGGTAAGATCGTGACCGCCCGAAAATGGGGGAGGATCCCTTCTGTAAACATACAACAATACTTAAAATCTTATTTATAAACATAACATAATTAAAGTGACCGATATAATTTTAAATTCGTCGCATTTTGAATACCTACTATTTCCTGCGTCGCTGGGTTCCTCAGCACATACGCATTCTGCATTTTTATTTCTACAATTTCATACGGTCCTTCATACAACAAGAAAAACTTCTTTATTTCTCTATCTTGAGCACTGGACAAATCATGCCTTTTTACTAACACTAACTGACCTACCTCATACTTGGTCCATTTACCCTTGGCATCATGTTTCTGTTTTCGTCGCTCTCCTCTCGTAAGTAAGTTCTCGTTCGCCAATCTAATTTTCATATTCCTGTCCAAAACCTGACCTTCTGGTGGGTATTCGAAAAGTTGTTCCAATATCCTGGGCGGCCTTGTTCCCTTGATCAACTCATGCGGCGTAAATCCCATGGACTCATGGGTGGTACAATTCAGCCACTCCTCTACTTTCTTTACGTAGGATGGCCATTCTGTGTGTTTGGCATGACAGTACGCCCAAAATATCCTACCAATCTCTCTCATCACCCGTTCTGCTTGGTTCGACTGAGGATGGTACACTGCCGTATGCTTGGGTATGATGCCTTCCCATCCAAGCGTCTGCCGCCACTTGCCGCTTATAAACTGTGGACCGTGGTCAGATAATATAATTTTCGGTTTTCCAACATTAAGCATGTAGTCTTTTACTATTTTCTCACTAAGTACTTTACTGGTCGCTCTCTTAATGCTATATAACTTTACAAATTTTGAAAAGGTGTCTAGAACTACAAATACATATAACACACCACCTCTACCTCTGGGTAATGGTCCATATAAATCAACCGCAACTAGATCGAAAGGTTTATCTACTTTTATGTAATTCATCTCTCCTTCTACTTTATAATTCACTACTTTCGATTTTTGACATAAATCACACACTCTCAACACTCTCCTAACTCTCTTCTCCATATTTTTAAATATACATGATTCTTTCAAAACATTTGCACACTTTCTCGCACCAAAATGACCATACCTTATATGACAATCCCAAACAATTTTATCTACTAACCCCTCGGGTATAACTAACCTCCAATCACGCTCCCCACCATCTACTTTTTTAAACAAAATACCTTGATATACTTGAAATCGCTCATTATATTCAGATCCCTCTACATCTGTTTCTAAACTAACAATTATTCTACCCAATTTACTATCAGATCTTTGCATGTTTTTAATATCCCTTAATTCCTCACCAAAAATTCTATCTTCTCTAGTCAGTCTAAAGATTTCTATTTCTTTAAGGTCCCTACCAGTTTTATTGTCTATAACATCTACTCTAGAAAGTGTATCTGGTACCTTATTATCTGACCCCTTTATATACTCCCATGAAAAGTTATATTCTTGTAAGGCTAATACCCACCTGGTTAATCTGCTATGTGTCAGCTTACATGAATTAAGAAAGGACAATGCCTTGTGGTCCGTCCGGATGATCGTGGTATTACCTAAGATGTAGGTCCGGAATTTACCCACGGCGAACACAATACTTAGAAGTTCTTTTTCAGTTGTAGTATAATTTTTCTCAGCCGACAGCAGCGATCTACTGGCGAAGGCGATCGTTAGGTGTTCCTTGTCGCTACCCTCCTGGTAGAGCTCCGCCCCTAGCGCTATATTGCTGGCGTCGGTCTGCAAATAAAAAGTCTTATTAAAATCAGGATGATTCATCATGATCATGTGACTAAACTTTCTCTTAATTTCATTAAACGCATTTCGTTCTGTATCGCCCCATCTCCACTGTTTATTCTTCTGGAGTACAGCACTCAGTTTGGATGTTGTGTGTGCGTAGTTCTCCTGAAATTTCCTGTAAAAATTGCAGAGGCCTAAAAAACTCTGTAATTGCTTAATGTTTTTAGGTTCAGGGAATCGCATTATGGCTTCAACTTTGTCAGGGTTGGCTAATATCCCCTCCTGTGTAATAATAAATCCTAAGAAATGTATTTCTGTCTGCAGAAACTTAGACTTGTTCCAATTCACGGTTAAACCCCCTCTTTGTAGCTTATCTAATACATATTCTATGTGTTCTAAATGTTCAGTGAATGTTCTAGAGGCTATCAAGATATCATCGACATATACAGTTAAAAAGTCTAAATCCTTAGGTTGTAAAATATTATCTAAACATTTAATAAAACTGGCAACACTGGTGTTTAATCCAAAAGGTAAGCGTTTGAACTGGTAATTTTTACCGTTGAAAAGAAAAGCTGTGTATTTCCTGCTCTCTGTTGCTAATGGTACCTGCCAGTATCCAGCGGTCAGGTCTAAGGACGTCATGTATTTGACTCCGCTGAACTTCTGTAAAATCTCATTTATGGGTTCCGGAGATTCCCTGTCAGGTATAATAATTTGATTAATTTTCCGAGCATCTAAACATAATCTTACCTTGCCATCCTTTTTGATCACTACTACCAAAGGGTTTGAATAGGGTGATACTGAGCGTTCAATTATCCCTCCTTGCATCATCCGGTCTAGTTCCTCCTGTACAGCCCTTCGCTTCGAAAACGGCACCGGGTAACTCCTCTGCATGTATGGTGCGTGGTCCCGAACTTTCAGCTCGCAGATGTAGTCCTTCGCCTTCCCTGGTGATTCATCAAACACCTCTTTGAACCGCTCCACTACTGCCCACAGCTCCTCTCGCTGAGTATTTCCTACAACTGTATTTTCATTAAAATATTTGTCGGCTCTATCTGCCCACACACTCTCATTACGCTCATGCATTTCTCCCTCCTCATTCTCTAGGCTATCACTCTCTAGACATATATTTATTTTAGTCTCTATCTCTCTATCGCTTATCTGCTTATGTAACATTTTTATTCCCGTGACTTTAGCTTCATTTACTACTTTCTTAAACTCTATTCTGACTGGTTTATTCCCCTTTTCAAATTTTACTATTTGTTTATTGAAATCTATTACTGCTCCGTTTCTTTCCAAAAAATCATTTCCCAATATTACATCTAGACTCAACCCTTTAACTACTAAGAAAGTGTTTTCAAATTCAACTTCATTTATTAAAATATTTAATTGTACTTGTCTGGTTATTCTCTTACTTCTCACCCTAGTTACCCCCACTACTGTAATCCCGGCAACAGGTAATGACGGTATATTCTTGTTTAACTCTTTTAATTCACCCATGACATTTTCAGAAATTACTGAGATCTCGCTACCGGTATCAATTAAAGTTTTATAATTCTTACCTTCAAGGTTAATTGTCACCTCAGTCAATCCTGTTCTGCGTTCCATCACCTTGTTCTCCTCTTCTTCTAACAGTTCTTTCGCCATGTCCATCTTGATAACGTTGTTCGTGTATTCGTTGATTACTTGGACCCGGTTCTCCGTTGACAATGGTTGGGCCCGCTTCTCCATTGTCTTCCTTAGTTTTCCGTGGATGGACCTGCTACAGCTGGATGATTTCCTCCTCTACCTCTATTATAATGTCCTCCTCCTCGGGGCGCTCCTCTATAAAATTCTCCTCCTCTCGACTGTTGATTTGGTGGTGGGTTCGTTCTCTCGTTCCTGGCGCACTCCCTGGTTCGATGACATCTAAAACAATTTGTTCGATTTGCATAGTTATCAGTTTCACAGGCTCTACACCTCCAACTCTCGCCCCTATTGTCGAAACTTCCTCCCCGCGCTCCTCTATGAAAATTCTGTGGACCCCTGTTCTGATGGTAATTATTATTATTATTATGTGTGGTACTACTGGTGTGTTTGGACGTCGCCCTATGTCGCGTTCCCCTATATTCTGTAGCACGTCTAACATGCTCTCTAACTCATTTATATTTGTAATCTCTCTAGTCATTAACGTGATTTGCACCTCTCTGGGCAGGTGTTTGCTAATATGTCTTACAAATGACCGGAATGGCAACGGCGGTTCTAGATACTTAGCTTCGTTATATATCGTCATCACATATATGGTTAGGTGGTTATTAATCCTACCAAAATTCCCAGTACCCATTATTTTACTTCTTAAGATTTCTTGGTCTTCTTCTGACCAATATTTGTTTCGAAAAGCTACTTCAAAATCCTCGTAACTACCCCATTCGGTATGGTGTACTTCCGCCCATATCTCAGCACTACCTTTAAAACACTTTATAATCTTCAGCAATTTAACCTCCCAACTACTACTATTAAATCGATTAAACTCCCTTACCCGGTTTAAAAATTGCATTGGGTGTACTCTACGATTGTCACAATTAAACTGTTCTAATTCTATCTCATCTTTTGCTTCGCGAGTATATATCACTCGCTCCGCAACATTATTTAAATTTTGGCTTACGGCCACATGTAATTCATCTTTAATTTCTATGATATTCTTCTCTATCATGCTAAATTTGTTATCACATTTATTTGCATATTGAAGGTTATGTTTATTAATAACCCCCACACTCTCTTGTATAGATTGTTTACATGCACTTTCTACTTCCATTATTTTAAATTCTATATCATCATTACTTTCATTAATTTTAGTTACACATTTATTTTCTATTTCCACACACTGCTCTTCAATTTGAGTTCTAATTTGATCTGCCATCTGCTCACTTACATTACTGATTTTACTTTCGATATTTAGTGTAATTTCATAAATTTGTTTGTCAATTTTCTCATCTCTTTCATTAAATTTAACGTCTGTACTCTTAACTGCATTATCTAATTTGGTATCTAAATCATTATATTTACTGGCACATTTTTCATTGGTATTCTCAAAACGCTCATTAATTTCTTTAATTTGGCTTTTCAACTCATCGAATTTAATATTTTGTCCATCTAATTTACTGTTCTGAACGTCTAACTTCTCATTTACACTACTTTCAAATTTATTAAAACTAGTACACAGAAATTGAATCATTTTTGTCATATCACTATTACTTTCTCTCTTAATTAAGGTCGGCGTTGACTGACTTGTCACACCTTCCATTATTTTCGATTCGGTCAACTGACTCTCTACATTACTGTCATTCGTTTGAACTCCTGAATCGCTACTTAACTGACTTCCTACCTGACTGTCAGATAAACTGACATCATTATTATCTGCCATTTTGAAAATAAAAGGAAACTTTTACATATATTTCTTTTCAAAATGTTACTATATATATAACATATATTTATTATCAAAAAGATATTCTATTTACCCATACTCCACACCATCATAACATAACCCCTATCTACGTCTATTTTACGTAATTTTAGCTTTACCTCAAACAACCGTTCTGCTCTCCAAGTGGCCTATATTTATATAAATGTATTTATATAAATAGTCCCTGTTCGGGCGCCAAATGTGATATATCGTTTTATTACATTAATTTTTTAATAACATATTACGCTTTGTTTACCTCTACACTTGCGGCTAGTTCAATATGATACCAACATGACATTAACTTACTAGGGTCCAGATGTTCGACTTAGGCGAGCTGAAAAAAACAAAATGGTTGTTTGAAATAATAGGCTAAACTTTAATTTCATTAGTAGTTTTAAACTTGTATTTATTAATTATCTGAGTATTCTATTGAGAACAAAACAAAATGTAATCCTTCTCCTTCTACAAATTTCAACATGGCTGCGATACATTTTCTTTACATCAAACTTTATTTAGGTTATATTTAAACAATATAATTAAAATTCATAATTAAAACATTGAAACATATGCTGAAAATTACTCCTACTTTTCCGTAACGTAAACCAGCGCTTTTATGTTATATTAAGATAGGTACCTACACACACCCACGCAAACACACACCCATACTATGTCATACTGCACATTTTTATTGGTTGAGCTCAATTTTGAAAAAAGAATTTAGTATTTTAAATGATTTGAAAAATGTTTACTTTCCTGCTGTTGCGGCGAATTTGACGCCATAGATCTCAACTCGTGGCTTACAGTTTGTTGGTCCTCGTACTTCACATTTTTTATGGCCGAACTGTTAATTTATTTCCAATTTCACTCACTGCCTCTACGTCATTGTTATAAAAGACTGTTTAAACACCGAAATATATAAAAATTTACATTTTTGTAGTTCTGCGGGCCCGCAAATTACATTCCGGAACTTATAGGTGTTACCACTCGCGAGTGATGGTGGAGTTAGACTGGCCATAGGCTACCGGCACTATTTTGTGAAGCGGCCTGGGTTATACGACCAATTCTTATTGTTTTAAAGTTTGTATCACTACGCCCGCAGACTGTTTTTATTATATAACTGAATTCCACCGTTAGGCTGGGCTCTGATGTATATACTGACGTCAGATGGTCTGATGTGGTTACATAACTTGTTGACACTGTTGGCATGTCCTTGAAGCTGCCCTTGGCACAGTTGTCGGTTGTTTCACTCGATATTTTATAAAATATTGCTGAATAGTGGTCACGTATAAAGTCACCAGCAGTGCTGCCACCGGCGCTAATGTTGCTTGCCACTGAATTTACCTCTCGTTTATACGTTTTGTCCCAAATATTAAGAAAATGTTATTTATTTATGAAAAAATGTCCAAACTGCTTTATTACCCTAAAATAGGCCCGTTACAACTAAAAGTTGTATTATTGACCGATCCTCACTAACCATCCACTAAAACATTGTATGCTTCGTTATTGTTGGATATTATGTACTATTACATAATTAATATCTCTCATTATTCATCATATCTCTTCAACGATGCTTGATTGAATGTACCTTTGATTTTCTTACTCACTGGGTCTGAGATTCCATATGTGTTGTTCTGGTTGTTCTTGGTGATGGTATACGGACCTGTATACAATAATAGTAGTTTTTTCACGATACCCTCCATTGTACTGGGTAATTCTCGATTTTTTAGTAATATTCTATCCCCTACTTGGTACTGTATTATTTTCTGTGGTATTTTGTTCTGGTACCTTCTTCTTCTTTCTTCTATCTTCTCTACAATCTTATTATGAAATTGGACCTTGTTGAACTGGTATTCCGGGCTTTGGGGAAAATTAATAATGTTAGTGATTTCTCGTGGTGGTGGTTTATCAAACATGGCATTATATGGGGTGGTTTCAATGGATTTGTGGTGAGATAGATTTATGAAATCTTCTGCTGCCGATATGTACTCATTCCATTTCCGTTGTTGGTGGGAACAGTATGTCCTGAGGATTCTCCCCACTTCTCTTAGCACTCTTTCTGCAGGGTTACTGCTAGGATGGTATACTGAGGTTTTATAAGTTTTTACCCCATGATCCAGCAGTGTGTCCTTCCACTTCCTCCCCTTGAATTGGGTTCCATGATCTGTTATGATAGTCTTCGGACTTCCCACTTCAGGTATATAGTTTTGTATGATGATAGTGAGTATCTTCTTGGTGGTGGCATGATTTATCGGGTATAATTTTATGTATTTTGTATAATGGTTGAATATAATTATGAGGTATTTATACTGATGTCGACCTCCACTGCGAGGGAATGGACCGCAGATGTCTACGAAAACCTTCTCTAATTTGTTTGATGAAGTTATCGGTATCATTATCCCTTCTTTCTTCTCATTGTTGCATTTTACTAATTGACATATGTGGCACCTCCTAATATAATTACGCACCCTTCTGTTTATGTCCTTGATGTATAGGTGTTCTTCCAGTGCCCTTATCACCTTCAATGCCCCCATGTGTCCATAACGTATGTGATAATCTATGATGATTTCTCTCTCTAGTGTTCGGGGTATTACCAATTTCCAAGTATTATTGTGGTATCTTGTTTTGATGAATAAAAGATTGTGGTGTATACAATAGTAAGGTATTATCTTATTGTCCTGTGCACCTAATCTCTGTAGGATTTGTAATAACTTAGTGTCTTGCTTCTGTTGTTGTTCGATTTCTTTCACTATTTCTTCTAAGTCCGATCGACCCTTAATGATGTGATAGACTTTTGCAATCATTTCCTTCTCTCCTTCATAGGTTTGATTGGTTATATTTATATGTGACAATACGTCTGCTGCTATATTCTTCTTGCCTGGAATGTACTCCCAACTGATGTTATATTCTTGTAAGACTAGGGTCCATCTTGTCAATCGACCGTGGCTTAATTTACAGTTCTTCAGGAATGATATGGACTTGTGGCCAGTCCGTACAGTTATTGAATATCCCAAAATATAGGTCCGGAATTTTCTGCAGGCAAACACTACGCTTAACAGTTCTTTTTCTGTCACATTGTAATTTCGCTCGCACTTGTTCAGTGTTCTACTGGTGAAACTTATAACCAGGTGGTTCCCTTCTTTGTCCTCTTGGTACAGTGTAGACCCTAAACTGATGTCGCTTTCGTCACAATTTAAGTAGAACGGCCTATTGAAATCTGGGTGATGCAGCATTACGGTCTCCAGAAACTTGTTTTTAATCAATTGAAATACTGTGTCTTGATTTGGTCCCCATGTCCATTTGTCTTTTGAAGATAATTGTGGTGATAATTTAGTGGTTAATTCTGAATAGTTACTCTGGAATTTACGATAATAGTTGCACAGGCCTAAAAAATACTGTAACTGTTTTTTGTTTCTCGGGGTGGGGAATTGTTGTATTGATTCTATCTTGTCTCTAGAGGGGGTTATTCCATGCTATGATAAATGGAAACCTAAAAACTGTACTTCCTTAGCTATAAGTTGTGATTTCTCTAGTTTCAATGTGATGTTGTTTTCTGACAGCTTATTTAACACATGTTCTATTTTACAACAATGATCCTCCCAATTGGTAGAAGTTACGAGTAGATCGTCTACATAAGTGGTAGTGAACTGGAGTGCTTCTTGACCTAATACGTGGTCCATACATTGAATAAATACCACTACAGAGTTCACTAATCCGAAGGGCAATCGTTTGAATTGGTAATTGCGCCCTTCGAATATAAAGGCCATATATTTTCGGCTGCGGGGGTGTAGCTCCACCTGCCAGTATCCGCAGACTGTGTCCCAGGAACTAATAAACTGCGTGCCATGAAACTTCTTCAAAATCTCTTCTATTTCTCCAGGTAATGTTCTGTCATTAATTAAATTTTTATTGATCTCCCTAGCATCCAGGCAAAGTCTTACTTTCCCGTTCTTCTTCTTGATAGCTACAATAGGGCTGGTATAAGGTGACTGACTACACTCAATGATGTCATCTTTTAATAGTTGGTTGATTTCAGTCCTGACTGCCTCCTTTAGAGAATATGCAATAGGATAGGATTTCCTATTAAAATTTACTGATTCTTTAAATTTTAGCACACATTGGTAATTCTTGACCTTACCCGGGATGTCCGAGAATACATGTCTGTATCTGTTGTATATGTTTATCAATATTTCAATTTGATATGGGTTTGGTGGGTTGTCTCTCCTTGTCGACTTAAATTGGCGGATTTCTTTGATTTTTTCGTTCCATAAACTGTTATTGTTTTCTTGATACTCAGTTTCCTCCTTGGGCGTCTGATTCCTTGAACTTAGTAGTTCCCTAACGTGGAAAATGGTGCGGTCCTGAGGGGCTTCCTTGCTTCCAATTAACTCAGCCGTCCATTCCAAATCTCGTGTACTCAGAGTTACTCTTGCTCTGCTCATGTCGATAATTGCTGAGTATTTTCTCAGAATATCGCAGCCGATTAAACTGCAAAAGGGTAAGCCATTGGCTACTAAAAATATCATTGGAGTCTTGACCCCATGACTATTCACTTCTACATTGACTTGTTTCTTGACAGTCTTATTTTGTCGCCCAGTCGATCCCACTAATATTATGTTGTTAATCGGTAGAGTTGGTATTATCGATTTACATTCTCCCTGTATTCTGTTGATCTCGGTGCTATCAATTAAAGAGACGTTCGCACCCGTGTCGATCATCAATGTGGTGGTCACCCCGTTTATTTCGGCATTTACGTATGCTATTTCATTGTTACTGTGGACGTTGTCGATCTCCTCTTCTTCAAGTAGTTCCTGTCGGACATTCTTCAAATAATGACTTCGTATTATCTTTATTGTTTTGTCTAAGTTTTGTTTTGTATAGTTTTGTTACTATTAGGTATTGTACCTAATAGACTGGTTCAGTGAGGGGTCTTGTTGGTTTCTCACTGCTGCGGTTCGTGTAAAGAGAGTTCATTCTCTTCCTCCCGTCTGTCCGGCGTGTTTGTCTGATTCCTCTCGTTTACTTCGGGTCGTCCCCCACGGTTGGTTTTGTTACTGGTTTGCATGAAATGTACTTGGGGTCGATAATCGTTATCTCTGCTGTCGCCTTCAATACTTCGGCTCCTTCGTTGTTCGCCCCTTGAAATTCCCCTGTCATCGTACTGGTACTCCCCATCATCCTGTCCATTAATGCTTCGGCGTCTCGGGTAATATCGCCTCCTCCCATAATCATAATTGGCTTGGATGTAATTAACCCTTCTGTATGGTTTGGGTTGATTATTCCCACCTTGGTTGTGTGGTCAGTTTGGATTATAATTGTTATATGGAGGTCGTCTCATGTTGTTATTATTGTTGCCAGCATAATTGTTACCCGGATTGTTCGGTCGGTAATTATTTTCGCCGTTGTTGTTTACATTGTTATTGTAGTTATTGAGGTAGTTCTGGAAAGTGGGGTTGTTGTTACTACCTTGGTTGTTATTTTTATCTTGGTAATAATCGTTCCTCTTACGACTTCTTTTGTAATAACCCTCGTGTTCATTGTTTTCGAGTAGCGCCGCCATGGATTGGATAGTCTTAATCTGTCCCCATTGTCGTGCTCGCGCCACTCCCTCCTCGTAATGATATGCTAATTTTGTAACCAGGCATTCCTCCAGTATTCTTGGTTCGAGGTTTCTTGCCAAGCATACTTTACCAAGGAAGTAAGAGGTTGGTGTCGTCCCTCGACTGGTGTCATACTTGCCATGACATATGTCGTCTCGCACAATATTTTGAGTGGACTCTGACCAATATTTAGCCCTGAATAGCGTCTTAAATTCCTCATAACTTTGAATCTCGTGTCGGGTTGCCGTCCACCAGTTGTCGTGTATTTCTTTAAAATACTCGTCTATTAAACTGCGTATCACGGTCCATCTATTCTCTCGAATTCTGGTCAAGTTCTCCTCTACTCTGTCCAGGAATTCGATGGGGTTCTTTTTATAATTTTTAAAATTTATATTATCGCGATTGTCCGCGTTTTGCAGGTATTGACCCAGTGCTGGTCGGTTACGGATTGTTTCGAGTTCCTCTCGTATCTGCAGGATCTCTCGTTGTCGTTACTCTTCAATCTTTTCTTTGTTATTGATGGTCATGCTTCATATGTTGTTTACTGACGCGTCTATCTCCTCGCATCTCTCCCCTACGTCCGTCCTTACCCGTTTTATTTCGTCCTGATTCATCTTCTTCAGGGATTCTATTCTGACTTCGTTAATTTCTTCTAGGCTGTTTATCCGTCCATTGACCTCGTCTTTTGTTTGCTGCAACTCTTGGTTGTATTGTTCACACCTCTTGTGTACTTCCACAATCTCTCTTCTAACTATTGTTATTTCTCCATCTATTTTCGTGTTTATTCTCTCGTTATTCTCCTCCATCTTCTTGCTGATGTCGTCCATTTTCTGGCTGTTGTCATCTAATTTTTTATTTAAATCACGATTATCCTCCTTCAATGACTCTATATTCTTATTATTTTCGTCTAATTTTTTATTTAGATCTTCCTTTAATGACTCGATATTCTTCTGACTATCTTCCTTCAATGACTCGATATTTTTGTTATTATCGTCTAATTTTTTATTTAATGACTCGTTATTTTTCTCCAATGTTTCTTCCATTTTTTGGTTATTTTCCATCATTACCCTCATTATTTCTTGTAAACTTGCGTCCCCTGTTTGTGTGGGCTTCTCCGGTTGTTTAGTTTGCTCGGGTTCTGCAGGAGGTATTATTTCTTCCGGATCTTCGACTGGTGTCGCCTCCTTGTCCATGTTAATGTCTTTTGTCCCTTTTTTTGCTTTGCCTCTCGTGTACATGTTCTGTTCGTTCGTATTGTAGCTGCCACTAGAAGTTAGGTTGTTTAAAATATTATTTATTATTTATTTTGAATTAGTTTTCACCTAATTCTAGCCTCTAACGTTGGTCGCCAATTCTGTAAGTAGGACTAGATTACACTCCTTTGTTCTAATAAATAGTCACATGATGGATGTGTCAATTCTGTAATGTGACTAGATTACGGTGTATTTAATTATGGTTTAATTAAATCGATTGTAGTAATTATTATTTATTTGATAGTCTGTTGTTATTATTAGTTTTTTCGTTTATTGATTTAATCAATCCAATTCAATCTATTATTGAATCCAATATAATAAAATCGGTTCACTTACACTCGTCGCCGTTTAGAAAATGTTTGTTTTTTTATGAGTAAATATTTATTTGTAGATCCGTCGATGAATGTAACTGATGCGTAGATCTCTTGAAGTTGGTATTCTCTTCTGTTAAAAGTGTCGTCTATGTATGTCAGAGTATTGTCTTGACAAGGTTATTAATATAAATTGAATTTCACGTACCTGTTTTGAAGTACTGGACGTTCAGTTGTTCACAGTTGGTTAATAAACTGTCAAGCCTTTGGTTGATCAGTATATTATTACTGTAAGAGCTTTTATAACACTTTAATATTTACTTGGGTGCCATATGGGTTCTTTGACAGAAATGTCCCATAAAAAGAATGCTTCTGAATTATTTGATCGTTAGTATTGACTTTTAATGACTCTATAATTGATCAGTTATTTAAATTGAGATCATTCATTAAGTTTCTACTTGATTGTTCACTATCAAATGCACCTCAGTGATTTGTAATACTGATTGCCAATTATTAATTAAAATAATTATTAACAAATGATGTTGCTGTATAATACTGATGTTTATTATTCACTATTGAATTAGGTTAATTAAATACATTAATAGAATAACAATCAACGGATCACAAATCGTCCGGTTTCCTTACTTTGCCTAGCTCAGTTTAATTTACAATGAAAACTCTGATTATGATTAACAAATTATTTATATTATTTATTTACCTCAAGGGTGGCTTCGTTAAGCTACAGAATAGAACGTTACTTTATTTCAAAATACTAATATGATATCATATGTTAGGTTAGACACCGTTGACAATTGACATTTAATGAACGAAAAGTTCGTTTGTTCTGATTAAAATTGAGTTCAGTTATAAAACGGTAACATATATTTTCTTAAATCGGAATATGTTAATTCCTCTAAATAATTTCGATACAGTGTTATCTACTTAGAGTCTTATTGTTCTTGTGTCAGTACAATCGTGTATTATGTTCTATGGTTATCTGCTAAAAATGTAAACAAGTAATTTTGATCACTGTACTACCTGTGGATTAATCGTATCGATTAATTTATAACACATTAACGATTGGATTATAATGATCGTTATATCACTTCACTTAATATGCACTGGAACGAGTAAATTTGCTGCTTACTAAATACATAGGTTACCGCTTTTTGTGGTTATGTTTATTAATCTCGTTCTTATACCCACACTGCTTGTTAAGGTTCACTACTAACTTTCGATGCACACAGGTGAAATTATACTTCTTCTCAGTGGTTGATTTCCAAAATTATGATGATTATTTTAATCTGGACTGTTATTGCTGGTTGAGTGAGATTTGACAAAATGCCTCGTGTTTTCCACGCTTCTTGCTTATATAGTTTTCTATCAATCCGTTGTAGAGCGCTTTGCTGCTTACTAAACTCATTCAGGATTGGTTCGAAATTATGTCATGGTGACGTAAATTCTTCGTATTTTGCGTCTGTTTTCAACGTTGTTAGTATTTTCCGTATTTAATCGTAATTCGCCAAATTTATGATGCTAACGTTAATTTCTCGACTATTACAATTCCATTTCGGATTCTACTACTATCAAATTATAGCTTATTTAATTATCTTTATTTTGGTTTGGCTTGATGCCCGTTTGAACACAGTTTTCATTAACAATTCTTTGATTTAATGTACTAAGACATTGTTTACTAGTGTCGTCTGCTAACAATGCAGATTCGACTTATTAACTTTTCTTTAATATTTGATTAAGTATTCTTACCTCCTATATTGAACATGATAAAATGATTAAAATGAATACATTATTATATCTAATTGCTGCATACAGCTGAACAATATTAATTATTTGTCTATTTATGTTGATACATTTACATGAACTTTCTTAATTCACTATTAATTAATGCTTGATGCCTTTACTTGGTGAAAATCCATCATAAATTATATTGAAAAAATAAAACAATAAATAGTTTTAGTGATTTTCACTCGTCATTTATTAAAATCATATATCCATGACAGCTGTTTCGGCAGCACAGTGCCTTCATCAGATGGTGTAAGCTGACTAATTTTCGTACAATATCATACAGAACATAAAATATAAGGCAAGTGCTATTGTTTAGAGAGCGATAGTAATCTCGTGTCAATAAGATTAATACACATTATACAAACATATAACATAACATAAACCAAGTCTATTTATACAAATTAAGCAAAGGCGAGCTATTTAGATCTAACTGATCATTTAATAATACATTTAAATATTTGTGTTTATTAATTTCAAGGGTTTCTAATAAATCAAGCTTTGGACCTTTATCAGATAAATGTAAAATTTTAAAATTGTCATTATAACTATGGTCTTTTTCTAACAGGTGATTTGCATAATGTGATTTGCTATCATTATATCTAAAACTATAATTGTGACCATACATTCTTTTTTCGAAAGATCGACCTGTTTGTCCAATGTAGACTTTATTACAAGACCCACAGGATAATTTGTATACACCAGACTTTTGCAGTTTATCTGTTTTACTCTTATTATTTTTAATATATTTTCCTAATGAAGACTGCATCTTAAAAGCTATATTTACATTCTTTTGTGTGAAATATTTACCAATATTATCAGAAGCAGAACCTATGTAAGTGAGAGTGTGATAACTTTTAATCTGTGTTGAGGGAGGGTAAACTAGTTTTAAAGCTTGTGAATAAAATTTTTTATTTAACAGGTGATCTATGAGGCTAGGTTGGTAATCATTGTTGACAGCTATTTGTTTAATAATGTTAAGTTCTAATTGGAAATTTGAGTCTGATAACGGAATACTAACTAGTCTATGGATAAAACTGTGAAAAGCGGCCAATTTATGTGAGTATGGATGTGTGGAAGTATTATGTATTGTCATATCTGTATGTGTAGGCTTATGAAAAATACCGAAGTTTAATTTATTATTGCATTTTGTTATTGTAAGGTCCAAAAAATTGATGCTATTGTTATCTTGTAATTCTATGGTAAAGCTAATATTTTTGTGTAAATTGTTAATAAAATTAAGAAAGATCTGTAATTGTCTACGTATACCTAGAAAAATTGCTAAAATATCATCCACATATCTATACCAAAAAATAAACAATTTGAAATAAGGGTGTGCTCTAATTTTAGTTTCTATGTAGTCCATAAAGATTTCAGCAGCCAAAGGGCTAAGTGGGTTTCCCATTGCAAGCCCTTCTTTGCCAATATAGATCTTTCCATTAAATTCAAAGTAGTTTTGATTAAGGCAAACCTTCAGTAAATTCAAGATATCCTCTCTCATAATGGGGTTAGTACAATTTACAGTTAATACATTTTCTACAATATCTATTACATCAGTCGGTGGAATACTTGGAAACAAATTTTTTACATCAAATGATAATAAAATGGCTTTGTCTGGGATATGTGAATCTTTAATTCTGTTAATTAAGTCTAGTGAATTTTTAATACTATGTGTTGATTGAAATTTGCATTGTGTTTGTATAATCTTAATTAGTCTTTTAGATAATTTAACAGAAGGAGCAGTTGCATATGATACCACTGGTCTAATCGGATGGTTATCCTTATGTAATTTAATTAAAGAGTAAAGCTTTGGTGGCTGAGGATTCATTACTGATAAAAAATCCAAATCTCGATTATCAAAGAAAGAACAATTCTTTATAGCCTGTTTAACATCTATTTGAAATTTAAAAGTCGAGTTAATATCAATGGGTTCAAAAGAGTTCAAACATTCAAGTGTCTTGTTTACATATTCGCCTTTTTCGATAGCAATAACAGTATTGCCCTTGTCAGCACGGGTAAATATATTATTAACTACAGATTTTCTCTTAATTGAATTGATGGCTAGTCTATTTTTATTATTAAATGGTGGAGTCTTAATTTGTTTAGCATAAAGAGAAGTTAATTTATCGGCTACAATGTATTTGTTCAATGATTTGGAATTTTCATGAAATTTATTGTACTTATTACAAACTAACTCACAATCCACACCTAAAATTTCAAACTCTTTTTTATAATTTGACTGTTGTATATTATATTTGAAACCCTTTTCGATCAGTTTAGTTTAATCACTATTAAAGGTTACATTGGTCAAATTCATAAAACGTTGATAAAATATATGGTTAGAAAATTTGTTATTATGCCCTGAATGACCTGTTTGTCCAATATGAAGCTGGACCAGCGGTTGAAGCTGGTATTAGAAGAATACGACATGAACTAGACGAATGTTATACGACATGAAGATTGAATACAATAAAAGAGATGTTTGTAATATTTATCTTAAGTTTATACATACAGAATTATTATGTAGATTGCATAATATAGAATTTGACTTGCTAGACCTTAAAGTGCGAAATGATGTTCAAAGAATTATTCATAATAAATACTTAAATCAATTACGTAAGTTAAACAAGTTGAAAATGTTTAAGGTTAGTAATAGCGGTAATTATTATAATAATAGACAATGCGGGCATAATAACAAATTTTCTAACCATATATTTTATCAACGTTTTATGAATTTGACCAATGTAACCTTTAATAGTGATTAAACTAAACTGATCGAAAAGGGTTTCAAATATAATATACAACAGTCAAATTATAAAAAAGAGTTTGAAATTTTAGGTGTGGATTGTGAGTTAGTTTGTAATAAGTACAATAAATTTCATGAAAATTCCAAATCATTGAACAAATACATTGTAGCCGATAAATTAACTTCTCTTTATGCTAAACAAATTAAGACTCCACCATTTAATAATAAAAATAGACTAGCCATCAATTCAATTAAGAGAAAATCTGTAGTTAATAATATATTTACCCGTGCTGACAAGGGCAATACTGTTATTGCTATCGAAAAAGGCGAATATGTAAACAAGACACTTGAATGTTTGAACTCTTTTGAACCCATTGATATTAACTCGACTTTTAAATTTCAAATAGATGTTAAACAGGTTATAAAGAATTGTTCTTTCTTTGATAATCGAGATTTGGATTTTTTATCAGTAATGAGTCCTCAGCCACCAAAGCTTTACTCTTTAATTAAATTACATAAGGATAACCATCCGATTAGACCAGTGGTATCATATGCAACTGCTCCTTCTGTTAAATTATCTAAAAGACTAATTAAGATTATACAAACACAATGCAAATTTCAATCAACACATAGTATTAAAAATTCACTAGACTTAATTAACAGAATTAAAGATTCACATATCCCAGACAAAGCCATTTTATTATCATTTGATGTAAAAAATTTGTTTCCAAGTATTCCACCGACTGATGTAATAGATATTGTAGAAAATGTATTAACTGTAAATTGTACTAACCCCATTATGAGAGAGGATATCTTGAATTTACTGAAGGTTTGCCTTAATCAAAACTACTTTGAATTTAATGGAAAGATCTATATTGGCAAAGAAGGGCTTGCAATGGGAAACCCACTTAGCCCTTTGGCTGCTGAAATCTTTATGGACTACATAGAAACTAAAATTAGAGCACACCCTTATTTCAAATTGTTTATTTTTTGGTATAGATATGTGGATGATATTTTAGCAATTTTTCTAGGTATACGTAGACAATTACAGATCTTTCTTAATTTTATTAACAATTTACACAAAAATATTAGCTTTACCATAGAATTACAAGATAACAATAGCATCAATTTTTTGGACCTTACAATAACAAAATGCAATAATAAATTAAACTTCGGTATTTTTCATAAGCCTACACATACAGATATGACAATACATAATACTTCCACACATCCATACTCACATAAATTGGCCGCTTTTCACAGTTTTATCCATAGACTAGTTAGTATTCCGTTATCAGACTCAAATTTCCAATTAGAACTTAACATTATTAAACAAATAGCTGTCAACAATGATTACCAACCTAGCCTCATAGATCACCTGTTAAATAAAAAATTTTATTCACAAGCTTTAAAACTAGTTTACCCTCCCTCAACACAGATTAAAAGTTATCACACTCTCACTTACATAGGTTCTGCTTCTGATAATATTGGTAAATATTTCACACAAAAGAATGTAAATATAGCTTTTAAGATGCAGTCTTCATTAGGAAAATATATTAAAAATAATAAGAGTAAAACAGATAAACTGCAAAAGTCTGGTGTATACAAATTATCCTGTGGGTCTTGTAATAAAGTCTACATTGGACAAACAGGTCGATCTTTCGAAAAAAGAATGTATGGTCACAATTATAGTTTTAGATATAATGATAGCAAATCACATTATGCAAATCACCTGTTAGAAAAAGACCATAGTTATAATGACAATTTTAAAATTTTACATTTATCTGATAAAGGTCCAAAGCTTGATTTATTAGAAACCCTTGAAATTAATAAACACAAATATTTAAATGTATTATTAAATGATCAGTTAGATCTAAATAGCTCGCCTTTGCTTAATTTGTATAAATAGACTTGGTTTATGTTATGTTATATGTTTGTATAATGTGTATTAATCTTATTGACACGAGATTACTATCGCTCTCTAAACAATAGCACTTGCCTTATATTTTATGTTCTGTATGATATTGTACGAAAATTAGTCAGCTTACACCATCTGATGAAGGCACTGTGCTGCCGAAACAGCTGTCATGGATATATGATTTTAATAAATGACGAGTGAAAATCACTAAAACTATTTATTGTTTTATTTTTTCAATATAATTTATGATGGATTTTCACCAAGTAAAGGCATCAAGCATTAATTAATAGTGAATTAAGAAAGTTCATGTAAATGTATCAACATAAATAGACAAATAATTAATATTGTTCAGCTGTATGCAGCAATTAGATATAATAATGTATTCATTTTAATCATTTTATCATGTTCAATATAGGAGGTAAGAATACTTAATCAAATATTAAAGAAAAGTTAAGAAGTCGAATCTGCATTGTTAGCAGACGACACTAGTAAACAATGTCTTAGTACATTAAATCAAAGAATTGTTAATGAAAACTGTGTTCAAACGGGCATCAAGCCATACCAAAATAAAGATAATTAAATAAGCTATAATTTGATAGTAGTAGAATCCGAAATGGAATTGTAATAGTCGAGAAATTAACGTTAGCATCATAAATTTGGCGAATTACGATTAAATACGGAAAATACTAACAACGTTGAAAACAGACGCAAAATACGAAGAATTTACGTCACCATGACATAATTTCGAACCAATCCTGAATGAGTTTAGTAAGCAGCAAAGCGCTCTACAACGGATTGATAGAAAACTATATAAGCAAGAAGCGTGGAAAACACGAGGCATTTTGTCAAATCTCACTCAACCAGCAATAACAGTCCAGATTAAAATAATCATCATAATTTTGGAAATCAACCACTGAGAAGAAGTATAATTTCACCTGTGTGCATCGAAAGTTAGTAGTGAACCTTAACAAGCAGTGTGGGTATAAGAACGAGATTAATAAACATAACCACAAAAAGCGGTAACCTATGTATTTAGTAAGCAGCAAATTTACTCGTTCCAGTGCATATTAAGTGAAGTGATATAACGATCATTATAATCCAATCGTTAATGTGTTATAAATTAATCGATACGATTAATCCACAGGTAGTACAGTGATCAAAATTACTTGTTTACATTTTTAGCAGATAACCATAGAACATAATACACGATTGTACTGACACAAGAACAATAAGACTCTAAGTAGATAACACTGTATCGAAATTATTTAGAGGAATTAACATATTCCGATTTAAGAAAATATATGTTACCGTTTTATAACTGAACTCAATTTTAATCAGAACAAACGAACTTTTCGTTCATTAACTGTCAATTGTCAAAGGTGTCTAACCTAACATATGATATCATATTAGTATTTTGAAATAAAGTAACGTTCTATTCTGTAGCTTAACGAAGCCACCCTTGAGGTAAATAAATAATATAAATAATTTGTTAATCATAATCAGAGTTTTCATTGTAAATTAAACTGAGCTAGGCAAAGTAAGGAAACCGGACGATTTGTGATCCGTTGATTGTTATTCTATTAATGTATTTAATTAACCTAATTCAATAGTGAATAATAAACATCAGTATTATACAGCAACATCATTTGTTAATAATTATTTTAATTAATAATTGGCAATCAGTATTACAAATCACTGAGGTGCATTTGATAGTGAACAATCAAGTAGAAACTTAATGAATGATCTCAATTTAAATAACTGATCAATTATAGAGTCATTAAAAGTCAATACTAACGATCAAATAATTCAGAAGCATTCTTTTTATGGGACATTTCTGTCAAAGAACCCATATGGCACCCAAGTAAATATTAAAGTGTTATAAAAGCTCTTACAGTAATAATATACTGATCAACCAAAGGCTTGACAGTTTATTAACCAACTGTGAACAACTGAACGTCCAGTACTTCAAAACAGGTACGTGAAAGTTCAATTTATATTAATAACCTTGTCAAGACAATACTCTGACATACATAGACGACACTTTTAACAGAAGAGAATACCAACTTCAAGAGATCTACGCATCAGTTACATTCATCGACGGATCTACAAATAAATATTTACTCATAAAAAAACAAACATTTTCTAAACGGCGACGAGTGTAAGTGAACCGATTTTATTATATTGGATTCAATAATAGATTGAATTGGATTGATTAAATCAATAAACGAAAAAACTAATAATAACAACAGACTATCAAATAAATAATAATTACTACAATCGATTTAATTAAACCATAATTAAATACACCGTAATCTAGTCACATTACAGAATTGACACATCCATCATGTGACTATTTATTAGAACAAAGGAGTGTAATCTAGTCCTACTTACAGAATTGGCGACCAACGTTAGAGGCTAGAATTAGGTGAAAACTAATTCAAAATAAATAATAAATAATATTTTAAACAACCTAACTTCTAGTGGCAGCTACAATACGAACGAACAGAACATGTACACGAGAGGCAAAGCAAAAAAAGGGACAAAAGACATTAACATGGACAAGGAGGCGACACCAGTCGAAGATCCGGAAGAAATAATACCTCCTGCAGAACCCGAGCAAACTAAACAACCGGAGAAGCCCACACAAACAGGGGACGCAAGTTTACAAGAAATAATGAGGGTAATGATGGAAAATAACCAAAAAATGGAAGAAACATTGGAGAAAAATAACGAGTCATTAAATAAAAAATTAGACGATAATAACAAAAATATCGAGTCATTGAAGGAAGATAGTCAGAAGAATATCGAGTCATTAAAGGAAGATCTAAATAAAAAATTAGACGAAAATAATAAGAATATAGAGTCATTGAAGGAGGATAATCGTGATTTAAATAAAAAATTAGATGACAACAGCCAGAAAATGGACGACATCAGCAAGAAGATGGAGGAGAATAACGAGAGAATAAACACGAAAATAGATGGAGAAATAACAATAGTTAGAAGAGAGATTGTGGAAGTACACAAGAGGTGTGAACAATACAACCAAGAGTTGCAGCAAACAAAAGACGAGGTCAATGGACGGATAAACAGCCTAGAAGAAATTAACGAAGTCAGAATAGAATCCCTGAAGAAGATGAATCAGGACGAAATAAAACGGGTAAGGACGGACGTAGGGGAGAGATGCGAGGAGATAGACGTGTCAGTAAACAACATATGAAGCATGACCATCAATAACAAAGAAAAGATTGAAGAGTAACGACAACGAGAGATCCTGCAGATACGAGAGGAACTCGAAACAATCCGTAACCGACCAGCACTGGGTCAATACCTGCAAAACGCGGACAATCGCGATAATATAAATTTTAAAAATTATAAAAAGAACCCCATCGAATTCCTGGACAGAGTAGAGGAGAACTTGACCAGAATTCGAGAGAATAGATGGACCGTGATACGCAGTTTAATAGACGAGTATTTTAAAGAAATACACGACAACTGGTGGACGGCAACCCGACACGAGATTCAAAGTTATGAGGAATTTAAGACGCTATTCAGGGCTAAATATTGGTCAGAGTCCACTCAAAATATTGTGCGAGACGACATATGTCATGGCAAGTATGACACCAGTCGAGGGACGACACCAACCTCTTACTTCCTTGGTAAAGTATGCTTGGCAAGAAACCTCGAACCAAGAATACTGGAGGAATGCCTGGTTACAAAATTAGCATATCATTACGAGGAGGGAGTGGCGCGAGCACGACAATGGGGACAGATTAAGACTATCCAATCCATGGCGGCGCTACTCGAAAACAATGAACACGAGGGTTATTACAAAAGAAGTCGTAAGAGGAACGATTATTACCAAGATAAAAATAACAACCAAGGTAGTAACAACAACCCCACTTTCCAGAACTACCTCAATAACTACAATAACAATGTAAACAACAACGGCGAAAATAATTACCGACCGAACAATCCGGGTAACAATTATGCTGGCAACAATAATAACAACATGAGACGACCTCCATATAACAATTATAATCCAAACTGACCACACAACCAAGGTGGGAATAATCAACCCAAACCATACAGAAGGGTTAATTACATCCAAGCCAATTATGATTATGGGAGGAGGCGATATTACCCGAGACGCCGAAGCATTAATGGACAGGATGATGGGGAGTACCAGTACGATGACAGGGGAATTTCAAGGGGCGAACAACGAAGGAGCCGAAGTATTGAAGGCGACAGCAGAGATAACGATTATCGACCCCAAGTACATTTCATGCAAACCAGTAACAAAACCAACCGTGGGGGATGACCCGAAGTAAACGAGAGGAATCAGACAAACACGCCGGACAGACGGGAGGAAGAGAATGAACTCTCTTTACACGAACCGCAGCAGTGAGAAACCAACAAGACCCCTCACTGAACCAGTCTATTAGGTACAATACCTAATAGTAACAAAACTATACAAAACAAAACTTAGACAAAACAATAAAGATAATACGAAGTCATTATTTGAAGAATGTCCGACAGGAACTACTTGAAGAAGAGGAGATCGACAACGTCCACAGTAACAATGAAATAGCATACGTAAATGCCGAAATAAACGGGGTGACCACCACATTGATGATCGACACGGGTGCGAACGTCTCTTTAATTGATAGCACCGAGATCAACAGAATACAGGGAGAATGTAAATCGATAATACCAACTCTACCGATTAACAACATAATATTAGTGGGATCGACTGGGCGACAAAATAAGACTGTCAAGAAACAAGTCAATGTAGAAGTGAATAGTCATGGGGTCAAGACTCCAATGATATTTTTAGTAGCCAATGGCTTACCCTTTTGCAGTTTAATCGGCTGCGATATTCTGAGAAAATACTCAGCAATTATCGACATGAGCAGAGCAAGAGTAACTCTGAGTACACGAGATTTGGAATGGACGGCTGAGTTAATTGGAAGCAAGGAAGCCCCTCGGGACCGCACCATTTTCCACGTTAGGGAACTACTAAGTTCAAGGAATCAGACGCCCAAGGAGGAAACTGAGTATCAAGAAAACAATAACAGTTTATGGAACGAAAAAATCAAAGAAATCCGCCAATTTAAGTCGACAAGGAGAGACAACCCACCAAACCCATATCAAATTGAAATATTGATAAACATATACAACAGATACAGACATGTATTCTCGGACATCCCGGGTAAGGTCAAGAATTACCAATGTGTGCTAAAATTTAAAGAATCAGTAAATTTTAATAGGAAATCCTATCCTATTGCATATTCTCTAAAGGAGGCAGTCAGGACTGAAATCAACCAACTATTAAAAGATGACATCATTGAGTGTAGTCAGTCACCTTATACCAGCCCTATTGTAGCTATCAAGAAGAAGAACGGGAAAGTAAGACTTTGCCTGGATGCTAGGGAGATCAATAAAAATTTAATTAATGACAGAACATTACCTGGAGAAATAGAAGAGATTTTGAAGAAGTTTCATGGCACGCAGTTTATTAGTTCCTGGGACACAGTCTGCGGATACTGGCAGGTGGAGCTACACCCCCGCAGCCGAAAATATATGGCCTTTATATTCGAAGGGCGCAATTACCAATTCAAACGATTGCCCTTCGGATTAGTGAACTCTGTAGTGGTATTTATTCAATGTATGGACCACGTATTAGGTCAAGAAGCACTCCAGTTCACTACCACTTATGTAGACGATCTACTCGTAACTTCTACCAATTGGGAGGATCATTGTTGTAAAATAGAACATGTGTTAAATAAGCTGTCAGAAAACAACATCACATTGAAACTAGAGAAATCACAACTTATAGCTAAGGAAGTACAGTTTTTAGGTTTCCATTTATCATAGCATGGAATAACCCCCTCTAGAGACAAGATAGAATCAATACAACAATTCCCCACCCCGAGAAACAAAAAACAGTTACAGTATTTTTTAGGCCTGTGCAACTATTATCGTAAATTCCAGAGTAACTATTCAGAATTAACCACTAAATTATCACCACAATTATCTTCAAAAGACAAATGGACATGGGGACCAAATCAAGACACAGTATTTCAATTGATTAAAAACAAGTTTCTGGAGACCGTAATGCTGCATCACCCAGATTTCAATAGGCCGTTCTACTTAAATTGTGACGAAAGCGACATCAGTTTAGGGTCTACACTGTACCAAGAGGACAAAGAAGGGAACCACCTGGTTATAAGTTTCACCAGTAGAACACTGAACAAGTGCGAGCGAAATTACAATGTGACAGAAAAAGAACTGTTAAGCGTAGTGTTTGCCTGCAGAAAATTCCGGACCTATATTTTGGGATATTCAATAACTGTACGGACTGGCCACAAGTCCATATCATTCCTGAAGAACTGTAAATTAAGCCACGGTCGATTGACAAGATGGACCCTAGTCTTACAAGAATATAACATCAGTTGGGAGTACATTCCAGGCAAGAAGAATATAGCAGCAGACGTATTGTCACATATAAATATAACCAATCAAACCTATGAAGGAGAGAAGGAAATGATTGCAAAAGTCTATCACATCATTAAGGGTCGATCGGACTTAGAAGAAATAGTGAAAGAAATCGAACAACAACAGAAGCAAGACACTAAGTTATTACAAATCCTACAGAGATTAGGTGCACAGGACAATAAGATAATACCTTACTATTGTATACACCACAATCTTTTATTCATCAAAACAAGATACCACAATAATACTTGGAAATTGGTAATACCCCGAACACTAGAGAGAGAAATCATCATAGATTATCACATACGTTATGGACACATGGGGGCATTGAAGGTGATAAGGGCACTGGAAGAACACCTATACATCAAGGACATAAACAGAAGGGTGCGTAATTATATTAGGAGGTGCCACATATGTCAATTAGTAAAATGCAACAATGAGAAGAAAGAAGGGATAATGATACCGATAACTTCATCAAACAAATTAGAGAAGGTTTTCGTAGACATCTGCGGTCCATTCCCTCGCAGTGGAGGTCGACATCAGTATAAATACCTCATAATTATATTCAACCATTATACAAAATACATAAAATTATACCCGATAAATCGTGCCACCACCAAGAAGATACTCACTATCATCATACAAAACTATATACCTGAAGTGGGAAGTCCGAAGACTATCATAACAGATCATGGAACCCAATTCAAGGGGAGGAAGTGGAAGGACACACTGCTGGATCATGGGGTAAAAACTTATAAAACCTCAGTATACCATCCTAGCATTTTTTGGTTAACAATTATTAATAAAGTTTGTTTCACCTCTTTTCTTGAAGTGTTTACTTGGATGGTGCTGGTTCTAGTGTCAAAGTTATAGTTGTTCTGTAATTTAGTTAAATTTCCTAATATATGGTCTCACCAAAAATCTCGAAGTGCAATCAAACTAGGCCTGACCTGGTGGTTGGATTATTTCAAATTTTCATCAAATAAAGGACGTGAATGTTGATACTTGAAGGAGTTCTGACATAAGGTGGACACTACTCGTTAATTTTTATTAAATTTCGCACTATTTACAAAAGTATTCATAAGGTTTTTTAAAATTTTAAATGGCATTACACTTTTTCCAAACTTACGTTTTCCAATCGTTTTAACAATTAACAATTATCTTGTTAGTTGGTTACTGTTAGTAACCAATAATTTTTTATGGTTTTTTATTGGTGAATCTATATACTTTTGAGTATATAGGCTCTTATTAATTATTATAGATTTATTTCTTCTTTATAGAAAAATAACCCTTTTTTAATTTTGTTTAATTTTGTTAGCAATATAGTCTACTGCTACACTTAATTGTTTCTCCATCTACAGTATAAATCTGTTAGATGCTCCTTTTTAACCACTTATTTTCTCACTGTGTACACTATATCTCACTTTGTACCCTATATGTCACTTAGTTATAGTTTATAGTGTTTTGTAATACAAAGTAATCTAAGCTAGGTATATATATATATATATATATATATATTGTAACATTACATATCCCATGCCCAAATATGATAACATAATCACCCCACTCTAGAAGGAACGAGGTGGACAGGAACGAGAGATAGAAATAGTTACGGACAGTGAAATGGAACAACTAATGGGTGTGAAGAAGAAACTGAAGCAATTCTGGACACGGAAAAGGAAATAGTCAAAGAGGATGCCCAAGGGGACCAACCAGACAAAGCGGAAGCCAGAAGAGAACCAGATTGGCAAGAAATAATGAAATTTATGGCAGAACAAAGCCGACAAAACAATGAAAACTTAATAAGACAGATGAAAGAGGAAAATAAGGAAAACTCAATGAAACCAAATGAAACCTTAAGCGAAAAATTTGACAAAATAGATGAAAACTTTAGGAAACGGGAGGAAACTTTGAAGGAACAAAACAAACAAACCAATGAGAAAATAGATAATATTCAGGAAAGTTTAGTAAAACAATTCAATGAAAAAATTGAGACCATTCATGGAGAGCTCAGACAAACCATGAATGAACAATACCATGGATTGAAAGAAATTATTAACGGACAAAGGGAATATATGACCACCAAATTTGAAGAAAATAATAAAAATATAAAACAAATTCATGAAAAGATTGACATGATCAGTAACACACTTAGCCAAAAAGCAGATTCATACAAGGGGGAGACAAATAAGCAAATGGATGAAGGTTTCAAGAGGTTGGATGAAACATTAGACAGCATTTCAGAAGGTATTCAAGTAAGTCCGAATATAGAAGAGAGCAGGAAGGAAATAGAAATTACAGAATACCAAGGTGTAATATTCTCTGAAAATAAAAATAACCACAACAAAAAGGATATTCAAACCGTGGAAAAGAAGACCAAGAAAATAAGAAAAACATGCATAAAGAAAATAATAAATACAAGGGAAGAATGGGAGATGATTACAGGTGGATTAAGTAATGTATTCAACCTTCCAATTAACGAACAGGGGGAGTTAATTAAGTTTACATCCCAGTTAAATGTGTCGATGATTGAAGTGCATCAGAAGATATTAGTCAGATCATCAAGACGGAATATATCATTAAGCATTTTGGTAAATCATCCAGAGGAAAGAGGGAATGGAATGCTATTAAAAATGAGTGAATATGTTATGTCAGAGGAGGTGCAATACCTGTTAGTTAAAAAAGGACGAACAATGACGGACGACCGGTACTTAAATAAAGGGTTCATAGCAGCAAAGTGGGAGAGCCGGATGGTAAGAAGATTATCAAGGAGAGAATTAATTCCGAACACCCCAGTAATCCGAGAAAAGGGACTACCTGAGTTAATGGACCATGGTTAAACTAAACAATAACCAACCAGAAAAAAGGGGACTGACTTTCTAATACCGACCAAGCAACCAAATTGATTTAATAAAAACACCAAAATTCAAAAAGCCTGTAAGGACAACTTACTTAATTTATTCAGAAATAATATGATTTAAGATATTTTGCAACCATTTGATTTAACTAAAAGTATGTAAGTACAACTTACTTAAAATATTTTGCAACCATTTGATTTAACAAACAACAAACCACCAAGAAAAGAGAACAGATGATTAAATAATATTTATAAAGAACTGATTTAAAATGGAATGATGGAAAAAATAATATTTTGATGGTAACGAACAGAAGAAAAAATAAATAAATAAAAACAATTGATGGTAATGTGCTCAAATAAGAAGAATAACGAATAATTTAATAACTACAATGAAACTGAAGGAGGATAATAATTAATACAACAATAATTTAGAATTTCTCGGAATTAAAGATGATATAAGAAGAAATGATACGGAGAAAATATGTCACAAGAAGGAAAGTCAAAAGGATTTTAAAATAATGCCTATCAATAATGTTATATGCTATTAGTTAATGAAAAAGAAGAAGGAATCAAGAAGAGAAGGAAATATACAATTAAATGCAAACTGCAACAGTATGAAGAATGCCAAAAGTGTTTAGTATTAGTCGCTAATCGACTACTTATAAGTTTCTTATTATAATGAATTGACCGTAGAAATGTTCCGGCAATAATTTTCCTGAGCAGGGATGATGTTCCCCTGGTCTCAGAAGGTGTAAGGATGGACAGCGGAGTAATGGACCCAAAAGTGGCCACCCGAACTGAACCACCGCACAGGATAGGGAAAAATGTTAGGGAAATTGAATATTTAAGGGATAATTATAAAATAGCTGAAAAGAGTGATATTAGATTCCAGAAGTATGAATGTAGAAAACAGAAGGAAGATAGCAGACAGAAGCTTAATTGAGAAAGCGAATTTATAGAAGTAAATAGAAATATAAGTGTTAAAACAAGTTTTATGATTAGTGTGACCAGCCCTTATCAAGTATTATGTGGAAGGACCAATACCCAGAGAAATAAATCATTAACGAATATGCCTCCAAGAGAGAGAGACAGAGAGTTGAATATAAAATCCAGCTTATTACCATTAACCGAATAACAGGTGTATAAACAATCCAAAAGAAAAAAAAATATTATGAAGATTAATAGAAGAATATGAAGATTGAAGAGGTCAACAATTTATTTTGAAACCAGTTAAGCAAAAATAAATCTATTCTAGTGGGGGGGCTTTATGTAACGTTACATAACCAATGCCCAAATATGGTAACATAATCACCCCACTCTAAAGGTCAGAAATGGGTATTATATACCTAGCTATAGATTACTTTGTATTACAAAACACTATAAAATATAACTAAGTGACATATAGGGTACAAAATGAGATATAGTGTACACAGTGAGAAAATAAGTGGTTAAAAAGGAGCATCTCACAGATTTATACCGTAGATGGAGAAACAATTAACTGTAGCAGTAGACTATATTGCTACTGACAAATTCTGTATTTTGTTTGTATTTTGTATAATTTGTATTGTGTAGGCCACAAAGCTTATGTACCTAGGTATAATTTGTATGTTTAATATAATCATTGTGTTTAAATATAAGAAAAAACCCAGGGTTAAATATAAAATAATAATAATATAAAATAATACTATATAAGTAAGATGGCATAGGAAAATAGTTTAGTGTAAGGATACTTTAAGCAAATAATAAATAATAAATAAATACAATTGAAGGAAATCAAAATATTAAAGACCTATGTATAAGTTTAAGAGAAAATAGAAAGAAAAACCCTATATAAATTAAATTGGATTATAAACAAAATTAAAAAAGGATTATTTTTCTATAAAGAAGAAATAAATCTATAATAATTAATAAGAGCCTATATACTCAAAAGTATAAAGCTTCACCAATAAAAAACCATAAAAAATTATTGGTTACTAACAGTAACCAACTAACAAGATAATTGTTAATTGTTAAAACGATTGGAAAACATAAGTTTGGAAAAAGTGTAATGCCATTTAAAATTTGAAAAAACCTTATGAATACTTTTGGAAATAGTGCGAAATTTAATAAAAATTAACGAGTAGTGTCCACCTTATGTCAGAACTCCTTCAAGTATCAACATTCACGTCCTTTATTTGATGAAAATTTGAAATAATCCAACCACCAGGTCAGGCCTAGTTTGATTGCACTTCGAGATTTTTGGTGAGACCATATATTAGGAAATTTAACTAAATTACAGAACAACTATAACTTTGACACTAGAACCAGCACCATCCAAGTAAACACTTCAAGAAAAGAGGTGAAACAAACTTTATTAATAATTGTTAACCAAAAAATCCTCATAACGAATCTTTGTGCAGTTTCAGCATTCAGTAACTGATTTCGTGCTTATAGTAAAGAACATAACCTGAACTCTAGTGGATAAACCCGGAACTACATACTACAGAAAAAAAAACATAATCTATTTTTTTTTCTTGTAAAGCATAGTATTTTATTATTCATTTCTGACCGTCTCATAACACAAAGAACTGACCCTTAACCCTGGGGAAATTAATAAATTAATTCTTTATTGTTTAATATTTAATCAAGTATAAAAAATATTTTGTTATAATTCCAATGTTTACCTAATAAGATCGAACCAATGTGGTGTTGACAGGGAGAATCGATTATAATTTTTTTGTATTGGGAGAAGATAAAAATCAGTGTATTTAATAAATAAATACCCTGAATACTTTGTTATAAATAATAAATGTGTATTATTTCTTGTAGAGGGTAGTTGTTACAGAGTTTCAGGAAACCAAGAAGAGGAAGAACAGCCGGAAAAGTATTACCGACAATTGGGGTTATTTAACCTCAAATAGGGACAGACGTCAAGATCAGCTGGTCTCATGAGAGGCGAAAATTTAAATTAAGTAATTGTATACTCCAGGGATAATATCCTTGGTCCTCTCTCTCCTAACTACGGTTAAACAACTTCATTGATTTCTCCCAAATCACACACACTCGATTTTCAGTTTTCCTTTTATTTCGGTAAACATAAAATTTAACCGACACAGGACAATAACAAATACACTCAATAAAGGATTAACAGTGACGCCCATGAAAGCAAGATTTTCAAAGAACCATTAAAAGTATCTATTAAGTAAAGTACTAGTTAAGGCTCTGAGAGAATTTAGTAGTAGACGGAGGGACGTTACAAAATGGCTCTCAACGTAAAAGGGCTTTAATTGGGAAAGAAATTTTGAGATATTCAACAAAATAATATAACAAAAAACCTAATTATCGTCGGCAGCTATGAGAAAACAAGAAATGCATAATACCAGAGGCAGATCGAAGAAGAGGGCAGAAGAAAAGGAGAAGGAAGAAGGTGGACAGGAACGAGAGATAGAAATAGTTACGGACAGTGAAATGGAACAACTAATGGGTGTAAAGAAGAAACTGAAGCAATTCTGGACACGGAAAAGGAAATAGTCGAAGAGGATGCACAAGGGGACCAACCAGACAAAGCGGAAGCCAGAAGAGAACCAGATTGGCTAGAAATAATGAAATTTATGGCAGAACAAAGCCGACAAAACAATGAAAACTTAATAAGACAGGTGAAAGAGGAAAATAAGGAAAACTCAAGGAAACAAAATGAAACCTTAAGCGAAAAATTGACAAAATAGATGAAAACTTTAGGAAACAGGAGGAAACTTTGAAGGAACAAAACAAACAAACCAATGAGAAAATAGATAATATTCAGGAAAGTTTAGTAAAACAATTCAATTAAAAAATTGAGACCATTCATGGAGATCTCAGACAAACCATGAATGAACAATACCATGGATTGAAAGAAATTATTAACGGACAAAGGGAATATATGACCACCAAATTTGAAGAAAATAATAAAAATTAAAACAAATTCATGAAAAGATTGACATGATCAGTAACACACTTAGCCAAAAAGCAGAATCATACAAGGGGGAGACAAATAAGCAAATGGATGAAGGTTTCAAGAGGTTGGATGAAACATTAGACAGCTTTTCAGAAGGTATTCAAGTAAGTCCGAATATAGAAGAGAGCAAGAAGGAAATAGAAATTACAGAATACCAAGGTGTAATATTCTCTGAAAATAAAAATAACCACAACAAAAAGGATATTCAAACCGTGGAAAAGAAGACCAAGAAAATAAGAAAAACATGCATAAAGAAAATAATAAATACAAGGTAAGAATGGGAGATGATTACAGGTGGATTAAGTAATGTATTCAACCTTCCAATTAACGAACAGGGGGAGTTAATTAAGTTTACATCCTAGTTAAATGTGTCGACGATTGAAGTGCATCAGAAGATATTAGTCAGATCATCAAGATGGAATATATCATTAAGCATTTTGGTAAATCATCCAGAGGAAAGAGGGAATGGAATGCTATTAAAAATGAGTGAATATGTTATGTCAGAGGAGGTGCAATACCTGTTAGTTAAAAAAGAACGAACAATGACGGACGACCGGTACTTAAATAAAGGGTTCATAGCAGCAAAGTAGGAGAGCCGGATGGTAAGAAGATTATCAAGGAGAGAATTAATTCCGAACACCCCAGTAATCCGAGAAAAGGGACTACCTGAGTTAATGGACCATGGTTAAACTAAACAATAACCAACCAGAAAAAAGGGGACTGATTTTCTAATACCGACCAAGCAACCAAATTGATTTAATTAAAACCCCAAAATTCAAAAAGCACGTAAGAACAACTTACTTAATTTATTCAGGAACAATATGATTTAATAAAACACCAAAATTCAAAAAGCCTGTAAGGACAACTTACTTAATTTATTCAGAAATAATATGATTTAAGATATTTTGCAACCATTTGATTTAACTAAAAGTATGTAAGTACAACTTACTTAAAATATTTTGCAACCATTTGATTTAACAAACAACAAACCACCAAGAAAAGAGAACAGATGATTAAATAATATTTATAAAGAACTGATTTAAAATGGAATGATGGAAAAAATAATATTTTGATGGTAACGAACAGAAGAAAAAATAAATAAATAAAAACAATTGATGGTAATGTGCTCAAATAAGAAGAATAACGAATAATTTAATGACTACAATGAAGCTGAAGGAGGATAATAATTAATACAACAATAATTTAGAATTTCTCGGAATTAAAGATGATATAAGAAGAAATGATACGGAGAAAATATGCACAAGAAGGAAAGTCAAAAGGATTTTAAAATAATGCCTATCAATAATGTTATATGCTATTAGTTAATGAAAAAGAAGAAGGAATCAAGAAGAAAAGGAAATATATAATTAAATGCAAACAGCAACAGTATGAAGAATCCCAAAAGTGTTTAGTATTAGTCGCTAATCGACTACTTATAAGTTTCTTATTATAATGAATTGACCGTAGAAATGTTCCGGCAATAATTTTCCTGAGCAGGGATGATGTTCCCCTGGTCTCAGAAGGTGTAAGGATGGACAGCGGAGTAATGGACCCAAAAGTGGCCACCCGAACTGAACCACCGCACAGGATAGGGAAAAATGTTAGGGAAATTGAATATTTAAGGGATAATTATAAAATAGCTGAAAAGAGTGATATTAGATTCCAGAAGTATGAATGTAGAAAATAGAAGGAAGATAGCAGACAGAAGCTTAATTGAGAAAGCGAATTTATAGAAGTAAATAGAAATATAAGTGTTAAAACAAGTTTTATGATTAGTGTGACCAGCCCTTATCAAGTATTATGTGGAAGGACCAATACCCAGAGAAATAAATCATTAACGAATATGCCTCCAAGAGAGAGAGAGAGAGTTGAATATAAAATCCAGCTTATTACCATTAACCGAATAACAGGTGTATAAACAATCCGAAAGAAAAAAAAATATGAAGATTAATAGAAGAATATGAAGATTGAAGAGGTCAACAATTTATTTTGAAACCAGTTAAGCAAAAATAAATCTATTCTAGTTGGGGGGCTTTATGTAACCTTACATAACCCATGCCCAAATATGATAACATACTCACCCCACTCTAAAGGTCAGAAATGGGTATTATATACCTAGCTATAGATTACTTTGTATTACAAAACACTATAAACTATAACTAAGTGACATATAGGGTACAAAGTGAGATATAGTGTACACAGTGAGAAAATAAGTGGTTAAAAAGGAGCATCTCACAGATGTATACTGTAGATGGAGAAACAATTAAGTGTAGCAGTAGACTATATTGCTACTGACAAATTCTGTATTTTGTTTGTATTTTGTATAATTTGTATTGTGTAGGCCACAAAGGTTTTGTACCTAGGTATAATTTGTATGTTTAATATAATCATTGTGTTTAAATATAAGAAAAACCCAGGGTTAAATATAAAATAATAATAATAATATAAAATAATACTATATAAGTAAGATGGCATAGGAAAATAGTTTAGTGTAAGGATACTGTAAGCAAAAAATAATTAATAAATAAATACAATTGAAGGAAATCAAAATATTAAAGACCTATGTATAAGTTTAAGAGAAAATAGAAAGAAAAACCCTATACAAATTAAATTGGATTATAAACAAAATTAAAAAAGGATTATTTTTCTATAAAGAAGAAATAAATCTATAATAATCAATAAGAGCCTATATACTCAAAAGTATATAGATTCACCAATAAAAAACCATAAAAAATTATTGGTTACTAACAGTAACCAACTAACAAGATAATTGTTAATTGTTAAACGATTGGAAAACGTAAGTTTGGAAAAAGTGTAATGCCATTTAAAATTTTAAAAAACCTTATGAATACTTTTGGAAATAGTGCGAAATTTAATAAAAATTAACGAGTAGTGTCCACCTTATGTCAGAACTCCTTCAAGTATCAACATTCACGTCCTTTATTCGATGAAAATTTGAAATAATCCAACCACCAGGTCAGGCCTAGTTTGATTGCACTTCGAGTTTTTTGGTGAGACCGTATATTAGGAAATTTAACTAAATTACAAAACAACTATAACTTTGACACTAGAACCAGCACCATCCAAGTAAACACTTCAAGAAAAGAGGTGAAACAAACTTTATTAATAATTGTTAACCAAAAAATCCTCATAACGAATCTTTGTGCAGTTTCAGCATTCAGTAACTGATTTCGTGCTTATAGTAAAGAACATAACCTGAACTCTAGTGGATAAACCCGGAACTACATACTACAGAAAAAAAAACATAATCTATTTTTTTTTCTTGTAAAGCGTAGTATTTTATTATTCATTTCTGACCGTCTCATAACACAAAGAACTGACCCTTAACCCTGGGGAAATTAATAAATTAATTCTTTATTGTTTAATATTTAATCAAGTATAAAAGATATTTTGTTATAATTCCAATGTTTACCTAATAAGATCGAACCAATGTGGTGTTGACAGGGAGAATCGATAATAATTTTTTTGTATTGGGAGAAGATAAAAATCAGTGTATTTAATAAATAAATACCCTGAATACTTTGTTATAAATAATAAATGTGTATTATTTCTTGTAGAGGGTAGTTGTTACAGAGTTTCAGGAGACCAAGAAGAGGATGAACAGCCGGAAAAGTATTACCGACAATTGGGGTTATTTAACCTCAAATTGGGACAGACGTCAAGATCAGCTGGTCTCATGAGAGGCGAAAATTTAAATTAAGTAATTGTATACTCCGGGGATAATATCCTTGGTCCTCTCTCTCCTAACTACGGTTAAACAACTTCATTGATTTTTCCCAAATCACACACACTCGATTTTCAGTTTTCTTTTTATTTCGGTAAACATAAAATTTAACCGATACAGGACAATAACAAATACACTCAATAAAGGATTAACAGTGCCGCCCATGAAAGCAAGATTTTCAAAGAACCATTAAAAGTATCTATTAATTAAAGTACTAGTTAAGGCTCTGAGAGAATTTATTAGTAGACGGAGGGACGTTACAATATATATATATATATATATATTGTAACGTAACGGTTTTTTTAGAGATATTAGCGAAACATCCGTCTGATTCAAGCCCCACTATTGGAAGCGCCAATCTGTAACGTAACGGTTTTTGTGAGTGTGTCTCCCTGATCCTTAAATAGTTCTTTACTTAAATGGTACTTTGTTTTATTTGCCCCACGTTGTTAGCGTCAATTCTGTAACGTGCGTTTTTATTTGATTAGAGGTGTCCGCCTCTCCGCAGTCGCCACTTATGAATTGTAATGACTGAAGTTTAAAAAATAAAGTAGTTTGTAGTGTTACTCAATCTAAGCAGAAATCGAGAGTGTGTGATTTGGGGTCAAGTAGGGAAGTTGTTCAGCCTTATGATGAAGAGAGAGTAAGTACCGATTATTTACACTCGGTTTATGATTTCTGAAATTTTTCAAATTGTTCGCTGTGATTTAAATCAGCTGATTGTGAGACGAGTCTCCAAGCATAGTTCAACCAGATTACTCTATGACAAAATATGACCTGATGGATCGATCTCTTCTATTTTGTGCTGAAATCTATTACAACTACCCACTACAAAAAAAAAATAACACATTTTTATTATTCAATATTATTTTCCAATAATATTTATTATTTATATTATGGTTTTTTCTTTCTGCCGCAAAAAATACAAATATCACAATCGATCTTTACTTAATTAAAACATAATATCGACTTCCTCAAGTAAACATGGAATTGTCAAAAGAAAAAAACATATATGGTTTTGTTTACCAAATTTTATACTATCTTTTAAAACATCAATCAATATATAATTCTTTTTATTTCCCCAGGGTTAAGGGTAAGTTCTTTTTGTTATGAGATGGTCAGAAATGGATAACTATGCTACACTTTACAAATACCGAAAAATATTAAAAATTTTGTTTATTTTCGTATAGTACGTAGTTCCCGGAATGTCCGTAAGAGAGCAGCGTGCGTTTGTTTTGTTAGAACATATGATTAATTTTGACTAGTATTTTTGTTCTATAAAACCATTCGGAATGAGTTTTCTTCGTTAACTATTAAACGAAATGTTTATATTACCTCTCTTCTTATAGTTCTTACTGGAATGAAGCCTTTTCTCTAGGGAGGTCCGTCTTTGGTGGTAATTTCATTAACGTCTGGCCAATATTATATCGTCAATTTGAAACATGGCGAAACTAGGCCGAATCATCAAAATGGTTTTCTTTCACTGTTTATTATGGAGTATAACAATTTAAGTAGAAATAGAAGGTAGGATTATATAATGTTCATATTGCTTTTTAATTTTGTACTAATTTTGCACTTCTCCAAAGCTTCAAAAGGGATATTTTAATAGAATTGTAGTAGCATCATCTTGTCAACTCGCCAGGTTTAATTTCCGAATTTGATTAACAATACTTGTTATTTCCGTCACTCTTAGTAACCCATAATTTTTTTATATATTTTTATTGGTTCTGCTATTTACTTTTTATTATATAGGCAGTTTGTAATTAATATAAATTTATATTTTATTTACAGAAAAATAATTATTTTTAATTCCGGTTTCTTTCTCAATCTGGTTTACATAATAGGTTTCTGTTCATTTTCTTATAACTTTGTATATAAGTATTTAATATTTTTATTATCTTTAAATGAATTTATATATTATTTATCAGTCTCTCATAGTATTCCTACACTGCACTTCTTCCTTCTGCCATTTCCCTCATATAGTATTATTTTAATGTTTTCTTATTATTTGATATTTAAATCTTTTATGTTTGTTTTAAAACGAACCCTGGGTTATCTTATCCTATAACACAAATATTTGAAAAAATATAAAATTAACTTAGGTATTAGACTTAGTTGTCTATACAATATAAATATTACAATAAACTAACAAAATACAGAATCAGTTAGTAGCATTATAGTCTACTATCATAGTTTATAATTCCTCTACTTACAGCACAATTCTGTAAGAAGTTCCTTCACTTTCACTTTTTTACCTCCATGGGTACACTATAACTCACTTGTCACTGTATATCACTCGAATTGTTTATTATGTTTAGTGATACAGATTAATTTTGGAGCTAGTTATAGGTTACCCATTTCTGACCTCTATGTTATTACATGAATTAATTTATTGGGACTGGGTTATGTACCGTTACATAAAGCCCCCCCACTAGAACAAATTTATTTTGGTTTTATTCATTTATTAAAATAAATTGTTGATTATTTCCATTCACCTAATAGTCTTGGTTTTATCTTCATAATATCTTCATTTATTTCAAACTGGTTGTATACTGACTGGTAATTCAGATTGGTGGTAATTGCTGTTTTCTTACTCTACTCTCTCTCTCTCTCTTGGAGGCAAATTCATCAATTATTTATTTCTCTGGGTAGTGGTACTTCCACATTTTATTTGATAAGGACTGGTCACACTAATCATATTAAACTTGTTTTAACACTCATTTCTATTTACTTCTATAAATTATCTTTATCAATTAAGCTTCGGTCTGCTATCTTCCTTCTATTTTCTTCATCTATACATCTGGAATCTAATATCAATCTATACAGCTATTTTATCATTATTATCCCTTAAATATTCAATTTCCCTAACATTTTTCCCTATCTTGTGCGGTGGTACCAGTCGGGTGGCCACTTTTAGGTCCATAACTCCGCTGTCCATCCTTACACCTTCTGAGACCAGGGGAACATCATCCCTGCTCAGGAAAATTATTGCCGGAACATTTCTACGGTCAATTCGTTATAATAAAAAGATTATAAGTAGTCGATTAGCGACTAATACTAAACACTTTTGGGATTCTTCATACTGTTGCTGTTTGCATTAAATTATATATTTCTTCTTCTTCTTGATTCCTTCTTCTTTTCCATTAACTAATAGCATATAACATTATTGATAGGCATTATTTTAAAATCCTTTTAACTTTCCTTCTTGTGACATATTTCTCCGTATCATTTCTTCTTATATAATCTTCAATTCCGAGAAATTCTAATTATTGTATTAATTATCATCCTCCTTCAGTTTCATTAGAGTCATTAAATTATTCTTTATTCTTCTTATCTGAGCACATTACCATCAATTGTTTTTGTTCATTTAATTTTTCTTCTGTTTGTTACCATTAAAAATATTACTTTTTCCTATTATTTCATCTTAAATCAATTCTTTATAACTCTTATTTACTAATCAGTTCTTATTTTTTGTTAAATTAAATGGTTTCAAAATATCTTAAATCGTATTATTTCTGAATAAATTAAGTAAGTTGTCCTTACGTACTTTTTATTAAATCGTCTTGTTCCTGAATAAATTGTTGAGTAAGTTGTCCTTACAGTTTTTTAAAATTTTGGGGTTTTTAGTTTCTTCATCTTAAATTATATTGTTCGAAATAACTTGAGTAAGTTGTCCTTACGTACTTTTAGAATTTTGGGGTTTTAGTCTCTTCACTTTAAATTATATGGTTTCAAAATAACTTGAGTAAGATGTCCTTACATGCTTTTAGAATTTTGGGGTTTTCTTCCGCTATTCAATGGGTTGCTGGGTCGGTTTTCAGAAAATCAGTCCCCTTTTTTCTGGTTGGTTATTGTTTAGGTCAACCATGGTCCATTAATTCAGGTACTCCCTTTACTCGGATTACTGGGGTATTCATAATGATTTTGGTATTTGTTAAATACCTCTCTTTCACCTGGCATCGTAACTCAGCTGATACAAAGTCTTCATAGAAGTCACGGTTTTCCGTCATTGTTAGTTCTTTTTTAACTAACAGGTATTGCACCTCCTCTGACATAACATATTTGCTCATATTTAATCTCATTTCATTCCCTTTTACCTCTGGATGATTTACCAAATATTTGAATGTTATATTCCGTCTTGATGATATGACTGATATCTTCTGATGCACTTCAATCGTCGACATATTTAAATGATATCCAAACTTAATTAATTCCCTTTGTTTATTAATTGGAAGGTTAAATACATTAATTAATCCACCTGTAATCATCTCCCATTCTTCCCTTGTATTTATTATTTTCTTTCTACATGTTTTTCTTATTTCCTTGGTCTTCTTTTCCCGGTATTGATTATCCTCTTTGTTGTGGCTATTTTTATTTTCCGATGGCATTACACCTTGGTATTCTGTAATTTCTATTTCCTTCCTCCTCTCTTCTGTATTCGGACTTACTTTAATACCTTCTGAAGTGCTGTCTGATGTTTCATCCAAATTCTTGACACTATGGTCCATTTGTTTATTTGTCTCCTCCTTGTATGTATCTGCTTTCTGGCTAAGTGTATTAACATTTTCAAACTTCTCCCCGAAAGTTTCCCATATCTCCTTATTGAAATTCTCCATTTTACCCTCAAATTGTTTTAAATTCTCCTTATTCTCTTCAAATTTTGCATTCATCTCTTCTCTTTTTCCTTCAACAGTGTCTTTCAGTTCATTGTATTGTTCATTCATGGTTTGTTTGATATTTCCATGAATGGTCTCTATTTTTTCATTTAGTTGTTAGACTAAACTTTCCTGAATGCTATCTATTTTCTCATTGGTTTGTTTCAAGGCTTCCTCCTGTTTTCTAAAATTCTCCTGTATTTTGTTATTGGTTTGCTTTGAAGTTTCCTCCTGTTTTCTAAATTGTTCATTAGTTTGTTTATTCTGTTCCTTAAATTGTTCTGCCATAAATTTCATCATGTCTTGCCAATTAGGTTCTTCTCTGGCTACCGCTTTGTCTGGTTGATCCCCTTGGGCATCCTCTTCCGCTATTTCCTTTTCCGTATCCATAACTACTTCGGTTTCTTCTTTATCGTCTGTCTGTTTGTCCATTTCACTGTCCGTGACTAACTCTATTTCTTGTTCCTGTCCACCTTCTTCAATATCCTTTTCTTCTGCCCTCTTCTTCGATTTGCCTCGGGTATTATGCATTTCTTGTTTTCTCATAACTGCCAACGATAATTAGATTTTTTGGTATATTAATTTATTAAATATCAAAATTCTTTTCTAATTACAGCCCTTTTACGTTGAGCGCCAATCTGTAACTTTCTGCTTTGGAGGTACTAGTGTACTACAGTTACAGGTATATAGTTAATTCAGCCCCAATGTTGGGTTCGCCAATCTGTAACGTAACAGTTTTTTTAGAGGTATTAGCGAAACATCCGTCTGATTCAAGCCCCACTATTGGAAGCGCCAATCTGTAACGTAACGGTTTTTGTGAGTGTGTCTCCCTGATCCTTAAATAGTTCTTTACTTAAATAGTACTTTGTTTTATTTGCCCCACGTTGTTAGCGTCAATTCTGTAACGTGCGTTTTTATTTGATCAGAGGTGTCCACCTCTCCGCAGTCGCCACTTATGAATTATAATGACTGAAGTTTAAAAAATAAAGTAGTTTGTAATGTTACTCAATCTAAGCAGAAATCGAGAGTTTTCAAAAATGTAACATCAGTATTTCTTAAGCAAAAATAGGCATGTTTGGTGTCTATATGTCACAAATGTTAAGACCAAAATAATGATGCTATTAGTTTTAAATTCCCAATCACTACAAAAAAGTAATACTAATCTAAAAGTTTTTGACCAAATTCAGACATTGAAATAATGAATTTGTATGACAATGTATATCTGAATCAACCAACCAGATTTCAAGTTTTACCTTAGCAACCGAAAATTCAGATAAATAAAATAGGACTTCTTTAACAACCGTCATTGAAGACAGACGCATTAATAAAATGTCTCAGATAGTTATATTTTAAACAGTGAAAACACATACCAGACTTTGTAAAACGAATTGATATAGTCAATACAAAATGTTATAATAACAATAGAACTTCAAGAATTCAATTCAGAAGAATTTAGGTCCGGGCAGAAGAAGCAAAGAAGACTTGGACCCTATCTTCGTCCTGGAAGAATAAAGAAGAGGATCTGGTGAATTTGAACAATTTATTATCTTATTAGACAACACCAACACTTGTGTACACAACTATCTAGGAATTAAACAAAATAAAACTACAGACACTATCCTACACCAATACTAAAGAACACTCGAAAATAACACCAATTGAGTTTTACACCTTTTTTGAACACCATAAAAACTTTAAAGATAACTAATAAGCATCTAAACTGTTCATAACCTATAATAGTGAGTAACACATACACGACTACCAGTTTGCACTATACACCTCAAAACCTTGTAATATCAAAAAACCTCTCAAATATCAAAATAACCTATATGATCTTATATTGTGAAGTTTGTATTTTGATTTTAAGAGTTGTATTATTTGTTTAACCATAATTTCCGAACCAGATACGCCCTGAGATTATTTATTTTAATAGAAATAAAATGAAAAGCATCATTTTTGGTTAGCCGACTATAGCACAATATTTTTAGCTACTACCAGCTTATGAACAAAGACGCATAATTTTGTCATAATTGTAATTACAGTAAAGAAAAACGAGAAGTAATTAATCAATGCTTCATCTGAATAAAGATCGTTAAAAGGAATATATCTGTTTGGTGTTATCTTGGCATTATTATACTTTTCAATTAAGAATTACTATAACATAGCACAGCGGACGGAGCAACTGTTGGCAACTCCGAGTGACGTCATTGGGACTGCATGCATAGAGGGAGCGAGCTGCAGAATACAACCGTAGAATAATAATTTACCGTTCAACATAATTATTATATTTGTTACAAATTGACGAATCCAACAGTGGGGCTTGACGTGGATACTCGCGAGACCTATTATTATTATTAATATTGTTACAATATATATAGATCTATTTCTTAACTTCAGTAAAAATCAATCACACTAATTCAACAAATCCCTTTTAGTATTACAAATATAATAAATGTCGACATTACAAAAATGTATATATACATATATCTATTACTCATCCACCTAACACACATAACCGAACATAAAATCACATATAGTTTTACAAGATCACGATTACAATTCACTCTCCCATCATCCCCATAAAAGCCCCGCGGCCCGCTTATGTATCATTTTCCTTTTATCGCCACATCATATAGGAATATCAAATGCCTGTAACCCGCTAGTATTTATTAATTGAAAATTGATATCATCCATTAGGAAACCCAAGTATGCATTTTTATAATGTCTACAGCTAGCATATAGCTTCCTCAGAAAATCACCAAGACAATTACCAGAGAACTGTAACTATTCTATATTAATTTCAAATATACATTTATAAATTTGAAAGGCAATTGGAATGGCCCATAATAGCAAAAGATAATTACAAGTTACAGTATTACTACCATTTGTCTAATTCTACAAAAATGTGAAACCTCTTGATCGCTATAAAATACAGATCATTTACAAAAATTTTGGCCACCAGAATTAATAATACTTAAAAGGTTTAGTTATAATAACTTGATCGTACTAAAAGAAAGCATGATTGCAAATTAAGGCGACCTACAGCCTGCATAAATTTTACAAAATTGAACAATGGATAAATCTGAGAAAATCAGGTTTGACACATAATGGCCAGAAAATATAAGTTACAAAAATACCCATACCAATGTACAGCCTGTATAATTTTCATTAAAAAAAAAGAGGAGCTTCAATATTATCAAGATATAACTTTTAAAGAATCCGATTTGAACATAACAGCAAAATATGCAACCCCAAGTTAAAATGTAAGTACCGCCTGTACAATTATTAAAAAGGTAAAATATTTAATTTTTATCAATATATACATCTATCTAAAGAGATGCTGAATGCACCTGGCCGCAAGAGCGTACCAGAACATGCTTGACTTGACCAAGAATGACCTGTCCAAAACCTGCATGAGATGGCACCAACAGGTGCCTACCTTTGATTTGTGAAATTTATAAAAGTTACAACCCTTAAACAGAATTAGAAAAAACCCCCAGCCCTTGTATGCAAAACAGGAAATTAAGTACGAAAACCCCAGTAACAAAAATGAAATGAATCCAAACCCGCCGGTTTGGTACATCATGAAAACAAAACCCCCATACTTAATCGAAAAACTATCTCTCTCCCAACTTTTGCACCCATTATACAGAATAGAAGAAAGCACCCTGGAACCCTCCCACAGGCCAGTTTACAATTATACTTGTGTGAACGGTATTATTACATTAATGTTGCATTGAAACTGTTTCACCGACACCTACACCCGATTAAACTGTGTCACGGTATAAAGTTAATCTGATAGTGTTGCATTCACATCACATAGTGTTCTCTGCAGGCCAGGTCTGAATAAAGAAAATGAGTAAATATCACCTCATATGATGTAGGCGGTCACATGGTTGTATCCAGCAGCTATGCCTCCCTCCGCTGCAGCAGAACGAAGTTTCAGCGGTTCAGAGCATGATGATGATGACAGTACATCATGCGTCCGTCACGTCTCCGACTCCTTTCGGGAACCCTGCAGATTCGTAATGATTAATGTACTGAATACAAAAGTTTAACACACGTGTGTCACCTACAAAGCGTGTATGACAAACACAATACTTAGAAATGCCTGACCAATTCAATACAGTGCATGAGAATCCAGGTGACACATTCTCCCTTTTATATTTTAAATAAATTATAATAACTCACTCATGACCTGGCTCAATTATGAGGCACACTCACAGGCATGTCCATCTGTAACATATCCTGACAGGCAACCAGTTCATTCACCACATGGTATCACATTCAATTTCCAAAATCTCACAAAATATCTAATTCTTTTAACGCCCATTAGCTATGGACAATTGACAATTACACAGTACTACATGTAGGCGGTCTTAGAATATTATAAATGAATAAATTACTTAAAAATGGTTATACTTCCGGTCCCCACGTGCTTTTATAGATAATTGAACGAAGTCTCCGGTTTCACCAAATTACATAATTTTCTTATATGTCTTTTCAATACTGAATAATTAGTTACTAAATACAATTACTAGGTGGTATTACAGTTAATTTAATTAAATAATTCACAATAAGCCATATCTATCTGGTCAGACGCCACGTTGCATTCACAGACAAAAAATCCATTCTCATCTCGATTAATTATAATTTAAATTTAAAACTTTCACCACCAAACCATTATTATATATATATATATATAAAAGGTACTTACCGGTAGGTCTTAAGCTGTTACTTAGCCATTAAAGATGAAAAAAAAAACCACAATAAAAACACTCTGCCGACTCGAAGGGTAGGTAGGCTCCTTAAGTTACTTTATGTTGCAATGCGGGCAGTGGACTAACACCGCAGGCTGGCAGCGGGACTGAGCGGCCAAGCTAATTACGAGTTTCCCCACCAGGCGGCGCCAGAAAGCAGGGACCAGAACGATAACCGACCTGCACTGCATACATTTTCGCGTCTACATTAATTACTACGACAAAACATCGAATTTTGTTTTTTATACAGACGCCGGGTCATCCAAACCCCGGCACACCCCCACCCCAAAAGGGCAACCTGGTTACCTCACACTTGAACTCAGGGGTACCCTGCAGTGTACCCCTTCCAGTCTTTTAAGACACTAGTTTCACCGGTAAACCTCCTTAGTCATTGCTCTCAGGAGAACAGAGGCTCAGAAGGAAAACGAAAGAGATGGAAGGAAGAAGTGTAGTGTGTGTTTTGGTGCGCGTGTGAAAGTGTGCGGGCGCTGCACGCTGACCTGATCAGGGCCAGCGTACAACAAGAAGAAAAGAAGAAAGAGAAGTTCGGGAGCGCCCTGAGTTCTGACCTCCTGAGGCTTGCCCACTCACGTGGGAGACACTGATGCACCATCCTTAACAGGACCTCCTATCCCATCGTTACGGGGGCGTCTCACCACAAAACAGAACCACAATGCTATACCACCGATACAACTTACAATCTCGGCACTTTGGGGGGGGGGGATGACCTCCATGATACAATAATCCAAAATCTATATAGTATGTAAATACAATGCAAATTCATATATATATATATATATATATATATATATATATATATATATATATATAGCGACCATACAAATAAGTGATGTACTGAGCATTGAATATAAAAATTTAAATATACCTAATAAACTGAAAATAATAAGTATTAGAAATAAGCATGTCAGGGATTGCAAGCTTGGCTCAGACAAAAATATGAACAGGTGTTTCGACCTGATTCGACATGCACACACACACAAATGTAACTGAAAGTGTGTACACCAGTATTTTGCTAGTGTGTGTAAACACAGGTCTATGCAGGCGAGTTTACCACCCCAAGATGAATAATTGCATAATTACTGTTTTTCCGTAATTATTCATAAACTATAATTAAGGAGTAAAATCCAAAAACACAATAAAATGTAATAAAATTTACTAAATATTGTGTACAAAAACCACGTGAAAAAGACGAGTGTAGTAGTGAAATAACTGTGTACAAATCGAAAGGGTTAAGTTGCAATGTCCAAAATTACAGTGAACATGTGTAGTGAAAATAGTTATAAGATGAGTATAAGAGTATACTTATAGGACTCTGCAATTCGCAGAAATATAAGAAATAGCAAAATTTACAAAGAGGGGGGAACTGAACCCAGAGACAGTTTCTGACATGTCGATTTCATACAACTGCAGGTGTTGACCAAGACATGGGTATAAATAGGACACACACGCTACAGTTGTTCTCTTTCTTCAATCACCCACAGTGCAGCGGGAGCTTCTGCCCGTCCGCACAGAATATTTAATTTTTTGTAAATAGTTTCATCCTTCCAGTTACATACAGTTATGTAACTGGATTGTAAAACAAACAAATTTTTAAGTAGTAACAAAATTACATAAGAAGATCTATATAAGAAGATCAACTGACGTCCGAAACAGCACGAGGAGAAGTTCCAGAGAGCGATACGACGCTGGAGAGAGAGAGAGAGTCGACGCTGGACAAGAGAGGAGCAACGCTGGACAAGAGGAGAAGAGCAAGGCGACTCTGGACAAGAGAGGAGCGACGCTGGACAAGAGGAGAAGAGCGAGGCGACTCTGGACAAAAGAGGAGACGATGCTGGACAAGAGGAAGTGATGCTGGAGTTCATGACGAGGACGATTACAGATGGATCCAATGATTGAGTATGATTGACGACAATAAGGTGATAAACAACTTATTTATCTCTTATTCGAACAATTAACTCAAAGACAATTAAAGACATTCTTGTTCTATTTAAAAGTAAGAGCCAATGTTTATTGTAAATATAGAATTAAAATCATAGATGTTATTGAAGTAAGATTAAAATAAACAAGATCTCAAATTATTATTGAAATGAAAAGAATGCAAAGCATTTAAGTAAAAATTAGCGTTTTATATAAATCAGTACTGAGAAAAGAAAGATAAATTCAGTAACTATTAATATTTTTGAGTTGCATTACAATATATAAAAAGATATTTAAACATTGATATTTTTAAACACACTAATTGACTGAGTAGTCTGGAAATGAGATTTTTTTTTAATACAATAATTAATAGAATAGAATATTTAGTCAGTAAGGATGTATAAAGCATAAGCCTTACGGCATAGTAACAAATTAATAACGAATGTTTTAAGTCAAAGTAAGTGCCATGTGCACAATTTTATTAATTTCAAATAAATTTGAAATACCGTTACAAGTTACATAGAGTTCCTATTACAGATACACCTGAAACCCAATTTAAATTGTACTTATGTATATGTATCGTTGCATAAGAAATGGCGTCCCAGACCGTGGGGCTCCGCAAACACAAATAAATTTATATTTGCAGTTGTATCGCTACAATATATATATATATATATATATATATTGTAACGTTACATAACCCCTGCCCAAATATGATAAATAAATAAATATGATAATATAATCACCAGAGAAAAGTCATGATAATCATATATAATCACCCATTTTTAAAAGTCAGAAATGGGGATTATGTATCAAACTATGAGAATCTTTGTACTCTAAAAACACTGTAAACATTGTAAACAATACTAAGTGTAACCATAAAAGTGCAGTGTACAAAGTTGAACATAGAATGATCGGTGAAAGTGTCTAACATTTAAAAGAGCTTTTCACAAAGTTGTGTTGGAGATGAAAGAAGCAGTATGATAGCAATAAACTGTATTACTGTTAACAAGTTGTTGTAATTTTGTATTGTGTAGGCCACAAAGGCATTAGAATTATAATTAATATTTTTGTTTACCATAATTATTTTGTTTAGATGTAAAATAATCCAGGGTTATATATAAAATAAAAATAAAGGCCAATTAAAACTATACTAAAAAGATGGAAGGTAAAATAAAGTAGTATAAAGTAAGGATACCTTCAATGAAAAATAAGTAGTAAATAAACTCAATTAAAAAATCATTAAATTATAAAATGCCTGCAGTCAAGCTTAAATAAATCCATGAAAAAAACTCTTATATAAATTAAAATTAATAATAACTAAGATTGGTAAAGGAGTATTTTGAAAGGCAAGAAAAGAAATAATAATATTATATACTAGCCTAATTACCTAAAACGGTACCTAGGGTAGCCAATATAAATATCGGTATGGAGAAGCATACATGACTTCCATATTCTAAGATTTATATTTAAAATCATTTTCGAAATGAAATATTACCATAGAAACTACTTCTTTCTACTTACTGCTTCAGCCTTAACCACAGTACTGTGGTCACTAACGTATACCACCTCACGTTATCACACTCGATTTTCACTGATGATGGAAGTTGATGGCATTGCCGAAACGTCTGGTTTTGTAGAAAACATTGGACTACGGCCAAATATCCCGGGAAGGAATTTTAACAAAAACTACTTCTTTGTTGCCGATAACGTTGTACACATATATATAAAAAATATGCATACAATTAATGGCTTGTATAAGTTAATGATTGATCTCCATTTAGTAGTGCTCAAGTTTCCAAAGTTTTAATGTTATGATGTCCGTAATTAAACATCAGAGCAGGTTTAGTGTGTATGAGGGTATACCGTGGACAAAAATTTTCAACATTTCCTATTGAGCGTTGCTTAGAATAAAGCTGCGAATCTACAGTGTACTTTTCACAGAACAAATACGCGGAAAAGAAGGAGCGCTCCGAAGTCACTCATGGACCCTCAGCATCTTGCAGAGGGTTCATTCCCTAAAGACGAAAAGTCTGTCTATGAATCGTTCCTCTGTAAACACGTGCAGTTACACTGCCCAGCGATCCACAGGAAGCAAATCGCTATCCACACTGGACACTTTTTCGGCTTGCACGCGTTATGTTGGTATGGGTTTCGGCACTTTCCATTTAAAAAGCGTGCAAATGTAAGAAAATAAACATGAATGAGGCCAGAAATAACGCGAATTTTGTGTGTGTGTGTGTGTGTGTGTGTGTGTGTGTGTGTGTGTGTGTGTGTGTGTGTGTGTCTTCCCTGCCTTTTTATTGCGGTAGTCATAATAATAAAATGGAAACGTAAACAGTACATAACTGAGATATGCTTGCCTGCCACGCACGATATATTTTCTCTTATACATGATTTACATTAAAATGAAAAAATTATAATTTTATTGCCTGGCAACAAAATTATTTTATTTTTAACAATTACCATTGTTTGAAAAAGTTTAAATGAATTTTCAAGTACTTTACTGTTGTTAAAACGTAAAAGGTTGTAGGTAAACTACCCCTTCCCCTTAACCAATCTTCACCAAAATCAAAGGGCCTTGAGTTCTCTACAATTCAGTGACGTATGCAAAAAATTATTTGATCCTGTTTGAATATGCGGCAGTTATCGTTCGTCATAGAAAATTACCCTTGATAAAAAACGTCGCCGGTAAACTACCCCTTCCCCTTAACCGATCTTCACCAAAAACAATAGGTCTTGAGAACTCGGCAATTAAGGGCTGTATGCAAATAATCTTTTGATTCTGTTTGAATTTGCGGCTGTTATCGTTTGCCATAGAAAATACCCTTGTGAAAACATAAAACGTTGCAGGTAAACTACCCCTTTCCCTTAACCGATCTTCACCAAAAACAATAGGTCTTGAGAACTCCATAATTCAGGGCTGTATGCGAAACATTATTTGATTCTGTTTGAATTTGCGGCTGTTATCGTTTGACAAAAAAAAAAATTACCCTTGATAAAAAAAACTGTTGCTGGTAAACTACCCCTTTTCCTCAACCGATCTTCACCAAAAACAATTGGTCATGAGTACTCTACAAATCAGGACTGTATGAAAAAAATTATTTGTTTCTGTTTGAATTTGTGGCTGTTATCGTTTGCCATAGAAAAAAAATGGCACACAGACAGACACACACACACAGACAATTTTCGAAAAACGACTGTTTTTCATGTTTTGAGTGTAGTACAATTAGAATCTGCAATAATCTCGAACACGATTTTTTTTGCCATCACCATACTTCCATTTCCTTAAAGAATATGGAAGTAAAAACCATCAATTTATTGGTTACTAGGAGTAATTAGCTAACAAGATTTTAATTAATTGTTAAATGGAATTCAAAGTGAGAATATGAAAAGTGTAATGTCGTATAAAAATTTATAAATTTCAAAGAGTATTCGGAATAAACCACTCCTAATCTAAGAAAACGAGTCAGCACTAGACACTACATCCGAGATGTCCATTGAAATAAACTAATTCACTCCAGAAAATCAAGGAACAACCTAAAAAGCCTGCTGACCACATTTCAACCAAGACGTCATCATTGAAAACCATTGGGTGAGATCGCTTCCTTTTAAAATTTAACTAAATTACACCTCAACTATAAATCTAAAACACTAGAAACAGCACCATCTCTTTAAATCCATCTGAAAACAAGGTGAACATAAACTTTATTTTAATTAACCAAAAAACAGAAAAACGTGGCTTGGCTAATAACATTGCAGACGCCATTAAATATTGTTCGTTTGTCAGTGAAGAAACGTAGCCTGCGCTCTAGTGGTCCAAAAATCAACTGAATGATACCGATTATACAAATTTTAAAATAATTTGATGTAAAGTTTGATACTGACCCATATACATTTCTGACTTCCTCAAAGTTCAAAGAACCTTAAATAACCCTGGGAAATTAATTACTTATTTCTTTCTCTTTATTAAAACTGAAATAAAAAATATTTGTTATGTGATATATGTTCGTAAACTTAAGATCGAAGTAACTCTGTGATTTATGAAGTAATCGATTGTCAATTCATGTTTTGGGAGACCATAAATATTAAATAAATTCAAGGAATGGTTTGTGTTTAAATAATAAAATGTGTATTATTTCCAGTAGATGGTAGTTGGTTACAGGTAATAAGAAGATCGAGAAGAGAAAGGGAATCAGTCCGGTCATCAAGAAAATATTGCGTACTATTTGAAGTCATTTAACCTCAAATGGGTTCATAAGAGCAGAAAACAGCTGATGTTACGAGCGGAAAAAAATTTGAATTACCCGATTGTATACAAAGAGAGTAATTCTCTTCGACTCTCTTTACTCTCTCTCCTACCTACTTTCAAACAACGGTATTGATTTAATACAGACAAATTTAAGAAATCATTCAATATTCTTTTATAATCACACACACTCGATTTTAAACGCATATAACACCAAACGATAACAAATTCTGTAACTCTTAATTAAGCGAGATTTTCGAAGAGTAATAACAAGAAGTACTTAAGCTCACGAGACGTAAAAAATGGCGCTCAAGTTAAAGGGCTTGAATTAGGAAGGAATTTCGGGATATACGCAAGTTAATATAACGAAAAACCTAATTTTTGTCGGCAACTATGATAAGACAAGAAATGCATAATACCAGAGGCAGGTCGAAGAAGAGGGCAGAAGACACAGAGAAGGAAGAAGGTGGACAGGAACAAGAAATAGAAGTAGTCACAGACAGTGAAATGGAACAACCGACGGGTGATAAAGAAGAAACCGAAGTAGTTATAAACACGGAAAAAGAGCAACAGGCGGGGGACAAAGCGGAAGCCAGCGGAGAACCAAATTGGCAAGAATTAATGAAATTTATGGCTGAAAAATTTGACAAAATAGATGAAAACACAAGGAAACAAAATGAAACCTTGAGCGAAAAATTTAATAAAATAGATGAAAATTTTAGTAAACAGGAGGAAACTTCAAAGAAACAAAACGAAACTTTGAAGGAACAAAAGAAGCAAACTAATGAGAAAATAGACAGTATTCAGGAAAGTTTAGTAAAACAACTAAACAAAAAAATTGAGACCATTCATGGAGATATCAGACAAACCATGAATGAACAATACCACGAATTAAGAGAAACTATTGACAGACAAAGGGAAGATATGAACGCAAAATTTGAAGAGAATAATGAAAATTTAAAACAAATTGAGGGTAAAATGGAGAATTTCAATAAGGAGTTAAGGGAAAATCTCGAGAGTAAAATTGAAAATGTTAACAAAACACTTAGCCAAAGAGTAGATGAATACAAGGAGGTCGCAGAAAAGAAAATAATAGAAACCAATCAAAGATTAGATAAAACAGAAGAAAAGATGGAACAAATCAGAACAGGAATAGAGACCCGAATGGATCGAGAGGAACAAAGTAATCAAGCTCGCATAATGGCCATACGCCAGGAAAATAATGATCAGTTGGACAATATAAAAAGTAACATAACCAGTAAATTCACCAATTTTAATGAGACGATAGAAAATGTCAAGAACCAGTTTCATAATCAGGGAGAAAAATTAGAAAATCTATAACATCTACAAACAAACCTACAAGGGGAGGTAGATAGAATGGGTTCAAGATCTACATGCAATGCTCAACATACTATCCAAGATAGTAGAGAAAGTGTAAACTTTCGAGATTATCGAAGAAACCCACTCGAATTTTTAGGAAAAGTGGATGAAATTTTAAACCGGTCAAAAGAGAACCGATGGAACATGATCAAAGGCACACTAGATGAGTGTTTCAAAAACATCAATGACAATTGGTGGACTGTAATTCGAAACGAGGTGTGTGATTATGGAAATTTTAAGATGTTGTTCAAGCTGAAGTACTGGTCCGAATCAGTGCAAAATATTATTCGAGACAATATCTGTCATGGGAGGTATGACCGCAGTACAGGACAGACACCTACTGCTTATTTTTTGGGGAAGGTATGTGTGGTGAAGTATTTAGACCCGAAGATTCTGAGGAGTGTTTGGTAACTAAGATAGCATATCATTTTGAGGAAAAGATTATCAATGCTCGATTAAGTGGTCAAATAAAGACAATTGGAGGTATGGAAACCCTCTTAGAGAACTCTGAGCAAGAATCATATTACAGGAGTAGATGGAGATCAGGAAATACAGAGGAGCGGAGAAACCAACAACCCAGAGACACTCGACCAAGAGTAAACTATGTAAGGGCCAACAATAATTACTATAATAACCGTTATCGAGGAAGATGGCAAAATTATAATAACCGAAATTATCAAAACAATTCATATCAAAGAGAAGAAGGTCCGCAAAGAAGTAGGAGCGAAGAACAACTTAGATTTAGAACCAGTGAGGAAGAAAGAAGGCAGTCACACGAACCTCAACATAGTGAGAATGTTGAACAACCTAATAATAATGACGGAAGTCGGGGAAACGGGTACCAGCAGTGAGAAGTGACAGCCCGTCACTGCTAGAGACAACCGGGCACAGAATTTACCACGGTCTTAATAATAATTTAAAGCAACCAATAACAATTATCAGAAACCATTATTTAAAAAATATACAGGCGGAATTAATGGAAGAAAGAGCAATTAAAGGGTCACCACAAAACAATGATATAATTTATATACGAATAAAATTAAATGGAGTATTAGCAGAAGCCATGATTGATACGGGAGCAAATGTTTCAATTATTGACCAATTAGAGCTTGACCGGATTACTGAATTAACTACTGAGAGAATACCTACTTTACCAATTAACAATTTAACAATTATTGGCGCCACCGGGAAACAGAATAAAACAATTGGAAAACAAGTATCTTTGAATGTTACTAACAGTGGGATAGGAATACCTATGGGATTTTTAGTAGCCAAAGGGCTACCTTTTAGGGTATTAATAGGGTGTGATATGCTACGGCGACACACTGCAGTTATAAATCTGGCCAGTGGTGTAGTAACACTGAGTGCAGAAGAAGGTGAGTTATCAGCTGAGATAATTGGTAGCCAAAGTGCCCCTCAGTGTCTGAGCTCATTCTATATTAGGGAGAATAATAGGTTAACCATAGGTAAAAATACTAAAGTCACAGATGTGGCAAGGGAAGATAGAAGAGATAATGGAGTTTCAAGATAGGCAGGCCCAGGAAACAATCAGTGTAGAAGAAAAACATCAACTTATAAAAATTTATAATAAATACAGAACAGTATTCTCGGATTCACCCGGAAAAGCTAAAAACTTCCTGTGTGAGTTAAAGTTCAAAGACATAGTCAATTTTAATAAACGGTCATATCCCATCGCTCAAGCTTTGAAAGATGCAGCAAGAAAAGAAATTCAAAGGATGATAATGGAAGATATAATTGAAAGAAGCAATTCTCCGTATACCAGCCCATTGGTAGCTATACCAAAGAAAGATGGTCAAGTAAGATTATGCCTCGATGTTCAGGAGCTGAATAAAATGCTCATTAACGACCGCACGTCTCCAGGTGAGATTGATGAAATAATGAAAAAATTTTATGGATGTAAGTACGTGAGTACTTGGGATGCAGTCTGTGGATATTGGCAGATAGAGTTGCACCCTAACAGTAGACAATATGTCGCTTTTATATTTGAAGGACGAAATTATCATTTCAAACGTTTACCTTTTGGATTGGTAAATTCTGTGGCCGTGTTCATTCAATGTATGGATCAAATTCTGGGTAAAGAAGTTTTAGACTTCACAACGGTATATGTCGATGACATACTGATTACTTCTTGTACATGGAAGGATCATTGTAATATAGTGGAAACAGTGTTAAATAAGCTGTTACAACATAATATAACATTGAAATTAGATAAATCAAAATTTATCACACATGAATTACCATTTTTAGGATTCATTCTGTCAGCTACTGGAATAAAACCATCTCCTGAGAAAGTAAAGGCTATCCAAGATTTTCCAAAACCAAAAAATTTAAAACAATTACAATCTTTTTTGTGGATATGCAACTATTATAGGAAATTTCAACAGGGTTATTCAGAAGTAACAGCCAATTTCCTATATTTACTTTCGAAGAAAAACAAGTGGAAGTGGGAAGAAAATGAAGACAATAGTTTTAAAATAATAAAAAATAAATTCTTGGATAGCATAATGCTACACCACCCAAATTTCGATAAACGTTTTTTCTTAATTGTGATGCCAGCAATATTAGTCTTGGAAGTGAATTATATCAGGAAGATGAGGAAGGCAATCATTGGGTCATCAGTTTTGCAAGCAGGGTACTGAGTAGTTGTGAGCGAAATTATACAGTGACTGAAAAGGAACTGCTGAGTGTTGTGTTTTCGTGTTTAAAATTCCGTACATTTATATTGGGATACCCAGTAACTATAAGGACTGACCATAGGTCAATCTCTTCATTAAAAATGTGTAAGCTTAACCACGGTAGGCTCACCACATGGGTGTTGATACTTCAAGAATACAATTTAGATTGGGAATATATCCCGGGGAAAAAGAATATAATAGCAGACCGACTGTCACGGATTAACCTAGAAAAAGGAACATTTGAAGTAGAACCAGAGAGTATTGGGAAAATATATTACATTATCAAATTGAAGAAAGAATTGCAAGATATAATTAGTAAACTAAAAATAGATAAAGAAACGGACACCAAATTAATAAAAATTAGAGACAGGATACTACAAAAGGATCCTATAATAACAAAATTTTTCTGTGTTTATGAAGAAATCCTTTTCATTCGTCCCACCATTGAGGATCATGTGTGGAAAATGTATGTACCCGAAGCAGCTGAAGTAGCCATAATAAAGGACTACCATGAAAGATATGGTCACATGGGACCACTCAAGGTTATTAAAGCTTTATCGGAACATTGTTATATTAAAGCAATAAATAAGCGAGTAAGATTAGTACTGAGAAATTGCAACATATGCCAATTAGTAAAAATAAATAATGACAAAAGAACTGTAGCTATGATTACAATAACATCCAAAAGTAAACTGAGAAGACCTTCTTAGATATATGTGGACCTTTTCGCAGAAGTGGAGGGAGACATAAATTTAAATATGTAATAATTATTTTTGATCATTATACCAAGTATACAAAACTCTATCCAATCAGTAGAGCTACTACAAAGAAAATTTTAGAAGTAATTATTCAAAAATACTTACCAGAAGTGGGAAAACCTGAAACCATAGTAACGGATCATGGGACTCAGTTTAGAGGAAAGAAGTGGAAGGAGGAATTGTTGAAATTGCAAATAAGAACATATAAAATGTCAGTATACCGCCCGAGTAGTAATCCTGCAGAACGCGTCTTGAGGGAAGTTGGTAGAATTTTGCGGACCTATTGTCACCAAGAACATGGTAAATGGAGCCAGTACCTTGAACCAGCAGAAACCTTCCTTAACTGGGCATACCATGACACTATCGGAACCAGCCCTTATCAAGTAATGTTTGAAAGACCACCACCCAGAGAAATCACATCATTAATAAATTTTCCTCCAGGAGAGAGAGTAGAATTCAATAAAATCGAAATGCATAACAGGTTGCTGCATAAAGCTGAACTTCAATATAAAAAGGAAAGAAGAAAAGAATAAACCCATACAAAGTAGGGGATAAGGTGCTAATAAAAAACAGACAATTACCCAGTTCTATAGAGGGTATTGCAAGGAAATTACTTTTACTTTATACCGGGCCATACCTAGTAACCCAGGTGAAAGGAAATAATACATATGAGATCAAATCAGTTAACAATAACAAAATAAAAGGGGTGTATAACCAAGCAGAAATAAAGAAATATTATGAAGATTAATAAAGGAAGGAGAAGATTGAAGAATTCAACGATTATTTTTAAAAAAGTAACTAAAAAATAAATCTGTTCTAGTGGGGGAGCTTTATGTAACGTTACAGAACCCCTGCCTAAATATGATAAATAAATAAATATGATAATATAATCACCAGAGAAAAGTCATGATAATCATATATAATCACACATTTTTAAAAGTCAGAAATGGGGATTATGTATCAAACTATGAGAATCTTTGTACTCTAAAAACACTGTAAACATTATAAACAATACTAAGTGTAACCATAAAAGTGCAGTGTACAAAGTTGAACATAGAATGATCGGTGAAAGTATCTAACATTTAAAAGAGCTTTTCACAAAGTTGTGTTGGAGATGAAAGAAGCAGTATGATAGCAATAAACTGTATTACTGTTAACAAGTTGTTGTAATTTTGTATTGTGTAGGCCACAAAGGCATTAGAATTATAATTAATATTTTTGTTTACCATAATTATTTTGTTTAGATATAAAATAATCCAGGGTTATATATAAAATAAAAATAAAGGCCAATTAAAACTATACTAAAAAGATGGAAGGTAAAATAAAGTAGTATAGAGTAAGGATACCTTCAATGAAATATAAGTAGTAAATAAACTCAATTAAAAAATCATTAAATTATAAAATGCCTGCAGTCAAGCTTAAATAAATCCATGAAGAAAACTCTTATATAAATTAAAATTAATAATAGCTAAGATTGGTAAAGGAGTATTTTTAAAGGCAAGAAAATAAATAATAATATTATATACTAGCCTATTTACCTAAAACGGTACCTAGGGTAGCCAATAAAAAACTATCAATGTATTGGCTACTAGGAGTAAATAGCTAACAAGATTTTAATTAATTGTTAAATGGAATTCAAAGTGAGAATATGAAAAGTGTAATGTCGTATAAAAATTTATAAATTTCAAAGAGTATTCGGAATAAACCACTCCTAAATTAAGAAAACGAGTCAGCACTAGACACTACATCCGAGATGTCCATTGAAATAAACTAATTCACTCCAGAAAATCAAGGAACAACCTAAAAAGCCTGCTGACCACATTTCAACCAAGACGTCATCATTGAAAACCATTGGGTGAGATCGCTTCCTTTTAAAATTTAACTAAATTACACCTCAACTATAAATCTAAAACACTAGAAACAGCACCATCTCTTTAAATCCATCTGAAAACAAGGTGAACATAAACTTTATTTTAATTAACCAAAAACAGAAAAACGTGGCTTGGCTAATAACATTGCAGACGCCATTAAATAGTGTTCGTTTGTCAGTGAAGAAATGTAGCCTGCGCTCTAGTGGTCCAAACATCAACTGAATGATACCGATTATACAAATTTTAAAATAATTTTATGTAAAGTTTGATACTGACCCATATACATTTCTGACTTCCTCAAAGTTCAAAGAACCTTAAATAACCCTGGGAAATTAATTACTTATTTCTTTCTCTTTATTAAAACTGAAATAAAAAATATTTGTTATGCGATATATGTTCGTAAACTTAAGATCGAAGTAACTCTGTGATTTATGAAGTAATCGATTGTCAATTCATGTTTTGGGAGACCATAAATATTAAATAAATTCAAGGAATGGTTTGTGTTTAAATAATAAAATGTGTATTATTTCCAGTAGATGGTAGTTGCTTACAGGTAATAAGAAGATCGAGAAGAGAAAGGGAATCAGTCCGGTCATCAAGAAAATATTATGTACTATTTGAAGTCATTTAACCTCAAATGGGTTCATAAGAGCAGAAAACAGCTGATGTTACGAGCGGAAAAAAATTTGAATTACCCGATTGTATACAAAGAGAGTAATTCTCTTCGACTCTCTTTACTCTCTCTCCTACCTACTTTCAAACAACGGTATTGATTTAATACAGACAAATTTAAGAAATCATTCAATATTCTTTTATAATAGATATTATAAAGTACACACACTCGATTTTAAAGGCATATAATACCAAAAGATAACAAATTCTGCTTAATCTTAATTAAGCTAGATTTTCGAAGAGTAATAACAAGAAGTACTTAAGCTCGTGAGATGTTACAATATATATATATGCTATTTATATAGCCTACAATATTATTACAAGTGTGCTCCAAGGGTATGTCCACAACAACGTGGGTCACCAAGTGCACGACCGACCCGGCGACCCACGTCGCTGCCACTCCTCTCTCTAAGTCCTTTTTTTTTGCGGGGAAGGTTAGGAAGATCGGGAAGAGGAAAAGGCAAGGATCATTGCAGGTGTAGAGGTAGGACTAAAGGTGAGGACCTGGCTCTCTCCGGAAACGAGGATGAATGGGGAAAACCAAGGCTCGCGTAGGCAGGGTCGCATCCCTGAAGTAGACGAACACCACTGGGACTGTGGGGAACATCTACCCGCTACCATCATAATACTGCACATCTTCATCCTCTAGATGCTCATCTGGTCCACCTGAAATTTCCTTCCGTTCATCAGAACTCTCAGCACTACTTACAGAAGCCGTCCGCAAATCTGCACACACTACATCATTCTTACTCGCACACTCCACATCGCTGCCACCAACTGCCTCCTCAACTTCTACCTCATCTCCTTCAACCACACGTGCAGCGTGGACATCCCCATGTCCATCCGCAACCTCAGAAACTTCAGCCTCCCTAACACCTATAACTATACTTCCCTGTGCAGCATCTGCAGACCGCTCTTCTGCCTCTTCCTTCGATTCCTCTCCTTCACCACTTTCAGCAACTACAACGTCCTCAACATTCCCCCCCCCCTGGAATCCAGCTGTCCAGGTCTATGTGCAATGTCTAAATTAAATTCTACTTGCGATGGTAAAGCTGCACTATCAAGTGACTTCTCATATCCCTGCATAGGCGATGATGATATTACAGGATCTGGATCCATCATGAACCGAGATGGAGATACCGGAACAAATTCTGCGGCATCCGGATTCAACTGCGACCTCGCATCTGAGTCCTCTAATTCAGTGTTAACAGACGTGTTCTTGTTGTTTGGTGTTGATCCACCGAAGTTATTCCGCTCTTCTTCATACACCACTCTATTAGGCACTTGCGATTCATCTGGAACATTTAAAGTTTCCTTACACTCCAAATAGGAATAACGCCTTGCTACAGGATCCCTACTGGCCGATGTTTGTTCCCTAATATAACTTCTTCTTCCCCTGTTAATTTCATACTTATTTGTTTTCTCTTCTGTAACCGTTGTTACCGTCTTCTCACTTGCCACCCCCTTGTAGCTTTCATTACTTGTAAAATATTCCGTTTTTCTCACAATTTCCTGCGTTCTCCACCAGCCAGCATGTCTGTCATTTCTAGCTCTTTCTAATGACCTACTTGAGTCTTGATCACCCTTTGCCGCTCTTTCCCGGAACTCGTCATTCGTTTGGACCCTTCTGGCATACCCACACCACCGGTCCAGGGCCGCAAAACAACGTGGACGGACGGCGAAAAGCAGACAGGATCTCTCTTGGGGAGTCGGCCCTTCTAGTATTACCTGTATTACTTCCGTCTCGGGCAACCCCAACCGTAATACCCGGGCAGCTTTCCGTATATCATGCACGAAGTCCCCCGACGCCTCTCCGTTGGCCTGTAGATGATAGAATAACCTAAATTTCAGCTGGTCACGTCGTCGATGGGGTATGAAGAAGTCCAACACTTCCCCATGGAGAGCGTCGATACTGCTGCCCCGATGCAGAGTGTTGGTGACCAGCCCAGCCAATGAACCCCGGCAATACGGGTATATAAAGGACAAGAGGTCCCAATCGGACACACCCAGGAAATCCGCCAACTGCAGGACAAGGTCCAAGAAAACCAACAACTTGTCCTCATCTATTCCATCCACCACCGTAAGTTTCTGGAGAACGCCGGAAATGGGGTTGGGCAATCTCTGATAACATACTCCCACCAGAATTACACAATTCACAATACACAACAAAGAAACATAAATCCCAACGCAATACCTAACACAAACATGACTTACAAACAGAAAAAACTCAAGTACTCTTCTTCCTTCAAGCAGACCCCCGGGTCCCCTAGCGCTGTGGAGACCTGACCCACTCCTGAACCAACCCTCGTGCACATCACACAAGAGAACAACCAACCACTATCGTATACATGAACTACACAACACCTAACACCAATCACGACATATAACATTTCACAAACACGTACCTAATAACCATCAACATTTAATCAACATTAAATTTCTGAAAATTCTAAACAATATACTCAGTCGGCACGCCTCATGGTACCGACCTCCGATCGGGCCATACCGCATCCCGCTAATCCCACGCGCTATAATTCGACATCCAATTACCAATACAGTCTACTCCCCATGCAACGCCCCAGACCCCAGGTAGAACGACATCTCCAACAATATTCTAACAAATAATGCATGCCTCATGGCGGGACCGGATTCACAAATACGAAACAGGCTAACAATTATACATTCACATAGTATATAAAAGCATTGAACATGATACAATATCTGCCTATATGTTAACTCCTTTGCAAATTTTCTAAGTCTCAATTATCTCAAACTGTTTCCGAGTTTGCAAGCCCCGTCACGCCAAAGGACCCAAGGGTTTAACCTAGATATAACCACGCTCTGCTACCATTTGTAACTTTTTTTTTTTTTATATAGAGGGGTTACTAGATAGATATTTAGAACTAGGGAGAAGGCCTAGAAGAAGCATAAAATGCGCTGGGTCCAGTGAGACGGGACTTGCAATTAAACTCTCTGTTAACCAACAATAACAGCTTTTATTATATCTGCAACTATCCTTGCATACATACATATTAAAATATCACATAATATCCAAACGATTAACACTATATAAATTGTTTAAATCCCCTTTGTAACGCTTTACATAAAGAACCCCTAATTAAACATAAGTACACATAAATATATATAGATCTATATCTTAACTTCGGTTCAAATCAATCATACTAATTCAACAAATCCCTTTTAGTATTACAAATATAGTAAATGTCGACATTACAAAAATGTATATATACATATATCTATTACTCATCCACCTAACACACATAACCGAACATAAAATCACATATAGTTTTACAAGATCACGATTACAATTCACTCTCCCATCATCCCCATAAAAGCCCCGCGGCCCGCTTATGTATCATTTTCCTTTTATCGCCACATCATGTAGGAATATCAAATGCCTGTAACCCGCTAGTATTTATTAATTGAAAACTGATATCATCCATTAGGAAACCCAAGTATGCATTTTTATAATGTCTACAGCTAGCATAATATAGCTTCCTCAGAAAATCACCAAGACAGTTACCAAAGAACTGTAACAATTCTATATTAATTTCAAATATATATTTATAAATTTGAAAGGCAATTGGAATGGCCCATAATAGCAAAAGATAATTACAAGTTACAGTATTACTACCATTTGTCTAATTCTACAAAAATGTGAAACCTCTTGATTTCTATAAAATACAGATCATTTACAAAAATTTTGGCCACCAGAATTGAATAATACTTAAAAGGTTTAGTTATAATAACTTGATCGTACTAAAAGAAAGCATGATTGCAAATTCAGGCGACCTACAGCCTGCATAAATTTTAAAAAATTGAACAATGGATAAATCTGAGAAAATCAGGTTTGAAACATAATGGCCAGAAAATACAAGTTACAAAAATGCCCATACCAATGTACAGCCTGTATAATTTTCATTAAAAAAAAAGAGCAGCTTCAATATTACCAAGATATAACTTTTAAAGAATCCGATTTGAACATACCAGCAAAATATGCAACCCCAAGTTAAAATTAAGTACCGCCTGTACAATTATTAAAAAGGTAAAATATTTAATTTTTATCAATATATACATCTATCTAAAGAGATGCTGAATGCACCTGGCCGCAAGAGCGTACCAGAACATGCTTGACTTGACCAAGAATGACCTGTCCAAAACCTGCATGAGATGGCACCAACAGGTGCCTACCTTTGATTTGTGAAATTTATAAAAGTTACAACCCTTAAACAGAATTAGAAAAAACCCCCAGCCCTTGTATGCAAAACAGGAAATTAAGTACGAAAACCCCAGTAACAAAAATGAAATGAATCCAAACCCGCCGGTTTGGTACATCATGAAAACAAAACCCCCATACTTAATCGAAAAACTATCTCTCTCCCAACTTTTGCACCCATTATACAGAATAGAAGAAAGCACCCTGGAACCCTCCCACAGGCCAGTTTACAATTATACTTGTGTGAACGGTATTATTACATTAATGTTGCATTGAAACTGTTTCACCGACACCTACACCCGATTAAACTGTGTCACGGTATAAAGTTAATCTGATAGTGTTGCATTCACATCACATAGTGTTCTCTGCAGGCCAGGTCTGAATAAAGAAAATGAGTAAATATCACCTCATATGATGTAGGCGGTCACATGGTTGTATCCAGCAGCTATGCCTCCCTCCGCTGCGGCAGAACGAAGTTTCAGCAGTTCAGAGCATGATGATGATGACAGTACATCTTGCGTCGGTCACGTCTCCGACTCCTTTCGGGAACCCTGCAGATTCGTAATGATTAATGTACTGAATACAAAAGTTTAACACACGTGTGTCACCTACAAAGCGTGTATGACAAACACAATACTTAAGACATGCCTGACCAATTCAATACAGTGCATGAGAATCCAGGTGACACATTCTCCCTTTTATATTTTAAATAAATTATAATAACTCACTCATGACCTGGCTCAATTATGAGGCACACTCACAGGCATGTCCATCTGTAACATATCCCGACAGGCAACCAGTTCATTCACCACATGTGTCACATTCAATTACCAAAATTTCACAAAATATCTAATTCTTTTAACGCCCATTAGCTATGGACAATTGACAATTACACAGTACTACATGAAGGCGGTCTTAGACTATTATAAATGAATAAATTACTTAAAAATGGTTATACTTCCGGTCCCCACGTGCTTTTATAGATAGTTTAACAAAGTCCCCGGTTTCACCACATTACATAATTTTCTTATATGTCTGTTCAATACTGAATAATTAGTTACTAAATACAATTACTAGGCAGTATTACAGTTAATTTAATTAAATAATTCACAATAAGCAATATCTATCTGGTCAGACAAAAGGCAGACAATCTGTTGCATTCACAGACAAAAAATCCATTCGCATCTCGATTAATTATAATTTAAATTTAAAACTTTCACCACCAAACCATTATTATATATATAAGGTACTTACTGGTAGGTCTTAAGCTGTTACTTAGCCATTAAAGATGCAAAAAAAACAATAAAAATGCTCTGCCGACTCGAAGGGTAGGTAGGCTCCTTAAGTTACTTTATGTTGCGATGTGGGCGGTGGACTAACACTGCAGGCTGGCAGCGGGACTGAGCGGCTGAGCTACTTACGAGTTTTCCCACCAGGCGGCGCCAGAAAGCAGGGACCAGAACGATAACCGACCTGCACCGCATACATTTTCGCGTCTACATTAATTACTACGACAAAACATCGAATTTTGTTTTTTATACAGACGCCGGGTCATCCAAACCCCGGCACAGTAAGGAGGCTGTGAAGGGCCTTGCTTGTCAAGGGTTTGCTTCAAACAGGCAAAGTGCTTGTATTCACCCTGGATGAGATTTCTTTCCCACAGCTCCAGCTTTTTTGAGAATGAAACCACATCTGAAATTGTTCCACCAATATCTTTATCCTTACCTTGAAGCTGCACGTTAAGGATATTTAGCTTTTCGGTGATGTCTGCAAGAAAAGCAAAATCTTGCAGCCAACCCGGATCTTCTAGTTCAGGGAAAGATTCACCTCGTTCTTTAAAAAAATTTACCAAAGCAAGAAGCAACTCTGTGAAACGTTGCAAAACTCTGCCTCTGCTAAGCCAACGAACTTCTGTATGAAGCAATAGATCACCATACTGGAATTCTAACTCTTCAGTCAGTGCCCTGAACAAACGTCTCTGAAGTGCCTATGCTCTCACTTTATTTACTACTTTTACGACTGTTTTCATTACATTGTTCATACTTAAGAACTTTCCACATAATGACTGCTGGTGTATTATACAATGGTAAGTCAGAAATTTCGGAAAGCTGTTGTCTTTACGACACAAGGCAATGAATCCCTTCTTCCCACCTACCATCGCAGGAGCTCCATCGGTTGCTAAGCCCACCAACTTCTTCACAGGAATACTTTCAGAGTCGATAAGCCTTTTAAATGCTAAAAATATGTCCTGTCCCGTAGTATGTCCTGTAAGTGGTACAACTTTTACCAGGTCTTCTCTTATTTCAAAATCATCAAAAGCCATTCTTACAAAAACGGCCAACTGAGCTGTATCAACTATATCAGTTGATTCGTCAAGTTGTAGGGAAAAATAACTGCAGCGATCAAAGTCAGTTTTAAGTTGTGAAGTTACATCAGAACTCATAGCTTCAACTCTTCTCATTACTGTATTTGCAGAAAGCTGTACAGATTTAATAGCAGACATTATCTCAGATTTGTGTTTGAAATTGTCAAATAATGTAACCGCAGCTTCTAAAAATCCAGCTTTGATTAACTCACCATCTTCGTACGGTTTCTTATTTTGGGCGATCACTTTGGAAACTCGTCCGAGTTATGGGAGTCGAAGTTAGTGTTATGACTTATGGGAATTCGTTGTTGTTCGTTAAATATTTTGTTTCTTGTTAAATATGATGTCGTGATAGATGTTGGGTATGTCGTGTGTTAGTGTAAATGTTGCTTTTCTTCTTGTATGGTGTTGTCGAGAGCCAGTTGAGGCTAGTGGGCACGTCCGCGCAACGCTATGGGGCCCGCAGTTTGCTTGAAGGAAGAGTATAGTACTCGAGTTTTTTCTGATTCTTTGTTTCTATGTTTCGTAACTTAGGTTTGTGTTAGGTGTTTCGTGGGAATTTATGTTTTGTGGTTGTGTGTTGTGAATTGTGCAATTCTGGCAGCGGTATGCTATCAGAAATTGCCCCACCCCCTTTCAGGGGTTCTCCAGAAACGTCCGGTGGTAGATGGAATAGATGAGGATGGGTTGCTGGTCTTCTTGGATCTTGTTCTGCAGTTGGCAGATATCCCGGGGGTGTCTGATGGGGAGGTCTTGTCCCTTATATACCCGTATTGCCGTGGTTCATTGGCAGGGCTGGTCACCAACACTCTGCGTCGGGGCGGCAGTGTCTACGCTTTCCATGGGGAAGTGTTGGATTTCTTCATACCCCATCTACGACGTGCCCAGCTTAAGTTTGATTTATTCTATCGCCTACAGGCCAACGGAGAGGCGTTAGGGGACTTCGTGCACGATGTATGGAAAGCTGCCCGGGTATTAAGGTTGGGGTTGCCCGAGATGGAAGTTATACAAGCAATTCTGGAAGGACTGAATCCCCAAGAGAGATCTCGTTTGATATTCGCAGACTGTCCCCGTTGTTTTGCGGATCTGTACCGGTTGTGTGTGGTTTCTAATAGTGTCCAGGCAAGGGACGAGTCCCGGGGAAGAGCCGCTACGGATGTCCAATACTCCAGTGGTTTGTTAGGAAAAGCTAAAAAGGACAAACATGGCGGTTGGAGAAGAACACAAGAGACTGTCAGAAAAATTGAATATTCCGGAAGTAATGGAGGCTACAAGGGGGTGGCAAGTGAGAAGACGGTGGCAACGGTTACAGCAGAGAAAAGAAATGTGTGAAATTAACAGGGGAAGAAGAAGTTATATTAGAGAACAAACATTGGCAAGTAGGGATCCTGTAGGAAGTCTTTATTCCTACTTGGAGAGAAAGGAAACTTTAAAGCTTCCAGAGGATTACCAGTGCCTAATAGAGTAGTGGACGAGGAAGGTGAGGAGAAAGAAGAAAAGCGAAGTAACTTCTGTGGATCAATACAAGACGACAAGAACACGTCTGTTGATATTGAATTACAGGACTCTGAGAGGACATCATGGTTGAATCCAGATGCCGCAGAATTTGTTCCGGTATCTCCATCTCGGTTCATGACGGATCCAGAGCCGGTAACATCATCATCGCCTACGCCGGGAGATGAGAAGTCACTTGATAGTGGAGCTTTACCATCGTCAGTAGAATTTAATTTAGACATTGCACATGGACCTGGACAGCTGGATTCCAGGGTGGGAAATGTTGAGGACGTTGTAGTTGCTGAAAGTGGTGAAGAAGAGGAATCGAAGGAAGAGACAGAAGAGCGGTCTGCACATGCTGCGCAGGGGAGTATAGAGGTAAGTGTTAGGGAGACTGAAGAGTCTGAGTTTGCGGATGGACACGGGGATGTCCAGGCTGCAAGTGTGGTAGAAGTAGATGAGGTAGAAGTTGAGGAGAAATTGGGTGGCAGCGTTGTGGAGTGTGTGAGTGAGGATGATGTAGTGTGTGCAGATTTGCGGATGGCTTCTGTAAGTAGTGTTGAGGATTCCGAGGAACAGAAATAAGTTTCATGCGGACCAGATGAGCAACTAGAGGATGAAGATGTGCAGAATCGTGATGGCGATTTGGATTATGTAGAGGAAGAAAAGGAAGAGGTGGAAGAAAGAGAACCAGGGGAGGTAGAAGCAGAGGAGTTAGAGGTTGAGGATAATCCAAACCGGGGTAAAAGTAGTCAGGTAAGTTGCCTTGATTCTAATTCAGAAGAAACAAATCAGTACAGCTCAACACGAGATAGTTTCTCAGAGAGTGGTGTCCAAAAGGAACGAGTACCTAAAGTTCGTCATAAAAAGGTGAGAAGAAGTGGTTAACGGGTAGCGGGTAGATGTTCCCCACAGTCCCAGTGGTGTTCATCTACTTCAGGGTTGCGCCCCTGCCTCCGCGAGCCTTGGTTTTCTCCACCCATCCTTATTCTCGGAGGGAACCATGTCCTTACCCTTAGTCCTAGCTATTGACCTTTTAATGATCCTTGCCCCGTTTCATCTTCCCGATTTTCCTACCCCTCCCCTTAAAAAAAAAAAAAAAAAAAGATTGTGGTCCTGGAGATTGTCAGTTCCCCTGTTTTGAAAGTCAAGATGGAGAAGTTATGTGCTGTTGTTTCGTTGTTAATAGTGGTTGAATTTGTTTGTTGATCATTGTAGGGTCGGGGCCATGCCGCATTCCCTGGTTGATTTCCCTGGTGTTTTTTTTGGGTTGAGAGTGGTTTGTTAGACGATGCCGTGGAGAAGTAACCCCCCCTGCCAGTTACACTGTATTTGAAAAGGTAAGAGAAGGGATTGATGTTCGCGTACCCTCTAAGCGGTTTTCTCTGTCCGGCTAAGCGGGGCCGTCCGCCCTAGTGTAGGGATGTGGGCCAGCCATATGGCAAGGATGGAGATGCCTTGTTGGTGCATGTGGCTGGTCGGTCCAAGAGGTGGACGAGAGGAGTAGTACGGTCACTCACATACCAAGGTGGGTGATACCTTGTTTGGTCTTCGGACGGGTATGTGAGTGGGACCGGTAGAAGTAGGTGGTGGTCACCAGAGAGGGTGATGTGTTGGGGCGGTCCCGTGGGGTTGGCATGGCGGAGAGGGTCGCATGGGGATGGTAGCAGTTGTGAGGAGTTTTTTTGTTCTGGTCCTCTGTCCTTCTGAGAGTAAAGACCATGCGAATGCTGATGGATACCCGTGTTGTAGAAGACAATATTGGGGTACACTGCAGGGTACCCCTCTGTCTAAGTGTGGGCAACTATGTTGCCCTTTTGGGCTGGGGGTGTGCCGGTCGTTTTACGAGCCGGCGATTAAAAACGCAAAATAAACCTAATACGGTATATTTTTTTATTATAGAAATTTATAATAAATAACGCACAATTAGTTTAGTGGATACTGCGTTTAACGTTTAGCGAAACGACGAAATACAGTTCGCCGAGGGCCATGCCAGCGCATTCTGGTGATCGCCTTGTACCGGTTTGCCGTACTGCGTTGTAACTAAATTCTGGTTCTGTCTCGTTACGCCACCCACCGAGTTAACATCAAAGTACCTCTTCGACAGAGCGAAGTTTTTTGTATGGAATTCTGTCTTCTACTATGAGTAGATAAACACGCACAAAACTAGTGGCCCCTCTTCAAAAAAAAATTCAAACAAAAAAAATTTCCAAAAAAAATTTTTTTTTCAAAAAACTTTATTTATAAGGCATACAAAAAAATCCAAAGAGGGGTTACAAGGTCAGAATAGATTTAGATACCAAGATAGGTCAAGTAAAAGAGAGTAGTCATGCCCAAATGCAATCAATAAGAACGGATTTCGGAGATAAATGTCGGGACATTGATACGGCCGTAAGCGAAGTACGTGGACAGGGACAACGCAACCAAGAGAGGATCGAGGACCTCCAGCGAACAGTCGATAACCGACCAACTTCAATTTCATATATCCAACCCATGGACAACCGGGAGGCTATAAATTTCAAAACTTATAGAAGAAACCTGTTGGAGTTCTTAGAACGGGTCAACGAACAGCTGATTAGAAATGGAGAGAACAGGTGGCCAGTGATACGGAGCACTTCAGAGAAATTAGCGATAACTGGTGGACGGCTTTGAGACACGACCTCCGGAATTACGATGAATTTAAAGCGGCGTTCAAAGCAAGGTACTGGTCGGAGGCCACACAGAACATTATAAGGGATAACATCTGCCATGGGAGGTATGATGCTAGCAGAGGGACCACGCTCACCGCGTACTTTCTTGGAAAAGTGTGTTTGGCGAGAAACCTGGAGCCAAAAATCCCGGAGGAAAGTCTTGTCACCAAGTTAGCCTACCACTATGAGGACGGAGTGTCCAGGGCATGAACAGGAGGGCAAATTAAGATGATACAAGCCATGTCGGCATTGTTAGAGGAATACGAACGCGAAGGGTATTATAGGAGAAGTCAGCGGAGGTACGAAACCAGGAATGTGCCAAGCAACGACCACCACAATAACAACGGAAACAACCAACCAAGTTTCAACAACCGGGTGAATCAAAATAATGAGGCGTACAGTCGGCCAAACTTAACAACCGTGGAAATAACAACAACGAGGCGTATTACCGACCAAACAACAACAGCCCAGGAAATAACGGAGGCAGCCGCGAGAATCGACCAAATATCCCAACTAATCAGTATAACCGGCCATACAACCCGAACTACCGCCAAGAGAACAACAACAGCCGAAACTACAATAACAACCACAGCCCGAATAATCAAAACCAGGACTACCGAAGGGTCAAGTATGTGCGAGCAGAGGATAATGGCAACGGGAGATCACACTATCAAGGATGCCAGAGTTTCAGCCGTGACACCTACTGGAACCAAGACGACCATGGCAACAGAAGGGGTGCCAGGACCAAAGGAGGTAGAAGTCGAAGCCACGAGGGTTACCGGCAAAACAACTACGAAGATGACCATCACCAGCGAGAACCTAGACCGACGGTGAATGAAGATACACACATAAACCAAAACGGCAGGCGAGACGAAGAGTCTGAGCCGGCTTTAAACTCCACGCGACAGTGAAAACCCTAAGGGACCCTCACTGAACCAATCTATTGGGTTAATTAACACCGGACCGTATACCGTAAGCAAGGACAACGGCAATAACACATATGAAATTTTGGATTCCAATACATTGAAAAGGAAAGGTACATATAACCAATCACCCATGAAATGATATCATTAAAAGAGTTAGAACAGAATCACTGAGATAATAACTAGTACAAAATAGTATGAAACGAAAAAAAGAGAAGAGAAACCCTATACCAGTGGTCTCCAAACTTTGAAGCCACTGAGCAACCGTACTGTTCGTCAATCTTACTGTGAGCTACCAAAAGAAACCAGGACAAAAATAAATTTTTTTTCTAAATCACACATTTATTTATTACCTATAAACATACATTTCTAGTAAATATTGAATCCAATTGAATAAAATTGTTTATATTGTAAAGAATTTAATAAGAAGTGTAAGAACAAAATTTTTTTCATCTGACTAATTAAGTTTAATGAGAAGGATGGCTCTCTTTTTTATCATCAACAATTTTTTTAATGTTAGGTGAGTAGGTCGTAGCTGCCATTCGAATGCAGTTGTCCAAATGTTCATCAGTCAATCTGTTTCTGTACTTGTTTTTTTATAAACTTCATACTGGAAAAAGAAACCTCGCACAGATATGTAGAGCTGAACATTGCTTTCACGTAGACCAACCTGAACCAAAATTGGATATTTTTCCTTAGGAACAAAAGGCCAAATATTTTCAAATATTTTCAGAGCTTGACGTGAGTGATTTTAAAGAAAGGTCATTTTAAAAGTCAATCAGTTCCATCTCCACTGCAGCGTTGTCTTCTTCAAAATGTTGCATGACACAAGTAGAGAATTCTTCAGCATCAATCTCAATAAAAGGAGATTTGACGAACTGCGCTACAATTGAAATGCTTTTGAAGTCTTGAAAGCGTTGATTGAATTGACTTTTCAAATCTGAAAGAATTGCAATGTATTCTTTGTTGTTGTAAGGAGGCTGTGAAGGGCCTTGCTTGTCAAGGGTTTGCTTCAAACAGGCAAAGTGCTTGTATTCACCCTGGATGAGATTTCTTTCCCACAGCTCAAGCTTTTTTGAGAATGAAACCACATCTGAAATTGTTCCACCAATATCTTTATCCTTACCTTGAAGCTGCAAGTTAAGGATATTTAGCTTTTCGGTGATGTCTGCAAGAAAAGCAAAATCTTGCAGCCAAACCGGATCGTCTAGTTCAGGGAAAGATTCACCTCGTTCTTTAAAAAAATTTGCCAAAGCAGGAAGCAAATCTGCGAAACGTTGCAAAACTCTGCCTCTGCTAAGCCAACGAACTTCTGTATGAAGCAATAGATCACCATACTAGCATTCTAACTCTTCAGTCAGTGCCCTGAACAAACGTCTCTGAAGTGCCTGTGCTCTCACTTTATTTACTACTTTTACGACTGTTTTCATTACATTGTTCATACTTAAGAACTTTCCACATAATGACCGCTGGTGTATTATACAATGGTAAGTCAGAAATTTCGGAAAGCTGTTGTCTTTACGACACAAGGCAATGAATCCCTTCTCCCCACCTACCATCGCAGGAGCTCCATCGGTTGCTAAGCCCACCAACTTCTTCACAGGAATACTTTCAGAGTCGATAAGCCTTTTAAATGCTAAAAATATGTCCTGTCCCGTAGTGTGTCCTGTAAGTGGTACAACTTTTACCAGCTCTTCTCTTATTTCAAAATCATCAAAAGCCATTCTTACAAAAACGGGCAACTGAGCTGCATCAACTATATCAGTTGATTCGTCAAGTTGTAGGGAAAAATAACTGCAGCGATCAAAGTCAGTTTTAAGTTGTGAAGTTACATCAGAACTCATAGCTTCAACTCTTCTCATTACTGTATTTGCAGAAAGCTGTACTGATTTAATAGCAGACATTATCTCAGATTTGTTTTTGAAATTGTCAAATAATGTAACCGCAGCTTCTAAAAATGCAGCTTTGATTAACTCACCATCTTTGTACGGTTTCTTATTTTGGGCGATCACTTTGGAAACTCGGAATGATGCCTCAGTTGCTGCCTTATTCTTGTCTAATGTCTTGGAAAAAGTAGATTGTTGAGCATTTAGTTGAGATTTTAACTGCATTACCTTTTCTTTCCTTAACGCAGAATTCGGTGGGAAATCCTTTTCAATCCCTGAGTGAACGGCTTATAGAAATGACGTTCGACGTTCCTTTTCTTCCCAACTGATACACTTACATTACAAAGTAAGCACACACATTTGTCCTTTACCTGGATAAAAAAGTAATCGGTTTCCCATTCGAGATGAAAATGATAAGTTTTTGGTTTTTTGCTTGAACTCGCCATCATTAGAACAAACCTAGTTTAGTATAAAAGATTAAGTCAAACTATCCACATTAACAAATGTCTGATATACACACGAAAATAATAAAGACATAACCTTAATCTGAGTAGTGCAACTTCAGGTTAGCCAACCTGAGCGTGACCGCGATCTACCTAAAATTTCCCCGCGAGCTACTGGTAGCTCGCGATCGACGGTTTGCGACCACTGCCCTATACCGATAACGAAAAGGGAAGTTCGAATAACACCCATCACTAATATAATAAAGGAGAACTCAAAAGCATGAACAGAAGGAAATAAATAAAAATAGTTAAGTATTAAATGATTGAACTAATAGCAACACGAATAATCCCAGAATAGTTTTATAGTCGTACTGAGACTACTTTTAGATTTGTTACTTAAAATGAGTTGTCTGTAGAAGGATTCCAGCAACCATTGATCTGAGCAGACGATACGTTCCTCTGGACTCAGAAGGTGAAGTATGGACAGCGGTGAAACGGAGCCAAAAGTGCCCAGCTGAACTGTGCCAATTCACGGAATTAGGAAAATTAGATATTCAAGGGATGAAACGAGGAGAGAAAGAATTATATTAAATTAAGATTATGATAAAAGTATTAGAGATCAAAAGGGAAAAGCTCGAATAGATAAACTAAGAAGTAAATAAAATGAATGATTATTTCCTCAACATCTAAACGACATCTTCTGAAATAATCAATTTTAGTGATAGGGCAATATGTGGCATTACATATCACCACCATGCATAGAAGAACTACAGTAGACGCCCTCTTAACCGGTCAGCTTGGGACCAGGGGGTTGGCCGGTTAACAAAATGGCCGGTTAAACCGAATAAAATCAAACACTTGTACAGTACTGTATCGTTAAAAGTTGTTTATTTTACAGACATAACATTAACACTGTATACAGTATTTCAGTTACACTTTTAAAAAATCCGTGATTGTTTTTTGCTTTTTAAGTTTGAGTGAATTTTTAAAAGCGTGGTCACGCCACTTTCGCATAAACAGGACATTGACACCAGACGCCTCACCTTGTTGTTCGACGTATCGCACTGCCAGCTGTAATGCTTCCAATGCGTCTTTGTGACTGACTTTTCCCTCGCTGTCTTCTTCTTTTTCTTCTATGATCCCATCTTCGTCAATATCAGTTTTCTGGCAGACAACACTTATGATTTCCTCATCAGCCAAAGTTTCATTTTCAACCTCTTGATCACCATTTATCCATTCTTCGGCATCTCTTTCTTCGCATTCTGCCATTATTTTTTGCAGATCACAGAGTAAACTTTGATTGTCATTATCTGGGACATGTGTATTTTCTTCCGTTATCTGGTCAACGTAATTCTCAATGCCTGGCCAAGCTTTCCTCCATGATTTTATAAAAGCAGCGTGGGGAATTTCTTCAAACGCAGCTGCTATCATGTACACCACATCTTTGATGTTTATAGTCTTTACAGCGTCTACAAGTCCTGAGTTTTCATCTTCCATTTTACCCAAAATTTCAGATAACAATTTTCGCCTATACCGTCTTTTGAAACTTGCAATAACTCCCTGGTCCATAGGTTGTATGAGACTAGTTACGTTAGGAGGCAAAAATAAAACGCTGATGTCTTCCTCACATACTAATTGATCAGCACTGGGGTGGGTCGGTGCATTGTCAATCACAAGTAGAGCTTTTACAGGCAATTTTAGATTGATTAAATGGCTTTTAACTTTTGGTATGAATTGCATTATAAACCATTCTTTGAAAAGATGGGAGTCCATCCACGCAGATTTTTGAGATCTATAGTAAACCGGGAGGGCTTCCATATTAACATGTTTAAACACACGCGGTTTCTTCGATTTACCAATCACAAAAAGAGGAATCTTATGTGTACCCGCGGCATTGCTACAGAGAGCAACAGTCAATCTTTCTTTGTTAACTTTCATTCCCGGTGTTGATTTTTCATCTGCCATAGCGAAAGTTTGTTTTGGTAGAAGTTTGAAATTTAAGCCCGTTTCATCTAGGTTATATATCTGCTCTGGTTTAAGTTCTTTTTCGTTTATGATTTTTATGAGTTCTGTTGTAAATTCATCTACTGCTCCTGGATTAGCAGACAGCTTTTCCCCACACACATCAAGCACATGTGTTCCATGCCGTTTTTTCTACCTCGATAACCACCCATCACTAGCAACAAATTCGGCCTGGTTTTCGAGTTTTTGTGAAAACATAAGGCCTTTTCTTTTAATATTGGCCCACTAATCGGCGTACCTTTTCGACGTTGTTGGATAAACCATACCCAAAGGGCATCATCAACAATCTCGTTGGTTGGTTTTCTAATTGTGCAACGGGACTTGAGTACTTTTTGTGATTCAACCTGCATACAGTAATCCTGAAGTGAATTTCTGTTTCTCCGCCAGTCGTTGACAGTACTTTTTCCCACGCCTAATTCGTTACATATTAATTGTACCGATTCACCTTTGTCTAAATGTTCTAAGGCGTTAAGTTTTTGCGCGATACTGATTACTACACGTTTCCGTTGTAGTAACTGAAACTTTTGACATGCCGGTGAGCCGTGTCGGTGTAATTTCACATTTATGTTTACGCGGTACAATCGAAAGCCACTTGATTACTAAAAACATAAATAGATAATGTATAAACATCTGTTGAATTAACGGATATCGAAAGCATGGGAAACAGACGAGTCTGAGGGTCGGCTGGTTAAAGCGGTAATCGAAAGCCGCTTGATTACTAAAAACAAATAGAAAATGTAGAAACATCCGTTTAATTAACGGATATCGAAAGCGTGGGAAACAGACGAGTCTGGACGGTTAAAGCGGCGGCCGGCTGATCCGAGGCCGGTTAAGAGGGCGTCTACTGTATTCAGATAAAGAAATAATAAATGACTTAAGTACTAGAACAAATAATAAATGAAAGGAAACTTACAAATAAATGTGTATTAAGCAGAGTATTCTGGTTCCATGCTAAAACAAAACAATGGATGAAGAAAGTTAAATGTTAAAGAAATGTAATATCGTAATTATGATGAGTATTAGAAGAAGAGAACTTAATAACGTGATAAACCCAATAGATATGGTGAGAGGTATAAACAAGTCTAACAACGAAACCACTAATTAAAATAAAGACATGCTAAGCAACAAGACAGTGAAGACCACATTAATTACCAAATAACATAAATGCATGAAGAACTGAAAATAAAAAATTAACAAAAGAAACTAAACTAAAAACATGTTTGATAACCAGGTAAAAAATAAATAAACAATACTTCATAAATTAATAATAATAATAATAATTAAAGAGAAAAGATCAGGCAGTAGGTAGAGTTATAGAAAATGCAATGCAATGGTATAAATAAGAGTAAGAAATATATGCATTAGTCTAAGAAAAAATTGTAAAAACTTATATTATAAATGAGTGAAGTGATAAGTGTACAAAGAAGGAAATAGTGATGATCAAAGATCATGTTATAAACCAGTGGGGAAGGGAGAAAGTGAAGTAATGGTCTTATGTACAAAACAATATACATTAAGAACCAGTAAATAAAAAGTTATATGTGTTTAAAGGGTTCTATATACCCAGGAGTTATTAGATTATAATTCATTATTATTATATATAAATATAATTCATTATGTAAAGGGTTTTTGTATACACACATAAGGTGCCATGTTATAGTTAATTGTTTGAAGTATTTTTGTACACCCATGATTTATTGTGTTAGAATTAGTTATTTAAAGGTTTTTATGTATACCCACATGATATTGTCTTATAAGTAAATGTTTATATTTTATCATGTTATAGTTATTTGTTAAAAGATTTGCTCACTTTTCGAGAACAATAGTTATAAGAGCTGTTCAGAAATGTCAATATCAGCTACTTGGTGAAACATCACATTATGTAAAAAATGATTGTAAAGAAATGGCAAAATGCTAAGCCTATAGGCCAAAAAAGAAGAGCCATTGAACTAACATGCTGTCAATATTATTGTTATTATAAGAAAATGAAAGAATAGGTATTTAAAATTGTAATGTTATATATAAGGTAAAAATATCAAACATTATTGTTATTAATAAGTACAACCCTATTAGGGCAGATTTAACTAACAAAGGAGGAAATAAGAAGTGTTGAGAAAAAATATGTAAAAGCCTAAAAACTTAAAATTTGTAAATGTGTTAGAATAAGTGATACTGGGCTGAAATGGGTCACATTCGGTATCAAAATAATTCTATTTTTCCAGACAACATCATCATAAACTCAAATTTAACTTAACCAAAAAATTAAATAAAGAGTAATTTGAGGTGACAGATTTAAAATTTACATATGTCAAATAATTAAAACCACGTGACCGGGGTCTGAGGAAAATTAACCAATCATAGCCCATAAAAGCCAGGGCAAGCTGTGTCATAGCCGTTTTCTTTAATGGAAGAATTTTGTAGTTTATTGTTGAAACTCAAGCTGTATAGGTGAACTCCATGTAACAGAGAATCGTATTTGCTGAATAATTAATGACCGAAAGAAAAAAAATAAAGAGATGACTATACCAAATTAAGAAAACACATTAGAGAACCACACAGACAACCCCTACTAGAAATAATTGAAGACCGACCGAATAACAAGACGACGATTTATTCAAGTTAATACGCCGTGTGGTGAGGTATCTTCATAAACTCATATAACGAAACAACCTTAACACACACTACACGAGTTTCACCAACAACGCCGTTAATCCAGACACTTGTGAACTTCAACAAACCTTTATTTAATAACACTGTGGACATAAAACTATTAATACATTAGTTAATTTAAAGAAATTGATTGAAGTAAATGCTGAAGTTGCTCAGATCCAGGCCGACGGCCATTTTGTATGACTTCCGCCATTTTGATTAACTCTGAATTCATACATTATTTTAATTGTATTATTTATTAAGAATGTTAACTAACCATTGTATTTTATCTGTAGGCATTTTCTGATCTTTCTTAGCAGCTCTAAGTATCCACGACCTGATATAAAAGTAATATTGTATTTCATTTTAACATTGTATTTTTTCGAGTTGAGCTTGGTGAGCGAGTCGGTACGGTTGCTTTTCCGTTCGATTCACGAACCGTTTTACCCTGAGAATAAAAATCATCAAATAAAGTGATTTATTAACTTATAAAGTATTTTATTTCTGGAAAGTAAATTAACATGAAGGATTTGCAGGCGATAAATAAGAAGAGGAATACAGCGAGAGTGAGGAATGTCAAGCCATTACTAGAAAAGGCCAGGTAACCATAAAACTGAGTCGGATCACCAATCGATTGTGAAGAACCCACACAATCTATTTGTTTAATTATTAAGAACAATTATTTTTGGCGACATTTTCGAAACCGTAAACTCAGGGATGACCTGTTTTCGCTTGATAATTCTTATTTATTAATCAAGGTAACTTAATAAAATAAACCAATTAATAAAAAACAATCAAGTAAATGATAAACAATAAATTTATTTCAAAAATTAACAAAATATTAAATAAATATCACTATTACTTTAACGACTCGGAACACTAGGTTTTTTATAAGTAAAAGCAAAAAGATTTACCTTACAGCCTTAACCGGTTTTCTCCTTTAAAAGGCTTCTTCAGAGCAGACGTAATAAAAATATTAAAGCACACAAGAACTCGTAAACAGAATAATCCATTTGAATTTTAATTTATAAAAAATCATATTATAATATATGTACAGAGAGAGAGAGAGAGAGAGAGAAAGAGCTACATGGATATAATTTCCCCCAAAATCCGCTATCGCCCCCTATTGTTTTCTTTCTGCAGCAACAGAATAAACTGTCTTCAAATATTGACAACAATTGCGTCATAATTTCGTTGGATACATTACAGTGTATTACAAAGTGTTTAAATTATCTTGAGGAGATTTACAACGTCACTATAATACATGGGGGTCCGTGTTGATTCTATGTCATCATCATCATCATCATCATCTTCGTCCATGTTCCGCTGAGTGCCATCAGCAATCTCTGATATGTAGTTCCATAGTAAATCTGTAAAATCTCTTGTTCCATAGTAACAACATTTCCATCAGTGTTGACTTAGTCATCAAATGACGCATGACTTCTAATTTTCCTCATTCCTCATCATACTTGGGAACATCAACTATCTACATTATTACAGATTCCGTTAATCCCAAATTCGGTTTTGTGAAAGCAGTTGCGAACAGTGAATTGTGATACTCTGTGCCTTGTAGCCACAATGTAATGTATTGCCTGTTAGAAGAGAGCAAAGCATTATGAATTTGTGCAAAAATAGAATTTTAATAGGCCTGTGCTGTAATTTCTGTAGGTAAACATATGCCTGTAAGTAATTTATGTGTGACTTACCACATTGCCTATACCTGGTATACACAGAAATCAATTGTAAGTTTTAGAGTAATGCTAGAAAATCACAGTAGAAAATACAGGATCATCATAAAAGAATACACGAATTTAAAAAATTCTCTACTTCATTCCAATCTATTCATTATTTATGAAACAGTGCATATTTGAAATATTGGCAGAACATTGCGTAAAGTCATACAGTACAGTATTCCTTTTACTAGTTACTAGTTATAAAAATCATGAAGACATCTTACGTGCAAAATGTGAATTTTCATTTCATCCTTCTTTCCAACATCTACATAGTGGATGGCATGCTATACCAGCATCTTGTGCAGACGCAATTTAAAATTGCGGATTATTCTCAGGTCCTGCAGTTGCAGTTAACTTGTCCAATTTGCAGAAAAAAATTCCACTCTCATGTTCTTTAGATGTGACATAACGGGAGGGTGTGCTGTGCATCTGTCCACAAACCGAAGGATTTTCGACCTTTTATGCATATTTTTTGCATGGATGCCTCGCAGCCAGTCTTCAGACACTTTTGATCCACAATGTATTGTTGTTAGCCTATTTCATAGGGAGTGTTGCAACATTTTTAAAACACTGGCCTCGCAAATTTCCCTACATTTAGAGGAACACAAGAAGTAACCAACCAGATTGACAACAGCTTCAAACTTCTAATTTTTCAGAAAGAACTAAGTAGAGATAAAGGTGAGATTGTCACTAAAAATGTTTTATTTTGTCTACTCTGGAAATACACTTTGGACCATTACCTGTTAAACAGAAAGAAGCCCACTGTCTTGCGTTGCCATTCAGTGTAATATATGTACAGGACAACAGAACTATCAGGAAGGCTTGTGTTTTGAGTTGATAGTTGACCAACCACATTTTTTAAATGTGGTTAAAAATGTTGCTTTCACAATTGTGCTTTTATTATTTTTTCAGGGTGTCCACATTCTGGAAAGTCAGGGAGAGTCCGGGAAAGTCAGGGAAAAAAAAGTTGGTCAGGGAAAGTCAGGGAAATAAACAAAAAATCTGGAAAGTCAGGGAAATCTTCCCCGATGACAGACTTGAGGGTAATTTTTTACTCTAGTCTGCCGCAACCCGTGAAAAATCTGAAAAGTCAGGGAAATCTTCCCCGATGATGGATTTGAGGGGAATTTTGAATGCTCTAGTCTGCCGTAACCCAGACTATTGTAGCATTTTTTCCAGGTATTTTTCACAAGAAGTGCACAACAATTATATATTTTTTGTTGTGCCCTTGTGTCCTTTTTTCAACCGATTTAGCTAATTCTTTTTCTATTTTCAGTTTTTTTAGGCTGCTGACTTAAACTCATTACATTGGCTAACAAGAAATGTTTGTTTAATAAACTTTGGCTGGACAGTAAAGTGTTTCCGGAATTTAGTGGTTGGTTGGACTTGGTGGTTAGTGATGCAAATTCGGCTTATTGTCAAGTGTGTCTCAAATCTTTTAAACTAAGCAATATGGGGAAACAAGCAATTGTTTCTCATGCTAAGGGACCAACTCATGTAAAAAACATGAGAGCAAATGCTTCCCAGCCGGCAATTTCTTTTTTTACTACTCCATCTCCATTAAAAGATGTGCAGCCAACACCTTCAACTTCAGCTACAAAAGAATTATTAGTAGTGCCAGGAACAAGTCAAACAAGTTTAAAGAGTTTCAGTGTGAATGACGATGATGTTACGTCAGCCGAAGCAATATGGGCTCTCCACGTCATCACTGGGAAAATGTCTCTAAACTCTTGTGATGAAACCTCTGCAGCCTTCAAAAATATGTTTCCAGACAGTAAAATCGCTCGGAGCTTTTCTATGGGCAAGACTAAGGCTTCCTATGTAATAAATCATGGGTTAGCCCCATATTTTCAAGAAATGTTGCAAAATAACATGAAATGTTGTTTGTTTTGATGAATCTCTGAACAAATTTGTTCAAAGAGGACAAATGGACTTGTGTGTAAGGTTTTGGGAAGTAAACCTTCAGAAAGTTTCAACACGATATTGGAATAGTGTATTTTTAGGCAGGGCAACTGCAGATCACTTGTTAGATTGGTTTATTCAAGGGCTCTCCTTACCTTTAGGAAATATTTTGCAAATCTCAATGGACGGGCCGAATGTTAACCTCAGTTTTATGGAAAAAACTCGAGAGCCATTTGCAAGTCTTAAATCCAGAGGGAAAGTCCCTTCTTGATATTGGCATATGCAGTTTGCATACAGTTAATGGAGCCCTGAAGACTGGGATCACCAAAACTGGTTGGGAACTTTTTCACTTTTTTAGATCTCTCTACAGTCTTTTCAAAGATATCCCAGCTCGGCGAGCAAAATACTCAGATATTACAACCAGCACCTCTTTCCCTTTTAAGTTCACAGCAGTAAGATAGCTGGAAAATGGTCGCTGTGTAGATCAAGCTCTCAAAATATTTGATCATGTCGATAAATTTGTAAAAGAATACAACGAAAAAGACAACAAAAACCTGCAATACCTTAGAAAGCTATGAAAAATCCATTTTTTAAGGCAAAACTAAGTGCTTTCAGAAGCATATTGTTAGACGTTGAGCCATTCCTGAGAAGGTTCCAAAGTCAGAAGCCTATGGTCCCTTATCTCTTTACTTCACTTGAACAACTTATGAAAAACCTAATGATGAGATTTGTAAAATATGAAAAAATAGCTGAAGCAAGTACTACTCAAAAATTAATGAACTTGGACTTGCAAGACAGTGCCAATCTGGTTTCAGTAGAAAAGGTGGACGTTGGTTATGCTGCAGAAAGCTTAATGAAACAAATTAAATGCTCAGAAAAAGAGAAACTTGTTTTTAAAAATGAGTTCAAAAATCTCCTTACCACCATGATTGAAAAACTCAGAGAGAAAAGTCCGTTGAAATCACATTTAGCACGAGGCCTCACTGCCTTAGACCCTAAAATGATAATGCTCAAACCCAGTTTGGCAATAAAAAGGATTGATGTTGTTCTAGAAAACGTGCACAGCCATAGAAGAATATGTGATAAAAGTGCTGAAAAGGCCAAACGACAGTTTTCTTTGCTAACTGAAGAAGCTAACGATTTCATTTCCAAAACATCTGATGACATGGGATTGGACGAATTTTACTACGGCCTTTTAGGAGAAGATAAGAATTATGAAGATCTCTGGTTTGTAATGAAGCTGTGTTTTATTTTATCCCATGGTAATGCATCAGTTGAATCTGGCTTTTCTGTCAATAAGCATTTACTAGTTGAAAATCTTCTAGAAGAATCCCTTGTGTCCCAAAGAGTTATTTGTGATAGCATAAAGCATCTAGGTGGTTTGAGGAATGTGACTATCAACAGAAGTATGCTTACCTCGGTCAGATCTTCAAGAAGAAGATATCAATCATATTTGGAAAAGAAAAAAGAAGTGCAGTCAGAAGAGGAAAAAAAGAAAATAGAGGAAAGGAAAATTGAATTACAGTTGAAAGAGTTGGAAGAAAAAAGAAAAAACTGCTGGAGAACATGAAGAGATCACACTAGTAAATTTTGAAGGAGTGCATATTTTTCTTTTTCATTCTCATCCTGTCGGACTGGTTCATTTTCAATTTTGAAAGCTATAGCTGATTATTATAATTATTTGTTACCATGTAAGTTGTTCTATTAATTAGTCCATTTTATCTTGTTCATATATTATTTTATTAAGTTCTAGTGAAAATACTCTCATTCTTACGTTATCTAAGTGTTACCTTTAGTTAATAATGGAAATATTTATTTTTAAAATGCCATCAATGTATTTATATTTTTCAATAAATAAATAATAAAAAATAAATAAAATAAAAGAGGAAGAAAAAAAAAGTGGAGAGAGAATTAGGCCAGCTATGGGGAAGGTGGAGGCTGGGTTTTCTTTCAATCCGGTCCCATTTCTCTTGGTAGCCTTCCTTTTTCTTAAAGTATTTTACTCTTCTTTTGGAAATACGTGGTTGGGATATTCTGTTGGTCATCTTCTTCTTTGTTGTTACATAATCTTCTTCCTTGTCCATCTCCATGATGCTCCTCCGATACTCCTTCCTGAAGACCCTTTTTTCATGGTTAATAATTGGTAAGTTGACCATATTAATCAGGCCATTTCTAGTCATTTCAATTAACTCTTTTGTAACTCTTGCCTTCCTCGGACGTAGGGTTCTCCTTTCTTCCATCTTCACTTCTTCCTTTTCTTTAATTATTTGGATCTTCTTTTCTCCACTATCTTCAGGCTCTGGATTCGTCGGTTCCATGTTTTTATTTTCAGGTACCTCTTCAATCTCCATTCGATCGTCTACTATTATTTCTCTTCTTATCTTCTTAACACTCTCTTCTGTCTCTTCACAACATCGTTTTATTGTCTTTCTTGACTGCTTGTAATCATCCTTCACTACCGTATTTATTGATTCCACGATCTCCTTGTCATCTCCCTTTATTCTCTTATTCATGCGGTCTAATTTCCTGTTGATCTTGTCGATTTTTACTCCCAACTCTGCCGATAAATCTTCTTTCATGATGGCCATTTTCTTCTCCAACAATTCTTCGGTTTTCCTTTGACCCTCTTCCATTCTTCTGTTCGTCTCACTTATTTGGTTATTAAATTCTTCTTTTAACAACTCTATATGTTTCTGGTTCTCCCTCTGGCCTTCCTCTATTTTTTGGTTTGTGGACCGACTGGCTTCTTCGATTTTACTGTTTAAGTCCTCCTTGGTGGATTTGCTAGTCTCGTCCAGCTTCCTGATTAATTCTTCCCTTGTGGAATGGTTCTCCTCCTTAGTGGATTTCAGGTCTTCTTTCAACGACTCCATCATCTTTCTCATCCACTCTTGGAATGCGGGCTCTCCTAGTGACGCTGTTTGTTCAGGCTGGCTTGGTTTCGGTGGAGCTTCTTGAATCATCATAATGCTCAAACCCAGTTTAGCAATAAAAAGGATTGATGTTGTTCTAGAAAACGTGCACAGCCATAGAAGAATATGTGATAAAAGTGCTGAAAAGGCCAAACGACAGTTTTCTTTGCTAACTGAAGAAGCTAACGATTTCATTTCCAAAACATCTGATGACATGGGATTGGACGAATTTTACTACGGCCTTTTAGGAGAAGATAAGAAATATGAAGATCTCTGGTCTGTAATGAAGCTGTGTTTTATTTTATCCCATGGTAATGCATCAGTTGAATCTGGCTTTTCTGTCAATAAGCATTTACTAGTTGAAAATCTTCTAGAAGAATCCCTTGTGTCCCAAAGAGTTATTTGTGATAGCATAAAGCATCTAGGTGGTTTGAGGAATGTGACTATCAACAGAAGTATGCTTACCTCGGTCAGATCTTCAAGAAGAAGATATCAATCATATTTGGAAAAGAAAAAAGAAGTGCAGTCAGAAGAGGAAAAAAAGAAAATGGAGGAAAGGAAAATTGAATTACAGTTGAAAGAGTTGGAAGAAAAAAGAAAAAACTGCTGGAGAACATGAAGAGATCACACTAGTAAATTTTGAAGGAGTGCATATTTTTCTTTTTCATTCTCATCCTGTCGGACTGGTTCATTTTCAATTTTGAAAGCTATAGCTGATTATTATAATTATTTGTTACCATGTAAGTTGTTCTATTAATTAGTCCATTTTATCTTGTTCATATATTATTTTATTAAGTTCTAGTGAAAATACTCTCATTCTTACGTTACCTAAGTGTTACCTTTAGGTAATAATGGAAATATTTATTTTTAAAATGCCATCAATGTATTTATATTTTTCATTAAATAAATAATAAAAAATAAATAAAATAAAAGAGGAAGAAAAAAAAAGTGGAGAGAGAATTAGGCCAGCTATGGGGAAGGTGGAGGCTGGGTTTTCTTTTTTCTTCCTTGTAAAATATAATGCTCAAAGAATTAACGTACTATGCATTTTAGTGAATCAGGGAAATTTCTGTAAGTAGGTCAGGGAAAGTCAGGGAAAATTAAAACAGAATTTCTGTGGACACCCTGTATTTTTTGTATTCAGTTTATTTTTTGCTTGTTTAATAGTACATGTAACTTGTTTAAATATTTATTGCGCCTTCAGTTTGTTAGTATATCTTATTTGTGTTGTGTATAATGAATACGTGTACTGATTGAAATATTAATAATTTTGGATTGTGTTCAATTAAATTATTTTGATAGTTTCTGTATCTAATATATTGTGTAAGTGTAAACTATGTATTCCTCCAAATACCCTTAACAATCACTGTACAGTAGACTGTAAGGTCTTTACCCAAATAAACAAAATCGGTCATTACCCATTAGGTAGTGAACTATTGTATAAAATAAAAAAGGGTTCTGCCAGTTTTTTAGTGGAGTAGACTTAACACCAGTGAAATGTCAAAAGTATGTGAATCACATTTTCATAAAGATCACATATATGGAATACTTTATCGTTAAGAGTCTAAGACGTGACATGTTATAAAATCACCCTAAACTTAAATCAGGTGTTATCCCAAGTGTGCTTAATAGATGCCCTAATTATGTTCAGAATGTGTTAGTGTTTGTAAAAGTAATGATAAAAAATTATGTGTTATTAACAGCATTTACATGAAGTACTTCAGGTGGGTAAACAAGAATATTTAGAATATCAGAAAGGTACGTGCTACAAGAGTTTTAATGCATTTAAAAGTATTATTCTTTATACGTATTAACAAACAGGGGAAAAAATGTATTACAAATTTGAAAATACATGCAATTTATCTTATGGTAGTATTTCAATTTATAACTTGGACCAAAAAAACTTTTGGATCAACCTGCAAATGACAGGATAAAACAGATAGTACGGATTATCTGAAATATTATGGAGAGTTTTATAAAATATGGATAAATTGGCTTACACTATATTTTTGGACAGTGAAAATTACAATTGCATACAACTAAAATTACAGTGATACACTGTAACCCCTTCGTGCTCAGGATTACAACCTAGGGAGCCCCGAGAGGGCTGCCATGTACACAACACGTAACACGTGATAATAGCTAACAATACTTTATTCAACGGAACACTGAAATTATAGCAAGCGGCTAAGGCTCCCGACTTTACAAAAATGCTTTTACAAAACTTTGTCTTACAATGGTTTTTTCTTTTGGTTTTACACTATTACATTACTATTGCTTCTAATTCACTATTTTGTCAGGTGCACCTTTTTACCAAAATTTAACTTCCTTATTATATTAACCTTACAATCTATAGCCTACAGTAGTACATTTAGTTAGAGTGATTGACTACGGTCTCGTTTACTATGTCACACACAACACCACCAGAGTAAGTCCCAACTAATTCAATTTTTTTTTTTATTTATATAGATGCTTCATGTAGAAAACTTCTATTACGGCTTAATTCCCCAGAATGTAACATTGGTTGGGGTCACATGATATCCTGCATCCCAGGAGGTGCCCAACTGTCAGGTACTGAGATGTTCGTGGCGACTCACGAAGCAGCAGCACGGTGCCAAACTCACAGTTTTGGGAACTCGCACTGTGAGCTACCCTGTCATTCACTAAATCTGTCTCAAGGTGTACTACTGCCACACACTTATAGCCTCGTAAGGCAGAATGGATTACACAGCTGTAATTGTACACAGATGCCAGGCTACAGCCAGAAAGCCCCGCTCACTCACTACTGACTCACAACCCCCCCCTTTTTCCCAGTTAGTCACCACATACCCCCAGCGAAATAACGCTTGTCTACTTTACTTCGCATCGACCTCGCGGATCAACATACACATTCCGGAAGGGGGGGTGACAAAATGTAATAACCGTTACATACCCCCCCAAATTAAGCTACCCTTTTTTTTTGTACCTATCTATATATATATATATATATATATATTATAATAAAAATTATAGATTCTGATTTTTTGTGATGATAGTAGGTTATGATGGGTGTAGATATATTTATATTTTGGTGTGTTCGTGTGAGTGTAGACACACACCGGTATCTACGATAATGTTGTTTATCAAAAGATGTAATTGTAATCGTTGAGGTTATTGGTGTTAATGTATTGTTTTTTATGGGTACGTAGTAATAGTTCACTCCTTTTATTTCAATATGGTTCGCGCACTTTGTTGTGTATCTCTCTTACTTACCACACTTGAATACTTCAATTCTGTTCTGTGACGTTCCTTCTGAAATACATGCACTTCAAATACAAGAAAATATTCGGATTGAATATTTAATATATCATCACACACAATAGTAAATGAAGCAATATCTGATGAATATTCTGAATTATGCTAAATCTTTTTAAATTCTTCCGCCACCTGTGTCAGAACTGATTAAAAAATAAATGAATTTACTTTTAATAGAAATGATACTCCTTTTGTGGTAATAAAATTGGAGGTTTATTAACAATTTAATAAATAATAAAATCTTTGACAATTAGTAAGCAATAATAAACAACCTTTCAATTACTGATTACAACAAAAATTCAAATAAGACTCTGTTTAATTCCTCAAGGCTGGTAGACCTGTTATTAGTACAATAATTTAACTGCAATAGGTTATGTTGTTTTGATTCAGTGAATTACCATATTTCGTTAGGTTCTTTTAGGTAACATGATACCAGTCACAAGATGTAATACAAACAACGATATAGAATTAACAATAATGAATAATAATCGAACAAATATAAAAAATCAAAAATTGGTACCATATGTCTGGTATTTATGAAACTATCGTACGCGGGCATGCGCACGCATCTCTAATACTAGTTTGCAATCATCAAGCTGTATGACTTGTACAGTATTTAAAAATGTATTACTTTCGTTTAATAATTTGTTTTAAAAATCATCTATTCACAAGAGAAAAATTTCTCAAAAAACTCTTGTTAGTAATTCTATTTGATTTGGATGTTACTTGAGAACAGATCGGTAATATTGAAATTATCAAGTTACCGTAACGATTTCTGAGGTTAGAATTAACCGGTGTTGTTATAAAGGATAAGTATTTCTTAATAGCTATTATTTCTTAAACTATACATGTAAACATATTATTCATAATCCTTTAATATATTATTATCAGAATTACATTTATTCATATTGTATGAAAATTAATAAAGTATATTTCAAAACATCGAAAAAATCAAGAGAAATAAGTTTAGTCAAATGAGTGACTAAATATTCTTGTATTCATTCATAATTATTTCCAAACATTATATTTTAAATTATTATAAACAATTAAAATATTTTTATAATATTTTAATAATTATGGATTAAACCTTTCCTTAATTCTGATAATTTAATTACTGTTTTCGATACTCAGCATTATCTGACTTGCGTAGTATCGAAGGTTAGCTATTCACAAAAATTATTATTTTCGTTCAAATATTGTTTAAATAAAACTGTACTCCCTGTTTCCTATTTAAAAATTCACTCGCAAGTATGGTCGTTATTATACACTGACCTACTTGTTCAATTAACACAACTCCGCACTTTTTCACTCGTACGTATAAATGTTGTGTTAAGGTTAACTGTATGTTGTTGTACTGACGTATATGGCGCGCACAGTTTTAAAAAATAAACTTCTTTTTTGTCTTGAGCGGCGTGGCCTATTCGTTTGATGGTTGATCGTAGACTGTTCTGCTCCTCTGAAGCGTCTCTCGGTTGTCTGTCGAAAGTCATTCATTCTATTGGCTGGAGACGTTGTACTCTCTGACCCAAAAGCCTTCGTTTTATTAAAATATTTAATTTTTTGACAAAATTGAGTTTGGTGTGGAGGCTTTTTTACGTCATCACTGGTACAAAAATTTAACTGGAAAGTTTAAAATTACCATAACTTTCTTACTTTACGTCCTATCGTTAATTGGTTGATATCAGTGAATTCAGGGCGTTTTGCTTGTTAAATTAAGTCCAAAAACGCTTATTTTCCGTTCATTACTACTATCACAATAACGATTTTATTTGTTATTTCTGGTGTATCTTATTTTTATAAGTCCGTTACACCAGATTTTACTTAATTATAATAAAACACTTCTTAAAAAAACACTTTGAGTCTATATCTCAGTCGGTTTGATATACAATTTGGGAATAATTGTTCCCTACACAAATCTCGTTATGGCGTCATTAAGCGTCCATGTTAGATTTTTCATAAACATGCTTAGAACTAATTTTTCTTATTTAAAATGATCATATTACTATCTAATAATACTAGTAATGTTTATTTATACAATTTTACACTATAATATCTATATATGACTGTGGTTAATTTAATATTTACATAGTTTCAGTCCTCTCCTATCTCTCTTATACAATTTTTTCACCTTATTTTTGGTCTCTTCTATACAAATCATATCATGTAATGATTATAATTAGTGTACACACATAGTACCTAATTTATTGTATATAATGGTTATCTTTTAATTAGTTCAGAACTCTTTAATCTTTCAGTAATGGCTCTGTTTATGTTGTGTCATATCATAGTAGTCATTTATTTTTTCTAATACAACAACTAAATTGTTATTGTCCTATTTGGTTTGGATTCCCAAAGTAGCATTAGATATTATTCTAACTTTTGGTAAAGTTTCCAATTACTTTTACACAAGTTTATATGCTATATTTTTCATAAATAATTTGTTTGTCATGGTTTGTTTACATTTGGTTTTCTTCATAATAGTCATTTGGTTTTTAATTGTTTGTATATAATATGACTGTTTTTATGGTCATTATCTGTTCTCAAAGTAGCATTGGGATTTCCTCTTACTACTGGTAACAATTGTAACAATCTGTGCTCAATATTTGATACAGTATTTTTCTTAACTAATTAGCTATACAATGGTTCAGCTTACTTCTGGTCATATGTACATAGTTAGTTAGTTTACAATAATTTAGTTACAATATTGTTCTTATCATGTTCAGAATCTGTTCTCAATGTATTATCAGATATTTATCTCACTACTGGTAATACTCTTATAAACATTGATATTGGTTTTGATACTGTACTTTGCTTAACTAAATTGGCACACTTTTCTCATCTCTGCTATTCTCTGTGCCATTATGTTTGACTTGTTCTATTTACATTGTTTTGCAATATATTACATTGTCTCTTAATATTTATCATTACTACTTATAATAAATTCTCGTTTGATAACATATTTGATGATCAGATATTTATACTAATATGTATCATTTTCTGTTGTAATAGGTCTCTTCCTTATGGGTTGTGTAACAATGTACCATCTGTTTTAGTGCAGTATTTTTCTACTACTAAACTGACTTCACTACGGTATATTAACATAATACTTTAACTAATTTGTTACACATGTTTATACAATTCCTTCTTAAACACTAACACAAATCTTTTTTGTATTATTTTCAATATTTTTCTGGTCAATGGTGGAACTTAATTCCTGTCATTGTTTGATACTTAACAAATGTCTTTTATTTGTTGTCAGTTCTCTATGAACAATAACATAATTGTTCTATCTTGTTCTATTCTGGTGGTCTTATGATTATGTGTATTGATCACAACTTTATTAAATCAGTCACACTCATTGTCTGTGTTTATTTGACTATTTTTAATTTTTGTTGTTTCATCATGAAATTAACATATTTCTCACACTGTAAACTTCATCACTGTAATTGTTTGTGTGGTTTATTCAGTTGAAATTAGTTAGTTATTCACAGGTTTCACATTTGTATTAAGTACACACTGTAATTGTTTGTGGTTCCTTAAATGTTTCACACTGGTCTTCTTTTCACACTTATAATCATTTCTTTTGTCACTTACATTGTTTTTAGTACATGTGGTTTATGTTGAGTCCTTATATCTTCTGTCCATCTTCTTTCTTCTTCTTGGTGCTCTTCCTGGTCCTTCTTCTTTCTTCTTTTTCCTATATTTTCATTGTAGTTGCTATTTTTATTTGTTTCCATTGTTGTTGGAGCTTGTTGGTCCTTGTTTCATTGATTCCCTCACTGTTGGATCCTATTGGGTCTAGTTACTGATATTTTGTTTTGGGCTTGTGGCATTTTCTTTCTTCATTTTGTATTTAATGTTGATATATTAGTATTCTCTTCTTCATTGTTGGATTTTTTATTAATATATTTGTAGATACACACTTATATACACTTAGGTTTATTTATCTAGATATATTTCCATATTTTTCTCATACTTGACGTTACATTCGTTTATACTATGTAAATACCATATTTTTGGTACTGTTACAATATATATATTGTAACGTCTCGCAAGCAACCTCTCTCACGAGTGCCTGTAATAGTTACAAAGTTTGTATTCTGTCAGTGTTTATTTATTTTAATTTAATCGAGAGTATGTGATTATGAAAAATATTGACCAAGTTATCTTTATTAGGTATTATATTAGTGCCGTTGTTTGAGAATGGGTAGGAGAGAGAGAAAGAGAATTACTCTCTTTGTATACGATTTAGTCGTTTAAATTTTTCCATGCGTTGCATCAGCTGTTTTCTATTTACGAACCCATTTCAGGTTATGTTCTGTGTAGTTATTCCTAATTTCTGATGACGGAGCTATTATTCTTACTCTTCTCTTCCTTCGTTTCCTGTAACAAAACTATTATCTACCAGAAATAATACACAGTCAATTACCTAAAAGCAAGGTATTTATTGAATTTATTTTAATTCAATGGAAATTATTGTCTCCAAATCATGAGTTTACAGTCGATTATTTTCCGAAATCACAACATTTTTTCGATATTAGTTTAACATTACATATAACACAACAGATGTATTCAATTATTGTTATTAGAAAGAAAATTAATTAATTATATATCTCAGGGTTATTTGAGGATTCTTTGAACTCTAAGAAAGTCAGAAATGCATATTTATTAGTATCATACTTTACATTAAATAATATTTGTTTATTTTAAAAATCTGATTCAATAAGTTTGTTTTTTAACCGCCAGAGCACAGGTTATGTACTCAGACAGAAAGTGAAGATAATAAAGATGCCTGCCGTAAAGTTCCTAGTGAACACACATTTTTACTGTTTTTGGTTAATTAAATAAAGTTTATTATGTTCACCTTGTTTTCTTATAAATTGAAAGATGTGGTGCTGTTTCTAGTGTTCGTACTTATTGGTGATGTGTAATTTTTTTTAAAAAGTATTAAAGGAGTCGATCTCACCCAAATTTTAGAGTTCTGAAGTATAGGCCAAAAAATGTTTCGCTGAATTTTCACTTTTCATTTATTTTCTGACTTGAATTATTGTGGTTCCAAGGAAGTCTCTGATGTAGTGGATGGTGCTGACTCGTTTCATTAATTTTGTAGGGGTTTTTTCCGAATGATAGTTATTAAATTTTTTAAAATTTTACTGGACATTACTTTTTTTCATCTGATCACTTTGAATACCATTGAACAATTAACAATTTCTTGTTGATTAGTTACTCTTAGTAACCAAGAAATTTATGGTTTTTTATTGGCTAACCTAGGTACCGTTTTAGTAAATAGGCTAGTATTAATTATTATTATTTAATTTTTTCTTTTAGAAAAAATACTCCTTTACAAATTTTAGCTATAATTAAATTTAATTGATATAAGGTTTTTCTTCACATCTTTACTTAAACTTGGCTACCGGTATTTTATAATTTAATGATTTTTAACTTAGTTTATTTCGGACTTATATTTCAGTTAATGTATTCTTACTCTACACTATTTTGTTTTCCACTCCATCTTTCTATTTTATATTAATTAGCCATTATTAATTTGATATAACCCTGGATTCCTTTAAACATAAACAAAAATAATATATTAATTACAGTGATATTGCCTTTGTGGCCTAACAACACAAAACTACAACAACTTATCATTAGTATTACAGTTTATTACTACAACACTGCATCTTCACTTATTTGTGATTGATGTCCTTTTAAGTTTTTAATATTTCCACATAACATACTGTGTCTCACTTTGTACACCAAACTTTTATGATTACACTTAGTACATTGTTTTCAATTGCTACAGTGTTTTATGGTACAAAGGTTTTCATAGTAAGATACTTAATCACCCATTTCTGACTTTGGGGAATGGGTAACTACTGACTTTGTTATTCTTATGATTATATGAATACTTCTTTATATATTATCAGTACTGAGCAGGCGTTATGTAATGTTACATAAAGCTCCCCAACTAGAACAGATTTATTTTTATTTCTTTTTTAAAATTAATTGTTGAATTCCTCATTCTTCTCCTTCTTTTATCAATTTTCATGATATATTTTCATTTCTGTTTGGTTATATACACCTTTTATTTTGTTATTATTAATTGACTTTATTTCATATATATTATTTCCCTTCACCTGGGTTACTAGGTATGGCCCAGTATAAAGTAAAAGTAACTTCCTTGCTATACCCTCTATAGAACTGGGTAGGTGTCTATTTTTTATTAGTACCTTATCCCCTACTTTATATGGGTTAATTCTTTTCTTCTTACCAGTTTCCTTTTTATATAAAAGTTCAGCTTTATGCAGCAACCTATTATGCATTTCTATTTTATTAAATCCTACTCTCTCTCCTGGAGGAAAATTCACTAATGATATGATTTCTCGGGGTGCTGGTTTTTCAAACATTACTTGGTAAGGACTGGTCCCAATTGTTTCATGGTATGCCCAGTTAAGGAAGGTTTCCTCAAGGTACTGGCTCCAATCACTATGTTCTTGGTGACAATAGGTCCGTAAAATTCTCCCAACTTCCCTCAAGACACGTTCTGCAGGATTACTACTCGGGTGATATACTGATGTTTTATATATTCTTATGTCACATTTCAGCAATTCCTTCTTCCATTTCTTTCCTCGAAACTGGGTCCCATGATCAGTTACAATGGTCTCTGGTTTTCCCACTTCTTGCAGGTACTTCTGAATAATAACTTCTAAAATCTTCTTTGTAGTGGCTGTACTGATGGGGTAGAGTTTTGTATACTTGGTATAATGATCAAAAATAATTATTATATATTTAAATCTATGTCTCCCTCCACTTCTGGGAAAAGGGCCACATATGTCTAGGAAGGTTTTCTCAAGTTTACAGTTGGATGTTATTGTAATCATAGCTCCAGTTCTTTTTTCATTATTTATTTTTACTAATTGGCATATTTTGCAATTTCTTAGTACTAATCTCACTCGCTTATTTATTGCTTTTATGTAACAATGTTCTGATAACGCTTTAATAACCTTGAGTGGTCCCATATGACCATATCTTTCATGGTAGTCCTTTATGATGGCTACTTCAGTTACTTCGGATACATACATTCTCCACACATGATCCTTAATGGTTGGACGGATGAAAAGGATTGCTTCATGAATACAGAAAAAAGATGTTATAATAGGATCATTTTGTAGTATCCTGTCTCTAATTTTAATTAATTTGGGGTCCGTTCTTTGATCTACTTTTAATTTACTGATTATTTCCTGTAACTCTCTCTTCAATTTGATAATGTAATATATTTTACCAATACTCTCCTGTTCTACTTCAAATGTTCCCTTTTCTAGGTTCATTCGTGACAGGTTGTCTGCTATGATATTCTTTTTTCCAGGGATATATTCCCAATGTAAATTGTATTCTTGAAGTATCAACACCCATCTGGTGAGTCTACCGTGGTTAAGCTTACAGTTTTTCAAAAATGATATTGACCTATGGTCGGTCCTTATAGTTACTGGGTAGCCCAATATAAATGTACGGAATTTTAAACAAGAAAACACAACACTCAGTAGTTCCTTTTCAGTCACTGTATAATTTCGCTCACAACTACTCAGTACCCTGCTTGCAAAGCTGATTACCCAATGATTGCCTTCATCATCTTCCTGATATAATTCACTTCCAAGACTAATATTGCTGGCATCACAATTGATGAAAAAATGTTTATTGAAATTTGGGTGGTGTAGCATTATGCTATTTATGAATTTATTCTTTATTAATTTAAAATTATTGTCCTCATTTTCTTCCCACTTCCATTTGTTTTTCTTCGATAGTAAATGTTGAAAATTTGCCGTCACTTCTGAATAACCATGTTGAAATTTCCGGTAATAGTTGCATATTCCCAAAAAAGATTGTAATTGTTTTAAATTCTTCGTTTTCGGAAAATCCTGGATAGCTTTTACTTTTTCGGGTGATGGTTTTATCCCATTAGCAGGCAGAATGAATCCTAAAAATGGTAATTCGTGAGTGATAAATTTCGATTTGTCTAATTTCAATGTTATATTATTTTGTAACAGCTTATTTAATACTGTTTCCACTCTATTACAATGCTCCTTCCACGTACACGATGTCATCAACATATACTGTTGTGAAATCTAAAACTTCTTTACCCAGAATTTGGTCCATACAATGAATGAACACGGCCACAGAATTTACCAATCCAAAAGGCAAGCGTTTGAAATGATAATTTCGTCCTTCAAATACAAAAGCGACATATTGTCTACTGTTAGGGTGCAATTCTATCTGCCAATAGCCGCAAACGGCATCCCAAGTACTCATGTACTTACATCCATAAAATTTCTTCATTATCTCATCAATCTCACCTGGAGACGTGCGGTCATTAATGAGCATCTTATTTAGCTCTCGAGCATCGAGGCATAATCTTACTTGACCATCTTTCTTTGGTATAGCTACCAATGGGCTGGTATACGGGGAATTGCTTCTTTCAATTATATCTTCCATTATCATCCTTTGAATTTCTTTTCTTGCTGTTTCTTTCAAAGCTTGAGTGATGGGATAAGACCTTTTATTAAAATTGACATTGTCCTTGAACTTTAACTCACACAGGAAGTTCTTAGCTTTTCCTGGTGATTCCGAGAATACCGTTCTGTATTTATTATAAATTTCTATAAGTTGATGTTTTTCTTCTACACTGATTGTTTCCTGGGCCTGCCTATCTTGAAATTCCATTATCTCTTCTATCTTCCCTTGCCACATCTCTGACTCTGTTATTTTAGTATTTTTACCTATGGTTAACCTATTATTCTCCCTAATATAGTATGAGCTCAGACACTGAGGGGCACTTTGGCAACCAATTATCTCAGCCGACAACTCACCTTCTTCTGTACTCAGTGTAACCTTAACACTGGCCAGATTTATAACTGTAGTGTGTCGCCGTAGCATATCACACCCTATTAATATCCTAAAAGGTAGCCCTTTGGCTACTAAAAATCCCATAGGTATTCCTATCCCACTGTTGTAACATTCAGAGATACTTGTTTTCTAATTGTCTTATTTTGTTTCCCGGTGGCGCCAATAATTGGTAAGTTGTTAATTGGTAATGTAGGTATTCTTTCGGTATTTAATTCAGTAATCCTGTCAAGCTCTAATTGGTCAACAATTGAAACATTTGCTCCCGTATCAATCATGGCTTCTGCTGATACTCTATTTAATTTTATTTGTATATAAACTATATCATTATTTAATGGTGACTCTGTAATTGCTCTTTCTTCCAGTAATTCCGCCTGTAAATTTTTTAAATAATGGTTTCTGATAATTGTTATCGGTTTCTTTAATTTATTATTAGGACTTTGGTAAATTCTGTGCCCGGTTGTCTCCAGCAGTGACGGGCTGTCACTTCTTCTCACTGCTGGTACCCGTTTCCCCGACTTCCATCATTATTATTAGATTGTTCAACATTCTCACTAGGTTGAGGTTCGTTTGAATGCCTTCTTTCTTCCTCACTGGTTCTAGGTCTTGGTTGTTCTTCGCTCCTACTTCTTGGCGGACCTTCCTCTCTTTGATACGAATTGTTTTGATAATGTCGGTTATTAAAATTTTGCCGTCTTCCTTGGTAATGGTTATTGTAATAATTATTGTTGGCCCTTACATAGTTTACTCTTGGTCGAGTGTCTCTGGGTTGTTCGTTTCTCCGATCCTCTGTATTTCCGGATCTCCATCTACTCCTTCTGTAATACGATTCTTGCTTATAGTTCTCTAAGAGGGTTTCCATACCTCCGATTGTCTTTATTTGCCCACTTAATTGAGCACTGATAATCTTCTCCTCAAAATGATACGCTATCTTGGTTACCAGACACTCTTCTGGGATCTTCGGGTCTAAATACTTTGCCACACATACCTTTTCAAAAAATAAGCAGTAGGTGTCGGTCCTTTAATGCTGTCATACCTCCCATGACAGATATCGTCTCGAATAATATTTTGCACTGATTCGGACCAGTACTTCAGCTTGAACAACCTTTTAAAATTTTCATAATCACACACTTCGTTTCTAATGACAGTCCACCAGTTGTCATTGATGTTTTTAAAACACTCATCTAGTGTACCTTTGATCATATTCCATCGGTTTTCTTTTGACCAGTTTAATATTTCGTCCACTCTTCCTAAAAATTCTAGTGGGTTCCTTCGATAGTCTCGAAAGTTTACACTTTCTCTACTATCTTGGATAGTATGTTGAGCGTTACATGTTGATCATAAACCCATTCTATCTACCTCCCCTTATAGGTTTGTTTGTATAAATGTTGTAAATTTTCTAGTTTCTCTCCCTGATTATTAAACTGGTTCTTTACATGTTCTATTGTATCATTGAAATCGGTGAATTTACTGGTTATGTTGCTTTTCATACTGTCATTATTACTGTTATTTAATTGATCATTATTTTCCTGGCGTATGGCCATTATTCGAACTTGATTACTTTGTTCCTCTCGACCCATTCGGGCATCAATTCCTGTTCTGATTTGTCCGATCGTTTCTTCGGTTTTATTTAATCTTTGGTTGGTTTCTATTATTTTCTTTTCAGTCATCTCCTTGTATTCCTCTACTTTTTGGTTAAGTGTTTTGTTAACATTTTCAATCTTACCCTCGAGATTTTCCCTTAACTCCTTATTGAAATTCTCCATCTTACCCTCAATTTGTTTTAAATTTTCATTATTCTCTTATTTTGTGTTCATATCTTATCTTTGTCCGTCAATAGTTTCTCTCAATTCATGGTATTGTTCATTCATGGTTTGTCTGATATCTCCATGAATGGTCTCAATTTTTTCGTTTAGTTGTTTTACTAAACTTTCCTGAATACTATCTATCTTCTCATTAGTTTGCTTGTTTTGTTCCTTCAAAGTTTCGTTTTGTTTCTTTGAAGTTTCCTCCTGTTTCCTAAAATTTTCATCTATCCTGTCAAATTTTTCGCTCAAGATTTCATTTTGTTTCCTTGAGTTTTCATCTATTTTGTCAAATTTTTTGCTCAAGGTTTCATTTTGTTTCCTTGAGTTTTCATCTATTTTGTCAAATTTTTCATTTAATTCTTCCTTCTGTTTCTTGGAATCTTCTTTAATTAATTCCCATAGTCTTAGTAAATCCATGCCTCCTCTGGCTTCCTCATTGTCACCCGCCGGTTGCTCTTTTTCCGTGTCTATAACTACTTCGGTATCTTCTTTACCACCTGTCTGTTGTTCCATTTCACTGTCCGTGACTACTTCTGTTTCTTGTTCCTGTCCACCTTCTTCCTTCTCCGTGTCTTCTGCCCTCTTCTTTGACTTGCCTCTGGTATTATGCATTTCCTGTCTTCTCATAGTTGCCAACAAAAATTAGGTTTTTCGTTATATTAATTTGTGTATATCTCGAAATTCCTTCCTAATTCAAGCCCTTTAAGTCGAGCACCATTTGTAACGTCTCGCGAGCAACCTCTTCGTCTCTCTCGCGAGCGCCTGTAATAGTTACAAAGTTTGTATTCTGTCAGTGTTTATTTATTTTAATTTAATCGGGAGTATGTGATTATGAAAAATATTGACCAAGTTATCTTTATTAGGTATTATATCAGTGCTGTTGTTTGAAAATGGGTAGGAGAAAGAGAAAGAGAATTACTCTCTTTGTATACGATTTAGTCGTTTAAATTTTTCCATGCGTTGCATCAGCTGTTTTCTATTTACGAACCCATTTCAGGTTATGTTCTGTGTAGTTATTCCTAATTTCTGATGACGGAGCTATTATTCTTACTCTTCTCTTCCTTCATTTCCTGTAACAAAACTGCTATCTACCAGAAATAATACACAGTCAGTTACCTAAAATCAAGGTATTTATTGAATTTATTTTAATTCAATGGAAATTATTGTCTCCAAATCATGAGTTTACAATCGATTATTTTTCGAAATCACAACATTTTTTCGATATTAGTTTTACATTACATATAACACAACAGATGTATTCAATTACAGTTATTAGAAAGAAAATTAATTAATTATATATCTCAGGGTTATTTGAGGGTTCTTTGAACCCTAGGAAAGTCAGAAATGCATATTTATTAGTATCATACTTTACATTAAATAATATTTGTGTATTTTAAAAATCTGATTCAATAAGTTTGTTTTTTAACCGCCAGAGCGCAGGTTATGTACTCAGACAGAAAGTGAAGATAATAAAGATGGCTGCCATAAAGTTCCTAGTGAACACAAATTTTTACTGTTTTTGGTTAATTAAATAAAGTTTATTATGTTCACCTTGTTTTCTTATAAATTGAAAGATGTGGTGCTGTTTCTAGTGTTCGTACTTATTGGTGATGTGTAATTTTTTTTAAAAAGTATTAAAGGAGTCAATCTCACCCAAATTTTAGAGTTCTGAAGTATAGGCCAAAAAATGTTTCGCTGAATTTTCACTTTTCATTTATTTTCTGACTTGAATTATTGTGGTTCCAAGGAAGTCTCTGATGTAGTGGATGGTGCTGACTCGTTTCATTAATTTTGTAGGGGTTTTTTCCGAATGATAGTTATTAAATTTTTTAAAATTTTACTGGACATTACTTTTTTTCATCTGATCACTTTGAATACCATTGAACAATTAACAATTTCTTGTTGATTAGTTACTCTTAGTAACCAAGAAATTTATGGTTTTTTATTGGCTAACCTAGGTACCGTTTTAGTAAATAGGCTAGTATTAATTATTATTATTTAATTTTTTCTTTTAGAAAAAATACTCCTTTACAAATTTTAGCTATAATTAAATTTAATTGATATAAGGTTTTTCTTCACATCTTTACTTAAACTTGGCTACCGGTATTTTATAATTTAATGATTTTTAACTTAGTTTATTTCGGACTTATATTTCAGTTAATGTATTCTTACTCTACACTATTTTGTTTTCCACTCCATCTTTCTATTTTATATTAATTAGCCATTATTAATTTGATATAACCCTGGATTCCTTTAAACATAAACAAAAATAATATATTAATTACAGTGATATTGCCTTTGTGGCCTAACAACACAAAACTACAACAACTTATCATTAGTATTACAGTTTATTACTACAACACTGCATCTTCACTTATTTGTGATTGATGTCCTTTTAAGTTTTTAATATTTCCACATAACATACTATGTCTCACTTTGTACACCAAACTTTTATGATTACACGTAGTACATTGTTTTCAATTGCTACAGTGTTTTATGGTACAAAGGTTTTCATAGTATGATACTTAATCACCCATTTCTGACTTTGGGGAATGGGTAACTACTGACTTTGTTATTCTTATGATTATATGAATACTTCTTTATATATTATCAGTACTGAGCAGGCGTTATGTAATGTTACATAAAGCTCCCCAACTAGAACAGATTTATTTTTATTTCTTTTTTAAAATTAATTGTTGAATTCCTCATTCTTCTCCTTCTTTTATCAATTTTCATGATATATTTTCATTTCTGTTTGGTTATATACACCTTTTATTTTGTTATTATTAATTGACTTTATTTCATATATATTATTTCCCTTCACCTGGGTTACTAGGTATGGCCCAGTATAAAGTAAAAGTAACTTCCTTGCTATACCCTCTATAGAACTGGGTAGGTGTCTATTTTTTATTAGTACCTTATCCCCTACTTTATATGGGTTAATTCTTTTCTTCTTACCAGTTTCCTTTTTATATAAAAGTTCAGCTTTATGCAGCAACCTATTATGCATTTCTATTTTATTAAATCCTACTCTCTCTCCTGGAGGAAAATTCACTAATGATATGATTTCTCGGGGTGGTGGTTTTTCAAACATTACTTGGTAAGGACTGGTCCCAATTGTTTCATGGTATGCCCAGTTAAGGAAGGTTTCCTCAAGGTACTGGCTCCAATCACTATGTTCTTGGTGACAATAGGTCCGTAAAATTCTCCCAACTTCCCTCAAGACACGTTCTGCAGGATTACTACTCGGGTGATATACTGATGTTTTATATATTCTTATGTCACATTTCAGCAATTCCTTCTTCCATTTCTTTCCTCGAAACTGGGTCCCATGATCAGTTACAATGGTCTCTGGTTTTCCCACTTCTTGCAGGTACTTCTGAATAATAACTTCTAAAATCTTCTTTGTAGTGGCTGTACTGATGGGGTAGAGTTTTGTATACTTGGTATAATGATCAAAAATAATTATTATATATTTAAATCTATGTCTCCCTCCACTTCTGGGAAAAGGGCCACATATGTCTAGGAAGGTTTTCTCAAGTTTACAGTTGGATGTTATTGTAATCATAGCTCCAGTTCTTTTTTCATTATTTATTTTTACTAATTGGCATATTTTGCAATTTCTTAGTACTAATCTCACTCGCTTATTTATTGCTTTTATGTAACAATGTTCTGATAACGCTTTAATAACCTTGAGTGGTCCCATATGACCATATCTTTCATGGTAGTCCTTTATGATGGCTACTTCAGTTACTTCGGATACATACATTCTCCACACATGATCCTTAATGGTTGGACGGATGAAAAGGATTGCTTCATGAATACAGAAAAAAGATGTTATAATAGGATCATTTTGTAGTATCCTGTCTCTAATTTTAATTAATTTGGGGTCCGTTCTTTGATCTACTTTTAATTTACTGATTATTTCCTGTAACTCTCTCTTCAATTTGATAATGTAATATATTTTACCAATACTCTCCTGTTCTACTTCAAATGTTCCCTTTTCTAGGTTCATTCGTGACAGGTTGTCTGCTATGATATTCTTTTTTCTAGGGATATATTCCCAATGTAAATTGTATTCTTGAAGTATCAACACCCATCTGGTGAGTCTACCGTGGTTAAGCTTACAGTTTTTCAAAAATGATATTGACCTATGGTCGGTCCTTATAGTTACTGGGTAGCCCAATATAAATGTACGGAATTTTAAACAAGAAAACACAACACTCAGTAGTTCCTTTTCAGTCACTGTATAATTTCGCTCACAACTACTCAGTACCCTGCTTGCAAAGCTGATTACCCAATGATTGCCTTCATCATCTTCCTGATATAATTCACTTCCAAGACTAATATTGCTGGCATCATAATTGATGAAAAAATGTTTATTGAAATTTGGGTGGTGTAGCATTATGCTATTTATGAATTTATTCTTTATTAATTTAAAATTATTGTCCTCATTTTCTTCCCACTTCCATTTGTTTTTCTTCGATAGTAAATGTTGAAAATTTGCCGTCACTTCTGAATAACCATGTTGAAATTTCCGGTAATAGTTGCATATTCCCAAAAAAGATTGTAATTGTTTTAAATTCTTCGTTTTCGGAAAATCCTGGATAGCTTTTACTTTTTCGGGTGATGGTTTTATCCCATTAGCAGGCAGAATGAATCCTAAAAATGGTAATTCGTGAGTGATAAATTTCGATTTGTCTAATTTCAATGTTATATTATTTTGTAACAGCTTATTTAATACTGTTTCCACTCTATTACAATGCTCCTTCCACGTACACGATGTCATCAACATATACTGTTGTGAAATCTAAAACTTCTTTACCCAGAATTTGGTCCATACAATGAATGAACACGGCCACAGAATTTACCAATCCAAAAGGCAAGCGTTTGAAATGATAATTTCGTCCTTCAAATATAAAAGCGACATATTGTCTACTGTTAGGGTGCAATTCTATCTGCCAATAGCCGCAAACGGCATCCCAAGTACTCATGTACTTACATCCATAAAATTTCTTCATTATCTCATCAATCTCACCTGGAGACGTGCGGTCATTAATGAGCATCTTATTTAGCTCTCGAGCATCGAGGCATAATCTTACTTGACCATCTTTCTTTGGTATAGCTACCAATGGGCTGGTATACGGGGAATTGCTTCTTTCAATTATATCTTCCATTATCATCCTTTGAATTTCTTTTCTTGCTGTTTCTTTCAAAGCTTGAGTGATGGGATAAGACCTTTTATTAAAATTGACATTGTCCTTGAACTTTAACTCACACAGGAAGTTCTTAGCTTTTCCTGGTGATTCCGAGAATACCGTTCTGTATTTATTATAAATTTCTATAAGTTGATGTTTTTCTTCTACACTGATTGTTTCCTGGGCCTGCCTATCTTGAAATTCCATTATCTCTTCTATCTTCCCTTGCCACATCTCTGACTCTGTTATTTTAGTATTTTTACCTATGGTTAACCTATTATTCTCCCTAATATAGTATGAGCTCAGACACTGAGGGGCACTTTGGCAACCAATTATCTCAGCCGACAACTCACCTTCTTCTGTACTCAGTGTAACCTTAACACTGGCCAGATTTATAACTGTAGTGTGTCGCCGTAGCATATCACACCCTATTAATATCCTAAAAGGTAGCCCTTTGGCTACTAAAAATCCCATAGGTATTCCTATCCCACTGTTGTAACATTCAGAGATACTTGTTTTCTAATTGTCTTATTTTGTTTCCCGGTGGCGCCAATAATTGGTAAGTTGTTAATTGGTAATGTAGGTATTCTTTCGGTATTTAATTCAGTAATCCTGTCAAGCTCTAATTGGTCAACAATTGAAACATTTGCTCCCGTATCAATCATGGCTTCTGCTGATACTCTATTTAATTTTATTTGTATATAAACTATATCATTATTTAATGGTGACTCTGTAATTGCTCTTTCTTCCAGTAATTCCGCCTGTAAATTTTTTAAATAATGGTTTCTGATAATTGTTATCGGTTTCTTTAATTTATTATTAGGACTTTGGTAAATTCTGTGCCCGGTTGTCTCCAGCAATGACGGGCTGTCACTTCTTCTCACTGCTGGTACCCGTTTCCCCGACTTCCATCATTATTATTAGATTGTTCAACATTCTCACTAGGTTGAGGTTCGTTTGAATGCCTTCTTTCTTCCTCACTGGTTCTAGGTCTTGGTTGTTCTTCGCTCCTACTTCTTGGCGGACCTTCCTCTCTTTGATACGAATTGTTTTGATAATGTCGGTTATTAAAATTTTGCCGTCTTCCTTGGTAATGGTTATTGTAATAATTATTGTTGGCCCTTACATAGTTTACTCTTGGTCGAGTGTCTCTGGGTTGTTCGTTTCTCCGATCCTCTGTATTTCCGGATCTCCATCTACTCCTTCTGTAATACGATTCTTGCTTATAGTTCTCTAAGAGGGTTTCCATACCTCCGATTGTCTTTATTTGCCCACTTAATTGAGCACTGATAATCTTCTCCTCAAAATGATACGCTATCTTGGTTACCAGACACTCTTCTGGGATCTTCGGGTCTAAATACTTTGCCACACATACCTTTTCAAAAAATAAGCTGTAGGTGTCGGTCCTTTAATGCTGTCATACCTCCCATGACAGATATCGTCTCGAATAATATTTTGCACTGATTCGGACCAGTACTTCAGCTTGAACAACCTTTTAAAATTTTCATAATCACACACTTCGTTTCTAATGACAGTCCACCAGTTGTCATTGATGTTTTTAAAACACTCATCTAGTGTACCTTTGATCATATTCCATCGGTTTTCTTTTGACCAGTTTAATATTTCGTCCACTCTTCCTAAAAATTCTAGTGGGTTCCTTCGATAGTCTCGAAAGTTTACACTTTCTCTACTATCTTGGATAGTATGTTGAGCGTTACATGTTGATCATAAACCCATTCTATCTACCTCCCCTTATAGGTTTGTTTGTATAAATGTTGTAAATTTTCTAGTTTCTCTCCCTGATTATTAAACTGGTTCTTTACATGTTCTATTGTATCATTGAAATCGGTGAATTTACTGGTTATGTTGCTTTTCATACTGTCATTATTACTGTTATTTAATTGATCATTATTTTCCTGGCGTATGGCCATTATTCGAACTTGATTACTTTGTTCCTTTCGACCCATTCGGGCATCAATTCCTGTTCTGATTTGTCCGATCGTTTCTTCGGTTTTATTTAATCTTTGGTTGGTTTCTATTATTTTCTTTTCAGTCATCTCCTTGTATTCCTCTACTTTTTGGTTAAGTGTTTTGTTAACATTTTCAATCTTACCCTGGCTTCCTCATTGTCACCCGCCGGTTGCTCTTTTTCCGTGTCTATAACTACTTCGGTATCTTCTTTACCACCTGTCTGTTGTTCCATTTCACTGTCCGTGACTACTTCTGTTTCTTGTTCCTGTCCACCTTCTTCCTTCTCCGTGTCTTCTGCCCTCTTCTTTGACTTGCCTCTGGTATTATGCATTTCCTGTCTTCTCATAGTTGCCAACAAAAATTAGGTTTTTCGTTATATTAATTTGTGTATATCTCGAAATTCCTTCCTAATTCAAGCCCTTTAAGTCGAGCACCATTTGTAACGTCTCGCGAGCAACCTCTTCGTCTCTCTCGCGAGCGCCTGTAATAGTTACAAAGTTTGTATTCTGTCAGTGTTTATTTATTTTAATTTAATCGGGAGTATGTGATTATGAAAAATATTGACCAAGTTATCTTTATTAGGTATTATATCAGTGCTGTTGTTTGAAAATGGGTAGGAGAAAGAGAAAGAGAATTACTCTCTTTGTATACGATTTAGTCGTTTAAATTTTTCCATGCGTTGCATCAGCTGTTTTCTATTTACGAACCCATTTCAGGTTATGTTCTGTGTAGTTATTCCTAATTTCTGATGACGGAGCTATTATTCTTACTCTTCTCTTCCTTCATTTCCTGTAACAAAACTGCTATCTACCAGAAATAATACACAGTCAGTTACCTAAAATCAAGGTATTTATTGAATTTATTTTAATTCAATGGAAATTATTGTCTCCAAATCATGAGTTTACAATCGATTATTTTTCGAAATCACAACATTTTTTCGATATTAGTTTTACATTACATATAACACAACAGATGTATTCAATTACAGTTATTAGAAAGAAAATTAATTAATTATATATCTCAGGGTTATTTGAGGGTTCTTTGAACCCTAGGAAAGTCAGAAATGCATATTTATTAGTATCATACTTTACATTAAATAATATTTGTGTATTTTAAAAATCTGATTCAATAAGTTTGTTTTTTAACCGCCAGAGCGCAGGTTATGTACTCAGACAGAAAGTGAAGATAATAAAGATGGCTGCCATAAAGTTCCTAGTGAACACAAATTTTTACTGTTTTTGGTTAATTAAATAAAGTTTATTATGTTCACCTTGTTTTCTTATAAATTGAAAGATGTGGTGCTGTTTCTAGTGTTCGTACTTATTGGTGATGTGTAATTTTTTTTAAAAAGTATTAAAGGAGTCGATCTCACCCAAATTTTAGAGTTCTGAAGTATAGGCCAAAAAATGTTTCGCTGAATTTTCACTTTTCATTTATTTTCTGACTTGAATTATTGTGGTTCCAAGGAAGTCTGATGTAGTGGATGGTGCTGACTCGTTTCATTAATTTTGTAGGGGTTTTTTCCGAATGATAGTTATTAAATTTTTTAAAATTTTACTGGACATTACTTTTTTTCATCTGATCACTTTGAATACCATTGAACAATTAACAATTTCTTGTTGATTAGTTACTCTTAGTAACCAAGAAATTTATGGTTTTTTATTGGCTAACCTAGGTACCGTTTTAGTAAATAGGCTAGTATTAATTATTATTATTTAATTTTTTCTTTTAGAAAAAATACTCCTTTACAAATTTTAGCTATAATTAAATTTAATTGATATAAGGTTTTTCTTCACATCTTTACTTAAACTTGGCTACCGGTATTTTATAATTTAATGATTTTTAACTTAGTTTATTTCGGACTTATATTTCAGTTAATGTATTCTTACTCTACACTATTTTGTTTTCCACTCCATCTTTCTATTTTATATTAATTAGCCATTATTAATTTGATATAACCCTGGATTCCTTTAAACATAAACAAAAATAATATATTAATTACAGTGATATTGCCTTTGTGGCCTAACAACACAAAACTACAACAACTTATCATTAGTATTACAGTTTATTACTACAACACTGCATCTTCACTTATTTGTGATTGATGTCCTTTTAAGTTTTTAATATTTCCACATAACATACTATGTCTCACTTTGTACACCGAACTTTTATGATTACACTTAGTACATTGTTTTCAATTGCTACAGTGTTTTATGGTACAAAGGTTTTCATAGTATGATACTTAATCACCCATTTCTGACTTTGGGGAATGGGTAACTACTGACTTTATTATTCTTATGATTATATGAATACTTCTTTATATATTATCAGTACTGAGCAGGGGTTATGTAATGTTACAATATATATATATATATATATATATATATATATATATATTTCAATCACTTTCTGCTACAGTCCGTTTCTTGATGTATATAATACTTTAATATTTATACTAAATTTACCTCAAGATGTTTTTTCTATTTGGAACATGTTTCGAGAGTTCCTGTTCTCTCATCTTCAGCCTTCACCATCTTGTTTCTGGTGAAGTATTTGTGTGTTGGCTGCTGTGTGTTATTAAGGTTGTTTGTTGGTCTTTGGTCTTTTAAAGTTGTATTATTGTGTGTGGTTGTGGTATATGTTTTTGTATTTTGTGTATTTTCGATGTTGAGTGCTTTGAATATTGTGTCATGTTTTGTATTGATTTGTATTTGTTCTGGTATTAGTTTGTTTTGTGTTTTATGTTTGTATATCTGTAAATTTTCCCAAATGTTCATTATGGTGCCTTTGTGTGGTATATGTTTATTAGTGATACATTGGTTATTTTTGGGAATTCGTGTCCTGTGTTTATTGCATGTGTGGCTAAATTGGATTTATATATTTCTGGTTTTTTGTATGCGTTTAGGTGTTCAAAATAACGTTTTTTCAGCTGTTTTTTTGTTTGTCCTATGTAACATTTATTGCAATCTTGGCATTCGATTTTGTATATACCATTAGTTGTTGTATTATCTTTGTTGTGTGAGCTATTTAGAATTTTTGTAATTTATTTTTATTAGTTTTGTATGCTATTTTTATATCTGTGTTTTAAATAGTTTTGTTAGTTTTGTCATTTTATTATTTATGTATGTGAATGTGGCCCATTTTTTGTTGTTGTTATTATTTATGTGTTGTTCATTTTGATTAATTCTTAATTGTTCAGTTTTTATTTTGTATTTGATTTTATTTTCTATTTTGATCATAGTATTTTTATTGTATCCATTTTCATAACCAATTTGGTAACCCCTAAACAAACAAGAAACTGACAAAGAAAGAAATATAATATACCAAATTGGTTATGAAAATGGATACAATAAAAATACTATGATCAAAATAGAAAATAAAATCAAATACAAAATAAAAACTGAACAATTAAGAATTAATCAAAATGAACAACACATAAATAATAACAACAACAAAAAATGGGCCACATTCACATACATAAATAATAAAATGACAAAACTAACAAAACTATTTAAAAACACAGATATAAAAATAGCATACAAAACTAATAAAAATAAATTACAAAAATTGTAAATAGCTCACACAACAAAGATAATACAACAACTAATGGTATATACAAAATCGAATGCCAAGATTGCAATAAATGTTACATAGGACAAACAAAAAAACAGCTGAAAAAACGTTATTTTGAACACCTAAACGCATACAAAAAACCAGAAATATATAAATCCAATTTAGCCACACATGCAATAAACACAGGACACGAATTCCCAAACATAACCAATGGGAAACACTAATAAAACATATACCACACAAAGGCACCATAATGAACATTTGGGAAATTTACAGATATACAAACATAAAACACAAAACAAACTAATACCAGAACAAATACAAATCAATACAAAACATGACACAATATTCAAAGCACTCAACATCAAAAATACACAAAATACAAAAACATATACCACAACCACACACAATAATACAACTTTAAAAGACCAAAGACCAACAAACAACCTTAATAACATCCAGCAGCCCACACACAAATACTTCACCAGAAACAAGGTGGCGAAGGCTGAAGATGAGAGAACAGGAACTCTCGAAACATGTTCCAAATAGAAAAAACATCTTGAGGTAAATTTAGTGTAAATATTAAAGTAATATATATATATATATATATATATCCCCCATCGTGTAACTATATACATCTATAATTATTTCAATATTTAGTGATGATAGACTCAAATTCATCTACCACATGAAACAGGTCCATGAAATGGCTTCAATTGGGCAATGTGGGCATGCCGCACAAATCTTTTGGTGAAGGGGTCACAGAGACTCACGGTCACAGGTGACACATAACGCTCTATCGAGAATGGGTCATCCCAACGATACGCCAATTTAGCGGTGATCTTATCGCCGGCTTTGCTCTCCGAATGAGTCTTATACCATACCAGCTCACGCACCTTGAATGGACATTGTATTGTGTTCTTATCGACATTTTGCTTTTGTTTATTCAGGTTCCTCTGCAGGTTCTTTCTCGCTTTGTCCCAGACTTCTTTTATGTGTTGCGGTGACGTATCTTGTGGCAATAAATTATCGATATGCCACAAGGCTGCTAATGGGTGATTAGGTTTGTATTTAAAAATGAGCTCAAAAGGGGTAAACTTGTGTCCTTCTTGTCGCGCGGAGTTGAAGGTGAACTGTATCTATGATATATTGCGATCCCAACCGGTGTGATCCTCCGCATGGTATACTATAAGGGTGGATCAGAGGTTACGAAGATATCTCTCTGCCAAGTTTCCTTGTGGTCGATATTCAGTAGTTGTTATGTTGGTGATACCCTTGACGAAATACATATGTCGGAAAGCGCGAGAACGGAATTGAGGCCCGTTATCGGAAACCAGGTGCAAGGGGTTGCCAAAATGTTTAAATAGTTGATTTTCCAGCACTTGGACAGTGGTCGAAGCAAGAGTTTTCCTTAAGGGAAACATCCACACGAACTTAGAGAAGGAATCAACACAAATTAGTATCATAGTGTTGCCATATCTAGATTTTGGGTACGGGCCAGAAAAGTCAATATACACTTTATTCATGGGCACAGAGGGAATCTCACTCACAAGTTTCCCAATACGGGAATTCTGAGCACACTTACTCAGAGCGCAACGCTCACATTGACGTATGCATTCCGTTATGTCCCTTCTCATTGTGTCCCAAAAATACTTTTTTAATCTTCTGGAAGGTTTTGTAAATCCCTAGATGGCTCCCAACCGGAGAATCATGAAAATATTTAAAAATCATGGGTACCAGGGCCGAAGGAGCGACGATACGCAGATCGTGACTATTCTTATTTCGAATGCACAATACATTTCTGAACTTATCTGAGGGTGTCCGCTCCTCCAAGCTTTTAATGATCAACGAAAGATGCTCATCATTCCGCTGGTGAGTCGCGATGCTAGTAAATGCTAGAGGGAACTCTGTAAGAATAGCATTAGTCGTCACCCTTAGATCATCTTCTCCGACTGGCACCTGATCAGTGGTAGCGTCGTCACCAGGGAGAAACATGCGCGACAGGGTGTCTGCCACGACGTTCTGAGTGCCACGAATATGTTGTACTTTAAACCTGAAGTGACCCAATTTTAGCACCCATCGCCCGATACGTCCCAATTGTTTCGGGTGATTGAGGAGCCACGACAATGCTTGGTTGTCGGTTTCCAACAGGAACTCTTTATATTCCAAGAAAGGTCGGAATTTTTCCAATGCGTAAACTACTGCCAGACACTCAAGTTCATATGCCGAAAACTTCTTTTCCTGGTCAGTGAGTTTACAGAAGGCATAGCAGATAGGGAGTCTGCACTCACATTTCTCCTGGTAAAGTACAGTGCCCAAGGCAATACTCGAGCTGTCCGTCTGCACGATAAAGGGTTGGGAAAAATCGGCCATCTGAAGGACTGGAGGTTGAATAATGGCTTCCTTGAGAAGAGAGAACGCAGTCTGACACTCATCAGTCCACCGGAATATGGCACCCTTCTTTCGTAAATTATTCAGCGGAGCGGCGATCTCGGCGAATTTTGGGATGAACTTGTTAAAATAATTTACCATCCCAAGAAACCTGGCAATACCTTTGGCGTCATAGGTGGTCGAAATTTACGAATAGCGCGAGTACGCTCCGGGTCAATCATGATTCCGCGGGTAGACACGAGATGGCCAAGGAAGGAAAATTGCGTCACAGCAAACTTCACTTTGTCGGGGTTGACCGTGAGACCTGCATTTCTAAGTCTGGAGAAAGTCTGACGCAAATGATCGACATGTTCCTGAAAAGACTTGCTGTATATTACGATATCATCCAGATAATGGTATATAAACTTAAATTTGACGTCCTGAAAAACTTGCTCCAAAAGGCGACTACAGACAGAACTTCCTTGTGAGAGACCAAATGGCATGCGAGTAAACTGGTACAGATTAAACGGTACCGCGAAGGCGGTTAATGGTTTGGACTGTTCAGCAAGAGGAATCTGGTGGAACGCTTGGTTTAAATCCACCACCGTGAAGATTTATGCCTGAGCGAAGTAATGGAATGCCCCGTGTATATTGGGAAGAGGGACAGCTTCCGGAGCGATCCTTTTGTTCAGCTGACGATAGTCCACCACCAGCCTGTGTTTGTTGTCACCCTTCGGGATCAGGAAGCATGGAGAAGAGTAGGCCGCCGTAGAGGGCTCAATCACCTTTTGCTCCAATAGTTTATTGATTTGTTCCCGCATGGCATCCATCTTGGGAGGGGATAACTTATAGGGATGGAGCTTGATGGAGGCGGGGTCCGTGACCTTAATTTCATACTTGATGAGGTGGGTAAGGCCTAACCTAGTACTTAAAACATCGGGGAATTCTCTAATGATCTGAGTAATGTCAGCACGTTGATATGGAGCAAGATGGGATAAGTCAGGTGAAGTACATCTATTAACTGAGTTTTGGTCCATGGTTCTGATGACAGGCTTACCTTCTGGCGTGTCATATAACAGGAAATGATGCTGGCGGTTGAATGTAAGGTAAAAAGATTTACTACGAATGTCCAGAATGATCCCCGTCTTCCGAATGAAATCGGCGCCGAGAATGAGTTGCATCTCAATATTTTTAGAAACTAACAATGGAACATACCATGAAAATCTATGTATTTTTATCTTTACTGTTGCACAACACACAATATCTACCTCCTCCGAAGTCGCTGTAGTACATTTTATATTAGTGTCTTGGATTCTCTTACAAAGACCATGGGCACGCGATTTCAGAAAGGTGTCGTAATTTATTATGCTTCTGGTGACTCCCGAATCTAACAACACTGACATGGAAAGTATGCCAAAGTCCACAACCACATATGGAAGATGCGTTTGATTAACAGCAGCCACCATGATCCTATTCCTTTTTCCCTTGCTATGACTCATCACCGGCGTAGAAACGCCACAATGTTGTTTTTTAAATTTTGAGTTGACAAATACTAAGGTGCGCTGTATGCGATTTGAGGTCTGAACACAACTACTCCGGGAAACACCCCTGTGATTTTGCACCGCCATGCTTCCCGGCACTATGCGTTTTGAATGTGATGGGGTATTCTAGTCCTGCCGGGGGCACGCCGTATTGCGAGAACCGTGCTGCGTAGAACTATATGGTCTGGGATGATTGAAAGACCGATGATTTTGATTGCCCTCATTCGTACGGGGAGGATACCTCTGATCCCTACAAGGCATACGCTGAGGTGAGGAATTACTGCTTGAGGATTGACTGTCAAGAAGAGGTGAAAATAACGGGTAGGTTGTCTACAAGGGTCTACCGCAGCTGATCCGCATAATAAATGTTCGAAGAATGCACGTACAACTGCTCCAATTCCCGGAAGTTTGTAGGTCTACTCATGAGCACTAGCCGTGACCTCTCTGCCGGACACAAACCCACCAGGATGGCTTCGACAATCTCCTATTCGCTCATCGACACTTTCAATATCTCTGAATACTGACGAACGTCGGAGATATAATGGTCAAACATTTCGTTTTCTCCTTGTCCGCGACATACATATGATTGCTTAAATTGCTCGTATATGGCGGACGGGATAAATGTTTTAATCACTTTACGGTGGAACTGATCAACAGTGTTGCAGTTGGTAATCGACTCAAAGAGTTTATGGCTCAGAGGAGCTCTGACATATGATGTCAACAACTGCAACAGCTGATTGCCAGGCATTTGGGGTAAATGAGTTAAATCAATTAAGATTCCCAGAAACTGTAATAATTCACTTAGGTGCAAACCATCAGTCGGGTGAATCTCAGCAAGATACCTCTCTGTGGGATGGGTAATTTTGCCAAAAAGACTAAACGGTGAGGAGGGATGAACCCAAAGACCCGAGTTACTAGGGAAGGACACGGGGTTGTTGTTAACGATATTACTTTGATTTGGATGGGTAGGTTCAGAGGAAGACAGGGGTGTCAGATCTATCCATTATACGGGTGCTGGGAATTTCGTGAATTGAAGGTTCGCCATTGGTAGAGTGGCGGTGGCAGACAGAGTTGTAGTGGTGGCCCAAGTTACAGTAGTTGTGGAAGATGATGAGAGGGCGGGGAGGTAATGCGGATGAGTAATGGCAGGAAGGTTACGATCATAATTGATCGTCCCCACGGGAACGGTAATGGTTGTAGGTAAAGTGACGTCTTGACAATAATCTTCCTTACTCCCAAGGCTGGGTAAGGAGGCATCCTGGATTTCACTAAGGAGGCTAAATAGGACAGTCTCGGCAGCGTGGATCAATTTCACCGCAGATTCCGGCAACTCATCCCGACTAAATCCACGGGCCAAATTAGATACCCATCTCTGCAAGTGATCAATTTGGTTGGTGGCTCGCTGGCACAATTTCTCGTACTTCCATTAATTTGTTGGAACACCACTGAATTTCCGCCACGACATCAATGGACTTTAGTAAACCCCTTACTAGGGCTTCATATTCAAGTTCATGACCAAGGAGTAGATCGGGATTAATTTTGGCCATGTTGGACACAACAGATACGAACCGGTAGCACCGACCGCCAAAATAGAGCGGATTAGATTAAGACTGCAATGACATATTTATTTACAATATATTTCATCAACAACATACCGCCTCGCGAGACACGTAACGTTATGTACACCAGACATTACATCGAGACCACAAATCGCTATCACACAAATAAATACAAACACATGTCTCTCACAATTCAACCGTTAAATAATCCAACCCAACAATGAAACCACTGAAACCTAATATTATACTATGTATGCATAACTGCTGATAAACTCTAACTACTCATTAACAAAATAAATACAACAATATAATAACAAATAGTGATAATGACGATAACGACTAACCCAGATACGACTTCATTTGCTAATATAGGTAATGTACTTAGCTGATAACCACGCAAACATGCAACCATGTAAACATCTATACAATTGCGAACATGAACACTACCCAAACATGTTTCCAGCTCAAGAAACTTTCATAATTACTTAAATAAATTTCTGTCTTTTTTTTTATAAATTTAGGCACTGCGTGTGTGTTGATCCGCAGTGATCACATCTACATGCTTCTTAACTTCTAACTACGCACTTATAGCATATACTGGTCTTAAACTACAAGCCCCTTGTTGAATTACCTTCTTTATAGCCCAATATGAAACATTATCATTATTTCCTGAAACCGTATGATTACTTTTTATTTTAATATAGCAGAGTTGCGCAATTTGTAACCCCTTCGTGCTCACGATTACAACCTAGGGAGCCCCGAGAGGGCTGCCATGTACACAACACGTAACACGTGATAATAGCTAACAATACTTTATTCAACGGAACACCGAAATTATAGCGAGCGGCTAAGGCTCCCGATTTTACAAAAATGCTTTTACAAAACTTTGTCTTACAATGGTTTTACACTATTACATTACTATTGCTTCTAATCTCACTATTTTGTCAGTTGCACCTTTTTGCCAAAATTTAACTTCATTATTATGTTAACCTTACAATGTATAGCCTACAGTAGTACATTTAGAGTGATTGACTACGGTCTCATTCACTATGTCACACACAACACCACCAGAGTAAGTCCCAACTAATTGTTTTTTTTTTTTAGATGCTTCATGTAGAAAACTTCTATTATGGCTTAGTTCCCCAGAATGTAACATTAGTTAGGGGTCACATGATATCCTATATCCTGCATCCCAGGAGGTGCCCCCAACCGTCAGGTACTGAGATGTTCGTGGCGACTCACGAAGCAGCAGCACGGTGGCAAACTCACAGTTTTGGGAACTCGCACCATGAGCTACCCTGTCGTTCACTGAATCTGTCTCAAGGTGTACTACCGCCACACACTTACAGCCTCACAAGGCAGAATGGATTACACAGCTGTAATTGTACACAGATGCCAGGCTACAGCCAGAAAGCCCCGCTCACTTGCTACTGACTCACTACCTCCCCCCCTTTTTCCCAGTTATTCCCCACATACCCCCAGCGAGATAACGCGTGTCTACTTTACTTCGCATCGACCTCGCGGATCAACACAAACATTCCGGGGGGGGGGAACAGCTGTTACAACACGTCATTCATGTATAAGAAGGTACCGGTATTCAGCAAAAGCTTGCATTTATCCATGCACATTAGTGTATTGCATTACACTAAACTTCCTTGAATTACAGTATTGCAAATAAACGTTCTATACTTCAAAAAATCTCCATGAAAATATGAAAATGTTAGTATGTAATGAAGTAGACTCTTCATTACTTTTTTTTTTATTTCTTGTTTCTAATAAAATTTGTAGAAACAAGTTGAGAAATATTTTCGGGGGACCAATGTGTCAATGTTTAGTTTAACCTAGCAAATCACAGCATATATAATAGCAAATCGTAATGTTTTATGTTGTGTAGTGTTTGAAAGTATGGAAATATAAACAATGTTTATCATTTATAGCAGCATATCAGTTAAACACTTATATTAGCATTTTATTATCACCATCATTTCATATATACTAATTAGTATAAATTAGGTACTTATATAATTTTTAGCATTCCAGCAGACATTAATTTAAAAAATAATAACTGTTAAAAATTATAGACGTAAGAATAACGATTTGACATAATATGTAGAAGATGAGTGTGAACATCCGAAGAAGAAATGTTTTTTTATGTCTGTTTATTTATAACAGTTTGACAAAGTTGTTACTTATGGTAGAACTATAATAAAAAACATGACTTTCAAATTTTGCTCAACTATAAACCACTGAAAAAAATGTGAGAAGTATGGAACCGCACAGTCATGTAGAGAAATGAATGAGGACTTCAGTGATCTATTTATCACAAACACTATGAAAATCATAAACATTTTTAAATCAGGGACCTTCTTTCTTTAAACATTGTATAATAGTGGTGCGTGCGTGCGTGCGTGCGTGCGTGCGTGCGTGCGTGTGCGTGTGCGTGTGCGTGTGTGTGTGTGTGTGTGTGTGTGTGTGTGTGTGTGTGTGTGTGTGCGCGCGTTTGTAATGCGATAGAATTTTGAGGTTTTTGTAAATGCTGGAAACCTTATTTATTTAACCAAATATTTATTTAAATTACATATATTTAGCCATAACAAGATTTTTCTGTATTCAGCCAAGAAATAAGTTGTTGACAATAGTTTGCATTAATTATGCTACATGTAAACTTCATGGGCTGTCTCAAAAAATTTGCACCATTATTTTGTGATAATCTTAAATTTTTAGTTAATTACAAACTAGTTTATAACAACAGTTGACAGTCGTAAATATTACAGACAAGTTCATTTACTCTGTACTTTGGTAGCTCTGTTACAATGACATGCCTATATTAGTCACTGCAGCTCGTAGACTGAATACAAGAAAGAAGTTACAATTCTGTCATGTTTTAGGAGTGATACACAACTGCGACATACATCAACAAGCACTAGTAACTATGACCATTCATCTGACATTGCTTGCAACTTTGAGAGGCCTAGGACAGGAAACACACATCATACTTCAGACTCAGAATCTGAGGTAAGGGACAGAATCATCACATATTACACTCATACTTACTTGTCTCTTAAATTACAGTACTTTGGATGCTTTTGATTTTTTTAAATATTTTAAATAAATACATTTTCTTTACCTCTCCTTCTCCCTCCCTTCTCTCTCTCATAAACACAGAGACATTTGTCACCTTACAACCTATATGATTTATAACTTTGCACTTACAACTACAACAGTGTTAAATAAAGCTCTCTTGAAGGTTTTGAAATAGTGGGTCAGGTTCAGCTTGAGTGCTACAAATGTGGGCAACATGGTCAGCTTCAAGCAGACTCTTGGGGAACTAAAAATCAAGGGTGCGAACGCACAAGTTGGAGAAGTAAGGCTCGTGAACACACACCATCTCTGTACATTGCAACATCACAGCTAACTGATTGTTACTGGGTTCTTTGAAAATAAACCAGTCATATTTACAGTTGTCACAGGTGCTACAGTGTGCTTCCTGATACAGTCAGACATCGTAAGTCCCAGTTGTAAATTTGTCATATGTAACTGCAACTGGAATCCTCGTCAAAGTGTTAGGAAAACATGACATATTCTCATGCCAAAGTTTCATCAAGTTTAGTCATCAAATGCTCATTGCAGATATTGTCAATGGCATGAATGCCTGTGAGTTTGTAGGGGATTTGGGAGGTAATGTACTGAGGGGTGGCCAAGAGAAGATCAATTTCTGGTCATATGAAGTGGTAGGGGCAACAGCCATGTGATCAAATAGGTGGCAGTAGGCAAGGAAGGAATTGAGAGGTGTGGAAAGAGAAACCTTTGCTGTTGGATGCAGAAACAAGAGAAGAATAGGACTATGAAGTACCAGTTTGCATGATGGCAAATGATGTGATCACAAAACCAGTTACGGTTGTTGCCGAGAGACCCATGCTTGTTCCTGAGCTGGAGGAAGCACCTGTAGGAGATACTGCTAGAGAGGAAGAATTGGCTGCAAGTAAACAAAATAAAGTAGCAGGAAGAAAAGACTAGCTGACATATAGATAATAGAAGAACTCAGAAATGGGAAGACATGTTACAGGATCAGAAAGTTTGCTAAAGAGGATGTTATGCAGGATATTGGAAGCGAACTGGGAAAGCAAAATGGAATTGAAGAACTGTTTGTAAGTGATGAGAAAACTGCTCTGGAAATGGATAAAGGAATGTCCAGAGTCAAACTGAAACTAAATATCATAAAACAATCTGCCAGGGGATGAACAAGCTTAACACATTCACTACTAACTACTCAGATCCAAGTAGCTAGGGTCTCCCAACAGGTTCACATTACTCGCTTCCAAGTACCTGTTGTATGTGAAATACTCAGCTCTTGATGTAGGTGGAATGTATGTTCTCAGTAATGAATGTGTTAGAGTATAGTAACACAGTGAAGAGATAGTAAATTGTGGCTACATGTTGTGTGAATGGCAGGATTACACAGTGCTCTCAATCTTTGGTACTACACAATGCATCCAGATATTGGTCAATTATTATTCTATTGGCATCCAATCCAGTCTTATCACATACTAAAACATGCCACAGGCAGAGTACAAAACCATTTTGGAAGTGAACAGTCAGTGAATCATGTACTGTGAAGCCAAGTGATAAAGACATGTTATTATTCAGTTTTAAGGCTGCTTTTTAGAGTCCATTTAGTGTAAAGTGATTATAGTGAATTAATGTATACTTGCTGACTTGAATTATTAGAGCAGTACTGATAAGTAAGTGACATTTATTGTGTGCTACACTGATGTGTTGGTCTCTTGTAAACCTGAAGATTTGTTTTATATAAGTGTCTTTGAATTATTTAAACTGTAATTAAAGTTTTAAATAGTGATTCCTCTATATTCAGTCATTAATTTCCACTGTTTAAACACGCTATGCGACCATTGTAACAATACGCTAAATTTAATATCTGCTGAGATAGTACAGTAATGATCATGTTCTTGTGACTGTTAAATATCATCAGTTGGTACTGATGTTCACTTTTCCTAGTTGGTTAATAGTACCTATAACAGTTGTTTGTATTGGTTTTTACAATTGTATTTCTTGATATTATATTTCTCTTTACTTATTTTTATTTGTATTATTGTAATTATTTTAATGTTTTCATTCATTGCTTTCCTCCCCATAGAGTTTGCAAATATGTAAAATTAGACACTAAAATTTGTTTTCAAGTTTATTCTAAAACATTTTTAGACATTTTTTTCTAGAGTCAAAAGAGTGCACATTAGCAGGAAATTCCTCCAGAGAGGGAGAGAGAGATAGAGAGAGAGAGAGAGAGAGAGAGAGAGAGAGAGAGAGAGAGAGAGAGAGAGAGAGAGAGAGAGAGAGAGAGAGAGAGAGAGAGAGAGTGCACACGTGTATTTATGTTGATGTTATATTTATTATTTACAAAGGTTATGTAAAATATATAAAAACACTTGGTAAGTTTCACAAATTTTTTAATTAACTCTGACAGCTGTTTCAACTAACTTAAGCCATTGTCAATTTTATATATTTTACAAAACCTTTGTATTAATATGTTTCACCAAGTTCCCAACGAGTCATCAATTAATTTATTATTTATACTGAAATACCTCAAGATATTTTATTTTCCTTACTAGGAACATGTTTCGAGAGCTATTGTGCTCTCATCCTCAGCCTTCGTGATTCTGCGTCTAGTGAAGTACCTATGTGTTGGTGTGTTGGCCATTGTGGTCTCCTGTTGGTTTCTGGTATCTCAAAGTGGTATTTTTGTGTGTGATTGTGGTCTGTGTATTTTCGATGTTAAGTGCTTTGAAAATTGTGTCTTGTTTTGTATTGATTTGTATTTGTTCGGGTATTAGTTTGTTTTGTGTTTTAAGTTTGTATATTTGTAAATTTTCCCAAATGTTCATTATGGTGCCTTTGTGTGGTATGTGTTTTATTAGTGTCATGTTGGTTATGTTTGGGAATTCATGTCCAGTGTTTATTGCATGTGTGGCTAAATGGGATTTATATATTTCTGGTTTTTTGTACGCATTTAGATGTTCAAAATAACGTTTTTTCAGCTGTTTTTTTGTTTGTTCTATGTAACATTTATTGCAATCTTGGCATTCAATTTTGTATATACCGTTAGTAGTTGTATTACCTTTGTTGTGTGGGTTATTTAGTTTTTGTAAATTATTTTTATTAGTTTTGTATGCTATTTTGATATCTGTGTTTTTAAATAATTTTGTTAGCTTTGTCATTTTATTATTCATGTATGTGAGTGTGGCCCATTTGTTGTTGTTGTTATTATTTATGTGTTGTTCATTTTGATTAACTCTTAATTGTTCAGTTTTTATTTTATATTTGATCAAATAACAAAAACACAAATGCAGAGAACATACTAAAACAAATCAGTAACATACATCCTAAAATACAATTCACAGAAGAAAAAGAAAAACATAACAAAATCAACTATTTAGACATAACCATCACAAGAAACAACAACCACATACAATATGCAATATACAGAAAACCAACTTCTACCAACATCATCATACCTAACCATTCTGACCACCCACCATAACATAAAATGGCAGCATTCTATTCGGTATTTAACAGAATGTACAAAATTTCCCTAAACAAACAAGAAACAGACAAAGAAAGAAATATAATATACCAAATTGCTCATGAAAATGGATACAATAAAAATACTATAAACAAAATAGAAAATAAAATCAAATATAAAATAAAAACTGAACAATTAAGAATTAATCAAAATGAACAACACATAAATAATAACAACAACAACAAATGGGCCACATTCACATACATAAATAATAAAATGTCAAAGCTAACAAAATTATTTAAAAACACAGATATCAAAATGGCATACAAAACTAATAAAAATAATTTACAAAAACTAAATAACCCACACAACAAAGATAATACAACTACTAACGTCATATACAAAATTGGATGCCAAGATTGCAATAAATGTTACATAGGACAAACAAAAAAACAACTGAAAGAACGTTATTTTGAACACCTAAACGCATACAAAAAACCAGAAATATACAAATCTAATTTGGCCACACATGCAATAAACACTGGACATGAATTCCCAAACATAACCAACATGACACTAATAAAACACATACCACACAAAGGCACCATAATGAACATTTGGGAAAATTTACAAATATACAAACATAAAACACAAAACAAACTAATACCTGAACAAATACAAAACAAGACACAATTTTCAAAGCACTCAACATCGAAAATACACAAAATACTAATACACACACCACAATCACACACAAAAATACCACTTTGAAATACCAGAAACCAACAGGAGACCACTATGGTGACAGACCAACACATAGGTACTTCACTAGATGCAGAATCGCGAAGGATGAGGATGAGAGCACAATAGCTCTCGAAACATGTTCCTAGTAAGGAAAATAAAATATCTTGAGGTAATTTCAGTATAAATAATAAATATATTATATAAATCAAGAAACAGACTGTAGCAAAAAGAGTTTGAAAATATGTTATAATTACATTGTATTTTATTTTATGCGAGTTGTATTTTTAAAATCTTTATTTATTGTAGTCATAATTTTAACATTAAGCAATCTAGATGGTGTAGTGGACAATGCATTTTTTTGAAGCAGGGTGTTATAGGTTTCAATCTAGAAGGTGGATTGTTTTCATGTGAGACAGGACTTCACATTACAGATGCAATTTGTCATTAGCAAATAAATTGATAATTTTTCACCTGTACTGGTTTATTAATGTGCTAATCACTTTAGTTTTAAAGGTAGAAACAACTCAGAATTTAAAACAGTTTTGTGAAATCTTCTAAAAGAACATGTTTTCTCAACTTTGGCAGACCACCACTCCTAAACAGTGAAATTTATGAAAAAGAACCCAAAGCTAAAAGTCTTAAAAATTGATTTTCTATATGATAATACTATAAAAGTATGAGTTAATCTTAAATAAATAAGATGGACCACCATATTGGAATAAAAAATAATTTTAAACCATACAGAACATAGGGGAGCTCTCTTGTTTGAAGTTTCTTATACCTCATATAGTTTATATGCTCTCAGTGTTGGCCTACTTGAGTTGAAAACCTTGTATATTTGTTCATTTTACATATATTTATATCAGTGAGTGAGTGAATCTTCTGTTAGTAATTAAAAACGACAGAATCTAGGAAACCTATCTAGAGAAAATTCACCAAACTATGTAAAAAATAAATTTTCTAGTAATACTTTCATCCCTGAGTTATTTTACTTTGGTGTGTATAGAACCTATGTTTTTGTAAAGATATTCTTGATAAATCTCAGTATGTATGATGTAGTATGTATTACATCATTCTAAAGAGCACATGATGAAGTTTAAAATTATTTTAATAATATATATAATACTTTCACTTATGAACTTACTATTGTCACTTCCCAAACGTTTCAAGATGTTGTTTCTCTTCTTCAGTGGGTTGAGTACTAACTGTCGATTACAGAATAACCGTTACGGAATGGAGTGTGTGGGGGGGTTGATGGTGGGAAGGGGTTGGCGCTGAGGTTCGAATTATGTGTGTGGATCAGTGTGTCAAATAGTGTATGTGATTTGTAATGTATCTGTTCATTTAATATGTTGTTTGGTTGTAGTGTGTGATATCTGTATATTTCAAATTGTTCAGCTGTGTTTAGTTTTCTACTTTTTGGTAAGTAGTGTAATATTTCCATGTTGTGTTCTATGTTTGTGTAGCTGTGGTTTTCGTTATGTAAATGTGTGGCAAATGTGGAATGTATGTAGTTTGTGGTGAGGGCTTTTAAATGTTCAGAAAACCTGGAAGAAAAAGATCTTCCCGTCTGGCCGATGTAGAATTGTTGACAATCATTGCAATTTAATTTGTAAACCCCTGTTTTGCTGTATGTGTCAATGTCTTTGTTAGTATTGTTTATGTGTTTTCTAATGGTGTTGTTGGTTCTGTAAGCTACTTTATAATTTTGTTTCCTAAATGTGTTTGCAATTTTATGTGTATTGGAATTGTAGTACGTAAGTGTTATGTATTTACTGGGTTGTGTGCTGTTGGTCAGATGTGTTTTACTTTTTGTGTTGAGGATTCGTTTATGTAGTTTATTTATTAATTCGGGGTTGTATCCGTTTTTGACTGCTATGTATTTAATTGTGTTTAATTCATCTTGGTGGTCATGTGTGTTTAGGGGTATTGACGTGAGCCTATGGAGCATGTAGTTGAAAGCTGCATGTTTGTGTTGAGTTGGGTGGTTGGATGTGTTGTGTATGACCATGTCTGATGTGGTGGGTTTTCTGTATATTTTGTATGTGTGTGTGTTGTTTGTTTTGGTGATTGTAAGGTCTAAAAAGTTTATGCTGTTGTTTAATTCTATTTCAAGTGTGAATTTTAATTTATGGTGTAAAGTGTTAATGTATTTATGTAAATTTTCTATTTGTCTTTTGTTGCCGTTGTGAAGGAGTAAAATGTCGTCGACATACCTGTGCCAATATATTATTTTATCGGTGTATTTGTTGTTGTTCAGTATGTGTTTCTGTTCTATGGTGTGTATGAATATTTCTGCTAGTATACCTGATATAGGGGAGCCCATGGGTAGTCCATCTGTTTGTGTGTAATACATGCTATTGTGTGCGAAATAATTTTGATCTGTGATAATTTTAGTTAGATGGATGATCTCGTTTATGTGTGTTTCAGGTGTGTTATTTATTTTTAGTAATTGTTCTAATGTAATTATGGTTTCTTTTATGGGAACATTGGTGTATAGGTTTGTTATGTCGAATGAAGCAAGTGTGGAATTGTGGGGAATGTGTACATGTTGAGTTTTATTCACTAGATCTATATTATTTTTGACAGTGGTGTTGTTTGTTAAATTTATGCTATTTCTGATCAATTTATCTAAATGTCTAGCTATTTTGTGTGCAGGTGCTTGTGTGTTGTTTATAAGTGGTCTGATGGGAATATTGGGTTTGTGTAATTTCGGTAGTGCATTTAGTGTAGGGGCTTTTGGTTTAATTTGTTTTAGACATTTGATCTTGTCAGGTGATACTATGTGTTTTGTGTTATTTAGGGTTTTGTTTATTTGTTTGTGATATTTAGGGGTGGGGTCTTTATTTAATTTAGTGATGTTGTTTTCCTTAAAAAATGTTTCAATTTTGTTATTTAAAGCCTGTTTTTCTATTATGACATTTATATTACCTTTGTCTGCTTTAAGTATGGTTAGGTTGTGTTCGTGTAATTTGTGTTTTATGTTTTTTAGTGTTTGGATTTCATTATTGTGTTGTTTATTTTCGTATTGTTGTGTGTGTTGTAATTTACGCTTTATTTCATAACGTATTGTATCATGGTCTTGGTTTAGTGTGTGTTGTATGGCTGTTTCAGTGTCTAGGACTATGTCATGTGTATGTTTACTATTACCGTTATTATTTGTATTGGTACCTAAATTGTGTTTAGACCTAAATTCTACATCGGCCAGACGGGAAGATCTTTTTCTTCCAGGTTTTCTGAACATTTAAAAGCCCTCACCACAAACTACATACATTCCACATTTGCCACACATTTACATAACGAAAACCACAGCTACACAAACATAGAACACAACATGGAAATATTACACTACTTACCAAAAAGTAGAAAACTAAACACAGCTGAACAATTTGAAATATACAGATATCACACACTACAACCAAACAACATATTAAATGAACAGATACATTACAAATCACATACACTATTTGACACACTGATCCACACACATAATTCGAACCTCAGCGCCAACCCCTTCCCACCATCAACCCCCACCACACACTCCATTCCGTAATGGTTATTCTGTAATCGACAGTTAGTACTCAACCCACTGAAGAAGAGAAACAACATCTTGAAACGTTTGGGAAGTGACAATAGTAAGTTCATAAGTGAAAGTATTATATATATTATTAAATTAATAAGTGAACGAAGAGGATGCAACAACAAGATAATTTTAAAATTATTATATAATTTTATTATAATTACCAAAAAGTTTCATAATTTAGAATTTCTTATTAAAATTTGAAAAAGAAAAAACAGAAAGTAGCTAGAAAGTAGTTGATTGATGGTTGCTAACATTCGAGAATTGAATTTATCATTTACAAATTTCCAAGTTTTCTTAGTAAAATAAATGAAACTATTATTATTAGAATAAATATGAAAAATAACGATGCAGAACACAAAAAAAACATATTTTGTATTTAAGGAAACTGAATGGACTGTGAACATAATTTACAAAAGAACGTACAAACAAATGCAAACTCCCTCTCTTGCATGCCCTCTTGTAATTCCAACTAAAACTGACAGACTAAACTGACAACTGACAACTAAAATGAACTAAAGAATAGGACTTCCAAAAAAATGAATATTTGCCACTCAAATAATATTTAAATAAAATGTTACAACCTGAGTATGCTCAGGCTTCAACCATTTGCACCATATGTGTTGTCAGTGTATACTTGGGCTTCAGGTGTGAAAGTGTTAAGTATTGTGTATGTTTTGGTGAGATACTATTGCTGTATGAACATTCAAAATTAGTGTTATACTGAAGACATAAGTTCTGTATGATGTCTTCTTACTGATTTGATGTTTGTTTGTTTCCTTTTCTTTGCAAAAGGGAAATTAACACAACAATTAGACAATACTGAATGTCAAAACTTTACTCTGACCCGTACCTTTACTGTTGCACACAATTTTCTAGCTCAAGCTAATTTACTTATTGTATAATTCTAAATCTAATGAGACATGCTATTTAGTGATTAATAACAAAACTGTAATGAAACTTTATAGTTTACCTTATTTCCTTTCCATCTTGCGACTTCGTTATAATGTCATACACGACATGTTTCGGGAAACATGTTCCCATCTTCAGGTTTAAAACTTCTCGCTCTCACATGAAGAACTTGTCAACGCAAATAAAAAACTTTGACTAACATCATTAAAACACACTACATTAATAAAATGTCACAACGTACCGCGCAAAGAATCAGTGCGCACTGTTCGGGTTCATAATCGCAACTGTTGATTTCTCATTTGTCTGTAATCTGATAAACATGTTGTAACGCAGTATCGTACAAGCTGTTCGAGTTAAACGACAATTGATCGTTGAGCACTAGGTTTTTTTGTGTTCTCGATGCTTTGTAGATTCGAACTCTTCTAAAGTGCTCATAATTCGCCCTTTGTTGAAAATTTGCAATGGTTTCAAATTTTTGGCGCAACTAGTGTATCCGTGGTTATTATTGATCAAATGTAACGCAAAGTTGGAGGTAGTATATCTAATGCTGCCCTTCGGTATGTGTTCACTAAATCTATCTTTAAATTTTCTCCCTGTCTGGCCAATGTAAAACATGTCACAATCATCGCACACAATTTTATACACACCTGAGTTATTTTCAGGTTCTGAACGTTTATTATGTCTGACGAAATTCCGTAAGTTATTCGTGGTTTAAAAAAATACATTAATGTTTAGTTTTTTAAAAACGTTTTTTATAATGTGTGGAAGTAGATTAGTATATTCAGTCGCGATGAAAGCGTTCTCTGTATTGTTAGATTTAATCACTTTATTTACTTTGGATTTATGTTTACGAATTAGTTTGTCTATAATTGTGTCTTTATATCCATTCCTTACGGCAATGAATTTGACAGTGTTTATCTCTTCCTTCAGATCTTCTTGGCTTAGTGGGAACGACAATAGTGTGTGTACGAAAGCATTGAAGGAAGCCAATTTTTGCGTGTGTGGGCGATATGAATCTGCATGAATAACCATGTCTGTAGTTGTGGGTTTTCTGTATATCCCAAATTTAAAAGAATCGGTGCATTTCTTGATGCATACGTCCATAAAATTTAAGCTATTATATTTCTCTGTCTCCATAGTAAATTTAATGTTTCCATTTATGTTGTTCATGTGCTTGAGCATTATATCGATTTGCCTATTTGTGCTGTTGAATATTAGGGTTACGAGTTCATTACCTGCAACAACATTAAACGCCTAAAGAACGACCCGACTACAAAATACACAAAACGATTAAACTCCGTTATTAATGAATGCATAACGTTGTTTGACAAAGACACTAGACGCCAGATTAAACAGATGAAACCGCGGGCCCCCATATTCACTGGCTTGCCCAAAATACACAAAGAACACATGCCCATACGACCCTTAGTTAATTACACATCTGCGCCTAGTTATATAGTAGCTAAAAAACTACAAATCATTTTAAAAAATAGTATCAAACTAACGAACGTACATAGCGTAAAGAATAGCCTGGAATTTATAAACAATATAAGGAACGTCAATTTTGACCCTAACTATAAACTAGTCTCGTTTGACATTACCAATTTATACACTAACATACTGGTAAATGAGACTATAAACATACTTCAAACCAACTTGATTAATGCCGCAGTATTAAGCCAACAGCAAATTCAAGAACTATTGTCATTGTTACGAGTCATGTTACAACAGAATTATTTTACTTTTGATAACAAGTTTTTCGAGCAGAAAGAAGGATTAGTGATGGGTTCCCCGCTCAGTGGTCTATTGGCAGAAATATACCTTAATTATTACGAAAATAAATATCTTTTGTCTGCTCATAACAAATTGCATGAACTTATCATTTCATACACCCGATACGTTGATGACATCTTTATAATATTCAACGGCACAAATAGACAAATTGATATAATGCTCAAACACATGAACAACATAAACGGAAACATTAAATTTACTTTGGAGACAGAGAAATATAATAGCTTAAATTTTTATGGACGTATGCATCAAGAAATGCACCGATTCTTTTAAATTTGGGATATACAGAAAACCCACAACTACAGACATGGTTATTCATGCAGATTCATATCACCCACACACGCAAAAATTGGCTTCCTTCAATGCTTTCGTACACAGATTATTGTCGTTCCCACTAAGCCAAGAAGACCTGAAGGAAGAGATAAACACTGTCAAATTCATTGCCATAAGGGATGGATATAAAGACACAATTATAGACAAACTAATTCGTAAACATAAATCCAAAGTAAATAAAGTGATTAAATCTAATAATACAGAGAACGCTTTCATCGCGACTGAGTATACTAATCTACTTCCACACATTATAAAAAACGTTTTTAAAGAACTAAACATTAATGTATTTTTTAAAACCACGAATAACTTACGGAATTTCTTCAGACATAATAAACGTTCAGAACCTGAAAATAACTCGGGTGTGTATAAAATTGTGTGCGATGATTGTGACATGTTTTACATTGGCCAGACAGGGAGAAAATTTAAAGATAGATTTAGTGAACACATACCGAAGGGCAGCATTAGATATACTACCTCCAACTTCGCGTTACATTTGATCAATAATAACCACGGATACACTAGTTGCGCCAAAAATTTGAAACCGTTGCATATTTGCAACAAAGGGCGAATTATGAGCGCTTTAGAAGAGTTCGAAATCTACAAAGCATCGAGAATACAAAAAAACTTAGTGCTCAACGATCAATTGTCGTTTAACTCGAACAGCTTGTACGATACTGCGTTACAACATGTTTATCAGATTACTGACAAATGAAAAATCAACAGTTGCGATTATGAACCTGAACAGTGCGCACTGATTCTTCGCGCGGTACGTTGTGACATTTTATTAATGTAGTGTGTTTTAATGATGTTAGTCAAAGTTTTATATTTGCGTTGACAAGTTCTTCATGTGAGAGCGAGAAGTTTTAAACCGGAAGATGGGAACATGTTTCCCGAAACATGTCGTGTATGACATTATAACGAAGTCGCAAGATGGAAAGGAAATAAGGTAAACTATAAAGTTTATTTCAATAACGCGACTTGGAGACCATAAATCACAAATTATGAAAACTGTAATAATGTAGTAATATATTCATGAAATTATGTTATGGTAAATGAACCATTTAATGAAGTGATAAAACTGCTGTGAATAATTAAAACTAACTGTACACATAATGGAAAAGTTCCACAAGATAAACACAACACTTTGATTTAAATGGAATAAATCCTATTGTAGTCCCAAGCCACGTCTTTGTTAACCAAATACACTGTTACTCACCGTCTATGGCCTTTCCGTAATGTTGTTTCGTGTTTACATGTTTCGAGGCACTTGCCTCATCATCAGAACTTATAAAAACCAATCTATGTCATAAATGATGACATTTGTCAAAATATTAAAAACACAATACGGCAATTAAACTATGTACATAACTTGCTTTAAAAATGTTAGGTGTGCCTTGCAAGACAACACGCGCCGTACTGACAAAATCTAAGCCTTATCTCGACCATATCGCATAGCGGTATCGTACAGTATATTTGATTTATATTGTAATTGGTCGTTCAACACGTGTGGCTTGGTACTGGCGTCGTTGTATGCTTTGTAAATCTCATATTCTTCAAGGGCGTTCAAATAACCCCCTTTACTGCAGAAATGAAGGGGTATTAAATTCGAGCTAAAATCCGTGTAACTGTGATTGTTGTCTATAAGGTGCCTGGCGAAATTTGACTTGATATTGTCAAAGTTGTAAACTCGTGTAGGGGGTCTATGTTCAGAAAATCTTTTCAAAAAACCTCGACCCGTATGTGGGCCAGACAGGTCGAGGTTTTTTGAAAAGATTTTCTGAACATAGACCCCCTACACGAGTTTACAACTTTGACAATATCAAGTCAAATTTCGCCAGGCACCTTATAGACAACAATCACAGTTATACGGATTTTAGCTCGAATTTAATACCCCTTCATTTCTGCAGTAAAGGAGGTTATTTGAACGCCCTTGAAGAATATGAGATTTACAAAGCATACAACGACGCCAGCACCAAGCCACACATGTTGAACGACCAATTACAATATAAAACAAATATACTGTACGATACCGCTATGCGATATGGTCGAGATAAGGCTTAGATTTCGTCAGTACGGCGCGTGTTGTCTTGCAAGGCACACCTAACATTTTTAAAGCAAGTTATGTACATAGTTTAATTGCCGTATTGTGTTTTTAATATTTTGACAAATGTCATCATTTATGACATAGATTGGTTTTTATAAGTTCTGATGATGAGGCAAGTGCCTCGAAACATGTAAACACGAAACAACATTACGGAAAGGCCATAGACGGTGAGTAACAGTGTATTTGGTTAAACACAACACTCCATTATTATTACATATTACTTTAAGACTTAGAAAAGTATTAAAAAATAATTGTACTTGTAAACAATGAAACATAATGAGCTAACGTAATAGTATTATTTTTAAATGGAGTATAGTGTTACACACAACTTTCCCCTTTTTTCTTGAAGTAATAATATATTACAGTGTGCAGTGTAATATTTCTTCTCCAGGTAGGCTATATTGTTACATTGATTTCTAGTTAAAACTGCATTGTCAGAATATTTAACAAATAACTGTTGTTACAAAGTCAAAAAAAATTCACATTGTTGTTTGTATGTTTAGGTGTCTGTTGATGGACGCAGTTTAGAACTAGCATCTAGTCACAGTTCTGATGAAGAAGACTCATCTCGTAATAAGAAAGTTGCATCCCCAAAAAACCCTAATTACCTCCCTAACATACCTCCATATAGAAATGGAGCATCAGCATCACGACTACATACAGTTCAGCCCCCACCACATTTGAATGTTATAGCTAATTCAGAATTATTCAAACCAATATATGCTCCACGATGGCCATCTCAGACATACACTGCAGGTATGTACAAACAATTCTTAAATTATGATGTTGTTCTGACCATTTTAATTAAAAGAAGTATTATTTATTATTTAAACCATACTCTGATTGTATACACTACCTGAACAGTTGTTTAATTGTCCCTCAACACATATTTTTGTATTATATTAACATACTCATTTAACTGTATTATTAATGTGAGTATGGGGGAGAGGAAATGGATGACATCTTTAGAATATAGGGTTGCCAATGTTTTGTTATCAAATTAAAGGAGATCTGGTGTTACATTATGAATACTGTGAATGAATTAAAAATATAAATTTTTATCAATGTAACAAAAAAATAAACAACTACAGAATTATCACAGACTACAGAGGTTCTTGCTAAAAGTTATATGTATTTAAATTTTTAAAACCGAGGACTTAAAAATTCAGTAGAATATGGGGTAATTGTGAACTTTCTTAACTTTCCTAATAGCATGATTTTTAAAATTCATCTTCTTTATTATATAATCACATGAAAAATAATTTTATTTGGCAGTCAAACATATTTATGGACTAAAATGTAAATACCATTCCCCATAAGCATGCATGTGAAACAAAAATATGCACTATCTTTATTACGGTAATTTGGTATTTTGTGGAAACACCACAGACAACCAATAGCAGACTTGTCGACAGTGACAAATGTATGAAGATGTTACATGTATTGCATCACTGATAATTCACATGCAGGATGTACATCCTCACACACACACACACACACACACATTCATCTATGAATGTAAATTATGTGAATTACTTCCCTATTCAATGCCAGTTGAGAACCACATAACAGGCAGTTTATTCAGTGTTTAAATATTTTGTGGACAGTTAAAAAGTTAGTAATCTTTTTTTGTGTGCAAGTGTATGCTTGCATTTTGGCCATCTATGGGATTCATTTATGCAAGCCATATTGCAATCAGTGCATCTCAAATAATTCTATAAAAAAATCGTGAACATAAAAAAGTAAACACAACAGCACGCAATAATTAAATGAAAAAAAATTGAAACACACACACACACACACACACACACACAAATCATCAGTGCATATCCTTTTTTTTACACACACATAAATTAAAAACTAATTATATATATTGCAACGATACGTTTAGCATAAGTCTCCGTATCAACCCCTGACTGCGGTATGAGAACATACGAACGCACGTATGAGTTGTGTGAAAGATGAAAATAATGTAATAATTAAGCATTAGGTATAAGACATAAATAAAAGAAACAAACGTATTAATTAATTTTAAATAAGGAAATAATTGTAAGTGAGCATGCATATGGAATTGCCAAGCCTTGTTGGTTTTAAACGCAGCGAAGGAAGATGAAACATGCCTCGACCAGCAGCTGTGATGTCATTGCTGCAGGCAACCGTTTGGTATCAGTTTGTGTGTGTGTGTGTTCGTGTTAGTGTGTAAATGAAGAACAAGTTGAATTATGTTTACGATTATAGAAAATTTTACACAGTTTTTTAAGTGCTGAACGAAAACCAGAAGTCACACGAATCAGAGACATATGTAGAAACACAGCTGGCGCCCGGCACTACAATTCGATACTAAGAGGTCTATGATCGTGGGAACAGTTCAGCTACCGTGTGAAATTTTGCCATAACTTCCATAGTTTACACACCTTAATGTTCATAATTTGCATAGGTTAAGTTTATTAATGTACCTAACGATTTGTCAAATAATATTTATAAAAAAGTGTGCGCTTCATAGAAAGACGCGTAGGTTGTATAATTAGTGAATAAACCGATGCGCTGACTTGTTCAACTCTGTCCGAACAGTTTTCAACAGGAGTTGAAAACTCCGGCAGGAGTATAAAACCCCAGCGAGCGATACACTCTTGCTCAGATCATCAACAGACAGCACGTGAAGTCCACGCATCTCACCACCGCAAATTTTACAAAGTTTAAGTAATGTTTTAAATCGTATTACGTAAACTAAAGTGCGATGGAACCGGCAGTACGTTGGTGAAAGTAATTAGTGATATACACGAGTGATGTAAAAGACAATAATACCGTAAACTACGAGGAGTCGAAACGTCGTCGATGAACTTCAAGAAGTCCACGTAGAACTTCGAGACATCCACGAGGGAAAAGACGAGGAGAGGAGAGGAAACAGAGCAATATACTAAAGGACGCAGGACAGCCACATGCAGCTACAGCCAGCCGTACATCATCACGACCAGAGGTCCATGTCAGAACTCAGCATCCATTAGACGGAGAGAGTAATTCTAAACGACGCAGAGACAGAGAAGGTGATACCAGAAGGGGATCCGAAAACTCAAGAGACCAGGTGACGGTAACAACACAGTTAAGTGGTTGCAGAAATATGCAGGTGAAGTCAGACATTTATTCAATCTTAGAAATCACCCTGAGGTCTATCAAAAGAAGGCTCTAGATTCCATATCCAAGTTTACATAAATTTTATTATTTTATTTGCATAATGAATAATTAATAAAAGTTCAGAGAATAATAATTTATAACAAAGAACATAAAACTTATTAATCTAATAAATAAATGGTAATTAGAGAAACCATATTTTATTATATTTTTATATTATAATTAAATAATTAAAATCAAGTAACTGTAACGTAAAATCAAGTACGAAAGTTTACTTCAATTGTAGATTTTAATTAATTGAGACATTAGGAGTATAGTTAAATAAAGTAATAGAATGGTCTATATTAGAATTTTTATAATGTTTAATTTTTTTTTTAATTAAGTGGTCATCAGAAAAAAAACCACACTTGCTAAGTCAATATTAATATTCAATTTCGTACGTGTTCATCACGCATGGTAATAATATATGTGTCATATATTATATGTCTGTGTAAATATTCCAGGTCATATATGTCTTTTGTTTATGTATAATGTGTCTTAGACTATAAGAGGTAAGAGTTTGCCACGTTATAATTATACGATATTCGTATAAGGGAATATAAGGGTTTCAATGTGTAAGGGTTAACCCACACACTAATTAATAACATGACAATTTGCAGGTTTTAGTTAATAAACAAAATGAATATAATTTTATTAACAAAGTCGTACTAATTTCACAACCAGTACTAAATCCTCTGTACTCTTTACTTGTAACGAAGAGTATACCTTCGAGACATGGGTAAGTTGCGCACAAATGAGTAATAGCATATGTGCAAAAGTGAGTTGTTAAGAGTATTGTTGCATAATTAATGTCGCTTCCAACGGTGGGGCCGGACACAAAAAAAAGAGAATAATCATTACAAGTAAATGGCGCCCAGAATATAAATAAAGTCAAATAAATAATTGGCACAAGTATGAAAAATAATAGTAAATTCAAGTAAGAAGTAATATTACAAATTGTTAAATTTAAGTACAGAGAGAAAAAAAAGTTGTGAAATTAATACTAATAAGTAAATTATAAATAAAGAAATATAAAGTCACGGTGGACCAATAATTAAACACATAATTAGTATAACGAATCAGTTAGGACACCGTAGTTTACAATGACGAAGCAACCAACAATGGACTTCGAAACGATGTTTCAACCACTGCAAGAGGAGTTAAAAACGAATAGTGCAGAACTAAAAACTCAATTAGAAAGTAGCAATGAAAAATTAGAAAATAAATTAGGAAGATTAGAATATAGTAATACGAGATTAGAAACTCAAGTAGAAGATAGTCGTAATAGATTAGAAACCACTACTGAAGAATTAAAAACTCAGTTAGAAAGTAATAATGATGAGTTAAAAAGAGTAAAATAGATAGTAATAATACGAGGTTAGAAGCTAAGATAGAACTCGTCAGTAACACTTTGAAAACAGAGCTTGCTGCACGCGTTCAAGCCGTCGAACAGCGTGTTCAACAGTCACTTAATGAACAAGCTGTAAAGATCGATAGCAAGTTCAGAGAACAGCGTGAATATACAACACGTGAAATAAAAGAACACATTAAACAACTGGCTGAACAGTGGAATGAAAAATTTAAAATTACGAAGCAGGAGCAAGATCTCAAAAACAAGGACGTAAATGAGCGCATCCTGGACAACACAAATAGAACAAAGGAACTCACTGTGAGGACACAGACAGTAGAAATAGCCGTGGAGGAGGTCACTAGAAAAACTATGCACCACTCCATGGAAATTAACAACATGAAAGATGGACTGCAAGAGGAGGTAGAAAAACTACGAGCGGAGGTCAAGAGACGACCAAGTGCTATTAATGATGTGTGCTGCAAAAGTAGAGGATCGAGAGAAGATCAGCTTTAAAGGCAACAAATGGGAGAACCTCATAGAATTTTTACAAAAGTGTGAACGAGAAATGGCAACAATAGGGAGTAACCTAAGCGACAGAGAACGTATAGATTTTGTAAGTCGACAATTCCAGGAAACAGCATCCAAATGGTATACGATTGTTCGGGACCAAACAGAAACTTATGAACAGTTCAAGGCATCCTTTGAAAATCGGTACTGGAATATACATACCCAGAGACAGGTACGAGACCAGCTGGAGTATGGGCGGTATTACGTCAACAGCAAACGATCCATGGAAGACTACATCATACAACTCGTCGAACATTGTAAGCACCTTAGACCAAGTTTCACTGAGCACGAATTAGTATTAAAACTAAGCTACCATTTTGACAGACACATTAGACTCACCGTATATACACAAGGAGTTAAAACCATTGAGGAACTTCTAATCCTTGTGACGCAATCATCACAGTTTGTTAACAAAGAGTACGAAAGGAGAGACAACCAGCCGCAGCAGCAGCAGTACTCTACGCAAAATCAAATACACCACAAATCACCACAGTTCGAGACTAAAGAAGAGGACATACGGAAAGATAAGTGGAAAAAGTATAAACAACCCTATGAAAAAGGTAACCCGACTCCGAATAAAGGAGCATACGCCCACCCATTTTCATCGAAAAAACACGTAAAACCATACAATTCCAATGTGCAAAACATCAACACAAAAAATAATCATAATAATAAAAATAATTATGAAAATAAAATTGTGCAACAGCCGACACACCCGTCAACGTCCAAAGAGGAAGGGGGTGATCGTAGAACACCAACCGATAAGAAAACTGGATGACTACAGAAGGGTAACAAAACACCAGTACGTACAGGTTTAATAAACGACCTGCACACACATGATTTGCGTGACACCCTAAACAAGACAGATACACAACAGGAAATAACGTTATCTAAAACCTATTATCCTATGTTACGGGGAACAATAAATAATTTAAATATGAAAATCCTTGTCGACACTGGAAGTGAGGTATCCGTAATCAGCCGGACCTGCATCAACAAGAACCGGAACCACTTCAGACATGCACCAGTGTTACCGATAAGCAATTATTATATAACAACGACGACAAAGATTAAACAGATTGCCACACAACAAATATATGTTAATTTTAAATGTAATAAACTTGAATGCGATATTCCTATGATAGTAGTAGATAAGCTTACATATGAGTGTATCATAGGTATCGACGTATTAAATAAATTAGGAGCAGTTATTAATTTAGAAAACAATTCAATGACATGCAAAGTTAAGGGAGGACTCTACGTAATTAAATTTGAAGAAAGTCAAAACAACTTGGAAGAAGAACAGGAACCAATCGTTAACTCCAGACCAGCTGTAAAACACGCTGCAAGTGACATCAATACACAAGAGGACAATCAACATGAAGGATTAGAGTTAATAGAAGACTTGATACAGGAATATCAAGATATATTTAGCGACGTGCCTACAATTACGAATACTTATGAACACAAGATTCAGGTCACCGATCCTACTAAGTTCGTACGGAGGACATATCCGATTCCCATGAAATATGCGGAACCAGTCAATGAGGAAATCAGAAGAATGATGGATAACGGCGTAATAGAGCGGTCCAACAGCAGCTTCATCAATCCTCTCGTTGTCGTCAAAAAGAAGACGGATGAAATGAGACTGTGTTTAGACATGCAGAATCTAAATAGTGTCGTCGAAAAGGATTTTGATTGTGCACCGAATATTGAAGAATTATTTAACAAATGTCAAGGAGCAAAATATCTAACCAAGTTAGACTTGACTTTGTCGTTTTGGCAAATTCCCATTCGCAAACAAGATCGCAAATACACCGCATTCCTGTACAAGAACAAAAGCTACCAACATCGAGTAGTGCCCTTTGGATTGAGTACAAGCCTCGCAGCAATTGTAAAGTGTTTGCAAAATGCACTAGGACCAGAGGTGGAACCATACACCATGATCTTCGTGGACGACATCCTTGTAATCTCGCCAACGTTGGAAGAACACCTTCAGCATCTGAACACTATATTTCAAAAGTTCAGAGACGCTAACCTCTTACTGAAGTTAGAGAAGTGCGAATTTATTAAAACTTCAATAAAATTCTTAGGTCACATAATATCTGACAAGGGAATACAAACAGACCCTTGCAAGCTAAAGAGTATAACGGAGTTCCCAAGACCCAAGAACATAAAAGGGTTAAGAGCAATCCTAGGACTTAAAGCAGTACGAGTTTAAAATAAATAGTAACCATCTAAAAATCTGTGCCTATTAAAAGCGGCAACTGAAAATTTGCTTGTTTTTTAAAATGAAAAAACTTAAAAAACTGGTATCACTTACCTTCTTCGCGAATTGCCAGGGTGTCGTCTGATGTACTTAGGCAGAGAAAAACAACAGGTAATACAATGACAAATACATATTTTGCGAACACAAATAAAATGTTATTTTATTTGTTTAGCATGACATTTTTTTTGGTTTACTTTGTTATTAAAATTGTGACAAAACTCCTACTTCGCATCTCGATTATTTTTCTTAACGAATTACTGACATTTTGATTTTTTATTTACATGATCAATACGCTATTAACTAGTTGCAACTATAACTTAATTAAACTATTAAGACGGCCCAGCAATGCCCACACACAACTCGCATACCAATTTTACAAAACCCCGAATTTATTTGATCAGTTTTATGGCATCGTTAAAATTTTGATATGACTACTTTTACTTGCGCAACGGCGTCTCCTCCGACCTCGTCGCGTGGCCCGCACCAAGTCCTCGGTTGAATGTCCAACAGTTATGCGTTCATCATTTACCGTCTTTTCTTTCGACGCACTCACTTCATTCTGATTTAGTTAGTTGACTTTTGAATAATGTTCCGGGTTTTTACCGGCTAGGTCGGCCGAACTCTTAAAAAAAACTTCAGTGGAATTTAAACTGACCGCATGCGGTCTGTTTTTCAAATATCCTATCGTCTATAGCAGTCGGTTCACTCCCTGAATCTACTAGAAAAATGTATTTAGAATTAAACACTTCGGCTTCAAATTCTGCCATCCCAAAAGCATTACTACTCTCTCCCGCTTCTTCGTCGGATAGATCATTATGTATATTGGTAATTAGTGACCCTATTGTTAGGTGATTACTAGACGGCTGGGGGCTTTCTTTTTCAACTGCCCTGATTAGTTTAACGGTATTGGAGGTGGTGGTTCACTGTAAACCCCCCTACTGTTTTGATGATGAGCTGGTGCTCCCACGCCCCGAGTTTCATTTGGGTTACTAACATATCCCCCTCTTCCTCTATGATTAAAATTTCCTGACACTCCCCGATTGCTGGTAAAACCTCTCCCTCTATGATTCCCTCTAAATTGATCGCAACCCCTATTATAATTCTCCACTCTCCCTTGGGCACTACTCCTCGGACCCTGACACCGGTAACATTGATTCCGCGACCCATTATAATTACTAGCTCCACAACTAGGGTTTGGACACAACCACGCCCCCTCCCCTGATCTACTCACATTACTAATAAAATGGTCTGGTTGTCTTATTTCTGTATTTATTTGATTCGATTCATTAATTCTAAACTGGTATTTATTATCTTCTTCCTCTTTCATACTCTGGTATGCTTCTAGTATTTTTTCTAATTCTGCGATATTAGCAAACTCCCGGGTTCTGATTGTGGACCGTATGTCCTTAGGTAAATGTTTACTAATGTATCTTATAAAAGATGAAAGAGGCATTGGTGGTTCTAAATATTTAACCTGACTATATAGTCTCGTCACATACGACGTAATACTCATGTGCTTAATATTAAAATTGCCCCACCCCATTATGGTACTGCGTAACCCCTCTTGTTTCTCTTCTGACCAGTACTTATTTCTAAATGCTTGCTCAAACTCATTAAAATCTACCCAGTTATCGTTATGAGCATCCGCCCATATTTTAGCATCCCCTTTAAAGTACTTTAAAATTCTTACTAATTTAATCTCCCAACTTTCTTGGTTATATTTATTAAAACTTTTTATAGAGTTCAAAAATTGTATGGGGTTCACTCCCCTACTTTCATTACTAAAATAGCTTAACTCTACTTCCATGTTCACTCTGTCACTCACACTCGTAAATTTTTGGTTAATTGCTACACTTAAATCTTCTCTGACTTTAGTTATTTCTTTTTCGTGTTCTGTGTGTTTACTTTTCAAACTAGTTACATCAGTTTTAATTACATCAATCTGCTCAAAGTTACTTCTGAATTCATCATTTATATTTTCTTGTATTTCACTTGCTCGTTTGATTTGTTCACACTCATTAATTATACATTGAACATTACTGTCAATTTTGTCATTTTGCTTTTTAATTTTATCATTAAACTTACTTGTCAATGTGTCAAATTTTTTATTTGTCTCTAACATTTTCTCTTTTTGTTTTTTGTTAATTATTTTTATATCATTTTTCATTTCGGTTTGTATCTTATTCATGTCTATAGTCAGTTCATCTTTCACTCCAACAATAGTCTCATTCATACTTTCTAAGCGGCTATTCATATTTATTTCACTCGCTCTCAATTCGCTCCTCACATTCATGAACTCGTTATTTAAATCAGTAAGTTTAATATTTATAGTATTTATTTCTGATTTGATTTCAGATTTTAAATTATTACTTTCTGTTTTCATTTTCTCATCTTGTTTGTCAAGTTTATCATTTACTTCCGTTCTAAACTCATTCAAATTCGTGTTTTGTCGGTCAAATTTCTCATTTTGTCGATCGAATTTACTACTCATCATTTCCATAAATAATGCTAATTGACTAAGTACGTCTACATTGTCGATTCTGCTACTCTTAGCATCTACCGTCTCATTCGTTAATTCGTCTGTTGTATTGTCTACACTCTCGTTAATATTTGTCGATATTAAATCGTCTTGCGTAACATTTAAAATTGACCCCTCCACAATATCTTCACATAAATTTGCACTCTTGCTTTTCTCTGCCATTTCGATCAGGTTGTAAATTAATTTATTTTAATTTTTAATTCACAACGTCGCTGTTTACGGGCGCCAACTAAAGCAGTATGAGTTTAAAATAAATAGTAACCATCTAAAAATCTGTGCCTATTAAAAGCGGCAACTGAAAATTTCTTGTTTTTTAAAATGAAAAAACTTAAACTGGTATCACTTACCTTCTTCGCGAATTGCCAGGGTGTCGTCTGATGTACTTAGGCAGAGAAAAACAACAGGTAATACAATGACAAATACATATTTTGCGAACACAAATAAAATGTTATTTTATTTGTTTAGCATGACATTTTTTTTGGTTTACTTTGTTATTAAAATTGTGACAAAACTCCTACTTCGCATCTCGATTATTTTTCTTAACGAATTACTGACATTTTGATTTTTTATTTACATGATCAATACGCTATTAACTAGTTGCAACTATAACTTAATTAAACTATTAAGACGGCCCAGCAATGCCCACACACCACTCACATACCAATTTTACAAAACCCCGAATTTATTTGATCAGTTTTATGGCATCGTTAAAATTTTGATATGACTACTTTTACTTGCGCAACGGCGTCTCCTCCGACCTCGTCGTGTGGCCCGCACCAAGTCCTCGGTTGAATGTCCAACAGTTATGCGTTCATCATTTACCGTCTTTTCTTTCGACGCACTCACTTCATTCTGATTTAGTTAGTTGACTTTTGAATAATGTTCCGGGTTTTTACTGGCTAGGTTGGCCGACCTCTTAAAAAAAACTTCAGTGGAATTTAAACTGACCGCATGCGGTCTGTAGGTGAGATGAACTGGGCAGAGCGGCGTAGCAGGCGCCGCTAACTTGAGTGCATCTTTGGTTGTGGAAACCAATGCCTTGTAGTTGTTCGTCGCTGGTTATTTCCATTCAACACATGCAGTTGGTGGTGCGTTCTTCGTATTAGGATATTTGCTAGGCACTGGCTGACGTCACGAGATGGGCGTGACTTAAATTTTATATCCGTCACCTTAGTAAAGGAGGCGAACAGAAATTATTCACTTGGCCATCTTTGCGGTTCCCTACCGCATGGGTCCGCGCGCCTGGTTGTGTGATGCATATGGGCGCGCTGTCACACACTCGCAAAGTTCTTGGAAATGAAGGCTGAGTAAATTCCTCTATACCGATTGCACAACTATGGTCACGTACTACTGCTTTGTTACAACACCGTTCTTTCAGCACGTGGTCTGTCACAAAGGGAAATAAATTTACAAATATTTTAATAAAGCCCCCCAACATTTAATAAAATAAAATCCCGCAATTTTGGCCCGTTACAGACTCACGGGATACTACCGACGTTTTTCATCATAATATGCGGAGAAAATCCAACCACTTCTAGAACTCACTAGAAAAGAAAGCAAATGGAAATGGGAGCTACATCATGAAGAAGCATTCCGTGAAGTGAAAAATTGATTTCTACATAACATTATGCTGCATCACCCACAACGGGAAGGACGATTTATAATCTACACAGATGCCAGTGACTATGCAGTAGGGAGTGTCCTGTATCAAGAGGATAAACAAGGAGAGCTACAAGTCGTCGCATACGCCAGTCGAGTCTTCAAAGGATCAGAAAGACAGTACTATACGTCAGAGAAGAAAATCTTAGCGATAGAGTATGCCTTGAAGGAGTTTCGTTATTATGTGTATGGAACACACTTCGAGATACATACGGATCATCATGCGCTTTCATTTTTATTAAGTTGTAAAGCAACAAATGCACGACTAATGAGATGGATACTGGCCATACAAGAGTATTCGTTCACAATAAAATATTGTAAAGGCTCGGATAATATAAATGCCGACACCCTAAGTCGTTATCCACCGCAAGAGACACAAGAAACTCATGAAGCTAAGTGGAACGATGTTTGAATATTAAACATAACATATCAAACAGATGATAAAGTTAAATATTTATTAAACAATATAGCAAATGAACAAAACAAAGATCTTCAAATAAGTCACATGAAATTAATAAATACCTTTTTCTTTATCTGTGCTGCGACTACATCTTTGATGTCTTACAACATGTTTCGGGAACACGTTCCCATCATCAGGTAAAATCGTTTTTTCTAGTTCATAACGAACGTGTCAAGAGTATAATAATTAAAACACATCAATACACAAACACATAACACAATGAGTATGATAGAACTCAGTCCACATAACAGTGCGCACTGCTGTACTATAACTGACCGCGTAGTCAAACTATATATTCGGCCGGTGTACACAAGTGTTATCACTCTTCAATACAGTATCATATAAACAGTGAGATTTAAATGTTAATTGATCATTAAGCAGTAGGTTTGGTTGAAATAAAAACGCTTTATATATTTCATTTTCTTCCATGGCATCCATGTATCTCGGCTCTTACTGCATATATGTATGGGCGTAAAGTTATCTGTGAAACCACTATAACTGTGATTGCTGTTTACCAGATGTAAAGCAAAGTTGGATTTGATTGACTTGATGTTCTTTTTTGGCAAATGTTCTTTGTATCTATCTTCAAATTTCCTGCCCGTTTGTCCTATGTAGAATTTATCACATTCACTGTAGAAGTTATCTGTTATATCACTTTTATATCCATTATTGATAGCTATATGTTTAATAATATTTACTTCATCTTGAAAATCTTCCTGGTTCATAGGTATAGTTAAAAGTCTATTTACGAAAGCATTAAAAGAGGCCATTTTCTGTGTATATGGGTGGAATGAATCAGCATGGACTGTTATATCCGTGGTTGTGGGTTTCCTGTATATTTTATATGTGATACAATCAGCGTTTCTTCGAACAGAAAGGTCTAAAAAGTTTAGGCAATTTTCATTTTCTACTTCCATGGTGAATTTTATGTTGTTATTTATGTTGTTCATGTATTTGAGTAACATGTCCATTTGTCTACAAGTGCCATTAAAAACCATGAACGTATCGTCAACATATCGCGTGTATGAGATAATTGTATTGTGGTAACTGTTACAGTTAGATAGTAGATAATTATTTTCATAAAAGTTAAGGTATATATCTGCCAGTAATCCACTTAAAGGAGACCCCATGGCCAACCCTTCTCCTTGTTCAAAAAACTTGCCGTAAAACGTAAAATAATTTTGTTTCATTACTATTCGTAATATCAAGATTAATTCGTTAATTTCCTGTGGATTTAATATTACTGTATTAAGTAAATTGTTTAGGAGAATCTCTATTGTTTCTTGTATAGGTATATTTGTGTATAAATTGACAATATCAAAAGAAACCAGCTTATAACTCGGTAATAAGTCGATGGAATTAATTTTGTTTATGCAATCTTTATTGTTCTTGATACTATGATTATTCTCTAGCTTTATACTGTTTTTTATTATATGTTGAAGTTTTTTTGTGATTTTGTACCCAGGTGCCGATGTGTAGTTAACTAAGGGACGTATTGGCATGTTGTCCTTATGTATTTTCGGTCAATTATAGTACGGCAGTGCACACTGTTACGTGGACTGAGTTCTATCGTACTCATTGTGTTATGTGTTGGTGTATTGATGTGTTTTAATTATTATACTCTTGACACGTTCGTTATGAACTAGAAAAAACGATTTTACCTGTGATGGGAACGTGTTCCCGAAACATGTCGTAAGACATCAAAGACGTAGTCGCAGCACGGATAAAGAAAAAGGTATTTATTAATTTCAATTTCACTGCGACTGGAGACCAAATATAATGAATCTTGAAGCCGGTCAGGCAAACCTGGTCTATAAATATAAGAACGTTAAGATGAAAATAATGAAGACTAATCTCAACATTAAATTCATTAAGAAATGTTTACACAACAACATAACACCAAATTTTTCCAAAATTGATATTCAAAATAAGTCATTAGCAGCGGTTAAAACTAAATCAATAGCACAGAAGATATGGCAAAAAGAAGAAATTAAGCAAATGTATGTGAAAAAGGACAGATTGAACCATATTTTGTATATTGCACATTTGAAAATTTTAAACAGTTTGCATCCTGCTATCATTAGCAATGTTATGGAATTGATAGAAGCACAGATAAGAGAAGTAATTAAAGTCATTATATCGAAACACATTAAGAAGTTTGATAACCTATACAAGAAACAACACATGCATGATAACATAAATTGTAAACATAACTTTTATAAACGCTTAGTAAATTATACCAATATCGAGTTATCTAATGATGAGACAGAATTAATATCTAAAGGTTTAAAATATAACTTACCTAAACTTAGCAAAAACCGGCTATTACGTGGAGTTATAAACGCTGAAGCTGCTATAAAATGCATTAAAAACCAAGAAACCCATCAAGTAACACGATCGGTAATCAACAATAAATTGGATCGCATATTGAAAATGGATGGCTTAAGTAAAAATAAAAACCAGTTTCTAAAATACAAGAAGGAGCTCAACCTTATGAAAACAATAAAACAAAAGATTGACGTAAATAAGGCAATAGTTACCAAAGCCGATAAAGGCAATACTGTAGTTATATTGAGTCAAGCAGATTACATGCAGAAAGGTTATGAATTTATTAACAATAACATTATTAAGACACTTGAGCATGACCCCACCAGCAAGTACACAAAGGAACTAAATTCTGCTGTGAACAAATGCATAAATTTATTTGACGCAAATGTTAGACACCATATTAAACAAATAAATGCACAGGCACCTGCATTCACAGGTTTGCCAAAAATACATAAGGACAACATGCCAATACGTCCCTTAGTTAACTACACATCGGCACCTGGGTACAAAATCGCAAAAAAACTTCAACATATAATAAAAAACAGTATAAAGCTAGAGAATAATCATAGTATCAAGAACAGTAAAGATTTCATAAACAAAATTAATTCCATCGACTTATTACCGAGTTATAAGCTGGTTTCTTTTGATATTGTCAATTTATACACAAATATACCTATACAAGAAACAATAGAGATTCTCCTAAACAATTTACTTAATACGGCAATATTAAATCCACAGGAAATTAACAAATTAATCTTGATATTACGAATAGCATTGAAACAAAATTATTTTACGTTTTACGGCAAGTTTTTTGAACAAGGAGAAGGGTTGGCCATGGGGTCTCCTTTAAGTGTATTACTGGCAGATATACACCTTAACTTTTATGAAAATAATTATCTACTATCTAACTGTAACAGTTACCACAATAAAATTATCTCATACACGCGATATGTTGACGATACGTTCATGTTTTTAATGGCACTTGTAGACAAATGGACATGTTACTCAAATACATGAACAACATAAATAACAACATAAAATTCACCATGGAAGTAGAAATTGAAAATTGCCTAAACTTTTTAGACCTTTCTGTTCGAATAAACACTGATTGTATCACATATAAAATATACAGGAAACCCACAACCATGGATATAACAGTCCATGCTGATTCATTCCACCCATATACACAGAAAATGGCCTCTTTTAATGCTTTCGTAAATAGACTTTTAACTATACCTATGAACCAGGAAGATTTTCAAGATGAAGTAAATATTATTAAACATATAGCTATCAATAATGGATATAAAAGTGATATAACAGATAACTTCTACAGTGAATGTGATAAATTCTACATAGGACAAACGGGCAGGAAATTTAAAGATAGATACAAAGAACATTTGCCAAAAAAGAACATCAAGTCAATCAAATCCAACTTTGCTTTACATCTGGTAAACAGCAATCACAGTTATAGTGGTTTCACAGATAACTTTACGCCCATACATATATGCAGTAAGCCGAGATACATGGATGCCATGGAAGAAAATGAAATATAAAAGCGTTTTTATTTCAACCAAACCTACTGCTTAATGATCAATTAACATTTAAATCTCACTGTTTATATGATACTGTATTGAAGAGTGATAACACTTGTGTACACCAGCCGATTATATAGTTTGACTACGCGGTCAGTTATAGTACAGCAGTGCGCACTGTTATGTGGACTGAGTTCTATCGTACTCATTGTGTTATGTGTTTGTGTATTGATGTGTTTTAATTATTATACTCTTGACACGTTCGTTATGAACTAGAAAAAACGATTTTACCTGACGATGGGAACGTGTTCCCGAAACATGTCGTAAGACATCAAAGACGTAGTCGCAGCACAGATAAAGAAAAAGGTATTTATTAATTTCAATTTCACTGCGACTGGAGACCAAATATAATGAAAGTCACATGAAGTTATCACCACTATCTAGTAGATATAAAATAAAAAATAGTATATTGTACAAACTCGTCAATTATGATTGGAAAATAGTCCTATCACCAGAGATGCTAAAAACACTAATTATACCATGTCATCAAAGTCTAGCACATACGTCTGGTTTAAAATGTCATTTAGCTTTAAAGGAAGACTTCATTTTGAATAATATGTTTAGAAGAATAAAAGCAATCTTAAAAGGATGCTGCGAATGTCAAACAGCCCGACATCTGAATCTTCACACCTACGTAGATATGCAAAATATCAAGACACAGGAAAAGGGAGAATTAGTAGCAGTAGACTTCCTGCGCCCGTTTCCGAGAGCTATTCACGGGGGTTCAAAACACATACTTGTATGTGTAGATGTGTTCACCAAGGCAGTTCGATTCTACGCTATTCGAAGACCCACCATTAAAAGTGTACTGAATGTCATACTATGCAAATACGTACCGAAGTATGGTCAAATCAAAAAGATATTGAGTGACCAAGGTAAACAATTCCAAAATAAAGCATGGGCAGAAACGCTAACGCAGCACAGCATACAACCAGTGTTAATGTCAATACGACACCCACAAGGAAACCTTGCTGAAAGGGTAAACAAAGAGTTAGGAAAACGTTTACGCATCTACTGTAATGAACAACATAACCGATGGGCAGAGTACTTATCATTTTTCGAACAAGCCATAAATACTACATACAGTGAAGCTACAGGATATACACCAGTGGAACTGGAAACGAATAAAAGACCTACTAGATTCTGGTCGAAAAACATTGATAAACCTCCAAACCAAAACCTGGAAATTCCATTGATTCACAAGTACGACAGTGCGAAGAAAAGGATGGAAAAACTTGGAGAGAAGAGGATCGAGAGGTTCAACAGAACGCACAAACTCATCACATTCCATGAAGGAGAGATAGTGCTACTAAGAAGCAATCCAGTGGGAAAAAGAATCGACAGTACAGCAAAGAAACTATTTAGACTGTACGAGGGACCCTACTTATTACAAAGAAGGAAAGAACGACACACCTTTATCGTCTACGATCCGACAAAAAGAAAGACTATTGGAAAGTACCATGCATCAGCATTCCGTAAATTCTATGGATAAAGAAAAAAACCAAAGGCAACTTATAAATTGAAAAAATTTTAAGAACCCTTATAACCACTAAGTGTCAGTAAAAAAAAAAAAAAAAAAAAAAAAAAAAAAAAAAAAAAATCTGTGCAAGGAAATAAAATTTGAATAAAATTCAAATTTTATTTTACCCAGCAGGGGAATTTATGCAACGATATGTTTAGCATAAGTCTCCGTATCACCCCTGACTGCGGTATGAGAACATACAATCGCACGTATGAGTCGTGTGAAAGATGTAAATAATGAAAATAATGTAATAATTAAGCGTTAGGTATGAGATATAAATAAAAGAAACAAACATATTAATTCATTTTAAATAAGGAAATAATTGTATGTGAACATGCATATGGAATTGCCAAGCCTTGTTGGTTTTAAACGCAGCGAAGTAAGACGAAACACGCCTCGACCGGCAGCTGTGACGTCGTTGCTGCAGGCAACCGTTTGTTATCAGTTTGTGTGTGTGTGTGTTCGTGTTAGTGTATAAATGAAGAACAAGTTGAATTATGTATACGATTATAGAAAATTTTACAGTTTTTTAAGTGCTGAACGAAAACCAGAAGGCACACGAATCAGAGACATATGTAGAAACACAGCTGGCGCCCGGCGCTACAATTCGATACTAAGAGTTCTATGATCGTGGGAACCGTTCAGCTACCGTGTGAAATTTTGCCAGAACTTCCATAGTTTACACACCTTAATGTTCATAATTTACATAGGTTAAGTTTATTAATGTACCTAACGATTTGTCAAATAATATTTATAAAAAAGTGTGTGCTTCATAGAAAGACGCATAGGTTGTATAATTAGTTAATAAACCGATGCGCTTACTTGTTCAACTCTGTCCGAACAGTTTTCAACAGGAGTTGAACGCCGGCAGGAGTATAAAACCCCAGCGAGCGATACACTCTTGCTCAGATCATCAACAGACAGCACATGAAGTGTACGCATCTCACCACCGCAAATTTTACAAAGTTTAAGTAATGTTTTAAATCATATTACATAAACTAAAGTGCGATGGACCCGACAGTACGTCGGTGAAAGTAATTAGTGATATACACGAGTGATGAAGACAATAATACCGTAAACTATGAGGAGTCGAAACGTCGTTGATGAACTTAGAACTTCGAGACATCCACGAGGGAAAAGACGAGGAGAGGAGAGGAAACAGAGCAATATACTAGAGGACGCAGGGACAGCCACACGCAGCTACAGCCAGCCATACATCATCACGACCAGAGGTCCATGTCAGAACTCAGCATCCATTAGACAGAGAGAGTAATTCCAAACAACGCAGAGACAGAGAAGGTGATACCGGAAGGGGATCCCAAAATTCGAGAGTCCAGGTGACAGTAACAACACAGTTAAATGGTTGCAGAAATATGCAGGTGAAGTCAGACATTTATTCAATCTTATAAATGACCCTGAGGTCTATCAAAAGAAGGCTCTAGATTCCATATCCAAGTTTACATAAATTTTATTATTTTATTTGCATAATGAATAATTAATAAAAGTTCAGAGAATAATAATTTATAACAAAGAACATAAAACTTATTAATCTAATAAATAAATGGTAATTAGAGAAACCATATTTTATTATATTTTTATATTATAATTAAATAATTAAAATCAAGTAACTGTAACGTAAAATCAAGTACGAAAGTTTACTTCAATTGTAGATTTTAATTAATTGAGACATTAGGAGTATAGTTAAATAAAGTAATAGAATGGTCTCTATTAGAATTTTTATAAATGTTTAATTATTTATTTTTTTTAATTAAGTGGAACATAAGAAAAAAAACCACACTTGCTAAGTCAATATTAATATTCAATTTCGTACGTGTTCATCAAGCATGGTAATAATATATGTGTTATGTATTATATGTCTGTGTAAATATTCCAGGTCATATATGTCTTATGTTTATGTATAATGTGTCTTAGACTATAAGAGGTAAGAGTTTGCCATGTTATAATTATACGATATTCATATAAGGGAATATAAGGGTTTCAATGTGTAAGGGTTAACCCACACACTAATTAATAACATGACAATTTGCAGGTTTTAATTAATAAACAAAATGAATAAAATTTTATTAACAAAGTCGTACTAATTTCACAACCAGTACTAAATCCTCTGTACTCTTTACTTGTAACGATAGTCACATGCTTATCTACCCTTAATTAATTACCAAAGCCTGCGACCTAGCTGGGAAACATCAAGGTAAATACTGCAGAAGAAGAGTATACCTTCAAGACGTGGGTAAGTGGGCACAAATGAGTAATAGCATATGTGCAAAAGTGAGTTGTTAAGAGTATCGTTGCAATATACATATATATATATTTCAATCACTTTCTGCTACAGTCCGTTTCTTGATGTATATAATACTATAATACTTATAACTATTTTACCTCAAGATGTATTTTTTCTTTAGGGACATGTTTCGGGAGATCCTGTTCTCCCATCTTCAACCTTCGCCATCTTGCTTCTGGTGCAGTATTTGTGTGTTGGCTTCTGGATGTTATTATGGTGGTTTGTTGGTCTTTGGTCCTTCAATGTTGCATTATTGTGTGTGGTTGTGGTATCTGTTTTTGTATTTTGTGTATTTTCAATGTTGAGTGCTTTGAATATTGTGTCATGTTTTGTATTGATTTGTATTTGTTCTGGTATTAATTTGTTTTGTGTTTTATGTTTGTAAATCTGTAAATTTTCCCAAATGTTCATTATGGTGCCTTTGTGTTGTATATGTTTTATTAGTGTTACATTGGTTATGTCTGGGAATTCATGTCCTGTGTTTATTGCATGTGTGGCTAAATTGGATTTATATATGTTTGGTTTTTTGTATGCATTTAGGTGTTCAAAATAACGTTTTTTCAGCTGTTTTTTTGTTTGTCCTATATAACATTTATTGCAATCTTGGCATTCAATTTTGTATATACCGTTGGTTGTTGTATTATCTTTGTTGTGTGAGTTATTTAGATTTTGTAATTTATTTTTATTAGTTTTGTATGCTATTTTTATATCTGTGTTTTTAAATAGTTTTGTTAGTTTTGACATTTTATTATTTATATATGTGAATGTGGCCCATTTTTTGTTGTTGTTATTATTTATGTGTTGTTCAGTTTGATTAATTCTTAATTGTTCAGTTTTTATTTTGTATTTGATTTTATTTTCTATTTTGATCATAGTATTTTTATTGTATCCATTTGCATAACCAATTTGGTGTATTATATTTCTTTCTTTGTCAGTTTCTTGTTTGTTTAGGGGTATTTTGTACATTCTGTTAAATAACGAATAAAATGCTGCCATTTTATGTTGTGGTGGGTGGTCAGAATGGTTAGGTATAATGATGTTAGTGGAAGTTGGTTTTCTATATATTGCATATTGTATGTGTTTGTTGTATCTTGTGATGGTTATGTCTAAATAGTTGATTTTGTTATGTTTTTCTTTTTCTTCTGTGAATTGTATTTTGGGATGTATGTTATTGATTTGTTTCAGTATGTTCTCTGCATTTGTGTTTTTGTTATTTGATACATATAGTCCATCATCTACATATCTTATCCATATGCCATCTGGGTCATGTGTTTTTATGATATTTTGTATTTTGGTGTCTATATGTTGTAGGAATATTTCTGCTATTATGCTTGATAATGGTGATCCCATTGCTAAACCTTCTTTCTGTTGATAAATTTTGCTATTAAATTCAAAGTAATTTTGTTTTAGTATTAGTTGGAGACTATTTTTTATTTCGGTTATATATTGTTTGTTTTCATTTTGTTCTATAAGTTTGTTTATTATTATGTCAATTGTTTCTTCTACTGGGATATTAGTGTACATGTTTGTTATGTCATACGATGTGAAAAATGTATTGTCATTTATATTTATTATTTTTAGTTTGTCTATTAATTCGTATGTATTTTTTATGTTATGATGGTTATTTGTTAGTTGGTTATTTTTTAGTTTTTGTGCTATTATTCTTGCTATTTTGTATGTAGGAGCTTTTTTGAAATTGATTAATGGACGTATTGGGTTGTTTAATTTGTGTATTTTTATTAGGCTGTTCATTTTAGGTGGTTCTGGATTATTGTTTATATATATGTCTATGTTTTTATTGTTGAAAATGTTTTTATTTGTTTTTATTAGTTTTATTGTTTGTTATAAATGTTATATAGGACAAACAAAAAAACAGCTGAAAAAACGTTATTTTGAACACCTAAATGCATACAAAAAACCAAACATATATAAATCCAATTTAGCCACACATGCAATAAACACAGGACATGAATTCCCAGACATAACCAATGTAACACTAATAAAACATATACCACACAAAGGCACCATAATGAACATTTGGGAAAATTTACAGATTTACAAACATAAAACACAAAACAAATTAATACCAGAACAAATACAAATCAATACAAAACATGACACAATATTCAAAGCACTCAACATTGAAAATACACAAAATACAAAAACAGATACCACAACCACACACAATAATGCAACATTGAAGGACCAAAGACCAACAAACCACCATAATAACATCCAGAAGCCAACACACAAATACTGCACCAGAAGCAAGATGGCGAAGGTTGAAGATGGGAGAACAGGATCTCCCGAAACATGTCCCTAAAGAAAAAATACATCTTGAGGTAAAATAGTTATAAGTATTATAGTAATATATATATATATATATATATATATATATATATATATTATAACTACACTTCTATGCGTTATTGTAATGTAATGTTGTGTGTGAGTACCCACCTGCTGTCTGATCTTGCAGATTCTTCCGACTAGGGCATGTGGATTTTGGATTTGAAGTTCGCAAGCTAGTAATCTCAAATTATTACAACAACACACATAATGGGTTACTTTAAAGGGGGAGAGTTTTGTGAGACTGGTAGGCTTTATCGTACAACAATAAAACACTGTTATATGGGGTAATAAAACGTTGTTTATTACACCAACAACACACAAGAATAGAATGGTTATAATGTTATGAATTTTCTTATAGTCTATACAATGAATCGATGTTTTTCGATTGTCTAATAGTTGAAAGAAACTGAACTCGTTCTTTACGAGTTAATTGCAATTTAAATTTGACTTTATTAATTGATTTGAATTTAATTAAATTTATTTAATTAATTTGAATCTAAGTGTTCATGAAACAACCTATAAAACTCTAAAATTAATTTGAATAATTAGTTAAAATAAATTAGACGTGACAGTCTAGTTCACGTTATTTCATTTCTAGTGATTCTACTTCTGATCTACTGCAGTATGATCTAAGATTAGATTGTCAGTTAAGATTGGTATAGCGCTTTTTATACTACTTCTATTTCTTAACTATAACTTACTAAAACCTTAAACTGCTATACAGGTTATCACAACGAATTTACTTTTTAATTACTAGAGTCTTTGCTTTTTGTTTGGCACCTGAATTATTTGAATTACAATGTTTTAATTGAAAAATAGAAAATTTGATCTGAAAAATAAATAAATAGATTTTGCTTTCCTGTTACTGAAGAGGATGTCGTTCCGATTTGTCCCTCGTCGATTCGAGTCCTTGGTTAGAGAAAGTAATCTGCTTAGAACTGCTGGATTCGGTCGTGGAGTTCAAAATTCGGCAACACTCTGCTTCCCTGCTGTTTGTGAATATTTTAACGTCTGCTGTTGTCTGCTGGAACTGCTTCCTGTTCTCCGTCGATTTGCACGTTGCACGTCAGTGTGTGTGTGTGTGTGTGCTTCGTTCGGCGGTCGCTCTGCTCGTCAGCTGTTAACCAATGATTTAGACGGCCTCTCTGCTGTATTCTTGAAGTCTGGTCTTGAAGTCGGGTGGATCTCTTGCGTGCTTATGACTATCTGGTAGTACACAATAAGCTTGGTTGATGTCTTGAAGAGTATCTCGCCTTTACGTAGCAATTACGAGCTATACAGATGATCTGTAGTTAGTGTGTTCGTAATCGCGTGTGTGTTGACCACGTAGAGTCTTCTTGTTGATCTTCACCGCTTTGGCTACTAGACGATTGAAGGACTACGTCTTAACTTCGTGAGTACTGACAGAAGAGTGAATTTTTCCACCAGAAAACATCGCACTGGCCGGGGCTGCATGAAATGATTTCATTGGTCGAAACACTCTCCCTACCACATAAAATTTAGAATTCCCTTAGTCCGTGAGAATGAAGTCTGGTTCCCACAGACGGAGAATAGAATTATTATCTAATAATTAATTATCCGGCGGAACCAGTTTGTCACTAAGGATATCCTGTACTTATTTAATTTTGCAATAACTTGGTTGCAAATCAAGTTGTGTGAAATCTAAAATATACAATCTGTCACAAATTATTATCTTTACAATATACTAAAATCTCTTTACTGTAACTCTATTTTAACAGAAGTTATTTAATTATTTTAATTAACTCTTACATTTGTTAATTATATTGCATCAAATTTGCACACGTCATTATTAATATCTCGGCAAACATTTTGGCTATGTTGGATTTCGCCTTTATTTATTAGTTTCCGAGATATTAATAATTAACAGTTTGGGTGTGGTCGCTTCCTTGTACAGCGAACTGCTTACATAACGACCACGTGTGCGTTGCTTTACACAGCATTATTTTCAATGCTCTACATTCAAATGGAGTTTTAACTGTTAATTTTTATTTAAATATGGTTTCAGCATGCGGTAAACATATAACCCCAAATAGTTAATATTTGGTTCCGTTATATATTCCCACACCCGCTTTAAAAAAATAATGAATGTAATAATTACAGTTATTTTTTTTTCTTAATCATTACACACATATTCTGTAATCATTATTCTTACTAGCTATACATTGTATTACTTATTCTGAAGACACGTACACAAGTGTTAATGTTATTGCATTATATACAATTTAACTCTAAATACATGTATTAAAATGTTATATTTGCAACTTATTGCGTATAATGTTTTTCAAACGAGTAGTAGCCTTTATTTGTATACAATGCCACGCGTACAAAGAATTTTGCTGACAGTATTTAAAACGTTATCGCCGGGCGCGCGGCTAATTGCTTGACCTAGTTTCATATGTGGGTCAGGTAGTCGTTATCGCGTGACGTAACTGTTTCCTGCCGCTGTTCTCGCTCACTCTATACGCTTATTATTTATCGCGCTAGGAAAACATTATTATTAGTACACAAGTTATCTATAATTATTATTAATAATATTATAAAACACAAATTACTTATTTTAATTTTAATTATTATAATACAATTATTATTAACTCTATATACTATTTATCTTTTTAAAGTCTTTTTATTTCGTCGCGACACGCTTTGGAACGCCATGCTACTCAAAGTATTTTCTCAAAGAGCTCGCATGGAATTTACCGATCGTTTTCGTTCGGTCCAGAGTCGTAATGATGAACGTGTGAGGTGCGAGTTGTTGAGCCAACAGATAGGGTCCATTATATAAACGAAAGAACTTTGCAGCCACATTTATGTCTCGTCGGCCTACAGGATTCGCCTTGAGCAGTACTTTTTCACCTACTATAAAGTTCGTTAGTTTATGCGTCGTATTAAATTTGTCTGCCCTTTTTCGCCCTTTTTCAACTATTCTTTCCCTCACAAGTTGATTTTTACATTGCACCGGCAGAGGTAGATTATAAGTCTTTGGCTTACTTAAATAATTATCCCAAAACCTCTCTGGCGTGGTTCCAGAGTCTAATTCTGCTGGTGTGTATTCCGTGGTATCATGATAACTCTCATTTATTGCCTTTTCGAAGAACGGTAAGAACTCGGGCCATTTACTTTGTTCCTTATAGCAATAGATACGGAACATTTTACCGATTTCCCGATTCACCCTTTCGGCAAGGTTTCCCTGTGGTCGTCGTATCGAGGTTAGGACTGCTTTGATACCGTTACGTTCCAGGGTGGCTGCCCAGTGTTTGTTTTGGAACTGCTTTCCCTGGTCACTAAGTACGTTCCTTATTGGTCCATGTTGTGGTATATACTTATTAAGTATAATATTTAAAACGGACTTTGTGGTGGGCCTAGGGATCGCATAAAGGCTAACTTTTTTAGTAAACACATCGACGCAAACTACCATGTGTTTTAGATTTCTGGTAGCCTTGGGTAATGGTCCCAGAAAGTCGATGGCGATCATCTGTCCCTTACCTTCCGTTATCACATTGGCCATGGGCACGTATGTGTGTACGTTTGGTACTTTCGCTGTCTGGCATGGATAACATGTTTTTAGCAATTTCTTTACCCTACGGTACATGTTGGTAATTGTAAAATCCTCCTGCAATATTTTGACACATTTTACAGGAGATGCGTGCGCCATTTTTATATGTAAAGATTGTGTTATACACGCAAGCATCGCTGGAGACAATACCACTTTCCATTCGCCCTGTAACAATTTATACAATATATTGTCTTGTATAAGATAGTGAGGATTTGGGTGAGCTGCTAACATTAGCTTTTTAGCAAGGAGTGCGAGGTTATCGTCCTGCTCGCGTCCTAAGTTCTGTAGCATATTAGTAGCTTCAGGCGCGACAGTGTATTGCATGTTTAACACTCTCAACTCGTCGTCAGCTGCTTCATATACTTCCTCCTTTTCTACGGGCGGATATCTACTTAGAGTGTCTGCGGTGGTATTCTCTGATCCTTTGCAATATTTAATCGTGAATGAGTACTCCTGAATAGCTAACACCCATCGTGTTAGTCGGGAATTTGCTAATCGACATTTTAATATAAACGATAACGCCTGATTATCAGTGTGGATCTCGAAATGGGTACCGTATAGGTAGTGTCTGAATTTTCTGAGTGCGTTTATTATGGCGAGTATTTCTTTCTCGGAAGTACAATAGTGCAACTCAGCGCCTTTGAGCGTCCTATTGGCGTATGCTACAACATGAAGACTACCTTGTTCATCTTCTTGGTGCAACACGGCGCCGATAGCGTACTCGCTAGCGTCAGTGTACATTACGTACTTCCTACCCTGCTGTGGATGGAACAATTGTAAATTAGATTGGAACAGGCCTTTAACCCTCTCAAACGCATCGTTCTGTTCAGAACCCCATTTCCACTTTATATTTTTGCGTACCAGCTGTAGCAACGGGACTGTATATTCTGCGTATTTGCTGGTAAATTTCCTGTAATATCCTGTGAGTCCAAGGAATGCTCGCAGTGCTTTGAGGTTCTTGGGCACCGGGAATTCCATAATACTCCTGAGCTTCTCTGGGTCCGTACTGATACCTGTAGCTGAGATTATATGTCCCAGGAACTTCATTTGGGACTTTACAAACTCGCACTTGTGTAGTTTGAGCTTGATGTTTGCTAACCTCAGCTTCTGGAAGACGCTCCGCAGATGCTCGAAGTGTTCCTCCAACGTGCGGGATATCACGAGGATGTCATCCACGAATATTACCGTGTAAGGGTCTACCTCAGGTCCTAGAGCTCTCTCAAGGCATCTTACAATCGCAGCGAGACTCGTGCTAAGGCCAAAAGGTACCACCTTGTGTTGATAGCATTTGTTATTAAATATAAATGCTGTATACTTACGATCTTGCTCACACAGCGGGACCTGCCAGAAGCTTGCTGTTAGATCTAGCTTCGTGAGGTACCTGGCTCCTTCACATTTAATGAAGAGGTCCTCCGCTGTCGGTGCGCAGTCAAACTCTTTCTCTACGAGACTGTTTAAGTTCCTCATATCCAGGCAGAGTCGGATTTCTCCAGTCTTCTTGCGGACGACCAGCAGTGGGTTGAGGACGCTGCTATTAGATCTTTCAATAATATCTTCTTCCAACATCCGCTGTATCTCCTGCTGGACCTCGGCCTGGTATTTTATAGGGACCTGGTAGATTCTCCTTATGAACTTCTCCGGCTCTGAGAGGTGGATTCTGTGTTCATACACTGACGAGATTGAATGTTCTTCACTGAAGATATCGCTGAATTCTTCTTGCAGCGACGACAATCTCCGTTCAGTTCGGGAATCTAAGGTGGTCTCCCCCTCTTCACATTCTTTATAGTGAATTACTTGTTTTGGTGGCCGTGTGATTTTAATTGGGTCACCATGGTTTTGTGTGTGTGTATGTGTGTTCAATTTAAAAGTGTAACTAACATTGTCTATGGTACATTTTAATAAGTGTTCACTGGTGTTAATTTCCGCACGTATTTGTTCCAATACATCTACCCCCAATAACATATCACATATTAAATTGTTTATAGCCACTACACACACTTCAAATTGCACTTCGTCTAGCATGATAGTTAGATAGTATTGAGTGTCAATTTTTTCTTTTGTATCGGTAGCGGTTCGTATATAAAATTGATTGATTGGGAGTGATGGGGCCGTACGAAAATATTTTTTATTGGTACGCAGGAACCTTTCACTGACGCCGGATACAACACTACCGGTATCCAGCAGAATTCTCGTGGGAACGCTATTGACAAAGGCGTGTAACACCGGACACGCCGCGCTCACGGGCCTTTGTCGCGTGGGACCGGGTTCTAGCAACGGATCCCTGACATCCGGTGGGAACACATTATTAACGGGCACACAAGTTACATAATTAAAAGTACACATTTCACACAATATATAATCCTTATAATTAACATGCTTATATTTACACAATTTTGCCGAATTTATAGCGCGTCCTTGCTGGATGCGCATTTTGGCACGTTTTTTGTAGCTTGGTAACTTTTCGATTTATTGTTCGAATTTTTATTGCCGTGGGAGTCGCTGTCTTTTTCAGTTGTATCAGCTTTGGCTAATTCGACCGTTTGAATCGCTCTAATTTGTGCTCCATCGTTACCCTTACCCTGCCCCTTTGGTCTACCAAAATTTTGTTTTCCCTTGTACTCAAAGGTTTTATTTGGCTGTTTTGACGGTGTTTGGGGTGGAGTAGAACTGGTACTCGGTTTTTGATCCGTTTGCTGATGGTACTGTAGTCGCGTATTCTGCCCTTCATTATTTCGGCGAAAATCGGGATTATAACGCCACCCACCAAAATCAAAAACCGTCTCACTTTGGGACACTAGAATGAGGAGTTCGTCTACCGTGCGAATACCCTGGGTAAATACAGCTACTCTAATGTTATGATTAAAATGGTAGGCAAGCTTGGTGACTATGTCAATCTCCGCAAATGCTGGGGTTAAATGCTTCGCGCGCTCGACCTGCTGGATTATATAATTTTCGGCGGTAATATTCATTTTCTTGTCAAAACGGCCATATTCCAGTTCATTGCGCAGAAGTCGTTGGGTATGCGAGTTCCAGTATCGGCTTTCAAATTTTTGTTTGAACTCCGCGTATGTGGACACTCTATCGCGTACAATGTTATACCACTTACGCGCCGAATCACGCATCGCGTTAACCACCCACTGTATTTTGTCTTGATCTTCTAGTCGGGAACCTACTCTAGCCATTTCACTCTCACATGCTAATAAAAATTCAATGGGGTTTTCGTTATTTTCCCCCGTAAAATACACACGATTTTTCTCGTCGACAGGGCCTTGTACCAAAATATTTGGAGCAGACCTCCTTCGTACCTCCTGTCGTACTTTCAAAATCTCGTCGCTTAACGTTTGTAAAACACTCTCTTTATTAGAGTCAATGTTAGATCGCGTCTCTACAATTGAAGCGTCTAATTTATCTACTCGTCGTTGTGTTTCGGTCACGTCCGCGTGAATTTTTACCTCTAGGGATTCCACCTTCCTGGAAACCTCTAGTGTCTGTTTCTCACAGCGGGTTATGTGGTCCTTAAACCGGCCCTCCATACGTGTTACTTGTTCAATAAACGATTTTTGCATAGTGGTCTCAAAAACCTTAAACCGTTCATTGATTTTAGTATCGACCGTATTTACTTTTTCGGCGATTTCCGCGACTTTCACAGTTAGCTCTTTATTACTCTCACCGATTTCAACGACTTTAGCGGTTAACTCATTTACGCTTTCGTCTATTTTCGCAGTTAATTCTTTACTACTTTCTTTATTACTTTGCTTAATCTCGGCGTTTATGTCAGCGTTACTGCGTTCTAATGCTTCGGTTAGACTAACTCTTTGTGTTTCGATATTAGATTTTAATTCCGCGATATTTATGTCAGCATTGGCTGTTATTTGTTCAAATTTCGCGTCTATTTTAGCGGTCAAATCCGCGTTAGCTTGTTTCATTTCCGCGTTCATTTGCTGTATTTGTTTAAGTATTTTATCCATATCCATTTTAAATAGACAACAATGTCAAATATACACAATTTAAAATACACAGAACAGTTTCAAATACACACAATAACTTTACTGTTGTACAAACACCAGTCACAAAACTCTTTGGGGATTGTTTAGTTGGACGCCAGCTGTTTTACGAGTTAAAACAGCAAAGTTTGTTTAACACGTGAAAATTAAATTTAAATTGAATTTAATTAATTTAATTTAATTTGATCGCGCCCCACGTTCCGGACAAGCCATTTATAACTCTTGTTCGGAACGTGAATTCAATTTGGTGTACGTTTGTCGAGCCCCACGTTGGGCGCCATTTATAACTACACTTCTATGCGTTATTGTAATGTAATGTTGTGTGTGAGTACCCACCTGCTGTCTGATCTTGCAGATTCTTCCGACTAGGGCGTGTGGATTTTGGATTTGAAGTTCGCAAGCTAGTAATCTCAAATTATTACAACAACACACATAATGGGTTACTTTAAAGGGGGAGAGTTTTGTGAGACTGGTAGGCTTTATCGTACAACAATAAAACACTGTTATATGGGGTAATAAAACGTTGTTTATTACACCAACAACACACAAGAATAGAATGGTTATAATGTTATGAATTTTCTTATAGTCTATACAATGAATCGATGTTTTTCGATTGTCTAATAGTTGAAAGAAACTGAACTCGTTCTTTGCGAGTTAATTGCAATTTAAATTTGACTTTATTAATTGATTTGAATTTAATTAAATTTATTTAATTAATTTGAATCTAAGTGTTCATGAAACAACCTATAAAACTCTAAAATTAATTTGAATAATTAGTTAAAATAAATTAGACGTGACAGTCTAGTTCACGTTATTTCATTTCTAGTGATTCTACTTCTGATCTACTGCAGTATGATCTAAGATTAGATTGTCAGTTAAGATTGGTATAGCGCTTTTTATACTACTTCTATTTCTTAACTATAACTTACTAAAACCTTAAACTGCTATACAGGTTATCACAACGAATTTACTTTTTAATTACTAGAGTCTTTGCTTTTTGTTTGGCACCTGAATTATTTGAATTACAATGTTTTAATTGAAAAATAGAAAATTTGATCTGAAAAATAAATAAATAGATTTTGCTTTCCTGTTACTGAAGAGGATGTCGTTCCGATTTGTCCCTCGTCGATTCGAGTCCTTGGTTAGAGAAAGTAATCTGCTTAGAACTGCTGGATTCGGTCGTGGAGTTCAAAATTCGGCAACACTCTGCTTCCCTGCTGTTTGTGAATATTTTAACGTCTGCTGTTGTCTGCTGGAACTGCTTCCTGTTCTCCGTCGATTTGCACGTTGCACGTCAGTGTGTGTGTGTGTGTGCTTCGTTCGGCTGTCGCTCTGCTCGTCAGCTGTTAACCAATGATTTAGACGGCCTCTCTGCTGTATTCTTGAAGTCTGGTCTTGAAGTCGGGTGGATCTCTTGCGTGCTTATGACTATCTGGTAGTACACAATAAGCTTGGTTGATGTCTTGAAGAGTATCTCGCCTTTACGTAGCAATTACGAGCTATACAGATGATCTGTAGTTAGTGTGTTCGTAATCGCGTGTGTGTTGACCACGTAGAGTCTTCTTGTTGATCTTCACCGCTTTGGCTACTAGACGATCGAAGGACTACGTCTTAACTTCGTGAGTACTGACAGAAGAGTGAATTTTTCCACCAGAAAACATCGCACTGGCCGGGGCTGCATGAAATGATTTCATTGGTCGAAACACTCTCCCTACCACATAAAATTTAGAATTCCCTTAGTCCGTGAGAATGAAGTCTGGTTCCCACAGACGGAGAATAGAATTATTATCTAATAATTAATTATCCGGCGGAACCAGTTTGTCACTAAGGATATCCTGTACTTATTTAATTTTGCAATAACTTGGTTGCAAATCAAGTTGTGTGAAATCTAAAATATACAATCTGTCACAAATTATTATCTTTACAATATACTAAAATCTCTTTACTGTAACTCTATTTTAACAGAAGTTATTTAATTATTTTAATTAACTCTTACATTTGTTAATTATATTGCATCAAATTTGCACACGTCATTATTAATATCTCGGCAAACATTTTGGCTATGTTGGATTTCGCCTTTATTTATTAGTTTCCGAGATATTAATAATTAACAGTTTGGGTGTGGTCGCTTCCTTGTACAGCGAACTGCTTACATAACGACCACGTGTGCGTTGCTTTACACAGCATTATTTTCAATGCTCTACATTCAAATGGAGTTTTAACTGTTAATTTTTATTTAAATATGGTTTCAGCATGCGGTAAACATATAACCCCAAATAGTTAATATTTGGTTCCGTTATAATATATATATATATTTTTTTGTAACATAAATGTTACTTGGTGTTATTTATTTAATTAGATAACGTTCAAAAGCTCCACTGTGGAATCCGTCAATTTGTAATATTTTACTGTAGATGAGATCTCCTGCAAATCAATGTTAATTTATTTAAAAAGAAAATTATTTATTATGAAGTTGGTATTATTCGGTTCTTGATAATAGATCTGTATTAAATAGTTATCAAGTGTTTTACAAGAGAAAAACGCTATATTCCAGTTATTATATTGAATAATTCAATATTTTTCTCCAACCCTAGTCGGTATATACTATCGAAATTGTAAAGAGAAGAGAGCAGAGAAATAAAGTTAGTTCTCTATTCTCCCGTATTCACCAGCTGTCAACAAACGAGCGCTGTGGTTGGCGATCGGCCAGTTATTATAGGTTAAGTCGTTCCGCTTGAGGCGTTTCTCACGTTCCTTTCTCTGTAAATTACACCCTATTCGAAATACACTAATTATTCTACAAATAACAAGAAATCGTCAAATTCAAGAAGGATTCTTTATATTATATATGTTTTAATTCCAACAGCTGCATCCTCTTGCTACTAATACATCATATCGATTACACAATACATAATCGATTTGTTATTGAATTTGGGTTTTAGATGTGTTAAGATTTAATTATAATTTTCAGTTTGTTTTTAATCTCAGGGTACATGTACTTCTTTTAACTATTAGTAAGGTCAGGTGATGCAATTTTAAGGTTACTAAGTATTACAATATTGTTATAAAATCTTATTATATAAAATTAAATATAAGCAGGTTTTTTACCAACTTGGATCAGATAGTTAATGTGGCAGTGTTTTGCTACGCCGAGATGAGAACAGAATGGCGATTCAGCTCTTGAACGATAACAGTCTCCAGTTTCTCAATAAAAGTTTGGTATTGATGTCCCAGGATGTAGTAGAAGTTTCAGTTCTGGTCTTCGTTAATCTTCACGGCTCTGGTAGTTGCAGGTCCCAATGGAATTTGTGTAGTATTAAGATTTCGCTCAGTGGAATTAAGTGAGGTTTAGTACGTTAATTCAAATTTATTCGTTTGTTTTTTAATATATTTTTAATTAATTTGGCACCCCTTGGCTATGGATCATCTTTATTTAATTATAGTTCATTTTCATCATTACTCTTTTGCTGTTAGTAGGTTGAATGATTTATTTTTTTGAATTCATTTAACTTTAATGGTATATAGAATTATATTTGCTGAGAGATAGATTCAGAAGTTACTACTCAGTCCTTTTTAATGGATTTCTTTTTATGAAATTTGATTTATTTAATTTTATTCATTTAGTTTTGGTTTTCTTTCTGTTTTTTAAATTTGTATTCACTCAACTCTACTCATTCACATATAACAATTGAGTCTTGAAATCAACAAGATATCTTGCATTCAGTCGTTCCTAACAACCATCTTCTTCTTCTGTTATTGGATAATATTTGTTATCCTAGAGCCGTAATTAGGAAATATTCTTACACTTATTTAATAAAATATTCCCTTATTGGAATTACATTAAATCACATAAAACTTTCACCTAATATGCATTATCAAACCATATACATTTTACTACATTTTCTTCTTGATCGACTTATTTTAAAAGGTATTATTTTCCTTTTACAAAATACTAATTTTAGGCCTATTTGTTTTATTACATGTGTTATAATTTTTTGTTTAAATTTAACTTTTCTGACCTACTGTACAATGAGTCACTGGCTTATGGCCAATTATTCTAATTTTATTTTATCCTGGTTTCAATTTATTATTATTATTTATTTTATCATTGAACCCTTCATCAGTTTATAACATAATTACAATGACCCCTTGACAATTTATTAACAATTATTGTCTTCTTGGCCAAGTTTACAAATATTCTCTTATGATATCTTCATTAATTATTCAAAGGAAATACGCTTAACATGATACAATACATAATAAATACACTTGTATTTAATTACTTAAATACAAGTTTAACATGAATGAAATTAGTATCCATTACTTAATACTTTCTTAAAGCAATGGCTTCCCACCTGCTACATACAAAACACAGAATAAATATCATGTAAACAAAATATCATGATAAAGCACAACAACATGTACATCATTATAAAACATTAAATATCAATTAAACAGTCTACTATTTTCAAACTTGTCTATAGTAAATTCATCTCATTAGACACTGTGTTTATAGTTTACATCTTCCACTGATCACTCCATATTTTATACTTATAGACATTTTTACTATTTTATTACCTAGTAACCTTACTAGGGAATTGTATCAATTTAGTAATTTCTCGAGGTGGCAGTTTTGAAAACATCATTTGGTATGGTGTAACACCAATAGTTTCGTGATGTGCAATATTTAAAAAGGTTTCTGTTTCACATATGAATTCACTCCATTTTTTATGGTTGTCATAACAATAAGTACGGAGGACTCGCCCTACCTCTCTGAGTACCCTTTCCGCCGGATTACTGCTAGGATGGTAAATAGAAGTTTTGTAGGTTTTGATTCCTCAATTTGCCATTTCTAATTTCCATTTTCGAACTTTAAACTGGGTTCCATGATCCGTTATTATAGAATATGGAGTTCCTACATCTATGAGGTACCTTTCTGTGATCACCTTAACAATAACATTGATGGATGCTTTACTGATAGGATACAGTTTAGTGTAACATGTGAAATGGTCTAGTATGATAACAATATATTTATATCGGTGCCTGCCTCCACTGCGTGGGAAAGGCCCGCAAATGTCAAGAAATGTTTTTTCTACTTTCCTCTCCGAAATAATGGTTATTAAAGCCCCTTCCTTTCGCTCGTTGTTCACCTTGACTTTTTGACATATCACACATCTTTTTACTATTTCCCTTACCTTTTTGTTTAAACCCTTAATATACACATGCTCCTCCAGTGCCTTTACTACCTTGATGGGACCCATGTGTCCATACATTTGATGGTAATTATTTATTATTAATGACTCCATTAATTTGGGAATATACAATTTCCACTTATTTTTCACGACAGGGGATTTTATGAAAATTAAACTGTTATATTTTTGATAATATTGGACAATTATGGCATCGTCATTAATGAGGCGTTCCCGTATGGTGGATAATCTCTGATCCTTTGACTGTTCTTCCCGAATTTTGTTTAATACTTATACTAGCTCTTCTCTGGCTGTTATTACATGATATATTCTTCCAACATCCTCCCTTTCAATTTCAAAAGTACCATTCTCCAGGTTCACTCTAGATAGAGCGTCAGCTACAGTGTTTTGTTTACCTGGTACGTATTCCCATGTTGTGTTATACTCTTGGAGAGCCAATATCCAACGAGTTAGTCTCCCATGGCTTAACTTACACCTTTGTATGAATGATATGGACATATGGTCGGACCGTACTGTTAAGGGATAACCTAATATGTACGTGCGGAATTTACCGCATGCAAATACCACACTCAATAATTCCTTTTCCGTGACACTGTAATTTCGTTCACATTGATTTAATACCCTGCTGGCAAAGCTTATTACTTGGTGATCTCCTTCCCGATCTTCCTGGTACAGTTCAGCACCAAGACTCACATCACTGGCGTCACAATTTATAAAAAATTTCTTATCAAGATCAGGATGATGCAGAATGATGTTCTGTAAAAATTTTTCTTTAATTAAGATGAATGTCTCATCATCTTCCTCCTTCCATTTCCATTTATGTTTAGATGACAGTAAATGTTTAAACCTCGTTGTTAATTGGGAATAATTCCTTTGGAATTTGCTGTAGTAGTTGCACACTCCTAGAAATGATTGCAACTGTCGAATGTTTTTTGGTCTGGGGAAGTTTTGAATAGCTTCCACTTTTTCAGGGGATGTGGATATTCCATTTTCAGAGAGTATGAAACCGAGGAATTGTAATTGATTGGTTATTAATTTTGATTTATTCAATTCAGAGTAATGTTGCTTCTTTCTAATTTGCTTAATATCATTTCCGCACGTTGACAATGTTCCTCCCATGTGGTTGAAGTTACCAATATATCATCTACGTACACTGTTGTGAAGTCTAACACTTCCCTACCCAGGACCTGGTCCATGCATTTGATAAAAACCACCACAGAGTTCACTAATCCAAAAGGAAGACGGTTAAAATGGTAATTTGTACCCTCAAATATAAAGGCGACGTAATTTCTACTGTTGGGATGTAACTCCACCTGCCAGTATCCACAAACGGCATCCCAAATGCTCATATACTTACAATCCTTAAATTTCTTCATTAATTCCTCAATTTCCCCTGGTGAAGTCCTATCATTAATTAAATTTTTTTTATCTCCCGGGCATCTAAACATAAACGTACGGTACCGTCCTTTTTCTTTATGGCTACTATAGGGCTGGTGTATGGTGATGAGCTATACTCAATTATGTCCTGTTCTATCATACTCTGTATTTCCCTTCTCACTGCTGGTTTTAGGGATTGGGGTATAGGATATGATTTCCTGTTAAAATTGATGGGTTGTTTAAATGACAATTCAAAAATGAAATTCTTTGCCTTTCCTGGCAAATCTGAGAATACTTTTTTATATTTGTTATAGATTTTTACTAACTGATTTTTTTGTTCCGGTGTCACTCCATTAGTATTGGTAGTTTTAAACGAATAAATTTCTTGTAATTTTTCTTTCCATTCATCATCCTTAACACAGGCTAATTCCTCAAAAGGTGTTTTATATTCCGTTCCGTCATCACGCATTAGGGTAATAGAATGTCGGTGGTGAGTGGCATTTTTATGATCCACTATTTCACTTGACCATTCCCCATTTTCATGGTACAGGGTTATTTTTCCTCTGCCCATATCAATAATAGCTGAGTGGCGCCGCAGCGTATCACACCCTAGCATTGCTTTAAATGGTAATCCTTGAGCTACCATAAACACCATAGGAATAGTTTTACCTCCGCTGGATACTTCCATCATTACTCGTTGCCGTATTGTTTTATTTGGTCTGCCAGTAGCACCTATTATAACCATGTTATTGACTGGTAATGTTGGTATATTTTTCTTATACATCTCCTTTATTCGGTTATATTCTACTTTGTCCAGAAGTGACACGTTCGCTCCGGTGTCGATCACCATATCTGTCATAACTCCTTGCAATTCTGCCATTATATATATTATTTGATTGTCATTTTTATTTTCTGACGGTAACCCTTCTTCAGTTAGATCCTCTCGTATATCTTTTAAATAATTGTTTTCCGTAATGGTTATAATTTTGTTATTGTCTTTTTTTGTTCGTGTATACCCTTTCAATCCCAGCAGTGAGGGGTTACTTGATACTTCCACTGCTGCATATAGTTTTCCACCCTATCTTGCGGACGATCATCTCTAGCAGTGTTTCCTGGGTTGCCATCATCTGGTCTGAATTCTCTATGATTTTCTTGGTTCCTAGGTAGGTCCTCCTCTCGACTTCTATTACTGTTTTGATTTCGTCGGTCATTGTTCCCTCGGTTACTATTCCAATAGTCTCTCCCGTTATGAAAATTCCTGCGGCCTGTGCTGTATCGATTATTATTAGGGTTATTATAATGATTATTGTTTTGGTAATTATTATTGCGGTAGCGGTTATTCATATAATGGTCATTAACATTTCGGTTATAATTATTATGGTTATACCTATTCATTCCCTGACGCGGTTCTTGATTTTGCTCCTCTCTCCTATTGTTTGAATAGTCACATTGTCTTCGAGACCTCTGATAATAGTCTTCCATTTCATAGCTGGCTAACAAGGTTTCCATTGCTCCTACTGTCTTCACTTGTCCACTGCGTCTGGCACGAACTATTTCTTCTTCGAAATGGTAAGATAGTTTATTCACTAAACTTTCCTCTGGTATTCGCGGTTCCAAATGACGCGCCAAACACACCTTTCCCAAAAAGTAGGTAGTTGGTGACTGCTCTTGATTAATGTTGAACCTTCCGTTGGTAATGTTGTCCCTAATCATGTTCTGTACGGAATCCGACCAGTATTTTGACCTAAAAGCCTTCTTAAACTCCTCATAATTACTTGTTTCGTTTCGAACCGCCGACCACCAATTATCATTTATGCTTTTAAAACAGTCATCCAACAAATTTTTGATTATGTTCCATCGGGTCACTTTAATTCTACCAAACCATTCATCTATTCTCTCTAAAAATTCTATCGGGTTTCCTCTATAAATTTTAAAATTAATATTTTCCTTTTGATCCAGGGCTATGTGATGTGCCAGGTACATTTGTCGATTTTGTAAAATTTCTATGGAAACCTTTATACTAATCAACTCCTGATTCTGTATATTTTCAACGGTCCCTTTATTTTGAACCACTTGGGTTTTTATTTGCGTTATTTCATTGTTAATTATCTCAATTGTCCCAGCTATGTTAATTTGTACTTCTTCCAATTTCACTTGGGTTTCTAATTGTACCTCTTTTATTATCGTTTTGTTATTGTTTTCTACTTGATTTATTTTGGCCTCTACTTCCACTCCGAGTTGTATGATGGTTTCATCTGTCTTTTCTAGGTCTACCTTAGTTTCAGTTATTTGCTGTCTTACTTCCTTTTCATAATCATCCACCCTTTTGCTAAGTGTTTCATCGACATTGGCAATCCTTTCATTAATGACTTCCCTCAACGCTTGGTTTTGTTCATTTATAATTTGCCGTAAATCCTTATTACTGTTTTCAATTCTCTCGTCTATTTGTCTGTTATTTTCCTGAATCTGCCTTAAGCTCTCGTCATTCCTGTCAAACCTCTCATTAATTTGGTTTAAGCTTTCATTTATCAACCGGTTATTCTCATCAGTTTCCTCTTTATTTTTGTCAAACTTCTCATTCATTAGTTTGATTAAGTTCTCACTCAAAATTTCGTTTGGTTTCTTTGAGTTTTCGTTAATACTGTCTATTTTCTTCTTTGATTAATTCCTATATTTTTTGTAAATCCAGGCCTTCTCTGGCTTCCTCCTTGTCACCTGCCTGTTGTTCCTTTTCGATGTCTGTAACTATCTCTGCTTCTTCCTCCCGTCTGTCTTCTTCCGTTTCTTGGTCTTTCGCCATCCTTTTAGAAACACCTCTCGTATGCATTCCTGTGCCTCTAATAGTTGCCTGCTCCAGTTAAGTAATAGCGATATAGTCGATTTTTTACTTAACTAAAGCCCACTCGAGCGCCAATTTGGAACGTAAATGTTACTTGGTGTTATTTACTTAATTAGATAACGTTCAAAAGCTCCACTGTGGAATGCGTCAATTTGTAATATTTTACTGTAGATGAGATCTCCTGCAAATCAATGTTAATTTATTTATAAAGAAAAATATTTATTATGTGGTTGATATTATTCGGTTCTTGATAATAGATCTGTATTAAATAGTTATCAAGTGTTTTACAAGAGAAAAACGCTATATTCCAGTTATTATATTGAATAATTCAATATTTTTCTCCAACCCTAGTCGGTATATACTATCGAAATTGTAAAGAGAAGAGAGCGGAGAAATAAAGTTAGTTCTCTATTCTCCCGTATTCACCAGCTGTCAACAAACGAGCGCTGTGGTTGGCGATTGGCCAGTTATTATAGGTTAAGTCGTTCCGCTTGAGGCGTTTCTCACGTTCCTTTCTCTGTAAATTACACCCTGTTCGAAATACACTAATTATTCTACAAATAACAAGAAATCGTCAAATTCAAGAGGGATTCTTTATTTTATATATGTTTTAATTCCAACAGCTGCTTCCTCTTGCTAATAATACATCATATCGATTACACAATACATAATCGATTTGTTATTGAATTTGGGTTTTAGATGTGTTAAGATTTAATTATAATTTTCAGTTTGTTTTTAATCTCAGGGTACATGTACTTCTTTTAACTATTAGTAAGGTCAGGTGATGCAATTTTAAGGTTACTAAGTATTACAATATTGTTATAAAATCTTATTATATAAAATTAAATATAAGCAGGTTTTTTACCAACTTGGATCGGATAGTTAATGTGGCAGTGTTTTGCTACGCCGAGATGAGAACAGAATGGCGATTCAGCTCTTGAACGATAACAGTCTCCAGTTTCTCAATAAAAGTTTGGTATTGATGTCCCAGGATGTAGTAGAAGTTTCAGTTCTGGTCTTCGTTAATCTTCACGGCTCTGGTAGTTGCAGATCCCAATGGAATTTGTGTAGTATTAAGATTTCGTTCAGTGGAATTAAGTGAGGTTTAGTACATTAATTCAAATTTATTCGTTTGTTTTTTAATATATTTTTAATTAATTTGGCATCCCTCGGCTATGGATCATCTTTATTTAATTATAGTTCATTTTCATCATTACTCTTTTGCTGTTAGTAGGTTGAATGATTTATTTTTTTGAATTCATTTAACTTTAATGGTATATAGAATTATATTTGCTGAGAGATAGATTCAGAAGTTACTACTCAGTCCTTTTTAATGGATTTCTTTTTATGAAATTTGATTTATTTAATTTTATTCATTTAGTTTTGGTTTTCTTTCTGTTTTTTAAATTTGTATTCACTCAACTCTACTCATTCACATATAACAATTGAGTCTTGAAATCAACAAGATATCTTGCATTCAGTCGTCCCTAACAACCATCTTCTTCTTCTGTTATTGGATAATATTTGTTATCCTAGAGCCGTAATTAGGAAATATTCTTACACTTACTTAATAAAATACTCCCTTATTGGAATTACATTAAATCACATAAAACTTTCACCTAATATGCATTATCAAACCATATACATTTTCTTCTTGATCGACTTATTTTAAAAGGTATTATTTTCCTTTTACAAAATACTAATTTTAGGCCTATTTGTTTTATTACATGTGTTATAATTTTTTGTTTTTAATTTAACTTTTCTGACCTGACCTACTGTACAATGAGTCACTGGCTTATGGCCAATTATTCTAATTTTTTTTTATTGATTTCAATTTATTATTATTATTTATTTTATCATTGAACCCTTCATCGGTTTATAACATAATTACAATGACCCCTTGACAATTTATTAACAATTATTGTCTTCTTGGCCAAGTTTACAAATATTCTCTTATGATATCTTCATTAATTATTCAAAGTAAATACACTTAACATGATACAATACATAATAAATACACTTGTTTTTAATTACTTAAATACAAGTTTAACATGAATGAAATTAGTATCCATTACTTAATACTTTCTTAAAGCAATGGCTTCACACCTGCTACATACAAAACACAGAATAAATATCATGTAAACAAAATATCATGATAAAGCACAACAACATGTACATCATTATAAAACATTAAATATCAATTAAACAGTCTACTATTTTCAAACTTGTCTATAGTAAATTCATCTCATTAGACACTGTGTTTATAGTTTACATCTTCCACTGATCACTCCATATTTTATACTTATAGACATTTTTACTATTTTATTACCTAGTAACCTTACTAGGTATTATTAATATATTTATTAGGTTAGGTTTACCTTCCTGACCTTAATTACGGCATACATTGGGTATTGTTTTAATTTATATTGACAAAGTTTTTATGTAACGTCTGTGACCTTAATTTTGTTACGTTACATAATACTCCCCCTCCGAAAGAAGTTTATTTTAGCTGAATATCGTTTAGTTGAAATAAACTGATAGTTCGTCTATGGGAATGTTTTCTTCTTAATCGTAGTATTTTTTTATTTCAGCTTGGTTATAAGTACCCTTCACTTTATTACTTATTGGGTCAGTCACCATGTATGTGTTGTTTTGGTTGTCCTGACTTATTACAAAAGGTCCAACATATAATAACAATAATTTTTTAGCTATCCCTTCAGAACTGCTAGGTTGTTGCCTGTTTCTTATTAAAAATTGTTTACCGACTGTGTATTTGATGATATTCTTTCGGGTTGCATTCTGTTTTTTTCTTCTAATTTCCATCTTGTGGAGTAACCTATTATATACATGGGTAAGGTTAAGTTCTTCTTCTGGTCCTTCAGGGAATTGTATCAATTTAGTAATTTCTCGAGGTGGCAGTTTTGAAAACATCATTTGGTATGGTGTAACACCAATAGTTTCGTGATGTGCAGTATTTAAAAAGGTTTCTGTTTCACTTATGAATTCACTCCATTTTTTATGGGTATCATAACAATAAGTACGGAGGACTCGCCCTACCTCTCTGAGTACCCTCTCCGCCGGATTACTGCTAGGATGGTAAATAGAAGTTTTGTAGGTTTTGATTCCTTGATTTGCCATTTCTAATTTCCATTTTCGACCTTTAAACTGGGTTCCATGATCCGTTATTATAGAATATGGAGTTACTACATCTATGAGGTACCTTTCTGTGATCACCTTAACAATAACATTGATGGATGCTTTACTGATAGGATACAGTTTAGTGTAACGTGTGAAATGGTCTAGTATGATAACAATATATTTATATCGGTGCCTGCCTCCACTGCTTGGGAAAGGCCCGCAAATGTCAAGAAATGTTTTTTCTAATTTCCTCTCCGAAGTAATTGTTATTAAAGCCCCTTCCTTTCGCTCGTTGTTCACCTTGACTTTTTGACATATCACACATCTTTTTACTATTTCCCTTACCTTTTTGTTTAAACCCTTAATATACACATGCTCCTCCAGTGCCTTTACTACCTTGATGGGACCCATGTGTCCATACATTTGATGGTAATTATTTATTATTAATGACTCCATTAATTTGGGAATATACAATTTCCACGACAGGGGATTTTATGAAAATTAAACTGTTATATTTTTGATAATATTGGACAATTATGGCATCGTCATTAATGAGGCGTTCCCGTATGGTGGATAATCTCTGATCCTTTGACTGTTCTTCCCGAATTTTGTTTAATACTTATACTAGCTCTTCTCTGGCTGTTATTACATGATATATTCTTCCAACATCCTCCCTTTCAATTTCAAAAGTACCATTCTCCAGGTTCACTCTAGATAGAGCGTCAGCTACAGTGTTTTGTTTACCCGGTACGTATTCCCATGTTATGTTATACTCTTGGAGAGCCAATATCCAATGAGTTAGTCTCCCATGGCTTAACTTACACCTTTGTATGAATGATATGGACTTATGGTTGGACCGTACTGTTAAGGGATAACCTAATATGTACGTGCGGAATTTACCGCATGCAAATACCACACTCAATAATTCCTTTTCCGTGACACTGTAATTTCGTTCACTTTGATTTAATACCCTGCTGGCAAAGCTTATTACTTGGTGATCTCCTTCCCGATCTTCCTGGTACAGTTCAGCACCAAGACTCACATCACTGGCGTCACAATTTATAAAAAATGTCTTATCAAAATCAGGATGATGCAGAATGGTGTTCTGTAAAAATTTTTCTTTAATTAAGATGAATGTCTCATCATCTTCCTCCTTCCATTTCCATTTATGTTTAGATGACAGTAAGTGTTTAAATCTCGTTGTTAATTGGGAATAATTCCTTTGGAATTTGCGGTAGTAGTTGCACACTCCTAGAAATGATTGCATCTGTCGAATGTTTTTTGGTCTGGGGAAGTTTTGAATAGCTTCCACTTTTTCAGGGGATGTGGATATTCCATTTTCAGAGAGTATGAAACCGAGGAATTGTAATTGATTGGTTATTAATTTTGATTTATTCAATTTCAGAGTAATGTTGCTTCTTTCTAATTTGCTTAATATCATTTCCACATGTTGACAGTGTTCCTCCCATGTGGTTGAAGTTACCAATGTATCATCTACGTACACTGTTGTGAAGTCTAACACTTCCCTACCTAGGACCTGGTCCATGGATTTGATAAAAACCACCACAGAGTTCACTAATCCAAAAGGAAGACGTTTAAAATGGTAATTTGTACCCTCAAATATAAAGGCGACGTAATTTCTACTGTTGGGATGTAACTCCACCTGCCAGTATCCACAAACAGCATCCCAAATGCTCATATACTTACAATCCTTAAATTTCTTCATTAATTCCTCAATTTCCCCTGGTGAAATCCTATCATTAATTATATTTTTATTTATCTCCCGGGCATCTAAACATAACGTACGGTACCGTCCTTTTTCTTTATGGCTACTATAGGGCTGGTGTATGGTGATGAGCTATACTCAATTATGTCCTGTTCTATCATACTCTGTATTTCCCTTCTCACTGCTGGTTTTAGGGATTGGGGTATAAGATATGATTTCCTGTTAAAATTGATGGGTTGTTTAAATGACAATTCACAAATGAAATTCTTAGCCTTTCCTGGCAAATGCTCATATACTTACAATCCTTAAATTTCTTCATTAATTCCTCAATTTCCCCTGGTGAAGTCCTATCATTAATTATATTTTTATTTATCTCCCGGGCATCTAAACATAAATGTACGGTACCGTCCTTTTTCTTTATGGCTACTATAGGGCTGGTGTATGGTGATGAGCTATACTCAATTATGTCCTGTTCTATCATACTCTGTATTTCCCTTCTCACTGCTGGTTTTAGGGATTGGGGTATAGGATATGATTTCCTGTTAAAATTGATGGGTTGTTTAAATGACAATTCACAAATGAAATTCTTTGCCTTTCCTGGCAAATCTGAGAATACTTTTTTATATTTGTTATAGATTTTTACTAACTGATTTTTTTGTTCCGGTGTCACTCCATTAGTATTGGTAGTTTTAAACGAATAAATTTCTTGTAATTTTTCTGTCCATTCATCATCCTTAACAGGCTAATTCCTCAAAAGGTGTTTTATATTCTGTTCCGTCATCACGCATTAGGGTAATAGAATGTCGGTGGTGAGTGGCATTTTTATGATCCACTATTTCACTTGACCATTCCCCATTTTCATGGTACAGGGTTATTTTCCTCTGCCCATATCAATAATAGCTGAGTGGCGCCGCAGCGTATCACACCCTAGCATTGCTTTAAATGGTAATCCTTGAGCTACCATAAACACCATAGGAATAGTTTTATGTTTAAAAGGAATAAATCCCAAATGTTTAGTACCAAGCCACGTGTTGTTCAATCAAATATATTGGAACTTACCGTCTGCGGCTTTCCAGAAACAGCGTCTTTATAAATTTACATGTTTCGGGACCCTTGTCCCATCATCAGAATTTAAAAAGTAATTGTGTATCGTTTAAATATGATACACTTGTCAAACACTTAAATATTAAAATCTAATATAAAATAACTTAATATAACATATTATAATATTTACAACGAGTACGAAGGTTACCGATGTACATCGGTAACCTTCGTACTCGTTGTAAATATTATAATATGTTATATTAAGTTATTTTATATTAGATTTTAATATTTTAAGTGTTTGACAAGTGTATCATATTTAAACGATACACAATTACTTTTTAAATTCTGATGATGGGACAAGGGTCCCGAAACATGTAAATTTATAAAGACGCTGTTTCTGGAAAGCCGCAGACGGTAAGTTCCAATATATTTGATTGAATAGTTTTACCTCCGCTGGATACTTCCATCTTTACTTGTTGCCTTATTGTTTTATTTGGTCTGCCAGTAGCACCTATTATAACCATGTTATTGACTGGTAATGTTGGTATATTTTTCTTATACATCTCCTTTATTCGGTTATATTCTACTTTGTCCAGAAGTGACACGTTCGCTCCGGTGTCGATCACCATATCTGTCATAACTCCTTGCAATTCTGCCATTATATATATTATTTGATTGTCATTTTTATTTTCTGACGGTAACCCTTCTTCAGTTAGATCCTCTCGTATATCTTTTAAATAATGGTTTTCCGTAATGGTTATAATTTTGTTATTGTCTTTTTTTGTTCGTGTATACCTTTTCAATCCCAGCAGTGAGGGGTTACTTGATACTTCCACTGCTGAATTTAGTTTTCCACCCTATCTTGCGGACGATCATCTCTAGCAGTGTTTCCTGGGTTGCCATCATCTGGTCTGAATTCTCTATGATTTTCTTGGTTCCTAGGTAGGTCCTCCTCTCGACTTCTATTACTGTTTTGATTTCGTCGGTCATTGTTCCCTCGGTTACTATTCCAATAGTCTCTCCCGTTATCAAAATTCCTGCGGCCTGTGCTGTATCGATTATTATTAGGGTTATTATAATGATTATTGTTTTGGTAATTCTTATTGCGGTAGCGGTTATTCATATAATGGTCCTTAACATTTCGGTTATAATTATTATGGTTATACCTATTCATTCCCTGACGCGGTTCTTGATTTTGCTCCTCTCTCCTACTGTTTGAATAGTCACTTTGTCTTCGAGACCTCTGATAATAGTCTTCCATTTCATAGCTGGCTAACAAGGTTTCCATTGCTCCTACTGTCTTCACTTGTCCACTGCGTCTGGCACGAACTATTTCTTCTTCGAAATGGTAAGATAGTTTATTCACTAAACATTCCTCTTCTATTCGCGGTTCCAAATGACGCGCCAAACACACCTTTCCCAAAAAGTAGGTAGTTGGGGACTGCTCTTGATTAATGTTGAACCTTCCGTTGGTAATGTTGTCCCTAATCATGTTCTGTACGGAAACCGACCAGTATTTTGACCTAAAAGCCTTCTTAAACTCCTCATAATTACTTGTTTCGTTTCGAACCGCCGACCACCAATTATCATTTATGCTTTTAAAACAGTCATCCAACAAATTTTTGATTATGTTGCATCGGGTCACTTTAATTCTACCAAACCATTCATCTATTCTCTCTAAAAATTATATGGGGTTTCCTCTATAAATTTTGAAATTAATATTTTCCTTTTGATCCGGGGCTATGTGATGTGCCAGGTACATTGGTCGATTTTGTAAAATTTCTATGGACTCCTTTATACTAATCAACTCCTGATTCTGTATATTTTCAACGATCCCTTTATTTTGATCCACTTGGGTTTTTATTTGCGTTATTTCATTGTTAACTATCTCAGTTCTCCCAGCTATGTTAATTTGTACTTCGTCCAATTTCCCTTTGGTTTCTAATTGTACCTCTTTTATTCTCGTTTTGTTATTGTTTTCTACTTGATTTATTTTGGCCTCTACTTCCACTCCGAGTTGTATGATGGTTTCATCTGTCTTTTCTAGATCTACCTTAGTTTCAGTTATTTGCTGTCTTACTTCCTTTTCGTAATCGTCCACCCTTTTGCTAAGTGTTTAATTGACATTGGCAATCCTTTCATTAATGACTTCCCTCAACGCTTGGTTTTGTTAATTTATAATTTGCCGTAAATCCTTATTACTGTTTTCAATTCTCTCGTCTATTTGTCTGTTATTTTCCTGAATCTGCCGTAAGCTGTCGTCATTCCTGTCAAACCTCTCATTAATTTGGTTTAAGCTTTCATTTATCAGCCGGTTATTCTCATCAGTTTCCTCTTTATTTTTGTCAAACTTCTCATTCATTAGTTTGATTAAGTTCTCACTAAAAATTTCGTTTTGTTTCTTTGAGTTTTCGTTAATACTGTCTATTTTTTCATTAGTTTGTCTATTATCTTCTTTAATACTGTCTATTTTCTCATTAGTTTGGCTATTTTCTTCTTTGATTAATTCCCATAATTTTTGTCAATCCACGCCTACTCTGGCTTCCTCCTTGTCACCTGCCTGTTGTTCCTTTTCGATGTCTGTAACTATCTCTGCTTCTTCCTCCCATTTCTTGGTCTTTCGCCATCCTTTTAGAAACACCTCTCGTATGCATTCCTGTGCCTCTAATAGTTGCCTGCTCCAGTTAAGTAATAGCGATATAGTCGATTTTTTACTTAACTAAAGCCCACTCGTTGAGCGCCAATTTTGTAATGTAAATGTTACTTGGTGTTATTTACTTAATTAGATAACGTTCAAAAGCTCCACTGTGGAATGCGTCAATTTGTAATATTTTACTGTAGATGAGATCTGCAAATCAATGTTAATTTATTTATAAAGAAAATTATTTATTATGTGGTTGATATTATTCGGTTCTTGATAATAGATCTGTATTAAATAGTTATCAAGTGTTTTACAAAAAAACGCTAAATTCCAGTTATTATATTGAATAATTCAATATTTTTCTCCAACCCTAGTCGGTATATACTATCGAAATTGTAAAGAGAAGAGAGCGGAGAAATAAAGTTAGTTCTCTATTCTCCCGTATTCACCAGCTGTCAACAAACGAGCGCTGTGGTTGGCGATTGGCCAGTTATTATAGGTTAAGTCGTCCCGCTTGAGGCGTTTCTCACGTTCCTTTCTCTGTAAATTACACCCTGTTCGAAATACACTAATTATTCTACAAATAACAAGAAATCATCAAATTCAAGAAGGATTCTTTATTTTATATATGTTTTAATTCCAACAGCTGCTTCCTCTTGCTACTAATACATCATATCGATTACACAATACATAATCGATTTGTTATTGAATTTAGGTTTTAGATGTGTTAAGATTTAATTATAATTTTCAGTTTGTTTTTAATCTCAGGGTACATGTACTTCTTTTAACTATTAGTAAGGTCAGGTGATGCAATTTTAAGGTTACTAAGTATTACAATATTGTTATAAAATCTTATTATATAAAATTAAATATAAGCAGGTTTTTTACCAACTTGGATCGGATACTTAATGTGGCAGTGTTTTGCTACTCCGAGATGAGAACAGAATGGCGATTCAGCTCTTGAATGATAACAGTCTCCAGTTTCTCAATAAAAGTTTGGTATTGATGTCCCAGGATGTAGTAGAAGTTTCAGTTCTGGTCTTCGTTAATCTTCACGGCTCTGGTAGTTGCAGGTCCCAATGGAATTTGTGTAGTATTAAGATTTTGTTCAGTGGAATTAAGTGAGGTTTAGTACGTTAATTCAAATTTATTCGTTTGTTTTTTAATATATTTTTAATTAATTTGGCATCTCTCGGCTATGGATCATCTTTATTTAATTATAGTTCATTTTCATCATTACTCTTTTGCTGTTAGTAGGTTGAATGATTTATTTTTTTGAATTCATTTAACTTTAATGGTATATAGAATTATATTTGCTGAGAGATAGATTCAGAAGTTACTACTCAGTCCTTTTTAATGGATTTCTTTTTATGAAATTTGATTTATTTAATTTTATTCATTTAGTTTTGGTTTTCTTTCTGTTTTTTAAATTTGTATTTACTCAACTCTACTCATTCACATATAACAATTGAGTCTTGAAATCAACAAGATATCTTGCATTCAGTCGTCCCTAACAACCATCTTCTTTTTCTGTTATTGGATAATATTTGTTATCCTAGAGCCGTAATTAGGAAATATTCTTACACTTATTTAATAAAATACTCCCTTATTGGAATTACATTAAATCACATAAAACTTTCACCTAATATGCATTATCAAACCATATACATTTTACTACATTTTCTTCGTGATCGACGTATTTTAAAAGGTATTATTTTCCTTTTACAAAATACTAATTTTAGGCCTATTTGTTTTATTACATGTGTTATAATTTTTTGTTTTTAATTTAACTTTTCTGACCTGACCTACTGTACAATGAGTCACTGGCTTATGGCCAATTATTCTAATTTTATTTTATCCTGATTTCCATTTATTATTATTATTTATTTTATCATTGAACCCTTCATCGGTTTATAACATAATTACAATGACCCCTTGACAATTTATTAACAATTATTGTCTTCTTGGCCAAGTTTACAAATATTCTCTTATGATATCTTCATTAATTATTCAAAGTAAATACACTTAACATGATACAATACATAATAAATACACTTGTATTTAGTTACTTAAATACAAGTTTAACATGAATGAAATTAGTATCCATTACTTAATACGTTCTTAAAGCAGTGGCTTCACACCTGCTACATACAAAACACAGAATAAATATCATGTAAATAAAATATCATGATAAAGCACAACATGTACAACAAGTTATTATGAAATTACATGCCTGCACGTATGACCTGCCATATGATGCCCGTGTTAAAGACTTTGAGTTTGTTAATTATTTTCTTGTTAAAAAGGTCAATAACGCCCCTATGTGTTTACCTTATTTTACGGCAAAATACAAGTAATTTATGATGTAAACAATATGATGTAATTTTAACAATATGGAGCCCCTTTAAACGGAGCCCCCTTTAAATTTTAATTTTGACTTATTTTTTTTCTCTCAGTGAAGAAAACTCTAAACATGTTCACAAAATAAATGAAAACGTATAACTAAGAAAACTATTAGATTAAATAACATCATTTATTATTTTAATCAAAAATATAATTTTTATAATTAATAAATAATTTTCTATGTAACAGACGTTGATTTTCATGTAAATCGTATTTCAGTCAACTAATTGTTATTTTCAGAATAATCAAAATACAATATGTCATCAATCAATCCTTCGAATACTGATCCTGCCAACCACTTTATAAACTGTGATCCTGCCAAGTCTGAGCCTACCAATACAAACTGCGTAATTTGTCAGGAAACGATGAGTGCAAGTGGTGAGATAATAACGATTAAGTCTAAGGGACTAAATAAATTGTGTGACATTAGTAACAAGAGGCAAGATTCTGTACGTTTTAGCATACCGACTTCTTTATCTGATCGTACTTTCCATAAAAAGTGCTACTATTCGTACATATTGCCAAACAGTATAAAGGCTGCAATAAAAAATATTTCTTTGAACACTTCTTCACCAGCGAAGACATTGAGATTGGTACCAACTTTCAAATTTAGAGATTTGTATATTTATTGCGAAAAAGATGCTTCTGATAAATTTATTCAGGATCAACAAAAATTTGGTGATAGGAAAACGGTGATTCGTAAGATTACAGAGCCAAATTTTAAAGGTAAAGTAATTAAATGCGCTCAAACAAACGCTAAAGAAATAGGTCAACAAGTAATTGACCGTCTAGCGGGAATCGAAGCACTGCATGAATTAGATGCAAGATATCATAAAAAATGTTACGATCACTTCCGATTGTATTCAAGTTCTGAAATAAGAAAAAATGAACTATCGGAAGTAACGAAATTTATAATATCTTATTTAGATAATAACGCTCAGGAAGGTTTATTCAACCTCCCTCAATTGATTTTAAATTATGAAAGCAATAATCCAGAAGATCATAATAAACCATCTTTGAAATATATAAAATCTCAGCTACTTAAATCATCTGATGATATTTTCGTATGCAGTAATAAAAAAAATGAATATTATTTTTCGACAAGCAAGCCTTAAATCGATTATCAAAAAGCATTTTAGAGAAAAGAATGAAGAAGAAAGTCATAAAAATATTATTAAACAATCGGCTCGCTTTATAATTGAAGATATACAGTCTACTTCTTACAACAAAAACGAATATCCTCCAGTCGATAAATTTTTTTCTTCGCTTGATGATTACGTCCCCACTTCTTTGCAAAATTTTGCAACAGAAATTATAATGTTTAAAAAAAGAAGTAATGAGAAAAAATTGAAGGTCAAAGTTATGGCATTGTGCCACTCAATTATTATGGCAGTGAGTCCCAGAAATTTTGTGTCACCTTTGCTGTTAGGTCTTGGAATATCTTTGTATCATCGCTTCAGATCGAGAGACCTTATAGATGTGTTATATAGTCTTGGATTCTCTGTTTCGTACAGTGAAATAATGTGTTTTCAGAATTCTGTTATAAGAGCTAAAGATAGTTTTAAATATAGAGAACAATTATTTTTAACACATTCTTCTGATAATGCCGACTATAATTCTAATACCTTAACTGGACATCGTACTTTTCACAGTATGGGCTCAATAGAAATCGTGTCTCCTCATTCTAAGATCGAGCATGTACCGTTTGAAAGGATTTGTCATTCGCCAGGAAGTTTGTACTTTATCGAGAAAGGAACATATGCTATTAAAAAATTTTGTAAGAGTCCAGTTAAAAAAATGAGGGGCACAATTTTAAAACAATATCCGGATTTCAACATTGACGAAAAAAAATATATTTCTAATATAAAGCTCTTGACTTCTGATTTTTCATGGCTGTATGAAAAGTATGTTAATAAGAGCCCTTCTGTTGGCTGGAATAATTACATGGAAAAAATAACAGAAGTTTTTCATTATGAAAAAAGCCGCGTAGTTTGCATGCCGTTTATTCTTGCCATACCACGCAATTACGATACATTAGACACTACTTTATTACAAGGAACTGCAAGAACGGAAAGTATTGGTCAAAAGTATACATATATAACTTTTGACCAACCGCTTTATATCAAAGCGAGAGACATTCTCCAATCTACTGATGATAGTCGATTAAAAAATGTTATTTTACGATTAGGCGGAGTTCACATACTGATGTCATACCTAGGTGCTATTGGTCATATCATGGACGGCAGTGGCCTTAAAGAAGTGCTATCAACGATATTTGCAGAGCATTCTACGAAGCACATATTAAGTGGCCATGCTTACTCAAGAGCAGTAAGAGGACACATTTTAATTCACGCAGCCCTAGCATGACTTATATTTTCAAATATCAAATACAGCCAACAAGAAATAAGCGTTTTAGAAAAAGTTCAACAAAGTATTGGAGAAAACTCATATTTTAACTACGTGAAAGATCCTGTATATTTAGGAACTGTAAGAAATTTAATCAAAAATTAAAAGAGTGTTATACAGATGAACGACCAACGTCAAAATTTCACAGGCGTTATAAAAGTGTGTTCATGGTGGGCAATCAGGATTTTCAAAGGTTCTGCGTTTATTTGTTGGTTTGATTTAAATATTTTCCTCTTCCAATCTTCCACAGTATTTGTAGCTTCTATTAGTTATAACTTTTCATCGCCAACGGTCCAAAAAACATTACTATTATTAATTTAAAACTTCTTCATAGGAGCTCATCTGTTCACTGCAATAGTTAACAATACAATACTACTATTCTATATTCCTGCCTTTCCATCAACGGTTTCGTGCCCTCACAATACTGGCCTGTGATTGGTCAAAACAGAGAGTTCATAAGATCACGTGGTCAGTTTACAAGATTTAGATGTTCATCTGCCTATAAGAAAAATACTCCTTTTTCAGCTTTAAGTTTTCTTAAATTTAAATTACATCATTCTTTTCTTTATGTCATTGTGAACATTTTGCTACCTCATTACTTACATTGGTTAATTATAAAGGGTGGTTTTTCACCTTACAAAAATTCTAATGTTGGGCCTATACTTTTTATACATTTGTTATATCACTTTACAATTCCTTAAATTAATCTAATATGTAATATTACTGTTAAAACAATTAGCTTCATCATGTAAATTTTGTCCCTTTCCTGTTTTATCACATTGGTTTACTAATCTACTCATTTCTGACAGTATTTCCTTTTTATGGGACTTGTGGCCTAGGCCATCAATAGCATTTCATTAATATATTCTAAATTACATTTATTATTACCTAGGTTTTTGGTTTTGAACCCTTTTTCCTGAGTTACATCTTATTACATGAACCTTGACCCTTAACAAGTTTTCACAATAGTTAAAAATGACATCTTTTGACTTATTACTTAAAGTAGTGTTTACATGGACAAGTTTATAATCATAAATTAACAAATAATATAATTAGAACAAAATCTTTTAACATGTTACCTTCGAGGTATTGCCTTCACGGGCAAATTCTACATTTATAAATTGACAAATAATTATAAACTACTTGGTGTACCATTCTTCCATCCTATCAGTCTTATCAAGCATTACTGGCTAATGAATAGATTATTGTTCATAGGTCCTGGTTTCTAATACACATTTTCTTATTTTGCCAGTAGGCTCATACAAACTTATAATGTAGTTTCAAATGTTAATAACTATAGGCTTTGGTGTAGAACACAAATACAACTACTTACACCAAAGCCTTCACTAACATCTCAATCTGAGATGAAACCCTTCACCACAATTCACTATTGGTGTTATTTATGGGTTTTCCTTTTTTTTTAAGTAATTAACCCGCACTTATTTTGTCATCACTCCACTGACACTTATTGTATTTATAACATATTTAAATAATAATAGGGATTGTTAACTTTATTCCCCACTCTTTCACATTCACTCATTTACATAAAGGTTTGTATGTATTTTCTTTACTTGCTATAATACATTATAAGCAAGTATATTAAGTATATTATACTTGTTATATTACATTATTAATTATTTATTTTATTATTTGTATTGTATTTTTTCCTTATCTTTTATATTGTACAGTCCTTTCTGTAAGTAAGGGTTGTTCATCTTTATCTGGTTTATTTGGGTAGTATTGGTGATTCTACCTACTGAATTGAGCGGTTTTAGGTTTTGGGATGGAGCTACTATTCTGTCGCATTACTATATATATATATTGTTACTAAATCCTCGGCTCTTACGTTGTCTCTTACGGTCGCGGGATTCTCGTTATTTCCGCCCCAACGTTGCCAGCGTCAATTTGTTACTAAACCTATGCCAATGTGTTTTGAATTATTTTAATTATTTAAATATCTGAGATATTTGAAGTTGTGGGATATATTGATGTAATTAATTAATATTAACTTAGCTCTCTAAAAAATATCAGTGTTAGTGTACCTGAAACTTAAATAATTAATGCGTTATTCTGTAATTTCGTTCAACCCTATTATACCTTGAAGAGAATTATATCTAATTTTGTATTTTTACGCTCTCTCTTTGGTGTCAGATAATTCCGCTATAAGCGCTGTAGTATCGGCTCAACGAAACTTATAGGTTATTTCACTGTTTATGTTAACCAATTATTCTATACTTATTCAGTTACTTTTTATTCCCAACTCATTAAATCATACTCCAAATGACAAGATTTTGCAATTATATAAAGGTTCTTTATTTGTTTACTTCTTTAACATTGAATAAGATATGTTCTAACTAACATATGCTTGGGCTATAGATTGCGTGAATCGATTGTTGATTATTCCGATCCTTTATTTAAAGTCAGTTATATAGTGTGTTTTAATTTGTAATTAATTTAATTCAGGGTGTGAAGGTTCTTGTAACTGTGGGGAAGATTAAAAATACATAGATAAGAATGCAAGATTTACAAATTTGAAGTGTTGTGTAGTTAGTATGATTAATATAATAATAATTTACCAGACTAGAACGAAGCCAATCATGTAGGCGGTTGATTGATAAATTTACTGTTCTGGACAATTATGCCGTACGATATTCTTTCTTCGGTTTAATAAAATGGAATTCTTGTCCTGTCCACTTCGGAAATACAGCTCTCTGGATTGATTTACAGCCCGATTGATGCTTCTTCTGCAACTCCAGGATCCAAATATGTTCTTCTCTCGGTTGAAGCAATTAGTGTTGTTCCGTGTATTTGAAAGGTTATAACTTCTGGTGTAGTGTATATTATTAATTGTGATACTGTTAATTCTTTCTATTTGTTTAATATATCATCAATTCCCTTCGGATATGGGACAGTTCAAGTCCTTCCTTGTAGAATCCAGTTATTTATTTTCTATTGTGATTTCATACTATAGTCTTATTTGGTTAAACTGTACTGGTAAGAGTCATAAATATTATCATTAGGATTTTGTGTTTTATAATAGTGGTTGCTAATTTAGAATATTCCGATTAAATAGACATTTCTTGGGTTTTTAATCTCATCACATTCAGATCATCAAAGCAATTATTGTCAAATCAACAACTTCCTCTTTTTCTGTCGTCCCTAGCAACACATGATTTTTCTTCCTTCCACATGTTTTGAATATAGTGTTTATTTCATATATTTTTTGTCTATTCCTTATCAATTTGCTGTACTATCGGAATGTAACTTTACAGATAGTTGGTTTATTATTTTCTACACATATTCTGCTGGTTTTCTGATATAAGCCTGTTTTTTTTTCTTTTTTATATTTAATACCTTTTCGATATTAAACGTTATTAATCGATATCATGGCATTATGGCATTATCATAATTTGTATAAATTTTATTATATATCATTATTAATTTAATGTTTTTTTTCTAGCTCTTCAAATCGTATTCATTAATTATTATTAATTGATGTACCTAACCTTTATGTTATGAGTGGTTATATAGTGGTTTTGGCTGTTAGGCCTTTTATTGTAAACGGATCTACCTGTGTTTATAACTGGTAAACATCTATAGCCCCTTTTACATAAATTCATACATATAATCAAATCTTAACTATTAACATTTACATAAACAATTATTTTTCTATATCTAATAACAATTTTATCTTGACCTATGGATCACATATAAGAAAATTCAAATCTATTAACGTTAATTAGCTGCTTCACACTTCATTCTACAACAGTCATTGAATAATACATCTTGTTTCATTATCTTTCATTAACTCAACACATATTTGGTATAACATAACATAAACTTTATCGTAATATTTGTTGTCACAAAATAATATCTCTTAACTCAAAATTCTTATTTGCTATTACTATAAAGTAAATTATTGTTTCATTTTTTGTTTGCTCTTCACTGAACATATATCATCAACTATTATCTAACTTACAGGTTCGTTTATTCTTGTTAATACTACCTTGCATCCTTATTTACCTTTATCTATAATTATAAATGTAATTATTAGATCTTTGTTCTATCATGGGGTTAGATATTGACTTGTTTATTATTCTGTTAACCTTGTTTTTATGTAACACGGATGCTAGCACTTCTGTTGCGTTACATATGCTCCCCCTCCTAAAAAAGTTTAGTTTACCTGAATGAAGTTTAGGTCAAATAAACTTGTCTTTTTCACATGCCTTTTCTTCATTTCATTGTTAATGGTTGACGATGGGATTCTCAATGTAACTTCATTAGACTAGTATTAATACTTTTTTTTATTTAATAACATTTCATCAATTCAGTTAACCTTCTTGATCATTTTTAATTTCTGTAAACATTATTTGTTGATAGTTGGCTACAATATTCAATGATACATTAGTTTCACATCTCTTCTACTTATAATTACTATAATCACTGTATTTCTCAATTATTCTTCTGTCAACTCATTTCCTTCTGTTTTCTTCGTCCTACTCTTTTGGAAACTGAAGTCATTCTTACAACTATTCTAATATTCCTTAAATATTTAATTTCCCTAACAATCCCTAATACATGCGTTGGTACAGTTCAGAGAGGCACTGTTTGGCTTCATACTCTGCTGCCCACACCACATCTTAATATAGTACTGCTGGAATTCATCTACAGTCAGCTATAAAATATAATAATCTCCTAATAATCTCTTTAATTATTTAATAATAAATATTTGGGAAAATTTTTTTTTTTTCTTTGTTGCTTTTATATTTCTTCATTACTATCCTTCATATTTTGTGATTCCATTTTAGTTCCTTAAACATTCTTTGATATTAAATTTGACAGTTATCATTTGTAATCATTTTTGTTTTCATTTTTGTTGTGATTGTAATGCTAAGTATCTTCTTCATTTGTTTTTTTCTCTGATCTCAATATTTTCTAAATAGTTGTTGTGTGATGATCATTATAACTGTATTTCTGACTAAATACATTCCTTAGCCCAACTATTCTTCTTCTTATCGTATTTCATTATTTTGGCTGTTTATTTTTCAATGAATTATGTTCATAAATAATCTTTCTTTCTTGTCTTCTTTAACATTACATTGGTTACATTCAATCGTTTACTGAAGTTGTTTCCTTCATTTGGCAATGTGGTATGTATTTTAGGTCATATGATTTTTCTCTTTCTTTATTTTGCATAGGTAGATTTGAGGTAAAAACTTTTATCTTGGGGTTTCATTATTTATCATTCACATTATTTCCTTGTAGACGTTTAGTAATAGTTCTCGCTTTCTTCTGTAATCTTGGGATTTCATTATTCATTGTTCACGCTATTTCTTTATAAACATTTAATAATAATTCTCGCTTTCTTCTGTAATCTTGGGATTTCATTATTCATTGTTCACACTATTTCTTTATAAACATTTAATAATAATTCTCGCTTTCTTCTGTAATCTTGGGATTTCATTATTCATTGTTCACACTATTTTTTTTTTCTATTTATTTTATTGTTCAAAAAATTCTCTTTTATTTACAAGTGTTTTTTCTTCAAAATCGATAATAAGTGGTTCTTATTGTATTTTAGAATTTAGTGGTAGTATTCAACTCAAATTCTTTTTAAATTCCAAGTATTTTCTCTTCAAGACTGGTAATAAGTTGTTCTTATTATATTTTAGAATTTATTCATTATATAATATTTCCGTATCTTGTCAATTGGTTGCCTGGTCAGTTTTCATAACATCAGTCCCATTTTTCTGGTTGACTGTTTCTTTTCTAACCATGGTCCATTAATTCGACTGCACCCGTTGTCCGGATGACTGCATTGTTCATACCAATTTCTACACTTTTTACATATCTCTTGTGCATGATACAAAGCCAATACTGTAACTCGGCTGATGCAAAGTCTTCATTTAAGTCAGGGTACTCAGTCATATTTAGCTCCCTTTGAATTATCAGGTATCGTATCTCCTCTATTCTAACATAATCACTGGTATATTCTACCCTTCCTTTCCCTTCGATATCTGGACTATTTACTAAATATTTTACGGGTATCTTCCGTGTTAACGATATAATTGATTTGGTCATATACTCTTTGATTGTTGATTTATTTAAATGACATTTAAATTTATTTAAGGTTTTTGTAATTATTCCATGGTGGTTCATTTTGGTCATTTTCATGAAGTTTCTTCTATATTTCATACCCTTACATAACTCCCTTCGTTCATTAATTGGGATGTTAAACGCACTAATTAATCCACCTTTCCTCATCTCCATTTCTTCTTTGGTACTGACTATGTTCTTTCTGCATGTTTTTCTTATTTTCTGGTTATTCTCTTCCATAGTTTGTATCTTCTCCTTGTTTTTTCTATTCTTATTTTCAGAGAGCACTGCATTTTGATCTTCTCTAATTTCGGTTTCCTTTCTAACTTCAGGAGTGTTTTATTCATATTCTTTACACACCTATCCATTGTTTCCGCTACCTTTTTGAAACCTTCATCCATGGTTTTCCTGAAACTCTTTAAGTTTTCCTCCTGTTTTTTAAATAGTTCCCCCTGTTTCCTAAATTGTTCCCTTAGGGTTTCCTTAATTTCCTCATTCCTTTGTCTATTGCTTTCCATTATAATCCTCAACAGCTCCCGCATACTCATGTCTTCCTTTTTGTTGGATTGATCTGGTATTTTCTTCTGTTGCTTCACTTTGACTATTTTTACTTCTTTTTGTACACTGGGTTGTTCTAGCTTTTTATTATTTGGCATCCCTATAAATTCATCTATTTGATTGTGTTCCTTCCTCCATTGACACATATCTTCTCGGGATAGTTCAAACATCACCCTGATCCATTCCCTTAATTCTTTGTTTTCTGTTCGTATTGGGTTTTCCGGTGGTCTTATTTCTCTTTTCCATTGTTCATAATCTTCCTGAGTATATTGTTCTGTCACCTGGGCGTATACTCCTGTTCTTTCGGTTTTCATTTGTTCTCCATTATCATCCCATCTTTCCCAATCTTCTTCCGTCATTCTTTCCACCTTGTTCTCGTCTTTTTCGTTAGTCGTCCCAATAGTCTTTTCCTTATTAAACCTGGCATCTAATTCACACAATTCATCATAAATCTCTCTCAATGTCATTTTGTCGTCTGGTGTTCCCAACGCATTCGCGCGACTCATTTGCGCTCTTTCGTGATCATTGGTATTCTTTTCTATGTATCCCATCTCTTTGCTGAATTTCTTAAATAGTACTGTCGTCCATTCCGCGTAACTTAATCGTCTCTCTTGTCCTTGCATTTTCGTTTCCTTTTGTATCATCTTTCTCTATTGCATTTCTAGTCTCCCACAGTTGCCTGCTCTGGTTAAGTAATATTAATATACTTATGGTTTTACTTAACCTAAGCCCTACACTGGTTGAGCGCCAATTTGTTACTAAACCCTCGGCTTTTACGGTCGCGGGATTCTCGTTATTTCCGCCCCAACGTTGCCGGCGTCAATTTGTTACTAAACCTATGCCAATGTGTTTTGAATTATTTTAATTATTTAAATATCTGAGATATTTGGAGTTGTGGGATATATTGATGTAATTAATTAATATTAACTTAGCTCTCTAAAAAATATCAGTGTTAGTGTACCTGAAACTTAAATAATTAATGCGTTATTCTGTAATTTCGTTCAACCCTATTATACCTTGAAGAGAATTATATCTAATTTTGTATTTTTACGCTCTCTCTTTGGTGTCAGATAATTCCGCTATAAGCGCTGTAGTATCGGCTCAACGAAACTTATAGGTTATTTCACTGTTTATGTTAACCAATTATTCTATACTTATTCAGTTACTTTTTATTCCCAACTCATTAAATCATACTCCAAATGACAAGATTTTGCAATTATATAAAGGTTCTTTATTTGTTTACTTCTTTAACATTGAATAAGATATGTTCTAACTAACATATGCTTGGGCTATAGATTGCGTGAATCGATTGTTGATTATTCCGATCCTTTATTTAAATTCAGTTATATAGTGTGTTTTAATTTGTAATTAATTTAATTCAGGGTGTGAAGGTTCTTGTAGCTGTGGGGAAGATTAAAAATACATAGATAAGAATGCAAGATTTACAAATTTGAAGTGTTGTGTAGTTAGTATGATTAATATAATAATAATTTACCAGACTAGAACGAAGCCAATCGTGTAGGCGGTTGATTGATAAATTTACTGTTCTGGACAATTATGCCGTACGATATTCTTTCTTCGGTTTAATAAAATGGAATTCTTGTCCTGTCCACTTCGGAAATACAGCTCTTTGGATTGATTTACAGCCCGATTGATGCTTCTTCTGCAACTCCAGGATCCAAATATGTTCTTCTCTCGGTTGAAGCAATTAGTGTTGTTCCGTGTATTTGAAAGGTTATAACTTCTGGTGTAGTGTATATTATTAATTGTGATACTGTTAATTCTTTCTATTTGTTTAATATATCATCAATTCCCTTCGGATATGGGACAGTTCAAGTCCTTCCTTGTAGAATCCAGTTATTTATTTTCTATTGTGATTTCATACTATAGTCTTATTTGGTTAAACTGTACTGGTAAGAGTCATAAATATTATCATTAGGATTTTGTGTTTTATAATAGTGGTTGCTAATTTAGAATATTCCGATTAAATAGACATTTCTTGGGTTTTTAATCTCATCACATTCAGATCATCAAAGCAATTATTGTCAAATCAACAACTTCCTCTTTTTCTGTCGTCCCTAGCAACACATGATTTTTCTTCCTTCCACATGTTTTGAATATAGTGTTTATTTCATATATTTTTTGTCTATTCCTTATCAATTTGCTGTCCTATCGGACTGTAACTTTACAGATAGTTGGTTTATTATTTTCTACACATATTCTGCTGGTTTTTTGATATAAGCCTGTTTTTTTTTTCTTTTTTATATTTAATACCTTTTTGATATTAAACGTTATTAATCGATATCATGGCATTATGGCATTATCATAATTTGTATAAATTTTGTTAGATGTCATTATTAATTTAATGTTTTTTTCTAGCTCTTCAAATCGTATTCATTAATTATTATTAATTGATGTACCTAACCTTTATGTTATGAGTGGTTATATAGTGGTTTTGGCTGTTAGGCCTTTTATTGTAAACGGATCTACCTGTGTTTATAACTGGTAAACATCTATAGCCCCTTTTACATAAATTTATACATATAATCAAATCTTAACTATTAACATTTACATAAACAATTATTTTTCTATATCTAATAACAATTTTATCTTGACCTATGGATCACATATAAGAAAATTCAAATCTATTAACGTTAATTAGCTGCTTCACACTTCATTCTACAACAGTCATTGAATAATACATCTTGTTTCATTATCTTTCATTAACTCAACACATATTTGGTATAACATAACATAAACTTTATCATAATATTTGTTGTCACAAAATAATATCTCTTAACTCAAAATTCTTATTTGCTATTACTATAAAGTAAATTATTGTTTCATTTTTTGTTTGCTCTTCACTGAACATATATCATCAACTATTATCTAACTTACAGGTTCGTTTATTCTTGTTAATACTACCTTGCATCCTTATTTACCTTTATCTATAATTATAAATGTAATTATTAGATCTTTGTTCTATCATGGGGTTAGATATTGACTTGTTTATTATTCTGTTAACCTTGTTTTTATGTAACACGGATGCTAGCATTTCTGTTGCGTTACATATGCTCCCCCTCCTAAAAAAGTTTAGTTTACCTGAATGAAGTTTAGGTCAAATAAACTTGTCTTTCTCACATGCCTTTTCTTCATTTCATTGTTAATGGTTGACGATGGGATTCTCAATGTAACTTCATTAGACTAGTATTAATACTTTTTTTTATTTAATAACATTTCATCAATTCAGTTAACCTTCTTGATCATTTTTAATTTCTGTAAACATTATTTGTTGATAGTTGGCTACAATATTCAATGATACATTAGTTTCACATCTCTTCTACTTATAATTACTATAATCACTGTATTTCTCAATTATTCTTCTGTCAACTCATTTCCTTCTGTTTTCTTCGTCCTACTCTTTTGGAAACTGAAGTCATTCTTACAACTATTCTAATATTCCTTAAATATTTAATTTCCCTAACAATCCCTAATACATGCATTGGTACAGTTCAGAGAGGCACTGTTTGGCTTCATACTCTGCTGCCCACACCACATCTTAATATAGTACTGCTGGAATTCATCTACAGTCAGCTATAAAATATAATAATCTCCTAATAATCTCTTTAATTATTTAATAATAAATATTTGGGAAAATTTTTTTTTTTTCTTTGTTGCTTTTATATTTCTTCATTACTATCCTTCATACTTTGTGATTCCATTTTAGTTCCTTAAACATTCTTTGATATTAAATTTGACAGTTATCATTTGTAATCATTTTTGTTTTCATTTTTGTTGTGATTGTAATGCTAAGTATCTTCTTCATTTGTTTTTTTTCTCTGATCTCAATATTTTCTAAATAGTTGTTGTGTGATGATCATTATAACTGTATTTCTGACTAAATACATTCCTTAGCCCAACTATTCTTCTTCTTATCGTATTTCATTATTTTGGCTGTTTATTTTTCAATGAATTATGTTCATAAATAATCTTTCTTTCTTGTCTTCTTTAACATTACATTGGTTACATTCAATCGTTTACTGAAGTTGTTTCCTTCATTTGGCAATGTGGTATGTATTTTAGGTCATATGATTTTTCTCTTTCTTTATTTTGCATAGGTAGATTTGAGGTAAAAACTTTTATCTTGGGGTTTCATTATTTATCATTCACATTATTTCCTTGTAGACGTTTAGTAATAGTTCTCGCTTTCTTCTGTAATCTTGGGATTTCATTATTCATTGTTCACGCTATTTCTTTATAAACATTTAATAATAATTCTCGCTTTCTTCTGTAATCTTGGGATTTCATTATTCATTGTTCACACTATTTCTTTATAAACATTTAATAATAATTCTCGCTTTCTTCTGTAATCTTGGGATTTCATTATTCATTGTTCACACTATTTTTTTTTCTATTTATTTTATTGTTCAAAAAATTCTCTTTTATTTACAAGTGTTTTTTCTTCAAAATCGATAATAAGTGGTTCTTATTGTATTTTAGAATTTAGTGGTAGTATTCAACTCAAATTCTTTTTAAATTCCAAGTATTTTCTCTTCAAGACTGGTAATAAGTTGTTCTTATTATATTTTAGAATTTATTCATTACATAATATTTCCGTATCTTGTCAATTGGTTGCCTGGTCAGTTTTCATAACATCAGTCCCATTTTTCTGGTTGACTGTTTCTTTTCTAACCATGGTCCATTAATTCGACTGCACCCGTTGTCCGGATGACTGCATTGTTCATACCAATTTCTACACTTTTTACATATCTCTTGTGCATGATACAAAGCCAATACTGTAACTCGGCTGATGCAAAGTCTTCATTTAAGTCAGGGTACTCAGTCATATTTAGCTCCCTTTGAATTATCAGGTATCGTATCTCCTCTATTCTAACATAATCACTGGTATATTCTACCCTTCCTTTCCCTTCGATATCTGGACTATTTACTAAATATTTTACGGGTATCTTCCGTGTTAACGATATAATTGATTTGGTCATATACTCTTTGATTGTTGATTTATTTAAATGACATTTAAATTTATTTAAGGTTTTTGTAATTATTCCATGGTGGTTCATTTTGGTCATTTTCATGAAGTTTCTTCTATATTTCATACCCTTACATAACTCCCTTCGTTCATTAATTGGGATGTTAAACGCACTAATTAATCCACCTTTCCTCATCTCCATTTCTTCTTTGGTACTGACTATGTTCTTTCTGCATGTTTTTCTTATTTTCTGGTTATTCTCTTCCATAGTTTGTATCTTCTCCTTGTCCTTTCTATTCTTATTTTCAGAGAGCACTGCATTTTGATCTTCTCTAATTTCGGTTTCCTTTCTAACTTCAGGAGTGGTTTCTAGTGTTTTATTCATATTCTTTACACACCTATCCATTGTTTCCGCTACCTTTTTGAAACCTTCATCCATGGTTTTCCTGAAACTCTTTAAGTTTTCCTCCTGTTTTTTAAATAGTTCCCCCCGTTTCCTAAATTGTTCCCTTAGGGTTTCCTTAATTTCCTCATTCCTTTGTCTATTGCTTTCCATTATAATCCTCAACAGCTCCCGCATACTCATGTCTTCCTTTTTTTTGGATTGATCTGGTATTTTCTTCTGTTGCTTCACTTTGACTATTTTTACTTCTTTTTGTACACTGGGTTGTTCTAGCTTTTTATTATTTGGCATCCCTATAAATTCATCTATTTGATTGTGTTCCTTCCTCCATTGACACATATCTTCTCGGGATAGTTCAAACATCACCCTGATCCATTCCCTTAATTCTTTGTTTTCTGTTCGTATTGGGTTTTCCGGTGGTCTTATTTCTCTTTTCCATTGTTCATAATCTTCCTGAGTATATTGTTCTGTCACCTGGGCGTATACTCCTGTTCTTTCGGTTTTCATTTGTTCTTCATTATCATCCCATCTTTCCCAATCTTCTTCCGTCATTCTTTCCACCTTGTTCTCGTCTTTTTCGTTAGTCGTCCCAATAGTCTTTTCCTTATTAAACCTGGCATCTAATTCACACAATTCATCATAAATCTCTCTCAATGTCATTTTGTCATCTGGTGTTCCCAACGCATTCGCGCGACTCATTTGCGCTCTTTCGTGATCATTGGTATTCTTTTCTATGTATCCCATCTCTTTGCTGAATTTCTTAAATAGTACTGTCGTCCATTCCGCGTAACTTAATCGTCTCTCTTGTCCTTGCATTTTCGTTTCCTTTTGTATCATCTTTCTCTATTGCATTTCTAGTCTCCCACAGTTGCCTGCTCTGGTTGAGTAATATTAATATACTTATGGTTTTACTTAACCTAAGCCCTACACTGGTTGAGCGCCAATTTGTTACTAAACCCTCGGCTCTTACGTTGTCTCTTACGGTCGCGGGATTCTCGTTATTTCCGCCCCAACGTTGCCGGCGTCAATTTGTTACTAAACCTATGCCAATGTGTTTTGAATTATTTTAATTATTTAAATATCTGAGATATTTGGAGTTGTGGGATATATTGATGTAATTAATTAATATAAACTTAGCTCTCTAAAAAATATCAGTGTTAGTGTACCTGAAACTTAAATAATTAATGCGTTATTCTGTAATTTCGTTCAACCCTATTATACCTTGAAGAGAATTATATCTAATTTTGTATTTTTACGCTCTCTCTTTGGTGTCAGATAATTCCGCTATAAGCGCTGTAGTATCGGCTCAACGAAACTTATAGGTTATTTCACTGTTTATGTTAACCAATTATTCTATACTTATTCAGTTACTTTTTATTCCCAACTCATTAAATCATACTCCAAATGACAAGATTTTGCAATTATATAAAGGTTCTTAATTGTTTACTTCTTTAACATTGAATAAGATATGTTCTAACTAACATATGCTTGGGCTATAGATTGCGTGAATCGATTGTTGATTATTCCGGTCCTTTATTTAAATTCAGTTATATAGTGTGTTTTAATTTGTAATTAATTTAATTCAGGGTGTGAAGGTTCTTGTAACTGTGGGGAAGATTAAAAATACATAGATAAGAATGCAAGATTTACAAATTTGAAGTGTTGTGTAGTTAGTATGATTAATATAATAATAATTTACCAGACTAGAACGAAGCCAATCGTGTAGGCGGTTGATTGATAAATTTACTGTTCTGGACAATTATGCCGTACGATATTCTTTCTTCGGTTTAATAAAATGGAATTCTTGTCCTGTCCACTTCGGAAATACAGCTCTTTGGATTGATTTACAGCCCAATTGATGCTTCTTCTGCAACTCCAGGATCCAAAAATGTTCTTCTCTCGGTTGAAGCAATTAGTGTTGTTCCGTGTATTTGAAAGGTTATAACTTCTGGTGTAGTGTATATTATTAATTGTGATACTGTTAATTCTTTCTATTTGTTTAATATATCATCAATTCCCTTCGGATATGGGACAGTTCAAGTCCTTTCTTGTAGAATCCAGTTATTTATTTTCTATTGTGATTTCATACTATAGTCTTATTTGGTTAAACTGTACTGGTAAGAGTCATAAATATTATCATTAGGATTTTGTGTTTTATAATAGTGGTTGCTAATTTAGAATATTCCGATTAAATAGACATTTCTTGGGTTTTTAATCTCATCACATTCAGATCATCAAAGCAATTATTGTCAAATCAACAACTTCCTCTTTTTCTGTCGTCCCTAGCAACACATGATTTTTCTTCCTTCCACATGTTTTGAATATAGTGTTTATTTCATATATTTTTTGTCTATTCCTTATCAATTTGCTGTCCTATCGGAATGTAACTTTACAGATAGTTGGTTTATTATTTTCTACACATATTCTGCTGGTTTTTTGATATAAGCCTGTTTTTTTTCTTTTTTATATTTAATACCTTTTCGATATTAAACGTTATTAATCGATATCATGGCATTATGGCATTATCATAATTTGTATAAATTTTATTATATATCATTATTAATTTAATGTTTTTTTCTAGCTCTTCAAATCGTATTCATTAATTATTATTAATTGATGTACCTAACCTTTATGTTATGAGTGGTTATATAGTGGTTTTGGCTGTTAGGCCTTTTTTTGTAAACGGATCTACCTGTGTTTATAACTGGTAAACATCTATAGCCCCTTTTACATAAATTTATACATATAATCAAATCTTAACTATTAACATTTACATAAACAATTATTTTTCTATATCTAATAACAATTTTATCTTGACCTATGGATCACATATAAGAAAATTCAAATCTATTAACGTTAATTAGCTGCTTCACACTTCATTCTACAACAGTCATTGAATAATACATCTTGTTTCATTATCTTTCATTAACTCAACACATATTTGGTATAACATAACATAAACTTTATCATAATATTTGTTGTCACAAAATAATATCTCTTAACTCAAAATTCTTATTTGCTATTACTATAAAGTAAATTATTGTTTCATTTTTTGTTTGCTCTTCACTGAACATATATCATCAACTATTATCTAACTTACAGGTTCGTTTATTCTTGTTAATACTACCTTGCATCCTTATTTACCTTTATCTATAATTATAAATGTAATTATTAGATCTTTGTTCTATCATGGGGTTAGATATTGACTTGTTTATTATTCTGTTAACCTTGTTTTTATGTAACACGGATGCTAGCATTTCTGTTGCGTTACATATGCTCCCCCTCCTAAAAAAGTTTAGTTTACCTGAATGAAGTTTAGGTCAAATAAACTTGTCTTTTTCACATGCCTTTTCTTCATTTCATTGTTAATGGTTGACGATGGGATTCTCAATGTAACTTCATTAGACTAGTATTAATACTTTTTTTATTTAATAACATTTCATCAATTCAGTTAACCTTCTTGATCATTTTTAATTTCTGTAAACATTATTTGTTGATAGTTGGCTACAATATTCAATGATACATTAGTTTCACATCTCTTCTACTTATAATTACTATAATCACTGTATTTCTCAATTATTCTTCTGTCAACTCATTTCCTTCTGTTTTCTTCGTCCTACTCTTTTGGAAACTGAAGTCATTCTTACAACTATTCTAATATTCCTTAAATATTTAATTTCCCTAACAATCCCTAATACATGCGTTGGTACAGTTCAGAGAGGCACTGTTTGGCTTCATACTCTGCTGCCCACACCACATCTTAATATAGTACTGCTGGAATTCATCTACAGTCAGCTATAAAATATAATAATCTCCTAATAATCTCTTTAATTATTTAATAATAAATATTTGGGAAAATTTTTTTTTTTTCTTTGTTGCTTTTATATTTCTTCATTACTATCCTTCATATTTTGTGATTCCATTTTAGTTCCTTAAACATTCTTTGATATTAAATTTGACAGTTATCATTTGTAATCATTTTTGTTTTCATTTTTGTTGTGATTGTAATGCTAAGTATCTTCTTCATTTGTTTTTTTTTCTCTGATCTCAATATTTTCTAAATAGTTGTTGTGTGATGATCATTATAACTGTATTTCTGACTAAATACATTCCTTTGCCCAACTATTCTTCTTCTTATCGTATTTCATTATTTTGGCTGTTTATTTTTCAATGAATTATGTTCATAAATAATCTTTCTTTCTTGTCTTCTTTAACATTACGTTGGTTACATTCAATCGTTTACTGAAGTTGTTTCCTTCATTTGGCAATGTGGTATGTATTTTAGGTCATATGATTTTTCTCTTTCTTTATTTTGCATAGGTAGATTTGAGGTAAAAACTTTTATCTTGGGGTTTCATTATTTATCATGCACATTATTTCCTTGTAGACGTTTAGTAATAGTTCTCGCTTTCTTCTGTAATCTTGGGATTTCATTATTCATTGTTCACGCTATTTCTTTATAAACATTTAATAATAATTCTCGCTTTCTTCTGTAATCTTGGGATTTCATTATTCATTGTTCACACTATTTCTTTATAAACATTTAATAATAATTCTCGCTTTCTTCTGTAATCTTGGGATTTCATTATTCATTGTTCACACTATTTTTTTTTCTATTTATTTTATTGTTCAAAAAATTCTCTTTTATTTACAAGTGTTTTTTCTTCAAAATCGATAATAAGTGGTTCTTATTGTATTTTAGAATTTAGTGGTAGTATTCAACTCAAATTCTTTTTAAATTCCAAGTATTTTCTCTTCAAGACTGGTAATAAGTTGTTCTTATTATATTTTAGAATTTATTCATTATATAATATTTCCGTATCTTGTCAATTGGTTGCCTGGTCAGTTTTCATAACATCAGTCCCATTTTTCTGGTTGACTGTTTCTTTTCTAACCATGGTCCATTAATTCGACTGCACCCGTTGTCCGGATGACTGCATTGTTCATACCAATTTCTACACTTTTTACATATCTCTTGTGCATGATACAAAGCCAATACTGTAACTCGGCTGATGCAAAGTATTCATTTAAGTCAGGGTACTCAGTCATATTTAGCTCCCTTTGAATTATCAGGTATCGTATCTCCTCTATTCTAACATAATCACTGGTATATTCTACCCTTCCTTTCCCTTCGATATCTGGACTATTTACTAAATATTTTACGGGTATCTTCCGTGTTAACGATATAATTGATTTGGTCATATACTCTTTGATTGTTGATTTATTTAAATGACATTTAAATTTATTTAAGGTTTTTGTAATTATTCCATGGTGGTTCATTTTGGTCATTTTCATGAAGTTTCTTCTATATTTCATACCCTTACATAACTCCCTTCGTTCATTAATTGGGATGTTAAACGCACTAATTAATCCACCTTTCCTCATCTCCATTTCTTCTTTGGTACTGACTATGTTCTTTCTGCATGTTTTTCTTATTTTCTGGTTATTCTCTTCCATAGTTTGTATCTTCTCCTTGTCCTTTCTATTCTTATTTTCAGAGAGCACTGCATTTTGATCTTCTCTAATTTCGGTTTCCTTTCTAACTTCAGGAGTGGTTTCTAGTGTTTTATTCATATTCTTTACACACCTATCCATTGTTTCCGCTACCTTTTTGAAACCTTCATCCATGGTTTTCCTGAAACTCTTTAAGTTTTCCTCCTGTTTTTTAAATAGTTCCCCCTGTTTCCTAAATTGTTCCCTTAGGGTTTCCTTAATTTCCTCATTCCTTTGTCTATTGCTTTCCATTATAATCCTCAACAGCTCCCGCATACTCATGTCTTCCTTTTTATTGGATTGATCTGGTATTTTCTTCTGTTGCTTCACTTTGACTATTTTTACTTCTTTTTGTACACTGGGTTGTTCTAGCTTTTTATTATTTGGCATCCCTATAAATTCATCTATTTGATTGTGTTCCTTCCTCCATTGACACATATCTTCTCGGGATAGTTCAAACATCACCCTGATCCATTCCCTTAATTCTTTGTTTTCTGTTCGTATTGGGTTTTCCGGTGGTCTTATTTCTCTTTTCCATTGTTCATAATCTTCCTGAGTATATTGTTGTGTCACCTGGGCGTATACTCCTGTTCTTTCGGTTTTCATTTGTTCTTCATTATCATCCCATCTTTCCCAATCTTCTTCCGTCATTCTTTCCACCTTGTTCTCGTCTTTTTCGTTAGTCGTCCCAATAGTCTTTTCCTTATTAAACCTGGCATCTAATTCACACAATTCATCATAAATCTCTCTCAATGTCATTTTGTCGTCTGGTGTTCCCAACGCATTCGCGCGACTCATTTGCGCTCTTTCGTGATCATTGGTATTCTTTTCTATGTATCCCATCTCTTTGCTGAATTTCTTTAATAGTACTGTCGTCCATTCCGCGTAACTTAATCGTCTCTCTTGTCCTTGCATTTTCGTTTCCTTTTGTATCATCTTTCTCTATTGCATTTCTAGTCTCCCACAGTTGCCTGCTCTGGTTAAGTAATATTAATATACTTATGGTTTTACTTAACCTAAGCCCTACACTGGTTGAGCGCCAATTTGTTACTAAACCCTCGGCTCTTACGTTGTCTCTTACGGTCGCGGGATTCTCGTTATTTCCGCCCCAACATTGCCGGCGTCAATTTGTTACTAAACCTATGCCAATGTGTTTTGAATTATTTTAATTATTTAAATATCTGAGATATTTGGAGTTGTGGGATATATTGATGTAATTAATTAATATTAACTTAGCTCTCTAAAAAATATCAGTGTTAGTGTACCTGAAACTTAAATAATTAATGCGTTATTCTGTAATTTCGTTCAACCCTATTATACCTTGAAGAGAATTATATCTAATTTTGTATTTTTACGCTCTCTCTTTGGTGTCAGATAATTCCGCTATAAGCGCTGTAGTATCGGCTCAACGAAACTTATAGGTTATTTCACTGTTTATGTTAACCAATTATTCTATACTTATTCAGTTACTTTTTATTCCCAACTCATTAAATCATACTCCAAATGACAAGATTTTGCAATTATATAAAGGTTCTTTATTTGTTTACTTCTTTAACATTGAATAAGATATGTTCTAACTAACATATGCTTGGGCTATAGATTGCGTGAATCGATTGTTGATTATTCCGATCCTTTATTTAAATTCAGTTATATAGTGTGTTTTAATTTGTAATTAATTTAATTCAGGGTGTGAAGGTTCTTGTAACTGTGGGGAAGATTAAAAATACATAGATAAGAATGCAAGATTTACAAATTTGAAGTGTTGTGTAGTTAGTATGATTAATATAATAATAATTTACCAGACTAGAACGAAGCCAATCGTGTAGGCGGTTGATTGATAAATTTACTGTTCTGGACAATTATGCCGTACGATATTCTTTCTTCGGTTTAATAAAATGGAATTCTTGTCCTGTCCACTTCAGAAATACAGCTCTTTGGATTGATTTACAGCCCGATTGATGCTTCTTCTGCAACTCCAGGATCCAAATATGTTCTTCTCTCGGTTGAAGCAATTAGTGTTGTTCTGTGTATTTGAAAGGTTATAACTTCTGGTGTAGTGTATATTATTAATTGTGATACTGTTAATTCTTTCTATTTGTTTAATATATCATCAATTCCCTTCGGATATGGGACAGTTCAAGTCCTTCCTTGTAGAATCCAGTTATTTATTTTCTATTGTGATTTCATACTATAGTCTTATTTGGTTAAACTGTACTGGTAAGAGTCATAAATATTATCATTAGGATTTTGTGTTTTATAATAGTGGTTGCTAATTTAGAATATTCCGATTAAATAGACATTTCTTGGGTTTTAAATCTCATCACATTCAGATCATCAAAGCAATTATTGTCAAATCAACAACTTCCTCTTTTTCTGTCGTCCCTAGCAACACATGATTTTTCTTCCTTCCACATGTTTTGAATATAGTGTTTATTTCATATATTTTTTGTCTATTCCTTATCAATTTGCTGTCCTATCGGAATGTAACTTTACAGATAGTTGGTTTATTATTTTCTACACATATTCTGCTGGTTTTTTGATATAAGCCTGTTTTTTTTTCTTTTTTATATTTAATACCTTTTCGATATTAAACGTTATTAATCGATATCATGGCATTATCATAATTTGTATAAATTTTATTATATATCATTATTAATTTAATGTTTTTTTCTAGCTCTTCAAATCGTATTCATTAATTATTATTAATTGATGTACCTAACCTTTATGTTATGAGTGGTTATATAGTGGTTTTGGCTGTTAGGCCTTTTATTGTAAACGGATCTACCTGTGTTTATAACTGGTAAACATCTATAGCCCCTTTTACATAAATTCATACATATAATCAAATCTTAACTATTAACATTTACATAAACAATTATTTTTCTATATCTAATAACAATTTTATCTTGACCTATGGATCACATATAAGAAAATTCAAATCTATTAACGTTAATTAGCTGCTTCACACTTCATTCTACAACAGTCATTGAATAATACATCTTGTTTCATTATCTTTCATTAACTCAACACATATTTGGTATAACATAACAAAAACTTTATCATAATATTTGTTGTCACAAAATAATATCTCTTAACTCAAAATTCTTATTTGCTATTACTATAAAGTAAATTATTGTTTCATTTTTTGTTTGCTCTTCACTGAACATATATCATCAACTATTATCTAACTTACAGGTTCGTTTATTCTTGTTAATACTACCTTGCATCCTTATTTACCTTTATCTATAATTATAAATGTAATTATTAGATCTTTGTTCTATCATGGGGTTAGATATTGACTTGTTTATTATTCTGTTAACCTTGTTTTTATGTAACACGGATGCTAGCATTTCTGTTGCGTTACATATGCTCCCCCTCCTAAAAAAGTTTAGTTTACCTGAATGAAGTTTAGGTCAAATAAACTTGTCTTTTTCACATGCCTTTTCTTCATTTCATTGTTAATGGTTGACGATGGGATTCTCAATGTAACTTCATTAGACTAGTATTAATACTTTTTTTTATTTAATAACATTTCATCAATTCAGTTAACCTTCTTGATCATTTTTAATTTCTGTAAACATTATGTGTTGATAGTTGGCTACAATATTCAATGATACATTAGTTTCACATCTCTTCTACTTATAATTACTATAATCACTGTATTTCTCAATTATTCTTCTGTCAACTCATTTCCTTCTGTTTTCTTCGTCCTACTCTTTTGGAAACTGAAGTCATTCTTACAACTATTCTAATATTCCTTAAATATTTAATTTCCCTAACAATCCCTAATACATGCGGTGGTACAGTTCAGAGAGGCACTGTTTGGCTTCATACTCTGCTGCCCACACCACATCTTAATATAGTACTGCTGGAATTCATCTACAGTCAGCTATAAAATATAATAATCTCCTAATAATCTCTTTAATTATTTAATAATAAATATTTGGGAAAATTTTTTTTTTCTTTGTTTCTTTTATATTTCTTCATTACTATCCTTCATATTTTGTGATTCCATTTTAGTTCCTTAAACATTCTTTGATATTACATTTGACAGTTATCATTTGTAATCATTTTTGTTTTCATTTTTGTTGTGATTGTAATGCTAAGTATCTTCTTCATTTGTTTTTTTCTCTGATCTCAATATTTTCTAAATAGTTGTTGTGTGATGATCATTATAACTGTATTTCTGACTAAATACATTCCTTAGCCCAACTATTCTTCTTCTTATCGTATTTCATTATTTTGGCTGTTTATTTTTCAATGAATTATGTTCATAAATAATCTTTCTTTCTTGTCTTCTTTAACATTACATTGGTTACATTCAATCGTTTACTGAAGTTGTTTCCTTCATTTGGCAATGTGGTATGTATTTTAGGTCATATGATTTTTCTCTTTCTTTATTTTGCATAGGTAGATTTGAGGTAAAAACTTTTATCTTGGGGTTTCATTATTTATCATTCACATTATTTCCTTGTAGACGTTTAGTAATAGTTCTCGCTTTCTTCTGTAACCTTGGGATTTCATTATTCATTGTTCACGCTATTTCTTTATAAACATTTAATAATAATTCTCGCTTTCTTCTGTAATCTTGGGATTTCATTATTCATTGTTCACACTATTTTTTTTTTTTTTATTTTATTGTTCAAAAAATTCTCTTTTATTTACAAGTGTTTTTTCTTCAAAATCGATAATAAGTGGTTCTTATTGTATTTTAGAATTTAGTGGTAGTATTCAACTCAAATTCTTTTTAAATTCCAAGTATTTTCTCTTCAAGACTGGTAATAAGTTGTTCTTATTATATTTTAGAATTTATTCATTATATAATATTTCCGTATCTTGTCAATTGGTTGCCTGGTCAGTTTTCATAACATCAGTCCCATTTTTCTGGTTGACTGTTTCTTTTCTAACCATGGTCCATTAATTCGACTGCACCCGTTGTCCGGATGACTGCATTGTTCATACCAATTTCTACACTTTTTACATATCTCTTGTGCATGATACAAAGCCAATACTGTAACTCGGCTGATGCAAAGTATTCATTTAAGTCAGGGTACTCAGTCATATTTAGCTCCCTTTGAATTATCAGGTATCGTATCTCCTCTATTCTAACATAATCACTGGTATATTCTACCCTTCCTTTCCCTTCGATATCTGGACTATTTACTAAATATTTTACGGGTATCTTCCGTGTTAACGATATAATTGATTTGGTCATATACTCTTTGATTGTTGATTTATTTAAATGACATTTAAATTTATTTAAGGTTTTTGTAATTATTCCATGGTGGTTCATTTTGGTCATTTTCATGAAGTTTCTTCTATATTTCATACCCTTACATAACTCCCTTCGTTCATTAATTGGGATGTTAAACGCACTAATTAATCCACCTTTCCTCATCTCCATTTCTTCTTTGGTACTGACTATGTTCTTTCTGCATGTTTTTCTTATTTTCTGGTTATTCTCTTCCATAGTTTGTATCTTCTCCTTGTCCTTTCTATTCTTATTTTCAGAGAGCACTGCATTTTGATCTTCTCTAATTTCGGTTTCCTTTCTAACTTCAGGAGTGGTTTCTAGTGTTTTATTCATATTCTTTACACACCTATCCATTGTTTCCGCTACCTTTTTGAAACCTTCATCCATGGTTTTCCTGAAACTCTAAGTTTTCCTCCTGTTTTTTAAATAGTTCCCCCTGTTTCCTAAATTGTTCCCTTAGGGTTTCCTTAATTTCCTCATTCCTTTGTCTATTGCTTTCCATTATAATCCTCAACAGCTCCCGCATACTCATGTCTTCCTTTTTGTTGGATTGATCTGGTATTTTCTTCTGTTGCTTCACTTTGACTATTTTTACTTCTTTTTGTACACTGGGTTGTTCTAGCTTTTTATTATTTGGCATCCCTATAAATTCATCTATTTGATTGTGTTCCTTCCTCCATTGACACATATCTTCTCGGGATAGTTCAAACATCACCCTGATCCATTCCCTTAATTCTTTGTTTTCTGTTCGTATTGGGTTTTCCGGTGGTCTTATTTCTCTTTTCCATTGTTCATAATCTTCCTGAGTATATTGTTCTGTCACCTGGGCGTATACTCCTGTTCTTTCGGTTTTCATTTGTTCTTCATTATCATCCCATCTTTCCCAATCTTCTTCCGTCATTCTTTCCACCTTGTTCTCGTCTTTTTCGTTAGTCGTCCCAATAGTCTTTTCCTTATTAAACCTGGCATCTAATTCACACAATTCATCATAAATCTCTCTCAATGTCATTTTGTCGTCTGGTGTTCCCAACGCATTCGCGCGACTCATTTGCGCTCTTTCGTGATCATTGGTATTCTTTTCTATGTATCCCATCTCTTTGCTGAATTTCTTAAATAGTACTGTCGTCCATTCCGCGTAACTTAATCGTCTCTCTTGTCCTTGCATTTTCGTTTCCTTTTGTATCATCTTTCTCTATTGCATTTCTAGTCTCCCACAGTTGCCTGCTCTGGTTAAGTAATATTAATATACTTATGGTTTTACTTAACCTAAGCCCTACACTGGTTGAGCGCCAATTTGTTACTAAACCCTCGGCTCTTACGTTGTCTCTTACGGTCGCGGGATTCTCGTTATTTCCGCCCCAACGTTGCCGGCGTCAATTTGTTACTAAACCTATGCCAATGTGTTTTGAATTATTTTAATTATTTAAATATCTGAGATATTTGGAGTTGTGGGATATATTGATGTAATTAATTAATATTAACTTAGCTCTCTAAAAAATATCAGTGTTAGTGTACCTGAAACTTAAATAATTAATGCGTTATTCTGTAATTTCGTTCAACCCTATTATACCTTGAAGAGAATTATATCTAATTTTGTATTTTTACGCTCTCTCTTTGGTGTCAGATAATTCCGCTATAAGCGCTGTAGTATCGGCTCAACGAAACTTATAGGTTATTTCACTGTTTATGTTAACCAATTATTCTATACTTATTCAGTTTCTTTTTATTCCCAACTCATTAAATCATACTCCAAATGACAAGATTTTGCAATTATATAAAGGTTCTTTATTTGTTTACTTCTTTAACATTGAATAAGATATGTTCTAACTAACATATGCTTGGGCTATAGATTGCGTGAATCGATTGTTGATTATTCCGATCCTTTATTTAAATTCAGTTATATAGTGTGTTTTAATTTGTAATTAATTTAATTCAGGGTGTGAAGGTTCTTGTAACTGTGGGGAAGATTAAAAATACATAGATAAGAATGCAAGATTTACAAATTTGAAGTGTTGTGTAGTTAGTATGATTAATATAATAATAATTTACCAGACTAGAACGAAGCCAATCGTGTAGGCGGTTGATTGATAAATTTACTGTTCTGGACAATTATGCCGTACGATATTCTTTCTTCGGTTTAATAAAATGGAATTCTTGTCCTGTCCACTTCGGAAATACAGCTCTTTGGATTGATTTACAGCCCGATTGATGCTTCTTCTGCAACTCCAGGATCCAAATATGTTCTTCTCTCGGTTCAAGCAATTAGTGTTGTTCCGTGTATTTGAAAGGTTATAACTTCTGGTGTAGTGTATATTATTAATTGTGATACTGTTAATTCTTTCTATTTGTTTAATATATCATCAATTCCCTTCGGATATGGGACAGTTCAAGTCCTTCCTTGTAGAATCCAGTTATTTATTTTCTATTGTGATTTCATACTATAGTCTTATTTGGTTAAACTGTACTGGTAAGAGTCATAAATATTATCATTAGGATTTTGTGTTTTATAATAGTGGTTGCTAATTTAGAATATTCCGATTAAATAGACATTTCTTGGGTTTTAAATCTCATCACATTCAGATCATCAAAGCAATTATTGTCAAATCAACAACTTCCTCTTTTTCTGTCGTCCCTAGCAACACATGATTTTTCTTCCTTCCACATGTTTTGAATATAGTGTTTATTTCAAATATTTTTTGTCTATTCCTTATCAATTTGCTGTCCTATCGGAATGTAACTTTACAGATAGTTGGTTTATTATTTTCTACACATATTCTGCTGGTTTTTTGATATAAGCCTGTTTTTTTTTCTGTTTTATATTTAATACCTTTTCGATATTAAACGTTATTAATCGATATCATGGCATTGGGGCATTATCATAATTTGTATAAATTTTGTTATATGTCATTATTAATTTAATGTTTTTTTCTAGCTCTTCAAATCGTATTCATTAATTATTATTAATTGATGTACCTAACCTTTATGTTATGAGTGGTTATATAGTGGTTTTGGCTGTTAGGCCTTTTATTGTAAACGGATCTACCTGTGTTTATAACTGGTAAACATCTATAGCCCCTTTTACATAAATTCATACATATAATCAAATCTTAACTATTAACATTTACATAAACAATTATTTTTCTATATCTAATAACAATTTTATCTTGACCTATGGATCACATATAAGAAAATTCAAATCTATTAACGTTAATTAGCTGCTTCACACTTCATTCTACAACAGTCATTGAATAATACATCTTGTTTCATTATCTTTCATTAACTCAACACATATTTGGTATAACATAACAAAAACTTTATCATAATATTTGTTGTCACAAAATAATATCTCTTAACTCAAAATTCTTATTTGCTATTACTATAAAGTAAATTATTGTTTCATTTTTTGTTTGCTCTTCACTGAACATATATCATCAACTATTATCTAACTTACAGGTTCGTTTATTCTTGTTAATACTACCTTGCATCCTTATTTACCTTTATCTATAATTATAAATGTAATTATTAGATCTTTGTTCTATCATGGGGTTAGATATTGACTTGTTTATTATTCTGTTAACCTTGTTTTTATGTAACACGGATGCTAGCATTTCTGTTGCGTTACATATGCTCCCCCTCCTAAAAAAGTTTAGTTTACCTGAATGAAGTTTAGGTCAAATAAACTTGTCTTTTTCACATGCCTTTTCTTCATTTCATTGTTAATGGTTGACGATGGGATTCTCAATGTAACTTCATTAGACTAGTATTAATACTTTTTTTTATTTAATAACATTTCATCAATTCAGTTAACCTTCTTGATCATTTTTAATTTCTGTAAACATTATTTGTTGATAGTTGGCTACAATATTCAATGATACATTAGTTTCACATCTCTTCTACTTATAATTACTATAATCACTGTATTTCTCAATTATTCTTCTGTCAACTCATTTCCTTCTGTTTTCTTCGTCCTACTCTTTTGGAAACTGAAGTCATTCTTACAACTATTCTAATATTCCTTAAATATTTAATTTCCCTAACAATCCCTAATACATGCGTTGGTACAGTTCAGAGAGGCACTGTTTGGCTTCATACTCTGCTGCCCACACCACATCTTAATATAGTACTGCTGGAATTCATCTACAGTCAGCTATAAAATATAATAATCTCCTAATAATCTCTTTAATTATTTAATAATAAATATTTGGGAAAATTTTTTTTTTTCTTTGTTTCTTTTATATTTTTTCATTACTATCCTTCATATTTTGTGATTCCATTTTAGTTCCTTAAACATTCTTTGATATTACATTTGACAGTTATCATTTGTAATCATTTTTGTTTTCATTTTTGTTGTGATTGTAATGCTAAGTATCTTCTTCATTTGTTTTTTTTCTCTGATCTCAATATTTTCTAAATAGTTGTTGTGTGATGATCATTATAACTGTATTTCTGACTAAATACATTCCTTAGCCCAACTATTCTTCTTCTTATCGTATTTCATTATTTTGGCTGTTTATTTTTCAATGAATTATGTTCATAAATAATCTTTCTTTCTTGTCTTCTTTAACATTACATTGGTTACATTCAATCGTTTACTGAAGTTGTTTCCTTCATTTGGCAATGTGGTATGTATTTTAGGTCATATGATTTTTCTCTTTCTTTATTTTGCATAGGTAGTTTTGAGGTAAAAACTTTTATCTTGGGGTTTCATTATTTATCATTCACATTATTTCCTTGTAGACGTTTAGTAATAGTTCTCGCTTTCTTCTGTAATCTTGGGATTTCATTGTTCTTTGTTCACGCTATTTCTTTATAAACATTTAATAATAATTCTCGCTTTCTTCTGTAATCTTGGGATTTCATTATTCATTGTTCACACTATTTTTTTTTCTATTTATTTTATTGTTCAAAAAATTCTCTTTTATTTACAAGTGTTTTTTCTTCAAAATCGATAATAAGTGGTTCTTATTGTATTTTAGAATTTAGTGGTAGTATTCAACTCAAATTCTTTTTAAATTCCAAGTATTTTCTCTTCAAGACTGGTAATAAGTTGTTCTTATTATATTTTAGAATTTATTCATTATATAATATTTCCGTATCTTGTCAATTGGTTGCCTGGTCAGTTTTCATAACATCAGTCCGATTTTTCTGGTTGACTGTTTCTTTTCTAACCATGGTCCATTAATTCGACTGCACCCGTTGTCCGGATGACTGCATTGTTCATACCAATTTCTACACTTTTTACATATCTCTTGTGCATGATACAAAGCCAATACTGTAACTCGGCTGATGCAAAGTATTCATTTAAGTCAGGGTACTCAGTCATATTTAGCTCCCTTTGAATTATCAGGTATCGTATCTCCTCTATTCTAACATAATCACTGGTATATTCTACCCTTCCTTTCCCTTCGATATCTGGACTATTTACTAAATATTTTACGGGTATCTTCCGTGTTAACGATATAATTGATTTGGTCATATACTCTTTGATTGTTGATTTATTTAAATGACATTTAAATTTATTTAAGGTTTTTGTAATTATTCCATGGTGGTTCATTTTGGTCATTTTCATGAAGTTTCTTCTATATTTCATACCCTTACATAACTCCCTTCGTTCATTAATTGGGATGTTAAACGCACTAATTAATCCACCTTTCCTCATCTCCATTTCTTCTTTGGTACTGACTATGTTCGTTCTGCATGTTTTTCTTATTTTCTGGTTATTCTCTTCCATAGTTTGTATCTTCTCCTTGTCCTTTCTATTCTTATTTTCAGAGAGCACTGCATTTTGATCTTCTCTAATTTCGGTTTCCTTTCTAACTTCAAGAGTGGTTTCTAGTGTTTTATTCATATTCTTTACACACCTATCCATTGTTTCCGCTACCTTTTTGAAACCTTCATCCATGGTTTTCCTGAAACTCTTTAAGTTTTCCTCCTGTTTTTTAAATAGTTCCCCCTGTTTCCTAAATTGTTCCCTTAGGGTTTCCTTAATTTCCTCATTCCTTTGTCTATTGCTTTCCATTATAATCCTCAACAGCTACCGCATACTCATGTCTTCCTTTTTGTTGGATTGATCTGGTATTTTCTTCTGTTGCTTCACTTTGACTATTTTTACTTCTTTTTGTACACTGGGTTGTTCTAGCTTTTTATTATTTGGCATCCCTATAAATTCATCTATTTGATTGTGTTCCTTCCTCCATTGACACATATCTTCTCGGGATAGTTCAAACATCACCCTGATCCATTCCCTTAATTCTTTGTTTTCTGTTCGTATTGGGTTTTCCGGTGGTCTTATTTCTCTTTTCCATTGTTCATAATCTTCCTGAGTATATTGTTCTGTCACCTGGGCGTATACTCCTGTTCTTTCGGTTTTCATTTGTTCTTCATTATCATCCCATCTTTCCCAATCTTCTTCCGTCATTCTTTCCACCTTGTTCTCGTCTTTTTCGTTAGTCGTCCCAATAGTCTTTTCCTTATTAAACCTGGCATCTAATTCACACAATTCATCATAAATCTCTCTCAATGTCATTTTGTCGTCTGGTGTTCCCAACGCATTCGCGCGACTCATTTGCGCTCTTTCGTGATCATTGGTATTCTTTTCTATGTATCCCATCTCTTTGCTGAATTTCTTAAATAGTACTGTCGTCCATTCCGCGTAACTTAATCGTCTCTCTTGTCCTTGCATTTTCGTTTCCTTTTGTATCATCTTTCTCTATTGCATTTCTAGTCTCCCACAGTTGCCTGCTCTGGTTAAGTAATATTAATATACTTATGGTTTTACTTAACCTAAGCCCTACACTGGTTGAGCGCCAATTTGTTACTAAACCCTCGGCTCTTACGTTGTCTCTTACGGTCGCGGGATTCTCGTTATTTCCGCCCCAACGTTGCCGGCGTCAATTTGTTACTAAACCTATGCCAATGTGTTTTGAATTATTTTAATTATTTAAATATCTAAGATATTTGGAGTTGTGGGATATATTGATGTAATTAATTAATATTAACTTAGCTCTCTAAAAAATATCAGTGTTAGTGTACCTGAAACTTAAATAATTAATGCGTTATTCTGTAATTTCGTTCAACCCTATTATACCTTGAAGAGAATTATATCTAATTTTGTATTTTTACGCTCTCTCTTTGGTGTCAGATAATTCCGCTATAAGCGCTGTAGTATCGGCTCAACGAAACTTATAGGTTATTTCACTGTTTATGTTAACCAATTATTCTATACTTATTCAGTTACTTTTTATTCCCAACTCATTAAATCATACTCCAAATGACAAGATTTTGCAATTATATAAAGGTTCTTAATTGTTTACTTCTTTAACATTGAATAAGATATGTTCTAACTAACATATGCTTGGGCTATAGATTGCGTGAATCGATTGTTGATTATTCCGGTCCTTTATTTAAATTCAGTTATATAGTGTGTTTTAATTTGTAATTAATTTAATTCAGGGTGTGAAGGTTCTTGTAACTGTGGGGAAGATTAAAAATACATAGATAAGAATGCAAGATTTACAAATTTGAAGTGTTGTGTAGTTAGTATGATTAATATAATAATAATTTACCAGACTAGAACGAAGCCAATCGTGTAGGCGGTTGATTGATAAATTTACTGTTCTGGACAATTATGCCGTACGATATTCTTTCTTCGGTTTAATAAAATGGAATTCTTGTCCTGTCCACTTCGGAAATACAGCTCTTTGGATTGATTTACAGCCCAATTGATGCTTCTTCTGCAACTCCAGGATCCAAAAATGTTCTTCTCTCGGTTGAAGCAATTAGTGTTGTTCCGTGTATTTGAAAGGTTATAACTTCTGGTGTAGTGTATATTATTAATTGTGATACTGTTAATTCTTTCTATTTGTTTAATATATCATCAATTCCCTTCGGATATGGGACAGTTCAAGTCCTTTCTTGTAGAATCCAGTTATTTATTTTCTATTGTGATTTCATACTATAGTCTTATTTGGTTAAACTGTACTGGTAAGAGTCATAAATATTATCATTAGGATTTTGTGTTTTATAATAGTGGTTGCTAATTTAGAATATTCCGATTAAATAGACATTTCTTGGGTTTTTAATCTCATCACATTCAGATCATCAAAGCAATTATTGTCAAATCAACAACTTCCTCTTTTTCTGTCGTCCCTAGCAACACATGATTTTTCTTCCTTCCACATGTTTTGAATATAGTGTTTATTTCATATATTTTTTGTCTATTCCTTATCAATTTGCTGTCCTATCGGAATGTAACTTTACAGATAGTTGGTTTATTATTTTCTACACATATTCTGCTGGTTTTTTGATATAAGCCTGTTTTTTTCTTTTTTATATTTAATACCTTTTCGATATTAAACGTTATTAATCGATATCATGGCATTATGGCATTATCATAATTTGTATAAATTTTATTATATATCATTATTAATTTAATGTTTTTTTCTAGCTCTTCAAATCGTATTCATTAATTATTATTAATTGATGTACCTAACCTTTATGTTATGAGTGGTTATATAGTGGTTTTGGCTGTTAGGCCTTTTTTTGTAAACGGATCTACCTGTGTTTATAACTGGTAAACATCTATAGCCCCTTTTACATAAATTTATACATATAATCAAATCTTAACTATTAACATTTACATAAACAATTATTTTTCTATATCTAATAACAATTTTATCTTGACCTATGGATCACATATAAGAAAATTCAAATCTATTAACGTTAATTAGCTGCTTCACACTTCATTCTACAACAGTCATTGAATAATACATCTTGTTTCATTATCTTTCATTAACTCAACACATATTTGGTATAACATAACATAAACTTTATCATAATATTTGTTGTCACAAAATAATATCTCTTAACTCAAAATTCTTATTTGCTATTACTATAAAGTAAATTATTGTTTCATTTTTTGTTTGCTCTTCACTGAACATATATCATCAACTATTATCTAACTTACAGGTTCGTTTATTCTTGTTAATACTACCTTGCATCCTTATTTACCTTTATCTATAATTATAAATGTAATTATTAGATCTTTGTTCTATCATGGGGTTAGATATTGACTTGTTTATTATTCTGTTAACCTTGTTTTTATGTAACACGGATGCTAGCATTTCTGTTGCGTTACATATGCTCCCCCTCCTAAAAAAGTTTAGTTTACCTGAATGAAGTTTAGGTCAAATAAACTTGTCTTTTTCACATGCCTTTTCTTCATTTCATTGTTAATGGTTGACGATGGGATTCTCAATGTAACTTCATTAGACTAGTATTAATACTTTTTTTATTTAATAACATTTCATCAATTCAGTTAACCTTCTTGATCATTTTTAATTTCTGTAAACATTATTTGTTGATAGTTGGCTACAATATTCAATGATACATTAGTTTCACATCTCTTCTACTTATAATTACTATAATCACTGTATTTCTCAATTATTCTTCTGTCAACTCATTTCCTTCTGTTTTCTTCGTCCTACTCTTTTGGAAACTGAAGTCATTCTTACAACTATTCTAATATTCCTTAAATATTTAATTTCCCTAACAATCCCTAATACATGCGTTGGTACAGTTCAGAGAGGCACTGTTTGGCTTCATACTCTGCTGCCCACACCACATCTTAATATAGTACTGCTGGAATTCATCTACAGTCAGCTATAAAATATAATAATCTCCTAATAATCTCTTTAATTATTTAATAATAAATATTTGGGAAAATTTTTTTTTTTCTTTGTTGCTTTTATATTTCTTCATTACTATCCTTCATATTTTGTGATTCCATTTTAGTTCCTTAAACATTCTTTGATATTAAATTTGACAGTTATCATTTGTAATCATTTTTGTTTTCATTTTTGTTGTGATTGTAATGCTAAGTATCTTCTTCATTTGTTTTTTTTTCTCTGATCTCAATATTTTCTAAATAGTTGTTGTGTGATGATCATTATAACTGTATTTCTGACTAAATACATTCCTTTGCCCAACTATTCTTCTTCTTATCGTATTTCATTATTTTGGCTGTTTATTTTTCAATGAATTATGTTCATAAATAATCTTTCTTTCTTGTCTTCTTTAACATTACGTTGGTTACATTCAATCGTTTACTGAAGTTGTTTCCTTCATTTGGCAATGTGGTATGTATTTTAGGTCATATGATTTTTCTCTTTCTTTATTTTGCATAGGTAGATTTGAGGTAAAAACTTTTATCTTGGGGTTTCATTATTTATCATGCACATTATTTCCTTGTAGACGTTTAGTAATAGTTCTCGCTTTCTTCTGTAATCTTGGGATTTCATTATTCATTGTTCACGCTATTTCTTTATAAACATTTAATAATAATTCTCGCTTTCTTCTGTAATCTTGGGATTTCATTATTCATTGTTCACACTATTTCTTTATAAACATTTAATAATAATTCTCGCTTTCTTCTGTAATCTTGGGATTTCATTATTCATTGTTCACACTATTTTTTTTTCTATTTATTTTATTGTTCAAAAAATTCTCTTTTATTTACAAGTGTTTTTTCTTCAAAATCGATAATAAGTGGTTCTTATTGTATTTTAGAATTTAGTGGTAGTATTCAACTCAAATTCTTTTTAAATTCCAAGTATTTTCTCTTCAAGACTGGTAATAAGTTGTTCTTATTATATTTTAGAATTTATTCATTATATAATATTTCCGTATCTTGTCAATTGGTTGCCTGGTCAGTTTTCATAACATCAGTCCCATTTTTCTGGTTGACTGTTTCTTTTCTAACCATGGTCCATTAATTCGACTGCACCCGTTGTCCGGATGACTGCATTGTTCATACCAATTTCTACACTTTTTACATATCTCTTGTGCATGATACAAAGCCAATACTGTAACTCGGCTGATGCAAAGTATTCATTTAAGTCAGGGTACTCAGTCATATTTAGCTCCCTTTGAATTATCAGGTATCGTATCTCCTCTATTCTAACATAATCACTGGTATATTCTACCCTTCCTTTCCCTTCGATATCTGGACTATTTACTAAATATTTTACGGGTATCTTCCGTGTTAACGATATAATTGATTTGGTCATATACTCTTTGATTGTTGATTTATTTAAATGACATTTAAATTTATTTAAGGTTTTTGTAATTATTCCATGGTGGTTCATTTTGGTCATTTTCATGAAGTTTCTTCTATATTTCATACCCTTACATAACTCCCTTCGTTCATTAATTGGGATGTTAAACGCACTAATTAATCCACCTTTCCTCATCTCCATTTCTTCTTTGGTACTGACTATGTTCTTTCTGCATGTTTTTCTTATTTTCTGGTTATTCTCTTCCATAGTTTGTATCTTCTCCTTGTCCTTTCTATTCTTATTTTCAGAGAGCACTGCATTTTGATCTTCTCTAATTTCGGTTTCCTTTCTAACTTCAGGAGTGGTTTCTAGTGTTTTATTCATATTCTTTACACACCTATCCATTGTTTCCGCTACCTTTTTGAAACCTTCATCCATGGTTTTCCTGAAACTCTTTAAGTTTTCCTCCTGTTTTTTAAATAGTTCCCCCTGTTTCCTAAATTGTTCCCTTAGGGTTTCCTTAATTTCCTCATTCCTTTGTCTATTGCTTTCCATTATAATCCTCAACAGCTCCCGCATACTCATGTCTTCCTTTTTATTGGATTGATCTGGTATTTTCTTCTGTTGCTTCACTTTGACTATTTTTACTTCTTTTTGTACACTGGGTTGTTCTAGCTTTTTATTATTTGGCATCCCTATAAATTCATCTATTTGATTGTGTTCCTTCCTCCATTGACACATATCTTCTCGGGATAGTTCAAACATCACCCTGATCCATTCCCTTAATTCTTTGTTTTCTGTTCGTATTGGGTTTTCCGGTGGTCTTATTTCTCTTTTCCATTGTTCATAATCTTCCTGAGTATATTGTTGTGTCACCTGGGCGTATACTCCTGTTCTTTCGGTTTTCATTTGTTCTTCATTATCATCCCATCTTTCCCAATCTTCTTCCGTCATTCTTTCCACCTTGTTCTCGTCTTTTTCGTTAGTCGTCCCAATAGTCTTTTCCTTATTAAACCTGGCATCTAATTCACACAATTCATCATAAATCTCTCTCAATGTCATTTTGTCGTCTGGTGTTCCCAACGCATTCGCGCGACTCATTTGCGCTCTTTCGTGATCATTGGTATTCTTTTCTATGTATCCCATCTCTTTGCTGAATTTCTTTAATAGTACTGTCGTCCATTCCGCGTAACTTAATCGTCTCTCTTGTCCTTGCATTTTCGTTTCCTTTTGTATCATCTTTCTCTATTGCATTTCTAGTCTCCCACAGTTGCCTGCTCTGGTTAAGTAATATTAATATACTTATGGTTTTACTTAACCTAAGCCCTACACTGGTTGAGCGCCAATTTGTTACTAAACCTCGGCTCTTACGTTGTCTCTTACGGTCGCGGGATTCTCGTTATTTCCGCCCCAACATTGCCGGCGTCAATTTGTTACTAAACCTATGCCAATGTGTTTTGAATTATTTTAATTATTTAAATATCTGAGATATTTGGAGTTGTGGGATATATTGATGTAATTAATTAATATTAACTTAGCTCTCTAAAAAATATCAGTGTTAGTGTACCTGAAACTTAAATAATTAATGCGTTATTCTGTAATTTCGTTCAACCCTATTATACCTTGAAGAGAATTATATCTAATTTTGTATTTTTACGCTCTCTCTTTGGTGTCAGATAATTCCGCTATAAGCGCTGTAGTATCGGCTCAACAAAACTTATAGGTTATTTCACTGTTTATGTTAACCAATTATTCTATACTTATTCAGTTACTTTTTATTCCCAACTCATTAAATCATACTCCAAATGACAAGATTTTGCAATTATATAAAGGTTCTTTATTTGTTTACTTCTTTAACATTGAATAAGATATGTTCTAACTAACATATGCTTGGGCTATAGATTGCGTGAATCGATTGTGATTATTCCGATCCTTTATTTAAATTCAGTTATATAGTGTGTTTTAATTTGTAATTAATTTAATTCAGGGTGTGAAGGTTCTTGTAACTGTGGGGAAGATTAAAAATACATAGATAAGAATGCAAGATTTACAAATTTGAAGTGTTGTGTAGTTAGTATGATTAATATAATAATAATTTACCAGACTAGAACGAAGCCAATCGTGTAGCGGTTGATTGATAAATTTACTGTTCTGGACAATTATGCCGTACGATATTCTTTCTTCGGTTTAATAAAATGGAATTCTTGTCCTGTCCACTTCAGAAATACAGCTCTTTGGATTGATTTACAGCCCGATTGATGCTTCTTCTGCAACTCAGGATCCAAATATGTTCTTCTCTCGGTTGAAGCAATTAGTGTTGTTCTGTGTATTTGAAAGGTTATAACTTCTGGTGTAGTGTATATTATTAATTGTGATACTGTTAATTCTTTCTATTTGTTTAATATATCATCAATTCCCTTCGGATATGGGACAGTTCAAGTCCTTCCTTGTAGAATCCAGTTATTTATTTTCTATTGTGATTTCATACTATAGTCTTATTTGGTTAAACTGTACTGGTAAGAGTCATAAATATTATCATTAGGATTTTGTGTTTTATAATAGTGGTTGCTAATTTAGAATATTCCGATTAAATAGACATTTCTTGGGTTTTAAATCTCATCACATTCAGATCATCAAAGCAATTATTGTCAAATCAACAACTTCCTCTTTTTCTGTCGTCCCTAGCAACACATGATTTTTCTTCCTTCACATGTTTTTGAATATAGTGTTTATTTCATATATTTTTTGTCTATTCCTTATCAATTTGCTGTCCTATCGGAATGTAACTTTACAGATAGTTGGTTTATTATTTTCTACACATATTCTGCTGGTTTTTTGATATAAGCCTGTTTTTTTTTTCTTTTTTATATTTAATACCTTTTCGATATTAAACGTTATTAATCGATATCATGGCATTATCATAATTTGTATAAATTTTATTATATATCATTATTAATTTAATGTTTTTTTCTAGCTCTTCAAATCGTATTCATTAATTATTATTAATTGATGTACCTAACTTTATGTTATGAGTGGTTATATAGTGGTTTTGGCTGTTAGGCCTTTTATTGTAAACGGATCTACCTGTGTTTATAACTGGTAAACATCTATAGCCCCTTTTACATAAATTCATACATATAATCAAATCTTAACTATTAACATTTACATAAACAATTATTTTTCTATATCTAATAACAATTTTATCTTGACCTATGGATCACATATAAGAAAATTCAAATCTATTAACGTTAATTAGCTGCTTCACACTTCATTCTACAACAGTCATTGAATAATACATCTTGTTTCATTATCTTTCATTAACTCAACACATATTTGGTATAACATAACAAAAACTTTATCATAATATTTGTTGTCACAAAATAATATCTCTTAACTCAAAATTCTTATTTGCTATTACTATAAAGTAAATTATTGTTTCATTTTTTGTTTGCTCTTCACTGAACATATATCATCAACTATTATCTAACTTACAGGTTCGTTTATTCTTGTTAATACTACCTTGCATCCTTATTTACCTTTATCTATAATTATAAATGTAATTATTAGATCTTTGTTCTATCATGGGGTTAGATATTGACTTGTTTATTATTCTGTTAACCTTGTTTTTATGTAACACGGATGCTAGCATTTCTGTTGCGTTACATATGCTCCCCCTCCTAAAAAAGTTAGTTTACCTGAATGAAGTTTAGGTCAAATAAACTTGTCTTTTCACATGCCTTTTCTTCATTTCATTGTTAATGGTTGACGATGGGATTCTCAATGTAACTTCATTAGACTAGTATTAATACTTTTTTTTATTTAATAACATTTCATCAATTCAGTTAACCTTCTTGATCATTTTTAATTTCTGTAAACATTATGTGTTGATAGTTGGCTACAATATTCAATGATACATTAGTTTCACATCTCTTCTACTTATAATTACTATAATCACTGTATTTCTCAATTATTCTTCTGTCAACTCATTTCCTTCTGTTTTCTTCGTCCTACTCTTTGGAAACTGAAGTCCATTCTTACAACTATTCTAATATTCCTTAAATATTTAATTTCCCTAACAATCCCTAATACATGCGGTGGTACAGTTCAGAGAGGCACTGTTTGGCTTCATACTCTGCTGCCCACACCACATCTTAATATAGTACTGCTGGAATTCATCTACAGTCAGCTATAAAATATAATAATCTCCTAATAATCTCTTTAATTATTTAATAATAAATATTTGGGAAAATTTTTTTTTTCTTTGTTTCTTTTATATTTCTTCATTACTATCCTTCATATTTTGTGATTTCCATTTTAGTTCCTTAAACATTCTTTGATATTACATTTGACAGTTATCATTTGTAATCATTTTTGTTTTCATTTTTGTTGTGATTGTAATGCTAAGTATCTTCTTCATTTGTTTTTTTCTCTGATCTCAAATATTTTCTAAATAGTTGTTGTGTGATGATCATTATAACTGTATTTCTGACTAAATACATTCCTTAGCCCAACTATTCTTCTTCTCTTATCGTATTTCATTATTTTGGCTGTTTATTTTTCAATGAATTATGTTCATAAATAATCTTTCTTTCTTGTCTTCTTTAACATTACATTGGTTACATTCAATCGTTTACCTGAAGTTGTTTCCTTCATTTGGCAATGTGGTATGTATTTTAGGTCATATGATTTTCTCTTTCTTTATTTTGCATAGGTAGATTTGAGGTAAAAACTTTTATCTTGGGGTTTCATTATTTATCATTCACATTATTTCCTTGTAGACGTTTAGTAATAGTTCTCGCTTTCTTCTGTAACCTTGGATTTCATTATTCATTGTTCACGCTATTTCTTTATAAACATTTAATAATAATTCTCGCTTTCTTCTGTAATCTTGGGATTTCATTATTCATTGTTCACACTATTTTTTTTTTTTTATTTTATTGTTCAAAAAATTCTCTTTTATTTACAAGTGTTTTTTCTTCAAAATCGATAATAAGTGGTTCTTATTGTATTTTAGAATTTAGTGGTAGTATTCAACTCAAATTCTTTTTAAATTCCAAGTATTTTCTCTTCAAGACTGGTAATAAGTTGTTCTTATTATTTTTTAGAATTTATTCATTATATAATATTTCCGTATCTTGTCAATTGGTTGCCTGGTCAGTTTTCATAACATCAGTCCCATTTTTTCTGGTTGACTGTTTCTTTTCTAACCATGGTCCATTAATTCGACTGCACCCGTTGTCCGGATGACTGCATTGTTCATACCAATTTCTACACTTTTTACATAATCTCTTGTGCATGATACAAAGCCAATACTGTAACTCGGCTGATGCAAAGTATTCATTTAAGTCAGGGTACTCAGTCATATTTAGCTCCCTTTGAATTATCAGGTATCGTATCTCCTCTATTCTAACATAATCACTGGTATATCTACCCTTCCTTTCCCTTCGATATCTGGACTATTTACTAAATATTTTACGGGTATCTTCCCGTGTTAACGATATAATTGATTTGGTCATATACTCCTTTGATTGTTGATTTATTTAAATGACATTTAAATTTATTTAAGGTTTTTGTAATTATTCCATGGTGGTTCATTTTGGTCATTTTCATGAAGTTTCTTCTATATTTCATACCCTTACATAACTCCCTTCGGTTCATTAATTGGGATGTTAAACGCACTAATTAATCCACCTTTCCTCATCTCCATTTCTTCTTTGGTACTGACTATGTTCTTTCTGCATGTTTCTTATTTTCTGGTTATTCTCTTCCATAGTTTGTATCTTCTCCTTGTCCTTTCTATTCTTATTTTCAGAGAGCACTGCATTTTGATCTTCTCTAATTTCGGTTTCCTTTCTAACTTCAGGAGTGGTTTCTAGTGTTTTATTCATATTCTTTACACACCTATCCATTGTTTCCGCTACCTTTTTGAAACCTTCATCCATGGTTTTCCTGAAACTCTAAGTTTTCCTCCTGTTTTTTAATAGTTCCCCCTGTTTCCTAAATTGTTCCCTTAGGGTTTCCTTAATTTCCTCATTCCTTTGTCTATTGCTTTCCATTATAATCCTCAACAGCTCCCGCATACTCATGTCTTCCTTTTTGTTGGATTGATCTGGTATTTTCTTCTGTTGCTTCACTTTGACTATTTTACTTCTTTTTGTACACTGGGTTGTTCTAGCTTTTTATTATTTGGCATCCCTATAAATTCATCTATTTGATTGTGTTCCTTCCTCCATTGACACATATCTTCTCGGATAGTTCAAACATCACCCTGATCCATTCCCTTAATTCTTTGTTTTCTGTTCGTATTGGGTTTTCCGGTGGTCTTATTTCTCTTTTCCATTGTTGTTCATAATCTTCCTGAGTATATTGTTCTGTCACCTGGGCGTATACTCCTGTTCTTTCGGTTTTCATTTGTTCTTCATTATCATCCCATCTTTCCCAATCTTCTTCCGTCATTCTTTCCACCTTGTTCTCGTCTTTTTCGTTAGTCGTCCCAATAGTCTTTTCCTTATTAAACCTGGCATCTAATTCACACAATTCATCATAAATCTCTCTCAATGTCATTTTGTCGTCTGGTGTTCCCAACGCATTCGCGCGACTCATTTGCGCTCTTTCGTGATCATTGGTATTCTTTTCTATGTATCCCATCTCTTTGCTGAATTTCTTAAATAGTACTGTCGTCCATTCCGCGTAACTTAATCGTCTCTCTTGTCCTTGCATTTTCGTTTCCTTTTGTATCATCTTTCTCTATTGCATTTCTAGTCTCCCACAGTTGCCTGCTCTGGTTAAGTAATATTAATATACTTATGGTTTTACTTAACCTAAGCCCTTACACTGGTTGAGCGCCAATTTGTTACTAAACCCTCGGCTCTTACGTTGTCTCTTACGGTCGCGGGATTCTCGTTATTTCCGCCCCAACGTTGCCGGCGTCAATTTGTTACTAAACCTATGCCAATGTGTTTTGAATTATTTTAATTATTTAAATATCTGAGATATTTGGAGTTGTGGGATATATTGATGTAATTAATTAATATTAACTTAGCTCTCTAAAAAATATCAGTGTTAGTGTACCTGAAACTTAAATAATTAATGCGTTATTCTGTAATTTCGTTCAACCCCTATTATACCTTGAAGAGAATTATATCTAATTTTGTATTTTTACGCTCTCTCTTTGGTGTCAGATAATTCCGCTATAAGCGCTGTAGTATCGGCTCAACGAAACTTATAGGTTATTTCACTGTTTATGTTAACCAATTATTCTATACTTATTCAGTTACTTTTTATTCCCAACTCATTAAATCATACTCCAAATGACAAGATTTTGCAATTATATAAAGGTTCTTTATTTGTTTACTTCTTTAACATTGAATAAGATATGTTCTAACTAACATATGCTTGGGCTATAGATTGCGTGAATCGATTGTTGATTATTCCGATCCTTTATTTAAATTCAGTTATATAGTGTGTTTTAATTTGTAATTAATTTAATTCAGGGTGTGAAGGTTCTTGTAACTGTGGGGAAGATTAAAAATACATAGATAAGAATGCAAGATTTACAATTTGAAGTGTTGTGTAGTTAGTATGATTAATATAATAATAATTTACCAGACTAGAACGAAGCCAATCGTGTAGGCGGTTGATTGATAAATTTACTGTTCTGGACAATTATGCCGTACGATATTCTTTCTTCGGTTTAATAAAATGGAATTCTTGTCCTGTCCACTTCGGAAATACAGCTCTTTGGATTGATTTACAGCCCGATTGATGCTTCTTCTGCAACTCCAGGATCCAAATATGTTCTTCTCTCGGTTCAAGCAATTAGTGTTGTTCCGTGTATTTGAAAGGTTATAACTTCTGGTGTAGTGTATATTATTAATTGTGATACTGTTAATTCTTTCTATTTGTTTAATATATCATCAATTCCCTTCGGATATGGGACAGTTCAAGTCCTTCCTTGTAGAATCCAGTTATTTATTTTCTATTGTGATTTCATACTATAGTCTTATTTGGTTAAACTGTACTGGTAAGAGTCATAAATATTATCATTAGGATTTTGTGTTTTATAATAGTGGTTGCTAATTTAGAATATTCCGATTAAATAGACATTTCTTGGGTTTTAAATCTCATCACATTCAGATCATCAAAGCAATTATTGTCAAATCACAACTTCCTCTTTTTCTGTCGTCCCTAGCAACACATGATTTTTCTTCCTTCCACATGTTTTGAATATAGTGATTTATTTCAAATATTTTTTGTCTATTCCTTATCAATTTGCTGTCCTATCGGAATGTAACTTTACAGATAGTTGGTTTATTATTTTCTACACATATTCTGCTGGTTTTTTGATATAAGCCTGTTTTTTTTTTCTGTTTTATATTTAATACCTTTTCGATATTAAACGTTATTAATCGATATCATGGCATTGGGGGCATTATCATAATTTGTATAAATTTTGTTATATGTCATTATTAATTTAATGTTTTTTTCTAGCTCTTCAAATCGTATTCATTAATTATTATTAATTGATGTACCTAACCTTTATGTTATGAGTGGTTATATAGTGGTTTTGGCTGTTAGGCCTTTTATTGTAAACGGATCTACCTGTGTTTATAACTGGTAAACATCTATAGCCCCTTTTACATAAATTCATACATATAATCAAATCTTAACTATTAACATTTACATAAACAATTATTTTTCTATATCTAATAACAATTTTATCTTGACCTATGGATCACATATAAGAAAATTCAAATCTATTAACGTTAATTAGCTGCTTCACACTTCATTCTACAACAGTCATTGAATATACATCTTGTTTCATTATCTTTCATTAACTCAACACATATTTGGTATAACATAACAAAAACTTTATCATAATATTTGTTGTCACAAAATAATATCTCTTAACTCAAAATTCTTATTTGCTATTACTATAAAGTAAATTATTGTTTCATTTTTTGTTTGCTCTTCACTGAACATATATCATCAACTATTATCTAACTTACAGGTTCGTTTATTCTTGTTAATACTACCTTGCATCCTTATTTACCTTTATCTATAATTATAAATGTAATTATTAGATCTTTGTTCTATCATGGGGTTAGATATTGACTTGTTTATTATTCTGTTAACCTTGTTTTTATGTAACACGGATGCTAGCATTTCTGTTGCGTTACATATGCTCCCCCCTCCTAAAAAAGTTTAGTTTACCTGAATGAAGTTTAGGTCAAATAAACTTGTCTTTTTCACATGCCTTTTCTTCATTTCATTGTTAATGGTTGACGATGGGATTCTCAATGTAACTTCATTAGACTAGTATTAATACTTTTTTTTATTTAATAACATTTCATCAATTCAGTTAACCTTCTTGATCATTTTTAATTTCTGTAAACATTATTTGTTGATAGTTGGCTACAATATTCAATGATACATTAGTTTCACATCTCTTCTACTTATAATTACTATAATCACTGTATTTCTCAATTATTCTTCTGTCAACTCATTTCCTTCTGTTTTCTTCGTCCTACTCTTTTGGAAACTGAAGTCATTCTTACAACTATTCTAATATTCCTTAAATATTTAATTTCCCTAACAATCCCTAATACATGCGGTGGTACAGTTCAGAGAGGCACTGTTTGGCTTCATACTCTGCTGCCCACACCACATCTTAATATAGTACTGCTGGAATTCATCTACAGTCAGCTATAAAATATAATAATCTCCTAATAATCTCTTTAATTATTTAATAATAAATATTTGGGAAAATTTTTTTTTTCTTTGTTTCTTTTATATTTCTTCATTACTATCCTTCATATTTTGTGATTCCATTTTAGTTCCTTAAACATTCTTTGATATTACATTTGACAGTTATCATTTGTAATCATTTTTGTTTTCATTTTTGTTGTGATTGTAATGCTAAGTATCTTCTTCATTTGTTTTTTTCTCTGATCTCAATATTTTCTAAATAGTTGTTGTGTGATGATCATTATAACTGTATTTCTGACTAAATACATTCCTTAGCCCAACTATTCTCTCTTATCGTATTTCATTATTTTGGCTGTTTATTTTTCAATGAATTATGTTCATAAATAATCTTTCTTTCTTGTCTTCTTTAACATTACATTGGTTACATTCAATCGTTTACTGAAGTTGTTTCCTTCATTTGGCAATGTGGTATGTATTTTAGGTCATATGATTTTTCTCTTTCTTTATTTTGCATAGGTAGATTTGAGGTAAAAACTTTTATCTTGGGGTTTCATTATTTATCATTCACATTATTTCCTTGTAGACGTTTAGTAATAGTTCTCGCTTTCTTCTGTAACCTTGGGATTTCATTATTCATTGTTCACGCTATTTCTTTATAAACATTTAATAATAATTCTCGCTTTCTTCTGTAATCTTGGGATTTCATTATTCATTGTTCACACTATTTTTTTTTTTTTATTTTATTGTTCAAAAAATTCTCTTTTATTTACAAGTGTTTTTTCTTCAAAATCGATAATAAGTGGTTCTTATTGTATTTTAGAATTTAGTGGTAGTATTCAACTCAAATTCTTTTTAAATTCCAAGTATTTTCTCTTCAAGACTGGTAATAAGTTGTTCTTATTATATTTTAGAATTTATTCATTATATAATATTTCCGTATCTTGTCAATTGGTTGCCTGGTCAGTTTTCATAACATCAGTCCCATTTTTCTGGTTGACTGTTTCTTTTCTAACCATGGTCCATTAATTCGACTGCACCCGTTGTCCGGATGACTGCATTGTTCATACCAATTTCTACACTTTTTACATATCTCTTGTGCATGATACAAAGCCAATACTGTAACTCGGCTGGATGCAAAGTATTCATTTAAGTCAGGGTACTCAGTCATATTTAGCTCCCTTTGAATTATCAGGTATCGTATCTCCTCTATTCTAACATAATCACTGGTATATTCTACCCTTCCTTTCCCTTCGATATCTGGACTATTTACTAAATATTTACGGGTATCTTCCGTGTTAACGATATAATTGATTTGGTCATATACTCTTTGATTGTTGATTTATTTAAATGACATTTAAATTTATTTAAGGTTTTTGTAATTATTCCATGGTGGTTCATTTTGGTCATTTTCATGAAGTTTCTTCTATATTTCATACCCTTACATAACTCCCTTCGTTCATTAATTGGGATGTTAAACGCACTAATTAATCCACCTTTCCTCATCTCCATTTCTTCTTTGGTACTGACTATGTTCTTTCTGCATGTTTTTCTTATTTCTGGTTATTCTCTTCCATAGTTTGTATCTTCTCCTTGTCCTTTCTATTCTTATTTTCAGAGAGCACTGCATTTTGATCTTCTCTAATTTCGGTTTCCCTTCTACTTCAGGAGTGGTTTCTAGTGTTTTATTCATATTCTTTACACACCTATCCATTGTTTCCGCTACCTTTTTGAAACCTTCATCCATGGTTTTTCCTGAAACTCTAAGTTTTCCTCACTGGTTTTTTAAATAGTTCCACCTGTTTCCTAATTGTTCCTTAGGGTTTCCTTAATTTCTCATTCCTTTGTCTATTGCTTTCCATTATAATCCTCAACAGCTCCCGCATACTCATGTCTTCCTTTTTGTTGGATTGATCTGGTATTTTCTTCTGTTGCTTCACTTTGACTATTTTTACTTCTTTTGTACACTGGGTTGTTCTAGCTTTTTATATTTGGCATCCCTATAAATTCATCTATTTGATTGTGTTCCTTCCTCCATTGACACATATCTTCTCGGGATAGTTCAAACATCACCCTGATCCATTCCCTTAATTCTTTGTTTTCTGTTCGTATTGGGTTTTCCGGTGGTCTTATTTCTCTTTTCCATTGTTCATAATCTTCCTGAGTATATTGTTCTGTCACCTGGGCGTATACTCCTGTTCTTTCGGTTTTCATTTGTTCTTCATTATCATCCCATCTTTCCCAATCTTCTTCCGTCATTCTTTCCACCTTGTTCTCGTCTTTTTCGTTAGTCGTCCCAATAGTCTTTTCCTTATTAAACCTGGCATCTAATTCACACAATTCATCATAAATCTCTCTCAATGTCATTTTGTCGTCTGGTGTTCCCAACGCATTCGCGCGACTCATTTGCGCTCTTTCGTGATCATTGGTATTCTTTTCTATGTATCCCATCTCTTTGCTGAATTTCTTAAATAGTACTGTCGTCCATTCCGCGTAACTTAATCGTCTCTCTTGTCCTTGCATTTTCGTTTCCTTTTGTATCATCTTTCTCTATTGCATTTCTAGTCTCCCACAGTTGCCTGCTCTGGTTAAGTAATATTAATATACTTATGGTTTTACTTAACCTAAGCCCTACACTGGTTGAGCGCCAATTTGTTACTAAACCCTCGGCTCTTACGTTGTCTCTTACGGTCGCGGGATTCTCGTTATTTCCGCCCCAACGTTGCCGGCGTCAATTTGTTACTAAACCTATGCCAATGTGTTTTGAATTGAATTATTTTAATTATTTAAATATCTGAGATATTTGGAGTTGTGGGATATATTGATGTAATTAATTAATATTAACTTAGCTCTCTAAAAAATATCAGTGTTAGTGTACCTGAAACTTAAATAATTAATGCGTTATTCTGTAATTTCGTTCAACCCTATTATACCTTGAAGAGAATTATATCTAATTTTGTATTTTTACGCTCTCTCTTTGGTGTCAGATAATTCCGCTATAAGCGCTGTAGTATCGGCTCAACGAAACTTATAGGTTATTTCACTGTTTATGTTAACCAATTATTCTATACTTATTCAGTTACTTTTTATTCCCAACTCATTAAATCATACTCCAAATGACAAGATTTTGCAATTATATAAAGGTTCTTTATTTGTTTACTTCTTTAACATTGAATAAGATATGTTCTAACTAACATATGCTTGGGCTATAGATTGCGTGAATCGATTGTTGATTATTCCGATCCTTTATTTAAATTCAGTTATATAGTGTGTTTTAATTTGTAATTAATTTAATTCAGGGTGTGAAGGTTCTTGTAACTGTGGGGAAGATTAAAAATACATAGATAAGAATGCAAGATTTACAAATTTGAAGTGTTGTGTAGTTAGTATGATTAATATAATAATAATTTACCAGACTAGAACGAAGCCAATCGTGTAGGCGGTTGATTGATAAATTTACTGTTCTGGACAATTATGCCGTACGATATTCTTTCTTCGGTTTAATAAAATGGAATTCTTGTCCTGTCCACTTCGGAAATACAGCTCTTTGGATTGATTTACAGCCCGATTGATGCTTCTTCTGCAACTCCAGGATCCAAATATGTTCTTCTCTCGGTTCAAGCAATTAGTGTTGTTCCGTGTATTTGAAAGGTTATAACTTCTGGTGTAGTGTATATTATTAATTGTGATACTGTTAATTCTTTCTATTTGTTTAATATATCATCAATTCCCTTCGGATATGGGACAGTTCAAGTCCTTCCTTGTAGAATCCAGTTATTTATTTTCTATTGTGATTTCATACTATAGTCTTATTTGGTTAAACTGTACTGGTAAGAGTCATAAATATTATCATTAGGATTTTGTGTTTTATAATAGTGGTTGCTAATTTAGAATATTCCGATTAAATAGACATTTCTTGGGTTTTAAATCTCATCACATTCAGATCATCAAAGCAATTATTGTCAAATCAACAACTTCCTCTTTTTCTGTCGTCCCTAGCAACACATGATTTTTCTTCCTTCCACATGTTTTGAATATAGTGTTTATTTCAAATATTTTTTGTCTATTCCTTATCAATTTGCTGTCCTATCGGAATGTAACTTTACAGATAGTTGGTTTATTATTTTCTACACATATTCTGCTGGTTTTTTGATATAAGCCTGTTTTTTTTTCTGTTTTATATTTAATACCTTTTCGATATTAAACGTTATTAATCGATATCATGGCATTGGGGCATTATCATAATTTGTATAAATTTTGTTATATGTCATTATTAATTTAATGTTTTTTTCTAGCTCTTCAAATCGTATTCATTAATTATTATTAATTGATGTACCTAACCTTTATGTTATGAGTGGTTATATAGTGGTTTTGGCTGTTAGGCCTTTTATTGTAAACGGATCTACCTGTGTTTATAACTGGTAAACATCTATAGCCCCTTTTACATAAATTCATACATATAATCAAATCTTAACTATTAACATTTACATAAACAATTATTTTTCTATATCTAATAACAATTTTATCTTGACCTATGGATCACATATAAGAAAATTCAAATCTATTAACGTTAATTAGCTGCTTCACACTTCATTCTACAACAGTCATTGAATAATACATCTTGTTTCATTATCTTTCATTAACTCAACACATATTTGGTATAACATAACAAAAACTTTATCATAATATTTGTTGTCACAAAATAATATCTCTTAACTCAAAATTCTTATTTGCTATTACTATAAAGTAAATTATTGTTTCATTTTTTGTTTGCTCTTCACTGAACATATATCATCAACTATTATCTAACTTACAGGTTCGTTTATTCTTGTTAATACTACCTTGCATCCTTATTTACCTTTATCTATAATTATAAATGTAATTATTAGATCTTTGTTCTATCATGGGGTTAGATATTGACTTGTTTATTATTCTGTTAACCTTGTTTTTATGTAACACGGATGCTAGCATTTCTGTTGCGTTACATATGCTCCCCCTCCTAAAAAAGTTTAGTTTACCTGAATGAAGTTTAGGTCAAATAAACTTGTCTTTTTCACATGCCTTTTCTTCATTTCATTGTTAATGGTTGACGATGGGATTCTCAATGTAACTTCATTAGACTAGTATTAATACTTTTTTTTATTTAATAACATTTCATCAATTCAGTTAACCTTCTTGATCATTTTTAATTTCTGTAAACATTATTTGTTGATAGTTGGCTACAATATTCAATGATACATTAGTTTCACATCTCTTCTACTTATAATTACTATAATCACTGTATTTCTCAATTATTCTTCTGTCAACTCATTTCCTTCTGTTTTCTTCGTCCTACTCTTTTGGAAACTGAAGTCATTCTTACAACTATTCTAATATTCCTTAAATATTTAATTTCCCTAACAATCCCTAATACATGCGTTGGTACAGTTCAGAGAGGCACTGTTTGGCTTCATACTCTGCTGCCCACACCACATCTTAATATAGTACTGCTGGAATTCATCTACAGTCAGCTATAAAATATAATAATCTCCTAATAATCTCTTTAATTATTTAATAATAAATATTTGGGAAAATTTTTTTTTTTCTTTGTTTCTTTTATATTTTTTCATTACTATCCTTCATATTTTGTGATTCCATTTTAGTTCCTTAAACATTCTTTGATATTACATTTGACAGTTATCATTTGTAATCATTTTTGTTTTCATTTTTGTTGTGATTGTAATGCTAAGTATCTTCTTCATTTGTTTTTTTTCTCTGATCTCAATATTTTCTAAATAGTTGTTGTGTGATGATCATTATAACTGTATTTCTGACTAAATACATTCCTTAGCCCAACTATTCTTCTTCTTATCGTATTTCATTATTTTGGCTGTTTATTTTTCAATGAATTATGTTCATAAATAATCTTTCTTTCTTGTCTTCTTTAACATTACATTGGTTACATTCAATCGTTTACTGAAGTTGTTTCCTTCATTTGGCAATGTGGTATGTATTTTAGGTCATATGATTTTTCTCTTTCTTTATTTTGCATAGGTAGTTTTGAGGTAAAAACTTTTATCTTGGGGTTTCATTATTTATCATTCACATTATTTCCTTGTAGACGTTTAGTAATAGTTCTCGCTTTCTTCTGTAATCTTGGGATTTCATTGTTCTTTGTTCACGCTATTTCTTTATAAACATTTAATAATAATTCTCGCTTTCTTCTGTAATCTTGGGATTTCATTATTCATTGTTCACACTATTTTTTTTTCTATTTATTTTATTGTTCAAAAAATTCTCTTTTATTTACAAGTGTTTTTTCTTCAAAATCGATAATAAGTGGTTCTTATTGTATTTTAGAATTTAGTGGTAGTATTCAACTCAAATTCTTTTTAAATTCCAAGTATTTTCTCTTCAAGACTGGTAATAAGTTGTTCTTATTATATTTTAGAATTTATTCATTATATAATATTTCCGTATCTTGTCAATTGGTTGCCTGGTCAGTTTTCATAACATCAGTCCGATTTTTCTGGTTGACTGTTTCTTTTCTAACCATGGTCCATTAATTCGACTGCACCCGTTGTCCGGATGACTGCATTGTTCATACCAATTTCTACACTTTTTACATATCTCTTGTGCATGATACAAAGCCAATACTGTAACTCGGCTGATGCAAAGTATTCATTTAAGTCAGGGTACTCAGTCATATTTAGCTCCCTTTGAATTATCAGGTATCGTATCTCCTCTATTCTAACATAATCACTGGTATATTCTACCCTTCCTTTCCCTTCGATATCTGGACTATTTACTAAATATTTTACGGGTATCTTCCGTGTTAACGATATAATTGATTTGGTCATATACTCTTTGATTGTTGATTTATTTAAATGACATTTAAATTTATTTAAGGTTTTTGTAATTATTCCATGGTGGTTCATTTTGGTCATTTTCATGAAGTTTCTTCTATATTTCATACCCTTACATAACTCCCTTCGTTCATTAATTGGGATGTTAAACGCACTAATTAATCCACCTTTCCTCATCTCCATTTCTTCTTTGGTACTGACTATGTTCGTTCTGCATGTTTTTCTTATTTTCTGGTTATTCTCTTCCATAGTTTGTATCTTCTCCTTGTCCTTTCTATTCTTATTTTCAGAGAGCACTGCATTTTGATCTTCTCTAATTTCGGTTTCCTTTCTAACTTCAAGAGTGGTTTCTAGTGTTTTATTCATATTCTTTACACACCTATCCATTGTTTCCGCTACCTTTTTGAAACCTTCATCCATGGTTTTCCTGAAACTCTTTAAGTTTTCCTCCTGTTTTTTAAATAGTTCCCCCTGTTTCCTAAATTGTTCCCTTAGGGTTTCCTTAATTTCCTCATTCCTTTGTCTATTGCTTTCCATTATAATCCTCAACAGCTACCGCATACTCATGTCTTCCTTTTTGTTGGATTGATCTGGTATTTTCTTCTGTTGCTTCACTTTGACTATTTTTACTTCTTTTTGTACACTGGGTTGTTCTAGCTTTTTATTATTTGGCATCCCTATAAATTCATCTATTTGATTGTGTTCCTTCCTCCATTGACACATATCTTCTCGGGATAGTTCAAACATCACCCTGATCCATTCCCTTAATTCTTTGTTTTCTGTTCGTATTGGGTTTTCCGGTGGTCTTATTTCTCTTTTCCATTGTTCATAATCTTCCTGAGTATATTGTTCTGTCACCTGGGCGTATACTCCTGTTCTTTCGGTTTTCATTTGTTCTTCATTATCATCCCATCTTTCCCAATCTTCTTCCGTCATTCTTTCCACCTTGTTCTCGTCTTTTTCGTTAGTCGTCCCAATAGTCTTTTCCTTATTAAACCTGGCATCTAATTCACACAATTCATCATAAATCTCTCTCAATGTCATTTTGTCGTCTGGTGTTCCCAACGCATTCGCGCGACTCATTTGCGCTCTTTCGTGATCATTGGTATTCTTTTCTATGTATCCCATCTCTTTGCTGAATTTCTTAAATAGTACTGTCGTCCATTCCGCGTAACTTAATCGTCTCTCTTGTCCTTGCATTTTCGTTTCCTTTTGTATCATCTTTCTCTATTGCATTTCTAGTCTCCCACAGTTGCCTGCTCTGGTCAAGTAATATTAATATACTTATGGTTTTACTTAACCTAAGCCCTACACTGGTTGAGCGCCAATTTGTTACTAAACCCTCGGCTCTTACGTTGTCTCTTACGGTCGCGGGATTCTCGTTATTTCCGCCCCAACATTGCCGGCGTCAATTTGTTACTAAACCTATGCCAATGTGTTTTGAATTATTTTAATTATTTAAATATCTGAGATATTTGGAGTTGTGGGATATATTGATGTAATTAATTAATATTAACTTAGCTCTCTAAAAAATATCAGTGTTAGTGTACCTGAAACTTAAATAATTAATGCGTTATTCTGTAATTTCGTTCAACCCTATTATACCTTGAAGAGAATTATATCTAATTTTGTATTTTTACGCTCTCTCTTTGGTGTCAGATAATTCCGCTATAAGCGCTGTAGTATCGGCTCAACGAAACTTATAGGTTATTTCACTGTTTATGTTAACCAATTATTCTATACTTATTCAGTTACTTTTTATTCCCAACTCATTAAATCATACTCCAAATGACAAGATTTTGCAATTATATAAAGGTTCTTTATTTGTTTACTTCTTTAACATTGAATAAGATATGTTCTAACTAACATATGCTTGGGCTATAGATTGCGTGAATCGATTGTTGATTATTCCGATCCTTTATTTAAATTCAGTTATATAGTGTGTTTTAATTTGTAATTAATTTAATTCAGGGTGTGAAGGTTCTTGTAACTGTGGGGAAGATTAAAAATACATAGATAAGAATGCAAGATTTACAAATTTGAAGTGTTGTGTAGTTAGTATGATTAATATAATAATAATTTACCAGACTAGAACGAAGCCAATCGTGTAGGCGGTTGATTGATAAATTTACTGTTCTGGACAATTATGCCGTACGATATTCTTTCTTCGGTTTAATAAAATGGAATTCTTGTCCTGTCCACTTCGGAAATACAGCTCTCTGGATTGATTTACAGCCCGATTGATGCTTCTTCTGCAACTCCAGAATCCAAAAATGTTCTTCTCTCGGTTGAAGCAATTAGTGTTGTTCCGTGTATTTGAAAGGTTATAACTTCTGGTGTAGTGTATATTATTAATTGTGATACTGTTAATTCTTTCTATTTGTTTAATATATCATCAATTCCCTTCGGATATGGGACAGTTCAAGTCCTTCCTTGTAGAATCCAGTTATTTATTTTCTATTGTGATTTCATACTATAGTCTTATTTGGTTAAACTGTACTGGTAAGAGTCATAAATATTATCATTAGGATTTTGTGTTTTATAATAGTGGTTGCTAATTTAGAATATTCCGATTAAATAGACATTTCTTGGGTTTTAAATCTCATCACATTCAGATCATCAAAGCAATTATTGTCAAATCAACAACTTCCTCTTTTTCTGTCGTCCCTAGCAACACATGATTTTTCTTCCTTCCACATGTTTTGAATATAGTGTTTATTTCATATATTTTTTGTCTATTCCTTATCAATTTGCTGTCCTATCGGAATGTAACTTTACAGATAGTTGGTTTATTATTTTCTACACATATTCTGCTGGTTTTTTGATAGAAGCCTGTTTTTTTTTCTTTTTTATATTTAATACCTTTTCGATATTAAACGTTATTAATCGATATCATGGCATTATGGCATTATCATAATTTGTATAAATTTTGTTATATATCATTATTAATTTAATGTTTTTTTCTAGCTCTTCAAATCGTATTCATTAATTATTATTAATTGATGTACCTAACCTTTATGTTATGAGTGGTTATATAGTGGTTTTGGCTGTTAGGCCTTTTATTGTAAACGGATCTACCTGTGTTTATAACTGGTAAACATCTATAGCCCCTTTTACATAATTTCATACATATAATCAAATCTTAACTATTAACATTTACATAAACAATTGTTTTTCTATATCTAATAACAATTTTATCTTGACCTATGGATCACATATAAGAAAATTCAAATCTATTAACGTTAATTAGCTGCTTCACACTTCATTCTACAACAGTCATTGAATAATACATCTTGTTTCATTATCTTTCATTAACTCAACACATATTTGGTATAACATAACAAAAACTTTATCATAATATTTGTTGTCACAAAATAATATCTCTTAACTCAAAATTCTTATTTGCTATTACTATAAAGTAAATTATTGTTTCATTTTTTGTTTGCTCTTCACTGAACATATATCATCAACTATTATCTAACTTACAGGTTCGTTTATTCTTGTTAATACTACCTTGCATCCTTATTTACCTTTATCTATAATTATAAATGTAATTATTAGATCTTTGTTCTATCATGGGGTTAGATATTGACTTGTTTATTATTCTGTTAACCTTGTTTTTATGTAACACGGATGCTAGCATTTCTGTTGCGTTACATATGCTCCCCCTCCTAAAAAAGTTTAGTTTACCTGAATGAAGTTTAGGTCAAATAAACTTGTCTTTTTCACATGCCTTTTCTTCATTTCATTGTTAATGGTTGACGATGGGATTCTCAATGTAACTTCATTAGACTAGTATTAATACTTTTTTTTATTTAATAACATTTCATCAATTCAGTTAACCTTCTTGATCATTTTTAATTTCTGTAAACATTATTTGTTGATAGTTGGCTACAATATTCAATGATACATTAGTTTCACATCTCTTCTACTTATAATTACTATAATCACTGTATTTCTCAATTATTCTTCTGTCAACTCATTTCCTTCTGTTTTCTTCGTCCTACTCTTTTGGAAACTGAAGTCATTCTTACAACTATTCTAATATTCCTTAAATATTTAATTTCCCTAACAATCCCTAATACATGCGTTGGTACAGTTCAGAGAGGCACTGTTTGGCTTCATACTCTGCTGCCCACACCACATCTTAATATAGTACTGCTGGAATTCATCTACAGTCAGCTATAAAATATAATAATCTCCTAATAATCTCTTTAATTATTTAATAATAAATATTTGGGAAAATTTTTTTTTTCTTTGTTTCTTTGTTTCTTTTATATTTCTTCATTACTATCCTTCATATTTTGTGATTCCATTTTAGTTCCTTAAACATTCTTTGATATTACATTTGACAGTTATCATTTGTAATCATTTTTGTTTTCATTTTTGTTGTGATTGTAATGCTAAGTATCTTCTTCATTTGTTTTTTTTCTCTGATCTCAATATTTTCTAAATAGTTGTTGTGTGATGATCATTATAACTGTATTTCTGACTAAATACATTCCTTAGCCCAACTATTCTTCTTCTTATCGTATTTCATTATTTTGGCTGTTTATTTTTCAATGAATTATGTTCATAAATAATCTTTCTTTCTTGTCTTCTTTAACATTACATTGGTTACATTCAATCGTTTACTGAAGTTGTTTCCTTCATTTGGCAATGTGGTATGTATTTTAGGTCATATGATTTTTCTCTTTCTTTATTTTGCATAGGTAGATTTGAGGTAAAAACTTTTATCTTGGGGTTTCATTATTTATCATTCACATTATTTCCTTGTAGACGTTTAGTAATAGTTCTCGCTTTCTTCTGTAATCTTGGGATTTCATTATTCATTGTTCACGCTATTTCTTTATAAACATTTAATAATAATTCTCGCTTTCTTCTGTAATCTTGGGATTTCATTATTCATTGTTCACACTATTTCTTTATAAACATTTAATAATAATTCTCGCTTTCTTCTGTAATCTTGGGATTTCATTATTCATTGTTCACACTATTTTTTTTTTCTATTTATTTTATTGTTCAAAAAATTCTCTTTTATTTACAAGTGTTTTTTCTTCAAAATCGATAATAAGTGGTTCTTATTGTATTTTAGAATTTAGTGGTAGTATTCAACTCAAATTCTTTTTAAATTCCAAGTATTTTCTCTTCAAGACTGGTAATAAGTTGTTCTTATTATATTTTAGAATTTATTCATTATATAATATTTCCGTATCTTGTCAATTGGTTGCCTGGTCAGTTTTCATAACATCAGTCCCATTTTTCTGGTTGACTGTTTCTTTTCTAACCATGGTCCATTAATTCGACTGCACCCGTTGTCCGGATGACTGCATTGTTCATACCAATTTCTACACTTTTTACATATCTCTTGTGCATGATACAAAGCCAATACTGTAACTCGGCTGATGCAAAGTCTTCATTTAAGTCAGGGTACTCAGTCATATTTAGCTCCCTTTGAATTATCAGGTATCGTATCTCCTCTATTCTAACATAATCACTGGTATATTCTACCCTTCCTTTCCCTTCGATATCTGGACTATTTACTAAATATTTTACGGGTATCTTCCGTGTTAACGATATAATTGATTTGGTCATATACTCTTTGATTGTTGATTTATTTAAATGACATTTAAATTTATTTAAGGTTTTTGTAATTATTCCATGGTGGTTCATTTTGGTCATTTTTATGAAGTTTCTTCTATATTTCATACCCTTACATAACTCCCTTCGTTCATTAATTGGGATGTTAAACGCACTAATTAATCCACTTTTCCTCATCTCCATTTCTTCTTTGGTACTGACTATGTTCTTTCTGCATGTTTTTCTTATTTTCTGGTTATTCTCTTCCATAGTTTGTATCTTCTCCTTGTCCTTTCTATTCTTATTTTCAGAGAGCACTGCATTTTGATCTTCTCTAATTTCGGTTTCCTTTCTAACTTCAGGAGTGGTTTCTAGTGTTTTATTCATATTCTTTACACACCTATCCATTGTTTCCGCTACCTTTTTGAAACCTTCATCCATGGTTTTCCTGAAACTCTTTAAGTTTTCCTCCTGTTTTTTAAATAGTTCCCCCTGTTTCCTAAATTGTTCCCTTAGGGTTTCCTTAATTTCCTCATTCCTTTGTCTATTGCTTTCCATTATAATCCTCAACAGCTCCCGCATACTCATGTCTTCCTTTTTGTTGGATTGATCTGGTATTTTCTTCTGTTGCTTCACTTTGACTATTTTTACTTCTTTTTGTACACTGGGTTGTTCTAGCTTTTTATTATTTGGCATCCCTATAAATTCATCTATTTGATTGTGTTCCTTCCTCCATTGACACATATCTTCTCGGGATAGTTCAAACATCACCCTGATCCATTCCCTTAATTCTTTGTTTTCTGTTCGTATTGGGTTTTCCGGTGGTCTTATTTCTCTTTTCCATTGTTCATAATCTTCCTGAGTATATTGTTCTGTCACCTGGGCGTATACTCCTGTTCTTTCGGTTTTCATTTGTTCTTCATTATCATCCCATCTTTCCCAATCTTCTTCCGTCATTCTTTCCACCTTGTTCTCGTCTTTTTCGTTAGTCGTCCCAATAGTCTTTTCCTTATTAAACCTGGCATCTAATTCACACAATTCATCATAAATCTCTCTCAATGTCATTTTGTCGTCTGGTGTTCCCAACGCATTCGCGCGACTCATTTGCGCTCTTTCGTGATCATTGGTATTCTTTTCTATGTATCCCATCTCTTTGCTGAATTTCTTAAATAGTACTGTCGTCCATTCCGCGTAACTTAATCGTCTCTCTTGTCCTTGCATTTTCGTTTCCTTTTGTATCATCTTTCTCTATTGCATTTCTAGTCTCCCACAGTTGCCTGCTCTGGTTAAGTAATATTAATATACTTATGGTTTTACTTAACCTAAGCCCTACACTGGTTGAGCGCCAATTTGTTACTAAACCCTCGGCTCTTACGTTGTCTCTTACGGTCGCGGGATTCTCGTTATTTCCGCCCCAACGTTGCCGGCGTCAATTTGTTACTAAACCTATGCCAATGTGTTTTGAATTATTTTAATTATTTAAATATCTGAGATATTTGGAGTTGTGGGATATATTGATGTAATTAATTAATATTAACTTAGCTCTCTAAAAAATATCAGTGTTAGTGTACCTGAAACTTAAATAATTAATGCGTTATTCTGTAATTTCGTTCAACCCTATTATACCTTGAAGAGAATTATATCTAATTTTGTATTTTTACGCTCTCTCTTTGGTGTCAGATAATTCCGCTATAAGCGCTGTAGTATCGGCTCAACGAAACTTATAGGTTATTTCACTGTTTATGTTAACCAATTATTCTATACTTATTCAGTTACTTTTTATTCCCAACTCATTAAATCATACTCCAAATGACAAGATTTTGCAATTATATAAAGGTTCTTTATTTGTTTACTTCTTTAACATTGAATAAGATATGTTCTAACTAACATATGCTTGGGCTATAGATTGCGTGAATCGATTGTTGATTATTCCGATCCTTTATTTAAATTCAGTTATATAGTGTGTTTTAATTTGTAATTAATTTAATTCAGGGTGTGAAGGTTCTTGTAACTGTGGGGAAGATTAAAAATACATAGATAAGAATGCAAGATTTACAAATTTGAAGTGTTGTGTAGTTAGTATGATTAATATAATAATAATTTACCAGACTAGAACGAAGCCAATCGTGTAGGCGGTTGATTGATAAATTTACTGTTCTGGACAATTATGCCGTACGATATTCTTTCTTCGGTTTAATAAAATGGAATTCTTGTCCTGTCCACTTCGGAAATACAGCTCTTTGGATTGATTTACAGCCCGATTGATGCTTCTTCTGCAACTCCAGGATCCAAAAATGTTCTTCTCTCGGTTCAAGCAATTAGTGTTGTTCCGTGTATTTGAAAGGTTATAACTTCTGGTGTAGTGTATATTATTAATTGTGATACTGTTAATTCTTTCTATTTGTTTAATATATCATCAATTCCCTTCGGATATGGGACAGTTCAAGTCCTTTCTTGTAGAATCCAGTTATTTATTTTCTATTGTGATTTCATACTATAGTCTTATTTGGTTAAACTGTACTGGTAAGAGTCATAAATATTATCATTAGGATTTTGTGTTTTATAATAGTGGTTGCTAATTTAGAATATTCCGATTAAATAGACATTTCTTGGGTTTTTAATCTCATCACATTCAGATCATCAAAGCAATTATTGTCAAATCAACAACTTCCTCTTTTTCTGTCGTCCCTAGCAACACATGATTTTTCTTCCTTCCACATGTTTTGAATATAGTGTTTATTTCATATATTTTTTGTCTATTCCTTATCAATTTGCTGTCCTATCGGAATGTAACTTTACAGATAGTTGGTTTATTATTTTCTACACATATTCTGCTGGTTTTTTGATATAAGCCTGTTTTTTTTTTCTTTTTTATATTTAATACCTTTTCGATATTAAACGTTATTAATCGATATCATGGCATTATGGCATTATCATAATTTGTATAAATTTTATTATATATCATTATTAATTTAATGTTTTTTTCTAGCTCTTCAAATCGTATTCATTAATTATTATTAATTGATGTACCTAACCTTTATGTTATGAGTGGTTATATAGTGGTTTTGGCTGTTAGGCCTTTTATTGTAAACGGATCTACCTGTGTTTATAACTGGTAAACATCTATAGCCCCTTTTACATAATTTCATACATATAATCAAATCTTAACTATTAACATTTACATAAACAATTATTTTTCTATATCTAATAACAATTTTATCTTGACCTATGGATCACATATAAGAAAATTCAAATCTATTAACGTTAATTACCTGCTTCACACTTCATTCTACAACAGTCATTGAATAATACATCTTGTTTCATTATCTTTCATTAACTCAACACATATTTGGTATAACATAACATAAACTTTATCATAATATTTGTTGTCACAAAATAATATCTCTTAACTCAAAATTCTTATTTGCTATTACTATAAAGTAAATTATTGTTTCATTTTTTGTTTGCTCTTCACTGAACATATATCATCAACTATTATCTAACTTACAGGTTCGTTTATTCTTGTTAATACTACCTTGCATCCTTATTTACCTTTATCTATAATTATAAATGTAATTATTAGATCTTTGTTCTATCATGGGGTTAGATATTGACTTGTTTATTATTCTGTTAACCTTGTTTTTATGTAACACGGATGCTAGCATTTCTGTTGCGTTACATATGCTCCCCCTCCTAAAAAAGTTTAGTTTACCTGAATGAAGTTTAGGTCAAATAAACTTGTCTTTTTCACATGCCTTTTCTTCATTTCATTGTTAATGGTTGACGATGGGATTCTCAATGTAACTTCATTAGACTAGTATTAATACTTTTTTTTATTTAATAACATTTCATCAATTCAGTTAACCTTCTTGATCATTTTTAATTTCTGTAAACATTATTTGTTGATAGTTGGCTACAATATTCAATGATACATTAGTTTCACATCTCTTCTACTTATAATTACTATAATCACTGTATTTCTCAATTATTCTTCTGTCAACTCATTTCCTTCTGTTTTCTTCGTCCTACTCTTTTGGAAACTGAAGTCATTCTTACAACTATTCTAATATTCCTTAAATATTTAATTTCCCTAACAATCCCTAATACATGCGTTGGTACAGTTCAGAGAGGCACTGTTTGGCTTCATACTCTGCTGCCCACACCACATCTTAATATAGTACTGCTGGAATTCATCTACAGTCAGCTATAAAATATAATAATCTCCTAATAATCTCTTTAATTATTTAATAATAAATATTTGGGAAAATTTTTTTTTTTTCTTTGTTGCTTTTATATTTCTTCATTACTATCCTTCATATTTTGTGATTCCATTTTAGTTCCTTAAACATTCTTTGATATTAAATTTGACAGTTATCATTTGTAATCATTTTTGTTTTCATTTTTGTTGTGATTGTAATGCTAAGTATCTTATTCATTTGTTTTTTTTTCTCTGATCTCAATATTTTCTAAATAGTTGTTGTGTGATGATCATTATAACTGTATTTCTGACTAAATACATTCCTTTGCCCAACTATTCTTCTTCTTATCGTATTTCATTATTTTGGCTGTTTATTTTTCAATGAATTATGTTCATAAATAATCTTTCTTTCTTGTCTTCTTTAACATTACATTGGTTACATTCAATCGTTTACTGAAGTTGTTTCCTTCATTTGGCAATGTGGTATGTATTTTAGGTCATATGATTTTTCTCTTTCTTTATTTTGCATAGGTAGATTTGAGGTAAAAACTTTTATCTTGGGGTTTCATTATTTATCATGCACATTATTTCCTTGTAGACGTTTAGTAATAGTTCTCGCTTTCTTCTGTAATCTTGGGATTTCATTATTCATTGTTCACGCTATTTCTTTAGAAACATTTAATAATAATTCTCGCTTTCTTCTGTAATCTTGGGATTTCATTATTCATTGTTCACACTATTTCTTTATAAACATTTAATAATAATTCTCGCTTTCTTCTGTAATCTTGGGATTTCATTATTCATTGTTCACACTATTTTTTTTTCTATTTATTTTATTGTTCAAAAAATTCTCTTTTATTTACAAGTGTTTTTTCTTCAAAATCGATAATAAGTGGTTCTTATTGTATTTTAGAATTTAGTGGTAGTATTCAACTCAAATTCTTTTTAAATTCCAAGTATTTTCTCTTCAAGACTGGTAATAAGTTGTTCTTATTATATTTTAGAATTTATTCATTATATAATATTTCCGTATCTTGTCAATTGGTTGCCTGGTCAGTTTTCATAACATCAGTCCCATTTTTCTGGTTGACTGTTTCTTTTCTAACCATGGTCCATTAATTCGACTGCACCCGTTGTCCGGATGACTGCATTGTTCATACCAATTTCTACACTTTTTACATATCTCTTGTGCATGATACAAAGCCAATACTGTAACTCGGCTGATGCAAAGTATTCATTTAAGTCAGGGTACTCAGTCATATTTAGCTCCCTTTGAATTATCAGGTATCGTATCTCCTCTATTCTAACATAATCACTGGTATATTCTACCCTTCCTTTCCCTTCGATATCTGGACTATTTACTAAATATTTTACGGGTATCTTCCGTGTTAACGATATAATTGATTTGGTCATATACTCTTTGATTGTTGATTTATTTAAATGACATTTAAATTTATTTAAGGTTTTTGTAATTATTCCATGGTGGTTCATTTTGGTCATTTTCATGAAGTTTCTTCTATATTTCATACCCTTACATAACTCCCTTCGTTCATTAATTGGGATGTTAAACGCACTAATTAATCCACCTTTCCTCATCTCCATTTCTTCTTTGGTACTGACTATGTTCTTTCTGCATGTTTTTCTTATTTTCTGGTTATTCTCTTCCATAGTTTGTATCTTCTCCTTGTCCTTTCTATTCTTATTTTCAGAGAGCACTGCATTTTGATCTTCTCTAATTTCGGTTTCCTTTCTAACTTCAGGAGTGGTTTCTAGTGTTTTATTCATATTCTTTACACACCTATCCATTGTTTCCGCTACCTTTTTGAAACCTTCATCCATGGTTTTCCTGAAACTCTTTAAGTTTTCCTCCTGTTTTTTAAATAGTTCCCCCTGTTTCCTAAATTGTTCCCTTAGGGTTTCCTTAATTTCCTCATTCCTTTGTCTATTGCTTTCCATTATAATCCTCAACAGCTCCCGCATACTCATGTCTTCCTTTTTGTTGGATTGATCTGGTATTTTCTTCTGTTGCTTCACTTTGACTATTTTTACTTCTTTTTGTACACTGGGTTGTTCTAGCTTTTTATTATTTGGCATCCCTATAAATTCATCTATTTGATTGTGTTCCTTCCTCCATTGACACATATCTTCTCGGGATAGTTCAAACATCACCCTGATCCATTCCCTTAATTCTTTGTTTTCTGTTCGTATTGGGTTTTCCGGTGGTCTTATTTCTCTTTTCCATTGTTCATAATCTTCCTGAGTATATTGTTCTGTCACCTGGGCGTATACTCCTGTTCTTTCGGTTTTCATTTGTTCTTCATTATCATCCCATCTTTCCCAATCTTCTTCCGTCATTCTTTCCACCTTGTTCTCGTCTTTTTCGTTAGTCGTCCCAATAGTCTTTTCCTTATTAAACCTGGCATCTAATTCACACAATTCATCATAAATCTCTCTCAATGTCATTTTGTCGTCTGGTGTTCCCAACGCATTCGCGCGACTCATTTGCGCTCTTTCGTGATCATTGGTATTCTTTTCTATGTATCCCATCTCTTTGCTGAATTTCTTAAATAGTACTGTCGTCCATTCCGCGTAACTTAATCGTCTCTCTTGTCCTTGCATTTTCGTTTCCTTTTGTATCATCTTTCTCTATTGCATTTCTAGTCTCCCACAGTTGCCTGCTCTGGTCAAGTAATATTAATATACTTATGGTTTTACTTAACCTAAGCCCTACACTGGTTGAGCGCCAATTTGTTACTAAACCCTCGGCTCTTACGTTGTCTCTTACGGTCGCGGGATTCTCGTTATTTCCGCCCCAACATTGCCGGCGTCAATTTGTTACTAAACCTATGCCAATGTGTTTTGAATTATTTTAATTATTTAAATATCTGAGATATTTGGAGTTGTGGGATATATTGATGTAATTAATTAATATTAACTTAGCTCTCTAAAAAATATCAGTGTTAGTGTACCTGAAACTTAAATAATTAATGCGTTATTCTGTAATTTCGTTCAACCCTATTATACCTTGAAGAGAATTATATCTAATTTTGTATTTTTACGCTCTCTCTTTGGTGTCAGATAATTCCGCTATAAGCGCTGTAGTATCGGCTCAACGAAACTTATAGGTTATTTCACTGTTTATGTTAACCAATTATTCTATACTTATTCAGTTACTTTTTATTCCCAACTCATTAAATCATACTCCAAATGACAAGATTTTGCAATTATATAAAGGTTCTTTATTTGTTTACTTCTTTAACATTGAATAAGATATGTTCTAACTAACATATGCTTGGGCTATAGATTGCGTGAATCGATTGTTGATTATTCCGATCCTTTATTTAAATTCAGTTATATAGTGTGTTTTAATTTGTAATTAATTTAATTCAGGGTGTGAAGGTTCTTGTAACTGTGGGGAAGATTAAAAATACATAGATAAGAATGCAAGATTTACAAATTTGAAGTGTTGTGTAGTTAGTATGATTAATATAATAATAATTTACCAGACTAGAACGAAGCCAATCGTGTAGGCGGTTGATTGATAAATTTACTGTTCTGGACAATTATGCCGTACGATATTCTTTCTTCGGTTTAATAAAATGGAATTCTTGTCCTGTCCACTTCGGAAATACAGCTCTCTGGATTGATTTACAGCCCGATTGATGCTTCTTCTGCAACTCCAGGATCCAAAAATGTTCTTCTCTCGGTTGAAGCAATTAGTGTTGTTCCGTGTATTTGAAAGGTTATAACTTCTGGTGTAGTGTATATTATTAATTGTGATACTGTTAATTCTTTCTATTTGTTTAATATATCATCAATTCCCTTCGGATATGGGACAGTTCAAGTCCTTCCTTGTAGAATCCAGTTATTTATTTTCTATTGTGATTTCATACTATAGTCTTATTTGGTTAAACTGTACTGGTAAGAGTCATAAATATTATCATTAGGATTTTGTGTTTTATAATAGTGGTTGCTAATTTAGAATATTCCGATTAAATAGACATTTCTTGGGTTTTAAATCTCATCACATTCAGATCATCAAAGCAATTATTGTCAAATCAACAACTTCCTCTTTTTCTGTCGTCCCTAGCAACACATGATTTTTCTTCCTTCCACATGTTTTGAATATAGTGTTTATTTCATATATTTTTTGTCTATTCCTTATCAATTTGCTGTCCTATCGGAATGTAACTTTACAGATAGTTGGTTTATTATTTTCTACACATATTCTGCTGGTTTTTTGATAGAAGCCTGTTTTTTTTTCTTTTTTATATTTAATACCTTTTCGATATTAAACGTTATTAATCGATATCATGGCATTATGGCATTATCATAATTTGTATAAATTTTGTTATATATCATTATTAATTTAATGTTTTTTCTAGCTCTTCAAATCGTATTCATTAATTATTATTAATTGATGTACCTAACCTTTATGTTATGAGTGGTTATATAGTGGTTTTGGCTGTTAGGCCTTTTATTGTAAACGGATCTACCTGTGTTTATAACTGGTAAACATCTATAGCCCCTTTTACATAAATTCATACATATAATCAAATCTTAACTATTAACATTTACATAAACAATTGTTTTTCTATATCTAATAACAATTTTATCTTGACCTATGGATCACATATAAGAAAATTCAAATCTATTAACGTTAATTAGCTGCTTCACACTTCATTCTACAACAGTCATTGAATAATACATCTTGTTTCATTATCTTTCATTAACTCAACACATATTTGGTATAACATAACAAAAACTTTATCATAATATTTGTTGTCACAAAATAATATCTCTTAACTCAAAATTCTTATTTGCTATTACTATAAAGTAAATTATTGTTTCATTTTTTGTTTGCTCTTCACTGAACATATATCATCAACTATTATCTAACTTACAGGTTCGTTTATTCTTGTTAATACTACCTTGCATCCTTATTTACCTTTATCTATAATTATAAATGTAATTATTAGATCTTTGTTCTATCATGGGGTTAGATATTGACTTGTTTATTATTCTGTTAACCTTGTTTTTATGTAACACGGATGCTAGCATTTCTGTTGCGTTACATATGCTCCCCCTCCTAAAAAAGTTTAGTTTACCTGAATGAAGTTTAGGTCAAATAAACTTGTCTTTTTCACATGCCTTTTCTTCATTTCATTGTTAATGGTTGACGATGGGATTCTCAATGTAACTTCATTAGACTAGTATTAATACTTTTTTTTATTTAATAACATTTCATCAATTCAGTTAACCTTCTTGATCATTTTTAATTTCTGTAAACATTATTTGTTGATAGTTGGCTACAATATTCAATGATACATTAGTTTCACATCTCTTCTACTTATAATTACTATAATCACTGTATTTCTCAATTATTCTTCTGTCAACTCATTTCCTTCTGTTTTCTTCGTCCTACTCTTTTGGAAACTGAAGTCATTCTTACAACTATTCTAATATTCCTTAAATATTTAATTTCCCTAACAATCCCTAATACATGCGTTGGTACAGTTCAGAGAGGCACTGTTTGGCTTCATACTCTGCTGCCCACACCACATCTTAATATAGTACTGCTGGAATTCATCTACAGTCAGCTATAAAATATAATAATCTCCTAATAATCTCTTTAATTATTTAATAATAAATATTTGGGAAAATTTTTTTTTTTCTTTGTTTCTTTTATATTTCTTCATTACTATCCTTCATATTTTGTGATTCCATTTTAGTTCCTTAAACATTCTTTGATATTACATTTGACAGTTATCATTTGTAATCATTTTTGTTTTCATTTTTGTTGTGATTGTAATGCTAAGTATCTTCTTCATTTGTTTTTTTTCTCTGATCTCAATATTTTCTAAATAGTTGTTGTGTGATGATCATTATAACTGTATTTCTGACTAAATACATTCCTTAGCCCAACTATTCTTCTTCTTATCGTATTTCATTATTTTGGCTGTTTATTTTTCAATGAATTATGTTCATAAATAATCTTTCTTTCTTGTCTTCTTTAACATTACATTGGTTACATTCAATCGTTTACTGAAGTTGTTTCCTTCATTTGGCAATGTGGTATGTATTTTAGGTCATATGATTTTTCTCTTTCTTTATTTTGCATAGGTAGATTTGAGGTAAAAACTTTTATCTTGGGGTTTCATTATTTATCATTCACATTATTTCCTTGTAGACGTTTAGTAATAGTTCTCGCTTTCTTCTGTAATCTTGGGATTTCATTATTCATTGTTCACGCTATTTCTTTATAAACATTTAATAATAATTCTCGCTTTCTTCTGTAATCTTGGGATTTCATTATTCATTGTTCACACTATTTCTTTATAAACATTTAATAATAATTCTCGCTTTCTTCTGTAATCTTGGGATTTCATTATTCATTGTTCACACTATTTTTTTTTTCTATTTATTTTATTGTTCAAAAAATTCTCTTTTATTTACAAGTGTTTTTTCTTCAAAATCGATAATAAGTGGTTCTTATTGTATTTTAGAATTTAGTGGTAGTATTCAACTCAAATTCTTTTTAAATTCCAAGTATTTTCTCTTCAAGACTGGTAATAAGTTGTTCTTATTATATTTTAGAATTTATTCATTATATAATATTTCCGTATCTTGTCAATTGGTTGCCTGGTCAGTTTTCATAACATCAGTCCCATTTTTCTGGTTGACTGTTTCTTTTCTAACCATGGTCCATTAATTCGACTGCACCCGTTGTCCGGATGACTGCATTGTTCATACCAATTTCTACACTTTTTACATATCTCTTGTGCATGATACAAAGCCAATACTGTAACTCGGCTGATGCAAAGTCTTCATTTAAGTCAGGGTACTCAGTCATATTTAGCTCCCTTTGAATTATCAGGTATCGTATCTCCTCTATTCTAACATAATCACTGGTATATTCTACCCTTCCTTTCCCTTCGATATCTGGACTATTTACTAAATATTTTACGGGTATCTTCCGTGTTAACGATATAATTGATTTGGTCATATACTCTTTGATTGTTGATTTATTTAAATGACATTTAAATTTATTTAAGGTTTTTGTAATTATTCCATGGTGGTTCATTTTGGTCATTTTTATGAAGTTTCTTCTATATTTCATACCCTTACATAACTCCCTTCGTTCATTAATTGGGATGTTAAACGCACTAATTAATCCACTTTTCCTCATCTCCATTTCTTCTTTGGTACTGACTATGTTCTTTCTGCATGTTTTTCTTATTTTCTGGTTATTCTCTTCCATAGTTTGTATCTTCTCCTTGTCCTTTCTATTCTTATTTTCAGAGAGCACTGCATTTTGATCTTCTCTAATTTCGGTTTCCTTTCTAACTTCAGGAGTGGTTTCTAGTGTTTTATTCATATTCTTTACACACCTATCCATTGTTTCCGCTACCTTTTTGAAACCTTCATCCATGGTTTTCCTGAAACTCTTTAAGTTTTCCTCCTGTTTTTTAAATAGTTCCCCCTGTTTCCTAAATTGTTCCCTTAGGGTTTCCTTAATTTCCTCATTCCTTTGTCTATTGCTTTCCATTATAATCCTCAACAGCTCCCGCATACTCATGTCTTCCTTTTTGTTGGATTGATCTGGTATTTTCTTCTGTTGCTTCACTTTGACTATTTTTACTTCTTTTTGTACACTGGGTTGTTCTAGCTTTTTATTATTTGGCATCCCTATAAATTCATCTATTTGATTGTGTTCCTTCCTCCATTGACACATATCTTCTCGGGATAGTTCAAACATCACCCTGATCCATTCCCTTAATTCTTTGTTTTCTGTTCGTATTGGGTTTTCCGGTGGTCTTATTTCTCTTTTCCATTGTTCATAATCTTCCTGAGTATATTGTTCTGTCACCTGGGCGTATACTCCTGTTCTTTCGGTTTTCATTTGTTCTTCATTATCATCCCATCTTTCCCAATCTTCTTCCGTCATTCTTTCCACCTTGTTCTCGTCTTTTTCGTTAGTCGTCCCAATAGTCTTTTCCTTATTAAACCTGGCATCTAATTCACACAATTCATCATAAATCTCTCTCAATGTCATTTTGTCGTCTGGTGTTCCCAACGCATTCGCGCGACTCATTTGCGCTCTTTCGTGATCATTGGTATTCTTTTCTATGTATCCCATCTCTTTGCTGAATTTCTTAAATAGTACTGTCGTCCATTCCGCGTAACTTAATCGTCTCTCTTGTCCTTGCATTTTCGTTTCCTTTTGTATCATCTTTCTCTATTGCATTTCTAGTCTCCCACAGTTGCCTGCTCTGGTTAAGTAATATTAATATACTTATGGTTTTACTTAACCTAAGCCCTACACTGGTTGAGCGCCAATTTGTTACTAAACCCTCGGCTCTTACGTTGTCTCTTACGGTCGCGGGATTCTCGTTATTTCCGCCCCAACGTTGCCGGCGTCAATTTGTTACTAAACCTATGCCAATGTGTTTTGAATTATTTTAATTATTTAAATATCTGAGATATTTGGAGTTGTGGGATATATTGATGTAATTAATTAATATTAACTTAGCTCTCTAAAAAATATCAGTGTTAGTGTACCTGAAACTTAAATAATTAATGCGTTATTCTGTAATTTCGTTCAACCCTATTATACCTTGAAGAGAATTATATCTAATTTTGTATTTTTACGCTCTCTCTTTGGTGTCAGATAATTCCGCTATAAGCGCTGTAGTATCGGCTCAACGAAACTTATAGGTTATTTCACTGTTTATGTTAACCAATTATTCTATACTTATTCAGTTACTTTTTATTCCCAACTCATTAAATCATACTCCAAATGACAAGATTTTGCAATTATATAAAGGTTCTTTATTTGTTTACTTCTTTAACATTGAATAAGATATGTTCTAACTAACATATGCTTGGGCTATAGATTGCGTGAATCGATTGTTGATTATTCCGATCCTTTATTTAAATTCAGTTATATAGTGTGTTTTAATTTGTAATTAATTTAATTCAGGGTGTGAAGGTTCTTGTAACTGTGGGGAAGATTAAAAATACATAGATAAGAATGCAAGATTTACAAATTTGAAGTGTTGTGTAGTTAGTATGATTAATATAATAATAATTTACCAGACTAGAACGAAGCCAATCGTGTAGGCGGTTGATTGATAAATTTACTGTTCTGGACAATTATGCCGTACGATATTCTTTCTTCGGTTTAATAAAATGGAATTCTTGTCCTGTCCACTTCGGAAATACAGCTCTTTGGATTGATTTACAGCCCGATTGATGCTTCTTCTGCAACTCCAGGATCCAAAAATGTTCTTCTCTCGGTTCAAGCAATTAGTGTTGTTCCGTGTATTTGAAAGGTTATAACTTCTGGTGTAGTGTATATTATTAATTGTGATACTGTTAATTCTTTCTATTTGTTTAATATATCATCAATTCCCTTCGGATATGGGACAGTTCAAGTCCTTTCTTGTAGAATCCAGTTATTTATTTTCTATTGTGATTTCATACTATAGTCTTATTTGGTTAAACTGTACTGGTAAGAGTCATAAATATTATCATTAGGATTTTGTGTTTTATAATAGTGGTTGCTAATTTAGAATATTCCGATTAAATAGACATTTCTTGGGTTTTTAATCTCATCACATTCAGATCATCAAAGCAATTATTGTCAAATCAACAACTTCCTCTTTTTCTGTCGTCCCTAGCAACACATGATTTTTCTTCCTTCCACATGTTTTGAATATAGTGTTTATTTCATATATTTTTTGTCTATTCCTTATCAATTTGCTGTCCTATCGGAATGTAACTTTACAGATAGTTGGTTTATTATTTTCTACACATATTCTGCTGGTTTTTTGATATAAGCCTGTTTTTTTTTTCTTTTTTATATTTAATACCTTTTCGATATTAAACGTTATTAATCGATATCATGGCATTATGGCATTATCATAATTTGTATAAATTTTATTATATATCATTATTAATTTAATGTTTTTTTCTAGCTCTTCAAATCGTATTCATTAATTATTATTAATTGATGTACCTAACCTTTATGTTATGAGTGGTTATATAGTGGTTTTGGCTGTTAGGCCTTTTATTGTAAACGGATCTACCTGTGTTTATAACTGGTAAACATCTATAGCCCCTTTTACATAATTTCATACATATAATCAAATCTTAACTATTAACATTTACATAAACAATTATTTTTCTATATCTAATAACAATTTTATCTTGACCTATGGATCACATATAAGAAAATTCAAATCTATTAACGTTAATTACCTGCTTCACACTTCATTCTACAACAGTCATTGAATAATACATCTTGTTTCATTATCTTTCATTAACTCAACACATATTTGGTATAACATAACATAAACTTTATCATAATATTTGTTGTCACAAAATAATATCTCTTAACTCAAAATTCTTATTTGCTATTACTATAAAGTAAATTATTGTTTCATTTTTTGTTTGCTCTTCACTGAACATATATCATCAACTATTATCTAACTTACAGGTTCGTTTATTCTTGTTAATACTACCTTGCATCCTTATTTACCTTTATCTATAATTATAAATGTAATTATTAGATCTTTGTTCTATCATGGGGTTAGATATTGACTTGTTTATTATTCTGTTAACCTTGTTTTTATGTAACACGGATGCTAGCATTTCTGTTGCGTTACATATGCTCCCCCTCCTAAAAAAGTTTAGTTTACCTGAATGAAGTTTAGGTCAAATAAACTTGTCTTTTTCACATGCCTTTTCTTCATTTCATTGTTAATGGTTGACGATGGGATTCTCAATGTAACTTCATTAGACTAGTATTAATACTTTTTTTTATTTAATAACATTTCATCAATTCAGTTAACCTTCTTGATCATTTTTAATTTCTGTAAACATTATTTGTTGATAGTTGGCTACAATATTCAATGATACATTAGTTTCACATCTCTTCTACTTATAATTACTATAATCACTGTATTTCTCAATTATTCTTCTGTCAACTCATTTCCTTCTGTTTTCTTCGTCCTACTCTTTTGGAAACTGAAGTCATTCTTACAACTATTCTAATATTCCTTAAATATTTAATTTCCCTAACAATCCCTAATACATGCGTTGGTACAGTTCAGAGAGGCACTGTTTGGCTTCATACTCTGCTGCCCACACCACATCTTAATATAGTACTGCTGGAATTCATCTACAGTCAGCTATAAAATATAATAATCTCCTAATAATCTCTTTAATTATTTAATAATAAATATTTGGGAAAATTTTTTTTTTTTCTTTGTTGCTTTTATATTTCTTCATTACTATCCTTCATATTTTGTGATTCCATTTTAGTTCCTTAAACATTCTTTGATATTAAATTTGACAGTTATCATTTGTAATCATTTTTGTTTTCATTTTTGTTGTGATTGTAATGCTAAGTATCTTATTCATTTGTTTTTTTTTCTCTGATCTCAATATTTTCTAAATAGTTGTTGTGTGATGATCATTATAACTGTATTTCTGACTAAATACATTCCTTTGCCCAACTATTCTTCTTCTTATCGTATTTCATTATTTTGGCTGTTTATTTTTCAATGAATTATGTTCATAAATAATCTTTCTTTCTTGTCTTCTTTAACATTACATTGGTTACATTCAATCGTTTACTGAAGTTGTTTCCTTCATTTGGCAATGTGGTATGTATTTTAGGTCATATGATTTTTCTCTTTCTTTATTTTGCATAGGTAGATTTGAGGTAAAAACTTTTATCTTGGGGTTTCATTATTTATCATGCACATTATTTCCTTGTAGACGTTTAGTAATAGTTCTCGCTTTCTTCTGTAATCTTGGGATTTCATTATTCATTGTTCACGCTATTTCTTTAGAAACATTTAATAATAATTCTCGCTTTCTTCTGTAATCTTGGGATTTCATTATTCATTGTTCACACTATTTCTTTATAAACATTTAATAATAATTCTCGCTTTCTTCTGTAATCTTGGGATTTCATTATTCATTGTTCACACTATTTTTTTTTCTATTTATTTTATTGTTCAAAAAATTCTCTTTTATTTACAAGTGTTTTTTCTTCAAAATCGATAATAAGTGGTTCTTATTGTATTTTAGAATTTAGTGGTAGTATTCAACTCAAATTCTTTTTAAATTCCAAGTATTTTCTCTTCAAGACTGGTAATAAGTTGTTCTTATTATATTTTAGAATTTATTCATTATATAATATTTCCGTATCTTGTCAATTGGTTGCCTGGTCAGTTTTCATAACATCAGTCCCATTTTTCTGGTTGACTGTTTCTTTTCTAACCATGGTCCATTAATTCGACTGCACCCGTTGTCCGGATGACTGCATTGTTCATACCAATTTCTACACTTTTTACATATCTCTTGTGCATGATACAAAGCCAATACTGTAACTCGGCTGATGCAAAGTATTCATTTAAGTCAGGGTACTCAGTCATATTTAGCTCCCTTTGAATTATCAGGTATCGTATCTCCTCTATTCTAACATAATCACTGGTATATTCTACCCTTCCTTTCCCTTCGATATCTGGACTATTTACTAAATATTTTACGGGTATCTTCCGTGTTAACGATATAATTGATTTGGTCATATACTCTTTGATTGTTGATTTATTTAAATGACATTTAAATTTATTTAAGGTTTTTGTAATTATTCCATGGTGGTTCATTTTGGTCATTTTCATGAAGTTTCTTCTATATTTCATACCCTTACATAACTCCCTTCGTTCATTAATTGGGATGTTAAACGCACTAATTAATCCACCTTTCCTCATCTCCATTTCTTCTTTGGTACTGACTATGTTCTTTCTGCATGTTTTTCTTATTTTCTGGTTATTCTCTTCCATAGTTTGTATCTTCTCCTTGTCCTTTCTATTCTTATTTTCAGAGAGCACTGCATTTTGATCTTCTCTAATTTCGGTTTCCTTTCTAACTTCAGGAGTGGTTTCTAGTGTTTTATTCATATTCTTTACACACCTATCCATTGTTTCCGCTACCTTTTTGAAACCTTCATCCATGGTTTTCCTGAAACTCTTTAAGTTTTCCTCCTGTTTTTTAAATAGTTCCCCCTGTTTCCTAAATTGTTCCCTTAGGGTTTCCTTAATTTCCTCATTCCTTTGTCTATTGCTTTCCATTATAATCCTCAACAGCTCCCGCATACTCATGTCTTCCTTTTTGTTGGATTGATCTGGTATTTTCTTCTGTTGCTTCACTTTGACTATTTTTACTTCTTTTTGTACACTGGGTTGTTCTAGCTTTTTATTATTTGGCATCCCTATAAATTCATCTATTTGATTGTGTTCCTTCCTCCATTGACACATATCTTCTCGGGATAGTTCAAACATCACCCTGATCCATTCCCTTAATTCTTTGTTTTCTGTTCGTATTGGGTTTTCCGGTGGTCTTATTTCTCTTTTCCATTGTTCATAATCTTCCTGAGTATATTGTTCTGTCACCTGGGCGTATACTCCTGTTCTTTCGGTTTTCATTTGTTCTTCATTATCATCCCATCTTTCCCAATCTTCTTCCGTCATTCTTTCCACCTTGTTCTCGTCTTTTTCGTTAGTCGTCCCAATAGTCTTTTCCTTATTAAACCTGGCATCTAATTCACACAATTCATCATAAATCTCTCTCAATGTCATTTTGTCGTCTGGTGTTCCCAACGCATTCGCGCGACTCATTTGCGCTCTTTCGTGATCATTGGTATTCTTTTCTATGTATCCCATCTCTTTGCTGAATTTCTTAAATAGTACTGTCGTCCATTCCGCGTAACTTAATCGTCTCTCTTGTCCTTGCATTTTCGTTTCCTTTTGTATCATCTTTCTCTATTGCATTTCTAGTCTCCCACAGTTGCCTGCTCTGGTTAAGTAATATTAATATACTTATGGTTTTACTTAACCTAAGCCCTACACTGGTTGAGCGCCAATTTGTTACTAAACCCTCGGCTCTTACGTTGTCTCTTACGGTCGCGGGATTCTCGTTATTTCCGCCCCAACATTGCCGGCGTCAATTTGTTACTAAACCTATGCCAATGTGTTTTGAATTATTTTAATTATTTAAATATCTGAGATATTTGGAGTTGTGGGATATATTGATGTAATTAATTAATATTAACTTAGCTCTCTAAAAAATATCAGTGTTAGTGTACCTGAAACTTAAATAATTAATGCGTTATTCTGTAATTTCGTTCAACCCTATTATACCTTGAAGAGAATTATATCTAATTTTGTATTTTTACGCTCTCTCTTTGGTGTCAGATAATTCCGCTATAAGCGCTGTAGTATCGGCTCAACGAAACTTATAGGTTATTTCACTGTTTATGTTAACCAATTATTCTATACTTATTCAGTTACTTTTTATTCCCAACTCATTAAATCATACTCCAAATGACAAGATTTTGCAATTATATAAAGGTTCTTTATTTGTTTACTTCTTTAACATTGAATAAGATATGTTCTAACTAACATATGCTTGGGCTATAGATTGCGTGAATCGATTGTTGATTATTCCGATCCTTTATTTAAATTCAGTTATATAGTGTGTTTTAATTTGTAATTAATTTAATTCAGGGTGTGAAGGTTCTTGTAACTGTGGGGAAGATTAAAAATACATAGATAAGAATGCAAGATTTACAAATTTGAAGTGTTGTGTAGTTAGTATGATTAATATAATAATAATTTACCAGACTAGAACGAAGCCAATCGTGTAGGCGGTTGATTGATAAATTTACTGTTCTGGACAATTATGCCGTACGATATTCTTTCTTCGGTTTAATAAAATGGAATTCTTGTCCTGTCCACTTCGGAAATACAGCTCTTTGGATTGATTTACAGCCCGATTGATGCTTCTTCTGCAACTCCAGGATCCAAAAATGTTCTTCTCTCGGTTGAAGCAATTAGTGTTGTTCCGTGTATTTGAAAGGTTATAACTTCTGGTGTAGTGTATATTATTAATTGTGATACTGTTAATTCTTTCTATTTGTTTAATATATCATCAATTCCCTTCGGATATGGGACAGTTCAAGTCCTTCCTTGTAGAATCCAGTTATTTATTTTCTATTGTGATTTCATACTATAGTCTTATTTGGTTAAACTGTACTGGTAAGAGTCATAAATATTATCATTAGGATTTTGTGTTTTATAATAGTGGTTGCTAATTTAGAATATTCCGATTAAATAGACATTTCTTGGGTTTTAAATCTCATCACATTCAGATCATCAAAGCAATTATTGTCAAATCAACAACTTCCTCTTTTTCTGTCGTCCCTAGCAACACATGATTTTTCTTCCTTCCACATGTTTTGAATATAGTGTTTATTTCATATATTTTTTGTCTATTCCTTATCAATTTGCTGTCCTATCGGAATGTAACTTTACAGATAGTTGGTTTATTATTTTCTACACATATTCTGCTGGTTTTTTGATATAAGCCTGTTTTTTTTTTCTTTTTTATATTTAATACCTTTTCGATATTAAACGTTATTAATCGATATTATGGCATTATCATAATTTGTATAATTTTTATTATATATCATTATTAATTTAATGTTTTTTTCTAGCTCTTCAAATCGTATTCATTAATTATTATTAATTGATGTACCTAACCTTTATGTTATGAGTGGTTATATAGTGGTTTTGGCTGTTAGGCCTTTTATTGTAAACGGATCTACCTGTGTTTATAACTGGTAAACATCTATAGCCCCTTTTACATAAATTCATACATATAATCAAATCTTAACTATTAACATTTACATAAACAATTATTTTTCTATATCTAATAACAATTTTATCTTGACCTATGGATCACATATAAGAAAATTCAAATCTATTAACGTTAATTAGCTGCTTCACACTTCATTCTACAACAGTCATTGAATAATACATCTTGTTTCATTATCTTTCATTAACTCAACACATATTTGGTATAACATAACAAAAACTTTATCATAATATTTGTTGTCACAAAATAATATCTCTTAACTCAAAATTCTTATTTGCTATTACTATAAAGTAAATTATTGTTTCATTTTTTGTTTGCTCTTCACTGAACATATATCATCAACTATTATCTAACTTACAGGTTCGTTTATTCTTGTTAATACTACCTTGCATCCTTATTTACCTTTATCTATAATTATAAATGTAATTATTAGAACGTTGTTCTATCATGGGGTTAGATATTGACTTGTTTATTATTCTGTTAACCTTGTTTTTATGTAACACGGATGCTAGCATTTCTGTTGCGTTACATATGCTCCCCCTCCTAAAAAAGTTTAGTTTACCTGAATGAAGTTTAGGTCAAATAAACTTGTCTTTTTCACATGCCTTTTCTTCATTTCATTGTTAATGGTTGACGATGGGATTCTCAATGTAACTTCATTAGACTAGTATTAATACTTTTTTTTATTTAATAACATTTCATCAATTCAGTTAACCTTCTTGATCATTTTTAATTTCTGTAAACATTATTTGTTGATAGTTGGCTACAATATTCAATGATACATTAGTTTCACATCTCTTCTACTTATAATTACTATAATCACTGTATTTCTCAATTATTCTTCTGTCAACTCATTTCCTTCTGTTTTCTTCGTCCTACTCTTTTGGAAACTGAAGTCATTCTTACAACTATTCTAATATTCCTTAAATATTTAATTTCCCTAACAATCCCTAATACATGCGTTGGTACAGTTCAGAGAGGCACTGTTTGGCTTCATACTCTGCTGCCCACACCACATCTTAATATAGTACTGCTGGAATTCATCTACAGTCAGCTATAAAATATAATAATCTCCTAATAATCTCTTTAATTATTTAATAATAAATATTTGGGAAAAATTTTTTTTTTCTTTGTTTCTTTTATATTTCTTCATTACTATCCTTCATATTTTGTGATTCCATTTTAGTTCCTTAAACATTCTTTGATATTACATTTGACAGTTATCATTTGTAATCATTTTTGTTTTCATTTTTGTTGTGATTGTAATGCTAAGTATCTTCTTCATTTGTTTTTTTTCTCTGATCTCAATATTTTCTAAATAGTTGTTGTGTGATGATCATTATAACTGTATTTCTGACTAAATACATTCCTTAGCCCAACTATTCTTCTTCTTATCGTATTTCATTATTTTGGCTGTTTATTTTTCAATGAATTATGTTCATAAATAATCTTTCTTTCTTGTCTTCTTTAACATTACATTGGTTACATTCAATCGTTTACTGAAGTTGTTTCCTTCATTTGGCAATGTGGTATGTATTTTAGGTCATATGATTTTTCTCTTTCTTTATTTTGCATAGGTAGATTTGAGGTAAAAACTTTTATCTTGGGGTTTCATTATTTATCATTCACATTATTTCCTTGTAGACGTTTAGTAATAGTTCTCGCTTTCTTCTGTAATCTTGGGATTTCATTATTCATTGTTCACGCTATTTCTTTATAAACATTTAATAATAATTCTCGCTTTCTTCTGTAATCTTGGGATTTCATTATTCATTGTTCACACTATTTCTTTATAAACATTTAATAATAATTCTCGCTTTCTTCTGTAATCTTGGGATTTCATTATTCATTGTTCACACTATTTTTTTTTTCTATTTATTTTATTGTTCAAAAAATTCTCTTTTATTTACAAGTGTTTTTTCTTCAAAATCGATAATAAGTGGTTCTTATTGTATTTTAGAATTTAGTGGTAGTATTCAACTCAAATTCTTTTTAAATTCCAAGTATTTTCTCTTCAAGACTGGTAATAAGTTGTTCTTATTATATTTTAGAATTTATTCATTATATAATATTTCCGTATCTTGTCAATTGGTTGCCTGGTCAGTTTTCATAACATCAGTCCCATTTTTCTGGTTGACTGTTTCTTTTCTAACCATGGTCCATTAATTCGACTGCACCCGTTGTCCGGATGACTGCATTGTTCATACCAATTTCTACACTTTTTACATATCTCTTGTGCATGATACAAAGCCAATACTGTAACTCGGCTGATGCAAAGTCTTCATTTAAGTCAGGGTACTCAGTCATATTTAGCTCCCTTTGAATTATCAGGTATCGTATCTCCTCTATTCTAACATAATCACTGGTATATTCTACCCTTCCTTTCCCTTCGATATCTGGACTATTTACTAAATATTTTACGGGTATCTTCCGTGTTAACGATATAATTGATTTGGTCATATACTCTTTGATTGTTGATTTATTTAAATGACATTTAAATTTATTTAAGGTTTTTGTAATTATTCCATGGTGGTTCATTTTGGTCATTTTTATGAAGTTTCTTCTATATTTCATACCCTTACATAACTCCCTTCGTTCATTAATTGGGATGTTAAACGCACTAATTAATCCACTTTTCCTCATCTCCATTTCTTCTTTGGTACTGACTATGTTCTTTCTGCATGTTTTTCTTATTTTCTGGTTATTCTCTTCCATAGTTTGTATCTTCTCCTTGTCCTTTCTATTCTTATTTTCAGAGAGCACTGCATTTTGATCTTCTCTAATTTCGGTTTCCTTTCTAACTTCAGGAGTGGTTTCTAGTGTTTTATTCATATTCTTTACACACCTATCCATTGTTTCCGCTACCTTTTTGAAACCTTCATCCATGGTTTTCCTGAAACTCTTTAAGTTTTCCTCCTGTTTTTTAAATAGTTCCCCCTGTGTCCTAAATTGTTCCCTTAGGGTTTCCTTAATTTCCTCATTCCTTTGTCTATTGCTTTCCATTATAATCCTCAACAGCTCCCGCATACTCATGTCTTCCTTTTTGTTGGATTGATCTGGTATTTTCTTCTGTTGCTTCACTTTGACTATTTTTACTTCTTTTTGTACACTGGGTTGTTCTAGCTTTTTATTATTTGGCATCCCTATAAATTCATCTATTTGATTGTGTTCCTTCCTCCATTGACACATATCTTCTCGGGATAGTTCAAACATCACCCTGATCCATTCCCTTAATTCTTTGTTTTCTGTTCGTATTGGGTTTTCCGGTGGTCTTATTTCTCTTTTCCATTGTTCATAATCTTCCTGAGTATATTGTTGTGTCACCTGGGCGTATACTCCTGTTCTTTCGGTTTTCATTTGTTCTTCATTATCATCCCATCTTTCCCAATCTTCTTCCGTCATTCTTTCCACCTTGTTCTCGTCTTTTTCGTTAGTCGTCCCAATAGTCTTTTCCTTATTAAACCTGGCATCTAATTCACACAATTCATCATAAATCTCTCTCAATGTCATTTTGTCGTGTGGTGTTCCCAACGCATTCGCGCGACTCATTTGCGCTCTTTCGTGATCATTGGTATTCTTTTCTATGTATCCCATCTCTTTGCTGAATTTCTTAAATAGTACTGTCGTCCATTCCGCGTAACTTAATCGTCTCTCTTGTCCTTGCATTTTCGTTTCCTTTTGTATCATCTTTCTCTATTGCATTTCTAGTCTCCCACAGTTGCCTGCTCTGGTTAAGTAATATTAATATACTTATGGTTTTACTTAACCTAAGCCCTACACTGGTTGAGCGCCAATTTGTTACTAAACCCTCGGCTCTTACGTTGTCTCTTACGGTCGCGGGATTCTCGTTATTTCCGCCCCAACGTTGCCGGCGTCAATTTGTTACTAAACCTATGCCAATGTGTTTTGAATTATTTTAATTATTTAAATATCTGAGATATTTGGAGTTGTGGGATATATTGATGTAATTAATTAATATTAACTTAGCTCTCTAAAAAATATCAGTGTTAGTGTACCTGAAACTTAAATAATTAATGCGTTATTCTGTAATTTCGTTCAACCCTATTATACCTTGAAGAGAATTATATCTAATTTTGTATTTTTACGCTCTCTCTTTGGTGTCAGATAATTCCGCTATAAGCGCTGTAGTATCGGCTCAACGAAACTTATAGGTTATTTCACTGTTTATGTTAACCAATTATTCTATACTTATTCAGTTACTTTTTATTCCCAACTCATTAAATCATACTCCAAATGACAAGATTTTGCAATTATATAAAGGTTCTTTATTTGTTTACTTCTTTAACATTGAATAAGATATGTTCTAACTAACATATGCTTGGGCTATAGATTGCGTGAATCGATTGTTGATTATTCCGATCCTTTATTTAAATTCAGTTATATAGTGTGTTTTAATTTGTAATTAATTTAATTCAGGGTGTGAAGGTTCTTGTAACTGTGGGGAAGATTAAAAATACATAGATAAGAATGCAAGATTTACAAATTTGAAGTGTTGTGTAGTTAGTATGATTAATATAATAATAATTTACCAGACTAGAAGGAAGCCAATCGTGTAGGCGGTTGATTGATAAATTTACTGTTCTGGACAATTATGCCGTACGATATTCTTTCTTCGGTTTAATAAAATGGAATTCTTGTCCTGTCCACTTCGGAAATACAGCTCTTTGGATTGATTTACAGCCCGATTGATGCTTCTTCTGCAACTCCAGGATCCAAATATGTTCTTCTCTCGGTTGAAGCAATTAGTGTTGTTCCGTGTATTTGAAAGGTTATAACTTCTGGTGTAGTGTATATTATTAATTGTGATACTGTTAATTCTTTCTATTTGTTTAATATATCATCAATTCCCTTCGGATATGGGACAGTTCAAGTCCTTCCTTGTAGAATCCAGTTATTTATTTTCTATTGTGATTTCATACTATAGTCTTATTTGGTTAAACTGTACTGGTAAGAGTCATAAATATTATCATTAGGATTTTGTGTTTTATAATAGTGGTTGCTAATTTAGAATATTCCGATTAAATAGACATTTCTTGGGTTTTAAATCTCATCACATTCAGATCATCAAAGCAATTATTGTCAAATCAACAACTTCCTCTTTTTCTGTCGTCCCTAGCAACACATGATTTTTCTTCCTTCCACATGTTTTGAATATAGTGTTTATTTCATATATTTTTTGTCTATTCCTTATCTATTTGCTGTCCTATCGGAATGTAACTTTACAGATAGTTGGTTTATTATTTTCTACACATATTCTGCTGGTTTTTTGATATAAGCCTGTTTTTTTTTCTTTTTTATATTTAATACCTTTTCGATATTAAACGTTATTAATCGATATCATGGCATTATGGCATTATCATAATTTGTATAAATTTTGTTATATATCATTATTAATTTAATGTTTTTTTCTAGCTCTTCAAATCGTATTCATTAATTATTATTAATTGATGTACCTAACCTTTATGTTATGAGTGGTTATATAGTGGTTTTGGCTGTTAGGCCTTTTATTGTAAACGGATCTACCTGTGTTTATAACTGGTAAACATCTATAGCCCCTTTTACATAAATTCATACATATAATCAAATCTTAACTATTAACATTTACATAAACAATTATTTTTCTATATCTAATAACAATTTTATCTTGACCTATGGATCACATATAAGAAAATTCAAATCTATTAACGTTAATTAGCTGCTTCACACTTCATTCTACAACAGTCATTGAATAATACATCTTGTTTCATTATCTTTCATTAACTCAACACATATTTGGTATAACATAACAAAAACTTTATCATAATATTTGTTGTCACAAAATAATATCTCTTAACTCAAAATTCTTATTTGCTATTACTATAAAGTAAATTATTGTTTCATTTTTTGTTTGCTCTTCACTGAACATATATCATCAACTATTATCTAACTTACAGGTTCGTTTATTCTTGTTAATACTACCTTGCATCCTTATTTACCTTTATCTATAATTATAAATGTAATTATTAGATCTTTGTTCTATCATGGGGTTAGATATTGACTTGTTTATTATTCTGTTAACCTTGTTTTTATGTAACACGGATGCTAGCATTTCTGTTGCGTTACATATGCTCCCCCTCCTAAAAAAGTTTAGTTTACCTGAATGAAGTTTAGGTCAAATAAACTTGTCTTTTTCACATGCCTTTTCTTCATTTCATTGTTAATGGTTGACGATGGGATTCTCAATGTAACTTCATTAGACTAGTATTAATACTTTTTTTTATTTAATAACATTTCATCAATTCAGTTAACCTTCTTGATCATTTTTAATTTCTGTAAACATTATGTGTTGATAGTTGGCTACAATATTCAATGATACATTAGTTTCACATCTCTTCTACTTATAATTACTATAATCACTGTATTTCTCAATTATTCTTCTGTCAACTCATTTCCTTCTGTTTTCTTCGTCCTACTCTTTTGGAAACTGAAGTCATTCTTACAACTATTCTAATATTCCTTAAATATTTAATTTCCCTAACAATCCCTAATACATGCGTTGGTACAGTTCAGAGAGGCACTGTTTGGCTTCATACTCTGCTGCCCACACCACATCTTAATATAGTACTGCTGGAATTCATCTACAGTCAGCTATAAAATATAATAATCTCCTAATAATCTCTTTAATTATTTAATAATAAATATTTGGGAAAAATTTTTTTTTTCTTTGTTTCTTTTATATTTCTTCATTACTATCCTTCATATTTTGTGATTCCATTTTAGTTCCTTAAACATTCTTTGATATTACATTTGACAGTTATCATTTGTAATCATTTTTGTTTTCATTTTTGTTGTGATTGTAATGCTAAGTATCTTCTTCATTTGTTTTTTTTCTCTGATCTCAATATTTTCTAAATAGTTGTTGTGTGATGATCATTATAACTGTATTTCTGACTAAATACATTCCTTAGCCCAACTATTCTTCTTCTTATCGTATTTCATTATTTTGGCTGTTTATTTTTCAATGAATTATGTTCATAAATAATCTTTCTTTCTTGTCTTCTTTAACATTACATTGGTTACATTCAATCGTTTACTGAAGTTGTTTCCTTCATTTGGCAATGTGGTATGTATTTTAGGTCATATGATTTTTCTCTTTCTTTATTTTGCATAGGTAGATTTGAGGTAAAAACTTTTATCTTGGGGTTTCATTATTTATCATTCACATTATTTCCTTGTAGACGTTTAGTAATAGTTCTCGCTTTCTTCTGTAACCTTGGGATTTCATTATTCATTGTTCACGCTATTTCTTTAGAAACATTTAATAATAATTCTCGCTTTCTTCTGTAATCTTGGGATTTCATTATTCATTGTTCACACTATTTCTTTATAAACATTTAATAATAATTCTCGCTTTCTTCTGTAATCTTGGGATTTCATTATTCATTGTTCACACTATTTTTTTTTCTATTTATTTTATTGTTCAAAAAATTCTCTTTTATTTACAAGTGTTTTTTCTTCAAAATCGATAATAAGTGGTTCTTATTGTATTTTAGAATTTAGTGGTAGTATTCAACTCAAATTCTTTTTAAATTCCAAGTATTTTCTCTTCAAGACTGGTAATAAGTTGTTCTTATTATATTTTAGAATTTATTCATTATATAATATTTCCGTATCTTGTCAATTGGTTGCCTGGTCAGTTTTCATAACATCAGTCCCATTTTTCTGGTTGACTGTTTCTTTTCTAACCATGGTCCATTAATTCGACTGCACCCGTTGTCCGGATGACTGCATTGTTCATACCAATTTCTACACTTTTTACATATCTCTTGTGCATGATACAAAGCCAATACTGTAACTCGGCTGATGCAAAGTATTCATTTAAGTCAGGGTACTCAGTCATATTTAGCTCCCTTTGAATTATCAGGTATCGTATCTCCTCTATTCTAACATAATCACTGGTATATTCTACCCTTCCTTTCCCTTCGATATCTGGACTATTTACTAAATATTTTACGGGTATCTTCCGTGTTAACGATATAATTGATTTGGTCATATACTCTTTGATTGTTGATTTATTTAAATGACATTTAAATTTATTTAAGGTTTTTGTAATTATTCCATGGTGGTTCATTTTGGTCATTTTCATGAAGTTTCTTCTATATTTCATACCCTTACATAACTCCCTTCGTTCATTAATTGGGATGTTAAACGCACTAATTAATCCACCTTTCCTCATCTCCATTTCTTCTTTGGTACTGACTATGTTCTTTCTGCATGTTTTTCTTATTTTCTGGTTATTCTCTTCCATAGTTTGTATCTTCTCCTTGTCCTTTCTATTCTTATTTTCAGAGAGCACTGCATTTTGATCTTCTCTAATTTCGGTTTCCTTTCTAACTTCAGGAGTGGTTTCTAGTGTTTTATTCATATTCTTTACACACCTATCCATTGTTTCCGCTACCTTTTTGAAACCTTCATCCATGGTTTTCCTGAAACTCTTTAAGTTTTCCTCCTGTTTTTTAAATAGTTCCCCCTGTTTCCTAAATTGTTCCCTTAGGGTTTCCTTAATTTCCTCATTCCTTTGTCTATTGCTTTCCATTATAATCCTCAACAGCTCCCGCATACTCATGTCTTCCTTTTTGTTGGATTGATCTGGTATTTTCTTCTGTTGCTTCACTTTGACTATTTTTACTTCTTTTTGTACACTGGGTTGTTCTAGCTTTTTATTATTTGGCATCCCTATAAATTCATCTATTTGATTGTGTTCCTTCCTCCATTGACACATATCTTCTCGGGATAGTTCAAACATCACCCTGATCCATTCCCTTAATTCTTTGTTTTCTGTTCGTATTGGGTTTTCCGGTGGTCTTATTTCTCTTTTCCATTGTTCATAATCTTCCTGAGTATATTGTTCTGTCACCTGGGCGTATACTCCTGTTCTTTCGGTTTTCATTTGTTCTTCATTATCATCCCATCTTTCCCAATCTTCTTCCGTCATTCTTTCCACCTTGTTCTCGTCTTTTTCGTTAGTCGTCCCAATAGTCTTTTCCTTATTAAACCTGGCATCTAATTCACACAATTCATCATAAATCTCTCTCAATGTCATTTTGTCGTCTGGTGTTCCCAACGCATTCGCGCGACTCATTTGCGCTCTTTCGTGATCATTGGTATTCTTTTCTATGTATCCCATCTCTTTGCTGAATTTCTTAAATAGTACTGTCGTCCATTCCGCGTAACTTAATCGTCTCTCTTGTCCTTGCATTTTCGTTTCCTTTTGTATCATCTTTCTCTATTGCATTTCTAGTCTCCCACAGTTGCCTGCTCTGGTTAAGTAATATTAATATACTTATGGTTTTACTTAACCTAAGCCCTACACTGGTTGAGCGCCAATTTGTTACTAAACCCTCGGCTCTTACGTTGTCTCTTACGGTCGCGGGATTCTCGTTATTTCCGCCCCAACATTGCCGGCGTCAATTTGTTACTAAACCTATGCCAATGTGTTTTGAATTATTTTAATTATTTAAATATCTGAGATATTTGGAGTTGTGGGATATATTGATGTAATTAATTAATATTAACTTAGCTCTCTAAAAAATATCAGTGTTAGTGTACCTGAAACTTAAATAATTAATGCGTTATTCTGTAATTTCGTTCAACCCTATTATACCTTGAAGAGAATTATATCTAATTTTGTATTTTTACGCTCTCTCTTTGGTGTCAGATAATTCCGCTATAAGCGCTGTAGTATCGGCTCAACGAAACTTATAGGTTATTTCACTGTTTATGTTAACCAATTATTCTATACTTATTCAGTTACTTTTTATTCCCAACTCATTAAATCATACTCCAAATGACAAGATTTTGCAATTATATAAAGGTTCTTTATTTGTTTACTTCTTTAACATTGAATAAGATATGTTCTAACTAACATATGCTTGGGCTATAGATTGCGTGAATCGATTGTTGATTATTCCGATCCTTTATTTAAATTCAGTTATATAGTGTGTTTTAATTTGTAATTAATTTAATTCAGGGTGTGAAGGTTCTTGTAACTGTGGGGAAGATTAAAAATACATAGATAAGAATGCAAGATTTACAAATTTGAAGTGTTGTGTAGTTAGTATGATTAATATAATAATAATTTACCAGACTAGAACGAAGCCAATCGTGTAGGCGGTTGATTGATAAATTTACTGTTCTGGACAATTATGCCGTACGATATTCTTTCTTCGGTTTAATAAAATGGAATTCTTGTCCTGTCCACTTCGGAAATACAGCTCTTTGGATTGATTTACAGCCCGATTGATGCTTCTTCTGCAACTCCAGGATCCAAAAATGTTCTTCTCTCGGTTGAAGCAATTAGTGTTGTTCCGTGTATTTGAAAGGTTATAACTTCTGGTGTAGTGTATATTATTAATTGTGATACTGTTAATTCTTTCTATTTGTTTAATATATCATCAATTCCCTTCGGATATGGGACAGTTCAAGTCCTTCCTTGTAGAATCCAGTTATTTATTTTCTATTGTGATTTCATACTATAGTCTTATTTGGTTAAACTGTACTGGTAAGAGTCATAAATATTATCATTAGGATTTTGTGTTTTATAATAGTGGTTGCTAATTTAGAATATGCCGATTAAATAGACATTTCTTGGGTTTTAAATCTCATCACATTCAGATCATCAAAGCAATTATTGTCAAATCAACAACTTCCTCTTTTTCTGTCGTCCCTAGCAACACATGATTTTTCTTCCTTCCACATGTTTTGAATATAGTGTTTATTTCATATATTTTTTGTCTATTCCTTATCAATTTGCTGTCCTATCGGAATGTAACTTTACAGATAGTTGGTTTATTATTTTCTACACATATTCTGCTGGTTTTTTGATATAAGCCTGTTTTTTTTTTCTTTTTTATATTTAATACCTTTTCGATATTAAACGTTATTAATCGATATCATGGCATTATGGCATTATCATAATTTGTATAAATTTTGTTATATATCATTATTAATTTAATGTTTTTTTCTAGCTCTTCAAATCGTATTCATTAATTATTATTAATTGATGTACCTAACCTTTATGTTATGAGTGGTTATATAGTGGTTTTGGCTGTTAGGCCTTTTATTGTAAACGGATCTACCTGTGTTTATAACTGGTAAACATCTATAGCCCCTTTTACATAAATTCATACATATAATCAAATCTTAACTATTAACATTTACATAAACAATTATTTTTCTATATCTAATAACAATTTTATCTTGACCTATGGATCACATATAAGAAAATTCAAATCTATTAACGTTAATTAGCTGCTTCACACTTCATTCTACAACAGTCATTGAATAATACATCTTGTTTCATTATCTTTCATTAACTCAACACATATTTGGTATAACATAACAAAAACTTTATCATAATATTTGTTGTCACAAAATAATATCTCTTAACTCAAAATTCTTATTTGCTATTACTATAAAGTAAATTATTGTTTCATTTTTTGTTTGCTCTTCACTGAACATATATCATCAACTATTATCTAACTTACAGGTTCGTTTATTCTTGTTAATACTACCTTGCATCCTTATTTACCTTTATCTATAATTATAAATGTAATTATTAGAACGTTGTTCTATCATGGGGTTAGATATTGACTTGTTTATTATTCTGTTAACCTTGTTTTTATGTAACACGGATGCTAGCATTTCTGTTGCGTTACATATGCTCCCCCTCCTAAAAAAGTTTAGTTTACCTGAATGAAGTTTAGGTCAAATAAACTTGTCTTTTTCACATGCCTTTTCTTCATTTCATTGTCAATGGTTGACGATGGGATTCTCAATGTAACTTCATTAGACTAGTATTAATACTTTTTTTTATTTAATAACATTTCATCAATTCAGTTAACCTTCTTGATCATTTTTAATTTCTGTAAACATTATTTGTTGATAGTTGGCTACAATATTCAATGATACATTAGTTTCACATCTCTTCTACTTATAATTACTATAATCACTGTATTTCTCAATTATTCTTCTGTCAACTCATTTCCTTCTGTTTTCTTCGTCCTACTCTTTTGGAAACTGAAGTCATTCTTACAACTATTCTAATATTCCTTAAATATTTAATTTCCCTAACAATCCCTAATACATGCGTTGGTACAGTTCAGAGAGGCACTGTTTGGCTTCATACTCTGCTGCCCACACCACATCTTAATATAGTACTGCTGGAATTCATCTACAGTCAGCTATAAAATATAATAATCTCCTAATAATCTCTTTAATTATTTAATAATAAATATTTGGGAAAATTTTTTTTTTTCTTTGTTTCTTTTATATTTCTTCATTACTATCCTTCATATTTTGTGATTCCATTTTAGTTCCTTAAACATTCTTTGATATTACATTTGACAGTTATCATTTGTAATCATTTTTGTTTTCATTTTTGTTGTGATTGTAATGCTAAGTATCTTCTTCATTTGTTTTTTTTCTCTGATCTCAATATTTTCTAAATAGTTGTTGTGTGATGATCATTATAACTGTATTTCTGACTAAATACATTCCTTAGCCCAACTATTCTTCTTCTTATCGTATTTCATTATTTTGGCTGTTTATTTTTCAATGAATTATGTTCATAAATAATCTTTCTTTCTTGTCTTCTTTAACATTACATTGGTTACATTCAATCGTTTACTGAAGTTGTTTCCTTCATTTGGCAATGTGGTATGTATTTTAGGTCATATGATTTTTCTCTTTCTTTATTTTGCATAGGTAGATTTGAGGTAAAAACTTTTATCTTGGGGTTTCATTATTTATCATTCACATTATTTCCTTGTAGACGTTTAGTAATAGTTCTCGCTTTCTTCTGTAATCTTGGGATTTCATTATTCATTGTTCACGCTATTTCTTTATAAACATTTAATAATAATTCTCGCTTTCTTCTGTAATCTTGGGATTTCATTATTCATTGTTCACACTATTTCTTTATAAACATTTAATAATAATTCTCGCTTTCTTCTGTAATCTTGGGATTTCATTATTCATTGTTCACACTATTTTTTTTTTCTATTTATTTTATTGTTCAAAAAATTCTCTTTTATTTACAAGTGTTTTTTCTTCAAAATCGATAATAAGTGGTTCTTATTGTATTTTAGAATTTAGTGGTAGTATTCAACTCAAATTCTTTTTAAATTCCAAGTATTTTCTCTTCAAGACTGGTAATAAGTTGTTCTTATTATATTTTAGAATTTATTCATTATATAATATTTCCGTATCTTGTCAATTGGTTGCCTGGTCAGTTTTCATAACATCAGTCCCATTTTTCTGGTTGACTGTTTCTTTTCTAACCATGGTCCATTAATTCGACTGCACCCGTTGTCCGGATGACTGCATTGTTCATACCAATTTCTACACTTTTTACATATCTCTTGTGCATGATACAAAGCCAATACTGTAACTCGGCTGATGCAAAGTCTTCATTTAAGTCAGGGTACTCAGTCATATTTAGCTCCCTTTGAATTATCAGGTATCGTATCTCCTCTATTCTAACATAATCACTGGTATATTCTACCCTTCCTTTCCCTTCGATATCTGGACTATTTACTAAATATTTTACGGGTATCTTCCGTGTTAACGATATAATTGATTTGGTCATATACTCTTTGATTGTTGATTTATTTAAATGACATTTAAATTTATTTAAGGTTTTTGTAATTATTCCATGGTGGTTCATTTTGGTCATTTTTATGAAGTTTCTTCTATATTTCATACCCTTACATAACTCCCTTCGTTCATTAATTGGGATGTTAAACGCACTAATTAATCCACTTTTCCTCATCTCCATTTCTTCTTTGGTACTGACTATGTTCTTTCTGCATGTTTTTCTTATTTTCTGGTTATTCTCTTCCATAGTTTGTATCTTCTCCTTGTCCTTTCTATTCTTATTTTCAGAGAGCACTGCATTTTGATCTTCTCTAATTTCGGTTTCCTTTCTAACTTCAGGAGTGGTTTCTAGTGTTTTATTCATATTCTTTACACACCTATCCATTGTTTCCGCTACCTTTTTGAAACCTTCATCCATGGTTTTCCTGAAACTCTTTAAGTTTTCCTCCTGTTTTTTAAATAGTTCCCCCTGTGTCCTAAATTGTTCCCTTAGGGTTTCCTTAATTTCCTCATTCCTTTGTCTATTGCTTTCCATTATAATCCTCAACAGCTCCCGCATACTCATGTCTTCCTTTTTGTTGGATTGATCTGGTATTTTCTTCTGTTGCTTCACTTTGACTATTTTTACTTCTTTTTGTACACTGGGTTGTTCTAGCTTTTTATTATTTGGCATCCCTATAAATTCATCTATTTGATTGTGTTCCTTCCTCCATTGACACATATCTTCTCGGGATAGTTCAAACATCACCCTGATCCATTCCCTTAATTCTTTGTTTTCTGTTCGTATTGGGTTTTCCGGTGGTCTTATTTCTCTTTTCCATTGTTCATAATCTTCCTGAGTATATTGTTGTGTCACCTGGGCGTATACTCCTGTTCTTTCGGTTTTCATTTGTTCTTCATTATCATCCCATCTTTCCCAATCTTCTTCCGTCATTCTTTCCACCTTGTTCTCGTCTTTTTCGTTAGTCGTCCCAATAGTCTTTTCCTTATTAAACCTGGCATCTAATTCACACAATTCATCATAAATCTCTCTCAATGTCATTTTGTCGTCTGGTGTTCCCAACGCATTCGCGCGACTCATTTGCGCTCTTTCGTGATCATTGGTATTCTTTTCTATGTATCCCATCTCTTTGCTGAATTTCTTAAATAGTACTGTCGTCCATTCCGCGTAACTTAATCGTCTCTCTTGTCCTTGCATTTTCGTTTCCTTTTGTATCATCTTTCTCTATTGCATTTCTAGTCTCCCACAGTTGCCTGCTCTGGTTAAGTAATATTAATATACTTATGGTTTTACTTAACCTAAGCCCTACACTGGTTGAGCGCCAATTTGTTACTAAACCCTCGGCTCTTACGTTGTCTCTTACGGTCGCGGGATTCTCGTTATTTCCGCCCCAACGTTGCCGGCGTCAATTTGTTACTAAACCTATGCCAATGTGTTTTGAATTATTTTAATTATTTAAATATCTGAGATATTTGGAGTTGTGGGATATATTGATGTAATTAATTAATATTAACTTAGCTCTCTAAAAAATATCAGTGTTAGTGTACCTGAAACTTAAATAATTAATGCGTTATTCTGTAATTTCGTTCAACCCTATTATACCTTGAAGAGAATTATATCTAATTTTGTATTTTTACGCTCTCTCTTTGGTGTCAGATAATTCCGCTATAAGCGCTGTAGTATCGGCTCAACGAAACTTATAGGTTATTTCACTGTTTATGTTAACCAATTATTCTATACTTATTCAGTTACTTTTTATTCCCAACTCATTAAATCATACTCCAAATGACAAGATTTTGCAATTATATAAAGGTTCTTTATTTGTTTACTTCTTTAACATTGAATAAGATATGTTCTAACTAACATATGCTTGGGCTATAGATTGCGTGAATCGATTGTTGATTATTCCGATCCTTTATTTAAATTCAGTTATATAGTGTGTTTTAATTTGTAATTAATTTAATTCAGGGTGTGAAGGTTCTTGTAACTGTGGGGAAGATTAAAAATACATAGATAAGAATGCAAGATTTACAAATTTGAAGTGTTGTGTAGTTAGTATGATTAATATAATAATAATTTACCAGACTAGAAGGAAGCCAATCGTGTAGGCGGTTGATTGATAAATTTACTGTTCTGGACAATTATGCCGTACGATATTCTTTCTTCGGTTTAATAAAATGGAATTCTTGTCCTGTCCACTTCGGAAATACAGCTCTTTGGATTGATTTACAGCCCGATTGATGCTTCTTCTGCAACTCCAGGATCCAAAAATGTTCTTCTCTCGGTTGAAGCAATTAGTGTTGTTCCGTGTATTTGAAAGGTTATAACTTCTGGTGTAGTGTATATTATTAATTGTGATACTGTTAATTCTTTCTATTTGTTTAATATATCATCAATTCCCTTCGGATATGGGACAGTTCAAGTCCTTCCTTGTAGAATCCAGTTATTTATTTTCTATTGTGATTTCATACTATAGTCTTATTTGGTTAAACTGTACTGGTAAGAGTCATAAATATTATCATTAGGATTTTGTGTTTTATAATAGTGGTTGCTAATTTAGAATATTCCGATTAAATAGACATTTCTTGGGTTTTAAATCTCATCACATTCAGATCATCAAAGCAATTATTGTCAAATCAACAACTTCCTCTTTTTCTGTCGTCCCTAGCAACACATGATTTTTCTTCCTTCCACATGTTTTGAATATAGTGTTTATTTCATATATTTTTTGTCTATTCCTTATCAATTTGCTGTCCTATCGGAATGTAACTTTACAGATAGTTGGTTTATTATTTTCTACACATATTCTGCTGGTTTTTTGATATAAGCCTGTTTTTTTTTTCTTTTTTATATTTAATACCTTTTCGATATTAAACGTTATTAATCGATATCATGGCATTATGGCATTATCATAATTTGTATAAATTTTATTATATATCATTATTAATTTAATGTTTTTTTCTAGCTCTTCAAATCGTATTCATTAATTATTATTAATTGATGTACCTAACCTTTATGTTATGAGTGGTTATATAGTGGTTTTGGCTGTTAGGCCTTTTATTGTAAACGGATCTACCTGTGTTTATAACTGGTAAACATCTATAGCCCCTTTTACATAATTTCATACATATAATCAAATCTTAACTATTAACATTTACATAAACAATTATTTTTCTATATCTAATAACAATTTTATCTTGACCTATGGATCACATATAAGAAAATTCAAATCTATTAACGTTAATTACCTGCTTCACACTTCATTCTACAACAGTCATTGAATAATACATCTTGTTTCATTATCTTTCATTAACTCAACACATATTTGGTATAACATAACATAAACTTTATCATAATATTTGTTGTCACAAAATAATATCTCTTAACTCAAAATTCTTGTTTGCTATTACTATAAAGTAAATTATTGTTTCATTTTTTGTTTGCTCTTCACTGAACATATATCATCAACTATTATCTAACTTACAGGTTCGTTTATTCTTGTTAATACTACCTTGCATCCTTATTTACCTTTATCTATAATTATAAATGTAATTATTAGATCTTTGTTCTATCATGGGGTTAGATATTGACTTGTTTATTATTCTGTTAACCTTGTTTTTATGTAACACGGATGCTAGCATTTCTGTTGCGTTACATATGCTCCCCCTCCTAAAAAAGTTTAGTTTACCTGAATGAAGTTTAGGTCAAATAAACTTGTCTTTTTCACATGCCTTTTCTTCATTTCATTGTTAATGGTTGACGATGGGATTCTCAGTGTAACTTCATTAGACTAGTATTAATACTTTTTTGTATTTAATAACATTTCATCAATTCAGTTAACCTTCTTGATCATTTTTAATTTCTGTAAACATTATTTGTTGATAGTTGGCTACAATATTCAATGATACATTAGTTTCACATCTCTTCTACTTATAATTACTATAATCACTGTATTTCTCAATTATTCTTCTGTCAACTCATTTCCTTCTGTTTTCTTCGTCCTACTCTTTTGGAAACTGAAGTCATTCTTACAACTATTCTAATATTCCTTAAATATTTAATTTCCCTAACAATCCCTAATACATGCGTTGGTACAGTTCAGAGAGGCACTGTTTGGCTTCATACTCTGCTGCCCACACCACATCTTAATATAGTACTGCTGGAATTCATCTACAGTCAGCTATAAAATATAATAATCTCCTAATAATCTCTTTAATTATTTAATAATAAATATTTGGGAAAATTTTTTTTTTTTCTTTGTTGCTTTTATATTTCTTCATTACTATCCTTCATATTTTGTGATTCCATTTTAGTTCCTTAAACATTCTTTGATATTAAATTTGACAGTTATCATTTGTAATCATTTTTGTTTTCATTTTTGTTGTGATTGTAATGCTAAGTATCTTATTCATTTGTTTTTTTTTCTCTGATCTCAATATTTTCTAAATAGTTGTTGTGTGATGATCATTATAACTGTATTTCTGACTAAATACATTCCTTTGCCCAACTATTCTTCTTCTTATCGTATTTCATTATTTTGGCTGTTTATTTTTCAATGAATTATGTTCATAAATAATCTTTCTTTCTTGTCTTCTTTAACATTACATTGGTTACATTCAATCGTTTACTGAAGTTGTTTCCTTCATTTGGCAATGTGGTATGTATTTTAGGTCATATGATTTTTCTCTTTCTTTATTTTGCATAGGTAGATTTGAGGTAAAAACTTTTATCTTGGGGTTTCATTATTTATCATGCACATTATTTCCTTGTAGACGTTTAGTAATAGTTCTCGCTTTCTTCTGTAATCTTGGGATTTCATTATTCATTGTTCACGCTATTTCTTTAGAAACATTTAATAATAATTCTCGCTTTCTTCTGTAATCTTGGGATTTCATTATTCATTGTTCACACTATTTCTTTATAAACATTTAATAATAATTCTCGCTTTCTTCTGTAATCTTGGGATTTCATTATTCATTGTTCACACTATTTTTTTTTCTATTTATTTTATTGTTCAAAAAATTCTCTTTTATTTACAAGTGTTTTTTCTTCAAAATCGATAATAAGTGGTTCTTATTGTATTTTAGAATTTAGTGGTAGTATTCAACTCAAATTCTTTTTAAATTCCAAGTATTTTCTCTTCAAGACTGGTAATAAGTTGTTCTTATTATATTTTAGAATTTATTCATTATATAATATTTCCGTATCTTGTCAATTGGTTGCCTGGTCAGTTTTCATAACATCAGTCCCATTTTTCTGGTTGACTGTTTCTTTTCTAACCATGGTCCATTAATTCGACTGCACCCGTTGTCCGGATGACTGCATTGTTCATACCAATTTCTACACTTTTTACATATCTCTTGTGCATGATACAAAGCCAATACTGTAACTCGGCTGATGCAAAGTATTCATTTAAGTCAGGGTACTCAGTCATATTTAGCTCCCTTTGAATTATCAGGTATCGTATCTCCTCTATTCTAACATAATCACTGGTATATTCTACCCTTCCTTTCCCTTCGATATCTGGACTATTTACTAAATATTTTACGGGTATCTTCCGTGTTAACGATATAATTGATTTGGTCATATACTCTTTGATTGTTGATTTATTTAAATGACATTTAAATTTATTTAAGGTTTTTGTAATTATTCCATGGTGGTTCATTTTGGTCATTTTCATGAAGTTTCTTCTATATTTCATACCCTTACATAACTCCCTTCGTTCATTAATTGGGATGTTAAACGCACTAATTAATCCACCTTTCCTCATCTCCATTTCTTCTTTGGTACTGACTATGTTCTTTCTGCATGTTTTTCTTATTTTCTGGTTATTCTCTTCCATAGTTTGTATCTTCTCCTTGTCCTTTCTATTCTTATTTTCAGAGAGCACTGCATTTTGATCTTCTCTAATTTCGGTTTCCTTTCTAACTTCAGGAGTGGTTTCTAGTGTTTTATTCATATTCTTTACACACCTATCCATTGTTTCCGCTACCTTTTTGAAACCTTCATCCATGGTTTTCCTGAAACTCTTTAAGTTTTCCTCCTGTTTTTTAAATAGTTCCCCCTGTTTCCTAAATTGTTCCCTTAGGGTTTCCTTAATTTCCTCATTCCTTTGTCTATTGCTTTCCATTATAATCCTCAACAGCTCCCGCATACTCATGTCTTCCTTTTTGTTGGATTGATCTGGTATTTTCTTCTGTTGCTTCACTTTGACTATTTTTACTTCTTTTTGTACACTGGGTTGTTCTAGCTTTTTATTATTTGGCATCCCTATAAATTCATCTATTTGATTGTGTTCCTTCCTCCATTGACACATATCTTCTCGGGATAGTTCAAACATCACCCTGATCCATTCCCTTAATTCTTTGTTTTCTGTTCGTATTGGGTTTTCCGGTGGTCTTATTTCTCTTTTCCATTGTTCATAATCTTCCTGAGTATATTGTTGTGTCACCTGGGCGTATACTCCTGTTCTTTCGGTTTTCATTTGTTCTTCATTATCATCCCATCTTTCCCAATCTTCTTCCGTCATTCTTTCCACCTTGTTCTCGTCTTTTTCGTTAGTCGTCCCAATAGTCTTTTCCTTATTAAACCTGGCATCTAATTCACACAATTCATCATAAATCTCTCTCAATGTCATTTTGTCGTCTGGTGTTCCCAACGCATTCGCGCGACTCATTTGCGCTCTTTCGTGATCATTGGTATTCTTTTCTATGTATCCCATCTCTTTGCTGAATTTCTTAAATAGTACTGTCGTCCATTCCGCGTAACTTAATCGTCTCTCTTGTCCTTGCATTTTCGTTTCCTTTTGTATCATCTTTCTCTATTGCATTTCTAGTCTCCCACAGTTGCCTGCTCTGGTTAAGTAATATTAATATACTTATGGTTTTACTTAACCTAAGCCCTACACTGGTTGAGCGCCAATTTGTTACTAAACCCTCGGCTCTTACGTTGTCTCTTACGGTCGCGGGATTCTCGTTATTTCCGCCCCAACGTTGCCGGCGTCAATTTGTTACTAAACCTATGCCAATGTGTTTTGAATTATTTTAATTATTTAAATATCTGAGATATTTGGAGTTGTGGGATATATTGATGTAATTAATTAATATTAACTTAGCTCTCTAAAAAATATCAGTGTTAGTGTACCTGAAACTTAAATAATTAATGCGTTATTCTGTAATTTCGTTCAACCCTATTATACCTTGAAGAGAATTATATCTAATTTTGTATTTTTACGCTCTCTCTTTGGTGTCAGATAATTCCGCTATAAGCGCTGTAGTATCGGCTCAACGAAACTTATAGGTTATTTCACTGTTTATGTTAACCAATTATTCTATACTTATTCAGTTACTTTTTATTCCCAACTCATTAAATCATACTCCAAATGACAAGATTTTGCAATTATATAAAGGTTCTTTATTTGTTTACTTCTTTAACATTGAATAAGATATGTTCTAACTAACATATGCTTGGGCTATAGATTGCGTGAATCGATTGTTGATTATTCCGATCCTTTATTTAAATTCAGTTATATAGTGTGTTTTAATTTGTAATTAATTTAATTCAGGGTGTGAAGGTTCTTGTAACTGTGGGGAAGATTAAAAATACATAGATAAGAATGCAAGATTTACAAATTTGAAGTGTTGTGTAGTTAGTATGATTAATATAATAATAATTTACCAGACTAGAACGAAGCCAATCGTGTAGGCGGTTGATTGATAAATTTACTGTTCTGGACAATTATGCCGTACGATATTCTTTCTTCGGTTTAATAAAATGGAATTCTTGTCCTGTCCACTTCGGAAATACAGCTCTTTGGATTGATTTACAGCCCGATTGATGCTTCTTCTGCAACTCCAGGATCCAAATATGTTCTTCTCTCGGTTGAAGCAATTAGTGTTGTTCCGTGTATTTGAAAGGTTATAACTTCTGGTGTAGTGTATATTATTAATTGTGATACTGTTAATTCTTTCTATTTGTTTAATATATCATCAATTCCCTTCGGATATGGGACAGTTCAAGTCCTTCCTTGTAGAATCCAGTTATTTATTTTCTATTGTGATTTCATACTATAGTCTTATTTGGTTAAACTGTACTGGTAAGAGTCATAAATATTATCATTAGGATTTTGTGTTTTATAATAGTGGTTGCTAATTTAGAATATTCCGATTAAATAGACATTTCTTGGGTTTTAAATCTCATCACATTCAGATCATCAAAGCAATTATTGTCAAATCAACAACTTCCTCTTTTTCTGTCGTCCCTAGCAACACATGATTTTTCTTCCTTCCACATGTTTTGAATATAGTGTTTATTTCATATATTTTTTGTCTATTCCTTATCAATTTGCTGTCCTATCGGAATGTAACTTTACAGATAGTTGGTTTATTATTTTCTACACATATTCTGCTGGTTTTTTGATATAAGCCTGTTTTTTTTTTCTTTTTTATATTTAATACCTTTTCGATATTAAACGTTATTAATCGATATCATGGCATTATGGCATTATCATAATTTGTATAAATTTTGTTATATATCATTATTAATTTAATGTTTTTTTCTAGCTCTTCAAATCGTATTCATTAATTATTATTAATTGATGTACCTAACCTTTATGTTATGAGTGGTTATATAGTGGTTTTGGCTGTTAGGCCTTTTATTGTAAACGGATCTACCTGTGTTTATAACTGGTAAACATCTATAGCCCCTTTTACATAAATTCATACATATAATCAAATCTTAACTATTAACATTTACATAAACAATTATTTTTCTATATCTAATAACAATTTTATCTTGACCTATGGATCACATATAAGAAAATTCAAATCTATTAACGTTAATTAGCTGCTTCACACTTCATTCTACAACAGTCATTGAATAATACATCTTGTTTCATTATCTTTCATTAACTCAACACATATTTGGTATAACATAACAAAAACTTTATCATAATATTTGTTGTCACAAAATAATATCTCTTAACTCAAAATTCTTATTTGCTATTACTATAAAGTAAATTATTGTTTCATTTTTTGTTTGCTCTTCACTGAACATATATCATCAACTATTATCTAACTTACAGGTTCGTTTATTCTTGTTAATACTACCTTGCATCCTTATTTACCTTTATCTATAATTATAAATGTAATTATTAGATCTTTGTTCTATCATGGGGTTAGATATTGACTTGTTTATTATTCTGTTAACCTTGTTTTTATGTAACACGGATGCTAGCATTTCTGTTGCGTTACATATGCTCCCCCTCCTAAAAAAGTTTAGTTTACCTGAATGAAGTTTAGGTCAAATAAACTTGTCTTTTTCACATGCCTTTTCTTCATTTCATTGTTAATGGTTGACGATGGGATTCTCAATGTAACTTCATTAGACTAGTATTAATACTTTTTTTTATTTAATAACATTTCATCAATTCAGTTAACCTTCTTGATCATTTTTAATTTCTGTAAACATTATGTGTTGATAGTTGGCTACAATATTCAATGATACATTAGTTTCACATCTCTTCTACTTATAATTACTATAATCACTGTATTTCTCAATTATTCTTCTGTCAACTCATTTCCTTCTGTTTTCTTCGTCCTACTCTTTTGGAAACTGAAGTCATTCTTACAACTATTCTAATATTCCTTAAATATTTAATTTCCCTAACAATCCCTAATACATGCGTTGGTACAGTTCAGAGAGGCACTGTTTGGCTTCATACTCTGCTGCCCACACCACATCTTAATATAGTACTGCTGGAATTCATCTACAGTCAGCTATAAAATATAATAATCTCCTAATAATCTCTTTAATTATTTAATAATAAATATTTGGGAAAAATTTTTTTTTTCTTTGTTTCTTTTATATTTCTTCATTACTATCCTTCATATTTTGTGATTCCATTTTAGTTCCTTAAACATTCTTTGATATTACATTTGACAGTTATCATTTGTAATCATTTTTGTTTTCATTTTTGTTGTGATTGTAATGCTAAGTATCTTCTTCATTTGTTTTTTTTCTCTGATCTCAATATTTTCTAAATAGTTGTTGTGTGATGATCATTATAACTGTATTTCTGACTAAATACATTCCTTAGCCCAACTATTCTTCTTCTTATCGTATTTCATTATTTTGGCTGTTTATTTTTCAATGAATTATGTTCATAAATAATCTTTCTTTCTTGTCTTCTTTAACATTACATTGGTTACATTCAATCGTTTACTGAAGTTGTTTCCTTCATTTGGCAATGTGGTATGTATTTTAGGTCATATGATTTTTCTCTTTCTTTATTTTGCATAGGTAGATTTGAGGTAAAAACTTTTATCTTGGGGTTTCATTATTTATCATTCACATTATTTCCTTGTAGACGTTTAGTAATAGTTCTCGCTTTCTTCTGTAATCTTGGGATTTCATTATTCATTGTTCACGCTATTTCTTTAGAAACATTTAATAATAATTCTCGCTTTCTTCTATAATCTTGGGATTTCATTATTCATTGTTCACACTATTTCTTTATAAACATTTAATAATAATTCTCGCTTTCTTCTGTAATCTTGGGATTTCATTATTCATTGTTCACACTATTTTTTTTTCTATTTATTTTATTGTTCAAAAAATTCTCTTTTATTTACAAGTGTTTTTTCTTCAAAATCGATAATAAGTGGTTCTTATTGTATTTTAGAATTTAGTGGTAGTATTCAACTCAAATTCTTTTTAAATTCCAAGTATTTTCTCTTCAAGACTGGTAATAAGTTGTTCTTATTATATTTTAGAATTTATTCATTATATAATATTTCCGTATCTTGTCAATTGGTTGCCTGGTCAGTTTTCATAACATCAGTCCCATTTTTCTGGTTGACTGTTTCTTTTCTAACCATGGTCCATTAATTCGACTGCACCCGTTGTCCGGATGACTGCATTGTTCATACCAATTTCTACACTTTTTACATATCTCTTGTGCATGATACAAAGCCAATACTGTAACTCGGCTGATGCAAAGTATTCATTTAAGTCAGGGTACTCAGTCATATTTAGCTCCCTTTGAATTATCAGGTATCGTATCTCCTCTATTCTAACATAATCACTGGTATATTCTACCCTTCCTTTCCCTTCGATATCTGGACTATTTACTAAATATTTTACGGGTATCTTCCGTGTTAACGATATAATTGATTTGGTCATATACTCTTTGATTGTTGATTTATTTAAATGACATTTAAATTTATTTAAGGTTTTTGTAATTATTCCATGGTGGTTCATTTTGGTCATTTTCATGAAGTTTCTTCTATATTTCATACCCTTACATAACTCCCTTCGTTCATTAATTGGGATGTTAAACGCACTAATTAATCCACCTTTCCTCATCTCCATTTCTTCTTTGGTACTGACTATGTTCTTTCTGCATGTTTTTCTTATTTTCTGGTTATTCTCTTCCATAGTTTGTATCTTCTCCTTGTCCTTTCTATTCTTATTTTCAGAGAGCACTGCATTTTGATCTTCTCTAATTTCGGTTTCCTTTCTAACTTCAGGAGTGGTTTCTAGTGTTTTATTCATATTCTTTACACACCTATCCATTGTTTCCGCTACCTTTTTGAAACCTTCATCCATGGTTTTCCTGAAACTCTTTAAGTTTTCCTCCTGTTTTTTAAATAGTTCCCCCTGTTTCCTAAATTGTTCCCTTAGGGTTTCCTTAATTTCCTCATTCCTTTGTCTATTGCTTTCCATTATAATCCTCAACAGCTCCCGCATACTCATGTCTTCCTTTTTGTTGGATTGATCTGGTATTTTCTTCTGTTGCTTCACTTTGACTATTTTTACTTCTTTTTGTACACTGGGTTGTTCTAGCTTTTTATTATTTGGCATCCCTATAAATTCATCTATTTGATTGTGTTCCTTCCTCCATTGACACATATCTTCTCGGGATAGTTCAAACATCACCCTGATCCATTCCCTTAATTCTTTGTTTTCTGTTCGTATTGGGTTTTCCGGTGGTCTTATTTCTCTTTTCCATTGTTCATAATCTTCCTGAGTATATTGTTCTGTCACCTGGGCGTATACTCCTGTTCTTTCGGTTTTCATTTGTTCTTCATTATCATCCCATCTTTCCCAATCTTCTTCCGTCATTCTTTCCACCTTTTTCTCGTCTTTTTCGTTAGTCGTCCCAATAGTCTTTTCCTTATTAAACCTGGCATCTAATTCACACAATTCATCATAAATCTCTCTCAATGTCATTTTGTCGTCTGGTGTTCCCAACGCATTCGCGCGACTCATTTGCGCTCTTTCGTGATCATTGGTATTCTTTTCTATGTATCCCATCTCTTTGCTGAATTTCTTTAATAGTACTGTCGTCCATTCCGCGTAACTTAATCGTCTCTCTTGTCCTTGCATTTTCGTTTCCTTTTGTATCATCTTTCTCTATTGCATTTCTAGTCTCCCACAGTTGCCTGCTCTGGTTAAGTAATATTAATATACTTATGGTTTTACTTAACCTAAGCCCTACACTGGTTGAGCGCCAATTTGTTACTAAACCCTCGGCTCTTACGTTGTCTCTTACGGTCGCGGGATTCTCGTTATTTCCGCCCCAACATTGCCGGCGTCAATTTGTTACTAAACCTATGCCAATGTGTTTTGAATTATTTTAATTATTTAAATATCTGAGATATTTGGAGTTGTGGGATATATTGATGTAATTAATTAATATTAACTTAGCTCTCTAAAAAATATCAGTGTTAGTGTACCTGAAACTTAAATAATTAATGCGTTATTCTGTAATTTCGTTCAACCCTATTATACCTTGAAGAGAATTATATCTAATTTTGTATTTTTACGCTCTCTCTTTGGTGTCAGATAATTCCGCTATAAGCGCTGTAGTATCGGCTCAACGAAACTTATAGGTTATTTCACTGTTTATGTTAACCAATTATTCTATACTTATTCAGTTACTTTTTATTCCCAACTCATTAAATCATACTCCAAATGACAAGATTTTGCAATTATATAAAGGTTCTTTATTTGTTTACTTCTTTAACATTGAATAAGATATGTTCTAACTAACATATGCTTGGGCTATAGATTGCGTGAATCGATTGTTGATTATTCCGATCCTTTATTTAAATTCAGTTATATAGTGTGTTTTAATTTGTAATTAATTTAATTCAGGGTGTGAAGGTTCTTGTAACTGTGGGGAAGATTAAAAATACATAGATAAGAATGCAAGATTTACAAATTTGAAGTGTTGTGTAGTTAGTATGATTAATATAATAATAATTTACCAGACTAGAACGAAGCCAATCGTGTAGGCGGTTGATTGATAAATTTACTGTTCTGGACAATTATGCCGTACGATATTCTTTCTTCGGTTTAATAAAATGGAATTCTTGTCCTGTCCACTTCAGAAATACAGCTCTTTGGATTGATTTACAGCCCGATTGATGCTTCTTTTGAAACTCCAGGATCCAAATATGTTCTTCTCTCGGTTGAAGCAATTAGTGTTGTTCTGTGTATTTGAAAGGTTATAACTTCTGGTGTAGTGTATATTATTAATTGTGATACTGTTAATTCTTTCTATTTGTTTAATATATCATCAATTCCCTTCGGATATGGGACAGTTCAAGTCCTTCCTTGTAGAATCCAGTTATTTATTTTCTATTGTGATTTCATACTATAGTCTTATTTGGTTAAACTGTACTGGTAAGAGTCATAAATATTATCATTAGGATTTTGTGTTTTATAATAGTGGTTGCTAATTTAGAATATTCCGATTAAATAGACATTTCTTGGGTTTTTAATCTCATCACATTCAGATCATCAAAGCAATTATTGTCAAATCAACAACTTCCTCTTTTTCTGTCGTCCCTAGCAACACATGATTTTTCTTCATTCCACATGTTTTGAATATAGTGTTTATTTCATATATTTTTTGTCTATTCCTTATCAATTTGCTGTCCTATCGGAATGTAACTTTACAGATAGTTGGTTTATTATTTTCTACACATATTCTGCTGGTTTTTTTATATAAGCCTGTTTTTTTTTCTTTTTTATATTTAATACCTTTTCGATATTAAACGTTATTAATCGATATCATGGCATTATGGCATTATCATAATTTGTATAAATTTTATTATATATCATTATTAATTTAATGTTTTTTTCTAGCTCTTCAAATCGTATTCATTAATTATTATTAATTGATGTACCTAACCTTTATGTTATGAGTGGTTATATAGTGGTTTTGGCTGTTAGGCCTTTTATTGTAAACGGATCTACCTGTGTTTATAACTGGTAAACATCTATAGCCCCTTTTACATAAATTCATACATATAATCAAATCTTAACTATTAACATTTACATAAACAATTATTTTTCTATATCTAATAACAATTTTATCTTGACCTATGGATCACATATAAGAAAATTCAAATCTATTAACGTTAATTAGCTGCTTCACACTTCATTCTACAACAGTCATTGAATAATACATCTTGTTTCATTATCTTTCATTAACTCAACACATATTTGGTATAACATAACAAAAACTTTATCATAATATTTGTTGTCACAAAATAATATCTCTTAACTCAAAATTCTTATTTGCTATTACTATAAAGTAAATTATTGTTTCATTTTTTGTTTGCTCTTCACTGAACATATATCATCAACTATTATCTAACTTACAGGTTCGTTTATTCTTGTTAATACTACCTTGCATCCTTATTTACCTTTATCTATAATTATAAATGTAATTATTAGATCTTTGTTCTATCATGGGGTTAGATATTGACTTGTTTATTATTCTGTTAACCTTGTTTTTATGTAACACGGATGCTAGCATTTCTGTTGCGTTACATATGCTCCCCCTCCTAAAAAAGTTTAGTTTACCTGAATGAAGTTTAGGTCAAATAAACTTGTCTTTCTCACATGCCTTTTCTTCATTTCATTGTTAATGGTTGACGATGGGATTCTCAATGTAACTTCATTAGACTAGTATTAATACTTTTTTTTATTTAATAACATTTCATCAATTCAGTTAACCTTCTTGATCATTTTTAATTTCTGTAAACATTATGTGTTGATAGTTGGCTACAATATTCAATGATACATTAGTTTCACATCTCTTCTACTTATAATTACTATAATCACTGTATTTCTCAATTATTCTTCTGTCAACTCATTTCCTTCTGTTTTCTTCGTCCTACTCTTTTGGAAACTGAAGTCATTCTTACAACTATTCTAATATTCCTTAAATATTTAATTTCCCTAACAATCCCTAATACATGCGTTGGTACAGTTCAGAGAGGCACTGTTTGGCTTCATACTCTGCTGCCCACACCACATCTTAATATAGTACTGCTGGAATTCATCTACAGTCAGCTATAAAATATAATAATCTCCTAATAATCTCTTTAATTATTTAATAATAAATATTTGGGAAAATTTTTTTTTCTTTGTTTCTTTTATATTTCTTCATTACTATCCTTCATATTTTGTGATTCCATTTTAGTTCCTTAAACATTCTTTGATATTACATTTGACAGTTATCATTTGTAATCATTTTTGTTTTCATTTTTGTTGTGATTGTAATGCTAAGTATCTTCTTCATTTGTTTTTTTTCTCTGATCTCAATATTTTCTAAATAGTTGTTGTGTGATGATCATTATAACTGTATTTCTGACTAAATACATTCCTTAGCCCAACTATTCTTCTTCTTATCGTATTTCATTATTTTGGCTGTTTATTTTTCAATGAATTATGTTCATAAATAATCTTTCTTTCTTGTCTTCTTTAACATTACATTGGTTACATTCAATCGTTTACTGAAGTTGTTTCCTTCATTTGGCAATGTGGTATGTATTTTAGGTCATATGATTTTTCTCTTTCTTTATTTTGCATAGGTAGATTTGAGGTAAAAACTTTTATCTTGGGGTTTCATTATTTATCATTCACATTATTTCCTTGTAGACGTTTAGTAATAGTTCTCGCTTTCTTCTGTAACCTTGGGATTTCATTATTCATTGTTCACGCTATTTCTTTATAAACATTTAATAATAATTCTCGCTTTCTTCTGTAATCTTGGGATTTCATTATTCATTGTTCACACTATTTTTTTTTCTATTTATTTTATTGTTCAAAAAATTCTCTTTTATTTACAAGTGTTTTTTCTTCAAAATCGATAATAAGTGGTTCTTATTGTATTTTAGAATTTAGTGGTAGTATTCAACTCAAATTCTTTTTAAATTCCAAGTATTTTCTCTTCAAGACTGGTAATAAGTTGTTCTTATTATATTTTAGAATTTATTCATTATATAATATTTCCGTATCTTGTCAATTGGTTGCCTGGTCAGTTTTCATAACATCAGTCCCATTTTTCTGGTTGACTGTTTCTTTTCTAACCATGGTCCATTAATTCGACTGCACCCGTTGTCCGGATGACTGCATTGTTCATACCAATTTCTACACTTTTTACATATCTCTTGTGCATGATACAAAGCCAATACTGTAACTCGGCTGATGCAAAGTATTCATTTAAGTCAGGGTACTCAGTCATATTTAGCTCCCTTTGAATTATCAGGTATCGTATCTCCTCTATTCTAACATAATCACTGGTATATTCTACCCTTCCTTTCCCTTCGATATCTGGACTATTTACTAAATATTTTACGGGTATCTTCCGTGTTAACGATATAATTGATTTGGTCATATACTCTTTGATTGTTGATTTATTTAAATGACATTTAAATTTATTTAAGGTTTTTGTAATTATTCCATGGTGGTTCATTTTGGTCATTTTCATGAAGTTTCTTCTATATTTCATACCCTTACATAACTCCCTTCGTTCATTAATTGGGATGTTAAACGCACTAATTAATCCACCTTTCCTCATCTCCATTTCTTCTTTGGTACTGACTATGTTCTTTCTGCATGTTTTTCTTATTTTCTGGTTATTCTCTTCCATAGTTTGTATCTTCTCCTTGTCCTTTCTATTCTTATTTTCAGAGAGCACTGCATTTTGATCTTCTCTAATTTCGGTTTCCTTTCTAACTTCAGGAGTGGTTTCTAGTGTTTTATTCATATTCTTTATACACCTATCCATTGTTTCCGCTACCTTTTTGAAACCTTCATCCATGGTTTTCCTGAAACTCTTTAAGTTTTCCTCCTGTTTTTTAAATAGTTCCCCCTGTTTCCTAAATTGTTCCCTTAGGGTTTCCTTAATTTCCTCATTCCTTTGTCTATTGCTTTCCATTATAATCCTCAACAGCTCCCGCATACTCATGTCTTCCTTTTTGTTGGATTGATCTGGTATTTTCTTCTGTTGCTTCACTTTGACTATTTTTACTTCTTTTTGTACACTGGGTTGTTCTAGCTTTTTATTATTTGGCATCCCTATAAATTCATCTATTTGATTGTGTTCCTTCCTCCATTGACACATATCTTCTCGGGATAGTTCAAACATCACCCTGATCCATTCCCTTAATTCTTTGTTTTCTGTTCGTATTGGGTTTTCCGGTGGTCTTATTTCTCTTTTCCATTGTTCATAATCTTCCTGAGTATATTGTTCTGTCACCTGGGCGTATACTCCTGTTCTTTCGGTTTTCATTTGTTCTTCATTATCATCCCATCTTTCCCAATCTTCTTCCGTCATTCTTTCCACCTTGTTCTCGTCTTTTTCGTTAGTCGTCCCAATAGTCTTTTCCTTATTAAACCTGGCATCTAATTCACACAATTCATCATAAATCTCTCTCAATGTCATTTTGTCGTCTGGTGTTCCCAACGCATTCGCGCGACTCATTTGCGCTCTTTCGTGATCATTGGTATTCTTTTCTATGTATCCAATCTCTTTGCTGAATTTCTTAAATAGTACTGTCGTCCATTCCGCGTAACTTAATCGTCTCTCTTGTCCTTGCATTTTCGTTTCCTTTTGTATCATCTTTCTCTATTGCATTTCTAGTCTCCCACAGTTGCCTGCTCTGGTTAAGTAATATTAATATACTTATGGTTTTACTTAACCTAAGCCCTACACTGGTTGAGCGCCAATTTGTTACTAAACCCTCGGCTCTTACGTTGTCTCTTACGGTCGCGGGATTCTCGTTATTTCCGCCCCAACGTTGCCGGCGTCAATTTGTTACTAAACCTATGCCAATGTGTTTTGAATTATTTTAATTATTTAAATATCTGAGATATTTGGAGTTGTGGGATATATTGATGTAATTAATTAATATTAACTTAGCTCTCTAAAAAATATCAGTGTTAGTGTACCTGAAACTTAAATAATTAATGCGTTATTCTGTAATTTCGTTCAACCCTATTATACCTTGAAGAGAATTATATCTAATTTTGTATTTTTACGCTCTCTCTTTGGTGTCAGATAATTCCGCTATAAGCGCTGTAGTATCGGCTCAACGAAACTTATAGGTTATTTCACTGTTTATGTTAACCAATTATTCTATACTTATTCAGTTACTTTTTATTCCCAACTCATTAAATCATACTCCAAATGACAAGATTTTGCAATTATATAAAGGTTCTTTATTTGTTTACTTCTTTAACATTGAATAAGATATGTTCTAACTAACATATGCTTGGGCTATAGATTGCGTGAATCGATTGTTGATTATTCCGATCCTTTATTTAAATTCAGTTATATAGTGTGTTTTAATTTGTAATTAATTTAATTCAGGGTGTGAAGGTTCTTGTAACTGTGGGGAAGATTAAAAATACATAGATAAGAATGCAAGATTTACAAATTTGAAGTGTTGTGTAGTTAGTATGATTAATATAATAATAATTTACCAGACTAGAACGAAGCCAATCGTGTAGGCGGTTGATTGATAAATTTACTGTTCTGGACAATTATGCCGTACGATATTCTTTCTTCGGTTTAATAAAATGGAATTCTTGTCCTGTCCACTTCGGAAATACAGCTCTTTGGATTGATTTACAGCCCGATTGATGCTTCTTCTGCAACTCCAGGATCCAAATATGTTCTTCTCTCGGTTGAAGCAATTAGTGTTGTTCCGTGTATTTGAAAGGTTATAACTTCTGGTGTAGTGTATATTATTAATTGTGATACTGTTAATTCTTTCTATTTGTTTAATATATCATCAATTCCCTTCGGATATGGGACAGTTCAAGTCCTTCCTTGTAGAATCCAGTTATTTATTTTCTATTGTGATTTCATACTATAGTCTTATTTGGTTAAACTGTACTGGTAAGAGTCATAAATATTATCATTAGGATTTTGTGTTTTATAATAGTGGTTGCTAATTTAGAATATTCCGATTAAATAGACATTTCTTGGGTTTTAAATCTCATCACATTCAGATCATCAAAGCAATTATTGTCAAATCAACAACTTCCTCTTTTTCTGTCGTCCCTAGCAACACATGATTTTTCTTCCTTCCACATGTTTTGAATATAGTGTTTATTTCATATATTTTTTGTCTATTCCTTATCAATTTGCTGTCCTATCGGAATGTAACTTTACAGATAGTTGGTTTATTATTTTCTACACATATTCTGCTGGTTTTTTGATATAAGCCTGTTTTTTTTTCTGTTTTATATTTAATACCTTTTCGATATTAAACGTTATTAATCGATATCATGGCATTATGGCATTATCATAATTTGTATAAATTTTGTTATATGTCATTATTAATTTAATGTTTTTTTCTAGCTCTTCAAATCGTATTCATTAATTATTATTAATTGATGTACCTAACCTTTATGTTATGAGTGGTTATATAGTGGTTTTGGCTGTTAGGCCTTTTATTGTAAACGGATCTACCTGTGTTTATAACTGGTAAACATCTATAGCCCCTTTTACATAAATTCATACATATAATCAAATCTTAACTATTAACATTTACATAAACAATTATTTTTCTATATCTAATAACAATTTTATCTTGACCTATGGATCACATATAAGAAAATTCAAATCTATTAACGTTAATTAGCTGCTTCACACTTCATTCTACAACAGTCATTGAATAATACATCTTGTTTCATTATCTTTCATTAACTCAACACATATTTGGTATAACATAACAAAAACTTTATCATAATATTTGTTGTCACAAAATAATATCTCTTAACTCAAAATTCTTATTTGCTATTACTATAAAGTAAATTATTGTTTCATTTTTTGTTTGCTCTTCACTGAACATATATCATCAACTATTATCTAACTTACAGGTTCGTTTATTCTTGTTAATACTACCTTGCATCCTTATTTACCTTTATCTATAATTATAAATGTAATTATTAGATCTTTGTTCTATCATGGGGTTAGATATTGACTTGTTTATTATTCTGTTAACCTTGTTTTTATGTAACACGGATGCTAGCATTTCTGTTGCGTTACATATGGTCCCCCTCCTAAAAAAGTTTAGTTTACCTGAATGAAGTTTAGGTCAAATAAACTTGTCTTTTTCACATGCCTTTTCTTCATTTCATTGTTAATGGTTGACGATGGGATTCTCAATGTAACTTCATTAGACTAGTATTAATACTTTTTTTTATTTAATAACATTTCATCAATTCAGTTAACCTTCTTGATCATTTTTAATTTCTGTAAACATTATTTGTTGATAGTTGGCTACAATATTCAATGATACATTAGTTTCACATCTCTTCTACTTATAATTACTATAATCACGGTATTTCTCAATTATTCTTCTGTCAACTCATTTCCTTCTGTTTTCTTCGTCCTACTCTTTTGGAAACTGAAGTCATTCTTACAACTATTCTAATATTCCTTAAATATTTAATTTCCCTAACAATCCCTAATACATGCGTTGGTACAGTTCAGAGAGGCACTGTTTGGCTTCATACTCTGCTGCCCACACCACATCTTAATATAGTACTGCTGGAATTCATCTACAGTCAGCTATAAAATATAATAATCTCCTAATAATCTCTTTAATTATTTAATAATAAATATTTGGGAAAATTTTTTTTTTTCTTTGTTTCTTTTATATTTCTTCATTACTATCCTTCATATTTTGTGATTCCATTTTAGTTCCTTAAACATTCTTTGATATTACATTTGACAGTTATCATTTGTAATCATTTTTGTTTTCATTTTTGTTGTGATTGTAATGCTAAGTATCTTCTTCATTTGTTTTTTTTCTCTGATCTCAATATTTTCTAAATAGTTTTCTAAATATTTTCTAAGATGTGATGATCATTATAACTGTATTTCTGACTAAATACATTCCTTAGCCCAACTATTCTTCTTCTTATCGTATTTCATTATTTTGGCTGTTTATTTTTCAATGAATTATGTTCATAAATAATCTTTCTTTCTTGTCTTCTTTAACATTACATTGGTTACATTCAATCGTTTACTGAAGTTGTTTCCTTCATTTGGCAATGTGGTATGTATTTTAGGTCATATGATTTTTCTCTTTCTTTATTTTGCATAGGTAGTTTTGAGGTAAAAACTTTTATCTTGGGGTTTCATTATTTATCATTCACATTATTTCCTTGTAGACGTTTAGTAATAGTTCTCGCTTTCTTCTGTAATCTTGGGATTTCATTATTCATTGTTCACGCTATTTCTTTATAAACATTTAATAATAATTCTCGCTTTCTTCTGTAATCTTGGGATTTCATTATTCATTGTTCACACTATTTTTTTTTCTATTTATTTTATTGTTCAAAAAATTCTCTTTTATTTACAAGTGTTTTTTCTTCAAAATCGATAATAAGTGGTTCTTATTGTATTTTAGAATTTAGTGGTAGTATTCAACTCAAATTCTTTTTAAATTCCAAGTATTTTCTCTTCAAGACTGGTAATAAGTTGTTCTTATTATATTTTAGAATTTATTCATTATATAATATTTCCGTATCTTGTCAATTGGTTGCCTGGTCAGTTTTCATAACATCAGTCCCATTTTTCTGGTTGACTGTTTCTTTTCTAACCATGGTCCATTAATTCGACTGCACCCGTTGTCCGGATGACTGCATTGTTCATACCAATTTCTACACTTTTTACATATCTCTTGTGCATGATACAAAGCCAATACTGTAACTCGGCTGATGCAAAGTATTCATTTAAGTCAGGGTACTCAGTCATATTTAGCTCCCTTTGAATTATCAGGTATCGTATCTCCTCTATTCTAACATAATCACTGGTATATTCTACCCTTCCTTTCCCTTCGATATCTGGACTATTTACTAAATATTTTACGGGTATCTTCCGTGTTAACGATATAATTGATTTGGTCATATACTCTTTGATTGTTGATTTATTTAAATGACATTTAAATTTATTTAAGGTTTTTGTAATTATTCCATGGTGGTTCATTTTGGTCATTTTCATGAAGTTTCTTCTATATTTCATACCCTTACATAACTCCCTTCGTTCATTAATTGGGATGTTAAACGCACTAATTAATCCACCTTTCCTCATCTCCATTTCTTCTTTGGTACTGACTATGTTCTTTCTGCATGTTTTTCTTATTTTCTGGTTATTCTCTTCCATAGTTTGTATCTTCTCCTTGTCCTTTCTATTCTTATTTTCAGAGAGCACTGCATTTTGATCTTCTCTAATTTCGGTTTCCTTTCTAACTTCAGGAGTGGTTTCTAGTGTTTTATTCATATTCTTTACACACCTATCCATTGTTTCCGCTACCTTTTTGAAACCTTCATCCATGGTTTTCCTGAAACTCTTTAAGTTTTCCTCCTGTTTTTTAAATAGTTCCCCCTGTTTCCTAAATTGTTCGCTTAGGGTTTCCTTAATTTCCTCATTCCTTTGTCTATTGCTTTCCATTATAATCCTCAACAGCTCCCGCATACTCATGTCTTCCTTTTTGTTGGATTGATCTGGTATTTTCTTCTGTTGCTTCACTTTGACTATTTTTACTTCTTTTTGTACACTGGGTTGTTCTAGCTTTTTATTATTTGGCATCCCTATAAATTCATCTATTTGATTGTGTTCCTTCCTCCATTGACACATATCTTCTCGGGATAGTTCAAACATCACCCTGATCCATTCCCTTAATTCTTTGTTTTCTGTTCGTATTGGGTTTTCCGGTGGTCTTATTTCTCTTTTCCATTGTTCATAATCTTCCTGAGTATATTGTTCTGTCACCTGGGCGTATACTCCTGTTCTTTCGGTTTTCATTTGTTCTTCATTATCATCCCATCTTTCCCAATCTTCTTCCGTCATTCTTTCCACCTTGTTCTCGTCTTTTTCGTTAGTCGTCCCAATAGTCTTTTCCTTATTAAACCTGGCATCTAATTCACACAATTCATCATAAATCTCTCTCAATGTCATTTTGTCGTCTGGTGTTCCCAACGCATTCGCGCGACTCATTTGCGCTCTTTCGTGATCATTGGTATTCTTTTCTATGTATCCCATCTCTTTGCTGAATTTCTTAAATAGTACTGTCGTCCATTCCGCGTAACTTAATCGTCTCTCTTGTCCTTGCATTTTCGTTTCCTTTTGTATCATCTTTCTCTATTGCATTTCTAGTCTCCCACAGTTGCCTGCTCTGGTTAAGTAATATTAATATACTTATGGTTTTACTTAACCTAAGCCCTACACTGGTTGAGCGCCAATTTGTTACTAAACCCTCGGCTCTTACGTTGTCTCTTACGGTCGCGGGATTCTCGTTATTTCCGCCCCAACGTTGCCGGCGTCAATTTGTTACTAAACCTATGCCAATGTGTTTTGAATTATTTTAATTATTTAAATATCTGAGATATTTGGAGTTGTGGGATATATTGATGTAATTAATTAATATTAACTTAGCTCTCTAAAAAATATCAGTGTTAGTGTACCTGAAACTTAAATAATTAATGCGTTATTCTGTAATTTCGTTCAACCCTATTATACCTTGAAGAGAATTATATCTAATTTTGTATTTTTACGCTCTCTCTTTGGTGTCAGATAATTCCGCTATAAGCGCTGTAGTATCGGCTCAACGAAACTTATAGGTTATTTCACTGTTTATGTTAACCAATTATTCTATACTTATTCAGTTACTTTTTATTCCCAACTCATTAAATCATACTCCAAATGACAAGATTTTGCAATTATATAAAGGTTCTTTATTTGTTTACTTCTTTAACATTGAATAAGATATGTTCTAACTAACATATGCTTGGGCTATAGATTGCGTGAATCGATTGTTGATTATTCCGATCCTTTATTTAAATTCAGTTATATAGTGTGTTTTAATTTGTAATTAATTTAATTCAGGGTGTGAAGGTTCTTGTAACTGTGGGGAAGATTAAAAATACATAGATAAGAATGCAAGATTTACAAATTTGAAGTGTTGTGTAGTTAGTATGATTAATATAATAATAATTTACCAGACTAGAACGAAGCCAATCGTGTAGGCGGTTGATTGATAATTTACTGTTCTGGACAATTATGCCGTACGATATTCTTTCTTCGGTTTAATAAAATGGAATTCTTGTCCTGTCCACTTCGGAAATACAGCTCTTTGGATTGATTTACAGCCCGATTGATGCTTCTTCTGCAACTCCAGGATCCAAAAATGTTCTTCTCTCGGTTGAAGCAATTAGTGTTGTTCCGTGTATTTGAAAGGTTATAACTTCTGGTGTAGTGTATATTATTAATTGTGATACTGTTAATTCTTTCTATTTGTTTAATATATCATCAATTCCCTTCGGATATGGGACAGTTCAAGTCCTTCCTTGTAGAATCCAGTTATTTATTTTCTATTGTGATTTCATACTATAGTCTTATTTGGTTAAACTGTACTGGTAAGAGTCATAAATATTATCATTAGGATTTTGTGTTTTATAATAGTGGTTGCTAATTTAGAATATTCCGATTAAATAGACATTTCTTGGGTTTTTAATCTCATCACATTCAGATCATCAAAGCAATTATTGTCAAATCAACAACTTCCTCTTTTTCTGTCGTCCCTAGCAACACATGATTTTTCTTCCTTCCACATGTTTTGAATATAGTGTTTATTTCATATATTTTTTGTCTATTCCTTATCAATTTGCTGTCCTATCGGAATGTAACTTTACAGATAGTTGGTTTATTATTTTCTACACATATTCTGCTGGTTTTTTGATATAAGCCTGTTTTTTTTTTCTTTTTTATATTTAATACCTTTTCGATATTAAACGTTATTAATCGATATCATGGCATTATGGCATTATCATAATTTGTATAAATTTTATTATATATCATTATTAATTTAATGTTTTTTTCTAGCTCTTCAAATCGTATTCATTAATTATTATAAATTGATGTACCTAACCTTTATGTTATGAGTGGTTATATAGTGGTTTTGGCTGTTAGGCCTTTTATTGTAAACGGATCTACCTGTGTTTATAACTGGTAAACATCTATAGCCCCTTTTACATAAATTCATACATATAATCAAATCTTAACTATTAACATTTACATAAACAATTATTTTTCTATATCTAATAACAATTTTATCTTGACCTATGGATCACATATAAGAAAATTCAAATCTATTAACGTTAATTAGCTGCTTCACACTTCATTCTACAACAGTCATTGAATAATACATCTTGTTTCATTATCTTTCATTAACTCAACACATATTTGGTATAACATAACATAAACTTTATCATAATATTTGTTGTCACAAAATAATATCTCTTAACTCAAAATTCTTATTTGCTATTACTATAAAGTAAATTATTGTTTCATTTTTTGTTTGCTCTTCACTGAACATATATCATCAACTATTATCTAACTTACAGGTTCGTTTATTCTTGTTAATACTACCTTGCATCCTTATTTACCTTTATCTATAATTATAAATGTAATTATTAGATCTTTGTTCTATCATGGGGTTAGATATTGACTTGTTTATTATTCTGTTAACCTTGTTTTTATGTAACACGGATGCTAGCATTTCTGTTGCGTTACATATGCTCCCCCTCCTAAAAAAGTTTAGTTTACCTGAATGAAGTTTAGGTCAAATAAACTTGTCTTTTTCACATGCCTTTTCTTCATTTCATTGTTAATGGTTGACGATGGGATTCTCAATGTAACTTCATTAGACTAGTATTAATACTTTTTTTTATTTAATAACATTTCATCAATTCAGTTAACCTTCTTGATCATTTTTAATTTCTGTAAACATTATTTGTTGATAGTTGGCTACAATATTCAATGATACATTAGTTTCACATCTCTTCTACTTATAATTACTATAATCACTGTATTTCTCAATTATTCTTCTGTCAACTCATTTCTTTCTGTTTTCTTCGTCCTACTCTTTTGGAAACTGAAGTCATTCTTACAACTATTCTAATATTCCTTAAATATTTAATTTCCCTAACAATCCCTAATACATGCGTTGGTACAGTTCAGAGAGGCACTGTTTGGCTTCATACTCTGCTGCCCACACCACATCTTAATATAGTACTGCTGGAATTCATCTACAGTCAGCTATAAAATATAATAATCTCCTAATAATCTCTTTAATTATTTAATAATAAATATTTGGGAAAATTTTTTTTTTTTCTTTGTTGCTTTTATATTTCTTCATTACTATCCTTCATATTTTGTGATTCCATTTTAGTTCCTTAAACATTCTTTGATATTAAATTTGACAGTTATCATTTGTAATCATTTTTGTTTTCATTTTTGTTGTGATTGTAATGCTAAGTATCTTCTTCATTTGTTTTTTTTTCTCTGATCTCAATATTTTCTAAATAGTTGTTGTGTGATGATCATTATAACTGTATTTCTGACTAAATACATTCCTTTGCCCAACTATTCTTCTTCTTATCGTATTTCATTATTTTGGCTGTTTATTTTTCAATGAATTATGTTCATAAATAATCTTTCTTTCTTGTCTTCTTTAACATTACGTTGGTTACATTCAATCGTTTACTGAAGTTGTTTCCTTCATTTGGCAATGTGGTATGTATTTTAGGTCATATGATTTTTCTCTTTCTTTATTTTGCATAGGTAGATTTGAGGTAAAAACTTTTATCTTGGGGTTTCATTATTTATCATGCACATTATTTCCTTGTAGACGTTTAGTAATAGTTCTCGCTTTCTTCTGTAATCTTGGGATTTCATTATTCATTGTTCACGCTATTTCTTTAGAAACATTTAATAATAATTCTCGCTTTCTTCTGTAATCTTGGGATTTCATTATTCATTGTTCACACTATTTCTTTATAAACATTTAATAATAATTCTCGCTTTCTTCTGTAATCTTGGGATTTCATTATTCATTGTTCACACTATTTTTTTTTCTATTTATTTTATTGTTCAAAAAATTCTCTTTTATTTACAAGTGTTTTTTCTTCAAAATCGATAATAAGTGGTTCTTATTGTATTTTAGAATTTAGTGGTAGTATTCAACTCAAATTCTTTTTAAATTCCAAGTATTTTCTCTTCAAGACTGGTAATAAGTTGTTCTTATTATATTTTAGAATTTATTCATTATATAATATTTCCGTATCTTGTCAATTGGTTGCCTGGTCAGTTTTCATAACATCAGTCCCATTTTTCTGGTTGACTGTTTCTTTTCTAACCATGGTCCATTAATTCGACTGCACCCGTTGTCCGGATGACTGCATTGTTCATACCAATTTCTACACTTTTTACATATCTCTTGTGCATGATACAAAGCCAATACTGTAACTCGGCTGATGCAAAGTATTCATTTAAGTCAGGGTACTCAGTCATATTTAGCTCCCTTTGAATTATCAGGTATCGTATCTCCTCTATTCTAACATAATCACTGGTATATTCTACCCTTCCTTTCCCTTCGATATCTGGACTATTTACTAAATATTTTACGGGTATCTTCCGTGTTAACGATATAATTGATTTGGTCATATACTCTTTGATTGTTGATTTATTTAAATGACATTTAAATTTATTTAAGGTTTTTGTAATTATTCCATGGTGGTTCATTTTGGTCATTTTCATGAAGTTTCTTCTATATTTCATACCCTTACATAACTCCCTTCGTTCATTAATTGGGATGTTAAACGCACTAATTAATCCACCTTTCCTCATCTCCATTTCTTCTTTGGTACTGACTATGTTCTTTCTGCATGTTTTTCTTATTTTCTGGTTATTCTCTTCCATAGTTTGTATCTTCTCCTTGTCCTTTCTATTCTTATTTTCAGAGAGCACTGCATTTTGATCTTCTCTAATTTCGGTTTCCTTTCTAACTTCAGGAGTGGTTTCTAGTGTTTTATTCATATTCTTTATACACCTATCCATTGTTTCCGCTACCTTTTTGAAACCTTCATCCATGGTTTTCCTGAAACTCTTTAAGTTTTCCTCCTGTTTTTTAAATAGTTCCCCCTGTTTCCTAAATTGTTCCCTTAGGGTTTCCTTAATTTCCTCATTCCTTTGTCTATTGCTTTCCATTATAATCCTCAACAGCTCCCGCATACTCATGTCTTCCTTTTTGTTGGATTGATCTGGTATTTTCTTCTGTTGCTTCACTTTGACTATTTTTACTTCTTTTTGTACACTGGGTTGTTCTAGCTTTTTATTATTTGGCATCCCTATAAATTCATCTATTTGATTGTGTTCCTTCCTCCATTGACACATATCTTCTCGGGATAGTTCAAACATCACCCTGATCCATTCCCTTAATTCTTTGTTTTCTGTTCTTCGTATTGGGTTTTCCGGTGGTCTTATTTCTCTTTTCCATTGTTCATAATCTTCCTGAGTATATTGTTCTGTCACCTGGGCGTATACTCCTGTTCTTTCGGTTTTCATTTGTTCTTCATTATCATCCCATCTTTCCCAATCTTCTTCCGTCATTCTTTCCACCTTGTTCTCGTCTTTTTCGTTAGTCGTCCCAATAGTCTTTTCCTTATTAAACCTGGCATCTAATTCACACAATTCATCATAAATCTCTCTCAATGTCATTTTGTCGTCTGGTGTTCCCAACGCATTCGCGCGACTCATTTGCGCTCTTTCGTGATCATTGGTATTCTTTTCTATGTATCCCATCTCTTTGCTGAATTTCTTAAATAGTACTGTCGTCCATTCCGCGTAACTTAATCGTCTCTCTTGTCCTTGCATTTTCGTTTCCTTTTGTATCATCTTTCTCTATTGCATTTCTAGTCTCCCACAGTTGCCTGCTCTGGTTAAGTAATATTACTATACTTATGGTTTTACTTAACCTAAGCCCTACACTGGTTGAGCGCCAATTTGTTACTAAACCCTCGGCTCTTACGTTGTCTCTTACGGTCGCGGGATTCTCGTTATTTCCGCCCCAACGTTGCCGGCGTCAATTTGTTACTAAACCTATGCCAATGTGTTTTGAATTATTTTAATTATTTAAATATCTGAGATATTTGGAGTTGTGGGATATATTGATGTAATTAATTAATATTAACTTAGCTCTCTAAAAAATATCAGTGTTAGTGTACCTGAAACTTAAATAATTAATGCGTTATTCTGTAATTTCGTTCAACCCTATTATACCTTGAAGAGAATTATATCTAATTTTGTATTTTTACGCTCTCTCTTTGGTGTCAGATAATTCCGCTATAAGCGCTGTAGTATCGGCTCAACGAAACTTATAGGTTATTTCACTGTTTATGTTAACCAATTATTCTATACTTATTCAGTTACTTTTTATTCCCAACTCATTAAATCATACTCCAAATGACAAGATTTTGCAATTATATAAAGGTTCTTTATTTGTTTACTTCTTTAACATTGAATAAGATATGTTCTAACTAACATATGCTTGGGCTATAGATTGCGTGAATCGATTGTTGATTATTCCGATCCTTTATTTAAATTCAGTTATATAGTGTGTTTTAATTTGTAATTAATTTAATTCAGGGTGTGAAGGTTCTTGTAACTGTGGGGAAGATTAAAAATACATAGATAAGAATGCAAGATTTACAAATTTGAAGTGTTGTGTAGTTAGTATGATTAATATAATAATAATTTACCAGACTAGAACGAAGCCAATCGTGTAGGCGGTTGATTGATAATTTACTGTTCTGGACAATTATGCGTACGATATTCTTTCTTCGGTTTAATAAAATGGAATTCTTGTCCTGTCCACTTCGGAAATACAGCTCTTTGGATTGATTTACAGCCCGATTGATGCTTCTTCTGCAACTCCAGGATCCAAAAATGTTCTTCTCTCGGTTGAAGCAATTAGTGTTGTTCCGTGTATTTGAAAGGTTATAACTTCTGGTGTAGTGTATATTATTAATTGTGATACTGTTAATTCTTTCTATTTGTTTAATATATCATCAATTCCCTTCGGATATGGGACAGTTCAAGTCCTTCCTTGTAGAATCCAGTTATTTATTTTCTATTGTGATTTCATACTATAGTCTTATTTGGTTAAACTGTACTGGTAAGAGTCATAAATATTATCATTAGGATTTTGTGTTTTATAATAGTGGTTGCTAATTTAGAATATTCCGATTAAATAGACATTTCTTGGGTTTTTAATCTCATCACATTCAGATCATCAAAGCAATTATTGTCAAATCAACAACTTCCTCTTTTTCTGTCGTCCCTAGCAACACATGATTTTTCTTCCTTCCACATGTTTTGAATATAGTGTTTATTTCATATATTTTTTGTCTATTCCTTATCAATTTGCTGTCCTATCGGAATGTAACTTTACAGATAGTTGGTTTATTATTTTCTACACATATTCTGCTGGTTTTTTGATATAAGCCTGTTTTTTTTTCTTTTTTATATTTAATACCTTTTCGATATTAAACGTTATTAATCGATATCATGGCATTATGGCATTATCATAATTTGTATAAATTTTATTATATATCATTATTAATTTAATGTTTTTTTCTAGCTCTTCAAATCGTATTCATTAATTATTATAAATTGATGTACCTAACCTTTATGTTATGAGTGGTTATATAGTGGTTTTGGCTGTTAGGCCTTTTATTGTAAACGGATCTACCTGTGTTTATAACTGGTAAACATCTATAGCCCCTTTTACATAAATTCATACATATAATCAAATCTTAACTATTAACATTTACATAAACAATTATTTTTCTATATCTAATAACAATTTTATCTTGACCTATGGATCACATATAAGAAAATTCAAATCTATTAACGTTAATTAGCTGCTTCACACTTCATTCTACAACAGTCATTGAATAATACATCTTGTTTCATTATCTTTCATTAACTCAACACATATTTGGTATAACATAACATAAACTTTATCATAATATTTGTTGTCACAAAATAATATCTCTTAACTCAAAATTCTTATTTGCTATTACTATAAAGTAAATTATTGTTTCATTTTTTGTTTGCTCTTCACTGAACATATATCATCAACTATTATCTAACTTACAGGTTCGTTTATTCTTGTTAATACTACCTTGCATCCTTATTTACCTTTATCTATAATTATAAATGTAATTATTAGATCTTTGTTCTATCATGGGGTTAGATATTGACTTGTTTATTATTCTGTTAACCTTGTTTTTATGTAACACGGATGCTAGCATTTCTGTTGCGTTACATATGCTCCCCCTCCTAAAAAAGTTTAGTTTACCTGAATGAAGTTTAGGTCAAATAAACTTGTCTTTTTCACATGCCTTTTCTTCATTTCATTGTTAATGGTTGACGATGGGATTCTCAATGTAACTTCATTAGACTAGTATTAATACTTTTTTTTATTTAATAACATTTCATCAATTCAGTTAACCTTCTTGATCATTTTTAATTTCTGTAAACATTATTTGTTGATAGTTGGCTACAATATTCAATGATACATTAGTTTCACATCTCTTCTACTTATAATTACTATAATCACTGTATTTCTCAATTATTCTTCTGTCAACTCATTTCCTTCTGTTTTCTTCGTCCTACTCTTTTGGAAACTGAAGTCATTCTTACAACTATTCTAATATTCCTTAAATATTTAATTTCCCTAACAATCCCTAATACATGCGTTGGTACAGTTCAGAGAGGCACTGTTTGGCTTCATACTCTGCTGCCCACACCACATCTTAATATAGTACTGCTGGAATTCATCTACAGTCAGCTATAAAATATAATAATCTCCTAATAATCTCTTTAATTATTTAATAATAAATATTTGGGAAAATTTTTTTTTTTTCTTTGTTGCTTTTATATTTCTTCATTACTATCCTTCATATTTTGTGATTCCATTTTAGTTCCTTAAACATTCTTTGATATTAAATTTGACAGTTATCATTTGTAATCATTTTTGTTTTCATTTTTGTTGTGATTGTAATGCTAAGTATCTTCTTCATTTGTTTTTTTTTCTCTGATCTCAATATTTTCTAAATAGTTGTTGTGTGATGATCATTATAACTGTATTTCTGACTAAATACATTCCTTTGCCCAACTATTCTTCTTCTTATCGTATTTCATTATTTTGGCTGTTTATTTTTCAATGAATTATGTTCATAAATAATCTTTCTTTCTTGTCTTCTTTAACATTACGTTGGTTACATTCAATCGTTTACTGAAGTTGTTTCCTTCATTTGGCAATGTGGTATGTATTTTAGGTCATATGATTTTTCTCTTTCTTTATTTTGCATAGGTAGATTTGAGGTAAAAACTTTTATCTTGGGGTTTCATTATTTATCATGCACATTATTTCCTTGTAGACGTTTAGTAATAGTTCTCGCTTTCTTCTGTAATCTTGGGATTTCATTATTCATTGTTCACGCTATTTCTTTATAAACATTTAATAATAATTCTCGCTTTCTTCTGTAATCTTGGGATTTCATTATTCATTGTTCACACTATTTCTTTATAAACATTTAATAATAATTCTCGCTTTCTTCTGTAATCTTGGGATTTCATTATTCATTGTTCACACTATTTTTTTTTCTATTTATTTTATTGTTCAAAAAATTCTCTTTTATTATAAGTGTTTTTTCTTCAAAATCGATAATAAGTGGTTCTTATTGTATTTTAGAATTTAGTGGTAGTATTCAACTCAAATTCTTTTTAAATTCCAAGTATTTTCTCTTCAAGACTGGTAATAAGTTGTTCTTATTATATTTTAGAATTTATTCATTATATAATATTTCCGTATCTTGTCAATTGGTTGCCTGGTCAGTTTTCATAACATCAGTCCCATTTTTCTGGTTGACTGTTTCTTTTCTAACCATGGTCCATTAATTCGACTGCACCCGTTGTCCGGATGACTGCATTGTTCATACCAATTTCTACACTTTTTACATATCTCTTGTGCATGATACAAAGCCAATACTGTAACTCGGCTGATGCAAAGTATTCATTTAAGTCAGGGTACTCAGTCATATTTAGCTCCCTTTGAATTATCAGGTATCGTATCTCCTCTATTCTAACATAATCACTGGTATATTCTACCCTTCCTTTCCCTTCGATATCTGGACTATTTACTAAATATTTTACGGGTATCTTCCGTGTTAACGATATAATTGATTTGGTCATATACTCTTTGATTGTTGATTTATTTAAATGACATTTAAATTTATTTAAGGTTTTTGTAATTATTCCATGGTGGTTCATTTTGGTCATTTTCATGAAGTTTCTTCTATATTTCATACCCTTACATAACTCCCTTCGTTCATTAATTGGGATGTTAAACGCACTAATTAATCCACCTTTCCTCATCTCCATTTCTTCTTTGGTACTGACTATGTTCTTTCTGCATGTTTTTCTTATTTTCTGGTTATTCTCTTCCATAGTTTGTATCTTCTCCTTGTCCTTTCTATTCTTATTTTCAGAGAGCACTGCATTTTGATCTTCTCTAATTTCGGTTTCCTTTCTAACTTCAGGAGTGGTTTCTAGTGTTTTATTCATATTCTTTACACACCTATCCATTGTTTCCGCTACCTTTTTGAAACCTTCATCCATGGTTTTCCTGAAACTCTTTAAGTTTTCCTCCTGTTTTTTAAATAGTTCCCCCTGTTTCCTAAATTGTTCGCTTAGGGTTTCCTTAATTTCCTCATTCCTTTGTCTATTGCTTTCCATTATAATCCTCAACAGCTCCCGCATACTCATGTCTTCCTTTTTGTTGGATTGATCTGGTATTTTCTTCTGTTGCTTCACTTTGACTATTTTTACTTCTTTTTGTACACTGGGTTGTTCTAGCTTTTTATTATTTGGCATCCCTATAAATTCATCTATTTGATTGTGTTCCTTCCTCCATTGACACATATCTTCTCGGGATAGTTCAAACATCACCCTGATCCATTCCCTTAATTCTTTGTTTTCTGTTCTTCGTATTGGGTTTTCCGGTGGTCTTATTTCTCTTTTCCATTGTTCATAATCTTCCTGAGTATATTGTTCTGTCACCTGGGCGTATACTCCTGTTCTTTCGGTTTTCATTTGTTCTTCATTATCATCCCATCTTTCCCAATCTTCTTCCGTCATTCTTTCCACCTTGTTCTCGTCTTTTTCGTTAGTCGTCCCAATAGTCTTTTCCTTATTAAACCTGGCATCTAATTCACACAATTCATCATAAATCTCTCTCAATGTCATTTTGTCGTCTGGTGTTCCCAACGCATTCGCGCGACTCATTTGCGCTCTTTCGTGATCATTGGTATTCTTTTCTATGTATCCCATCTCTTTGCTGAATTTCTTAAATAGTACTGTCGTCCATTCCGCGTAACTTAATCGTCTCTCTTGTCCTTGCATTTTCGTTTCCTTTTGTATCATCTTTCTCTATTGCATTTCTAGTCTCCCACAGTTGCCTGCTCTGGTTAAGTAATATTAATATACTTATGGTTTTACTTAACCTAAGCCCTACACTGGTTGAGCGCCAATTTGTTACTAAACCCTCGGCTCTTACGTTGTCTCTTACGGTCGCGGGATTCTCGTTATTTCCGCCCCAACGTTGCCGGCGTCAATTTGTTACTAAACCTATGCCAATGTGTTTTGAATTATTTTAATTATTTAAATATCTGAGATATTTGGAGTTGTGGGATATATTGATGTAATTAATTAATATTAACTTAGCTCTCTAAAAAATATCAGTGTTAGTGTACCTGAAACTTAAATAATTAATGCGTTATTCTGTAATTTCGTTCAACCCTATTATACCTTGAAGAGAATTATATCTAATTTTGTATTTTTACGCTCTCTCTTTGGTGTCAGATAATTCCGCTATAAGCGCTGTAGTATCGGCTCAACGAAACTTATAGGTTATTTCACTGTTTATGTTAACCAATTATTCTATACTTATTCAGTTACTTTTTATTCCCAACTCATTAAATCATACTCCAAATGACAAGATTTTGCAATTATATAAAGGTTCTTTATTTGTTTACTTCTTTAACATTGAATAAGATATGTTCTAACTAACATATGCTTGGGCTATAGATTGCGTGAATCGATTGTTGATTATTCCGATCCTTTATTTAAATTCAGTTATATAGTGTGTTTTAATTTGTAATTAATTTAATTCAGGGTGTGAAGGTTCTTGTAACTGTGGGGAAGATTAAAAATACATAGATAAGAATGCAAGATTTACAAATTTGAAGTGTTGTGTAGTTAGTATGATTAATATAATAATAATTTACCAGACTAGAACGAAGCCAATCGTGTAGGCGGTTGATTGATAATTTACTGTTCTGGACAATTATGCCGTACGATATTCTTTCTTCGGTTTAATAAAATGGAATTCTTGTCCTGTCCACTTCGGAAATACAGCTCTTTGGATTGATTTACAGCCCGATTGATGCTTCTTCTGCAACTCCAGGATCCAAAAATGTTCTTCTCTCGGTTGAAGCAATTAGTGTTGTTCCGTGTATTTGAAAGGTTATAACTTCTGGTGTAGTGTATATTATTAATTGTGATACTGTTAATTCTTTCTATTTGTTTAATATATCATCAATTCCCTTCGGATATGGGACAGTTCAAGTCCTTCCTTGTAGAATCCAGTTATTTATTTTCTATTGTGATTTCATACTATAGTCTTATTTGGTTAAACTGTACTGGTAAGAGTCATAAATATTATCATTAGGATTTTGTGTTTTATAATAGTGGTTGCTAATTTAGAATATTCCGATTAAATAGACATTTCTTGGGTTTTTAATCTCATCACATTCAGATCATCAAAGCAATTATTGTCAAATCAACAACTTCCTCTTTTTCTGTCGTCCCTAGCAACACATGATTTTTCTTCCTTCCACATGTTTTGAATATAGTGTTTATTTCATATATTTTTTGTCTATTCCTTATCAATTTGCTGTCCTATCGGAATGTAACTTTACAGATAGTTGGTTTATTATTTTCTACACATATTCTGCTGGTTTTTTTATATAAGCCTGTTTTTTTTTTCTTTTTTATATTTAATACCTTTTCGATATTAAACGTTATTAATCGATATCATGGCATTATGGCATTATCATAATTTGTATAAATTTTATTATATATCATTATTAATTTAATGTTTTTTTCTAGCTCTTCAAATCGTATTCATTAATTATTATAAATTGATGTACCTAACCTTTATGTTATGAGTGGTTATATAGTGGTTTTGGCTGTTAGGCCTTTTATTGTAAACGGATCTACCTGTGTTTATAACTGGTAAACATCTATAGCCCCTTTTACATAAATTCATACATATAATCAAATCTTAACTATTAACATTTACATAAACAATTATTTTTCTATATCTAATAACAATTTTATCTTGACCTATGGATCACATATAAGAAAATTCAAATCTATTAACGTTAAGTAGCTGCTTCACACTTCATTCTACAACAGTCATTGAATAATACATCTTGTTTCATTATCTTTCATTAACTCAACACATATTTGGTATAACATAACATAAACTTTATCATAATATTTGTTGTCACAAAATAATATCTCTTAACTCAGAATTCTTATTTGCTATTACTATAAAGTAAATTATTGTTTCATTTTTTGTTTGCTCTTCACTGAACATATATCATCAACTATTATCTAACTTACAGGTTCATTTATTCTTGTTAATACTACCTTGCATCCTTATTTACCTTTATCTATAATTATAAATGTAATTATTAGATCTTTGTTCTATCATGGGGTTAGATATTGACTTGTTTATTATTCTGTTAACCTTGTTTTTATGTAACACGGATGCTAGCATTTCTGTTGCGTTACATATGCTCCCCCTCCTAAAAAAGTTTAGTTTACCTGAATGAAGTTTAGGTCAAATAAACTTGTCTTTTTCACATGCCTTTTCTTCATTTCATTGTTAATGGTTGACGATGGGATTCTCAATGTAACTTCATTAGACTAGTATTAATACTTTTTTTTATTTAATAACATTTCATCAATTCAGTTAACCTTCTTGATCATTTTTAATTTCTGTAAACATTATTTGTTGATAGTTGGCTACAATATTCAATGATACATTAGTTTCACATCTCTTCTACTTATAATTACTATAATCACTGTATTTCTCAATTATTCTTCTGTCAACTCATTTCCTTCTGTTTTCTTCGTCCTACTCTTTTGGAAACTGAAGTCATTCTTACAACTATTCTAATATTCCTTAAATATTTAATTTCCCTAACAATCCCTAATACATGCGTTGGTACAGTTCAGAGAGGCACTGTTTGGCTTCATACTCTGCTGCCCACACCACATCTTAATATAGTACTGCTGGAATTCATCTACAGTCAGCTATAAAATATAATAATCTCCTAATAATCTCTTTAATTATTTAATAATAAATATTTGGGAAAATTTTTTTTTTTCTTTGTTGCTTTTATATTTCTTCATTACTATCCTTCATATTTTGTGATTCCATTTTAGTTCCTTAAACATTCTTTGATATTAAATTTGACAGTTATCATTTGTAATCATTTTTGTTTTCATTTTTGTTGTGATTGTAATGCTAAGTATCTTCTTCATTTGTTTTTTTTCTCTGATCTCAATATTTTCTAAATAGTTGTTGTGTGATGATCATTATAACTGTATTTCTGACTAAATACATTCCTTAGCCCAACTATTCTTCTTCTTATCGTATTTCATTATTTTGGCTGTTTATTTTTCAATGAATTATGTTCATAAATAATCTTTCTTTCTTGTCTTCTTTAACATTACGTTGGTTACATTCAATCGTTTACTTAAGTTGTTTCCTTCATTTGGCAATGTGGTATGTATTTTAGGTCATATGATTTTTCTCTTTCTTTATTTTGCATAGGTAGATTTGAGGTAAAAACTTTTATCTTGGGGTTTCATTATTTATCATGCACATTATTTCCTTGTAGACGTTTAGTAATAGTTCTCGCTTTCTTCTGTAATCTTGGGATTTCATTATTCATTGTTCACGCTATTTCTTTATAAACATTTAATAATAATTCTCGCTTTCTTCTGTAATCTTGGGATTTCATTATTCATTGTTCACACTATTTCTTTATAAACATTTAATAATAATTCTCGCTTTCTTCTGTAATCTTGGGATTTCATTATTCATTGTTCACACTATTTTTTTTTCTATTTATTTTATTGTTCAAAAAATTCTCTTTTATTTACAAGTGTTTTTTCTTCAAAATCGATAATAAGTGGTTCTTATTGTATTTTAGAATTTAGTGGTAGTATTCAACTCAAATTCTTTTTAAATTCCAAGTATTTTCTCTTCAAGACTGGTAATAAGTTGTTCTTATTATATTTTAGAATTTATTCATTATATAATATTTCCGTATCTTGTCAATTGGTTGCCTGGTCAGTTTTCATAACATCAGTCCCATTTTTCTGGTTGACTGTTTCTTTTCTAACCATGGTCCATTAATTCGACTGCACCCGTTGTCCGGATGACTGCATTGTTCATACCAATTTCTACACTTTTTACATATCTCTTGTGCATGATACAAAGCCAATACTGTAACTCGGCTGATGCAAAGTATTCATTTAAGTCAGGGTACTCAGTCATATTTAGCTCCCTTTGAATTATCAGGTATCGTATCTCCTCTATTCTAACATAATCACTGGTATATTCTACCCTTCCTTTCCCTTCGATATCTGGACTATTTACTAAATATTTTACGGGTATCTTCCGTGTTAACGATATAATTGATTTGGTCATATACTCTTTGATTGTTGATTTATTTAAATGACATTTAAATTTATTTAAGGTTTTTGTAATTATTCCATGGTGGTTCATTTTGGTCATTTTCATGAAGTTTCTTCTATATTTCATACCCTTACATAACTCCCTTCGTTCATTAATTGGGATGTTAAACGCACTAATTAATCCACCTTTCCTCATCTCCATTTCTTCTTTGGTACTGACTATGTTCTTTCTGCATGTTTTTCTTATTTTCTGGTTATTCTCTTCCATAGTTTGTATCTTCTCCTTGTCCTTTCTATTCTTATTTTCAGAGAGCACTGCATTTTGATCTTCTCTAATTTCGGTTTCCTTTCTAACTTCAGGAGTGTTTTATTCATATTCTTTACACACCTATCCATTGTTTCCGCTACCTTTTTGAAACCTTCATCCATGGTTTTCCTGAAACTCTTTAAGTTTTCCTCCTGTTTTTTAAATAGTTCCCCCTGTTTCCTAAATTGTTCGCTTAGGGTTTCCTTAATTTCCTCATTCCTTTGTCTATTGCTTTCCATTATAATCCTCAACAGCTCCCGCATACTCATGTCTTCCTTTTTGTTGGATTGATCTGGTATTTTCTTCTGTTGCTTCACTTTGACTATTTTTACTTCTTTTTGTACACTGGGTTGTTCTAGCTTTTTATTATTTGGCATCCCTATAAATTCATCTATTTGATTGTGTTCCTTCCTCCATTGACACATATCTTCTCGGGATAGTTCAAACATCACCCTGATCCATTCCCTTAATTCTTTGTTTTCTGTTCGTATTGGGTTTTCCGGTGGTCTTATTTCTCTTTTCCATTGTTCATAATCTTCCTGAGTATATTGTTCTGTCACCTGGGCGTATACTCCTGTTCTTTCGGTTTTCATTTGTTCTTCATTATCATCCCATCTTTCCCAATCTTCTTCCGTCATTCTTTCCACCTTGTTCTCGTCTTTTTCGTTAGTCGTCCCAATAGTCTTTTCCTTATTAAACCTGGCATCTAATTCACACAATTCATCATAAATCTCTCTCAATGTCATTTTGTCGTCTGGTGTTCCCAACGCATTCGCGCGACTCATTTGCGCTCTTTCGTGATCATTGGTATTCTTTTCTATGTATCCCATCTCTTTGCTGAATTTCTTAAATAGTACTGTCGTCCATTCCGCGTAACTTAATCGTCTCTCTTGTCCTTGCATTTTCGTTTCCTTTTGTATCATCTTTCTCTATTGCATTTCTAGTCTCCCACAGTTGCCTGCTCTGGTTAAGTAATATTAATATACTTATGGTTTTACTTAACCTAAGCCCTACACTGGTTGAGCGCCAATTTGTTACTAAACCCTCGGCTCTTACATTGTCTCTTACGGTCGCGGGATTCTCGTTATTTCCGCCCCAACGTTGCCGGTGTCAATTTGTTACTAAACCTATGCCAATGTGTTTTGAATTATTTTAATTATTTAAATATCTGAGATATTTGGAGTTGTGGGATATATTGATGTAATTAATTAATATTAACTTAGCTCTCTAAAAAATATCAGTGTTAGTGTACCTGAAACTTAAATAATTAATGCGTTATTCTGTAATTTCGTTCAACCCTATTATACCTTGAAGAGAATTATATCTAATTTTGTATTTTTACGCTCTCTCTTTGGTGTCAGATAATTCCGCTATAAGCGCTGTAGTATCGGCTCAACGAAACTTATAGGTTATTTCACTGTTTATGTTAACCAATTATTCTATACTTATTCAGTTACTTTTTATTCCCAACTCATTAAATCATACTCCAAATGACAAGATTTTGCAATTATATAAAGGTTCTTTATTTGTTTACTTCTTTAACATTGAATAAGATATGTTCTAACTAACATATGCTTGGGCTATAGATTGCGTGAATCGATTGTTGATTATTCCGATCCTTTATTTAAATTCAGTTATATAGTGTGTTTTAATTTGTAATTAATTTAATTCAGGGTGTGAAGGTTCTTGTAACTGTGGGGAAGATTAAAAATACATAGATAAGAATGCAAGATTTACAAATTTGAAGTGTTGTGTAGTTAGTATGATTAATATAATAATAATTTACCAGACTAGAACGAAGCCAATCGTGTAGGCGGTTGATTGATAATTTACTGTTCTGGACAATTATGCCGTACGATATTCTTTCTTCGGTTTAATAAAATGGAATTCTTGTCCTGTCCACTTCGGAAATACAGCTCTTTGGATTGATTTACAGCCCGATTGATGCTTCTTCTGCAACTCCAGGATCCAAAAATGTTCTTCTCTCGGTTGAAGCAATTAGTGTTGTTCCGTGTATTTGAAAGGTTATAACTTCTGGTGTAGTGTATATTATTAATTGTGATACTGTTAATTCTTTCTATTTGTTTAATATATCATCAATTCCCTTCGGATATGGGACAGTTCAAGTCCTTCCTTGTAGAATCCAGTTATTTATTTTCTATTGTGATTTCATACTATAGTCTTATTTGGTTAAACTGTACTGGTAAGAGTCATAAATATTATCATTAGGATTTTGTGTTTTATAATAGTGGTTGCTAATTTAGAATATTCCGATTAAATAGACATTTCTTGGGTTTTTAATCTCATCACATTCAGATCATCAAAGCAATTATTGTCAAATCAACAACTTCCTCTTTTTCTGTCGTCCCTAGCAACACATGATTTTTCTTCCTTCCACATGTTTTGAATATAGTGTTTATTTCATATATTTTTTGTCTATTCCTTATCAATTTGGTGTCCTATCGGAATGTAACTTTACAGATAGTTGGTTTATTATTTTCTACACATATTCTGCTGGTTTTTTGATATAAGCCTGTTTTTTTTTTCTTTTTTATATTTAATACCTTTTCGATATTAAACGTTATTAATCGATATCATGGCATTATGGCATTATCATAATTTGTATAAATTTTATTATATATCATTATTAATTTAATGTTTTTTTCTAGCTCTTCAAATCGTATTCATTAATTATTATAAATTGATGTACCTAACCTTTATGTTATGAGTGGTTATATAGTGGTTTTGGCTGTTAGGCCTTTTATTGTAAACGGATCTACCTGTGTTTATAACTGGTAAACATCTATAGCCCCTTTTACATAAATTCATACATATAATCAAATCTTAACTATTAACATTTACATAAACAATTATTTTTCTATATCTAATAACAATTTTATCTTGACCTATGGATCACATATAAGAAAATTCAAATCTATTAACGTTAAGTAGCTGCTTCACACTTCATTCTACAACAGTCATTGAATAATACATCTTGTTTCATTATCTTTCATTAACTCAACACATATTTGGTATAACATAACATAAACTTTATCATAATATTTGTTGTCACAAAATAATATCTCTTAACTCAAAATTCTTATTTGCTATTACTATAAAGTAAATTATTGTTTCATTTTTTGTTTGCTCTTCACTGAACATATATCATCAACTATTATCTAACTTACAGGTTCGTTTATTCTTGTTAATACTACCTTGCATCCTTATTTACCTTTATCTATAATTATAAATGTAATTATTAGATCTTTGTTCTATCATGGGGTTAGATATTGACTTGTTTATTATTCTGTTAACCTTGTTTTTATGTAACACGGATGCTAGCATTTCTGTTGCGTTACATATGCTCCCCCTCCTAAAAAAGTTTAGTTTACCTGAATGAAGTTTAGGTCAAATAAACTTGTCTTTTTCACATGCCTTTTCTTCATTTCATTGTTAATGGTTGACGATGGGATTCTCAATGTAACTTCATTAGACTAGTATTAATACTTTTTTTTATTTAATAACATTTCATCAAGTCAGTTAACCTTCTTGATCATTTTTAATTTCTGTAAACATTATTTGTTGATAGTTGGCTACAATATTCAATGATACATTAGTTTCACATCTCTTCTACTTATAATTACTATAATCACTGTATTTCTCAATTATTCTTCTGTCAACTCATTTCCTTCTGTTTTCTTCGTCTACTCTTTTGGAAACTGAAGTCATTCTTACAACTATTCTAATATTCCTTAAATATTTAATTTCCCTAACAATCCCTAATACATGCGTTGGTACAGTTCAGAGAGGCACTGTTTGGCTTCATACTCTGCTGCCCACACCACATCTTAATATAGTACTGCTGGAATTCATCTACAGTCAGCTATAAAATATAATAATCTCCTAATAATCTCTTTAATTATTTAATAATAAATATTTGGGAAAATTTTTTTTTTTCTTTGTTGCTTTTATATTTCTTCATTACTATCCTTCATATTTTGTGATTCCATTTTAGTTCCTTAAACATTCTTTGATATTAAATTTGACAGTTATCATTTGTAATCATTTTTGTTTTCATTTTTGTTGTGATTGTAATGCTAAGTATCTTCTTCATTTGTTTTTTTTCTCTGATCTCAATATTTTCTAAATAGTTGTTGTGTGATGATCATTATAACTGTATTTCTGACTAAATACATTCCTTAGCCCAACTATTCTTCTTCTTATCGTATTTCATTATTTTGGCTGTTTATTTTTCAATGAATTATGTTCATAAATAATCTTTCTTTCTTGTCTTCTTTAACATTACGTTGGTTACATTCAATCGTTTACTTAAGTTGTTTCCTTCATTTGGCAATGTGGTATGTATTTTAGGTCATATGATTTTTCTCTTTCTTTATTTTGCATAGGTAGATTTGAGGTAAAAACTTTTATCTTGGGGTTTCATTATTTATCATGCACATTATTTCCTTGTAGACGTTTAGTAATAGTTCTCGCTTTCTTCTGTAATCTTGGGATTTCATTATTCATTGTTCACGCTATTTCTTTATAAACATTTAATAATAATTCTCGCTTTCTTCTGTAATCTTGGGATTTCATTATTCATTGTTCACACTATTTCTTTATAAACATTTAATAATAATTCTCGCTTTCTTCTGTAATCTTCGGATTTCATTATTCATTGTTCACACTATTTTTTTTTCTATTTATTTTATTGTTCCAAAAATTCTCTTTTATTTACAAGTGTTTTTTCTTCAAAATCGATAATAAGTGGTTCTTATTGTATTTTAGAATTTAGTGGTAGTATTCAACTCAAATTCTTTTTAAATTCCAAGTATTTTCTCTTCAAGACTGGTAATAAGTTGTTCTTATTATATTTTAGAATTTATTCATTATATAATATTTCCGTATCTTGTCAATTGGTTGCCTGGTCAGTTTTCATAACATCAGTCCCATTTTTCTGGTTGACTGTTTCTTTTCTAACCATGGTCCATTAATTCGACTGCACCCGTTGTCCGGATGACTGCATTGTTCATACCAATTTCTACACTTTTTACATATCTCTTGTGCATGATACAAAGCCAATACTGTAACTCGGCTGATGCAAAGTATTCATTTAAGTCAGGGTACTCAGTCATATTTAGCTCCCTTTGAATTATCAGGTATCGTATCTCCTCTATTCTAACATAATCACTGGTATATTCTACCCTTCCTTTCCCTTCGATATCTGGACTATTTACTAAATATTTTACGGGTATCTTCCGTGTTAACGATATAATTGATTTGGTCATATACTCTTTGATTGTTGATTTATTTAAATGACATTTAAATTTATTTAAGGTTTTTGTAATTATTCCATGGTGGTTCATTTTGGTCATTTTCATGAAGTTTCTTCTATATTTCATACCCTTACATAACTCCCTTCGTTCATTAATTGGGATGTTAAACGCACTAATTAATCCACCTTTCCTCATCTCCATTTCTTCTTTGGTACTGACTATGTTCTTTCTGCATGTTTTTCTTATTTTCTGGTTATTCTCTTCCATAGTTTGTATCTTCTCCTTGTCCTTTCTATTCTTATTTTCAGAGAGCACTGCATTTTGATCTTCTCTAATTTCGGTTTCCTTTCTAACTTCAGGAGTGTTTTATTCATATTCTTTACACACCTATCCATTGTTTCCGCTACCTTTTTGAAACCTTCATCCATGGTTTTCCTGAAACTCTTTAAGTTTTCCTCCTGTTTTTTAAATAGTTCCCCCTGTTTCCTAAATTGTTCCCTTAGGGTTTCCTTAATTTCCTCATTCCTTTGTCTATTGCTTTCCATTATAATCCTCAACAGCTCCCGCATACTCATGTCTTCCTTTTTGTTGGATTGATCTGGTATTTTCTTCTGTTGCTTCACTTTGACTATTTTTACTTCTTTTTGTACACTGGGTTGTTCTAGCTTTTTATTATTTGGCATCCCTATAAATTCATCTATTTGATTGTGTTCCTTCCTCCATTGACACATATCTTCTCGGGATAGTTCAAACATCACCCTGATCCATTCCCTTAATTCTTTGTTTTCTGTTCGTATTGGGTTTTCCGGTGGTCTTATTTCTCTTTTCCATTGTTCATAATCTTCCTGAGTATATTGTTCTGTCACCTGGGCGTATACTCCTGTTCTTTCGGTTTTCATTTGTTCTTCATTATCATCCCATCTTTCCCAATCTTCTTCCGTCATTCTTTCCACCTTGTTCTCGTCTTTTTCGTTAGTCGTCCCAATAGTCTTTTCCTTATTAAACCTGGCATCTAATTCACACAATTCATCATAAATCTCTCTCAATGTCATTTTGTCGTGTGGTGTTCCCAACGCATTCGCGCGACTCATTTGCGCTCTTTCGTGATCATTGGTATTCTTTTCTATGTATCCCATCTCTTTGCTGAATTTCTTAAATAGTACTGTCGTCCATTCCGCGTAACTTAATCGTCTCTCTTGTCCTTGCATTTTCGTTTCCTTTTGTATCATCTTTCTCTATTGCATTTCTAGTCTCCCACAGTTGCCTGCTCTGGTTAAGTAATATTAATATACTTATGGTTTTACTTAACCTAAGCCCTACACTGGTTGAGCGCCAATTTGTTACTAAACCCTCGGCTCTTACGTTGTCTCTTACGGTCGCGGGATTCTCGTTATTTCCGCCCCAACGTTGCCGGCGTCAATTTGTTACTAAACCTATGCCAATGTGTTTTGAATTATTTTAATTATTTAAATATCTGAGATATTTGGAGTTGTGGGATATATTGATGTAATTAATTAATATTAACTTAGCTCTCTAAAAAATATCAGTGTTAGTGTACCTGAAACTTAAATAATTAATGCGTTATTCTGTAATTTCGTTCAACCCTATTATACCTTGAAGAGAATTATATCTAATTTTGTATTTTTACGCTCTCTCTTTGGTGTCAGATAATTCCGCTATAAGCGCTGTAGTATCGGCTCAACGAAACTTATAGGTTATTTCACTGTTTATGTTAACCAATTATTCTATACTTATTCAGTTACTTTTTATTCCCAACTCATTAAATCATACTCCAAATGACAAGATTTTGCAATTATATAAAGGTTCTTTATTTGTTTACTTCTTTAACATTGAATAAGATATGTTCTAACTAACATATGCTTGGGCTATAGATTGCGTGAATCGATTGTTGATTATTCCGATCCTTTATTTAAATTCAGTTATATAGTGTGTTTTAATTTGTAATTAATTTAATTCAGGGTGTGAAGGTTCTTGTAACTGTGGGGAAGATTAAAAATACATAGATAAGAATGCAAGATTTACAAATTTGAAGTGTTGTGTAGTTAGTATGATTAATATAATAATAATTTACCAGACTAGAACGAAGCCAATCGTGTAGGCGGTTGATTGATAAATTTACTGTTCTGGACAATTATGCCGTACGATATTCTTTCTTCGGTTTAATAAAATGGAATTCTTGTCCTGTCCACTTCGGAAATACAGCTCTTTGGATTGATTTACAGCCCGATTGATGCTTCTTCTGCAACTCCAGGATCCAAAAATGTTCTTCTCTCGGCTGAAGCAATTAGTGTTGTTCCGTGTATTTGAAAGGTTATAACTTCTGGTGTAGTGTATATTATTAATTGTGATACTGTTAATTCTTTCTATTTGTTTAATATATCATCAATTCCCTTCGGATATGGGACAGTTCAAGTCCTTCCTTGTAGAATCCAGTTATTTATTTTCTATTGTGATTTCATACTATAGTCTTATTTGGTTAAACTGTACTGGTAAGAGTCATAAATATTATCATTAGGATTTTGTGTTTTATAATAGTGGTTGCTAATTTAGAATATTCCGATTAAATAGACATTTCTTGGGTTTTTAATCTCATCACATTCAGATCATCAAAGCAATTATTGTCAAATCAACAACTTCCTCTTTTTCTGTCGTCCCTAGCAACACATGATTTTTCTTCCTTCCACATGTTTTGAATATAGTGTTTATTTCATATATTTTTTGTCTATTCCTTATCAATTTGCTGTCCTATCAGAATGTAACTTTACAGATAGTTGGTTTATTATTTTCTACACATATTCTGCTGGTTTTTTGATATAAGCCTGTTTTTTTTTTCTTTTTTATATTTAATACCTTTTCGATATTAAACGTTATTAATCGATATCGTGGCATTATCATAATTTGTATAAATTTTATTATATATCATTATTAATTTAATGTTTTTTTCTAGCTCTTCAAATCGTATTCATTAATTATTATTAATTGATGTACCTAACCTTTATGTTATGAGTGGTTATATAGTGGTTTTGGCTGTTAGGCCTTTTATTGTAAACGGATCTACCTGTGTTTATAACTGGTAAACATCTATAGCCCCTTTTACATAAATTCATACATATAATCAAATCTTAACTATTAACATTTACATAAACAATTATTTTTCTATATCTAATAACAATTTTATCTTGACCTATGGATCACATATAAGAAAATTCAAATCTATTAACGTTAATTAGCTGCTTCACACTTCATTCTACAACAGTCATTGAATAATACATCTTGTTTCATTATCTTTCATTAACTCAACACATATTTGGTATAACATAACATAAACTTTATCATAATATTTGTTGTCACAAAATAATATCTCTTAACTCAAAATTCTTATTTGCTATTACTATAAAGTAAATTATTGTTTCATTTTTTGTTTGCTCTTCACTGAACATATATCATCAACTATTATCTACTTACAGGTTCGTTTATTCTTGTTAATACTACCTTGCATCCTTATTTACCTTTATCTATAATTATAAATGTAATTATTAGATCTTTGTTCTATCATGGGGTTAGATATTGACTTGTTTATTATTCTGTTAACCTTGTTTTTATATAACACGGATGCTAGCATTTCTGTTGCGTTACAATATATATATATAGTCACGACGTCACAGATCAATCTACGTGTTTGTCGAATGTGCCAGACGAATCTCGAAGTAACGCATGTGGCGTACGTGCTTGTCGACGCATATTCGACGGAAGGTTTCTCGAAGGCGCCAGCCACGCGGACTGTGTCAAGGCCGCAGTTAATTACGTAGTTCACACGACCGCTAAGACTCAATTAGGAACATTCTGGTCTGTGAGCGCAGGTATAAATACATGGCGGCGGTGGCCTTAAGTTTCAGTATTAGTGCGATTTATTGACTGTGCAGTTCGAGAATTATAGTAGCGATATTACTGAGCACGTTCAAGAGGTTATTAGTTAAGAGTGGTGTTTTATAATCAGACGGTATAATTGAAATACAATTGTGTTTAATTTTAGTGGACATTTTATTGCGTGTGATCAATTTTCATTTGATTTGTTATAAAAGACAGTGTTGTTAATTACGAACTGTTTAACTGTAAAAATTAAAGGTGTAATTAGTGACTTAATTGGTGTCTTGTACTTATTTTGTTTCCACTGTACCTACGACGATCGAGTAGACCGTCGTAACAGTGGTGTCAGAAGTGGGATAGAATGGTTAACAGTGGAAACAGTGGACACTTTGTACAAGACGAGTGTAATTCGTAATTAATTGGAAACAATGGATGCCAGTCAGATGATGGAAAATTTCCAGGCGCTGCTGTTGCAGGCAGAGGAAAGATGCCGAAAGGAGGTGGAAGAAGCAGAAAGATGACAAAAATAAGAACGAAGACAAGAAAGAGAAGAAGCAGAAAAACGACAGGATGAGAAACGCAGACAGGAAGCGGAAGAAGCAGAAAAACGACAGGATGAAAAACGTAATCAATAAGCAGATAATGCAGAAGCTCTCTTTGAAGCTATGCAGAAACAGTTGCAAGAACACGGTACCACAGAATTGGGTCTCCTACGAGGTGAGCTTAATAAACAAGTTACTAAAATATCAGAGATACAAGAATCAATGACATTAAAAATAGCTGAAGTAGAAAAATCTGTGTCGAGTGTTGAAGAATCGATGTCTAATAAAATAGCTGAAGTAGAAAAGTCAGTCACGAGTATGGAAAAAGCTATGTCAACAAAAATAGAAGACTCGATTACAAATATAAAAGAGCAGATTAAAAATGAAGTCAAGCAGTGCCTGAAGTTACAACCAAAACATCTTTGTGAACAGACTGTACCAATGATAAAGATAGAAAAGGACGCAGAAAATAAGTTAATATAGAAAGTCACTTTGCCTGCAGTAGGGACAGTTCATGTCAAAGCTCCAACCTTTGACGGAAGCAGTCACTGGGCAACGTACCTCCGCCAATTTGAAGCTGCTGCATGCACAAATAATTGGACAGAGAAAGACAGGGCACTCTCACTCGTTTTTGCATTAAAAGGACTCGCGGCAGAACTTCTACAGAAAGTGCCACCTAACAGCCAGAACATCTATGCCGAGTTGATAAAAGCTCTAGAATTACGGTATGGTGATAAATATTTGCGAGATATGTACTGCACTCAGTTGAGAGCAAGGCAACAGCATTCCGGGGAGAGCCTTCAAGAGTTTGAAGCAAGTATCTACAGACTAATTAGACTGGCCTATCCTGAAGCGCCAGAAGATTTTTGAACGAGTTTTGCGATGCAGACATTTACTGCCGGTGTCCGAGATAATGAACTAGAGCAAGTGTTATGAATGGCAAGACACCAGAACAGTGCAGACGCCCTGGTACATGCTTTGCAATTTGAGGCCGCCAGATCAGCGTCTGGTTGGACAAGTCATTAAGTGCGTGTGGTAAAAGATCGCGACAGCACAGACGATAAGGAAGAAGAACAAGGAACAGAGACTCGACGGTCGGTGCCACAGAATAAAATAAGAAAGGATGGAAGACCGAAGTGGAAGTATAGATGTGGGAAACCTGGACATCTACAACGAGATTTTTTGGGTTAGAATTCAGCAGCAGGGAAACTAGCAATAGTCGGTACAACATGTGTTGACTAACTGGAGGAACGAAGCCCCTAGACAATACGCGATTTCTACACTTCAGAAAAACAGCGGGAGCTTGGTAGTTACTGGATTTGTTCAAGAGAGGCAAACCTCGATTACAGTTGACACAGGTGCAACAGTTTTTATTGTGCGCCCGACGTGATGAAAGATCTCAAGCCAATCTGGTGCTCTTGCAGCTTGCGGACAGCTACTGGACGGCCTGTAAAAATGTATGGAAAAGTGGAGATACACCTACGCCTCGGTCGACTTGAGTTTAATCATCAAGTACTTTTTGCAGACATTGTGGATGAAGCAATTCTTGGTGTGGACGTTATGAACGCATACGGATTTATAGTCAACTTCAAAAACAATGTTTTGAGAATCGGAGGTGAAGAGGTAATGCTATCAACAATGATGACAGCAGAAAAATTGATGGACGTCATAAACCAAGTGGCCATAACTGTTCCGCCAAACTCCGAAAAGATCATTATGGTTAGAACCGAGGTACATACTAGGGGCAACCAGTATTCGAACCCCAGGTAGTCAGCACACCAAAATAAATAAACCTCCGCTCAACAGTCCGTTAAGGACCAAGGCGTACCGCGCGGCTTTTGTGTTAGTGTGACGGTGTATGGCTAGTACTACGCGCCACCAGCCGCTAGTTGCGGTATTCACAGCCAGGAGGCGGCGCTGTTATCTCAGCGCCTACTCAGTTTTGCCTCACGACGCTGAGTGCACGCCGTACGGAACCTCCGCAGGGAATTGAACCCGGGACCACGAGCGCATCAATCGCCCGCGTTAGCCACTAGACCACCTGGAGTCAGCACACCAGGCATACTAATTGCCAGAAGTTTAGTAAAACCTGACGAAACCGGAAATGTACCTATTAGAGTGGCGAATATTTTGGATCCAGCTATCACTTTACAAAGCAATACGCTCCTAGGCAAATTGACTCCTGTGGCCTGGGTAGCCGGAATAATGCAATGAAGATCCAGTGCTTCGGATAATTCCAGACTACCAGAGGAACTGCAAGAATTATTGAACAGATCTTCTAACGACCTCTCAAGTGGTGAGGTAAAAGAACTCAGACAGTTTTTACACGAATTCAAAGATTGTTTTGCAGTTCGGAGACAGTCACTGGGAAGAACCTCTCTTATCCAACATTGCATCAATACCAGGGACACAACACCGATACGCCAACCTCCTTGAAGGCCTCCATTATCTAAACAAGAGGAAATGTCTCGGTTAGTCGGTTAGTACAGGACATGTTGACAGAGGGAGTAATTGAACCTTCGTCAAGTGCTTGGTCTTCTCCTGTAGTGCTGGTAGCGAAGAAGGATGGTGGATTGTGTTTCTGCATAGACTACCGGAGGTTAAATGATGTTACAAAGAAAGGCTGCTATCCATTACCTCGCGTTGACGATACACTTAACATGTTGTCCAGAGCATAGTGGTTTTCCACATTGGACCTGAAGAGTGGATATTGGCAAGTGGGTCTTCATCAAGAAGACAAGGAAAAGACCGCTTTCTCTACCCCAAGTGGCTTATTCCAATTTAACGTCATACCATTTGGACTCTGTAATGCACCGGCAACATTTGAGAGATTGATGGACCTGGTACTCTGAGGCCTGACATGGAAAACTTGCCTTGTTTACTTAGACGATGTCATAGTGATCGGGATGACTTTCGAAGACCATTTGGAAAACCTTAAGGAAGTTCTAACTAGAATTCAATGTGCACAACTGAAGCTGAGCCTGAAGAAGTGTTCTCTATTCCAGAAGGAAGTACAGTATCTGGGCCATCTGGTTTTGGCAGCGGGTGTTAGCGTGGATCCTAATAAAGTAGACACCGTAAAATACTGGCCAGTGCTGAAGAGTAAACATGAAGTTTGGAGTTTCCTGGGGTTATGCTCATATTACAGACATTTTGTGAAAGGCTTCGCTACTATTGTTAACCGCTACATGAGCTAACAGAAAATAAACGAAACTTCCAGTGGTCGAGGGAGTGTGATCAAGCATTTAGGACTTTGAAAATTATATTATGTTCGCAGCCAGTTCTCGCTTTCCCAGCTTCTGAAGGGAAGTACATTGTGGACACAGACGCAAGCAATACTGGTCTAGGAGCAGTTTTGTCTCAAGTGCAAAATGGTGAAGAACGAGTAATAGCATATTACAGCAAGACACTTTCTAAACTGGAGAGAAATTATTGTGTCACAAGGAGAGAGTTGTTGGCAATCATCCGAGCGTTGGAGCACTTCCATAAATACCTCTATGGAAGAGAGTTTTCACTATGTACCGACCATGCCATGGTTGCATGGTTCTTAAGATTTAAAAATCCGGAAGGACAGTTGGCAAGGTGGCTTGAACGTCTGCAAGAGTACAACTTCAAGGTACAAAATCGACGGGGGTGCCTGCATGCAGATGGCTTATCACGAAGACCGTGCCCGGAAGACTGCCGACGATGCTACAGAAAGGAAGAACAAAACTCAAGCGAACATGTTCAAGCCATCACTCTAGATTTCCTGGCTGCCGGCTGGACAACACAAGACTGTCGACAAGAACAGATGACTGATGAAGACATTGGACCGATCTTGACAGCAAAAGAGGAAGGTCGCCGTCCGGATTGGCAAGATATCTGCCGTGGTTCCGAAGTGCTGAAGGGCTACTGGGCATAATGGGAATCTCTCACCTTAGAAAACGGATTGCTGAAAAGGGCTTGGGAAAGTGCAGATGGACGAGACGTCATGCAGTTGATAGTTCCCCGAAGTAAAGTGCAGTCTGTTTTGAAGGAGATGCATGATGGAACATCTGGAGGCCATCTTGGCGTTAACAAAACCCTTGACAAAATATGGAAGTGATTCTATTGGCTTCATCTTCGCCACGACGTAGAGGAATGAGTTCGGACGTGTGAAATATGTGCTGCAAGCAAGGGCCCACAAACCAGAAGCAGGGGAAAAATGAGACAATATAACGTTGGACTGCCTTTTGAGAGAATTGCCATAGAAATTGCTGGACCATTCCCAGTTACTGACGATGGAAACCGGTACATCATGGTTATAGGTGACTACTTTACTAAGTGGGTGGAAGCCTACGTAATTCCAAATCAGGAGGTTACCACTATGGCAAAGCAGTTAGTTTACAACTTCTGTTGCCGTTATGGAGCCCGTATGGAAATCCATACAGATCAAGGGAGAAATTTCTAATCAGGAGTGTTTAAAGAATTATGCCGCCTACTCGGAATCCGAAAGACCAGGACAACGCCTCTGCATCCTCAGTCAGACAGGAGGGTTGAGAGATTCAATAGGACACTTTAGCAGCGTCTTTCACAGAACGATCTACGTGTTTGTTGAATGTGCCAGAAGAATCTCGATGTAACGTGTGTGGCGTACGTGCTTGTCGACGCATATTCGAGAGGTTTCTCGAAGGCGCTAGCCGCGCAGATTGTGTCAAGGCCACAGTTAATTACGTAGTTCACACGACCGCTACGTGTTTGTCGAATGTGCCAGGCGAATCTCGAAGTAACGCATGTGGCGTACGTGCTTGTCGACGCATATTCGACGGAAGGTTTCTCGAAGGTGCCAGCCACGCGGACTGTGTCAAGGCCGCAGTTAATTACGTAGTTCACACGACCGCTAAGACACAATTAGGAACATTCTGGTCTGTGAGCGCAGGTATAAACACATGGCGGCAGCGGCCTTAAGTTGCAGTATTAATGAGAATTATTGACCGTACGGTTCGAGAATTATAGTAGCGATATTACTGTGCACGTTTAAGTGGTTATTAGTTAAGGGTGGTGTTTTATAATCAGACGGTATAATTGTAATACAATTGTGTTTAAATTTAGTGGACATTTTATTGCGTGTGATCAATTTTCATTTGATTTGTTGTAAAAGTCAGTGTTGGGACTGTTTAACTGTAAAAATTGAAGGTGTGATTAGTGTCTTAATTGGTGTCTTGTACTTATTTTTTTTCCACTGTACCTACGACGATCGAGTAGACCGTCATAACAATATATATCCAAAGTTTTTTAATGTAGCAGTCAATACGTTTCTTCTGTTTTCAGTTCAATAATAACATACTTAGCCTTGTGCATAAAACTGCGACAATTTTTAAATTTTAATATGGAACAAAAATAAAACAAAATTGCTTTACCTAGCTTTGGGCAGGAATATATAACATGAGGTAGACTACTTTTGGATTTTTATATAAACAACTGGTCTTGCATTATTGTCTATAACTATTGTCTGGTCTTGCATTTGTACATTTTTATGGCAATTATGAGATCATCTCAGTTGAATAACAGTGTTAACAGTGAGAATCATATAGCCCTTAGGAAGTCACAAACTATATATCACAGAATGTTCACTCAAATCTACAATGTGTTCATAAATTCACTGTGCACTTGATGTAATGGGATAATAATAGTACAAATTAATGTATGTTTAAATAAAATTTTGGTTTACTTATTGATGTACATTTTTTACAATTTGAAGATGACATACCTTGAGAATCTTATAAAAGGTGCTCGAAGTGACCGCCTCAAACGTTAATGTAGCACTGAACATGTTTAAATTTATTTTTAAACACTTCAACCATCTGATCTTGTGAAATATTTTATATTTACATGGTTATGTCAGCTTTCAGTTATTTGATTGTGCATGGTCTGCTGCGATCACACCCCAGAGTAAATAATCTGGTGATTGCGGTGGCCACAAACCTTTTGAGATGATCTCTTCTCCAAAGACGTCATCGAAAAGTGTCATTAACATGTTAGCTGTGTGGACTGTAGCACTGTCTTGTTGAAAGATTCTGTGAGTTGACTGATGAAGTTCATTGAAGTGTTAGAACAGTAACAATCGCTTTTAATTTTCTGTTAAAAGAATATAGGGCTCACATTGTGACTCCTGCTAATTCCAACCAACACTTCAGTTCTTTTCATCATGTAAAGGCTGTTCATATAAACCATGCGGATTCTCTGATGACCAAAGTCATGAATTTTTGGAATTATTGTACCCTGAGAGATGAAACCAAGGTTCATCTGTGAAGACAGTGACATTAAGGACATCTTGAGAGTTTTTTCAATTAAATTGTTAAACCATGTACAGTGACCATATTGTTAAACCATCACAGTCTCTTGCCATGGTTAGTTTGTCTGATTTCTTATACAGCCATTATTTTGTATGGGAAAAGTTTCAGTCCATATCTAACTGCTTTATGGGCTTTAGCAACTCTGATTTCATGCTGCTTTGCCAGCTTAAGATTGATTTTGATGGGTTTAATAACATAGAATCTGAAATATCCAGTAGCTTTTGTTCATTTAGTTTAGACAGTCTTGTGCTTCATTTGACGTCTTAACGAATGAACCTTGGCACGTCTTAAAACAATTTCATGTACAACAACAGTAACTCTTAAGCATGGTTAGGTGCACATGCAACAAAAGCAACTCTACAAGAATTACAACTAACCTCTCGATTCACATGTAACACAGATAGTGTTACTAACTCAAACAGTGCCCCTATACCATCAAGTCTAGAGTGCACAGTGACTTTGTGAGTAGACTATTGATATCAAGATATAAAACAGACATTTTACAGCACAAAGTAAACACCCCATTACAAAGGATATATATTGTATAGATAATGCAGCAGAAGTATTCAAGAAATACAATATCAGAAAATCTGTCAGACTTGGTTAAGACTGCCGTTGAAAAGTTTTCATCTAGATAAATGTTAAATATAATCTATATGAAAACAAAGACACTGGGGAATTATTTTAAAGTCAACCTGAAAGAGGACTTTTCAGGATGCAACTTAATTGATTTATACTTTGTATATAACATTGTACCCACATTTGTATTATATTATATTTTTTAATATTTTGTATCAAAATATTTTAGCTGTTGTTCCTTTCATTAATGTCTAGTCATGTTAAATATGATAGAAATATAATTCCTATAAGAGAGAGATATTTTTTCTCTCTCTAAGATGTATAACCAGCTAATATAAAACTAAGTAATTGCAGTATATAATTTCAAAACAAAATAAATAGAACCCAGATCATAATGAAATAAAAACATTATGTCATTATGTTCAAAATATGATAGTAAAATTTTTATTGAGACATTTGGTGTTTATTTATTAAAGTTTTGTAAGGGCTAACAAGTCTTTTTTATCTTCATTGTCATATAAGGAAGTTATGTGTCACATGATTTGTAAATTACGTGTCACATGTAGTAGTGATGAACTACAATATTAGTATATTTAGTATACTGAGTAGAAGAAAAATATTCCATAAGTGGGATTATACAGATTTGAACAAAAGTTAATTTCCAGTTAAATTTTTTAGATGTAGAGGTTTATGCTCAGATCTGGAATAGATATTATTGTGCTGTAGTAATGTTAAGAGTTGTAATAAACTTGGTAATTTTCAGAGCACATGGTAGTAGAAGAGGGTTACATTCCTCACAGATGGACTAATATGTCAGCATCAACTGTTTCTGACAATGAGATGTCCCGCATAGAGCATAAGTTGGTTAATACTCTTAGTCAAGACAATTATTTTGGTGCAAGAGAACATTCTGGGTCAGAAGCAGAAGACAAGACCGCAGATAAATATTTATTTCCTTATACAGGTATTTATTAAGAATATTGTACTTTGTGAGTTTAGTGCTCTTACCATTTTTTGTTTGTGATATTATGTTTCAAGGAATATATTTTAAAATTGAATGTGTGTATGTGATATTAATTTCGATAATTAAAACAATTTGTTTAATATGTCATTTCAACAAGTGTGAATTAAACATTTGGATGGATATCCTTGATGGAAAAAATACTAAACATTTGAAATTATTTAGTGTTAAACATAAGTTTCTTTTAACTACTTGCACACGTACTTTAATTTAATCAGCAATATTAGTTTTACTTGTAAGTACATGATTGCAGTAAATGTATTTAGAACATGAACAATACAATTATTACAATATACAAAAGGTTTCTATTGGCATTTACATTATTTAACAGTTATTAGGCCTGTTATAGGAATAACAAGGGTACATAATTACCATCATGTTTTTGTTGCTTCCCATGGATTAAAATTAACTTAATACAGTGATTTGTTAACACATAACTGTAGTAATAGATACACAGTTCTAGGTGTGTCTGGTGGTTTTTATGCAATTATCTCCAACTTCTAGGATTAAAATAAAACTAAAACCATCATAGAAACTATTAATATATTACTTATTGTGTTTTTTAAAAAATTGTGTTGCAGCCTGTATTAAGTTGATTATACACAGTAGACCATTCATTACTGTAATTTTAACATTACTATCACTAGCAGGTTTTATGTATGAAACTTGTTATGAAATGTTCACAAAAATATAATTAAAAATAGTCGTTATAAGCTCTATTCAGAAAGTGGCTTCTATTTTGTATAAAAACAGCGCTGTAAAGTTACAGCAATTATATTATATGCATCTTAAAACTACAACTTAGAACTAATTTCCTGGCCTCTTTATAAATTTAGTCATTTATCATATCATTTTACAAGTTCCTACATTTATTTGTCATCAAAGTACTATGTTGCGAGCCAGTTCGTCCTGTGTGATAACTAAAGCAAGTCAAGGTGAATCGGAAGTATACAGGAGCACTGTCAATTTTTTTGTGCACTATTTCCTCAACATTTCCAAACAAAACAATTGATTCATGGTTCTCTTGCAGGGGCAAAAAATTCTTTTGTTACCTGCAGGACTACAATTTCCATTTATATAAAAAATTGTTTAAAAATGCTTTAGTATATAAAGAATGTCTTTACTTTCTTGGATTTCGTTGTCCATGACGTGTCCGTTACTTAACTAAATATCACTATTACATTAATGACTCGGAACACTAGGTTTTTTATAAGTAAAAGCAGAAAGTTTTACCTTACAGCCTGAACCGGTTTTCTCCTTTAAAAGGCTTCTTCAGAGGGTGCCGCTGGTAGCGCTGTCCGTCTTGTTGTGGGTGATGGAATCGAATTTTGAAAGATCAATGCTGTGTGTGTGGGGTGAGATATGTTCGAATAATGCGTGCGATTTGAATTGTGTCTGTTCGTTTAGGATGTCGTTTTCATTTGTTTTTGTGTGTTTGTATATTTTCAATTGTTCTAGAGTGTCTAGTTTTCAGCCTTTTGTGTGTACGTGTAGAATGTTCATGTTATTGTCGATGTTTTTATATGTGTGGTTTGCTTCAATGAGGTGGTTTGCAAAGGTGGATTCTGTAGTGGAGTGGAGTGCCTTTGTGTGTTCAATGTATCTCTGTTTGAAGCTACGTCCTGTCTGGCCTATGTAGAATTTATTGCAATTTGAGCAATGTAAGGTAAAACTTTATGCTTTTACTTATAAAAAACCTAGTGTTCCGAGTCGTTAATGTAATAGTGATATTAATGTCTTTACGTTGAGTCACACACCTACCAGATGTTCTTGGGTTTAATATGATTTGGAATTTTTGTTCAAAAACTAGCTGGGTATTTGTTTTGTTCCAGACTGTAATTGTAACACCACAGTTCTTCAGATATGACAGTTTATTTCACAACCATAGAAATTGTAAGTCGTCTCAAACTTATTCTCTCAAATCATGACACAAATCCAAACAATTGTGTTCCAGAGTCTCTGCCAGTGAACATGGCACAAATTTTTCAAAAGAGCATATTTTTTTTATCTTCTATAAAAATTCACTGACCACGATATACTGGCTATCTCAGAAATTACAACAATTGTCTACGAATGATCTTAATTGATTATGTGGTGAGGTGTTTTCAAGATTTTCATTATTTCAGGTAAGTGAAAGTCAGCTAAGCAAGAAAACATCACACTTGCTGTCTGTTATCAGCCACCATTACATTGTCACCATTATTATAGATGCCTGAAATGAGATAACACCTAATGATTATGCATACTATTGACCCAGCAGCCTATTGTGTTAGAATAAGATATATTTAAAAAGTAAGAGCAACTTGTGAATGAACAGTATTTGGCAGCAGTGGATCATATTATGCATGTGGTATATGTTCAACTGCTTCATTCCAGTTGTGATTAGATTTCTCAGTGCGAAAGAATGTAATGCTTCCAACATTGTGTGAAGTTTATAAGTCCTGTAATGACTGAAGGTAAGGTAATTATGGTCACACAGACACTCATGACAAAGAGAGGAGTTGAGGGCCTAGTTTTCAAGTGGATGATGTTATTGAACAAGTGAATGTAAAAGTTTAAGAAAGCAGTGGTTTACAATTTGTGTTCTTGCATCAGTATTGCCACATATTTCATGGAGTACAGCATTGTTACTGCAAATTTATGCTGTTGAACAAGATGGGTCCCAAACATGTTGACAGACGCACACAAAAGTCAAAGGATGACATCTGCACATGCATTTTTTGGACCATTATGATAGAGAGGGAGATGAACTTTTTCCCATATCTAACTGGTGATGAAATGTGGGTTTTGTACGTCAGTATCAGTGGCGAAGTTACATGGAGGCAATTGAGGCAATGCCTACCCTAAAAAATTCTGTAGAATAAAAATTATAAATACGTATGAACTACATAACGTAAAGATTACCACATTGTTACCGCGACTGTCGAATTTATTAGGCCGAAACGTGCTTTACTGAGCGACCGCTAGATGGTGACAGGTGAGACTTGGCATAGCTCGTTTAAAGCGAATGAGGCAACCTGAACTTGCCTCAGCGTTTTTTGTATACATCGTATGTAAGCAATGTGCTGGAGTGATACGGAAGTGAAGGGAGGGGGGATTGTCCCATGCTGTACACATAGAGCGTTGAGGCATGCCTCACTTCTGTGGTCCAAACATTCAAGTTAAAGCGCACTGTGTTGTTTATAAGTGTGTTTATTTTATGCGGTTATTAAAAGTGTCCCTGTTATTCCGCTGAACTAACAGATGATCAAGATTGTTATTTGAATTATTTGTAAAATTAAACATATATATAGAAACTAATCAAGTTTAAAAATTTGAAGTTCAGTCAGTTGTATTATTGTGTATGACTAATACAAGGATTGTTCAATAGAAACACGTATAGAGCTGTAAAGCATTTTTTATTCAACGATTTTAAAAGAAGTCTTCATTAACATTAAGACATGAGTTCCACTGTTACACCAACCTGTAGATTCCCTGCTAGCAAAATTCTTACGGCTGTTTGTGGAACCATTCGCTTACAGCAAACTCTACCTCAGCGTCCGATTTGAACCACCATCCTTTTAGTGATTCCTTAAAAAAAAATTTAAGATAAGATTTTTGCTTACCCATGTATTAACTACTAGCTTCGCCACTGGTCAGTATTGAGTCAAAACAATACATGCAGTGTCATCATTCAAGTTCACCGAAACAAAACAAAAATTCAAACAAACCTAATGAGCCTGGAGATCATGGACACTATTTTATTGGGCAACAAATTGTCCTGTTGGTAGAATTTATGGAGCAGGATTGATGGTAACAGCTAAAGTTTACTGTTAAATGCTTTCAAAACTGAGGCATGCAATTCAGAATTGGTGATATAGGATGCTGTTGTCAGTTATTGTTCTCATTCAAACAATGCCCCCTTGCCTGCACTGTTGAGAAGATTTGTCATTTAAAGTGCGAACTTTTGGATTACCCCCATTACAGTCCAGACTTCGTACCTTCTGATTTTCATGTTTTTTTTTCCACCTTCTGATTTCCCATATCTCAACAATTCAAAGACAGTGAGGAGTTGAAAACAGAAGTGTGAACTGCATGAAATGACAGGTGGCAGATTTTATGAACATGTTTAAAAGGCTTATCCTAGGTTCAATAAGTGCTTAGAAAATAGTGGTGACTGTAGGGAAGTAAATAGGTGGATACAAATATTAAAATTTGTCTATTATTTTTAAATTTTGTAATAACATTGTTTTCTTTAATGAACTACCAGCCCCTAATTTTGAAACATGCCTCGTTTCCACGCCATTTTTTTAGACTCCCCCCCCCCCCCACACACACACAAAGAGGTCAGAGAGATGAACCCATTATGTGGAACAGTTTTAAGAATTTCTGATATAACTAATTTGGCAAAGTTGTAAATTATGTGTCGCTGAAAAACCTGCCCTGTGTATAATCAGTAAAATCAGGTACCTGTGTGTATAATCAGGTATTGTTTAGTAAAAACATCTGAAGTGGATGGACTATCCAATTTAATAATAGGAGTAAACTGATGAATCTTACATGATTGTTTCTTTCAGCCATGAAAATAATGACTTACTAAAAAGAAGTAATTGTCTATAGAGCTTCTGAGCTCATGAGTCAATAATTATTTTTAAAATCTTGTTTCTTAATAATGTAGACATATTAAGACAATTGTTGTTAAATCATGTATACATTATTAGTAGATTGTTAAGTATATGAAACTTTAGCGTACAGTCCCCTGCTAATCACTTTCCATAAAATATGATGTGCTGTTAACAGAATATAATAAATAGTAAAAATATAGGAGTACTTACCTGTCCTCTTAATATTGTTACAATGAACCCTCGAAGTGGCGAACATCGATTTTGAGACGTGCTCCCTAACTCTAAAGTACCAATGTACCAAAATTAGATATGTCCTACTGTCTCAGTATTTCGTTGTTTTTGTTTGTTTACAGCTGACTTGATTGCACCACATTCTTTGCATAATACTTTCAGAAGGTTGTAGGGAAATTTTGTATATACTATGATACTTTGTTTCTGTTAATTTTGCTTTAAAATTATTCCAAATAAAGCGTCAGCTAACAAGGTTTGTTGGCTATGTTGCACATATTTACTGTAAAGCATGTTTGTTTACGTTGTCTTTTTAGTGTTTTTATTGTGTTTGTTTTAATATTTTGAAGTAACTACTTTTACTGTGTATTTAAACAAAGTGTGCAAATCATGAAAATGTAAGCTACGAGTGATTGACCCTAAATGTTTGGCTATGTTGTACATATTTACTGACTAGTTTGTTTTAATATTTTTCTTTAAATATGTCCAATAATTACTTAACCAAATGTGAAAAAAAGAAAACAACATGTAAGTCATGAGTTACTGGAACTGCATTTTTTGGTTATCAACAGTTATAAGAATTTGCAAATTGTCCAAAATTTCAATAATTTTTTAATTATATTTTTTCTTTCAAAAACAAAAAATTTTTTAAGTCATAAAATTTCATAACATCCACTACATACATATATATGTCCTTTAGTGTATTATCCTGAATGTTATCTGTAATTTGATATTTGATGTGACATGTTTTGACTACAAATACAAATATTAGAATATAAATTTTACTTTAAGCATGCATAGTAGTGAAGTGTCTCTTGTTGCCACAGAAATTATAGTTGCTGCTTATAGGGTTGAACAGTGTAATAAAATAATTGAACACCAGAGGTACTCACAACTTTAATTACAGTTCCAGTAACAGTAAACCGTCCTATACAACAATAATAACAGTAAACCCTTGTGATCATCCAAGACACGCTAATGTCAGCACACAACAAATATCACCTAATTGACATTGCAGTAAATTGTAATATTCCTTAGAAAATCTTTCTCTCGGTCCTCTATTTGTTTTATGTAATTTTTGTCTCTGACTCAACTAATTTTTATTTACTCTCTTTTTTATTTTTGACATTGATTTAATTGTAACAACATCCAATGTTCCTATTTAACAATGGTATCTCATTTCTGTTCTAGAACATGAAAAAATCTCAATCTCAGGGTTAACGTAAAAGTAATGTCAAATATTGTAAAAGTCATAAATATAACATACAATATAATATTTGTGAATGAGATGTGGTAATTATGTGTTCTGAATGTCTGTTGAATAGTGGTGGGTTCTTTGGATCATACAAGAACAATACAAAAAACCTATGACTACTAATAACTATGGTGTACAAGTGTACAAATAAAAATTCACTTTTATAGCGTTTATATTGTTTTTGTCGTAATTATTTAGTTGTAACTCGATCATTAATGTAGTAATGTAGGTTAAAATATCTGGCTTAGCCTTGGAGCAATCTCACCAATCTGGTAGTTCTCTTATGCATTTATTGCTTAATTCTTCACTCCTGGACTTCAAGTTTTTGTACTTTCGATTAAAACATTATTCGTCTAGTTGTTTCAATAGGTTTTCTTGATCATCTCGTCTTTTATCTGCCATTAATTTGTATAAAGGTTCAGGAGCAAAATTAATATGTTCTGCCTTGTTTTTAGATTTTTTCCAACAACAATCATTCTTTTTACCAAAAACACTAATTCCTTCAATTAAGGCGTTGACTGTGATATGTTATGGGTCACAGGTTCGGTTTCACAATTTCTAATTAACATGATTCTGTTGACCTTTATTTTTTTCTTCGTCACTATATTATTATAAGTTTTTTTTAACATAAGATTTTCTATTTTTTAATTATTTACTTTGTTTGATTTCACTATATGGGTTATATAACTGGTTCATATAGATTATACGAGGGCTATCCAGAAAGTAACAGACGTTTTGACCGACCGCGACGGTGGGCGGGGATAGAGCCGCCATCTTGGTGTCAGAACGTTCCTACACTCAGTACGCATCCAGCTGTGGTAGCGTGCAGTCTGTGCCCCTCTTACTTTGCTCTCTGTGATGTGTTAAAATGTGCGCTGCAATAGAAAATCCCGCCACTTGTGAGGTGCGTTCTGTGATTAGGTTTTTGTTGGCAAAAAATCACAAACCAATTGAAATTTATCGCCAACTTTGTGATGTGTACGGAAAAGGAATAATGAGTGAAAGCCGAGTGAGGCAATGGTGCATTGATTTTAAAAATGGCCGTACCAATGTTCACGATGAGGACCGCAGTGGTAGACCTAGCCTTGTGACTGATGAACTGGTGATGAAAATCAACGACAAAATTCGTGAAGATCGTCGTTTCACGATTACGGAACTTTCGAAACATTTTCCCCAAATTATACGGAGTTTGGTGCATGAAATTGTGGCGGAAAAGCTTGGTTACCACAAATTTTGTGCTAGGTGGATTCCGAAAATCCTAACGGAAGACCACAAAAAACAGAGACTGGCTGCAGCACTAACTTTCCTCGAAGATTACGACAAAAATGGTAACAGTTATCGATCGTATCGTAACTGGGGACGAGACTTGGGTGAAGCATGTCAATAGTGAAACAAAAAGGCAGTCGATGGAATGGGGACACACAGATTCTCCCAAGAAACCAAGGAAGTGTTTGCAAACGCTGTCAGCAAGAAAGATCATGGCTACTGTGTTTTGGGACTCTGAAGGAGTGATTCTCGTTGATTTTCTTGAATGTGGCACAACAATTAACTCAGAGAGGTATTGTGAAACACTGAGAAAGTTAAGGCGCGCGATACAAAACAAGCGTCGGGGAAAACTTAGTGCGAAGGTTTTGTTTTTTCACGACAATGCATGTCCACACACGGCCAATCGTACCCGAGAGCTCTTCGATGGTTTTGGATGGGAGATGTCCGATCATCCACCATACAGCCCGGATTTGGCGCCGAGCGACTATCACCTCTACCCAGCGATGAAGACAAGGCTCACTACACAACGCTTTAATACTGACGCCGAACTGCATGCCGGTGTAAACCAGTGGTTGAAATCGAAGGCGGAAGATTTCTACAGAGACAGTATTGAAAAACTTGTGCCACGGTATGATAAGTGCCTTAATTTGAATGGCGATTATGTAGAAAATAGCTTAAGAGTGTGCCTTTCAAATGTATATAATAAAATTTTGTTTTTTCATTTTGTAAATTTTTTATTTCAAAACATCTGTTACTTTCTGGATAGCCCTCGTATATTCCCTTCAATGCTCATTATAATTAACTGACCTCCTCATAGTTAAATATGTTTATTTACAATGTCTTATTTTTTACATTCTAGTTTCACACATTTATATATTATATTTCTATTTATAAATTACTATGTACATTTTTTTTTGTCATTTGATCTTCACTTCTGGCTATTTTGGTCATCGCCAGTCATTGTTTGTCACTGTCATGAAATTATTTACTCCATGAGTTTTCATTCTGTATTTCCCAATTATTTATTTATTATAATATTTCTCTTTTTGTTTTGATTACTTAAAAGGATTGCGTTTATGCATATTTTACCGTGAATTTTGATGGTACATTTGTTTTTCCTTTGAGGTATATTTTTGTTATGTTATAAAAGTATACAAGTTATCAGTTACAGGTATCCATCCATAGTAATTCACAATTCATGCCACACTAAACCACCATCATAGCACACCAAATCACAAATGACAACAAGTAATAACTGTATTTGTCACTTCGCTTTACTATAAACAGCTCACACAGCAAATCAACTGGCTATCTTCTTCATTAAATCCTGCTACTCACAGAATATGTGCAGAGCATCACATAAGCCGTGCATGTTTATATCTCTTCAGTATAGCATTGCCCCATCCTTAAGAATGTGTGTCCTCAACTGGCAAATCCTCTTGCTTGTAAGTTTGGCTCTGGAAACTACATTTCCACTTCCACATTATTTTCTCTTACTCGCAAATACATGTTCTTTGATTCCAATTTATTTTTCCAAATCACTCCCAATCTCCTGAGTAACATCATATTAGCAACCTTTGCTGATCCTACAGGTATCTTTCTATCATTGAGCTCTTCTACTCCCTTTACTTCCAGTACATCTTTTCTTTCTGTTCTACATTTTGTTTACTTGCAGCCAATTTTTCCTCTCCAGTGGCTTCTCCTATGCAATCTTACTTTAATGGATCAACGAGCAGGGACTTCAATATGGCAAACATAGTTTTGTGCAGATTTTGTTTGTCTAGTTGCAATCTTTTTTTTATGTTTAGTAATATTTATGTCAATAAAGACAAAAAGAACATTATTAAAATCCCAAAGAATGCTGAAGAATGTATGGAGAAAAACTATCATTAATAGTCTTGCTTAAAAAATAGTCATTCTAATTCAGTTGCTTTCATTGTTGTACTTGGGCCTGCCTATATAGAATATTCTTAGAAGAAAGGAACTAACTTGAATTGATGTTTGTTTTTTGTCAAATTATGAGTAGTAAACACAGCATTCTCTGAATAATGTCAGACAGTTGATCATCTGACCAAAGTGACCTCCTAATTTTTCTACTTATTGTTTAATATGTGTTAAGGTACAAATTGATATTCTAGTTTGCCTCATTAACACATTGTAAAACAGTTGGAACAAAAACAAAAGGAATTGAAATTGTTATTTCTTTAACCACTTCTTTTCTTATAAATTGAAAAACATTCAAACTTATTTTGCAAGTTTCATTGTGAATAATTTTCCTATATTTGCTATTTGAGCTTGCAAGAGAAGTATTCATTTTAATAAGAAAAATTGTATTAACAGATAAACATGCAAACAATAATTATCAAAATATAATAATGATATTAAACTAATGATAGAAGTGAATTAACTACAAAAGTAAACAATAATATGAATTACTGTAAAATAGTGAAACAATTTTCCTTCCAAATAATAAATAAATACAAAATAATAAATAATAATACGTATAAATGAAGGTAATAATATCAAAAGAAAGACCAGGATGACATGTAATGCTTCAAAAATGAACAACACAAAAACAGGAGACATAATATGTTGTCAACATCTTCACTTGACTAGCTTTGCATAACAGCTGATTCTTCATTCCCTTCCGATTGTTCAGAATTTTAAAGTATAGTGGAAATCGGTTAACACAAAATGACGGGGACCAGTTATTTTGTACGTGTAAACCGAATTTCGCGTTAAGCGAACAAAAAGTGAAACAAAATGAGGAAGTGAACAAATAGTGTACTGTAGATTATTTATTGTACTGTCTAGTAAAATGCAACAAATACAACCTTTTATTTATCCTCATGGTTTATTATTGTTAATTTTTCTTAAAATTATTATTAGCTGTTCTACTAGGGGTAACCCAAAAGTAAGGTCTCCAAAGGACTAGAGCCGCAGGGAAATATTTTGGGCGGCAGTTGACAGCACTGCTGTGTGCGGCCATCTCCCCTCTTTCAAACAAGCGGTTGCTGAGCTTGCTCAGTCGATTAGTCTTGGCTTGGCAGCCGTTAAGAATGGAGCTCCCAATCACTGTTCCCGCCAAGTGCGGACTTCACGAAGTCATTCGATTTCTTAATGCAAAAGGTGTCAAAAACGTCCGCTAGTGGTGTAGAGAGTTTAAAGCTGGTCGTACAGAAATTCATGATGACGAAAGAAGCGGGAGACCGTCAGTGTCAGACGAGACGATCAGGAAACTTGACGAAGTCGTGCGTGAAGATCAGAGGATCAGTATCCACGAGCTCTCTTTGTTTCCTTCCTGACGTTTTGAAATCCACCATTCAGAGGATTGTGACTGAAAAGTTGAAATATCGGAAGGTGTGCGCAAGGTGGGTTCCGCGAATGCTCACAGAAGACCACAAACGGCAACACGTCGAAGCTGCCCGCGAATTTCTTGAGCGCTATGCAGACGAAAGAGACGACATTTTGAATTCCATTGTCACAGGTGACGAAACGTGGGTTCACCACTTCACACCTGAATCCAAACGACAATCACTTGAGTGGCGGCATCCAACTTCGCCAAGGCGGCGAAAATTCAAACAAACACAGTCTACCGGCAAGATCATGGCGACTGTTTTGGGATCGGAAAGGTGTATTGTTGATCGATTTCATGCCTACTGGGACCACAATAAACGCAGACGCATATTGTGAGACACTCAAAAAACTCAAACGGGCGATTCAGGACCGGAGAAGAGGAATGCTCACCAAGGGCGTGTCCATTTTTCACGACAGTGCTCGCCCTCATGTCGCCCGCGCAACCACCGATCTTCTGAACCAATTTTGATGGGACATAATCACCCACCCCCCCTATAGTCCGGACTTGGCACCTTGTGACTATCATTTGTTTACACATTTGAAAGAACATTTGGGTGGAATGCGATTCAACGACGATGACGAGGTCAAACGCTATTCAATGACATGGCGGCAAGTTTCTATGACACTGGCATACTAAAACTGCCACAGCGGCTCGAAAAATGCATTGAACGTAACGGCGATTATGTTGAAAAATAGTGTGTTCTTATGCTTCACAACCATGTAAAAAGTTTTGATAATAAATTTTTTTTTCTATTTTTAAAAAATATGGAGACCTTATTTTTGGGTTACCCCTCGTAAATTTAGTCCTATGATTTAGGTTTTCTTATAGACTACTGTATGTCTTTCAACTTTACCGTAGTTTTCGTGTTTATCTTTATTTAAAATAATCCGTTATTTCTTTTGCACACAATTTTGCACTATTTTATTTTCAACAAATTGTTCTAATTTATCAACATGTTCAAACATTTCACCTTCCGAGTTGGCTTCAAAATATCGACAAACACGGCTCAGCAACGAAAGGATATCGGTAGTGGTAGGAACATTTTCACTATCATTTTCCGTGTCAAGTTCATCGTCACTATCATCACCTTCACAGTTGTCAACTTGCACTGTTTCCACAATATCGGTATCTGTTAATACGGGAGCCATAGTTACGTTCTCGTTGACAGTCACGTCCTCATTTAGAGAAATTGAAACATTTAATACAGATGACACACGATTAAACATTTCAGATAGTGTAGGATCAGTTTCATTTTCTTCGGGTTGTTCAGTTTCTGAATTCAAAATGAATCGAGCATGAGCGAAACAATTTTGAATTGTTGTAGGCGTCACGAGGTTCCACGCTGTTCTTAAGTTACAAGCATCCAGAACATTTACACAGAAATCTTTTTTCCCCTCAATAGTGGCCAAGTATTTCCGCAGAAGTAACTTTCTGTACTGAAATTTTAAATTTTAAATAATACCTTGATCACAAGGTTGTAGGACACTAGAGTTAACTGCATGGAAGTAGTACCGTCAAGGTCACTAACTTTCACTGCTTCTCCCTGTCACCTCCACGCCCCTCGCCCAGCGTTGTTGCTGGCTAATACAGTGTGTAGCGTTTTAGCAGTGTTACGAAAACAAATTTCATACATCCACATTATATTCCTCGTTTCAAATTTATTTATGCGTATCGCGTAAATGAATTTGTTTTATCAGGAATAATTAGTTGTGGGTAACACTACTCAGTTAAATTCTGGGCGCCAGTATTTGAGCTATAAAAATTTGTGGGAGTTGGCAACATATTTTTTGTTGTAGCGTAAATATCTACAGAATTTCTATCTTTGCGTTTCTTCTCTTTCTTTGGCTTTTTTTTGTTACGATTTGCAGTTCTCTGAAACTACTATTTATACTGCGCTGGTTTTTCTTATGTTAGAATCTAAACCTTTTAGCAATACACACCCTAACTTTACGAAGTACCATTAGGTCAGTTATTTTGTGATTTCCGTACAGTGAACTTACTTATTTAAAGTTTTACTGTCTTCTTCATGGGCGGTTATTCTACAGACTGACAGTTGTCTGAGAACGCTGACCTTGCCTGCTGTTGTCGCTTTAATTTTTTCATACTCACGGTCTTTTCCCTTTTGTAAATGAATCTGTTTTTGTTCTCTACACGGTCGTTCCTAAGCCATATGGTTCGGAAGTTCTGTTAGGTATATGTACACATTTGGTATGCAAATTGCGTATACCCTGTCGGCATGTCTTTTTGGTAAATATTGCTGTCTGACACTTTTATGAATGCCTTTGTCATTTTACAATCCCCTCAAAAATGTGTATGTTTACTGCCCGCGCTGCTACCTTTCTTCCGTTGCACAAAGATAAATAGGACTGAGCAATTTCTGTAAACAAAATTGTCGCTGTTGTGGCAAAAGTCAATCCCATTTCAGTTACAGTACCCCATTCCAAGTAGGTTGGGTGAACGAGGTGAGGAAGAGACGAATTAGCAACAAACATCCAAAATATTTATCGTCCTTAGTATTGTTGACAGACATTTTGTGCGTTTCATGTGAATGGTTGACGTCTTTATTGTAGACAGTGTGTGTATTAGTTTATTTCAATAATTTGTATTTATTATGAGTGATATTGAGGAACAGTATCCTACATTTAGTTCGAGTACAAGCGGCGGTGGTGTACGTGCGGGCCGAGAGGACATTAGAAAACAAAGTAAAGTCATCATAGCAAACGTTTACAAGTTTTTTAAAAATCTTGCATATAATGAAGAAGCCAGGAGGAACATAAACTTTGCACAAGTTCGAAAATTGACAGCGGAAGCTTGTGGCATTTCTGAACAGTCGGTGCAACGTATTAGCAATACCATTGCTTCGGCAGATGATCAAGGCGTGAGTGTTGTGTTCAGTTCTCCAAGGAAAGGGTATAAACGGGAACACAAAAACACTGAACTGGACGATTTTAATAAACAAATAGTCCACAGGACCGTACTAGAATATTACAACCGAGGGGAATACCCCACTGCAAGCAAAATTCGAGCTGATCTCTGTCAGAAAATCAATTATTCTGGTTCATAAGCCTCCGTACTTCGCCTTCTGAAAGTGCTTGGTTTTAAATTTAAGAAGTGCAACGATGGACGAAAATTTTTAATGGAGCGCAGAGACATTGCTGCCTTGAGAGCGAAGTTTTTGAGAACCATGCATATACATCGTACGGAGGACAACAGGCCTATAATTTATTTGGATGAAACCTGGATATCACAGAATCATACGAATAAATACATCTGGCAAGATTCCAGAGGGAACGGTGGGCTGAAAGTACCTACTGGTACAGGTGGCCGGCTGATTATTGCACATGCTGGATCCGCAAGTACAGGTTTCATAGCAGGTGCCAAACTTGTCTTTCGTGGCAGTAAGCATTCAGCTGCATCTGACTACCACACAGAAATGAATGCTGAAGTTTTTAAGACCTGGTTTGTTGGTATGTTGCGCTCCTTGGAAGAAGGCTCTGTCATCGTGATGGATAATGCCAGCTATCATTCTGTACAAATAGATAAACCACCATGTTCAAACTGGCGTAAAGTGGATATCATGGAGTGGCTGCATAAGAAGAGAATTTCATTTTCCACAGCTGAAACCAGGGATGAACTTCTTTCTAAAGAAGAGATCCGAACGGCCAAGAAGACGTACGAATTGGATCAACTGGCAAATGAAATGGGACATACAGTAGTGCGCCTGCCACCATATAATTGTCAGTATAATCCGATCGAGCTGATATGGGCCCAAGTTAAACGGTATGTTGCAAACAAGAATGCGACTTTCAGAATGGCCGATATTGAACAACTTGCACACGAAGCTTTGGACAGGATAACTCAGGAAGACTGGGAGAAGTGCGTAAGACATGCGGAGGCACTACAAGAAGCCGATTACTCAAAGCAGTGCACGAGAGACACCACAGTGAAGGCCTTCATCATACACTTACGTGTGAGTAGTGACAGCGAACCTGAGTCCAGTGAATCCGAAGATGAATTACTGCAGGAGTGTTAAAAAGTGTATATAGGTGGTAAACGTGTCTATAGCGAAGCGTAGTATTTTCTATTTTTATTGAAACATAAAAAACCGTGTGTGCGTGTTTTCTTCAGGAGTGTTATGAATGTGCTCTGTGCTATCACTTTGCAAAGTGATAATTGTGTGACTAACCCTATTTAAGGTGAGTTTTTCACCCTGTAAGGACAGTGCATAAAATATAGAATTATAAATTTAAATTCTATATTTAAAGATTTATAATATATTAATATATAAATAAGGAATTTTAAATTTATTTCATGAGGCATTTGTATTTGTTGTTTATAAAATTATCCTTATTTTCTTAAGAAATCCAATTCGTTTCACGTTTATACATACCATTATTTTTATGCTACTTGTGCATGTAACGTCTTATAGTATAGTTCTAATTTTTTTACTTAATTATTAATAAGCAGCGCAGGAAATAAAAATAGAATATTTTTCTGAGTCACGAATAGTGCGGTGTCTCTTCAATAATTAAATGGGGCAAGCTTAAGACACAGGATGCGTATAAAAATTCGTTCAAACAAACTATAGCTGACACGTCGAATTGAATGTTATGTATAAGATACGGAAATTAATTGTTAATTAATTATTAACAATATATTAATTGTGATGTAATTATTATTAAGATTTATTGACAATGTAACAGTGTACTCTAATGCATGTATTAGAAACTTTCTCACTTTGTTATATTCTTTACATTAAGTAGGCTTACTTACTAGTGTAGCATTTTTCGGAAGAAAGGGAAACTGTTGCTTAGTGGCAACGCTGTAAGTAAGCGGTGTGACCTTGACGATACTACTTCCATGCAGTTAACTAGTCGTGTTCGGTGGTAGAAAAACAAGTTTAATTGCCATCAATTTTATGTCACATGGATGGGCAGGACAGTTGTCAATAATTAACACAATTTTCCTCTTCTGAGAAGTAAAATGTTTTTCTAACAAAACCAGCCATTCGGTAAAAATTTTAGACGTCATCCACGCTCGTTTGTTAGCTCTATATTCTACTGGCAACTTTTTAACATTTTTAAAACAGCGCGGCTTTAAACTTTTTCCTATAACAAGTAACGGAAGTTTTTCTGACCCATCAGCATTGCAACCTACCATCACTGTCACTCTCTCTTTGGACTTTTTACCACCAGAGCACTGCTCCCCTTTGAATGAAAGTGTTTTATCGGGCATACAACGGAAAAATAGTCCTGTTTCATCGGCGTTGAAAATATCCTTACGTGGATAGTCTTTTAAAATTGCAGGCAGCGTAGATTGCAACCACGATGATGTCATTTCTTGTGACAGGTGGTCTTGATTCGCCACAGATGTTTTTAAAGGTTATGCCATTTCGTTTTTTAAACCTTTCTAGCCAGCCAGGATTTGCAGTGAAATTTAAGTTCATCTGTTCAGCAAAAACGTTTGCTTTCTCCATCAGTAGTGGTCCAGAAATAGGAGCATCTTGTGATCTTGCTTGCTTAAACCAAACAAGAAGAGCAGCCTCTAAGTTTTCATGGTTTGCCTTACGGAAACGTTTTCTGCCTGGTTCAAACTTGCCCGACTCATACAGTTCTAAAGTTTTATCTCTATTTTTTATAATCGTGGATAACGTCGAGTTTGGTATACCGAATGTTTTACAGATTTCTGTTTTAGTTCGAATACCCTCATTAACAGCTTGGAGGAGTTCAACTTTTTTTTCTAAAGAGAGGGCACTTTATTTACACACTTTCTTCTCCATTTTACTTCCGGACTGCAAAAACAAAATTTACGAAAGCGTAACTTCACTTAAGACGTACACGTCACACGCTTAACGTCACTTAACTGGCTGTAAAAGACTAAGAAGTTTGTACAGTAAAAAAGTAAACAGTTAATCCTCACAACTGAGTAAATTTTTTACAATAAAATGGTATCAGTACCGTACCGCAAACTTTACCACCGCTGTACACGCACAGAATACAACTGAACTGAACTCACCACACCCTATAGAGTAGGTAGTTAATGTAAGCGATAACAGTTTATTTGCAGTCAATGAACAACACATTTGGTGCTGAAGGAGAGGCTATGGTTTCTCGTAAACAACGGTACACTGTATACAATATGTACTGTAAATAGAACTTGGTATGAAGACAAAACAAAACAGGTAGACAAAACAAACTATGGTCACTACCTGCTCTTTCTCTTTTAGAGATGAAGAATGGATTCCGTTACATCGAAAACAAGCTCTTGGGCGTACTTGTGTGGCTTTATTTTGTATGCAGTTACTGTACTTAAAAGTCAGCCAAAAAAAAAATTATTTTTAACAAAACTTTTCGTGTTAACCGATATTTTTCAGGTAAACCTTTCGTGTTAACCGTACAAATAATACACTGTACATAACAGACGGCGATCGGTATCCGAGTGGTATTTCGTGTTAACCGATATTTTGTGGTAACCGTTTTCGCGTTAAATGATTTCCACTGTAGACTCTCGTCCATATGTAAAGTGGTTTCTGCACACATGCCTTTAGCTTTTTAATACTATTATACACATGTCTGTTATGCCAGAAATGAAGAGAAACATGAATGATATGATAGGTTGGCAATAAATATACTTACAATATTTCAGTGCAGTCAGCTTTAATATTCATCTTCTAACGACATGTAGCAGTATGTTGTAGTAAATATCAAGTATGTAAATAAACACTGAATGGCAGTACACACGTATTTATACGATACAGCTCCACTTGATGTATTTGCCGTAAATATTTTTGTTCTATGAACATACAGCATTTTTGGAAACATTATTTGCCGGGCTATTAGGCCATGGTCTATAGTTTGTGTTGACAGACGTTTTGGCCTCACCATCGGAGGCCATCATCAGTGTCGAAAACTTCACCCCAGTGATTAGGTAGAGACTTTGAAGTGGCAGAACACCCCAGTGAATTGGCAGACACCTTGCCAATTGTTTCCAACACTGATGATGGCCTCTGATGGTGAGGCTGAAACGTCTGTCAACACAAACTATAGACCACGGCCTAACAGCCTGGCAAATAATGTTTCCAACTATGTTGGCGCCAGCTGTAAAAGCCTTCGGAATTCTATACTGCATTTTTATTTACAAAAATTTAACTACGTTTATATTGAATCACATTATCATACTTCAGTGAAATTAAATCCTTTTTCTTCACTGTTGAATAATACTTTGACTTCAGGAACAAGTCAACTAGTTATACAAAGTTAAATAACTTTTAAACAATTAGATTTTATGTCGAATTAATTGTAATACTTGAAACAGTACAAAGTAAAGCAATTGCACCACTTGAGGTAACCTCTAACGTAACTTGTGGCAAGGTAATAATTTTGTTTACAAAATCAGTACAAACATTTCTTTGTACAATTGGTTGATAATATTTTTAATAAAGTTGGTTTTCTTTTAGAAGTAATTTATACTAATTTTCATATTCATTGTAGAATTTTTCAGTCAGTTTCAATTTACAGTATCAAAATTTCAGTCTGATAAAACAAGAGAATAGATGCTACTCAGTAACTGTAAACAAAAGTTAAAGTTCACAAATAGAACCATATTCAAATACTGTGCAGATCACAGTAAATATGATTAAATTCTTTTGGTAGTAACTTCCCTTAACCTAACATGTGCTCGGCAGGTTCGACAAATGGATCTTCTGAGGGTATTTGTTGAAGGGAATTTAATGTCTTTGAAGTGCTTCGGTTTGTTTTGATAGGTATAATGAAACAGTTCTCATTCACCACCTTTAAGAAGCATGAGTGGCGACCCTTGTTTTTGGTTTTCAGGTTTTGTGGTCTTGAGCGGTAGGTAAGTATTGGGGCCTCTTATCCACACCATTACAACGTATAAAAATTAGTTTATATAGGTAAAGAAAAAAGTACATAACACCTTACTTTTTATGTTGGGAATAAAATTAAATGGAAGTATATTGTTTTTAGTGGGTTCTTTTGTATTGTTAGATATGAACAATAGTGTGTCAGTCATATCTTATAAGCTCCAGTCAAACATATAGAGACATGAAAATTTCTGTCACACGTGTGTGTGTGTGTGTGTGTGTCTGAATATTTTCTTATTCACATATGTTTGTGTGTATTTTTTGCCTTATTCAGCGGAAGAAGATCACTGTGGAGGCCACATGCGGCCTTTTTCAAATGAAATGAATCAATCAAGCAACATGTCACCTGTACATAATACAACTCCAAGCCCAGTTATGATGCATCATGACTTTGCCTGCCCTGATATAGCTGAGACTGAGTGAGTATGTTATATAAAATTATTTTTAATTCAGTATGATTTAATTTAGTAACTCAAGTCTTTATATACAAACACAGGAACATGTTAACAGACAGTTAGAAATGCTGCTGTAACATTGAGACTTACAATGAAAATGTATATGTAATTTTTCATTTCTTTGTTTTATAATAGCGTTGTTTTTAATGGTTTATACTGCAATGGGAATAAAAATTTTTTGTCTTACAGAAAGTTATACACTCATCGTGCTTATCTTGTAAGAATAACACTTGAATATTGAAAACATTAATTTTTTGTACAATGAACTTTTTGTTGCTGGTGAACATGAAGTGAAGTCATTAACTGAAAATGGAAATTCCAGATACTGTGAATTCTCAGTCTGCAATATCTGAAGATTTATCATGTGCTGGTTTTTGTATACCGTTTCTTGAGCATTTATGGCAGAAAATTAGTAGTAATTTTTACATTATATGTTCATTAACATTAAACAATAACTCATTCAGTTTTTCTGAAATCAGATTTAAAAAATAACAGTTGAGAGTGTGATGTTCTATATTAATACATAATAAAAATACAAAATAAAATCGAATAAACTTCTACTTACCATCACTCCGTAGCCTCGGCTTCAGGGTTGCGTCATACGAACTTTAGGATACAGGCGTAATTTTCAAGGTTGTGTGAATGATTTACACAACACATTTTTTATGAAGAGAATTGCATTTTAATTTAATTTTGAATCATTTAAGAAATTGTTTACAAACTTTACCTCTGAAATAATTTTGTGAGAATATATATTGCTTGTTATATGAAGATCATCCTTAATCTAACTTACGCTACGCTTACCTTACTTTTTTACACACACCATACACACAAGACTGCCCAGCCTGCATATTTTGCACACACCCAAACACACAAAAGTTATAAACCCCTTAACATTTTATTAGATGATATTCCCCCCCCCCCCCGTCGGCCACGCGGTTTCGCGCCCGCACTCATCTTCTTGTGAAATTTCTTGTTTTCTATTGTCCGAGAATGATAAATTACACTGTCTCATTTTTAAATCGACCGCGGTCACATAAATTCAAATGATAAATCCACTTTTTACTGTTAAATGTAAGGTTTTGTAACAAGCCTACTTGGCCCGTTCCGGTGCCGGAGCGATCAGTTACCAAACTGGGGACGAAAACGTAGCAGGTGTTGCTAATGTAATCTCATACTTTTGACGGAAAGCACTGCCTTGTGCTTCGTCGTAGAAGTTTCGTCCTATGCCATGCATGTAGTTGTTGGAGTGACGATAGCAGACGATTTCGACTAGGCACTGGCTAACGTCACAGGAGGGGCCGGACTTAGACATTATTTCCTGCCGCTCAAAAGCACATTGCTGAATTAATTTCGCCCAAGCCATCTTGTTTTTCGGGCTGGCGGCGTCCCTCGAGCGCGTGATTGTACTGCTCGTGGGCGCGCGATCACACTTATGCACATTTCTGAGAATTTGAGGGTGGTACGAATTCCTTGCCGGCTTACACAATAGAAATTGCGCCTCGCCTTTGTCTCAAACTGTTCAACTTGCCATGTGTTCTGTTGTAATGGAAATAACGTTGCCGTATAATAAAACTTTCACAATAATTTTATAAAATCCCGCAAAAATGAAATAAATAAAAAATGCAAATACCCCATACTGTAATAAATAAAATAACCCAATTTTTGACACGTTACAAGAGGCTTTTCAAATCATATTTAATGACTGTTATTTCTTATGCTTTGCAAAGTTTGTGTAATTTGTTAAACAAGGTGGCATATGCTCTGTGTGTGTGTGTGTGTGTGTGTGTGTGTGTGTGTGTGTGTGTGTGTGTGTGTGTGTGTGTGTGTGTGTGTGTGTGTGTGTGTGTGTGTGTGTGTGTGTGTGTGTGTGTGTGTGTGTGTGTGTGTGTGTGTGTGTGTGTGTGTGTTGGGTACTCTTAAATACTTGAACACTTGGACATTAAATTGAATGCCCACATTGACTTGTAGTCAGTGAAGTAAGTGAACATAGGTTGGTTTATGCTTTTGGATAAAACAGTGGGATTAAGTACTGTTTTAGTTTGGTATTGTGACTGGGTTTGGTAGATATTTGTTTTATGGACGTCTCCAATATTTTGTTTGGAAAGTGTCATATTCAGATCTATACAATACACAACATTGAACACTGGATACATTTGAAAACAACAAATCCACCAAACCAGTTCACAGTGTCACAGAAAACCCCAAACACAGCATTGAACCCTCTTTGTTACCAACGACAGTACAAACTAACCCACACACCAGTGGCGTGCGGTGGGTAAACATTTTGCTGAAGCTGAGTTATATCTGATACCGTAGGCCTAATTCAGTTTCAAAATGAAAGCAGAAGCCCAATTTATAATTAAAATTAACGTATAATGGCTTACCTACTAATCTGTCTTCCTGTTAGTAGGTGGCACACGATTATGATTGAATTTTAGGTATAAGATCCATTATTAAGTCTAATATCTTAATTTTTTATAGCATTATAAAATATTATGAACAACGCAGAATATATAGAACACATACGAGGGGGTACCCAAAAATAACCGGAATAGCGCTGCGATTGGCGGAGCTTACGTAGTACGCATTTCTCCCGCTAGGTGAGCATAGCGCAACTCGTTCCGAGTTCAGTGCTGTCATTGATGTTGCCTGGGAAGCTTGTGTCCGGTCACAGTAATTCGTTTTGTAAAAGCAGTTTCACTTGCTCCTCGTTTTTTGTCATGGCGGATTTAAGTGAACAGCGCGCTGCTGTGAAATGTTGCTTCCTGCTTGGGAAAACACTGCAGAAACTGTTGTGATGTTGAAAACAGCTTACAAGGATAGTGCTATGGGAAAAACTCAAGTGTACCAATGGTTTTCTCGTTTCAAAGAAGGTGAAATGTCAATTGATGACAAACCTCGTTCTGGACGTCCGTCAACTTCCAGAATTAACGAAAATGTTGTAAAAGTTCATGCAATCATGCTTGAAGACTGACAACGGACCATTGAAGAGATTAGTAAGTTATCTGGAATAACTTGGAGCTCGGTTCAGCGAATTTTGTCAGAAGATTTGGGGATGAGAATGGTCACTGCAAAATTTGTACCTCGGGTCCTGACTGAACAGCAAAAAACAACATGACTCCCTTGCCCCACGCCCCTTACTCACCTGACCGCGCTCCGTGCGATTTCTTCTTGTTTCCGCGAATGAAGAGGGACATGAAAGGACAATGTTTTGACGACGTGGAAGCGGTAAAGAAAAAAACGAGGCAGGAGCTGTCAGCCATCACAACAGACGAGTTTGAAAAATGTTTCCAGGAATGGGATCGCAGATTGGACAAATATATTAAGTGTAATGGAGAGTAATTTGAAGATGATAAGGTTGTTTTGTAAAAAAAATGAAATACATAGCTTTAAAAAAAAAATCCTGTTTTTTTTTGGGTACCTCCTCATATACCCCGCGGTTCGAAATCTCTAACACCAAGTTGCTAACTCTTTAAAAACCACCAGCACCATACAGGCTTCAACTTGATGTGGAGATTCTTTTTAAAACATGTGGGACGTCTCACAATTGACGTCTGTTCCTGTACATGGTATTTACAAGTCTAGAGGAATAAGACGTCTGTTCCTGTACATGGTATTTACAAGTCTAGAGGAATAATTCCACCGCATTGGGCACAGATCGGGAAGCCATCACTGCACAAACTCATATAAAAATTTAGTGCATTTCGGAGATCTCACATAATTCTGCAATACCACTAAGTGTGTTACAGAATATTTTGCACTCGGGTATTTGCCTGACACTTTGAGACAAAACAAGGTTTAAATCATGAGCATATCAATGGACAAAGAGAGCTTGTAGATTAGTTCTTTTAATTATGGACTCTACTCCAATTAAAATTTCCCCATTGTTGCCGCCCCATCGTAGGCTTGAGCGACTAGTTTTTCACTGCATTCAAATTCAGTCAGGAACTGGCGAATGAGCATTACAACAGCCTGGGCATGTCAATCACAACTTATGTCATTGAATCCTAAAAATCTTTCTTTTACTTCTGCATTATACGCATAATGCAAAACTATATAGAACTATGCTTTGTTTGAAATATCTCTGGTTTCATCGACTAATACAGCTACAAAGTGTACCTCCTTTGTTTCATTTTTTTATAGTCACTAAAAGAACTGAGCTAATCGCTTCAATCAGATTAGACAATTTCCTAAATACAGTAGATTTTCCACAAGAAGAGGATAATACTCTGCTGTGTACTTAAGAAGTTCTACGTAATTACCTTGATTAACTGTCTTTTCCATTTCGCTGTGTCCTCAAAATGCTAATTCTTATTTACCGAAATATCAAACAGCATTAGTCTCCTAAAGAAATCTCTATTGCGTTGAACCTTCTGATTGCGAGCCGACATCTCCGATTTAATTTGGTCATCTAACGCAGTTTCTATTCTGCTCTGACCGAAAGCAGCAATACACAATGATGAACGAAGATGATTCACATTAATTTCATGGCCACCAATAGATTCCACTAGGTTTCCTAAATGTTTGAATCCAGTCTTGGCCTAGGCACTGTTCCTGTCCTTTCCAGACAACAAACAATGCCAGCAAAGTAGTGCAATTAGCTCAGCACTACCAGCCAACCACTCATATTTGCTGTACATACTAGACTGGAAATGCCCAGTAAACTTTCCAGATTGCTGGGTTAAGCTTAAAAGATTCGGGTCTGCCTTACCAATTTTTATCATGTCAGTTTTTTGCCGAATGACCGGGAAGAAAAAGGTTTTGCCAAAATGTCTTTTATTATACAAACTGACACTGTAGAAAACATATTAAACCAACACTGCAACTACACTAAAATATAGAACTATAACTTCAAATATAATGCATATTGTTTAAATACAATGTAAATAAAATGTAATATGCACTATTTAATAAGGTATAATTATAACTTCAAATGTTAAAAACGGAAAACGCATATGGTTTAAATGCGGCACTAAATAAAATGACATGCACAGCGATACCAGCAAACTCAACACATTCAGTCCAACTCAAATGAATCAAAGTAGCATCAGTTACTGAGCACTGCAGTAGCAGTTTTCTGTCTCACTCTACTTGCGCGCGTATCTTTCTACACCAGGCTACCTCAAGCTGTGACGAACCTGCTTCACCTACCATTGCAGAGCCAGCGTGTGAAATCAGTCTACTTAAAAAATGTTCAAAACAGTCATGTAAAGAATTACAGTGAATTTCTATTTTGGTTACTTAAAATTAGATTCAATTGAATTATAACATTTACTTTAAACAATTGCAATTAGTGTGTTGCCAGTCATTACTGAAGCAGTGCTTCACTTGCTTCCCTTCACTGCACGCCACTGCCACACACAATTATTTCATCACATGCCACAAGTCAACAAGGCTGATGGTGGGCATAGTTGAATCCTCCAAACATGCTGCAAGTAAGCAACACTACATCTTTATTAACACTGCTTATTTAATAGCATTCAAAATATCAAGAAAAGAAATGTTCAAATTTAATACATGCCAAGTCAAAATGTGTTGATGTGTATATTTCAGATTATATGAAAATTGCTATATGATAGTACTGTGCTTTGTGCATTTTGTGTGTTTAATTATATATAATTAATATAGTAATATATATAATACTTTCACTTATGAACTTACTATTGTCACTTCCCAAACGTTTCAAGATGTTGTTTCTCTTCTTCAGTGGGTTGAGTACTAACTCAGCCCACTGTTGTACTCAACCCACTGAAGACGAGAAACAACATCTTGAAACGTTTGGGAAGTGACAATAGTAAGTTCATAAGTGAAAGTATTATATATATTATTAAATTAATAAGTGAACGAAGAGGATGCAACAACAAGATAATTAATATAGGGTCCGTATGTTTTGTGTGCAAAATGTAGGAACAGAACAATGTCTTTATAGTGAATTGATTTTTATTGTAGAATTTGTTGGTATCGTGTTCATAGATAATGTGTGTGTGTGTGTGTGTGTGTGTGTGTGTGTGTGTGTGTGTGTGTGTGTGTGTGTGTGTGTGTGTGTGTGTGTGTGTGTGTGTGTGTGTGTGTGTGTGTGTGTGTGTGTGTGTGTGTGTGTGTGTGTGTGTGTGTGTGTGTGTGTGTGTGTGTGTGTGTGTGTGTGTGTGTGTGTGTGTGTGTGTGTGTGTGTGTGTGTGTGTGTGTGTGTGTGTGACATTTTATATTATTTAATAAAACTTAGCTGTATCAACGCATTCTTCACAAGCAACCTAAAGTATTTTTTTTATTTTGTTCATGCTTCCGCTAACAGAGAAGAAGTAAGTTAATATTTTAAAATGGATATAATATGTACATAATATTTAAATTAAAGGCACATGTAATCTGTAGTGTGTAGCAACTTAAACTGTAGATGTGTACTTGTTTGTGCATTTGAAAATCACAGTACTAATCAGTGCTTGCTTACCAAGTTTCTGAGTCTAGTTTTAATTCCAGCCTGTAACAGAGTAGTGGATTAAGTAAATTTACGTGAAATTTTATTATATATGTATTCTGTAAAATAGGAAATATATAAATTATTTGTACCTTAAAAATAAGTAATGTGAGTTCCCTAGATGGACTTACTTCTTTTTAATTTCACAGCAATATTAATAACATTCAGAATTAAGCCATTTCAGTAAATATATAACTGTAAAAGTATTATAAACTGAAAACCAGGTTTATTTTTGTTTTAATCTATTTCAGTTTCTATAAATGAATGCTACGTACGTAGCATAACATTTGTTTAACATGAATACGGTATATGTAGTCAATGTAGTCGACTGAGTAGCCAAAATAGTCAAGCAGAAAGGAAAAGACAGGTTTGTTACCACTTAGTTGCCAATAAACACAGAAAACAAACCTGAAATGTTAATTCACTAGAAGTATGTGTACAAGAACATGATCAGTTACATGGCCTGATAAATTAAATTTTGTTACTACATAACTAAAATTTTTTGAATAGCAATAATATTTTGTAATGTGTTTTTAAAGTGATCACAGCATTTCTGAGTACTGTAGGCGAAAACAAGTAAAGCAAATGAATGAAATTATGGAAGTAAACAAGAAATGAGTAAAAAGTGAGGATTAAAGTGTTCAACATTTGTGACAACTCCTTGAACTCCCAAGCATACAGATTACCAGTGTTCACAGAAATAGTGGTTTGGACTAAAAAGAAGAACGTGAGTTTAGGGAAAACATATATATGCAGAGAAATTATCATGAAAGAGTGAAATTTGTAGGGCAATAAAAGGGAGGTGTGGATTGTATAAGATAAAAAATATCGGTATGGAGAACCATACATGACTTCCATATTCTAAGATTTATTTTTAAAATCATTTTCGAAATGAAATATTACCATAGAAACTACTTCTTTCTACTTACTGATTCAGCCTTAACCACAGTACTGTGGTCACTAACGTATACCACCTCACGTTATCGCACTCGATTTTCACTGATGATGGAAGTCGATGGCATTGCCGAAACGTCTGGTTTTGTAGAAAACATTGGACTATGGCCAAATATCTAGGGAAGGAATTTTAACAAAACCTACTTCTTTGTTGCCGATAACGTTGTACACATATATATAAAAATATGCATAAAATTAATGGCTTGTATAAGTTAATGATTGATCTCCATTAAGTAGTGCTCAAGTTTCCAAAGTTTTAATATTATGATGTCCGTAATTAAAACATCAGAGCAGGTTTAGTGTGTATGAGGGTTCACCGTGGACAAAAATTTTCAACATTTCCTATTGAGCGTTGCTTAGAATAAATCTGCGAATCTACAGTGTACGTTTCACAGAACAAACACGCGGAAAAGAAGGATCGCTCCGAAGTCACTCATGGACCCTCAGCATCTTGCAGAGGGTTCATTCCCTAAAGACGAAAAGTCTGTCTATGAATCGTTCCTCTGTAAACACGTGCAGTTACACTGCCCAGCGATCCACAGGAAGCAAATCGCTATCCACGCTGGACACTTTTTCGGCTTGCATGCGTTATGTTGGTATGGGTTCGCCACTTTCCATTTAAAAACCGTGCAAATGTAAGAAAATAAACATGAATGAGGCCAGAAATAACGCGAATTGTGTGTGTGTGTGTGTGTGTGTGTGTGTGTGTGTGTGTGTGTGTGTGTGTGTGTGTGTGTGTGTGTGTGTGTGTGTGTGTGTGTGTGTGTGTGTGTGTGTGTGTGTGTGTGTGTGTGTGTGTGTGTGTGTGTGTGTTCCCTGCCTTTTTATTGCAGTAGTGATAATAATAAAATGGAAACGTAAACAGTACATAACCGAGATATGCTTGCCTGCCACGCACGACATATTTTCTCTTATACATGACTAGCAGAATACCCGTGCTTCGCTACGGAGTTTCACGTTGTACGTAATGAAAATGTTAGTTTAATTAATAAAGTTTAATTAAAGTAGGCTTCTTAAAAATAAATAGCTGTTGCCCACAACTTCGTTCGCGTGGTCTTCAATTTAATGCGATAATATATTTAGAACAGAATCTATTCTATTGGGTTGCCATAGTAACCAGATCTAATAGTTTTTTAAGACCGCAAAGGACCCCCCAGAGGATCGTATCGAAAAAAACACCTGTCCTATGTTGGTTCTCCCGTTGCATAAAATATTTGTGCCAAGTTTGGTTGAAATCGGTCCAATGGTTTAGGTGGAGATGTGGAAGACCCCAAAGGACCCCCCAAAGGATCATATCGAAAAAAACACTTGTCCTATGTTGGTTCTCCCTTTGCGTAAAATATTTGTGCCAAGTTTGGTTGAAATCGGTCCAGTGGTTTAGGAGGCGATGTGGAAGACCCCAAAGAACCCCCAAAAGGACCCCATCGAAAAAACACCTATCCTATGTTGGTTCTCCCGTTGCGTAAAATATTTGTGCCAAGTTTGGTTGAAATCGGTACAGTGGTTTAGGAGGAGATATGGAAGAAACCTTCGCGGACGTGCGCACAACAACTCACCGAAGTTTCGTCGCAATCGGATGAATGGTATAGGAACGCATACGGGACAAACAAAGAAACATTCATTTTTATATATAAGATGTAAACTATACCACTTACTTGACATAAACCGTGATAGCTAAGCTAATGTACAACATATATGTATTAATTATACACATAAATGTTCCTCGATAGACACTCTATCTATTGGCGAAAACTTGAATAAAATCCGTTCAGTACTTCCTGAGATTAGTGATTTCAAACACAGAGAGAAAACGGACCGACTTTACTTTATACTATGTGCAGATTTACATTAAAATTAAAAAATTATATATTTTATTGCCTGGCAACAAAATTATTTTATTTTTAACAATTACCATTGTTTGAAAAAGTTTAAATGAATTTTCAAGTACTTTACTCTTGTTAAAACGTAAAAGGTTGCAGGTAAACTACCCCTTCCACTTAACCGATCTTCACCAAAATCAAAAGGCCTTGAGTCCTCTACAATTCAGAGAAGTATGCAAAAAATTATTTGATTCGGTTTGAATTTGCGGCAGTTATCGTTTGCCATAGAAAATACGCTTGATAAAAAACGTTGCAGGTAAACTACCCCTTTCCCTCAACCGATCTTCACCAAAAACAATAGGTCTTGAGAACTCTACAATTTAGGGCTGTATGCAAATAATCTTTTGGTTCTGTTTGAATTTGCGGCTGTTATCGTTTGCCATAGGAAATACCCTTGTTAAAACATAAAACGTTACAGGTAAACTACCCCTTTCCCTTAACCGATCTTCACCGAAAACAATAGGTCTTGAGAACTCTACAATTCAGGGCTGTATACGAAACATTATTTAATTCTGTTTGAATTTGCGGCTGTTATCGTTTGCCAAAGAAAAAATTTCCCTTGATAAAAAAAAACCGTTGCAGGTAAACTACCCCTTTCCCTCAACCGATCTTCACCAAAAACAATAGGTCGTGAGTACTCTACAAATCAGAGCTGTATGCAAAAAATTATTTGATTCTGTTTGAATTTGCGGCAGTTATCGTTTGCCATAGAAAAAAATCTACACACAGACACTTTTCGGAAAACGACTTTTTTCATGTTTTGAGTGTAGTACAATCAGAATCTGCAATAATCTCGAACACGATTTTTTTTGCCATCACCATACTTCCATTCCTTAAGGAATATGGAAGTAAAAATGACTTGCAGATTACAAGAGTACAGAGTAATTAATGGAATATTGCAGTAGGAAGGAAACAATTGCATTATACTCATTGGAATGTTCTGTATGAATATGTCCCTTAGTTGTAAATGCAAGTACATATAAGATTTTAGTACCAGTATGTTAGAAAATTCTTTCTGGACTGAGGGTACTGCTTATCATGTTGAAAAGTATAATATTGCTAGAAATAAAAATCTTGTTTACACAGTGGGCAGTGGTAGTATTGAAGAAAACAGTATCTGTAAAGAATTGTATTAATGCATCATACATTATTTTATTACATGCCCTTATACATTTCTTCCTTATTATGTCTGTCTGTAGATTTTTTTTCTATGGCAAACGATAACAGGCGCAACTTCAAACAGAATCAAATAATTTTTTTGCATACAGCCCTGATTTGTAGAGTACTCACGACCTATTGTTTTTGGTGAAGATCGGTTGTGGGAAAGGGGTAGTTTACCTGCAACGGTTTTTTTTTTATCAAGGGTAATTTTTTTTTTTGGCAAACGATAACAGCCGCAAATTCAAACAGAATCAAATAATGTTTCGCATACAGCCCTGAATTATGGAGTTCTCAAGACCTATTGTTTTTGGTGAAGATCGGTTAAGGGAAAGGGGTAGTTTACCTGTAACGTTTTATGTTTTAACAAGGGTATTTTCTATGGCAAACGATAACAGCCGCAAATTCAAACAGAATTAAATAATTTTTTGCATACATCCCTAAATTGTAGAGTTCTCAAGACCTATTGTTCTTGGTGAAGATCGGTTAAGGGAAAGGGGTATTTTACCTGCAACGTTTTATGTTTTAACAAGGATATTTTCTATGGCAAACGATAACAGCCGCAAATTCAAACATAATCAAATAATTTTTTGCATGCAACTCTGAATTGTTGAGTTTTCAAGACCTATTGTTTTTGGTGAAGATCGGTTAAGGGAAAGGGGTAGTTTACCTGCAACGTTTTATGTTTTAACAAGGGTAATTTTTTCTATGACGAACGATAACTGCCGCATATTCAAACAGAATCAAATAATTTTTTGCATACATCACTGAATTATAGAGAACTCAAGGCCTTTTGATTTTGGTGAAGATCGGTTAAGGGGAAGGGGTAGTTTACCTGCAACCTTTTACGTTTTAACAAGAGTAAAGTACTTGAAAATTCATTTAAACTTTTTCAAACAATGGTAATTGTTAAAAATAAAATAATTTTGTTGCCAGGCAATAAAATTATAATTTTTTACTTTTAATGTAAATCACGTATGAGAGAGAATATATCGTTCTTGGCAGGCTAGCATATCTCAGTTATGTAATGTTTACGTTTCCATTTTATTATTATGACTACCGCAATAAAAAGGCAGAGAAGACACACACACACACACACACACAAAATTCGTGTTATTTCTGGCCTCATTCATGTTTATTTTCTTACATTTGCACGCTTTTTAAATGGAAAGTGCCGAAACCCATACCAACATAACGCGTGCAAGCCGAAGAAGTGTCCAGCGTGGATAGCAATTTGCTTCCTGTGGATCGCTGGGCAGTGTAACTGCACGTGTTTACAGAGGAACGATTCATAGACAGACTTTTCGTCTTTAGGGAATGAACCCTCTGCAAGATGCTGAGGGTCCATGAGTGACTTCGGAGCGATCCTTCTTTTCCGCGTGTTTGTTCTGTGAAACGTACACTGTAGATTCGCAGCTTTACTCTAAGCAACGCTCAATATGAAATGTTGAAAATTTTTGTCCACGGTGTACCCTCATACACACTAAACCTGCTCTGATGTTTTAATTATGGACATCATAATATAAAAACTTTGTGGAAACTTGAGCACTACTTAATGGAGATCAATCATTAACTTATACAAGCCATTAATTTTATGCATATTTTTTATATATATGTGTACAACATTATCGGCAACAAAGAAGTAGTTTTTGTTAACATTCCTTCCCGGGATATTTGGCCGTAGTCCAATGATTTCTATAAAGCCAGACGTTTCGGCAATGCCATCGGCTTCCATCATCAGTGAAAATCGAGTGCGATAACGTGAGGTGGTATACATTAGTGACCATAGTACTGTGGTTAAGGCTGAAGCAGTAAGTAGAAAGAAGTAGTTTCTATGGTAATATTTCATTTCGAAAATGATTTTAAATATAAATCTTAGAATATGGAAGTCATGTATGGTTCTCCATACCGATATTTTTTCATGTTTTGAGTGTAGTATAATCAGAATCTGCAATAATCTTGAACACGATTTTTTTTGCCATCACTATACTTCCATTTCCTTAAGGAACATGGAAGTAATGGAGCTCAATAATGTTGAACAGCATTGTACAACCAAGTTTTGTATTAAACTTCAAGACAGTGCAGCGGAAACATTTAACAAGCTAAAACAAGTTTACAGAAATAGAACCATGTTCTGGACTCAGATTTTTAGGTAACACAAAGTATCTGTGGACGGCCATGCATCCATGGAAGATAAGGCTTGAAGGTCAAACTGATAAAAACTGGTTATAAGTGAAAGTTTGTAAGTTTGATTATTGTTTAATGGTTATGTTCTAAATTATAATTCAGTGGTGATCAGTTGTGTACTAAATTTACATCACCAGGCTCTTCAGGAACTTTTGGTGCATGATTTGAGTCTGGCCAGAAATTGTTAACCTCATCATAATAACACTCATTCGTACATGGCACTTTCTGTAAACAAGTAGTTTGCCAAGAATGTTATTACTGCAGTATTCTAGCCCCCTTATCATAATCCAAGTGATTATTTCCTGTTCAAAAAATTAAAATCTAACTCTGGGACCGCCATTTTGAATGTGCAGAGAACATGCAAGAGATTGTGACAGACCAGAGCTAAAGACAGTGACAGTTGAAGACTTCCAGCACTATTACAGTCAATGAAAATAATGTCTCTAAGTGTGTGGTGCCTTAATTTTCAATGAGATAACACTGTTTTGTGGTTATTGTGTCAATAATTAATTTTACAAGGAATCAGTCATTACTTTTTGCACAATCTTTGTAGACATTTGGGCATTGTAGATCTGTCACATCTAAATTCTTATTGGTGTCTGCTGTCTGGGGAGGGGGGGAGTGAAGTCACGAGAAGAACAGGAACAGGATAAGACTCCTGTTTCATCATGTCCACTTGTGATGTGGTCAAATAACCATCCACATCATATAGCTTATTTTTTGTAATCCTGTTTTTCATGATTACTCTTTAAGATTTTCAAAGTGGCATAAAAGCAGTGGTTCATCTTCTGTAATCAGTTTGTTTTCATATAGTAACACATAACAGTATTAGACTGTCTTTGATTGGCTTGTGTCCTGATCATGCGTCCTTTTCCTGAGTAATGCAAGTCCTTTACCATAATGTCAGAACTATGCATGATTCTGTTTAATTAGAAATTGGTGAGGTAAATATCCCTTTATATGCACCATACCCTAATCTCATTTGTTTATGATGTAAGTAAAAATTTTTTGTCATACACAAAAGTGAGATTCCACAGTAATGTTTGCAGACCAGTGTATTACCTGTTTTATAAATGGGGTACTGGTATATACTGATTGAAATAACACCCCACAAACAAATAATACTTATTTTTCAATCACTGTATATTTTTCATTTATTGTTCCTTTGTAAGTAACTGTTTGCGTTTCTTGCAGGTCTCCCATGTAATATCTTCAAATAAATACACTGCAAGTAAGTTTATTTTTACCTGATTCACGTTTCACAGAAATTATTCTGTACCTTCAGAGGTTTGTTTGAATTGTAATTGTAATTCATGAATGAAGTATGAATATCATTGTATATGACACATTCAATTACAATTCAAACAAACCTCTGAAGATATAGAATAATTTCTGTGAAACGTGCATCAGATGAAAATAAACCTACTTGCAGTATATTTATTTGAAGATATTACGTTTTCCATTTATCGATATATTTTCTGTTAGTACATGAAACTATTTTCATAAATCTGTAAACTTTCACCAAATATGTAAATTTCAGAGAGTAACTAACCCACTCCTAGAGCTCTGTATGTTTTTGAACTTTGAATAGCTCCCTTAATACTCTTCTGGATATGTATTTCCACTTCTTCTAAAACACCGATATTATATATGTACAAGACGAATATTTGTGACCCAAGAAACTCCTCAAGTATTCATATGTCTCTTTTCATTTTTTTTTTTTTGAAATCCTCATTCATCTTCCACATCTGATTACCTTTGAATTTCCTTTATTTTTCTACACATTTTATTTAATGCTATGCTCTTTAGAAATCAGTTAGTCTCTCTTTCTCATCACAAATTTTCTGTCGGATTTGTTTCTCTCATCTGTTGCTTGTCTGAACTCCTCATTAAACCATGTCACTTTGTTTTGTCTAGATCTTATTTCCAATTAGTGATGTTGCTGCATTCATTACAGTTAAGTTAATTTCACTCCATTATTTTTATATGATAGTGTTTCCAACATTTGGCACTTTTTTCTGATTTTTTGTTTAAAAATGTTTACAAATGCTGTGCGTCGCGAGCCAGCAAAGGGTGCGCACCCAGACATCGGTTCACGTGTGTAGTGTGGTTTATTTTAATGTGTAATAGTTTAATTTTAATGTGATAACGACATCCACACGGGACTGAAATCTGAAGACGAGGCCTTGTGCTTCGAAACGCGTAATTTAAATAAAAAACAATAAGAAGTCACACGACGGATAAAAAGGTAATACATTTTAATCTGTATTGAAACGTGACTTGGATACCAGAGAACACGAGTTTAAAAATATTTGGAAGACGACTCTTCATAAAGTTTACCTGGTATCTATGATAGTGATGATTTGATAAGGACAAAACATACAGTATCTTCTCAAGAAGATGAGATTAGTAATGATATTTGGAAAAGTGAAAATAATGGTGCTGTTTTGAATGACAGTGAAAAGACTGAAACACCCAGTATATGTACTTCTGTGGATGTTACATCCAGTATGAGTGGATCAGTAACTCATCGTTATGTATCAGTAGCAGTTATGTAAGTACAAGTAATTGGTCTAACATTACTACTCAAACTTGTACCTTCGGTTTGTTTACAGAAATCCCTGTTCTTAACATAAACAGCAATAAGAGTACCTTGAAAATTGTTGAAATGTTTAGCAACAACAAAATACTAAATTTAATAGTCCAAGAGACTAAGTGAAACAAGACAAGATGAAATTCGCAAATTTATTAGCATCATGCTTGCAGTGAGTTTAATATCAGCACCCTCTGTCAGCAATTACTGGTTGAAAGACCCAATTTTTCACAACAAATTAATTTCATCAGTTATGTCACGAGAAAGGGCTTCTTTTGCTACTGAAATTTATACACTTTGCAAATAATGAACGGGCAGAAAAACAAATAGTCTATACAAAATTGAAAACTTGCTTTGTAAAATAATAAAAATTTATGAAATCCTAAAACCTGGAAGACACCTAGTTATAGATGAAAGTATGGTTTCTTACAAGGGAAGGTTACATTTTCGTCTGTACATACCCAAGAAATCACATAAGTATGAGATTAACTTGTATAAACCGTGTACTTCAGATGGATACACTTGTAATATAAATTTTTACACAGGGAGAGGAACTACCAATGAAAATCTATATCACTTCCAGTCAGTTGTACTTAATCTTTTGGATGTAGTCGACCCAAAGGAAGGAAGAATACTAATGCTGATCACTTACATTCTAGCATAGGCTTGGTCAAAAATGTATTCGAAATGAAAATGCTATACTGCAGAACATTAAGATCTAACAGAAGAGGTGAAACGTTACTGTGAACCTGTGTATTAATTTAATATGTATATAAACACATAAAATAATAAATCAACTATTAATGGTAACTATAACAATATATAATAATATAAAGCATTGTAATGTACATAGATGTATGTAAAGTATAAATGAAAATTTGAATCAAAAGAGGCTCGACTATGCGACAGTCAGGCGCCGACAAAATAAGTTACAATAGACCCAAAACACCCTTACATGTCATAAAAGCATAAAATGTTTTGTAGAGTAAATACAGCAAAAAAATGCCCATGTACCGTTAGGTCAATGGTACTGTGTCCTTCAACAGACAATAGATGACACGCCAATAAGTATGACCATTTTAGAAAGTAGTGTCATTTTTTAGGAGTCTAACGAACGTCCGCGTAAGTTTATCGCCCGCTCTCTGGCAACCAAACATGGATAGCGTCGGTAGTGAGCGCGAAAAAGATACAGCACCGGAATGGGTACATTCGAATTTACCGGCAAATATTTCAACGTCAAGCCAATGGGAGTATGATCAACAAGAGCTGTAGTGAGGGAAGGACTCGGAAAACTATAAAAAAACAAGTGAAGCAAACAAAAAGAGGAAGTTTAAGTTTAATTTTCACGCAAAACACAGGAAACCTGCGTCACTCGATGTGAGCATTTTAATACTATTATTCTAAGTTCAAATCAATAGATTATCTCAGTTAAATAGTTGAGAAAGAATTACAGTCATCAAGAAGTTTATTTTATATGTGTGCGCGATAGTACGTACGGACCAGAAGATGTTTAACTTGTGCGCAAAGATTGCAGCAAGAAGTATACTTATTTATACGTGCGCAACGTCTAGTACTAACGTGAGCGAGTGAAGTAAATAAAGAAGGTTTAATCAAGCGTGATAAGTGCAAAGTGTAGTGCGATGTTCAACACAGGAATACAGTTCATCATTCTTTTACTTGGAATCCAGCAACAAGTAACAGTATATCATTTATGATTCACAACTCAATAAATTAACATAATTTTAGCTCTTAAAAATAACTCATCTCATTCTCAAAAGACCCACGAGTTCAGATACTAAATATTACAATTTATGCTATATGACATGTTTGGAGAGTTATGGTATAGTAAAGTAAGGAAACAAGTTATAATAATTATAGAAATGGTAACGAAGTTGAATAATTGAATATATGGAAGATTATAGAAGTTCATAGTAGTCAAGAATTTATGATACATGTATATGTTTTGATTAATATTGAAGATGGAGTAAAAATTATAAAGTGGGTAGATAAATGTCCTGTCCTTATGATTACCAGTGACCCAAGTCACTCTTCGTCTTGAATGAAACCTGGAAAAATAATATAAACAGTGAGGAAATACTTAAACAAAAATGTGTAACAGATTATAACAAGGCTAAGAAAACAGTTGATTTCAGTGACCAAATGGCTTCATACAACACAAAAGTACGAAAAAGTCTGAAGTTGTACCGGAAAGTTGTGTTTAAAGTTCTTTTGGGCACTGCAGTAGTAAACGCAGGGATTGTATATAATATGATCTCCACGAAGCTGGGAATAACAGAGTTTAGGAAGAATTCAGCAGAAACAATTATTGTCTGTAAGACTCCAGTAAATGAAATTCAAACTTCAATTGCTCCATTAAGAAAATGAGTACACACGTTTGTAAAACCTGAAGCAGGTGGGTGAAAAAATGTGATCTGTGTAAATGATGTTACATGTAATTATAGAAAACTGTGGCAAGGAAAACTATGACAAGCTGAGAAGTGGACAAAAAAGTTAGAAGAGTTATTAGCTTCTACAGTGAGTGTTCCGAACTCTCCGGGATTTTGTTCAGAGTGTTTTGACAAACAACATAACTAGAACTGTTTGTAAGTATTTTTTCGAATGGTGAAAGTGAACAATCCTTAGCACAAACAAGACTAAATGATTTGTCATAAGGCAATCAGTTGTTTAAAAAAAATATCTTTGTTATGTCAAGAGAAATTTTAATTGAATAAATTGGATTAGTGAAAGTGATATTTGTTTTGTCATCTATTATAATTACATCCAGACACCCGAGCGTTGCTTGTGTTATGTCACAATCTATACTTACACATTCAAAAAAATGTAACACAAATTTGGCAGTAATTCTTCAGCTGTATACACAACTAAAATCATGAAGTTGCATAAAAGCCCTTGGGGATATGTAATTCACAGAGGACTAGTTCGTTTACAGTACCCTGGCGATCAGAAACACAGTCAAAGACAAAGTACTCACCATTCTTCCTGCAGTCAACGTGTTAATGATACCAAAAATATAAAATGATTTTGATCAAATATGTTAGGTAAAATATTGTATTAGTACATGCATATGGTTGTATTGTTCTTATCAAGTTATTTATTTATCTATATGATAATTACATTTGTATTTCTGGTTTGTTCCTAAGTTGAATTAAGTTATATGACTGAGATTGTCCATGAAAGACAGTTTACTTATAATTTAGATTGAAAGGTGCATGTACATATTTAGATCTGTTAAGAACGTAATAGAAAACTGAATAATATTTCTGCAGTGTTATATAAGATAATATTGTTTCTAATTAGTTGTATTGTTTCAGGAAAGATACGAGTGAGACGCCTGTGTAGCATAATCAACATATGCAGTACCTTATACAATGTAACTGTGTTAATTGAAAAATTTTATACAATATGTAAACATTCCCTATAAGCATTGCATTTATTCTTTTCAAAGATTATAAGAGATTTGTAATGTAAATATGTGATCACTTTTAGTAATTGCTTTGTAATGAACACATGGAAATGAGTGTATTTGTGTGTGGATTCGCCGATAAAATAGTTATAATATATTACAGTGTAGCATTACACTGGTATTCTTTTTGTGGTTAATTTTATATTTATTTCGCATTAAATATTTTGCAAAGTATTTATTTAATGTACAAAAGTGCGTGTTTTATACAGAACATTATAATTTTTTATTATGAACATTAGGTGTGTCTATTTTACATATTCACTGTAGATTTGTATCAAATATGGTTGTGCACAATTTTTTGTGTTTCCAGCTGTGTAATTATTTACATACATATGAATCTCAGGTAAAATATGTGAACAGTTAGTGTAAGAATTTTTTGAATAAATACACAGCTGAATTACTAGATGAGTATATGTTAATAAAATTTAATATTGAAATACTTAGAAATACTTGATCCCTATTTTTTGATACTTAGTTGGGGACAGTGAATGTAATTTAGCATAAGAAAAGTACAAACCCACATACTCGTATATTCCAGGGTTCAGAAAAGGGCATTTTTTTCGATCTTGGATTCAGTGATTAAGTATAATTTGAGGAATCAGTGAAACTGAATGAGTAATTTTTAGTTTGATCTTAGTATCAGTTTATAGTGATAGAATTATAAGCTGATACTAGACTGAGCCACACTTACTTTATAAACTCACTGGATAATATCGTGTGATACATTCTTAGGATTTCCCCATCACATTGTACAGTTATTTATCATAAACCTATGAATAGATTATACCTCAGATCACCGTGAATATCATTTTTAATATGAAGTTTTTAAAATTTCTGATCTTGTATCCCATACTTTACTAGCAAATACCACGTAAGGATTACCATAAATTCAGTTCTGTATTGTACTAATGTCAACTGCATAGTGTCAAATGCTGTAGTGTTTGATTTCACATTTTGTTTTATTTATTTATCCTTGTGTTAGAATTGGTATTCTTGTAATAAGAGTTATAGCCTAAATATTAGGGTATACTAATTTCTGTTCCAGACCAAAGCACTGCTTTTCTTTTTCCAACTAATGAAAACTGAAACACTTTTTGATGTTGTTGCTTGCAAAGTAATTGTCCATACATAATCCTTATTTATACTTGTACTTTATATTATCTAATGTAACTTACAAATTTAATTATACAAACCATGTATTTTTAGGTGTTGCACAGCATGTTATGCAGTATTTATATCTAGTATGGAAAAATATTATTTTTAAGAATTAACTGTTGTGTGCGGTGTACTTTAAACATGATGAATACACTCAGAAAGCCTTGATAAAATTTAAAACAGTTTGCTGAAATACTCTATGCAAGTTTTGCTTTTAGACAGATTATGTTTTTAGTCATACTTATTTGTATTGTCCAATTCAGAGTAATCTTTATTGGATGTAAGGAACATTAGCCAACTTTTTTCTGGAATGCACTTTTTAGTTCACCCTTGAGCTCACTCCAATCTTTAGGTCTTCAACCATTACAAAATATTGTGTTTTCATGAATTTCTTCATTCTCAGAAAGAAGGTTCATTGGGGCATGTTTGGTGAATACAGCAGTTGTGGTATCAAAATGATCTTATGAACACAACACGACAATCTTCATCTTCCTATTATGACCTTCAGCTTGTTCATTAGTAGTTTTTGTAGTGTTTCCAAACAAATTGTTCATGCACTGTTTTTGCTGAAAGTTTTCTGTAACACTGTACCATGTTATAACAGTTTATCTGATTCTTTACACAAAATTTTGTTCACGTTCCAAAATCTTGTCTTATAGAATGTAGAAAAATACAACTTAACTCAGTTAGTTGTCAATCTAAACTATGCATCCAATATGGCTAGCAGCTTAAGATACAGGCATCATAAAAAAATTGAATCATACATTCATAGGAAATGCAAAATTTGAACAAACGTTTAAGCAAATTTCATATTGTAAATAAAGTCATTCATATGCTTAAAAAAAAGGTGAAAATTACATATGCTTTAATTTATTACGATTTACAATGGGACATCGCTAGAAGATTCAAGTTATCTGCGTGCTTCAGATATTTGTGAAAAGACTAAAGTTTTAAAAACATACAAATACTTGGTAAGTGTCGCAGTTTATTATTTACCTCTGACAATTGTTTCAGCCTATTAAGCTATTCTCAAAGAGATCATAGAAACAATTAAACAAAGAAAGTGAAGGTGATGAACAAGTGTTAAGGGTTTAGTTGGTTTTATGACCTCTTTGAGAATAGCTTAATAGGCTGAAACAATTGTCAGAGGTAAATACGAGGGACGTCCAGAAAGTAAGAATACAAGGGCTGTGTAGGACATAGGGAAATTTTTTTTTCAAAGATGGCACCCGTGACATGTAGACGGGTTCTTAACGGTCAAAATGAGACATCGAGCGCCTCAGTCCGTTACAAAATGTCGTCGCAGCAGCTTAACACGTCAACCAGTTCGTCCCCCGTTTGCTCCACGTTACCGCAGGTGTGAGATTCGCTCAGTCATTCGTTTCCTCACGTTGTGCAACGAATTGGCGGCCAGTATCCATCGCCAGCTTGTGGAAACCTACGGATCCGAGGTAATGAATCGTCGGAATGTTACCAAGTGGATTAGGTTATTTAAGGAAGGCCGTACCGACACCCACGACGAAGAAAGGAGTGGGAGACCGTCTGTCATTTCAGAAGAGCTTGTGCAGCAGGTTGGAAAAAAAGTGCACGATGACCGTCGTGTGACTCTTGACACCCTTAAAGAAAGTTTCCCACACGTTTCACGAAGTCTCCTGGGTGAAATCGTGTCAGAAAGACTTGGGTTTAGGAAGTTGTGTGCACGGTGGGTGCCAAAAATGTTGACTCCAGAACACCGCGAAAATTGTGTTTCAGCCGCACGCGAATTTCTTGAATGTTTTCATACTGAGGGTGAATCCTTTCTCGACTCAGTTGTGACTGGGGACGAAACGTGGGTGTGTCACTATACTCCTGAGTCAAAAAGACAGTCTCTGCAGTGGCGCCATACTTATTCGCCAACATCCAAAAAATTCAAAGTTCAGTCTTCACAGAGGAAAATCATGGCATCCATCTTTTGGGACCGGAACAGGATCTTGTTGTCGATTTCATGCCCAAAGGGACCACCATCAATGCTGTTTCATATTGTGAGACCCTAAAGAAGTTGAAACAAAACAAAGACAAAAGGAGGGGACTGCTGACTTGTGGTGTGTCACTCCTTCATGACAACGCCAGACCCCATACTGCCCGGCTCACTCAGGACCTGCTCGTGTCGTTTGGATGGGACATTGTGACTCACCCACCCTACTCTCCGGACCTGGCACCCTCGGATTACCATCTTTTCACCAAATTGAAGGAGTTCTTGGGTGGACAGTGATTTTCGGACGATGAGGTCATGGAGACTGTGAAAAAGTGGCTTAAGGAGGTGGAGTGGAAGGTATACGACGAGGGTATACAAAAGCTGGTGCCCAGGCTTCAAAAGTGCATTGACCTCAACGGCAATTATGTGGAGAAATGATAACATATTTTGGTACATACCCTGTAAATTTCATTAAAATATATTCATTTTTCGATTTTTAACAAGTGTTGTATTCTTACTTTCTGGACGTCCCTCGTAATAAACTGTGCAACTTACCAAGTGTTTGTATGTTTGTAAGACCTTAGAAGTAATATGTTTCACCAAGTGCCCAACGAGTCAAGTCATCAATCAATATCGTTTGTAAAAGATATTGTGAATTCCTTGCACTTTGTTACTTGGCATTTTATTTCTCACTTTACTTTAGCTTATACAAAAATTGAAAGGCTAAATTTAACTATTTACTTTCTCTTTAATTAAACAGCATAAACTCACTTTCTTGTAATCACACTTATCATTTATTGTTTTTTTTTCATTCTTTGTGTGTGTATTCACACAAGTGTGCATGCACAGGTACATTATATAAAGGCAATACACTTTTGCCTGTTAAATTTTACAAAGAACTGTTAAAATTTTTGTGAATTAAATATGAGGTATGTATATGGAATCAGGTATTTCTGAGATGTAGTAATACAGCATGGACCATAAGTCACTTTACAGAAATACATATTTGATAATCACTATCATCAAGCAACTTATGGCCTATGGTGTATTTAATGTATAAAAATGTAGATTTGTTACTTTATACTTACATTTGACACATTTTGTATACAGCACATACACTGTGTAGTGTATGTAGATTAAGTTAGAAATGATATGACTTATAATTTTCTGTATACACAATAACCGATGAAACTTACAGTTCAACTGTGTCATATATATAGTAGCTGTATATGAATAAGTATTTTTAAGTAAAGATTTAGAAAGCCGGCCACAAAATGTAATTCTTAATATTCATGACATACGTACAGTTTCAGGAATAAATATTAATTAATAGGAAATGTTTCATCATATAGAAGGTTATACAAAAAAGTCAACAAAAGGTATTAAACTCTCATTGAACTTCAACTGTCATTTAAAAAATGTTTATGTAATATTTTTTATATAAAGCTACTGAATAAAGTCTACAGATGTGATGGAAACTGTTACAGTAAATAAATTAATCCAATATATTACTTACGTTTTAAATGTCTTGAAATCCACACTTGAAATGTCAGACAGAACAGCCATGATTAGCAAGTCATGTATTCTGTTATGAGATTATTATGTATTTACTATCAAATATGTTTGTGTACACATTTATGTAGCACTTGTACTTAGCAGTACCAAGTAATATCTTATAGTGCCATATTTTATTAAACAAATTCATACTAAACTGGAATGGCTTTCTTGAAGATCTCAACTTAATTGTGATGAGGTAACTAACATTAACAAAAGCAATCTTTGTGTGGGTATAGGTTTGATAAATGTAACAAATCTACAGGTAAATGTAATAATGAATGTTAATGATATAAAAATAGCTTTCATATTTTCATAAGAAAATTTTCTACAAAATCTTCCTCTTTAGTAAGATTTACATTTTTTTTTTAATTTATTACAACATATTGTGCCTTGGGCAGTTTCTTTCAATCTTACAAATTATGACTTCCATTGTGTTGTTACCAAAAAATTCAAAAGGTATCTATGTCAGATAATAATTGTAAAGATATTTTTCATATCTTGCACTTATTACTTGGCAGTTTATTTCTCACTTTTCATTAGCTTATATAAAAACTAAGACCAAATCCTACTATTTACTTATTCTATAGTAAAGCATGAAATAAGTAACACACACTACAAAGATGCTTGTATTTTATAGGTTTTTGTATAACCATTATGACTGATATGTCAACATTTTCTGATCTTATCAGCCACAAATGGATAATTACATAGATTATTAAGCTATTCATACAGTAACTGAAAGTGTTTTCTATTTTAAAACTTTACTTCAAAAATTTTGTAATTTGTACACACCTGTTTCAAGCAGTAAATAACTCCCCAAGTTTACCGTTATAGTTCAAGTAGTATGTGTTTCATGTGTGTATTCAGTTTTGGGTTTTAGTCAGTTTGAGTTTCCTTTATATCTTCACATTTGATAAGACTATTAATACTGATTTGTTAGTTTACACAGTTTATTATAATTTTTACATACTATTCATTCTTAGAGATATACATTAAAATAAACATCAATTTTGTGTGAGCTTATTCACCTTTTTGTGATAATGTATTTGAATTTCATCAAACATGTATATATTTCTCACTTTTGCTAAAGGTAATTAAAGTATTGCATATTCCTGTACCATTTTTTAAATCAAATCCTGTTGTTCAGAATACGCTATGTTAGCTAACATATTCATTCGATTAAACAGAATGCTCTTATAAAGCACATTTTGGAATCTTTGCAAATAAATTGTATTGCTGAATAAAAAATTATTTTATGTAAATGATAATTGCTTGCTATTAGTAAATAAAAGACTGGTTAATTATGTCATGTATTTATAAATAATTAAACATGAACGTAAGTATAAATGAATATTTATTTTGTATTGGTCATGCTGTTATGTAACTGTGATTGTTGTTGTGTGCTTGTGTTGTGCCATTAAAATTATTTAGGTTTATCCGAGTATAACTTAATTTAATTATCTTTGTATTTTATTTTTAGTTTCATGTAGATGGATAAACTTTATAACTGTTTATTAATTTTCAGCTATTGTAAATATATCAATTATAATGAAATTATTATAGTTTTGAACTTAATAATATATAAGGATGCTATAATTATATTACATTTGTTGGTATACTTAAGTTATATCCAACAAATAGAAAAATGTCAGTAGTACATGACAAGTCTTCAGTATTGTATGTTTTAATTTTTTATTTTATAGATATGTAAGTGTAATTTTATTAAATATATGAAAAATATATTATACTAACTGTCTGTGACTTCTCGTATTTGATGTCTCTTCTTATTACGACATGTTTCAAGACTCTTGTCCCATTGTCAAGCATAAAATTTATAGCACATATCAGATATGTTTGTCAAACGTTAAAAACATGTCATGATGACCACAAATAACGGATTATTAAAAAACGAACTATATTAATTTGTAACTTGAATACGCGCATCGGGCGAACAGTGTACACTGCACAGCGACTCACCGCGCATTAACGGCAACTGATTCTTGTTATCTCAATATCTCAATGCGGTGTCATACAATACATTATACTTGAATAATAACTGGTCGTTCAAAATGTGTGGCTTGGTATTAGTGTCCCTGAACGCTTTGTACATCTCAAATTCTTCGAGTGTGTTCATATAACGTCCTTTACTGCAAAAGTGGAGGAGTTTTAAATTAGTTCTGAAATCGGTGTAACTATGATTTTCGTTAATAAGATGTTTGGCGAAACTTGATTTGATGGTATCATAGTTACGACAGATAGTGGGTGGTTTGTGTTCATTAAATCTTTTGAGAAAACCACGGCCCGTCTGGCCCACATAGAAAGCGTCACAATCATTGCATGACAATTTGTAAATGCCCGTTTTATTCTCAATACAAGTAGGTTCGTGGGTACGAAGATTATTTAAGATATTATTTGTAGTCTTGTAAGTGACTATAATATCAGTGTTTTTGTTTATGAGAGATTTTAAAATGTTCGGCATGAAATTGGTATATGTTGCGGTAATATATCTATGTGGCTTTTTTTCCCGTGCATTCATTGATAATTGGTTAATGGTCCTTATTCTATTTTTATGTTTCTTGAGAATGTTGTTTACAACATTGGAATTGTAACCATTTGCGACTGCGATGTATTTGATGGTATTTAACTCATTAAGAAAATCTTTGTTATCAAGGGGTAAAGATAAAAGTCTATGTATCATGCTATGAAACGCAGCCATTTTCTGCGATATGGGATGAAATGACGTGGCGTGTATCACGATGTCTGTCGTCGTTGGTTTTCTGTATATATTAAAATGTAAATTATTGTTGGTGTTTTTTGTGATTATCAGATCTAAGAAGTTTAGTTGTCCGTTGTCCTCATGTTCCAAGGTGAATTTCATATGTTTGTTAATACTATTTAAATAAGTGTGTAATCGATCAATCTGCCGCTGTGTACCTTTATAAATTAAAAACGTGTCATCAACATATCTACCATAAAATATAATATTGTTGCTATGTATATCATTCTCAAAGATATAGGAATGCTCGAAGTAATTTAAATATATATCTGCAAGAAGGCTTGATAGAGGTGAACCCATAGCTAATCCTTCCCGTTGGCTGAAATATAATTTGTTATGAGTAAAGTAATTTTGGTCAAGGAGCAAATTTACCAATTTCATTCACCGCAACATATACCAATTTCATGCCGAACATTTTAAAATCTCTCATAAACAAAAACACTGATATTATAGTCACTTACAAGACTACAAATAATATCTTAAATAATCTTCGTACCCACGAACCTACTTGTATTGAGAATAAAACGGGCATTTACAAATTGTCATGCAATGATTGTGACGCTTTCTATGTGGGCCAGACGGGCCGTGGTTTTCTCAAAAGATTTAATGAGCACAAACCACCCACTATCTGTCGTAACTATGATACCATCAAATCAAGTTTCGCCAAACATCTTATTAACGAAAATCATAGTTACACCGATTTCAGAACTAATTTAAAACCCCTCCACTTTTGCATTAAAGGACGTTATATGAACACACTCGAAGAATTTGAGGTGTACAAAGCGTTCAGGGACACTAATACCAAGCCACACATTTTGAACGACCAGTTATTATTCAAGTATAATGTATTGTACGACACCGCATTGAGATATTGAGATAACAAGAATCAGTTGCCGTTAATGCGCGGTGAGTCGCTGTGGAGTGTACACTGTTCGCCCGATGCGCGTATTCAAGTTACAAATTAATATAGTTCGTTTTTTAATAATCCGTTATTTGTGGTCATCATGACATGTTTTTAACGTTTGACAAACATATCTGATATGTGCTATAAATTTTATGCTTGACAATGGGACAAGAGTCTTGAAACATGTCGTAATAAGAAGAGACATCAAATACGAGAAGTCACAGACAGTTAGTATAATATATTTTTCATATATTTAACGGAAACGTGGCTTGGTACTAAAATAGGTTTATTCCTACTATAATAGTAATTTTATTGTTTGTACTTAGTTGTATGTAATAATCATCTTTAGTCTACTTGTACTAGACACTATACAGCCAACAGTAAAATGCACCCAACGTTTCACAAAGCTTATGTTGGAGCATCTCAAGTCAGTTTTTGTATTTTCGATATGTGATTTTTAGACATAAATATACTGAGAAATTCAACACATTTAATAAATAATCATTTAAGTTAGTGTTGTAAACAAAACGGGAAAAACCTGTTTTAAAGAAAAAAGTAAGAAAGACAAATTATTTTGTGAGTATGAAAAAATACGCAAGTACGTATTAAACACTTCCCTCTACTATTTGTTAAATTTTTTTGTTTCCTAACAATATGTGTTTCATACGTGTAGAATTCATCCCATGTATTCACTAAGTTGTGAAAGAATTCTACAAAGTCAACAAGTTTTAAATTAAGTCTTTACAGCACAGGAATAGTACAAATTAATTTTTAAGTTGTATTCTGTGGTATCATAATAAAAACCTCACAAGACTTGCTCTGTTTAACATACATATAATATGAAAAATGTATTCATCAGATATACATCTGAATATCATTGTTTAACGTGTCAGAACCTAAGAACAAACATCTTCATATTTTATTTTATAAATACAGTGGTCTATACTAGAGTATAAAAAGGTAAAAGGCGACCACAAAAATATGGTGCATGCCAATGTATGGTACTTCAAAGAAAAATATGTAAAAAAGAAATGGGAAAAGTAAAGCACACTCCACAGAATTACAGAAATAATTACTAATAAGATCTAAACCTACAAGGCTTTTTAAAAACAAGAAAAATCTAGTTTTACCTTAAATCTGTAAATTAAATGTGTGAAGAATTGTATTTTCATTACTGCTAAGTATTTAACAAACCGTTAGTTTTGTTGAAAATGATAATGTAATTTACGACCAGTTTTATTGTGTGTTAAAAAATTCTTTATAAATTATTTTTTACCCACAAATTTGCAAAAGGGGTGGTAATTAATTGTAGTACTATCATTCATGGTTTTTAACCAAATAATACATATATGATGGAACTTTTCAGTTAATTCTACTGCCAAAAACCTACTGTGTAAAAGATCATGTCAGTTATTTCAAAAAAAGTTTATGAATTTTTTAATTCTGTCATCACTCTTGTCAAATATTTAATAATGTTTCAACAACATTATTAATATTTCGCAGAATTTAATTGTATTTCTCTTCTTTTTATATCCTCATTGTGTTCTCATGAGGTCAGATGTCAGCTTACAGTCACCTCATTAACAACAATCATTGTTGCCATGTTAACTAGTGTAGCTCTGACAAAATGTTTGAAAGTTATCTGTTACAAAAGCCTACCATGATTGAGTTCTATATTTACAATGACTACAATTATTTATAGATTTATCACATAATAGTTATTGTACTTGCTGTCTTTCAGGTAAATTATTAACCACATTATAATCGATTGACTAAATGTCAATATATTACGAAAAGTCAATTCATTACCTTCAGAATATAAGCACTTGAAAATCTGTCATAACACAGTCAATGTACAAGAAGCACATTTGTTTTTATGGAAGTTGCATCCTGGCCATTACATACTGTTGTGCCAAAAATGTATTGCCAACAGAATTGTTTACTAAAGTTGGTTAGATTTTTATTTCAATCCTTGACATTTCTAACACAAGTCCAACACATATCTCATTCTGATATTGGCTAATTTTATTGGTTATAAATTTTACTTTCAACATTACCAATATTTTTCTGGTCAATAAGCATGAGTGTCTGAAAATTGCTATACTCCATCCCTGGGTACTAGATGGAAATTTATTATCCCTCCATTCTAAAATTTTGTTGGAAATATACTGAAAACTTAAAAACCTCACTTTCTAATCTTCTGTACATGTGTAGTGAAGTAAGGAATATAACTTACTCCTCCCTTCCCATAAAGTAAGCGCAATTGACAGAGACATATATAAACATTAAGTACTTGCTTGCAAGTGTGTGAATTTGCTTCTGGTATTTTTATTTGTTTTATCATCTTGTATCGCTAGTAAAAGAAATTTAATCATTAATAAAACTGACTAACTATTACTATTGTGTTGCTAAAAAAGTTTTGTTAAATCAGGGAAATGAGAACATGTGCACAGTTTATATGTAAAAATAACAAAATCAGCCTATTAACTTTGAAATTAAGCATTCAGAGTGTAGACAGCATTACATACTAAATAGACAACGCACACACTAACATGGTATTTATAATAAAAAATTAGTATTCAGTGGTGGTATTTTGAACTGATTACTGCAGTATACATGGCAGTATTTGCTAGCATACCAAAAATTGTTCTATTTAAACTACTTACATGTTAAGTGTATATGTGTCTGTTACTCTTGAGACATTTACTTAAAACAGTATCTCAAAATAATTCTCATTAAAACGAAATTGATATACCGTATTTTCTCGCATAATTAACGCCCCCGCATAATTTACGCATCCCATTTCTGGGGGGTTCAAAGTGGGAAAAAAGAAATATTTGCGTATTTGACGCACCCACTTTCTCGATGATTTCATCACCCGGTTCCGGGTGCGTTTCAAAATAATGATGTCAAGTAGTAGCTTTCCTATTGCGCAACCTCGCATTTCAAACCCTCGTGCAACTTCCTGTTATTACTCACTACGGTATTTCAGTCCGGTGAGTGAATCAGCGAAGACGTGATTAGTGACGATCTATTCCAGTCTGGTAGAAACTCATTTTACGAGTGTTTCGGGTACACGGATGTTTTGTGAACTCAAAGTCGTTCATTAATTCACAATGAGCAAGTATTCGAGTAATACTGCGTCATATAAACTTGCGGTGATCGCTTACGCCGAAACACACGGGAATAGGGCAGCAGGCCGCAAATATTCTGTGTCCGAGTGTAACGTGTGGTACTGGCGAAAACAGAAAATTGCCCTTCAAGAGACCAACAAGTCTCGTAAAGCATTTCGCGGTCCAAAAAGTGGCAAGTTTCCGCAAGTAGAGGAGTATCTTCTGAAATATGTGATTTCGTTACGCAATGATGGATATGCCGTTTCTTACGAAATGCTGTATTTTAAAGGACGAGAAATAGCTGCAGCACATGGGATCAGTGTCTCGAATTTTAAGGTTAGCCGAGGCTGGGTGATTAAATTTATGAAGAGAAATGGACTCTCTCTTCAAAGAAGAACATCCTTATGTCAAAGAATGCCGAATGATTTCGACCAAAAAGTCATTGATTTTCATCGCTTCGTGATTAGGAAACAGAAAGCGAAGAAATATTTGCTTTCCCAGATAGGAAACGCAGATCAGACGCCCATCAGTTTCGATATGCCACAAAGTCGAACAATCGATATGAAAGGAACATCGAGTGTTATTGTGCACACTACTGGAAGTGAAAAACAACGGTGTACGGTAATGCTTGCTGTAACAGCTGATGGCAGAAAGCTTGCACCGTACGTTGTCCTGAAGCGAAAAACAATGCCGAAAGTAAAATTTCCACGTGGGATCCACGTTCGTGTCCAAGAAAAAGGGTGGATGGACACGTCACTCGTAGAAGACTGGATATGAACGGTTTGGGGAAATAGAGCGGGGTCTCTCCTTCGGTGCCCGGCTCTTCTCGTGTTGGACAGTTTTCGTGGCCATCTGACGGAAAACACTAAAAAATTATTGGAAACCATGAAAACCGATTTGGCTGTGATTCCTGGTGGACTGACATCAGTACTTCAACCCTTGGACGTTTCGATAAATAAACCATTCAAGGACAATGTGCGAAAACTCTATCGGTGCTGGATGGCGGTTAATGTGCACGAACTTACTCCAACAGGCAAAATTCGGAAACCATTTGTGGAACTCCTTTGTGAGTGGATATTGCGCGCTTGGGACATGATTTCTTCGAAGGTGATTGAAAAGAGCTTCAAAAAGACGGGAATCTCAAATGCGTTAGACGGGACTGAAGATGACTTCTTATGGAGAGATGTGAGCAGTGATAGCAGCACCAATTCTTCCTGCAGTCCAGTGGCGACGACCAACTCGGTAGCCTATAAAAGGTAAGATTATTTTTCTTCCTTTTTAGCAGGTATGTCATTATTACTTACGTCATTAGTACTTTCGTTAATTCATAAATATTTTGCTTCAGGTCGTACTATCAGCTCGTGACGGGAAGAATATTTTCCGGTGTCCGTACTTGAAACTGTGTGTCCAACTTGCCTAATGTACTCTATTTGATTGTTCAGAAGAAAACTCAACCGTAATTTTACGCCAAATGACGATAACTTCAATGAGTTGAACTGATTTTGTGTATAATATATTTAATGTATCTTTTAAATGTCAATAAATTTCAAATGAAATTTGGGTATATCTGAAATCCTTGAATAATTTACGCACCCGAAATTTTTGCCGGTATTTTTCGTCAAAAAAGTGCGTTAATTATGCGAGAAAATACGGTAGTAACATAGCCTAGTGTACTCCAATATACCAATGAATTTTAGTGATAAATTTAACTGCTAAGAACAATTACTTTATAGGCAATTTCTGAATCACTTGATACTAGAAATCATTTTTATTCCAAGGTGCTACAAACTTTTAAACAGTAACTGTGGAAGTATTTAATTTAATTAATTTGAAAGCAAATCCCCCTGCACCCCTCTCACACACACACACACACACACACATCCACGCATGGATTTTAATCACTCAACATCTATCATGGCAGAATCAATAGTTCATTAGATTTATTTACTATTTTATGTCTTTATTACTGTTTTCCACATAGCAATATGTGAAAAATAAAAATCCTGTTACACATTAACCCATAAATACTAGACAATAACTAACACAATTTTTAGCAAGTTTAGTAATATAGTATATAGTAATAAGATCTATTTAAATAAAATGTTATTCTACTCCTCTATAGTACCCCCCCCCACCATAAAATATACTTACTGTATGTCATCTCTAGAGTTGAGTAATAAATGTTAGATCAACATTAGACTATCATTCAGAATTTGTCTTAAGGATGCAAATCACTACAAGTAATTTTGTAATTATGTTTTCAATATGAAACATTTAATATCAGATACATTATGTAAAATATAACTACATGCACATGCACACTAACATGTACATGTGCTACTTTTACATCACTTCAAAGTGTAGCATTTTACAATAATCATTAATTTTCATTATAAAATTATATCTCCACTGTGTAAAGTGAAATCAATGTTATTTCATACTACTTATTAACATTATCTGTGAAATACTTCTGTGTTGCTTCTGTAACAGGAATTTGATTGTATTTTCTACTAGTTTATTTATAATAACCGAACTCATGTAAAACACAAAATCACTAATGATACAATAACATACAGGTAAATGCGTGTACTGTGTATTAATTGTTAATATTATTGTGGACTCCTGACATTACTAAGATTTTATGTTACAGGATAGAATATTAGTATATCTAACACAGATTTATCTCTGCCAAAGCTCTGCTACTAGTATTCAAAATATAATTAATTTCAAATGCATAAAAATTTCAGTTTCACATATCCATGCTATAAAAGAGATGAGATTTTCTTCCCTTCTGTGATGCATGGAAGTGAAGTATTATTTCGCTTAACTAAATTACTGTTTATTTAGTATTGTCATTTATACTGATTCATAACTAAATGGCACTAACCTATTATTTAATTGTAGGTTACAAGTTCCCTCCTTTTTTCCTATTTCACAGTGCAAGGTGGCCATAGGTCAGGCTACACTGCAGTAATAATAGGTACATTTAATGTTGTTTGGGAAAAATATCAGAATAGTAACTGCACACTAACCACAGGTGTATCTACCCTCTGCAGTACATGTTTTGGTACCATATACTATGTGATATATTTTACAACATATAGTTTACTTATATATATCAAGATGTAATAAATATTGTTACAGAATCAGGAGGGCATGTAATTAAAGCCCCAGACTTAAATGATCATGTATAAAATGTGTTATGGAATAAGCATAATAAAAAAACATTACAATACAAATAAAAATGTCCATTAACATTTCATTCTGTGATCAACCAAAGTTAATAAGTACTATTTATGCTTAATATGTTAAATAGCATACAGTAAATTTTACTTGCTCAAATATTGTTTATATGATTTATTTAGTAAACAGTTAATGATTATTATTGTAATTCGGATTCTTATGCTATGTTTTACTTATGCATTTACAAAATACATTTCATCAAATTACGTATTCTATTTATATCCATGACATAATTGTAATATTTTATGAATAACATTTTATAAAAAGATAAATGGAAAAAACTATTTAGTTTTTTAGTAAAAATATTTAAACATTTTAAATATAGATACTTTATGAAAACTATAATTTTTTACAATAAAATGTTTGAAAACAGGGTATGAAATATTGTTTGTATTGTACTTCCTTTACCACATGTATAGACCCCAAACTAGCCCCCTGAGCCTATCCTGTTGCAAAAAGAAATGCATAATGTATACACCTGCTGGTTGCCTCAAAACGTTTATGTTATTATCTTGTTGTAGTCTGAGTGTTCCAGTTATTTGTAAATAGGTTTAAAAAACAGTTGATAGCATATGACAGTTAGAACCTTACAAGCAGGTTGAGTCACCAATGTTCTAGAGACACAATGTGTGCTAGACATGCCATCACTCCCCTTTTTAGCCATTCAAAGATATCCATACTTATATCTTGTAAATAATACCAATAATACACAGTATGTCTTGTACCAATAATACCTACAGTCTTGTATGAGCAGCTGATCAGTGCGGTTGTTCTGTCACGTGCTGTTATCTAAGATTATTGATACGTTTATTATTATATAGAATTATATCTGTTATTGCTGTAACAGAAATATCAACAGAAGGATTATCTGAAATTCGGTCAAATCCATGCAGCTGGCCAGGGGGCCGTACTTTCATCTGCTTGTTCGTGTATGACTATGTGTCTGTCTACAGCTTGTGGTTGTCTGTACCTGTTTCTCTATACAACACAAACACAAGGCCATAAACTACTCATCTGGAGGTGCACATCTCTTTCAGTTTATCTTTGTATACTGTAATAATTGGTAACCATCTATCCTACAATCCTTCAACAGCCAGGCAGAAATGAAAAAGCCAGCCTGGTGAAAAAATGAAAAAGAATTTGCCAGTCTTCAGTAAACACATCTGAAACATACACCCAGCATAATGAACACAACAGATTCACGGTGTTACCTACAGACAACGCGGATGACCTCCTCCTGTGTACCTTCATGATGTCGTCAATTACAATGAAATGATCAATAACCTCACAAAAATTTTAGAATCGGAACAGTACAGTACTATATTGTTCGATGATAATAAAGTGAAAATAACACTTTTGCACTAGATTCTTAAAGTGTGCCGATCACGTCAATATTGACGTGATGTAGTTTTATGTTTCTTTAAATACGGGATCACTTCTAATGATGTCGTTTTTGCTATCATGTAATGTTTATTAGTGTTCTTAGTTCTACAAATTGCCAGCAGATGGTAGCTCAACTGAACCAAACTGAAACTAATGAAATTTTACAAGAAAATTTCTAGTTGCTATATGTACAGATCCATGCTTCAAAGTTTTTCATTAAAAAAAAATATACAAACTAATATTAGTGATACATTTTCTTATATTTTGTGTTTTAACAGTTTTGACAATTTTTTTTTTTAATAAAAATTGTGTATAAAAAAGTAAAGTTTTGTTGAAAGTGTTTACATAAAACAATAAAATTGTATATTTCATTATGAAGAGGAAGGTGCAACGCTTAAAACAAGGTAAGTACCATTTTTCTATGTTATATTTTCACAAGAATTTTTTTGAAAAACATTAAAACCGGCCGGCACTCTATAGAAGTTTTGTGCTGAAACATCTGGCACCCAAAGTATTAAGCAACCTAGAACTCAAAGCTTTTCTTACTGACAATAGGCTAGACGTTATGCTAATATCTGAGACGCATTTCACAGAAAGAAGCCATTTTAGAATTCTAGGATTTACTATTTATGTTACCCAACATCCTGACAGTACAGCTCATGGCAGTACTGCTTTGTTGATCTAAAACAGTATAAAATATTATCTCTTCTCTAAAGTCAAAACTGCTTGCTTACAGGTGACAAATGTTTTAATTGAAGATCAAAGGGTTCCTCCAATTGTTCTGCAGTCTACTGTCCCCTGAAGCGCAGAATCAAGGAAACTGATTTCAAATCCTTTCTTAGAATTTTTGGGGTGGGGGTGACATCAATGCAAAACACACTAGCAATGGGGGGTTTGAGACTAGCAAATCCCAGGTAGAATTTTATGTCATAAGACAAGATCCCTGTCCTTCCTGTCCACAGGTCAACCAACCTATTGGCCTTCTGATTCAATGAAAAAAAAAGATCTCATTGATTTCTTTATAATAAGAGGCTTGCCTCATAAACACAAAGTTGACTCTTGCCTTCATTTTTTCTGTGATCACGCTCCAGTAATTGCCATTATTAGCAATACTATCATATACTCTGAAAGTGTACCAACACTTCTAAATCTTAATGCTGAACATCTGGTCCTTTTTCAACCTGAAGTCAGGAAGAATGTCTCTTTCATTGAAGAAGTACGAAGATATTTACACTCCCTGTGTCAACTGGCTCTCCCAATTAGGCCTTTTAAGGTTAATGAAGTCAAGGAAATAATCCAGTATCACTTGGAATGTAAAAAGGCTCCCAGAATTTATTTGTTATCAGGGATAATTGTAAAGGAGCTGCCTCACAAGGGCTTCTTATAAATAACATACACTTTCAACCCCATACTCTCAGACTTTAATACTTTCTTCTTCTCTGGAAAAGAGCTCAAGTAATCATGGTCTTAAAACCTGGTAAACATCCTCAAGAACCTTCTTCTTGTTGACCTATAAGCCTTCTGCTAGTGACTGGTACACGATCTTTGAGAAGCAACTTGTAAAACAACTTATGCCAACAATTGTAGAAAACAACCTAATTCTGGATCATCAATTTGGCTTTGAGAAAAGCAATTCTCTTGGACTGTTATACAAAACAGAGAAAAATCAGCCACATAATTTTTACTATATTCCTACACATTTTATAATTCCTACACAGAGGGGAGAGTGTTTTTAAGAGTTCAAGTTCTTGGATGCTAGTTCTCCTTTACTACCAGTGGGGTCAGGTGTACCACAGGGTAGTGTCCTGGCCCCACTGTTGCGACCTATGCCGATGACACAGAAATCCTTGCAACACATTTTGACCCCTCAAAGGCGTATCTTATGCTATAAGAATCACTAAACAGCCTTCAGTTATGGTTTGATAAGTGACACATAAAAATCAATTCGACCAAGTCAGTACACGTTACCTTCACCACACATAAGGCCAACTGTACTCCAGTAACAATTAATGGTCAACTAATACCCCAAGCTGAAAGTGCTAAATAACTTGGACAGAAGACTGACATGGAAGAAATGCATAACTTTCAAGAAAACAACCTCAAGGTCAGAAATATCTACTGGATGATAGGCAGAAAATCGCAGTTAAGGCCTGTCGACAAATGGGTATACATAAAGCAGTTCTTAAACCGGTATGGACCTACAGTATTCAACTTTGGAGTACTGCCAGTACGAGCAATTGGCTGTAGAGATTATATTATAGTGCTTTCAATTCAAAACTCGTTGACACACCGTGGTTTTTCTCCAACAATTATATACAATGAGACCTAAATGTTCCTTCCGTAAGAGAAGAAACTGTCCGCCTCTGCAGGAAACACATCTAAATTAGAACACCATCATAACTCCGTACCGATTAATTTGTTGGATAATAGTGGGCATTTTTAAACTAAAAAGACATAACTTGTTAGACCTACGCTTCAGGTTCAATGAATAATGTGTTATATGTAGCTGTATTGTAATGTCTGTTATCTATACGAATCTTTGTATCATTTGCATTCATGTCTATATCTGTATATTAATACGTGAAGAGAAAACTTTGTACCCCTTTTTAAGCATATTGCGCGCACGGAGGAGTGCGAGATTTGGCATAGTTAAAGTTTATATGGAGAATGAGTGCAGAAAGCTAAAATTTATATATAATATGTGTTACAAATACATTAAATAAAATAAAATAAAACATTCATTTGCACTTGAAAATTCATTTAAACTTTTTCAAACAATGGTAATTGTTAAAAATAAAATAATTTTGTTGCCAGGCAACAGTAGTCTGTGGAGTGTATGTCAAGGCAAAAAAGTGTTTATTTTATATTTTGTATATTAGATATCTGTGTTTTATATATTAATGTGCAGTTGAAAGTGAAATACAGCTTGCTTAATACTGACAGATTGACTGAATGAGCTGTGAATTTTGTGTGATTTCAAATGTTCCTTTTTCAATAGTCTGTGGAGTGTATGTCAAGGCAAAAAAGCGTTTATTTTATATTTTGTATATTAGATATCTGTGTTTTATATATTAATGTGCAGTTGAAAGTGAAATACAGCTTGCTTAATATACACCTGTTGCAAAAGGAAAATTTTGTAGCAGCAATTTGAATTGACTTACTCTCGCCTAATTATTATTGGTGGTTTCAAAAAAGTGAGTACATTTTATTATTTTTAAATTAAACCCTGTCTAATCTTAGTTTCAGTAATTTCATTACATGTTTTTTTTACATTCAGATATTCGGACCTACTTCCATTATGCCTCGACATAGAACATTGACGGGTCGGAGTGAGAGACAAAGAAGAAGGAATATATATTCGCGTGAAAGTCAAAATGATAATAGACCAAATGCAAATTTAAATAGTGTAAATAGTATAACATTGATGGGTCGGAGTGAGAGACAAAGAAGAAGGAATATATATTCATGTGAAAGTCAAAATGATAATAGACCAAATGCAAATTTAAATAGTGTAAATAGTATACAAAATGATGAAATTATTTTGAGGGATACATTTACATGCGCACTGAATGTCATTCCAAGAAATTTTAATACTTTTGATTGTGGATTAATGCATTTACAATGCAGGTTTTGCAATGCAAAACATTTCGAATCTGAGGTCACTTTAGGTGAAAGGACTGCATTCACTTCATGTTGTCATAAGGGTAAAGCAATTTTACCGGCCTTAAGTCAAAATGAATACTTTAAATCATTGTATGATGGACTTACTTCAAACGAACCTTCAATAAAAAGAAAGTCAAAAAATTATTTTGAAAACATTAGTAAATACAATTCATCATTTGCTATGGTTAGCTCAGAAGCTAAAATTTCGGATACAGTTACGCGTGGAGTGTATCATTTTAAAATACATGATGTTTTTTATCACAGATCAGGTCCAATGACTGCTGAATATGGTCGCTCACCACGTTATGCTCAATTATATTTTTATGATGTTGACACTGCTGTCAATTATAGATTACATGAACACTATAATCAAACATGCAATAACAATATAATGCGCGAAATCTCTCTTGAATTGGAACGCATTAATCCTTTCGTTCGGTCATTCATTGCAATGAAAGATCATTGTCAGAGAGTTGAAAATCAAAATAAAGAAATTTGTATGCTCATTAAAGTAAATCGTGATTTAGATCTACGCCGTTATAATGATGCAGTTCAAACTGATGTAGCAGTAATATTTAGTACAGTTGATGGTGAGCCACCCTTTGAACGAAATATGGTTTCGTTTTCAAAAGTTAATGGTACCATTAAAAATATCTCTGTTTTGGATTCATCATTGGACCCTTTAGCGTATCCATTACTTTTTCCAAATGGTGATACTGGGTGGCATATCAATATTTCTCATAATGTACCAACTACATCTAATTCAAGAGCGCCCAGAAATAAATTAACCATGCTTCAGTATGCAGCCTATCGACTTGCAATTAGAGAAGATTTTAGCTTGTTGCACCATTCACAAAAATTATTTCTGCAGTGGATAGTTGATATGTATGTGAGAATAGAGGGCACAAGGTTACATTTCATTCGACAAAATCAAACAAGTCTTAGGTCTGAAGTTTACAACAATTTAACAGATTATTTAGAATTGAACCCCAATGCCAATAATTTTGGCCGTAGAGTAATTTTACCATCTTCATTCAATGGATCTCCAAGAAATATGTATCAGAATTATTTAGAGGCAATGTCAATTGTACAACATTTCAGAAAGCCTTCTTTGTTTATTACAATGACTTGCAATCCAAGTTGGCCTGAAATAGTTAGCAATATTGGTATAGGTGAGTCAGCTAATTTTCGACCTGATATTGTTGTGCGTGTATTCAAGTCCAAACTGAAAGCATTAATTGAGGGCCTTACACTAAAAAAAATCTTCGGTAAAGTTGAAGCACTCATTTATACAATTGAGTTTCAAAAGAGAGGATTGCCTCATGCTCACATTTTACTCTCTTTAAATGAGCAAGATAAAATTGTTAACGCTACCAATATTGATAAAGTTGTATCTGCGGAGATTCCTAACATTCAAACACATCCTACATTACATGAATATGTTGTAAAACACATGATGCATGGTCCATGCGGTGTACTTAATCCAAATTCTGTATGTATGAGAGATGGAAAATGCACAAAAGATTATCCAAAACGATTTAATGAATTTACATGTGAATCATTAAATGGATATCCATTATACAGAAGGCGTGGTATTAATGCTGAAGTTCGCGGTAGTTGCCTCGACAGTCGTTATGTTGTACCATACAATCCATATTTACTTGCCAGATTTAATTGCCATATAAATGTTGAAGTATGCACTACAGTTAAAAGTGTTAAATACATTTATAAATACGTGTATAAAAGCTATGACAGTGCATCTGTTGAATTAGGTTCAGAGAGAAATGAACCAGGTCAAGAAATACAAATTGATGAAGTTAAAAATTTTTTAAATGGCCGTTATGTCGGATCAACTGAAGCTGTATGGCGCATCTATGAATTACCAATGCATTTTCAATCACATGTCATCGTTAGACTTGACATTCATTTACCGCATAGACAGAATGTTTACTTTCGAGAAGGGCAAGAACGTCAAGCAATTGATAATGCAAGACAAACAAAATTATTAGCATTTTTTGAATTGAATCGATAAGATCCATCAGCGCATGAATATAAGTATATTGAAATTCCTTTGCATCATGTGTGGGAAGATTCCCGAAAAAAATGGAAGAAGAGAAGGCTTGAAGGTGATAAAATCATTACACGCATATATGTAGTATCACCAAAAGACATCAAACTTTTCCATTTACGATTGCTTTTATTACATGTCTGTGGTCCAAAATCATTTGAGGATGTTAGAACATACAATGGAATTATACACACTTCTTTTGTTGAAGCGTGCCATGCTCGCGGCATTGCTTCAAATGATAATGAATGGCGTGAATGTTTAAATGAAGCAAAAGAATTATATTCACCAAAACAAATGCGAAATTTATTTGGTTACATTTGTGCATTAAATGTGCCAGCCAATGCATTGGCGTTATGGAATGAATTTAAAGTATATCTTAGTGAAGATTTTTTGAGAGATTACAACGAAGAAGTATCCTGTAACACAGCTCTATTAGAAATTGAAGATATTTTGAATGTTCATAATTTGTCATGTCAAGAACTTGGTTTACCAGTTCCCACGAATTCGCAGAGAACAGACGAAGCAAATGCTATTGATCCAATAGAACAAGAGTTTCTGTTTTGTGAGCATTATGAAACTGCAAATATTGAACAGCGTAATCTAATTGATCGTGTGATTCGCGAAGTTTTGCACCATGATACTGGATCTAATGTTTTTTGTTTAACCGCTCATGCAGGTTGTGGAAAAACATTCACACAAACAGCAATCATTCACAAATTAAATTCGCTTAATCTTAGATGCATTGCAACAGCGTTCAGTGGCATAGCTTCAACTCTATTACTTGGAGGTAGAACATTACACAATGTGTTTAAATTGCCTATACCCATTTTGGAAAATTCTGTAGCGAATATTACCGCAAATAGTAGCTATGGACGTTACGTAAATTCATCATCATTGATAATTATTGATGAAATTTCTATGTGTCCACTGCAAGTGTTGAAAATCATAGATAGATTATTGCAGGATCTATGCGATGAAAATGATAAACATAAACCATTTGGAAGGAAAACAATACTTCTGTGCGGTGATTTTCGACAAATCTTACCAGTTGTCCCACATGGATCACGTGCAACTTTAATTGAAAATTGTGTCACGAGTTGGCATAAATTTGTTTATTTTCATAAAGTAACATTTACTCAAAATATGAGAGCCTTACCAAGTGAAATAGAATTTGTCGAATTCTTGAAAAAAAATTGGTAATGATGAAGCCCCACAATTCCCTCGGTTTGGTGAAAATATTATTGAAATACCTTAGCAATTAATAGGAGATGAAAATAATATTATTAATGAGGTGTATGGAAATATTTCCGAAAACATACTCTCAGATAACATATTGAAGTCAGTTATTTTAGCACCTAAAAATGATGATTGTACTTTTATTAATACTGATATACTTAATCGAATACCAGGTGAACAGAAAACATATCATAGCTACGATAAAATAATTTGTGATGATGACAATGAAATCAATAACTATCCAGTAACGTTTTTGAATTCTTTGACTATTAGTGGTTTGCCACCACATAAGTTAGTATTGAAAGTTAATTGCATCGTTTTACTGATCAGAAACTTAAATACAAAGGAAGCATTAGTCAATGGAACAAGAATGTGCATCAAGTGTATGCATCGTAATGCTATTGATTGCGAAGTTTTAACTGGAACCGCACACAATAAGAGAATTTTGATTCCACGTATAAATTTAACATATTCCGGTACTGTTTTACCATTTAACTTTCAAAGAACTCGATTTCCAATTATACCTGCATTTGCGATGACAATAAATAAGTCTCAAGGACAAACATTCGAAAAAATTGGAATTTTATTGAGGCAGCCAGTTTTTACACATGGTCAATTGTACGTCGCAGCAAGTAGAGTTCGATCATTCGATGGTTTGAGATTTTATATTTCCGAATATAATGGCCAAGGGCATTTAGCAAATGATGAAAGAGTTTTTACAAAAAACATCGTTTACACAGAAGTTCTGAATCATTAAATTCACTTTCAAACTATTTTAAGTTCAGTGGACAACATTTATTTTTTTAACCGCCCGGTTTTTTTTTATTTAATGAAAAATATATGAAAAAATATGAGCCACGTATTTTTTATTTCATTTTTTATTTTGTATTAATTTTTTATTTAAATTTTATATAATTCGAAAAAGATAGGCAAAATAACTGTGTAGCCTTGGCGAAACCTGGTCAGTATGGCAATAAAAAAAAACCCAAGGAAATGTCAAAAAACCCGTTATTGCTTTTTAAATATGGCTTAACCAAGCTAAACCTCATTTTTCCTATCTTTCATATTTTTCAAATAACTCGAAAATTAATGCATAGAAAAAAAAATTAAAAAATTATATAAGCTTTGTAGCAGATAATCTTCAAACTGTTTTCGAATTTTGTACCTTACCAAAAATGAAATGTAATCCACTGGAATTGAAAACAATGTATCTTATACTTCTATGAATGTCAAGTCTCATTTTTATTAGCGTTTATTTGATTCAATGATAACATGAAAAAATTAAAACTGACAATGAATTATATCAAAAAATAAATACAAATACAAGCTGTAATTGTGTTTTTTTTTCAACTGGTACTAACATTAAATTTTAAATTTCATAGGTATTGCAGGGAATTAAGGCAAACAACACACGCTAATGACGTATTTGTACACGCTCGCAGCTGACGTAATAGAACAAAATTCAAAAAAATTATATGCAATGATTATAGAGGTATACTCTTTGACAAAAGAACCTCAATAACGTTCAAACTTAAAAATTTAATGAATTACGGTCGAATTTCGACCACTGGGCGACCACTAGTCAAGTGTTAATGCGCAACTGATCTGTCTTATATGCTTAGTGTTAAATATATTGAAGTAACATTCTCAGTTCACGCCAGCAGCAAGTGGTAGTGTCTTTTTGTTTACATGTTTTGACATTTGTTTTAATTATAGTATTTGTGTATGTGTTTAATCTCTAGACAATAACAAGAAGAGGTGTCAGTAGACAACTCTTCAAATCATGTATGTGTATGTCATTCAGTTTGTTTATTGTTTGCAAGACAAACAGATTACAAATTTGCAAAATATATTTACATATACATACATATATAAGATATTAGTTTGTAATAGTTTCCAGCTAAGAGATTTTTATATATTGGAATGAAGACAATTTTCAGTTTGCCATATGCTATTATAACACACAATCATATATTTTAATTACAGATTACTATATTTACAAAAAATATATATTGTAAAGCAACAGAAATGCTAGCATCCGTGTTACATAAAAACAAGGTTAACAGAATAATAAACAAGTCAATATCTAACCCCATGATAGAACAAAGATCTAATAATTACATTTATAATTATAGATAAAGCTAAATAAGGATGCAAGGTAGTATTAACAAGAATAAACGAACCTGTAAGTTAGATAAGAGTTGATATATGTTCAGTGAAGAGCAAACAAAAAATGAAACAATAATTTACTTTATAGTAATAGCAAATAAGAATTTTGAGTTAAGAGATATTATTTTGTGACAACAAATATTATGATAAAGTTTATGTTATGTTATACCAAATATGTGTTGAGTTAATGAAAGATAATGAAACAAGATGTATTATTCAATGACTGTTGTAGAATGAAGTGTGAAGCAGCTAATTAACGTTAATAGATTTGAATTTTCTTATATGTGATCCATAGGTCAAGATAAAATTCTTATTAGATATAGAAAAATAATTGTTTATGTAAATGTTAATAGTTAAGATTTGATTATATGTATGAATTTATGTAAAAGGGGCTATAGATGTTTACCAGTTATAAACACAGGTAGATCCGTTTACAATAAAAGGCCTAACAGCCAAAACCACTATATAACCACTCATAACATAAAGGTTAGGTACATCAATTAATAATAATTAATGAATACGATTTGAAGAGCTAGAAAAAACATTAAATTAATAATGATATATAATAAAATTTATACAAATTATGATAATGCCATAATGCCATGATATCGATTAATAACGTTTAATATCGAAAAGGTATTAAATATAAAAAAGAAAAAAACAGGCTTATATAAAAAAACCAGCAGAATATGTGTAGAAAATAATAAACCAACTATCTGTAAAGTTACATTCCGATAGGACAGCAAATTGATAAGGAATAGACAAAAAATATATGAAATAAACACTATATTCAAAACATGTGGAAGGAAGAAAAATCATGTGTTACTAGGGACGACAGAAAAAGAGGAAGTTGTTGATTTGACAATAATTGCTTTGATGATCTGAATGTGATGAGATTAAAAACCCAAGAAATGTCTATTTAATCGGAATATTCTAAATTAGCAACCACTATTATAAAACACAAAATCCTAATGATAATATTTATGACTCTTACCAGTACAGTTTAACCAAATAAGACTATAGTATGAAATCACAATAGAAAATAAATAACTGGATTCTACAAGGAAGGACTTGAACTGTCCCATATCCGAAGGGAATTGATGATATATTAAATGAATAGAAAGAATTAACAGTATCACAATTAATAATATACACTACACCAGAAGTTATAACCTTTCAAATACACGGAACAACACTAATTGCTTCAACCGAGAGAAGAACATATTTGGATCCTGGAGTTGCAGAAGAAGCATCAATCGGGCTGTAAATCAATCCGGAGAGCTGTATTTCCGAAGTGGACAGGTTAAGAATTCCATTTTATTAAACCGAAGAAAGAATATCGTATGGCATAATTGTCCAGAACAGTAAATTTATAAATCAACCGCCTACACGATTGGCTTTGTTCTAGTCTGGTAAATTATTATTATATTAATCATACTAACTACACAACACTTCAAATTTGTAAATCTTGCATTCTTATCTATGTATTTTTAATCTTCCCCACAGTTACAAGAACCTTCACACCCTGAATTAAATTAATTACAAATTAAAACACACTATATAACTGAATTTAAATAAAGGATCGGAATAATCAACAATCGATTCACGCAATCTGTAGCCCAAGCATATGTTAGTTAGAACATATCTTATTCAATGTTAAAGAAGTAAACAAATAAAGAACCTTTATATAATTGCAAAATCTTGTCATTTGGAGTATGATTTAATGAGTTGGGAATAAAAAGTAACTGAATAAGTATAGAATAATTGGTTAACATAAACAGTGAAATAACCTATAAGTTTCGTTGAGCCGATACTACAGCGCTTATAGTGGAATTATCTGACACCAAAGAGAGAGCGTAAAAATACAAAATTAGATATAATTCTCTTCAAGGTATAATAGGGTTGAACGAAATTACAGAATAACGCATTAATTATTTAAGTTTCAGGTACACTAACACTGATATTTTTTAGAGAGCTAAGTTAATATTAATTAATTACATAAATATATCCCACAACTCCAAATATCTCAGATATTTAAATAATTAAAATAATTCAAAACACATTGGCATAGGTTTAGTAACAAATTGACGCCGGCAACGTTGGGGCGGAAATAACGAGAATCCCGCGACCGTAAGAGACAACGTAAGAGCCGAAGGTTTAGTAACAAATTGGCGCTCAACCAGTGTGGGGCTTAGGTTAAGTAAAACCATAAGTATATTAATATTACTTAACCAGAGCAGGCAACTGTGGGAGACTAGAAATGCAATAGAGAAAGATGATACAAAAGGAAACGAAAATGCAAGGACAAGAGAGACGATTAAGTTACGCGGACGCGTAAGTACGCGTAAGTAAGGACGCGTTAGTACTGTCAATGGACGACAGTACTATTTAAGAAATTCAGCAAAGAGATGGGATACATAGAAAAGAATACCAATGATCACGAAAGAGCGCAAATGAGTCGCGCGAATGCGTTGGGAACACCAGACGACAAAATGACATTGAGAGAGATTTATGATGAATTGTGTGAATTAGATGCCAGGTTTAATAAGGAAAAGACTATTGGGACGACTAACGAAAAAGACGAGAACAAGGTGGAAAGAATGACGGAAGAAGATTGGGAAAGATGGGACGATAATGAAGAACAAATGAAAACCGAAAGAACAGGAGTATACGCCCAGGTGACAGAACAATATACTCAGGAAGATTATGAACAATGGAAAAGAGAAATAAGACCACCGGAGAACCCAATACGAACAGAAAACAAAGAATTAAGGGAATGGATCAGGGTGATGTTTGAACTATCCCGAGAAGATATGTGTCAATGGAGGAAGGAACACAATCAAATAGATGAATTTATAGGGATGCCAAATAATAAAAAGCTAGAACAAGCCAGTGTACAAAAAGAAGTAAAAATAGTCAAAGTGAAGCAACAGAAGAAAATACCAGATCAATCCAACAAAAAGGAAGACATGAGTATGCGGGAGCTGTTGAGGATTATAATGGAAAGCAGTAGACAAAGGAATGAGGAAATTAAGGAAACCCTAAGGGAACAATTTAGGAAACAGGGGGAACTATTTAAAAAACAGGAGGAAAACTTAAAGAGTTTCAGGAAAACCATGGATGAAGGTTTCAAAAATGTAGCGGAAACAATGGATAGGTGTGTAAAGAATATGAATAAAACACTAGAAACCACTCCTGAAGGTAGAAAGGAAACCGAAATTAGAGAAGATCAAAATGCAGTGCTCTCTGAAAATAAGAATAGAAAGGACAAGGAGAAGATACAAACTATGGAAGAGAATAACCAGAAAATAAGAAAAACATGCAGAAAGAACATAGTCAGTACCAAAGAAGAAATGGAGATGAGGAAGGGTGGATTAATTAGTGCGTTTAACATCCCAATTAATGAACGAAGGGAGTTATGTAAGGGTATGAAATATAGAAGAAACTTCATGAAAATGACCAAAATGAACCACCATGGAATAATTACAAAAACCTTAAATAAATTTAAATGTCATTTAAATAAATCAACAATCAAAGAGTATATGACCAAATCAATTATATCGTTAACACGGAAGATACCCGTAAAATATTTAGTAAATAGTCCAGATATCGAAGGGAAAGGAAGGGTAGAATATACCAGTGATTATGTTAGAATAGAGGAGATACGATACCTGATAATTCAAAGGGAGCTAAATATGACTGAGTACCCTGACTTAAATGAAGACTTTGCATCAGCCGAGTTACAGTATTGGCTTTGTATCATGCACAAGAGATATGTAAAAAGTGTAGAAATTGGTATGAACAATGCAGTCATCCGGACAACGGGTGCAGTCGAATTAATGGACCATGGTTAGAAAAGAAACAGTCAACCAGAAAAATGGGACTGATGTTATGAAAACTGACCAGGCAACCAATTGACAAGATACGGAAATATTATATAATGAATAAATTCTAAAATATAATAAGAACAACTTATTACCAGTCTTGAAGAGAAAATACTTGGAATTTAAAAAGAATTTGAGTTGAATACTACCACTAAATTCTAAAATACAATAAGAACCACTTATTATCGATTTTGAAGAAAAAACACTTGTAAATAAAAGAGAATTATTATTAAATGTTTATAAAGAAATAGTGTGAACAATGAATAATGAAATCCCAAGATTACAGAAGAAAGCGAGAATTATTATTAAATGTTTATAAAGAAATAGTGTGAACAATGAATAATGAAATCCCAAGATTACAGAAGAAAGCGAGAATTATTATTAAATGTTTATAAAGAAATAGTGTGAACAATGAATAATGAAATCCCAAGATTACAGAAGAAAGCGAGAATTATTATTAAATGTTTATAAAAAAATAGTGTGAACAATGAATAATGAAATCCCAAGATTACAGAAGAAAGCGAGAATTATTATTAAATGTTTATAAAGAAATAGTGTGAACAATGAATAATGAAATCCCAAGATTACAGAAGAAAGCGAGAATTATTATTAAATGTTTATAAAGAAATAGTGTGAACAATGAATAATGAAATCCCAAGATTACAGAAGAAAGCGAGAATTATTATTAAATGTTTATAAAGAAATAGTGTGAACAATGAATAATGAAATCCCAAGATTACAGAAGAAAGCGAGAACTATTACTAAACGTCTACAAGGAAATAATGTGAATGATAAATAATGAAACCCCAAGATAAAAGTTTTTACCTCAAATCTACCAATGCAAAATAAAGAAAGAGAAAAATCATATGACCAAAAATACATACCACATTGCCAAACGAAGGAAACAACTTCAGTAAACGATTGAATGTAACCAATGTAATGTTAAAGAAGACAAGAAAGAAAGATTATTTATGAACATAATTCATTGAAAAATAAACAGCCAAAATAATGAAATACGATAAGAAGAAGAATAGTTGGGCTAAGGAATGTATTTAGTCAGAAATACAGTTATAATGATCATCACACAACAACTATTTAGAAAATATTGAGATCAGAGAAAAAAAACAAATGAAGAAGATACTTAGCATTACAATCACAACAAAAATGATTACAAATGATAACTGTCAAATTTAATATCAAAGAATGTTTAAGGAACTAAAATGGAATCACAAAATATGAAGGATAGTAATGAAGAAATATAAAAGCAACAAAGAAAAAAAATTTTTTCCCAAATATTTATTATTAAATAATTAAAGAGATTATTAGGAGATTATTATATTTTATAGCTGACTGTAGATGAATTCCAGCAGTACTATATTAAGATGTGGTGTGGGCAGCAGAGTATGAAGCCAAACAGTGCCTCTCTGAACTGTACCAACGCATGTATTAGGGATTGTTAGGGAAATTAAATATTTAAGGAATATTAGAATAGTTGCAAGAATGACTTCAGTTTCCAAAAGAGTAGGACGAAGAAAACAGAAAGAAATGAGTTGACAGAAGAATAATTGAGAAATACAGTGATTATAGTAATTATAAGTAGAAGAGATGTGAAACTAATGTATCATTGAATATTGTAGCCAACTATCAACAAATAATGTTTACAGAAATTAAAAATGATCAAGAAGGTTAATTGAATTGATGAAATGTTATTAAATAAAAAAAAGTATTAATACTAGTCTAATGAAGTTACATTGAGAATCCCATCGTCAACCATTAACAATGAAATGAAGAAAAGGCTTGTGAAAAAGACAAGTTTATTTGACCTAAACTTCATTCAGGTAAACTAAACTTTTTTAGGAGGGGGAGCATATGTAACGCAACAGAAATGCTAGCATCCGTGTTACATAAAAACAAGGTTAACAGAATAATAAACAAGTCAATATCTAACCCCATGATAGAACAAAGATCTAATAATTACATTTATAATTATAGATAAAGGTAAATAAGGATGCAAGGTAGTATTAACAAGAATAAACGAACCTGTAAGTTAGATAATAGTTGATGATATATGTTCAGTGAAGAGCAAACAAAAATGAAACAATAATTTACTTTATAGTAATAGCAAATAAGAATTTTGAGTTAAGAGATATTATTTTGTGACAACAAATATTTTGATAAAGTTTATGTTATGTTATACCAAATATGTGTTGAGTTAATGAAAGATAATGAAACAAGATGTATTATTCAATGACTGTTGTAGAATGAAGTGTGAAGCAGCTAATTAACGTTAATAGATTTGAATTTTCTTATATGTGATCCATAGGTCAAGATAAAATTGTTATTAGATATAGAAAAATAATTGTTTATGTAAATGTTAATAGTTAAGATTTGATTATATGTATGAATTTATGTAAAAGGGGCTATAGATGTTTACCAGTTATAAACACAGGTAGATCCGTTTACAATAAAAGGCTTAACAGCCAAAACCACTATATAACCACTCATAACATAAAGGTTAGGTACATCAATTAATAATAATTAATGAATACGATTTGAAGAGCTAGAAAAAAACATTAAATTAATAATGATATATAATAAAATTTATACAAATTATGATAATGCCATAATGCCATGATATCGATTAATAACGTTTAATATCGAAAAGGTATTAAATATAAAAAAGAAAAAAAACAGGCTTATATAAAAAAACCAGCAGAATATGTGTAGAAAATAATAAACCAACTATCTGTAAAGTTACATTCCGATAGGACAGCAAATTGATAAGGAATAGACAAAAAATATATGAAATAAACACTATATTCAAAACATGTGGAAGGAAGAAAAATCATGTGTTACTAGGGACGACAGAAAAAGAGGAAGTTGTTGATTTGACAATAATTGCTTTGATGATCTGAATGTGATGAGATTAAAAACCCAAGAAATGTCTATTTAATCGGAATATTCTAAATTAGCAACCACTATTATAAAACACAAAATCCTAATGATAATATTTATGACTCTTACCAGTACAGTTTAACCAAATAAGACTATAGTATGAAATCACAATAGAAAATAAATAACTGGATTCTACAAGGAAGGACTTGAACTGTCCCATATCCGAAGGGAATTGATGATATATTAAACGAATAGAAAGAATTAACAGTATCACAATTAATAATATACACTACACCAGAAGTTATAACCTTTCAAATACACGGAACAACACTAATTGCTTCAACCGAGAGAAGAACATATTTGGATCCTGGAGTTGCAGAAGAAGCATCAATCGGGCTGTAAATCAATCCGGAGAGCTGTATTTCCGAAGTGGACAGGTTAAGAATTCCATTTTATTAAACCGAAGAAAGAATATCGTATGGCATAATTGTCCAGAACAGTAAATTTATAAATCAACCGCCTACACGATTGGCTTTGTTCTAGTCTGGTAAATTATTATTATATTAATCATACTAACTACACAACACTTCAAATTTGTAAATCTTGCATTCTTATCTATGTATTTTTAATCTTCCCCACAGTTACAAGAACCTTCACACCCTGAATTAAATTAATTACAAATTAAAACACACTATATAACTGAATTTAAATAAAGGATCGGAATAATCAACAATCGATTCACGCAATCTATAGCCCAAGCATATGTTAGTTAGAACATATCTTATTCAATGTTAAAGAAGTAAACAAATAAAGAACCTTTATATAATTGCAAAATCTTGTCATTTGGAGTATGATTTAATGAGTTGGGAATAAAAAGTAACTGAATAAGTATAGAATAATTGGTTAACATAAACAGTGAAATAACCTATAAGTTTCGTTGAGCCGATACTACAGCGCTTATAGTGGAATTATCTGACACCAAAGAGAGAGCGTAAAAATACAAAATTAGATATAATTCTCTTCAAGGTATAATAGGGTTGAACGAAATTACAGAATAACGCATTAATTATTTAAGTTTCAGGTACACTAACACTGATATTTTTTAGAGAGCTAAGTTAATATTAATTAATTACATAAATATATCCCACAACTCCAAATATCTCAGATATTTAAATAATTAAAATAATTCAAAACACATTGGCATAGGTTTAGTAACAAATTGACGCCGGCAACGTTGGGGCGGAAATAACGAGAATCCCGCGACCGTAAGAGACAACGTAAGAGCCGAAGGTTTAGTAACAAATTGGCGCTCAACCAGTGTGGGGCTTAGGTTAAGTAAAACCATAAGTATATTAATATTACTTAACCAGAGCAGGCAACTGTGGGAGACTAGAAATGCAATAGAGAAAGATGATACAAAAGGAAACGAAAATGCAAGGACAAGAGAGACGATTAAGTTACGCGGAATGGACGACAGTACTATTTAAGAAATTCAGCAAAGAGATGGGATACATAGAAAAGAATACCAATGATCACGAAAGAGCGCAAATGAGTCGCGCGAATGCGTTGGGAACACCAGACGACAAAATGACATTGAGAGAGATTTATGATGAATTGTGTGAATTAGATGCCAGGTTTAATAAGGAAAAGACTATTGGGACGACTAACGAAAAAGACGAGAACAAGGTGGAAAGAATGACGGAAGAAGATTGGGAAAGATGGGACGATAATGAAGAACAAATGAAAACCGAAAGAACAGGAGTATACGCCCAGGTGACAGAACAATATACTCAGGAAGATTATGAACAATGGAAAAGAGAAATAAGACCACCGGAGAACCCAATACGAACAGAAAACAAAGAATTAAGGGAATGGATCAGGGTGATGTTTGAACTATCCCGAGAAGATATGTGTCAATGGAGGAAGGAACACAATCAAATAGATGAATTTATAGGGATGCCAAATAATAAAAAGCTAGAACAAGCCAGTGTACAAAAAGAAGTAAAAATAGTCAAAGTGAAGCAACAGAAGAAAATACCAGATCAATCCAACAAAAAGGAAGACATGAGTATGCGGGAGCTGTTGAGGATTATAATGGAAAGCAGTAGACAAAGGAATGAGGAAATTAAGGAAACCCTAAGGGAACAATTTAGGAAACAGGGGGAACTATTTAAAAAACAGGAGGAAAACTTAAAGAGTTTCAGGAAAACCATGGATGAAGGTTTCAAAAATGTAGCGGAAACAATGGATAGGTGTGTAAAGAATATGAATAAAACACTAGAAACCACTCCTGAAGGTAGAAAGGAAACCGAAATTAGAGAAGATCAAAATGCAGTGCTCTCTGAAAATAAGAATAGAAAGGACAAGGAGAAGATACAAACTATGGAAGAGAATAACCAGAAAATAAGAAAAACATGCAGAAAGAACATAGTCAGTACCAAAGAAGAAATGGAGATGAGGAAGGGTGGATTAATTAGTGCGTTTAACATCCCAATTAATGAACGAAGGGAGTTATGTAAGGGTATGAAATATAGAAGAAACTTCATGAAAATGACCAAAATGAACCACCATGGAATAATTACAAAAACCTTAAATAAATTTAAATGTCATTTAAATAAATCAACAATCAAAGAGTATATGACCAAATCAATTATATCGTTAACACGGAAGATACCCGTAAAATATTTAGTAAATAGTCCAGATATCGAAGGGAAAGGAAGGGTAGAATATACCAGTGATTATGTTAGAATAGAGGAGATACGATACCTGATAATTCAAAGGGAGCTAAATATGACTGAGTACCCTGACTTAAATGAAGACTTTGCATCAGCCGAGTTACAGTATTGGCTTTGTATCATGCACAAGAGATATGTAAAAAGTGTAGAAATTGGTATGAACAATGCAGTCATCCGGACAACGGGTGCAGTCGAATTAATGGACCATGGTTAGAAAAGAAACAGTCAACCAGAAAAATGGGACTGATGTTATGAAAACTGACCAGGCAACCAATTGACAAGATACGGAAATATTATATAATGAATAAATTCTAAAATATAATAAGAACAACTTATTACCAGTCTTGAAGAGAAAATACTTGGAATTTAAAAAGAATTTGAGTTGAATACTACCACTAAATTCTAAAATACAATAAGAACCACTTATTATCGATTTTGAAGAAAAAACACTTGTAAATAAAAGAGAATTATTATTAAATGTTTATAAAGAAATAGTGTGAACAATGAATAATGAAATCCCAAGATTACAGAAGAAAGCGAGAATTATTATTAAATGTTTATAAAGAAATAGTGTGAACAATGAATAATGAAATCCCAAGATTACAGAAGAAAGCGAGAATTATTATTAAATGTTTATAAAGAAATAGTGTGAACAATGAATAATGAAATCCCAAGATTACAGAAGAAAGCGAGAATTATTATTAAATGTTTATAAAAAAATAGTGTGAACAATGAATAATGAAATCCCAAGATTACAGAAGAAAGCGAGAATTATTATTAAATGTTTATAAAGAAATAGTGTGAACAATGAATAATGAAATCCCAAGATTACAGAAGAAAGCGAGAATTATTATTAAATGTTTATAAAGAAATAGTGTGAACAATGAATAATGAAATCCCAAGATTACAGAAGAAAGCGAGAATTATTATTAAATGTTTATAAAGAAATAGTGTGAACAATGAATAATGAAATCCCAAGATTACAGAAGAAAGCGAGAACTATTACTAAACGTCTACAAGGAAATAATGTGAATGATAAATAATGAAACCCCAAGATAAAAGTTTTTACCTCAAATCTACCAATGCAAAATAAAGAAAGAGAAAAATCATATGACCAAAAATACATACCACATTGCCAAACGAAGGAAACAACTTCAGTAAACGATTGAATGTAACCAATGTAATGTTAAAGAAGACAAGAAAGAAAGATTATTTATGAACATAATTCATTGAAAAATAAACAGCCAAAATAATGAAATACGATAAGAAGAAGAATAGTTGGGCTAAGGAATGTATTTAGTCAGAAATACAGTTATAATGATCATCACACAACAACTATTTAGAAAATATTGAGATCAGAGAAAAAAAACAAATGAAGAAGATACTTAGCATTACAATCACAACAAAAATGATTACAAATGATAACTGTCAAATTTAATATCAAAGAATGTTTAAGGAACTAAAATGGAATCACAAAATATGAAGGATAGTAATGAAGAAATATAAAAGCAACAAAGAAAAAAAATTTTTTCCCAAATATTTATTATTAAATAATTAAAGAGATTATTAGGAGATTATTATATTTTATAGCTGACTGTAGATGAATTCCAGCAGTACTATATTAAGATGTGGTGTGGGCAGCAGAGTATGAAGCCAAACAGTGCCTCTCTGAACTGTACCAACGCATGTATTAGGGATTGTTAGGGAAATTAAATATTTAAGGAATATTAGAATAGTTGCAAGAATGACTTCAGTTTCCAAAAGAGTAGGACGAAGAAAACAGAAAGAAATGAGTTGACAGAAGAATAATTGAGAAATACAGTGATTATAGTAATTATAAGTAGAAGAGATGTGAAACTAATGTATCATTGAATATTGTAGCCAACTATCAACAAATAATGTTTACAGAAATTAAAAATGATCAAGAAGGTTAATTGAATTGATGAAATGTTATTAAATAAAAAAAAGTATTAATACTAGTCTAATGAAGTTACATTGAGAATCCCATCGTCAACCATTAACAATGAAATGAAGAAAAGGCTTGTGAAAAAGACAAGTTTATTTGACCTAAACTTCATTCAGGTAAACTAAACTTTTTTAGGAGGGGGAGCATATGTAACGCAACAGGAATGCTAGCATCCGTGTTACATAAAAACAAGGTTAACAGAATAATAAACAAGTCAATATCTAACCCCATGATAGAACAAAGATCTAATAATTACATTTATAATTATAGATAAAGGTAAATAAGGATGCAAGGTAGTATTAACAAGAATAAACGAACCTGTAAGTTAGATAATAGTTGATGATATATGTTCAGTGAAGAGCAAACAAAAATGAAACAATAATTTACTTTATAGTAATAGCAAATAAGAATTTTGAGTTAAGAGATATTATTTTGTGACAACAAATATTTTGATAAAGTTTATGTTATGTTATACCAAATATGTGTTGAGTTAATGAAAGATAATGAAACAAGATGTATTATTCAATGACTGTTGTAGAATGAAGTGTGAAGCAGCTAATTAACGTTAATAGATTTGAATTTTCTTATATGTGATCCATAGGTCAAGATAAAATTGTTATTAGATATAGAAAAATAATTGTTTATGTAAATGTTAATAGTTAAGATTTGATTATATGTATGAATTTATGTAAAAGGGGCTATAGATGTTTACCAGTTATAAACACAGGTAGATCCGTTTACAATAAAAGGCTTAACAGCCAAAACCACTATATAACCACTCATAACATAAAGGTTAGGTACATCAATTAATAATAATTAATGAATACGATTTGAAGAGCTAGAAAAAAACATTAAATTAATAATGATATATAATAAAATTTATACAAATTATGATAATGCCATAATGCCATGATATCGATTAATAACGTTTAATATCGAAAAGGTATTAAATATAAAAAAGAAAAAAAACAGGCTTATATAAAAAAACCAGCAGAATATGTGTAGAAAATAATAAACCAACTATCTGTAAAGTTACATTCCGATAGGACAGCAAATTGATAAGGAATAGACAAAAAATATATGAAATAAACACTATATTCAAAACATGTGGAAGGAAGAAAAATCATGTGTTACTAGGGACGACAGAAAAAGAGGAAGTTGTTGATTTGACAATAATTGCTTTGATGATCTGAATGTGATGAGATTAAAAACCCAAGAAATGTCTATTTAATCGGAATATTCTAAATTAGCAACCACTATTATAAAACACAAAATCCTAATGATAATATTTATGACTCTTACCAGTACAGTTTAACCAAATAAGACTATAGTATGAAATCACAATAGAAAATAAATAACTGGATTCTACAAGGAAGGACTTGAACTGTCCCATATCCGAAGGGAATTGATGATATATTAAACGAATAGAAAGAATTAACAGTATCACAATTAATAATATACACTACACCAGAAGTTATAACCTTTCAAATACACGGAACAACACTAATTGCTTCAACCGAGAGAAGAACATATTTGGATCCTGGAGTTGCAGAAGAAGCATCAATCGGGCTGTAAATCAATCCGGAGAGCTGTATTTCCGAAGTGGACAGGTTAAGAATTCCATTTTATTAAACCGAAGAAAGAATATCGTATGGCATAATTGTCCAGAACAGTAAATTTATAAATCAACCGCCTACACGATTGGCTTTGTTCTAGTCTGGTAAATTATTATTATATTAATCATACTAACTACACAACACTTCAAATTTGTAAATCTTGCATTCTTATCTATGTATTTTTAATCTTCCCCACAGTTACAAGAACCTTCACACCCTGAATTAAATTAATTACAAATTAAAACACACTATATAACTGAATTTAAATAAAGGATCGGAATAATCAACAATCGATTCACGCAATCTATAGCCCAAGCATATGTTAGTTAGAACATATCTTATTCAATGTTAAAGAAGTAAACAAATAAAGAACCTTTATATAATTGCAAAATCTTGTCATTTGGAGTATGATTTAATGAGTTGGGAATAAAAAGTAACTGAATAAGTATAGAATAATTGGTTAACATAAACAGTGAAATAACCTATAAGTTTCGTTGAGCCGATACTACAGCGCTTATAGTGGAATTATCTGACACCAAAGAGAGAGCGTAAAAATACAAAATTAGATATAATTCTCTTCAAGGTATAATAGGGTTGAACGAAATTACAGAATAACGCATTAATTATTTAAGTTTCAGGTACACTAACACTGATATTTTTTAGAGAGCTAAGTTAATATTAATTAATTACATAAATATATCCCACAACTCCAAATATCTCAGATATTTAAATAATTAAAATAATTCAAAACACATTGGCATAGGTTTAGTAACAAATTGACGCCGGCAACGTTGGGGCGGAAATAACGAGAATCCCGCGACCGTAAGAGACAACGTAAGAGCCGAAGGTTTAGTAACAAATTGGCGCTCAACCAGTGTGGGGCTTAGGTTAAGTAAAACCATAAGTATATTAATATTACTTAACCAGAGCAGGCAACTGTGGGAGACTAGAAATGCAATAGAGAAAGATGATACAAAAGGAAACGAAAATGCAAGGACAAGAGAGACGATTAAGTTACGCGGAATGGACGACAGTACTATTTAAGAAATTCAGCAAAGAGATGGGATACATAGAAAAGAATACCAATGATCACGAAAGAGCGCAAATGAGTCGCGCGAATGCGTTGGGAACACCAGACGACAAAATGACATTGAGAGAGATTTATGATGAATTGTGTGAATTAGATGCCAGGTTTAATAAGGAAAAGACTATTGGGACGACTAACGAAAAAGACGAGAACAAGGTGGAAAGAATGACGGAAGAAGATTGGGAAAGATGGGACGATAATGAAGAACAAATGAAAACCGAAAGAACAGGAGTATACGCCCAGGTGACAGAACAATATACTCAGGAAGATTATGAACAATGGAAAAGAGAAATAAGACCACCGGAGAACCCAATACGAACAGAAAACAAAGAATTAAGGGAATGGATCAGGGTGATGTTTGAACTATCCCGAGAAGATATGTGTCAATGGAGGAAGGAACACAATCAAATAGATGAATTTATAGGGATGCCAAATAATAAAAAGCTAGAACAAGCCAGTGTACAAAAAGAAGTAAAAATAGTCAAAGTGAAGCAACAGAAGAAAATACCAGATCAATCCAACAAAAAGGAAGACATGAGTATGCGGGAGCTGTTGAGGATTATAATGGAAAGCAGTAGACAAAGGAATGAGGAAATTAAGGAAACCCTAAGGGAACAATTTAGGAAACAGGGGGAACTATTTAAAAAACAGGAGGAAAACTTAAAGAGTTTCAGGAAAACCATGGATGAAGGTTTCAAAAATGTAGCGGAAACAATGGATAGGTGTGTAAAGAATATGAATAAAACACTAGAAACCACTCCTGAAGGTAGAAAGGAAACCGAAATTAGAGAAGATCAAAATGCAGTGCTCTCTGAAAATAAGAATAGAAAGGACAAGGAGAAGATACAAACTATGGAAGAGAATAACCAGAAAATAAGAAAAACATGCAGAAAGAACATAGTCAGTACCAAAGAAGAAATGGAGATGAGGAAGGGTGGATTAATTAGTGCGTTTAACATCCCAATTAATGAACGAAGGGAGTTATGTAAGGGTATGAAATATAGAAGAAACTTCATGAAAATGACCAAAATGAACCACCATGGAATAATTACAAAAACCTTAAATAAATTTAAATGTCATTTAAATAAATCAACAATCAAAGAGTATATGACCAAATCAATTATATCGTTAACACGGAAGATACCCGTAAAATATTTAGTAAATAGTCCAGATATCGAAGGGAAAGGAAGGGTAGAATATACCAGTGATTATGTTAGAATAGAGGAGATACGATACCTGATAATTCAAAGGGAGCTAAATATGACTGAGTACCCTGACTTAAATGAAGACTTTGCATCAGCCGAGTTACAGTATTGGCTTTGTATCATGCACAAGAGATATGTAAAAAGTGTAGAAATTGGTATGAACAATGCAGTCATCCGGACAACGGGTGCAGTCGAATTAATGGACCATGGTTAGAAAAGAAACAGTCAACCAGAAAAATGGGACTGATGTTATGAAAACTGACCAGGCAACCAATTGACAAGATACGGAAATATTATATAATGAATAAATTCTAAAATATAATAAGAACAACTTATTACCAGTCTTGAAGAGAAAATACTTGGAATTTAAAAAGAATTTGAGTTGAATACTACCACTAAATTCTAAAATACAATAAGAACCACTTATTATCGATTTTGAAGAAAAAACACTTGTAAATAAAAGAGAATTATTATTAAATGTTTATAAAGAAATAGTGTGAACAATGAATAATGAAATCCCAAGATTACAGAAGAAAGCGAGAATTATTATTAAATGTTTATAAAGAAATAGTGTGAACAATGAATAATGAAATCCCAAGATTACAGAAGAAAGCGAGAATTATTATTAAATGTTTATAAAGAAATAGTGTGAACAATGAATAATGAAATCCCAAGATTACAGAAGAAAGCGAGAATTATTATTAAATGTTTATAAAAAAATAGTGTGAACAATGAATAATGAAATCCCAAGATTACAGAAGAAAGCGAGAATTATTATTAAATGTTTATAAAGAAATAGTGTGAACAATGAATAATGAAATCCCAAGATTACAGAAGAAAGCGAGAATTATTATTAAATGTTTATAAAGAAATAGTGTGAACAATGAATAATGAAATCCCAAGATTACAGAAGAAAGCGAGAATTATTATTAAATGTTTATAAAGAAATAGTGTGAACAATGAATAATGAAATCCCAAGATTACAGAAGAAAGCGAGAACTATTACTAAACGTCTACAAGGAAATAATGTGAATGATAAATAATGAAACCCCAAGATAAAAGTTTTTACCTCAAATCTACCAATGCAAAATAAAGAAAGAGAAAAATCATATGACCAAAAATACATACCACATTGCCAAACGAAGGAAACAACTTCAGTAAACGATTGAATGTAACCAATGTAATGTTAAAGAAGACAAGAAAGAAAGATTATTTATGAACATAATTCATTGAAAAATAAACAGCCAAAATAATGAAATACGATAAGAAGAAGAATAGTTGGGCTAAGGAATGTATTTAGTCAGAAATACAGTTATAATGATCATCACACAACAACTATTTAGAAAATATTGAGATCAGAGAAAAAAAACAAATGAAGAAGATGCTTAGCATTACAATCACAACAAAAATGATTACAAATGATAACTGTCAAATTTAATATCAAAGAATGTTTAAGGAACTAAAATGGAATCACAAAATATGAAGGATAGTAATGAAGAAATATAAAAGCAACAAAGAAAAAAAATTTTTTCCCAAATATTTATTATTAAATAATTAAAGAGATTATTAGGAGATTATTATATTTTATAGCTGACTGTAGATGAATTCCAGCAGTACTATATTAAGATGTGGTGTGGGCAGCAGAGTATGAAGCCAAACAGTGCCTCTCTGAACTGTACCAACGCATGTATTAGGGATTGTTAGGGAAATTAAATATTTAAGGAATATTAGAATAGTTGCAAGAATGACTTCAGTTTCCAAAAGAGTAGGACGAAGAAAACAGAAAGAAATGAGTTGACAGAAGAATAATTGAGAAATACAGTGATTATAGTAATTATAAGTAGAAGAGATGTGAAACTAATGTATCATTGAATATTGTAGCCAACTATCAACAAATAATGTTTACAGAAATTAAAAATGATCAAGAAGGTTAATTGAATTGATGAAATGTTATTAAATAAAAAAAAGTATTAATACTAGTCTAATGAAGTTACATTGAGAATCCCATCGTCAACCATTAACAATGAAATGAAGAAAAGGCTTGTGAAAAAGACAAGTTTATTTGACCTAAACTTCATTCAGGTAAACTAAACTTTTTTAGGAGGGGGAGCATATGTAACGCAACAGAAATGCTAGCATCCGTGTTACATAAAAACAAGGTTAACAGAATAATAAACAAGTCAATATCTAACCCCATGATAGAACAAAGATCTAATAATTACATTTATAATTATAGATAAAGGTAAATAAGGATGCAAGGTAGTATTAACAAGAATAAACGAACCTGTAAGTTAGATAATAGTTGATGATATATGTTCAGTGAAGAGCAAACAAAAATGAAACAATAATTTACTTTATAGTAATAGCAAATAAGAATTTTGAGTTAAGAGATATTATTTTGTGACAACAAATATTTTGATAAAGTTTATGTTATGTTATACCAAATATGTGTTGAGTTAATGAAAGATAATGAAACAAGATGTATTATTCAATGACTGTTGTAGAATGAAGTGTGAAGCAGCTAATTAACGTTAATAGATTTGAATTTTCTTATATGTGATCCATAGGTCAAGATAAAATTCTTATTAGATATAGAAAAATAATTGTTTATGTAAATGTTAATAGTTAAGATTTGATTATATGTATGAATTTATGTAAAAGGGGCTATAGATGTTTACCAGTTATAAACACAGGTAGATCCGTTTACAATAAAAGGCTTAACAGCCAAAACCACTATATAACCACTCATAACATAAAGGTTAGGTACATCAATTAATAATAATTAATGAATACGATTTGAAGAGCTAGAAAAAAACATTAAATTAATAATGATATATAATAAAATTTATACAAATTATGATAATGCCATAATGCCATGATATCGATTAATAACGTTTAATATCGAAAAGGTATTAAATATAAAAAAGAAAAAAAACAGGCTTATATAAAAAAACCAGCAGAATATGTGTAGAAAATAATAAACCAACTATCTGTAAAGTTACATTCCGATAGGACAGCAAATTGAAAAGGAATAGACAAAAAATATATGAAATAAACACTATATTCAAAACATGTGGAAGGAAGAAAAATCATGTGTTACTAGGGACGACAGAAAAAGAGGAAGTTGTTGATTTGACAATAATTGCTTTGATGATCTGAATGTGATGAGATTAAAAACCCAAGAAATGTCTATTTAATCGGAATATTCTAAATTAGCAACCACTATTATAAAACACAAAATCCTAATGATAATATTTATGACTCTTACCAGTACAGTTTAACCAAATAAGACTATAGTATGAAATCACAATAGAAAATAAATAACTGGATTCTACAAGGAAGGACTTGAACTGTCCCATATCCGAAGGGAATTGATGATATATTAAACGAATAGAAAGAATTAACAGTATCACAATTAATAATATACACTACACCAGAAGTTATAACCTTTCAAATACACGGAACAACACTAATTGCTTCAACCGAGAGAAGAACATATTTGGATCCTGGAGTTGCAGAAGAAGCATCAATCGGGCTGTAAATCAATCCGGAGAGCTGTATTTCCGAAGTGGACAGGTTAAGAATTCCATTTTATTAAACCGAAGAAAGAATATCGTATGGCATAATTGTCCAGAACAGTAAATTTATAAATCAACCGCCTACACGATTGGCTTTGTTCTAGTCTGGTAAATTATTATTATATTAATCATACTAACTACACAACACTTCAAATTTGTAAATCTTGCATTCTTATCTATGTATTTTTAATCTTCCCCACAGTTACAAGAACCTTCACACCCTGAATTAAATTAATTACAAATTAAAACACACTATATAACTGAATTTAAATAAAGGATCGGAATAATCAACAATCGATTCACGCAATCTATAGCCCAAGCATATGTTAGTTAGAACATATCTTATTCAATGTTAAAGAAGTAAACAAATAAAGAACCTTTATATAATTGCAAAATCTTGTCATTTGGAGTATGATTTAATGAGTTGGGAATAAAAAGTAACTGAATAAGTATAGAATAATTGGTTAACATAAACAGTGAAATAACCTATAAGTTTCGTTGAGCCGATACTACAGCGCTTATAGTGGAATTATCTGACACCAAAGAGAGAGCGTAAAAATACAAAATTAGATATAATTCTCTTCAAGGTATAATAGGGTTGAACGAAATTACAGAATAACGCATTAATTATTTAAGTTTCAGGTACACTAACACTGATATTTTTTAGAGAGCTAAGTTAATATTAATTAATTACATAAATATATCCCACAACTCCAAATATCTCAGATATTTAAATAATTAAAATAATTCAAAACACATTGGCATAGGTTTAGTAACAAATTGACGCCGGCAACGTTGGGGCGGAAATAACGAGAATCCCGCGACCGTAAGAGACAACGTAAGAGCCGAAGGTTTAGTAACAAATTGGCGCTCAACCAGTGTGGGGCTTAGGTTAAGTAAAACCATAAGTATATTAATATTACTTAACCAGAGCAGGCAACTGTGGGAGACTAGAAATGCAATAGAGAAAGATGATACAAAAGGAAACGAAAATGCAAGGACAAGAGAGACGATTAAGTTACGCGGAATGGACGACAGTACTATTTAAGAAATTCAGCAAAGAGATGGGATACATAGAAAAGAATACCAATGATCACGAAAGAGCGCAAATGAGTCGCGCGAATGCGTTGGGAACACCAGACGACAAAATGACATTGAGAGAGATTTATGATGAATTGTGTGAATTAGATGCCAGGTTTAATAAGGAAAAGACTATTGGGACGACTAACGAAAAAGACGAGAACAAGGTGGAAAGAATGACGGAAGAAGATTGGGAAAGATGGGACGATAATGAAGAACAAATGAAAACCGAAAGAACAGGAGTATACGCCCAGGTGACAGAACAATATACTCAGGAAGATTATGAACAATGGAAAAGAGAAATAAGACCACCGGAGAACCCAATACGAACAGAAAACAAAGAATTAAGGGAATGGATCAGGGTGATGTTTGAACTATCCCGAGAAGATATGTGTCAATGGAGGAAGGAACACAATCAAATAGATGAATTTATAGGGATGCCAAATAATAAAAAGCTAGAACAAGCCAGTGTACAAAAAGAAGTAAAAATAGTCAAAGTGAAGCAACAGAAGAAAATACCAGATCAATCCAACAAAAAGGAAGACATGAGTATGCGGGAGCTGTTGAGGATTATAATGGAAAGCAGTAGACAAAGGAATGAGGAAATTAAGGAAACCCTAAGGGAACAATTTAGGAAACAGGGGGAACTATTTAAAAAACAGGAGGAAAACTTAAAGAGTTTCAGGAAAACCATGGATGAAGGTTTCAAAAATGTAGCGGAAACAATGGATAGGTGTGTAAAGAATATGAATAAAACACTAGAAACCACTCCTGAAGGTAGAAAGGAAACCGAAATTAGAGAAGATCAAAATGCAGTGCTCTCTGAAAATAAGAATAGAAAGGACAAGGAGAAGATACAAACTATGGAAGAGAATAACCAGAAAATAAGAAAAACATGCAGAAAGAACATAGTCAGTACCAAAGAAGAAATGGAGATGAGGAAGGGTGGATTAATTAGTGCGTTTAACATCCCAATTAATGAACGAAGGGAGTTATGTAAGGGTATGAAATATAGAAGAAACTTCATGAAAATGACCAAAATGAACCACCATGGAATAATTACAAAAACCTTAAATAAATTTAAATGTCATTTAAATAAATCAACAATCAAAGAGTATATGACCAAATCAATTATATCGTTAACACGGAAGATACCCGTAAAATATTTAGTAAATAGTCCAGATATCGAAGGGAAAGGAAGGGTAGAATATACCAGTGATTATGTTAGAATAGAGGAGATACGATACCTGATAATTCAAAGGGAGCTAAATATGACTGAGTACCCTGACTTAAATGAAGACTTTGCATCAGCCGAGTTACAGTATTGGCTTTGTATCATGCACAAGAGATATGTAAAAAGTGTAGAAATTGGTATGAACAATGCAGTCATCCGGACAACGGGTGCAGTCGAATTAATGGACCATGGTTAGAAAAGAAACAGTCAACCAGAAAAATGGGACTGATGTTATGAAAACTGACCAGGCAACCAATTGACAAGATACGGAAATATTATATAATGAATAAATTCTAAAATATAATAAGAACAACTTATTACCAGTCTTGAAGAGAAAATACTTGGAATTTAAAAAGAATTTGAGTTGAATACTACCACTAAATTCTAAAATACAATAAGAACCACTTATTATCGATTTTGAAGAAAAAACACTTGTAAATAAAAGAGAATTATTATTAAATGTTTATAAAGAAATAGTGTGAACAATGAATAATGAAATCCCAAGATTACAGAAGAAAGCGAGAATTATTATTAAATGTTTATAAAGAAATAGTGTGAACAATGAATAATGAAATCCCAAGATTACAGAAGAAAGCGAGAATTATTATTAAATGTTTATAAAGAAATAGTGTGAACAATGAATAATGAAATCCCAAGATTACAGAAGAAAGCGAGAATTATTATTAAATGTTTATAAAAAAATAGTGTGAACAATGAATAATGAAATCCCAAGATTACAGAAGAAAGCGAGAATTATTATTAAATGTTTATAAAGAAATAGTGTGAACAATGAATAATGAAATCCCAAGATTACAGAAGAAAGCGAGAATTATTATTAAATGTTTATAAAGAAATAGTGTGAACAATGAATAATGAAATCCCAAGATTACAGAAGAAAGCGAGAATTATTATTAAATGTTTATAAAGAAATAGTGTGAACAATGAATAATGAAATCCCAAGATTACAGAAGAAAGCGAGAACTATTACTAAACGTCTACAAGGAAATAATGTGAATGATAAATAATGAAACCCCAAGATAAAAGTTTTTACCTCAAATCTACCAATGCAAAATAAAGAAAGAGAAAAATCATATGACCAAAAATACATACCACATTGCCAAACGAAGGAAACAACTTCAGTAAACGATTGAATGTAACCAATGTAATGTTAAAGAAGACAAGAAAGAAAGATTATTTATGAACATAATTCATTGAAAAATAAACAGCCAAAATAATGAAATACGATAAGAAGAAGAATAGTTGGGCTAAGGAATGTATTTAGTCAGAAATACAGTTATAATGATCATCACACAACAACTATTTAGAAAATATTGAGATCAGAGAAAAAAAACAAATGAAGAAGATACTTAGCATTACAATCACAACAAAAATGATTACAAATGATAACTGTCAAATTTAATATCAAAGAATGTTTAAGGAACTAAAATGGAATCACAAAATATGAAGGATAGTAATGAAGAAATATAAAAGCAACAAAGAAAAAAAATTTTTTCCCAAATATTTATTATTAAATAATTAAAGAGATTATTAGGAGATTATTATATTTTATAGCTGACTGTAGATGAATTCCAGCAGTACTATATTAAGATGTGGTGTGGGCAGCAGAGTATGAAGCCAAACAGTGCCTCTCTGAACTGTACCAACGCATGTATTAGGGATTGTTAGGGAAATTAAATATTTAAGGAATATTAGAATAGTTGCAAGAATGACTTCAGTTTCCAAAAGAGTAGGACGAAGAAAACAGAAAGAAATGAGTTGACAGAAGAATAATTGAGAAATACAGTGATTATAGTAATTATAAGTAGAAGAGATGTGAAACTAATGTATCATTGAATATTGTAGCCAACTATCAACAAATAATGTTTACAGAAATTAAAAATGATCAAGAAGGTTAATTGAATTGATGAAATGTTATTAAATAAAAAAAAGTATTAATACTAGTCTAATGAAGTTACATTGAGAATCCCATCGTCAACCATTAACAATGAAATGAAGAAAAGGCTTGTGAAAAAGACAAGTTTATTTGACCTAAACTTCATTCAGGTAAACTAAACTTTTTTAGGAGGGGGAGCATATGTAACGCAACAGGAATGCTAGCATCCGTGTTACATAAAAACAAGGTTAACAGAATAATAAACAAGTCAATATCTAACCCCATGATAGAACAAAGATCTAATAATTACATTTATAATTATAGATAAAGGTAAATAAGGATGCAAGGTAGTATTAACAAGAATAAACGAACCTGTAAGTTAGATAATAGTTGATGATATATGTTCAGTGAAGAGCAAACAAAAATGAAACAATAATTTACTTTATAGTAATAGCAAATAAGAATTTTGAGTTAAGAGATATTATTTTGTGACAACAAATATTTTGATAAAGTTTATGTTATGTTATACCAAATATGTGTTGAGTTAATGAAAGATAATGAAACAAGATGTATTATTCAATGACTGTTGTAGAATGAAGTGTGAAGCAGCTAATTAACGTTAATAGATTTGAATTTTCTTATATGTGATCCATAGGTCAAGATAAAATTGTTATTAGATATAGAAAAATAATTGTTTATGTAAATGTTAATAGTTAAGATTTGATTATATGTATGAATTTATGTAAAAGGGGCTATAGATGTTTACCAGTTATAAACACAGGTAGATCCGTTTACAATAAAAGGCTTAACAGCCAAAACCACTATATAACCACTCATAACATAAAGGTTAGGTACATCAATTAATAATAATTAATGAATACGATTTGAAGAGCTAGAAAAAAACATTAAATTAATAATGATATATAATAAAATTTATACAAATTATGATAATGCCATAATGCCATGATATCGATTAATAACGTTTAATATCGAAAAGGTATTAAATATAAAAAAGAAAAAAAACAGGCTTATATAAAAAAACCAGCAGAATATGTGTAGAAAATAATAAACCAACTATCTGTAAAGTTACATTCCGATAGGACAGCAAATTGATAAGGAATAGACAAAAAATATATGAAATAAACACTATATTCAAAACATGTGGAAGGAAGAAAAATCATGTGTTACTAGGGACGACAGAAAAAGAGGAAGTTGTTGATTTGACAATAATTGCTTTGATGATCTGAATGTGATGAGATTAAAAACCCAAGAAATGTCTATTTAATCGGAATATTCTAAATTAGCAACCACTATTATAAAACACAAAATCCTAATGATAATATTTATGACTCTTACCAGTACAGTTTAACCAAATAAGACTATAGTATGAAATCACAATAGAAAATAAATAACTGGATTCTACAAGGAAGGACTTGAACTGTCCCATATCCGAAGGGAATTGATGATATATTAAACGAATAGAAAGAATTAACAGTATCACAATTAATAATATACACTACACCAGAAGTTATAACCTTTCAAATACACGGAACAACACTAATTGCTTCAACCGAGAGAAGAACATATTTGGATCCTGGAGTTGCAGAAGAAGCATCAATCGGGCTGTAAATCAATCCGGAGAGCTGTATTTCCGAAGTGGACAGGTTAAGAATTCCATTTTATTAAACCGAAGAAAGAATATCGTATGGCATAATTGTCCAGAACAGTAAATTTATAAATCAACCGCCTACACGATTGGCTTTGTTCTAGTCTGGTAAATTATTATTATATTAATCATACTAACTACACAACACTTCAAATTTGTAAATCTTGCATTCTTATCTATGTATTTTTAATCTTCCCCACAGTTACAAGAACCTTCACACCCTGAATTAAATTAATTACAAATTAAAACACACTATATAACTGAATTTAAATAAAGGATCGGAATAATCAACAATCGATTCACGCAATCTATAGCCCAAGCATATGTTAGTTAGAACATATCTTATTCAATGTTAAAGAAGTAAACAAATAAAGAACCTTTATATAATTGCAAAATCTTGTCATTTGGAGTATGATTTAATGAGTTGGGAATAAAAAGTAACTGAATAAGTATAGAATAATTGGTTAACATAAACAGTGAAATAACCTATAAGTTTCGTTGAGCCGATACTACAGCGCTTATAGTGGAATTATCTGACACCAAAGAGAGAGCGTAAAAATACAAAATTAGATATAATTCTCTTCAAGGTATAATAGGGTTGAACGAAATTACAGAATAACGCATTAATTATTTAAGTTTCAGGTACACTAACACTGATATTTTTTAGAGAGCTAAGTTAATATTAATTAATTACATAAATATATCCCACAACTCCAAATATCTCAGATATTTAAATAATTAAAATAATTCAAAACACATTGGCATAGGTTTAGTAACAAATTGACGCCGGCAACGTTGGGGCGGAAATAACGAGAATCCCGCGACCGTAAGAGACAACGTAAGAGCCGAAGGTTTAGTAACAAATTGGCGCTCAACCAGTGTGGGGCTTAGGTTAAGTAAAACCATAAGTATATTAATATTACTTAACCAGAGCAGGCAACTGTGGGAGACTAGAAATGCAATAGAGAAAGATGATACAAAAGGAAACGAAAATGCAAGGACAAGAGAGACGATTAAGTTACGCGGAATGGACGACAGTACTATTTAAGAAATTCAGCAAAGAGATGGGATACATAGAAAAGAATACCAATGATCACGAAAGAGCGCAAATGAGTCGCGCGAATGCGTTGGGAACACCAGACGACAAAATGACATTGAGAGAGATTTATGATGAATTGTGTGAATTAGATGCCAGGTTTAATAAGGAAAAGACTATTGGGACGACTAACGAAAAAGACGAGAACAAGGTGGAAAGAATGACGGAAGAAGATTGGGAAAGATGGGACGATAATGAAGAACAAATGAAAACCGAAAGAACAGGAGTATACGCCCAGGTGACAGAACAATATACTCAGGAAGATTATGAACAATGGAAAAGAGAAATAAGACCACCGGAAAACCCAATACGAACAGAAAACAAAGAATTAAGGGAATGGATCAGGGTGATGTTTGAACTATCCCGAGAAGATATGTGTCAATGGAGGAAGGAACACAATCAAATAGATGAATTTATAGGGATGCCAAATAATAAAAAGCTAGAACAAGCCAGTGTACAAAAAGAAGTAAAAATAGTCAAAGTGAAGCAACAGAAGAAAATACCAGATCAATCCAACAAAAAGGAAGACATGAGTATGCGGGAGCTGTTGAGGATTATAATGGAAAGCAGTAGACAAAGGAATGAGGAAATTAAGGAAACCCTAAGGGAACAATTTAGGAAACAGGGGGAACTATTTAAAAAACAGGAGGAAAACTTAAAGAGTTTCAGGAAAACCATGGATGAAGGTTTCAAAAATGTAGCGGAAACAATGGATAGGTGTGTAAAGAATATGAATAAAACACTAGAAACCACTCCTGAAGGTAGAAAGGAAACCGAAATTAGAGAAGATCAAAATGCAGTGCTCTCTGAAAATAAGAATAGAAAGGACAAGGAGAAGATACAAACTATGGAAGAGAATAACCAGAAAATAAGAAAAACATGCAGAAAGAACATAGTCAGTACCAAAGAAGAAATGGAGATGAGGAAGGGTGGATTAATTAGTGCGTTTAACATCCCAATTAATGAACGAAGGGAGTTATGTAAGGGTATGAAATATAGAAGAAACTTCATGAAAATGACCAAAATGAACCACCATGGAATAATTACAAAAACCTTAAATAAATTTAAATGTCATTTAAATAAATCAACAATCAAAGAGTATATGACCAAATCAATTATATCGTTAACACGGAAGATACCCGTAAAATATTTAGTTAATAGTCCAGATATCGAAGGGAAAGGAAGGGTAGAATATACCAGTGATTATGTTAGAATAGAGGAGATACGATACCTGATAATTCAAAGGGAGCTAAATATGACTGAGTACCCTGACTTAAATGAAGACTTTGCATCAGCCGAGTTACAGTATTGGCTTTGTATCATGCACAAGAGATATGTAAAAAGTGTAGAAATTGGTATGAACAATGCAGTCATCCGGACAACGGGTGCAGTCGAATTAATGGACCATGGTTAGAAAAGAAACAGTCAACCAGAAAAATGGGACTGATGTTATGAAAACTGACCAGGCAACCAATTGACAAGATACGGAAATATTATATAATGAATAAATTCTAAAATATAATAAGAACAACTTATTACCAGTCTTGAAGAGAAAATACTTGGAATTTAAAAAGAATTTGAGTTGAATACTACCACTAAATTCTAAAATACAATAAGAACCACTTATTATCGATTTTGAAGAAAAAACACTTGTAAATAAAAGAGAATTATTATTAAATGTTTATAAAGAAATAGTGTGAACAATGAATAATGAAATCCCAAGATTACAGAAGAAAGCGAGAATTATTATTAAATGTTTATAAAGAAATAGTGTGAACAATGAATAATGAAATCCCAAGATTACAGAAGAAAGCGAGAATTATTATTAAATGTTTATAAAGAAATAGTGTGAACAATGAATAATGAAATCCCAAGATTACAGAAGAAAGCGAGAATTATTATTAAATGTTTATAAAAAAATAGTGTGAACAATGAATAATGAAATCCCAAGATTACAGAAGAAAGCGAGAATTATTATTAAATGTTTATAAAGAAATAGTGTGAACAATGAATAATGAAATCCCAAGATTACAGAAGAAAGCGAGAATTATTATTAAATGTTTATAAAGAAATAGTGTGAACAATGAATAATGAAATCCCAAGATTACAGAAGAAAGCGAGAATTATTATTAAATGTTTATAAAGAAATAGTGTGAATAATGAAATCCCAAGATTACAGAAGAAAGCGAGAACTATTACTAAACGTCTACAAGGAAATAATGTGAATGATAAATAATGAAACCCCAAGATAAAAGTTTTTACCTCAAATCTACCAATGCAAAATAAAGAAAGAGAAAAATCATATGACCAAAAATACATACCACATTGCCAAACGAAGGAAACAACTTCAGTAAACGATTGAATGTAACCAATGTAATGTTAAAGAAGACAAGAAAGAAAGATTATTTATGAACATAATTCATTGAAAAATAAACAGCCAAAATAATGAAATACGATAAGAAGAAGAATAGTTGGGCTAAGGAATGTATTTAGTCAGAAATACAGTTATAATGATCATCACACAACAACTATTTAGAAAATATTGAGATCAGAGAAAAAAAACAAATGAAGAAGATACTTAGCATTACAATCACAACAAAAATGAAAACAAAAATGATTACAAATGATAACTGTCAAATTTAATATCAAAGAATGTTTAAGGAACTAAAATGGAATCACAAAATATGAAGGATAGTAATGAAGAAATATAAAAGCAACAAAGAAAAAAAATTTTTTCCCAAATATTTATTATTAAATAATTAAAGAGATTATTAGGAGATTATTATATTTTATAGCTGACTGTAGATGAATTCCAGCAGTACTATATTAAGATGTGGTGTGGGCAGCAGAGTATGAAGCCAAACAGTGCCTCTCTGAACTGTACCAACGCATGTATTAGGGATTGTTAGGGAAATTAAATATTTAAGGAATATTAGAATAGTTGCAAGAATGACTTCAGTTTCCAAAAGAGTAGGACGAAGAAAACAGAAAGAAATGAGTTGACAGAAGAATAATTGAGAAATACAGTGATTATAGTAATTATAAGTAGAAGAGATGTGAAACTAATGTATCATTGAATATTGTAGCCAACTATCAACAAATAATGTTTACAGAAATTAAAAATGATCAAGAAGGTTAATTGAATTGATGAAATGTTATTAAATAAAAAAAAGTATTAATACTAGTCTAATGAAGTTACATTGAGAATCCCATCGTCAACCATTAACAATGAAATGAAGAAAAGGCTTGTGAAAAAGACAAGTTTATTTGACCTAAACTTCATTCAGGTAAACTAAACTTTTTTAGGAGGGGGAGCATATGTAACGCAACAGAAATGCTAGCATCCGTGTTACATAAAAACAAGGTTAACAGAATAATAAACAAGTCAATATCTAACCCCATGATAGAACAAAGATCTAATAATTACATTTATAATTATAGATAAAGGTAAATAAGGATGCAAGGTAGTATTAACAAGAATAAACGAACCTGTAAGTTAGATAATAGTTGATGATATATGTTCAGTGAAGAGCAAACAAAAATGAAACAATAATTTACTTTATAGTAATAGCAAATAAGAATTTTGAGTTAAGAGATATTATTTTGTGACAACAAATATTTTGATAAAGTTTATGTTATGTTATACCAAATATGTGTTGAGTTAATGAAAGATAATGAAACAAGATGTATTATTCAATGACTGTTGTAGAATGAAGTGTGAAGCAGCTAATTAATGTTAATAGATTTGAATTTTCTTATATGTGATCCATAGGTCAAGATAAAATTGTTATTAGATATAGAAAAATAATTGTTTATGTAAATGTTAATAGTTAAGATTTGATTATATGTATGAATTTATGTAAAAGGGGCTATAGATGTTTACCAGTTATAAACACAGGTAGATCCGTTTACAATAAAAGGCCTAACAGCCAAAACCACTATATAACCACTCATAACATAAAGGTTAGGTACATCAATTAATAATAATTAATGAATACGATTTGAAGAGCTAGAAAAAAACATTAAATTAATAATGATATATAATAAAATTTATACAAATTATGATAATGCCATAATGCCATGATATCGATTAATAACGTTTAATATCGAAAAGGTATTAAATATAAAAAAGAAAAAAAACAGGCTTATATAAAAAAACCAGCAGAATATGTGTAGAAAATAATAAACCAACTATCTGTAAAGTTACATTCCGATAGGACAGCAAATTGATAAGGAATAGACAAAAAATATATGAAATAAACACTATATTCAAAACATGTGGAAGGAAGAAAAATCATGTGTTACTAGGGACGACAGAAAAAGAGGAAGTTGTTGATTTGACAATAATTGCTTTGATGATCTGAATGTGATGAGATTAAAAACCCAAGAAATGTCTATTTAATCGGAATATTCTAAATTAGCAACCACTATTATAAAACACAAAATCCTAATGATAATATTTATGACTCTTACCAGTACAGTTTAACCAAATAAGACTATAGTATGAAATCACAATAGAAAATAAATAACTGGATTCTACAAGGAAGGACTTGAACTGTCCCATATCCGAAGGGAATTGATGATATATTAAACGAATAGAAAGAATTAACAGTATCACAATTAATAATATACACTACACCAGAAGTTATAACCTTTCAAATACACGGAACAACACTAATTGCTTCAACCGAGAGAAGAACATATTTGGATCCTGGAGTTGCAGAAGAAGCATCAATCGGGCTGTAAATCAATCCGGAGAGCTGTATTTCCGAAGTGGACAGGTTAAGAATTCCATTTTATTAAACCGAAGAAAGAATATCGTATGGCATAATTGTCCAGAACAGTAAATTTATAAATCAACCGCCTACACGATTGGCTTTGTTCTAGTCTGGTAAATTATTATTATATTAATCATACTAACTACACAACACTTCAAATTTGTAAATCTTGCATTCTTATCTATGTATTTTTAATCTTCCCCACAGTTACAAGAACCTTCACACCCTGAATTAAATTAATTACAAATTAAAACACACTATATAACTGAATTTAAATAAAGGATCGGAATAATCAACAATCGATTCACGCAATCTATAGCCCAAGCATATGTTAGTTAGAACATATCTTATTCAATGTTAAAGAAGTAAACAAATAAAGAACCTTTATATAATTGCAAAATCTTGTCATTTGGAGTATGATTTAATGAGTTGGGAATAAAAAGTAACTGAATAAGTATAGAATAATTGGTTAACATAAACAGTGAAATAACCTATAAGTTTCGTTGAGCCGATACTACAGCGCTTATAGTGGAATTATCTGACACCAAAGAGAGAGCGTAAAAATACAAAATTAGATATAATTCTCTTCAAGGTATAATAGGGTTGAACGAAATTACAGAATAACGCATTAATTATTTAAGTTTCAGGTACACTAACACTGATATTTTTTAGAGAGCTAAGTTAATATTAATTAATTACATAAATATATCCCACAACTCCAAATATCTCAGATATTTAAATAATTAAAATAATTCAAAACACATTGGCATAGGTTTAGTAACAAATTGACGCCGGCAACGTTGGGGCGGAAATAACGAGAATCCCGCGACCGTAAGAGACAACGTAAGAGCCGAAGGTTTAGTAACAAATTGGCGCTCAACCAGTGTGGGGCTTAGGTTAAGTAAAACCATAAGTATATTAATATTACTTAACCAGAGCAGGCAACTGTGGGAGACTAGAAATGCAATAGAGAAAGATGATACAAAAGGAAACGAAAATGCAAGGACAAGAGAGACGATTAAGTTACGCGGAATGGACGACAGTACTATTTAAGAAATTCAGCAAAGAGATGGGATACATAGAAAAGAATACCAATGATCACGAAAGAGCGCAAATGAGTCGCGCGAATGCGTTGGGAACACCAGACGACAAAATGACATTGAGAGAGATTTATGATGAATTGTGTGAATTAGATGCCAGGTTTAATAAGGAAAAGACTATTGGGACGACTAACGAAAAAGACGAGAACAAGGTGGAAAGAATGACGGAAGAAGATTGGGAAAGATGGGACGATAATGAAGAACAAATGAAAACCGAAAGAACAGGAGTATACGCCCAGGTGACAGAACAATATACTCAGGAAGATTATGAACAATGGAAAAGAGAAATAAGACCACCGGAAAACCCAATACGAACAGAAAACAAAGAATTAAGGGAATGGATCAGGGTGATGTTTGAACTATCCCGAGAAGATATGTGTCAATGGAGGAAGGAACACAATCAAATAGATGAATTTATAGGGATGCCAAATAATAAAAAGCTAGAACAAGCCAGTGTACAAAAAGAAGTAAAAATAGTCAAAGTGAAGCAACAGAAGAAAATACCAGATCAATCCAACAAAAAGGAAGACATGAGTATGCGGGAGCTGTTGAGGATTATAATGGAAAGCAGTAGACAAAGGAATGAGGAAATTAAGGAAACCCTAAGGGAACAATTTAGGAAACAGGGGGAACTATTTAAAAAACAGGAGGAAAACTTAAAGAGTTTCAGGAAAACCATGGATGAAGGTTTCAAAAATGTAGCGGAAACAATGGATAGGTGTGTAAAGAATATGAATAAAACACTAGAAACCACTCCTGAAGGTAGAAAGGAAACCGAAATTAGAGAAGATCAAAATGCAGTGCTCTCTGAAAATAAGAATAGAAAGGACAAGGAGAAGATACAAACTATGGAAGAGAATAACCAGAAAATAAGAAAAACATGCAGAAAGAACATAGTCAGTACCAAAGAAGAAATGGAGATGAGGAAGGGTGGATTAATTAGTGCGTTTAACATCCCAATTAATGAACGAAGGGAGTTATGTAAGGGTATGAAATATAGAAGAAACTTCATGAAAATGACCAAAATGAACCACCATGGAATAATTACAAAAACCTTAAATAAATTTAAATGTCATTTAAATAAATCAACAATCAAAGAGTATATGACCAAATCAATTATATCGTTAACACGGAAGATACCCGTAAAATATTTAGTAAATAGTCCAGATATCGAAGGGAAAGGAAGGGTAGAATATACCAGTGATTATGTTAGAATAGAGGAGATACGATACCTGATAATTCAAAGGGAGCTAAATATGACTGAGTACCCTGACTTAAATGAAGACTTTGCATCAGCCGAGTTACAGTATTGGCTTTGTATCATGCACAAGAGATATGTAAAAAGTGTAGAAATTGGTATGAACAATGCAGTCATCCGGACAACGGGTGCAGTCGAATTAATGGACCATGGTTAGAAAAGAAACAGTCAACCAGAAAAATGGGACTGATATTATGAAAACTGACCAGGCAACCAATTGACAAGATACGGAAATATTATATAATGAATAAATTCTAAAATATAATAAGAACAACTTATTACCAGTCTTGAAGAGAAAATACTTGGAATTTAAAAAGAATTTGAGTTGAATACTACCACTAAATTCTAAAATACAATAAGAACCACTTATTATCGATTTTGAAGAAAAAACACTTGTAAATAAAAGAGAATTATTATTAAATGTTTATAAAGAAATAGTGTGAACAATGAATAATGAAATCCCAAGATTACAGAAGAAAGCGAGAATTATTATTAAATGTTTATAAAGAAATAGTGTGAACAATGAATAATGAAATCCCAAGATTACAGAAGAAAGCGAGAATTATTATTAAATGTTTATAAAGAAATAGTGTGAACAATGAATAATGAAATCCCAAGATTACAGAAGAAAGCGAGAATTATTATTAAATGTTTATAAAAAAATAGTGTGAACAATGAATAATGAAATCCCAAGATTACAGAAGAAAGCGAGAATTATTATTAAATGTTTATAAAGAAATAGTGTGAACAATGAATAATGAAATCCCAAGATTACAGAAGAAAGCGAGAATTATTATTAAATGTTTATAAAGAAATAGTGTGAACAATGAATAATGAAATCCCAAGATTACAGAAGAAAGCGAGAATTATTATTAAATGTTTATAAAGAAATAGTGTGAATAATGAAATCCCAAGATTACAGAAGAAAGCGAGAACTATTACTAAACGTCTACAAGGAAATAATGTGAATGATAAATAATGAAACCCCAAGATAAAAGTTTTTACCTCAAATCTACCAATGCAAAATAAAGAAAGAGAAAAATCATATGACCAAAAATACATACCACATTGCCAAACGAAGGAAACAACTTCAGTAAACGATTGAATGTAACCAATGTAATGTTAAAGAAGACAAGAAAGAAAGATTATTTATGAACATAATTCATTGAAAAATAAACAGCCAAAATAATGAAATACGATAAGAAGAAGAATAGTTGGGCTAAGGAATGTATTTAGTCAGAAATACAGTTATAATGATCATCACACAACAACTATTTAGAAAATATTGAGATCAGAGAAAAAAAACAAATGAAGAAGATACTTAGCATTACAATCACAACAAAAATGAAAACAAAAATGATTACAAATGATAACTGTCAAATTTAATATCAAAGAATGTTTAAGGAACTAAAATGGAATCACAAAATATGAAGGATAGTAATGAAGAAATATAAAAGCAACAAAGAAAAAAAATTTTTTCCCAAATATTTATTATTAAATAATTAAAGAGATTATTAGGAGATTATTATATTTTATAGCTGACTGTAGATGAATTCCAGCAGTACTATATTAAGATGTGGTGTGGGCAGCAGAGTATGAAGCCAAACAGTGCCTCTCTGAACTGTACCAACGCATGTATTAGGGATTGTTAGGGAAATTAAATATTTAAGGAATATTAGAATAGTTGCAAGAATGACTTCAGTTTCCAAAAGAGTAGGACGAAGAAAACAGAAAGAAATGAGTTGACAGAAGAATAATTGAGAAATACAGTGATTATAGTAATTATAAGTAGAAGAGATGTGAAACTAATGTATCATTGAATATTGTAGCCAACTATCAACAAATAATGTTTACAGAAATTAAAAATGATCAAGAAGGTTAATTGAATTGATGAAATGTTATTAAATAAAAAAAAGTATTAATACTAGTCTAATGAAGTTACATTGAGAATCCCATCGTCAACCATTAACAATGAAATGAAGAAAAGGCTTGTGAAAAAGACAAGTTTATTTGACCTAAACTTCATTCAGGTAAACTAAACTTTTTTAGGAGGGGGAGCATATGTAACGCAACAGAAATGCTAGCATCCGTGTTACATAAAAACAAGGTTAACAGAATAATAAACAAGTCAATATCTAACCCCGTGATAGAACAAAGATCTAATAATTACATTTATAATTATAGATAAAGGTAAATAAGGATGCAAGGTAGTATTAACAAGAATAAACGAACCTGTAAGTTAGATAATAGTTGATGATATATGTTCAGTGAAGAGCAAACAAAAATGAAACAATAATTTACTTTATAGTAATAGCAAATAAGAATTTTGAGTTAAGAGATATTATTTTGTGACAACAAATATTTTGATAAAGTTTATGTTATGTTATACCAAATATGTGTTGAGTTAATGAAAGATAATGAAACAAGATGTATTATTCAATGACTGTTGTAGAATGAAGTGTGAAGCAGCTAATTAACGTTAATAGATTTGAATTTTCTTATATGTGATCCATAGGTCAAGATAAAATTGTTATTAGATATAGAAAAATAATTGTTTATGTAAATGTTAATAGTTAAGATTTGATTATATGTATGAATTTATGTAAAAGGGGCTATAGATGTTTACCAGTTATAAACACAGGTAGATCCGTTTACAATAAAAGGCCTAACAGCCAAAACCACTATATAACCACTCATAACATAAAGGTTAGGTACATCAATTAATAATAATTAATGAATACGATTTGAAGAGCTAGAAAAAAACATTAAATTAATAATGATATATAATAAAATTTATACAAATTATGATAATGCCATAATGCCATGATATCGATTAATAACGTTTAATATCGAAAAGGTATTAAATATAAAAAAGAAAAAAAAACAGGCTTATATAAAAAAACCAGCAGAATATGTGTAGAAAATAATAAACCAACTATCTGTAAAGTTACATTCCGATAGGACAGCAAATTGATAAGGAATAGACAAAAAATATATGAAATAAACACTATATTCAAAACATGTGGAAGGAAGAAAAATCATGTGTTACTAGGGACGACAGAAAAAGAGGAAGTTGTTGATTTGACAATAATTGCTTTGATGATCTGAATGTGATGAGATTAAAAACCCAAGAAATGTCTATTTAATCGGAATATTCTAAATTAGCAACCACTATTATAAAACACAAAATCCTAATGATAATATTTATGACTCTTACCAGTACAGTTTAACCAAATAAGACTATAGTATGAAATCACAATAGAAAATAAATAACTGGATTCTACAAGGAAGGACTTGAACTGTCCCATATCCGAAGGGAATTGATGATATATTAAACAAATAGAAAGAATTAACAGTATCACAATTAATAATATACACTACACCAGAAGTTATAACCTTTCAAATACACGGAACAACACTAATTGCTTCAACCGAGAGAAGAACATATTTGGATCCTGGAGTTGCAGAAGAAGCATCAATCGGGCTGTAAATCAATCCGGAGAGCTGTATTTCCGAAGTGGACAGGTTAAGAATTCAATTTTATTAAACCGAAGAAAGAATATCGTATGGCATAATTGTCCAGAACAGTAAATTTATAAATCAACCGCCTACACGATTGGCTTCGTTCTAGTCTGGTAAATTATTATTATATTAATCATACTAACTACACAACACTTCAAATTTGTAAATCTTGCATTCTTATCTATGTATTTTTAATCTTCCCCACAGTTACAAGAACCTTCACACCCTGAATTAAATTAATTACAAATTAAAACACACTATATAACTGAATTTAAATAAAGGATCGGAATAATCAACAATCGATTCACGCAATCTATAGCCCAAGCATATGTTAGTTAGAACATATCTTATTCAATGTTAAAGAAGTAAACAAATAAAGAACCTTTATATAATTGCAAAATCTTGTCATTTGGAGTATGATTTAATGAGTTGGGAATAAAAAGTAACTGAATAAGTATAGAATAATTGGTTAACATAAACAGTGAAATAACCTATAAGTTTCGTTGAGCCGATACTACAGCGCTTATAGTGGAATTATCTGACACCAAAGAGAGAGCGTAAAAATACAAAATTAGATATAATTCTCTTCAAGGTATAATAGGGTTGAACGAAATTACAGAATAACGCATTAATTATTTAAGTTTCAGGTACACTAACACTGATATTTTTTAGAGAGCTAAGTTAATATTAATTAATTACATAAATATATCCCACAACTCCAAATATCTCAGATATTTAAATAATTAAAATAATTCAAAACACATTGGCATAGGTTTAGTAACAAATTGACGCCGGCAACGTTGGGGCGGAAATAACGAGAATCCCGCGACCGTAAGAGACAACGTAAGAGCCGAAGGTTTAGTAACAAATTGGCGCTCAACCAGTGTGGGGCTTAGGTTAAGTAAAACCATAAGTATATTAATATTACTTAACCAGAGCAGGCAACTGTGGGAGACTAGAAATGCAATAGAGAAAGATGATACAAAAGGAAACGAAAATGCAAGGACAAGAGAGACGATTAAGTTACGCGGAATGGACGACAGTACTATTTAAGAAATTCAGCAAAGAGATGGGATACATAGAAAAGAATACCAATGATCACGAAAGAGCGCAAATGAGTCGCGCGAATGCGTTGGGAACACCAGACGACAAAATGACATTGAGAGAGATTTATGATGAATTGTGTGAATTAGATGCCAGGTTTAATAAGGAAAAGACTATTGGGATGACTAACGAAAAAGACGAGAACAAGGTGGAAAGAATGACGGAAGAAGATTGGGAAAGATGGGACGATAATGAAGAACAAATGAAAACCGAAAGAACAGGAGTATACGCCCAGGTGACAGAACAATATACTCAGGAAGATTATGAACAATGGAAAAGAGAAATAAGACCACCGGAGAACCCAATACGAACAGAAAACAAAGAATTAAGGGAATGGATCAGGGTGATGTTTGAACTATCCCGAGAAGATATGTGTCAATGGAGGAAGGAACACAATCAAATAGATGAATTTATAGGGATGCCAAATAATAAAAAGCTAGAACAAGCCAGTGTACAAAAAGAAGTAAAAATAGTCAAAGTGAAGCAACAGAAGAAAATACCAGATCAATCCAACAAAAAGGAAGACATGAGTATGCGGGAGCTGTTGAGGATTATAATGGAAAGCAGTAGACAAAGGAATGAGGAAATTAAGGAAACCCTAAGGGAACAATTTAGGAAACAGGGGGAACTATTTAAAAAACAGGAGGAAAACTTAAAGAGTTTCAGGAAAACCATGGATGAAGGTTTCAAAAATGTAGCGGAAACAATGGATAGGTGTGTAAAGAATATGAATAAAACACTAGAAACCACTCCTGAAGGTAGAAAGGAAACCGAAATTAGAGAAGATCAAAATGCAGTGCTCTCTGAAAATAAGAATAGAAAGGACAAGGAGAAGATACAAACTATGGAAGAGAATAACCAGAAAATAAGAAAAACATGCAGAAAGAACATAGTCAGTACCAAAGAAGAAATGGAGATGAGGAAGGGTGGATTAATTAGTGCGTTTAACATCCCAATTAATGAATGAAGGGAGTTATGTAAGGGTATGAAATATAGAAGAAACTTCATGAAAATGACCAAAATGAACCACCATGGAATAATTACAAAAACCTTAAATAAATTTAAATGTCATTTAAATAAATCAACAATCAAAGAGTATATGACCAAATCAATTATATCGTTAACACGGAAGATACCCGTAAAATATTTAGTAAATAGTCCAGATATCGAAGGGAAAGGAAGGGTAGAATATACCAGTGATTATGTTAGAATAGAGGAGATACGATACCTGATAATTCAAAGGGAGCTAAATATGACTGAGTACCCTGACTTAAATGAAGACTTTGCATCAGCCGAGTTACAGTATTAGCTTTGTATCATGCACAAGAGATATGTAAAAAGTGTAGAAATTGGTATGAACAATGCAGTCATCCGGACAACGGGTGCAGTCGAATTAATGGACCATGGTTAGAAAAGAAACAGTCAACCAGAAAAATGGGACTGATGTTATGAAAACTGACCAGGCAACCAATTGACAAGATACGGAAATATTATATAATGAATAAATTCTAAAATATAATAAGAACAACTTATTACCAGTCTTGAAGAGAAAATACTTGGAATTTAAAAAGAATTTGAGTTGAATACTACCACTAAATTCTAAAATACAATAAGAACCACTTATTATCGATTTTGAAGAAAAAACACTTGTAAATAAAAGAGAATTATTATTAAATGTTTATAAAGAAATAGTGTGAACAATGAATAATGAAATCCCAAGATTACAGAAGAAAGCGAGAATTATTATTAAATGTTTATAAAGAAATAGTGTGAACAATGAATAATGAAATCCCAAGATTACAGAAGAAAGCGAGAATTATTATTAAATGTTTATAAAAAAATAGTGTGAACAATGAATAATGAAATCCCAAGATTACAGAAGAAAGCGAGAATTATTATTAAATGTTTATAAAGAAATAGTGTGAACAATGAATAATGAAATCCCAAGATTACAGAAGAAAGCGAGAATTATTATTAAATGTTTATAAAGAAATAGTGTGAACAATGAATAATGAAATCCCAAGATTACAGAAGAAAGCGAGAATTATTATTAAATGTTTATAAAGAAATAGTGTGAACAATGAATAATGAAATCCCAAGATTACAGAAGAAAGCGAGAACTATTACTAAACGTCTACAAGGAAATAATGTGAATGATAAATAATGAAACCCCAAGATAAAAGTTTTTACCTCAAATCTACCAATGCAAAATAAAGAAAGAGAAAAATCATATGACCAAAAATACATACCACATTGCCAAACGAAGGAAACAACTTCAGTAAACGATTGAATGTAACCAATGTAATGTTAAAGAAGACAAGAAAGAAAGATTATTTATGAACATAATTCATTGAAAAATAAACAGCCAAAATAATGAAATACGATAAGAAGAAGAATAGCTGGGCTAAGGAATGTATTTAGTAAGAAATACAGTTATAATGATCATAACACAACAACTATTTAGAAAATATTGAGATCAGAGAAAAAAAACAAATGAAGAAGATACTTAGCATTACAATCACAACAAAAATGAAAACAAAAATGATTACAAATGATAACTGTCAAATTTAATATCAAAGAATGTTTAAGGAACTAAAATGGAATCACAAAATATGAAGGATAGTAATGAAGAAATATAAAAGCAACAAAGAAAAAAAATTTTTTCCCAAATATTTATTATTAAATAATTAAAGAGATTATTAGGAGATTATTATATTTTATAGCTGACTGTAGATGAATTCCAGCAGTACTATATTAAGATGTGGTGTGGGCAGCAGTTTATGAAGCCAAACAGTGCCTCTCTGAACTGTACCAACGCATGTATTAGGGATTGTTAGGGAAATTAAATATTTAAGGAATATTAGAATAGTTGCAAGAATGACTTCAGTTTCCAAAAGAGTAGGACGAAGAAAACAGAAAGAAATGAGTTGACAGAAGAATAATTGAGAAATACAGTGATTATAGTAATTATAAGTAGAAGAGATGTGAAACTAATGTATCATTGAATATTGTAGCCAACTATCAACAAATAATGTTTACAGAAATTAAAAATGATCAAGAAGGTTAATTGAATTGATGAAATGTTATTAAATAAAAAAAAGTATTAATACTAGTCTAATGAAGTTACATTGAGAATCCCATCGTCAACCATTAACAATGAAATGAAGAAAAGGCTTGTGAAAAAGACAAGTTTATTTGACCTAAACTTCATTCAGGTAAACTAAACTTTTTTAGGAGGGGGAGTATATGTAATGCAACAGAAATGCTAGCATCCGTGTTACATAAAAACAAGGTTAACAGAATAATAAACAAGTCAATATCTAACCCCATGATAGAACAAAGATCTAATAATTACATTTATAATTATAGATAAAGGTAAATAAGGATGCAAGGTAGTATTAACAAGAATAAACGAACCTGTAAGTTAGATAATAGTTGATGATATATGTTCAGTGAAGAGCAAACAAAAATGAAACAATAATTTACTTTATAGTAATAGCAAATAAGAATTTTGAGTTAAGAGATATTATTTTGTGACAACAAATATTTTGATAAAGTTTATGTTATGTTATACCAAATATGTGTTGAGTTAATGAAAGATAATGAAACAAGATGTATTATTCAATGACTGTTGTAGAATGAAGTGTGAAGCAGCTAATTAACGTTAATAGATTTGAATTTTCTTATATGTGATCCATAGGTCAAGATAAAATTGTTATTAGATATAGAAAAATAATTGTTTATGTAAATGTTAATAGTTAAGATTTGATTATATGTATGAATTTATGTAAAAGGGGCTATAGATGTTTACCAGTTATAAACACAGGTAGATCCGTTTACAATAAAAGGCCTAACAGCCAAAACCACTATATAACCACTCATAACATAAAGGTTAGGTACATCAATTAATAATAATTAATGAATACGATTTGAAGAGCTAGAAAAAAACATTAAATTAATAATGATATATAATAAAATTTATACAAATTATGATAATGCCATAATGCCATGATATCGATTAATAACGTTTAATATCGAAAAGGTATTAAATATAAAAAAGAAAAAAAACAGGCTTATATAAAAAAACCAGCAGAATATGTGTAGAAAATAATAAACCAACTATCTGTAAAGTTACATTCCGATAGGACAGCAAATTGATAAGGAATAGACAAAAAATATATTCAAAACATGTGGAAGGAAGAAAAATCATGTGTTACTAGGGACGACAGAAAAAGAGGAAGTTGTTGATTTGACAATAATTGCTTTGATGATCTGAATGTGATGAGATTAAAAACCCAAGAAATGTCTATTTAATCGGAATATTCTAAATTAGCAACCACTATTATAAAACACAAAATCCTAATGATAATATTTATGACTCTTACCAGTACAGTTTAACCAAATAAGACTACAGTATGAAATCACAAAAGAAAATAAATAACTGGATTCTACAAGGAAGGACTTGAACTGTCCCATATCCGAAGGGAATTGATGATATATTAAACGAATAGAAAGAATTAACAGTATCACAATTAATAATATACACTACACCAGAAGTTATAACCTTTCAAATACACGGAACAACACTAATTGCTTCAACCGAGAGAAGAACATATTTGGATCCTGGAGTTGCAGAAGAAGCATCAATCGGGCTGTAAATCAATCCGGAGAGCTGTATTTCCGAAGTGGACAGGTTAAGAATTCCATTTTATTAAACCGAAGAAAGAATATCGTATGGCATAATTGTCCGGAACAGTAAATTTATAAATCAACCGCCTACACGATTGGCTTCGTTCTAGTCTGGTAAATTATTATTATATTAATCATACTAACTACACAACACTTCAAATTTGTAAATCTTGCATTCTTATCTATGTATTTTTAATCTTCCCCACAGTTACAAGAACCTTCACACCCTGAATTAAATTAATTACAAATTAAAACACACTATATAACTGAATTTAAATAAAGGATCGGAATAATCAACAATCGATTCACGCAATCTATAGCCCAAGCATATGTTAGTTAGAACATATCTTATTCAATGTTAAAGAAGTAAACAAATAAAGAACCTTTATATAATTGCAAAATCTTGTCATTTGGAGTATGATTTAATGAGTTGGGAATAAAAAGTAACTGAATAAGTATAGAATAATTGGTTAACATAAACAGTGAAATAACCTATAAGTTTCGTTGAGCCGATACTACAGCGCTTATAGTGGAATTATCTGACACCAAAGAGAGAGCGTAAAAATACAAAATTAGATATAATTCTCTTCAAGGTATAATAGGGTTGAACGAAATTACAGAATAACGCATTAATTATTTAAGTTTCAGGTACACTAACACTGATATTTTTTAGAGAGCTAAGTTAATATTAATTAATTACATCAATATATCCCACAACTCCAAATATCTCAGATATTTAAATAATTAAAATAATTCAAAACACATTGGCATAGGTTTAGTAACAAATTGACGCCGGCAACGTTGGGGCGGAAATAACGAGAATCCCGCGACCGTAAGAGACAACGTAAGAGCCGAAGGTTTAGTAACAAATTGGCGCTCAACCAGTGTGGGGCTTAGGTTAAGTAAAACCATAAGTATATTAATATTACTTAACCAGAGCAGGCAACTGTGGGAGACTAGAAATGCAATAGAGAAAGATGATACAAAAGGAAACGAAAATGCAAGGACAAGAGAGACGATTAAGTTACGCGGAATGGACGACAGTACTATTTAAGAAATTCAGCAAAGAGATGGGATACATAGAAAAGAATACCAATGATCACGAAAGAGCGCAAATGAGTCGCGCGAATGCGTTGGGAACACCAGACGACAAAATGACATTGAGAGAGATTTATGATGAATTGTGTGAATTAGATGCCAGGTTTAATAAGGAAAAGACTATTGGGACGACTAACGAAAAAGACGAGAACAAGGTGGAAAGAATGACGGAAGAAGATTGGGAAAGATGGGACGATAATGAAGAACAAATGAAAACCGAAAGAACAGGAGTATACGCCCAGGTGACAGAACAATATACTCAGGAAGATTATCAACAATGGAAAAGAGAAATAAGACCACCGGAAAACCCAATACGAACAGAAAACAAAGAATTAAGGGAATGGATCAGGGTGATGTTTGAACTATCCCGAGAAGATATGTGTCAATGGAGGAAGGAACACAATCAAATAGATGAATTTATAGGGATGCCAAATAATAAAAAGCTAGAACAAGCCAGTGTACAAAAAGAAGTAAAAATAGTCAAAGTGAAGCAACAGAAGAAAATACCAGATCAATCCAACAAAAAGGAAGACATGAGTATGCGGGAGCTGTTGAGGATTATAATGGAAAGCAGTAGACAAAGGAATGAGGAAATTAAGGAAACCCTAAGGGAACAATTTAGGAAACAGGGGGAACTATTTAAAAAACAGGAGGAAAACTTAAAGAGTTTCAGGAAAACCATGGATGAAGGTTTCAAAAAGGTAGCGGAAACAATGGATAGGTGTGTAAAGAATATGAATAAAACACTAGAAACCACTCCTGAAGGTAGAAAGGAAACCGAAATTAGAGAAGATCAAAATGCAGTGCTCTCTGAAAATAAGAATAGAAAGGACAAGGAGAAGATACAAACTATGGAAGAGAATAACCAGAAAATAAGAAAAACATGCAGAAAGAACATAGTCAGTACCAAAGAAGAAATGGAGATGAGGAAGGGTGGATTAATTAGTGCGTTTAACATCCCAATTAATGAACGAAGGGAGTTATGTAAGGGTATGAAATATAGAAGAAACTTCATGAAAATGACCAAAATGAACCACCATGGAATAATTACAAAAACCTTAAATAAATTTAAATGTCATTTAAATAAATCAACAATCAAAGAGTATATGACCAAATCAATTATATCGTTAACACGGAAGATACCCGTAAAATATTTAGTAAATAGTCCAGATATCGAAGGGAAAGGAAGGGTAGAATATACCAGTGATTATGTTAGAATAGAGGAGATACGATACCTGATAATTCAAAGGGAGCTAAATATGACTGAGTACCCTGACTTAAATGAAGACTTTGCATCAGCCGAGTTACAGTATTGGCTTTGTATCATGCACAAGAGATATGTAAAAAGTGTAGAAATTGGTATGAACAATGCAGTCATCCGGACAACGGGTGCAGTCGAATTAATGGACCATGGTTAGAAAAGAAACAGTCAACCAGAAAAATGGGACTGATGTTATGAAAACTGACCAGGCAACCAATTGACAAGATACGGAAATATTATATAATGAATAAATTCTAAAATATAATAAGAACAACTTATTACCAGTCTTGAAGAGAAAATACTTGGAATTTAAAAAGAATTTGAGTTGAATACTACCACTAAATTCTAAAATACAATAAGAACCACTTATTATCGATTTTGAAGAAAAAACACTTGTAAATAAAAGAGAATTATTATTAAATGTTTATAAAGAAATAGTGTGAACAATGAATAATGAAATCCCAAGATTACAGAAGAAAGCGAGAATTATTATTAAATGTTTATAAAGAAATAGTGTGAACAATGAATAATGAAATCCCAAGATTACAGAAGAAAGCGAGAATTATTATGAAATGTTTATAAAGAAATAGTGTGAACAATGAATAATGAAATCCCAAGATTACAGAAGAAAGCGAGAATTATTATTAAATGTTTATAAAAAAATAGTGTGAACAATGAATAATGAAATCCCAAGATTACAGAAGAAAGCGAGAATTATTATTAAATGTTTATAAAGAAATAGTGTGAACAATGAATAATGAAATCCCAAGATTACAGAAGAAAGCGAGAATTATTATTAAATGTTTATAAAGAAATAGTGTGAACAATGAATAATGAAATCCCAAGATTACAGAAGAAAGCGAGAATTATTATTAAATGTTTATAAAGAAATAGTGTGAACAATGAATAATGAAATCCCAAGATTACAGAAGAAAGCGAGAACTATTACTAAACGTCTACAAGGAAATAATGTGAATGATAAATAATGAAACCCCAAGATAAAAGTTTTTACCTCAAATCTACCAATGCAAAATAAAGAAAGAGAAAAATCATATGACCAAAAATACATACCACATTGCCAAACGAAGGAAACAACTTCAGTAAACGATTGAATGTAACCAATGTAATGTTAAAGAAGACAAGAAAGAAAGATTATTTATGAACATAATTCATTGAAAAATAAACAGCCAAAATAATGAAATACGATAAGAAGAAGAATAGTTGGGCTAAGGAATGTATTTAGTCAGAAATACAGTTATAATGATCATCACACAACAACTATTTAGAAAATATTGAGATCAGAGAAAAAAAACAAATGAAGAAGATACTTAGCATTACAATCACAACAAAAATGAAAACAAAAATGATTACAAATGATAACTGTCAAATTTAATATCAAAGAATGTTTAAGGAACTAAAATGGAATCACAAAATATGAAGGATAGTAATGAAGAAATATAAAAGCAACAAAGAAAAAAAATTTTTTCCCAAATATTTATTATTAAATAATTAAAGAGATTATTAGGAGATTATTATATTTTATAGCTGACTGTAGATGAATTCCAGCAGTACTATATTAAGATGTGGTGTGGGCAGCAGAGTATGAAGCCAAACAGTGCCTCTCTGAACTGTACCAACATTCATTTATTATGATTAGGGATTGTTAGGGAAATTAAATATTTAAGGAATATTAGAATAGTTGCAAGAATGACTTCAGTTTCCAAAAGAGTAGGACGAAGAAAACAGAAAGAAATGAGTTGACAGAAGAATAATTGAGAAATACAGTGATTATAGTAATTATAAGTAGAAGAGATGTGAAACTAATGTATCATTGAATATTGTAGCCAACTATCAACAAATAATGTTTACAGAAATTAAAAATGATCAAGAAGGTTAATTGAATTGATGAAATGTTATTAAATAAAAAAAAGTATTAATACTAGTCTAATGAAGTTACATTGAGAATCCCATCGTCAACCATTAACAATGAAATGAAGAAAAGGCTTGTGAAAAAGACAAGTTTATTTGACCTAAACTTCATTCAGGTAAACTAAACTTTTTTAGGAGGGGGAGCATATGTAATGCAACAGAAATGCTAGCATCCGTGTTACATAAAAACAAGGTTAACAGAATAATAAACAAGTCAATATCTAACCCCATGATAGAACAAAGATCTAATAATTACATTTATAATTATAGATAAAGGTAAATAAGGATGCAAGGTAGTATTAACAAGAATAAACGAACCTGTAAGTTAGATAATAGTTGATGATATATGTTCAGTGAAGAGCAAACAAAAATGAAACAATAATTTACTTTATAGTAATAGCAAATAAGAATTTTGAGTTAAGAGATATTATTTTGTGACAACAAATATTTTGATAAAGTTTATGTTATGTTATACCAAATATGTGTTGAGTTAATGAAAGATAATGAAACAAGATGTATTATTCAATGACTGTTGTAGAATGAAGTGTGAAGCAGCTAATTAACGTTAATAGATTTGAATTTTCTTATATGTGATCCATAGGTCAAGATAAAATTGTTATTAGATATAGAAAAATAATTGTTTATGTAAATGTTAATAGTTAAGATTTGATTATATGTATGAATTTATGTAAAAGGGGCTATATATGTTTACCAGTTATAAACACAGGTAGATCCGTTTACAATAAAAGGCCTAACAGCCAAAACCACTATATAACCACTCATAACATAAAGGTTAGGTACATCAATTAATAATAATTAATGAATACGATTTGAAGAGCTAGAAAAAAACATTAAATTAATAATGATATATAATAAAATTTATACAAATTATGATAATGCCATAATGCCATGATATCGATTAATAACGTTTAATATCGAAAAGGTATTAAATATAAAAAAGAAAAAAAACAGGCTTATATAAAAAAACCAGCAGAATATGTGTAGAAAATAATAAACCAACTATCTGTAAAGTTACATTCCGATAGGACAGCAAATTGATAAGGAATAGACAAAAAATATATGAAATAAACACTATATTCAAAACATGTGGAAGGAAGAAAAATCATGTGTTACTAGGGACGACAGAAAAAGAGGAAGTTGTTGATTTGACAATAATTGCTTTGATGATCTGAATGTGATGAGATTAAAAACCCAAGAAATGTCTATTTAATCGGAATATTCTAAATTAGCAACCACTATTATAAAACACAAAATCCTAATGATAATATTTATGACTCTTACCAGTACAGTTTAACCAAATAAGACTATAGTATGAAATCACAATAGAAAATAAATAACTGGATTCTACAAGGAAGGACTTGAACTGTCCCATATCCGAAGGGAATTGATGATATATTAAACGAATAGAAAGAATTAACAGTATCACAATTAATAATATACACTACACCAGAAGTTATAACCTTTCAAATACACAGAACAACACTAATTGCTTCAACCGAGAGAAGAACATATTTGGATCCTGGAGTTGCAGAAGAAGCATCAATCGGGCTGTAAATCAATCCGGAGAGCTGTATTTCCGAAGTGGACAGGTTAAGAATTCCATTTTATTAAACCGAAGAAAGAATATCGTATGGCATAATTGTCCAGAACAGTAAATTTATAAATCAACCGCCTACACGATTGGCTTCATTCTAGTCTGGTAAATTATTATTATATTAATCATACTAACTACACAACACTTCAAATTTGTAAATCTTGCATTCTTATCTATGTATTTTTAATCTTCCCCACAGTTACAAGAACCTTCACACCCTGAATTAAATTAATTACAAATTAAAACACACTATATAACTGAATTTAAATAAAGGATCGGAATAATCAACAATCGATTCACGCAATCTATAGCCCAAGCATATGTTAGTTAGAACATATCTTATTCAATGTTAAAGAAGTAAACAAATAAAGAACCTTTATATAATTGCAAAATCTTGTCATTTGGAGTATGATTTAATGAGTTGGGAATAAAAAGTAACTGAATAAGTATAGAATAATTGGTTAACATAAACAGTGATATAACCTATAAGTTTCGTTGAGCCGATACTACAGCGCTTATAGTGGAATTATCTGACACCAAAGAGAGAGCGTAAAAATACAAAATTAGATATAATTCTCTTCAAGGTATAATAGGGTTGAACGAAATTACAGAATAACGCATTAATTATTTAAGTTTCAGGTACACTAACACTGATATTTTTTAGAGAGCTAAGTTAATATTAATTAATTACATAAATATATCCCACAACTCCAAATATCTCAGATATTTAAATAATTAAAATAATTCAAAACACATTGGCATAGGTTTAGTAACAAATTGACGCCGGCAACGTTGGGGCGGAAATAACGAGAATCCCGCGACCGTAAGAGACAACGTAAGAGCCGAAGGTTTAGTAACAAATTGGCGCTCAACCAGTGTGGAGCTTAGGTTAAGTAAAACCATAAGTATATTAATATTACTTAACCAGAGCAGGCAACTGTGGGAGACTAGAAATGCAATAGAGAAAGATGATACAAAAGGAAACGAAAATGCAAGGACAAGAGAGACGATTAAGTTACGCGGAATGGACGACAGTACTATTTAAGAAATTCAGCAAAGAGATGGGATACATAGAAAAGAATACCAATGATCACGAAAGAGCGCAAATGAGTCGCCCGAATGCGTTGGGAACACCAGACGACAAAATGACATTGAGAGAGATTTATGATGAATTGTGTGAATTAGATGTCAGGTTTAATAAGGAAAAGACTATTGGGACGACTAACGAAAAAGACGAGAACAAGGTGGAAAGAATGACGGAAGAAGATTGGGAAAGATGGGACGATAATGAAGAACAAATGAAAACCGAAAGAACAGGAGTATACGCCCAGGTGACAGAACAATATACTCAGGAAGATTATGAACAATGGAAAAGAGAAATAAGACCACCGGAAAACCCAATACGAACAGAAAACAAAGAATTAAGGGAATGGATCAGGGTGATGTTTGAACTATCCCGAGAAGATATGTGTCAATGGAGGAAGGAACAAAATCAAATAGATGAATTTATAGGGATGCCAAATAATAAAAAGCTAGAACAAGCCAGTGTACAAAAAGAAGTAAAAATAGTCAAAGTGAAGCAACAGAAGAAAATACCAGATCAATCCAACAAAAAGGAAGACATGAGTATGCGGGAGCTGTTGAGGATTATAATGGAAAGCAGTAGACAAAGGAATGAGGAAATTAAGGAAACCCTAAGGGAACAATTTAGGAAACAGGGGGAACTATTTAAAAAACAGGAGGAAAACTTAAAGAGTTTCAGGAAAACCATGGATGAAGGTTTCAAAAATGTAGCGGAAACAATGGATAGGTGTGTAAAGAATATGAATAAAACACTAGAAACCACTCCTGAAGGTAGAAAGGAAACCGAAATTAGAGAAGATCAAAATGCAGTGCTCTCTGAAAATAAGAATAGAAAGGACAAGGAGAAGATACAAACTATGGAAGAGAATAACCAGAAAATAAGAAAAACATGCAGAAAGAACATAGTCAGTACCAAAGAAGAAATGGAGATGAGGAAGGGTGGATTAATTAGTGCGTTTAACATCCCAATTAATGAACGAAGGGAGTTATGTAAGGGTATGAAATATAGAAGAAACTTCATGAAAATGACCAAAATGAACCACCATGGAATAATTACAAAAACCTTAAATAAATTTAAATGTCATTTAAATAAATCAACAATCAAAGAGTATATGACGAAATCAATTATATCGTTAACACGGAAGATACCCGTAAAATATTTAGTAAACAGTCCAGATATCGAAGGGAAAGGAAGGGTAGAATATACCAGTGATTATGTTAGAATAGAGGAGATACGATACCTGATAATTCAAAGGGAGCTAAATATGACTGAGTACCCTGACTTAAATGAAGACTTTGCATCAGCCGAGTTACAGTATTGGCTTTGTATCATGCACAAGAGATATGTAAAAAGTGTAGAAATTGGTATGAACAATGCAGTCATCCGGACAACGGGTGCAGTCGAATTAATGGACCATGGTTAGAAAAGAAACAGTCAACCAGAAAAATGGGACTGATGTTATGAAAACTGACCAGGCAACCAATTGACAAGATACGGAAATATTATATAATGAATAAATTCTAAAATATAATAAGAACAACTTATTACCAGTCTTGAAGAGAAAATACTTGGAATTTAAAAAGAATTTGAGTTGAATACTACCACTAAATTCTAAAATACAATAAGAACCATTTATTATCGATTTTGAAGAAAAAACACTTGTAAATAAAAGAGAATTATTATTAAATGTTTATAAAGAAATAGTGTGAACAATGAATAATGAAATCCCAAGATTACAGAAGAAAGCGAGAATTATTATTAAATGTTTATAAAAAAATAGTGTGAATAATGAAATCCCAAGATTACAGAAGAAAGCGAGAATTATTATTAAATGTTTATAAAGAAATAGTGTGAACAATGAATAATGAAATCCCAAGATTACAGAAGAAAGCGAGAATTATTATTAAATGTTTATAAAGAAATAGTGTGAACAATGAATAATGAAATCCCAAGATTACAGAAGAAAGCGAGAATTATTATTAAATGTTTATAAAGAAATAGTGTGAACAATGAATAATGAAATCCCAAGATTACAGAAGAAAGCGAGAACTATTACTAAACGTCTACAAGGAAATAATGTGAATGATAAATAATGAAACCCCAAGATAAAAGTTTTTACCTCAAATCTACCTATGCAAAATAAAGAAAGAGAAAAATCATATGACCAAAAATACATACCACATTGCCAAATGAAGGAAACAATTTCAGTAAACGATTGAATGTAACCAATGTAATGTTAAAGAAGACAAGAAAGAAAGATTATTTATGAACATAATTAATTGAAAAATAAACAGCCAAAATAATGAAATACGATAAGAAGAAGAATAGTTGGGCTAAGGAATGTATTTAGTCAGAAATACAGTTATAATGATCATCACACAACAACTATTTAGAAAATATTGAGATCAGAGAAAAAAAAACAAATGAAGAAGATACTTAGCATTACAATCACAACAAAAATGAAAACAAAAATGATTACAAATGATAACTGTCAAATTTAATATCAAAGAATGTTTAAGGAACTAAAATGGAATCACAAAATATGAAGGATAGTAATGAAGAAATATAAAAGCAACAAAGAAAAAAAATTTTTTCCCAAATATTTATTATTAAATAATTAAAGAGATTATTAGGAGATTATTATATTTTATAGCTGACTGTAGATGAATTCCAGCAGTACTATATTAAGATGTGGTGTGGGCAGCAGAGTATGAAGCCAAACAGTGCCTCTCTGAACTGTACCAACGCATGTATTAGGGATTGTTAGGGAAATTAAATATTTAAGGAATATTAGAATAGTTGCAAGAATGACTTCAGTTTCCAAAAGAGTAGGACGAAGAAAACAGAAAGAAATGAGTTGACAGAAGAATAATTGAGAAATACAGTGATTATAGTAATTATAAGTAGAAGAGATGTGAAACTAATGTATCATTGAATATTGTAGCCAACTATCAACAAATAATGTTTACAGAAATTAAAAATGATCAAGAAGGTTAATTGAATTGATGAAATGTTATTAAATAAAAAAAAGTATTAATACTAGTCTAATGAAGTTACATTGAGAGTCGCATCGTCAACCATTAACAATGAAATGAAGAAAAGGCTTGTGAAAAAGACAAGTTTATTTGACCTAAACTTCATTCAGGTAAACTAAACTTTTTTAGGAGGGGGAGCATATGTAATGCAACAGAAATGCTAGCATCCGTGTTACATAAAAACAAGGTTAACAGAATAATAAACAAGTCAATATCTAACCCCATGATAGAACAAAGATCTAATAATTACATTTATAATTATAGATAAAGGTAAATAAGGATGCAAGGTAGTATTAACAAGAATAAACGAACCTGTAAGTTAGATAATAGTTGATGATATATGTTCAGTGAAGAGCAAACAAAAAATGAAACAATAATTTACTTTATAGTAATAGCAAATAAGAATTTTGAGTTAAGAGATATTATTTTGTGACAACAAATATTATGATAAAGTTTATGTTATGTTATACCAAATATGTGTTGAGTTAATGAAAGATAATGAAACAAGATGTATTATTCAATGACTGTTGTAGAATGAAGTGTGAAGCAGCTAATTAACGTTAATAGATTTGAATTTTCTTATATGTGATCCATAGGTCAAGATAAAATTGTTATTAGATATAGAAAAATAATTGTTTATGTAAATGTTAATAGTTAAGATTTGATTATATGTATGAATTTATGTAAAAGGGGCTATAGATGTTTACCAGTTATAAACACAGGTAGATCCGTTTACAATAAAAGGCCTAACAGCCAAAACCACTATATAACCACTCATAACATAAAGGTTAGGTACATCAATTAATAATAATTAATGAATACGATTTGAAGAGCTAGAAAAAAACATTAAATTAATAATGATATATAATAAAATTTATACAAATTATGATAATGCCATAATGCCATGATATCGATTAATAACGTTTAATATCGAAAAGGTATTAAATATAAAAAAGAAAAAAAACAGGCTTATATAAAAAAACCAGCAGAATATGTGTAGAAAATAATAAACCAACTATCTGTAAAGTTACATTCCGATAGGACAGCAAATTGATAAGGAATAGACAAAAAATATATGAAATAAACACTATATTCAAAACATGTGGAAGGAAGAAAAATCATGTGTTACCACGGACGACAGAAAAAGAGGAAGTTGTTGATTTGACAATAATTGCTTTGATGATCTGAATGTGATGAGATTAAAAACCCAAGAAATGTCTATTTAATCGGAATATTCTAAATTAGCAACCACTATTATAAAACACAAAATCCTAATGATAATATTTATGACTCTTACCAGTACAGTTTAACCAAATAAGACTATAGTATGAAATCACAATAGAAAATAAATAACTGGATTCTACAAGGAAGGACTTGAACTGTCCCATATCCGAAGGGAATTGATGATATATTAAACAAATAGAAAGAATTAACAGTATCACAATTAATAATATACACTACACCAGAAGTTATAACCTTTCAAATACACAGAACAACACTAATTGCTTCAACCGAGAGAAGAACATATTTGGATCCTGGAGTTGCAGAAGAAGCATCAATCGGGCTGTAAATCAATCCGGAGAGCTGTATTTCCGAAGTGGACAGGTTAAGAATTCCATTTTATTAAACCGAAGAAAGAATATCGTATGGCATAATTGTCCAGAACAGTAAATTTATAAATCAACCGCCTACACGATTGGCATCGTTCTAGTCTGGTAAATTATTATTATATTAATCATACTAACTACACAACACTTCAAATTTGTAAATCTTGCATTCTTATCTATGTATTTTTAATCTTCCCCACAGTTACAAGAACCTTCACACCCTGAATTAAATTAATTACAAATTAAAACACACTATATAACTGAATTTAAATAAAGGATCGGAATAATCAACAATCGATTCACGCAATCTATAGCCCAAGCATATGTTAGTTAGAACATATCTTATTCAATGTTAAAGAAGTAAACAAATAAAGAACCTTTATATAATTGCAAAATCTTGTCATTTGGAGTATGATTTAATGAGTTGGGAATAAAAAGTAACTGAATAAGTATAGAATAATTGGTTAACATAAACAGTGAAATAACCTATAAGTTTCGTTGAGCCGATACTACAGCGCTTATAGTGGAATTATCTGACACCAAAGAGAGAGCGTAAAAATACAAAATTAGATATAATTCTCTTCAAGGTATAATAGGGTTGAACGAAATTACAGAATAACGCATTAATTATTTAAGTTTCAGGTACACTAACACTGATATTTTTTAGAGAGCTAAGTTAATTAATTAACTCAATAATTAATTAATTACATCAATATATCCCACAACTCCAAATATCTCAGATATTTAAATAATTAAAATAATTCATAACACATTGGCATAGGTTTAGTAACAAATTGACGCCGGCAACGTTGGGGCGGAAATAACGAGAATCCCGCGACCGTAAGAGACAACGTAAGAGCCGAAGGTTTAGTAACAAATTGGCGCTCAACCAGTGTGGGGCTTAGGTTAAGTAAAACCATAAGTATATTAATATTACTTAACCAGAGCAGGCAACTGTGGGAGACTAGAAATGCAATAGAGAAAGATGATACAAAAGGAAACGAAAATGCAAGGACAAGAGAGACGATTATGTTACGCGGAATGGACGACAGTACTATTTAAGAAATTCAGCAAAGAGATGGGATACATAGAAAAGAATACCAATGATCACGAAAGAGCGCAAATGAGTCGCGCGAATGCGTTGGGAACACCAGACGACAAAATGACATTGAGAGAGATTTATGATGAATTGTGTGAATTAGATGCCAGGTTTAATAAGGAAAAGACTATTGGGACGACTAACGAAAAAGACGAGACAAGGTGGAAAGAATGACGGAAGAAGATTGGGAAAGATGGGACGATAATGAAGAACAAATGAAAACCGAAAGAACAGGAGTATACGCCCAGGTGACAGAACAATATACTCAGGAAGATTATGAACAATGGAAAAGAGAAATAAGACCACCGGAAAACCCAATACGAACAGAAAACAAAGAATTAAGGGAATGGATCAGGGTGATGTTTGAACTATCCCGAGAAGATATGTGTCAATGGAGGAAGGAACACAATCAAATAGATGAATTTATAGGGATGCCAAATAATAAAAAGCTAGAACAACCCAGTGTACAAAAAGAAGTAAAAATAGTCAAAGTGAAGCAACAGAAGAAAATACCAGATCAATCCAACAAAAAGGAAGACATGAGTATGCGGGAGCTGTTGAGGATTATAATGGAAAGCAGTAGACAAAGGAATGAGGAAATTAAGGAAACCCTAAGGGAACAATTTAGGAAACAGGGGGAACTATTTAAAAAACAGGAGGAAAACTTAAAGAGTTTCAGGAAAACCATGGATGAAGGTTTCAAAAAGGTAGCGGAAACAATGGATAGGTGTGTAAAGAATATGAATAAAACACTAGAAACCACTCCTGAAGGTAGAAAGGAAACCGAAATTAGAGGAGATCAAAATGCAGTGCTCTCTGAAAATAAGAATAGAAAGGACAAGGAGAAGATACAAACTATGGAAGAGAATAACCAGAAAATAAGAAAAACATGCAGAAAGAACATAGTCAGTACCAAAGAAGAAATGGAGATGAGGAAGGGTGGATTAATTAGTGCGTTTAACATCCCAATTAATGAACGAAGGGAGTTATGTAAGGGTATGAAATATAGAAGAAACTTCATGAAAATGACCAAAATGAACCACCATGGAATAATTACAAAAACCTTAAATAAATTTAAATGTCATTTAAATAAATCAACAATCAAAAAGTATATGACCAAATCAATTATATCGTTAACACGGAAGATACCCGTAAAATATTTAGTAAATAGTCCAGATATCGAAGGGAAAGGAAGGGTAGAATATACCAGTGATTATGTTAGAATAGAGGAGATACGATACCTGATAATTCAAAGGGAGCTAAATATGACTGAGTACCCTGACTTAAATGAAGACTTTGCATCAGCCGAGTTACAGTATTGGCTTTGTATCATGCACAAGAGATATGTAAAAAGTGTAGAAATTGGTATGAACAATGCAGTCATCCGGACAACGGGTGCAGTCGAATTAATTGACCATGGTTAGAAAAGAAACAGTCAACCAGAAAAATGGGACTGATGTTATGAAAACTGACCAGGCAACCAATTGACAAGATACGGAAATATTATATAATGAATAAATTCTAAAATATAATAAGAACAACTTATTACCAGTCTTGAAGAGAAAATACTTGGAATTTAAAAAGAATTTGAGTTGAATACTACCACTAAATTCTAAAATACAATAAGAACCACTTATTATCGATTTTGAAGAAAAAACACTTGTAAATAAAAGAGAATTATTATTAAATGTTTATAAAGAAATAGTGTGAACAATGAATAATGAAATCCCAAGATTACAGAAGAAAGCGAGAATTATTATTAAATGTTTATAAAAAAATAGTGTGAATAATGAAATCCCAAGATTACAGAAGAAAGCGAGAATTATTATTAAATGTTTATAAAGAAATAGTGTGAACAATGAATAATGAAATCCCAAGATTACAGAAGAAAGCGAGAATTATTATTAAATGTTTATAAAGAAATAGTGTGAACAATGAATAATGAAATCCCAAGATTACAGAAGAAAGCGAGAATTATTATTAAATGTTTATAAAGAAATAGTGTGAACAATGAATAATGAAATCCCAAGATTACAGAAGAAAGCGAGAACTATTACTAAACGTCTACAAGGAAATAATGTGAATGATAAATAATGAAACCCCAAGATAAAAGTTTTTACCTCAAATCTACCTATGCAAAATAAAGAAAGAGAAAAATCATATGACCAAAAATACATACCACATTGCCAAATGAAGCAAACAACTTCAGTAAACGATTGAATGTAACCAATGTAATGTTAAAGAAGACAAGAAAGAAAGATTATTTATGAACATGATTCATTGAAAAATAAACAGCCAAAATAATGAAATACGATAAGAAGAAGAATAGTTGGGCTAAGGAATGTATTTAGTCAGAAATACAGTTATAATGATCATCACACAACAACTATTTAGAAAATATTGAGATCAGAGAAAAAAACAAATGAAGAAGATACTTAGCATTACAATCACAACAAAAATGAAAACAAAAATGATTACAAATGATAACTGTCAAATTTAATATCAAAGAATGTTTAAGGAACTAAAATGGAATCACAAAATATGAAGGATAGTAATGAAGAAATATAAAAGCAACAAAGAAAAAAAATTTTTTCCCAAATATTTATTATTAAATAATTAAAGAGATTATTAGGAGATTATTATATTTTATAGCTGACTGTAGATGAATTCCAGCAGTACTATATTAAGATGTGGTGTGGGCAGCAGAGTATGAAGCCAAACAGTGCCTCTCTGAACTGTACCAACGCATGTATTAGGGATTGTTAGGGAAATTAAATATTTAAGGAATATTAGAATAGTTGCAAGAATGACTTCAGTTTCCAAAAGAGTAGGACGAAGAAAACAGAAAGAAATGAGTTGACAGAAGAATAATTGAGAAATACAGTGATTATAGTAATTATAAGTAGAAGAGATGTGAAACTAATGTATCATTGAATATTGTAGCCAACTATCAACAAATAATGTTTACAGAAATTAAAAATGATCAAGAAGGTTAATCGAATTGATGAAATGTTATTAAATAAAAAAAAGTATTAATACTAGTCTAATGAAGTTACATTGAGAATCCCATCGTCAACCATTAACAATGAAATGAAGAAAAGGCTTGTGAAAAAGACAAGTTTATTTGACCTAAACTTCATTCAGGTAAACTAAACTTTTTTAGGAGGGGGAGCATATGTAACGCAACAGAAATGCTAGCATCCGTGTTACATAAAAACAAGGTTAACAGAATAATAAACAAGTCAATATCTAACCCCATGATAGAACAAAGATCTAATAATTACATTTATAATTATAGATAAAGGTAAATAAGGATGCAAGGTAGTATTAACAAGAATAAACGAACCTGTAAGTTAGATAATAGTTGATGATATATGTTCAGTGAAGAGCAAACAAAAAATGAAACAATAATTTACTTTATAGTAATAGCAAATAAGAATTTTGAGTTAAGAGATATTATTTTGTGACAAAAAATATTATGATAAAGTTTATGTTATGTTATACCAAATATGTGTTGAGTTAATGAAAGATAATGAAACAAGATGTATTATTCAATGACTGTTGTAGAATGAAGTGTGAAGCAGCTAATTAACGTTAATAGATTTGAATTTTCTTATATGTGATCCATAGGTCAAGATAAAATTCTTATTAGATATAGAAAAATAATTGTTTATGTAAATGTTAATAGTTAAGATTTGATTATATGTATGAATTTATGTAAAAGGGGCTATAGATGTTTACCAGTTATAAACACAGGTAGATCCGTTTACAATAAAAGGCCTAACAGCCAAAACCACTATATAACCACTCATAACATAAAGGTTAGGTACATCAATTAATAATAATTAATGAATACGATTTAAAGAGCTAGAAAAAAACATTAAATTAATAATGATATATAATAAAATTTATACAAATTATGATAATGCCATAATGCCATGATATCGATTAATAACGTTTAATATCGAAAAGGTATTAAATATAAAAAAGAAAAAAAAACAGGCTTATATCAAAAAACCAGCAGAATATGTGTAGAAAATAATAAACCAACTATCTGTAAAGTTACATTCCGATAGGACAGCAAATTGATAAGGAATAGACAAAAAATATATGAAATAAACACTATATTCAAAACATGTGGAAGGAAGAAAAATCATGTGTTGCTAGGGACGACAGAAAAAGAGGAAGTTGTTGATTTGACAATAATTGCTTTGATGATCTGAATGTGATGAGATTAAAAACCCAAGAAATGTCTATTTAATCGGAATATTCTAAATTAGCAACCACTATTATAAAACACAAAATCCTAATGATAATATTTATGACTCTTACCAGTACAGTTTAACCAAATAAGACTATAGTATGAAATCACAAAAGAAAATAAATAACTGGATTCTACAAGGAAGGACTTGAACTGTCCCATATCCGAAGGGAATTGATGATATATTAAACAAATAGAAAGAATTAACAGTATCACAATTAATAATATACACTACACCAGAAGTTATAACCTTTCAAATACACGGAACAACACTAATTGCTTCAACCGAGAGAAGAACATATTTGGATCCTGGAGTTGCAGAAGAAGCATCAATCGGGCTGTAAATCAATCCAAAGAGCTGTATTTCCGAAGTGGACAGGACAAGAATTCCATTTTATTAAACCGAAGAAAGAATATCGTACGGCATAATTGTCCAGAACAGTAAATTTATAAATCAACCGCCTACACGATTGGCTTCGTTCTAGTCTGGTAAATTATTATTATATTAATCATACTAACTACACAACACTTCAAATTTGTAAATCTTGCATTCTTATCTATGTATTTTTAATCTTCCCCACAGTTACAAGAACCTTCACACCCTGAATTAAATTAATTACAAATTAAAACACACTATATAACTGAATTTAAATAAAGGATCGGAATAATCAACAATCGATTCACGCAATCTATAGCCCAAGCATATGTTAGTTAGAACATATCTTATTCAATGTTAAAGAAGTAAACAAATAAAGAACCTTTATATAATTGCAAAATCTTGTCATTTGGAGTATGATTTAATGAGTTGGGAATAAAAAGTAACTGAATAAGTATAGAATAATTGGTTAACATAAACAGTGAAATAACCTGTAAGTTTCGTTGAGCTGATACTACAGCGCTTATAGTGGAATTATCTGACACCAAAGAGAGAGCGTAAAAATACAAAATTAGATATAATTCTCTTCAAGGTATAATAGGGTTGAACGAAATTACAGAATAACGCATTAATTATTTAAGTTTCAGGTACACTAACACTGATATTTTTTAGAGAGCTAAGTTAATATTAATTAATTACATCAATATATCCCACAACTCCAAATATCTCAGATATTTAAATAATTAAAATAATTCAAAACACATTGGCATAGGTTTAGTAACAAATTGACGCCGGCAACGTTGGGTCGGAAATAACGAGAATCCCGCGACCGTAAGAGACAACGTAAGAGCCGAAGGTTTAGTAACAAATTGGCGCTCAACCAGTGTGGGGCTTAGGTTAAGTAAAACCATAAGTATATTAATATTACTTAACCAGAGCAGGCAACTGTGGGAGACTAGAAATGCAATAGAGAAAGATGATACAAAAGGAAACGAAAATGCAAGGACAAGAGAGACGATTAAGTTACGCGGAATGGACGACAGTACTATTTAAGAAATTCAGCAAAGAGATGGGATACATAGAAAAGAATACCAATGATCACGAAAGAGCGCAAATGAGTCGCGCGAATGCGTTGGGAACACCAGACGACAAAATGACATTGAGAGAGATTTATGATGAATTGTGTGAATTAGATGCCAGGTTTAATAAGGAAAAGACTATTGGGACGACTAACGAAAAAGACGAGAACAAGGTGGAAAGAATGACGGAAGAAGATTGGGAAAGATGGGACGATAATGAAGAACAAATGAAAACCGAAAGAACAGGAGTATACGCCCAGGTGACAGAACAATATACTCAGGAAGATCATGAACAATGGAAAAGAGAAATAAGACCACCGGAAAACCCAATACGAACAGAAAACAAAGAATTAAGGGAATGGATCAGGGTGATGTTTGAACTATCCCGAGAAGATATGTGTCAATGGAGGAAGGAACACAATCAAATAGATGAATTTATAGGGATGCCAAATAATAAAAAGCTAGAACAAGCCAGTGTACAAAAAGAAGTAAAAATAGTCAAAGTGAAGCAACAGAAGAAAATACCAGATCAATCCAACAAAAAGGAAGACATGAGTATGCGGGAGCTGTTGAGGATTATAATGGAAAGCAGTAGACAAAGGAATGAGGAAATTAAGGAAACCCTAAGGGAACAATTTAGGAAACAGGGGGAACTATTTAAAAAACAGGAGGAAAACTTAAAGAGTTTCAGGAAAACCATGGATGAAGGTTTCAAAAAGGTAGCGGAAACAATGGATAGGTGTGTAAAGAATATGAATAAAACACTAGAAACCACTCCTGAAGGTAGAAAGGAAACCGAAATTAGAGAAGATCAAAATGCAGTGCTCTCTGAAAATAAGAATAGAAAGGACAAGGAGAAGATACAAACTATGGAAGAGAATAACCAGAAAATAAGAAAAACATGCAGAAAGAACATAGTCAGTACCAAAGAAGAAATGGAGATGAGGAAGGGTGCATTAATTAGTGCGTTTAACATCCCAATTAATGAACGAAGGGAGTTATGTAAGGGTATGAAATATAGAAGAAACTTCATGAAAATGACCAAAATGAACCACCATGGAATAATTACAAAAACCTTAAATAAATTTAAATGTTATTTAAATAAATCAACAATCAAAGAGTATATGACCAAATCAATTATATCGTTAACACGGAAGATACCCGTAAAATATTTAGTAAATAGTCCAGATATCGAAGGGAAAGGAAGGGTAGAATATACCAGTGATTATGTTAGAATAGAGGAGATACGATACCTGATAATTCAAAGGGAGCTAAATATGACTGAGTACCCTGACTTAAATGAAGACTTTGCATCAGCCGAGTTACAGTATTGGCTTTGTATCATGCACAAGAGATATGTAAAAAGTGTAGAAATTGGTATGAACAATGCAGTCATCCGGGCAACGGGTGCAGTCGAATTAATGGACCATGGTTAGAAAAGAAACAGTCAACCAGAAAAATGGGACTGATGTTATGAAAACTGACCAGGCAACCAATTGACAAGATACAGAAATATTATATAATGATAAATTCTAAAATATAATAAGAACAACTTATTACCAGTCTTGAAGAGAAAATACTTGGAATTTAAAAAGAATTTGAGTTGAATACTACCACTAAATTCTAAAATACAATAAGAACCACTTATTATCGATTTTGAAGAAAAAACACTTGTAAATAAAAGAGAATTATTATTAAATGTTTATAAAGAAATAGTGTGAACAATGAATAATGAAATCCCAAGATTACAGAAGAAAGCGAGAATTATTATTAAATGTTTATAAAGAAATAGTGTGAACAATGAATAATGAAATCCCAAGATTACAGAAGAAAGCAAGAATTATTATTAAATGTTTATAAAGAAATAGTGTGAACAATGAATAATGAAATCCCAAGATTACAGAAGAAAGCGAGAATTATTATTAAATGTTTATAAAAAAATAGTGTGAACAATGAATAATGAAATCCCAAGATTACAGAAGAAAGCGAGAATTATTATTAAATGTTTATAAAGAAATAGTGTGAACAATGAATAATGAAATCCCAAGATTACAGAAGAAAGCGAGAATTATTATTAAATGTTTATAAAGAAATAGTGTGAACAATGAATAATGAAATCCCAAGATTACAGAAGAAAGCGAGAATTATTATTAAATGTTTATAAAGAAATAGTGTGAACAATGAATAATGAAATCCCAAGATTACAGAAGAAAGCGAGAACTATTACTAAACGTCTACAAGGAAATAATGTGAATGATAAATAATGAAACCCCAAGATAAAAGTTTTTACCTCAAATCTACCTATGCAAAATAAAGAAAGAGAAAAATCATATGACCAAAAATACATACCACATTGCCAAATGAAGGAAACAATTTCAGTAAACGATTGAATGTAACCAATGTAATGTTAAAGAAGACAAGAAAGAAAGATTATTTATGAACATAATTAATTGAAAAATAAACAGCCAAAATAATGAAATACGATAAGAAGAAGAATAGTTGGGCTAAGGAATGTATTTAGTCAGAAATACAGTTATAATGATCATCACACAACAACTATTTAGAAAATATTGAGATCAGAGAAAAAAAAACAAATGAAGAAGATACTTAGCATTACAATCACAACAAAAATGAAAACAAAAATGATTACAAATGATAACTGTCAAATTTAATATCAAAGAATGTTTAAGGAACTAAAATGGAATCACAAAATATGAAGGATAGTAATGAAGAAATATAAAAGCAACAAAGAAAAAAAATTTTTCCCAAATATTTATTATTAAATAATTAAAGAGATTATTAGGAGATTATTATATTTTATAGCTGACTGTAGATGAATTCCAGCAGTACTATATTAAGATGTGGTGTGGGCAGCAGAGTATGAAGCCAAACAGTGCCTCTCTGAACTGTACCAACGCATGTATTAGGGATTGTTAGGGAAATTAAATATTTAAGGAATATTAGAATAGTTGCAAGAATGACTTCAGTTTCCAAAAGAGTAGGACGAAGAAAACAGAAAGAAATGAGTTGACAGAAGAATAATTGAGAAATACAGTGATTATAGTAATTATAAGTAGAAGAGATGTGAAACTAATGTATCATTGAATATTGTAGCCAACTATCAACAAATAATGTTTACAGAAATTAAAAATGATCAAGAAGGTTAATTGAATTGATGAAATGTTATTAAATAAAAAAAAGTATTAATACTAGTCTAATGAAGTTACATTGAGAGTCGCATCGTCAACCATTAACAATGAAATGAAGAAAAGGCTTGTGAAAAAGACAAGTTTATTTGACCTAAACTTCATTCAGGTAAACTAAACTTTTTTAGGAGGGGGAGCATATGTAATGCAACAGAAATGCTAGCATCCGTGTTACATAAAAACAAGGTTAACAGAATAATAAACAAGTCAATATCTAACCCCATGATAGAACAAAGATCTAATAATTACATTTATAATTATAGATAAAGGTAAATAAGGATGCAAGGTAGTATTAACAAGAATAAACGAACCTGTAAGTTAGATAATAGTTGATGATATATGTTCAGTGAAGAGCAAACAAAAAATGAAACAATAATTTACTTTATAGTAATAGCAAATAAGAATTTTGAGTTAAGAGATATTATTTTGTGACAACAAATATTATGATAAAGTTTATGTTATGTTATACCAAATATGTGTTGAGTTAATGAAAGATAATGAAACAAGATGTATTATTCAATGACTGTTGTAGAATGAAGTGTGAAGCAGCTAATTAACGTTAATAGATTTGAATTTTCTTATATGTGATCCATAGGTCAAGATAAAATTGTTATTAGATATAGAAAAATAATTGTTTATGTAAATGTTAATAGTTAAGATTTGATTATATGTATGAATTTATGTAAAAGGGGCTATAGATGTTTACCAGTTATAAACACAGGTAGATCCGTTTACAATAAAAGGCCTAACAGCCAAAACCACTATATAACCACTCATAACATAAAGGTTAGGTACATCAATTAATAATAATTAATGAATACGATTTGAAGAGCTAGAAAAAAACATTAAATTAATAATGATATATAATAAAATTTATACAAATTATGATAATGCCATAATGCCATGATATCGATTAATAACGTTTAATATCGAAAAGGTATTAAATATAAAAAAGAAAAAAAACAGGCTTATATAAAAAAACCAGCAGAATATGTGTAGAAAATAATAAACCAACTATCTGTAAAGTTACATTCCGATAGGACAGCAAATTGATAAGGAATAGACAAAAAATATATGAAATAAACACTATATTCAAAACATGTGGAAGGAAGAAAAATCATGTGTTACCACGGACGACAGAAAAAGAGGAAGTTGTTGATTTGACAATAATTGCTTTGATGATCTGAATGTGATGAGATTAAAAACCCAAGAAATGTCTATTTAATCGGAATATTCTAAATTAGCAACCACTATTATAAAACACAAAATCCTAATGATAATATTTATGACTCTTACCAGTACAGTTTAACCAAATAAGACTATAGTATGAAATCACAATAGAAAATAAATAACTGGATTCTACAAGGAAGGACTTGAACTGTCCCATATCCGAAGGGAATTGATGATATATTAAACAAATAGAAAGAATTAACAGTATCACAATTAATAATATACACTACACCAGAAGTTATAACCTTTCAAATACACAGAACAACACTAATTGCTTCAACCGAGAGAAGAACATATTTGGATCCTGGAGTTGCAGAAGAAGCATCAATCGGGCTGTAAATCAATCCGGAGAGCTGTATTTCCGAAGTGGACAGGTTAAGAATTCCATTTTATTAAACCGAAGAAAGAATATCGTATGGCATAATTGTCCAGAACAGTAAATTTATAAATCAACCGCCTACACGATTGGCATCGTTCTAGTCTGGTAAATTATTATTATATTAATCATACTAACTACACAACACTTCAAATTTGTAAATCTTGCATTCTTATCTATGTATTTTTAATCTTCCCCACAGTTACAAGAACCTTCACACCCTGAATTAAATTAATTACAAATTAAAACACACTATATAACTGAATTTAAATAAAGGATCGGAATAATCAACAATCGATTCACGCAATCTATAGCCCAAGCATATGTTAGTTAGAACATATCTTATTCAATGTTAAAGAAGTAAACAAATAAAGAACCTTTATATAATTGCAAAATCTTGTCATTTGGAGTATGATTTAATGAGTTGGGAATAAAAAGTAACTGAATAAGTATAGAATAATTGGTTAACATAAACAGTGAAATAACCTATAAGTTTCGTTGAGCCGATACTACAGCGCTTATAGTGGAATTATCTGACACCAAAGAGAGAGCGTAAAAATACAAAATTAGATATAATTCTCTTCAAGGTATAATAGGGTTGAACGAAATTACAGAATAACGCATTAATTATTTAAGTTTCAGGTACACTAACACTGATATTTTTTAGAGAGCTAAGTTAATTAATTAACTCAATAATTAATTAATTACATCAATATATC